>JAYESD010000002.1:201415937-203815937 GCA_036927565.1 Tuctoria greenei
TGAAACAAGTCAGAGAACAAGGCACAAAAGTTCCTTTAAACTACGAACTTTAGTGATCAAAATACAAGAGGAACAGACTAAAGTCATCACGACACGAGCTCTGGCCTCCCTTGCTTATATAACCAGTCCTAAGGCCAACCCAATCCAAACTAGGACTCTAATCCTACTCAGTTTCAACCGAAACTTTCTATAACTGTTCAAGACTCTTCTGTACAAAGATAGAAGCAATCTTAAGACTTCCAAAAACCTTAATAACGTATCCTACATTCCTAAAACAACTCAACTTCGTGACCCACACAAAATCTAACCAAAACAAATTGTAGAACTTCCATAAATGAACCATAACCACCTCAGTCGCAGCCTGCGGCATAATCTAGCCGGTTGGACCTTTCCGTCTAATTTTTTACGTCCACTTCTCTTCATCACGCCTTGGAACCATATATCCACATCCATGCACTCCTTCCACATGTGCAAACATCTTCCGACAACATCCATGATACCTTCATATGCATTGTTCTTGACCCAAACATATTGCGTGACCTACCGATCAACTCAACCACAATTCATTCTGAATTTGGTTGTTGAACCTCGTCTTCTCTCTAAGACTAGTTCAATGGATCCCGTCACCTGCCATTCTTGACCTCAAGCAACACCTACACATGAATAAATAACCAATCTTTGTGAGCCCAAGTCCTCGACTTGACTCTCGTTAGTCCGATAACCACAACACTTTATGTGAACACCTCACATCAACATAGCAAGATAATGTCCACCATGATCAGCACAAACACATCAAAACTTAATCCAAAAGTACTAAGCAAATATTGTCATAAGTGTAAAGCAAGTTTGAAACATTGCAAATGAAAAATATAGCAGCCACACAATTATTTCCGCACATCAAAACTTTAGATAATCCAAAACAGCCGCTATGCATTATACAAGAAAAGTTCAAACATTCTGGAACGCAAAACATGTGCAGCAAAAGTTCAGACAGTGTGAAGTGTGTTTCTCAAGTTATTCAAAACTTTCCATGTAAACCTACACGTTTAATATAATTGCCAATATATTGAGCACATAGGTCTCACAGACAGCTACAATCTCAGTCATGCAGATATACCGCAATTAACATGTCATTTTCGTTTGCAACAGAAATGAAACAAAAAATGGAAAAAAATGAGTTATGTTTCTTTTCATGAAAAAGATGAAAAAAACACAGTAAAAATGAGTTTTCACACTCAGGGATATATGAGTCATTTACAGTTGGACCAGGGATAAAGCACTGAAAATAATCAGGTCTATGAAACACTATAACCTCTTTAGCCAGTCTCTTATCCGGACCACGTCTCATAGGGCTGGATGGCTCTATGTTTTGGAGAGCCCTAGGACGAAATCGAGAGCATGGATCATTAATACTACATTTATATATATGTGCATATAAGTATACAAATGTTCACTTTTACTTGTAAATAGTCTAAACATATATTTTAGTTTGAGACATCTAATAATAAATATTTAATACATGAGTAATATTATATTACGAGATAAAGATGAAAATATAAAAATAAAACAATTATGTATGCTAGAAGGAATGTATTATATTAAATAAGAACCAAATTGCAATAACTTCATTTACAAGAATATTTCACTGCTTTATTAAAAGAGTTCTTTGAACATTTATCGATGCAAAATCATTTATAATAATATAAAAGTCAAAGTTGTCCGAGATATTCGATCTTTCTTTGAACATGCAGTTTTTATTGCTTTTTCGGCACAATGGCCGATGCAAATAACAAAATAAGAGATGGGACCGTCCACTTGTTTTGCTGCACGGTGCACTAAGAATTTCAACATCATGTAGCTCTAAGCACGGACTCACGTGATCTAATTGACGAACAATGTGGCGGCTCGCAGTCGTAGTATTCTCATACCCTTACCTTTCCCTACGATTCAAATTGCAGAGGCAAGGGCTAAGGACACCGGCCACGGGGCAAAGAAGACGGCAAATGGGCTGGGCCGTTGTTGTTGCCATCGTTGGCCACTAAGCGGCCTCTGAATAGAAGTTTTAAACCCAACAATAGATATACATGTGTATAATAATCATGAGCCCTCTCGGGCTGGGCCTAGGCGGTCGTCCCCCCCGCTTAGAACGAGAGCCGGCCTGCTTGCCAAAGATAGTTTGGTTGTTGTCATGTAGTACCATAGTGTAGGACAGAAATTAATCTTCATTTTGATTATTGTCATGTCCTGTCATGGTATATGATAGAAAATAATCCTGGTTCGATTATTATCGTGTATTGTGACGCAAAGTACGAGCTCAATCTAGAATGTACGGTTCTTCACGTCCAGGTCGTGTGCCTCTTCTTTGTTGTACCGTTCACTGTCGCGTTCTTCTGAGATACGTGACTCCTGTTGAAAGTTGATCCCTGGTAGCATTTTTAGTTGTAGTCGCCCCTTATCCTTCGTCGGATGAGGAAGTACAGAGGCTCCAGGCTTTTCTAACCCATTGATGGCTGCCGTTTCTGTCACAAAAAAACATCCACACAGAGGGCTAGCTACCCTTACATGAAGACACGTCACGGGATACACGTGCTTGTAGATCGGAAATACCCGTACTTGCGAGATCATGTGCGTGCACTGTGCCACCTACGACGCTGCGTGACCAGTTGTGCGCTAGCTGGCCCACTCCCAAAGACTGGACTCCATCTCACTTAAGACCAAGTATAATAGAGCCTAGTCAGCTGGCTCAAAAGAATCCACATCAGCATATTGCTTACGTGGACGAGGGAGTAAAGAAGAGAGAGAGAGTTGCTGGCTCCAGAATAGTAGCCAGGCGCAGCGGCATTTACGAGGTGACTCTACCTATGTGGCTGCATGCGATTGGGGGTAGGCAAAACAGGGCATTTATTCCAATCACTTTACAGTCAATCTAATAGCTAGTCTATTATATAAGAAGGCTAAACTGTTGACTCTAAAGTGACATGGCATTGAGTTACAGCTGCAACCGGCTACTCCATTATCCTTGCGCGTATCTCCAGGCTTTTCTGCCAGTTGGGTCACGCCGGCGGCGCAATCCACCAAACAACGCCAGCGCTGCCATCTCCGCGCCGTCTAACCCTTCCCCTCGACGCCAGTCACTATCTAGGATTTACCATGGCAATGGCAGCTCCCACGAATGCCGCCGGTGACGGCATCGCCGCGGTCGACTCCCGCAGCGGCTACTGTGCCGCGACGAGATCGTTCCGCAGCCTGAGGCCGCCCGTGCCGCTCCCGCCGCCGCAGGCGCCAATCTCCTTCCCGGCGTTCGCGTTCAGGCTCTTGCCGTCCCCGCTTCCCGCGCACCCGGTCCTACTCGACGCAGCTACGGGCGAGACGGTCTCGTTCCCGGCGTTCGTTTCCCAGACGCACGTGCTCGCCAGCGCCCTGCGGTCGCGTGTGGGTCTCCGCCGCGGCGACGTCGCGTTCGTGCTCGCGCCGGCGCGGCTGGACGTCCCGGTGCTCTACTTCGCACTGCTCTCCTTCGGTGCCATTGTGTCCCCCGCCAACCCAGCGCACACAGCCGAAGAGGTTGCTCGGCTTGTCGCACTCTCGGGCGCGTCCGTCGCCTTCGCCGTGTCATCGACCGCCGCCAAGCTGCCCGCCGGCGTCCCCACCGTCCTCATCGACTCGGATCATTTCCGCTCCTTCCTGCACAACCACAACAACGACGAGGAGCGGGCTCTGGACGACGCCGTCGTGGTGCGCCAGTCCGACACGGCGGCGATCCAGTACTCCTCGGGGACGACAGGGCGGGTTAAGGCAGCGGCGCTGCCGCACCGGAGCTTCATTGCCATGACGGCGGGGGCCCACGTTCTGCTCGAGAAGCCGACCCAGGGTCGCGAGAGGGTGCTGATGGGCGCGCCGATGTTTCATTCCTTGGGTTTCTGCTTCACCTTGAGAGGAGTGGCGTTGGGGCAGACATTAGTGTTGATGACAGACGCGGTGGCGCCGACGGGGTTGAAGGGGGTGGTGGCATCGGCGGAGCGGTGGGGGGTCGTCGAGATGACAGCGGTGCCGCCGGTGGTGGTGGGCATGGTGAAGGAGAGGTGTCACCTCAAGTCGCTGGAGCGGGTGATTTGCGGTGGCGCACCCTTGTCTCACGCAGCGGCTGAAAAGTTCCGGCAGCGCTTCCGGAACGTTGATCTCCGGATGGTAAGCATTCGCCACCCATTTTCTACTATGCTCATTTTGTCTGCGTTGTTTCACCAGTTATGCTTATCGTTAGTGAATATTGTTCAGTTGTGGACAAATTTTGACAGAAATTTCCGAAGCTGAAATCCTAATTTCTTGACTAAATAAATCATATTCACGTTTAGTACGGACCAAATTTTATATCCAATAAGGGATCATACATCATCAAATGAGAGGAAGAAGATCACAGGTTATTAAAATATTATTTTGCTATAAGGGTTACATGGTCAGCCTCAAGCTACTACAAGCAAACACATATTAATGATGTTAATTCAAGAAAATTACAAACTAAGTGATTGTCTAAGGCTCTTAATAAAAATCTAACTTTTAGGGACATAGTCACAGATTTATGATGTCAAATTCAAGCAAACTACAAACTAAACGATTTTCGAAGGCTCCTAACAGAACCTAGCTTTCAGGGACATAGTCACGGATTTTGAATAGAGGCCAAGTTGTCTTTAGTTTACCCTCGTGTTGCTGAGGCACAGTGGATTAATAATTAAGTTTGAATACATGACTTGATTCTCGAAATCAGTGGTATGATTTGAACAGAAGTGAAATCACTCATTAATTAGATGTTGATAAAATGGGTCCTTGAGGCTTCTTGATCATGAATGGTTTCAACTTTGAAGTCAAATGAATCAAGAATTTTCTACAAGGTATTGTTGCTGAGTCAGCTTAAGACATGTGCAATCTACAAAGTCCTAACATAAATATCATTAACTGTGAGCTTAGTTTTCCGTTTCTCAATCTGAACTGAAGCTTGATAATTTTTTACTCAAGAAAACGTTTAGTGCCATAATTTGAACATGACAGCAAAATACATTAAGGTTTTCATAGATTTGAACCTGCATATGATCTTTTAGTTTGAAAATCAAGAAGTTTGAGAACAATATAATTCCAAAGAAAGATTTGAGCTCTAAGTCTATGAAGCACATAAGCCAAGCCATCTTTTCAAGGTTTGCAAGGGAAGGATGGCTCTCTTTTAAGCTAAGCACCTTTTAAAGAATGTAAAATCGGGGATCCCTCTTAGTTAAATTGCAATCAACGAAACCGACGTGATGACAGAAAGGAAAACCCCAACAAGTTGTATCCTGCAGCATTAATAATGACTCCTCATCAGCTGCCTCCCAGCGTAATAATACTTTCCAGCCGTTGTCCGGAGATTAATGGTTGGCCCAAAATCATCGAATGTACGCGTGACCTTTTATTGATAATGATATTGCCACAGATTTGTCCTTGCCTTGCTACAATATTTAGGGTACCAAATCAAGGGATATATATGCAAGTGGATCTAACTAGTGTTTTCCTATGCATTGTTTGGCAGATGAATTAGACGGTCAGACCATACGTTTGTGTTTGATGAACTTAAAATTACCGTGCAGTTTGTCTCTGAATCAACGCAACTGCACGGCCTTGGAAAATTTGCATCTTCCTGTTGAATATTCCAATTTCTGTATCACATTGGTATTACATCCATGGAAGATTTTGAGTAGTAGATTCCCTTCAGTTTACTACCTGGAGAAGTCATTAGACATGTTTTTTTTATCAACTGGCTAATAAGATATTTCGGTGTGGGAAGCAAAATAAAGTTTTTTTCCTCGCCAGAGCGCACACCTTATGTAAGGTTAAGTAGATATTACATGAAGTCCAAACTTCGAAGTTTTATGCCTGTTCCATTTCTCATGCTCAAGTGCAGTAGAAAATCAATTAATAAAGTGCATGATTCCTGTAAGTGCAAGTTTCTCAGCTGAAATACTGTGCTCATTTCAGGGCTACGGTTCAACTGAAGGCGGGGGCATATCACTGATGATTAGCCGGGAAGAGTGCAACCGCATAGGCTCTGTTGGCCGTGTCTCTGAAAATGTCGAAGTGAAGATCGTGGACCACATAACTGGCAACCCCCTCTCAGTCGGGCAGAAAGGGGAGCTGTTAGTTAGAGGACCGACCATCATGACTGGTAATCAAACACAATAACAAGTTGCTAACACATTTTTTCAGTGATTTACATCAGGTTTATTTGTACACCTTTTGACCGGTCTTGATTTTTTCTCATGTTTTCCAGCTCACTCTTTGCAGGATATGTTGGTGACGAGGAGGCGAATGCTACTGCATTTGATTCTGAAGGATGGTTGAAGACAGGGGACCTTTGCTACATTGACCAGGACGGATTTCTGTTTGTGGTGGATCGACTGAAAGAGCTCATCAAATACAAGGGCTATCAGGTTTGCTAGTCTAAGAATTTATAAGCATTAGTGTGCTCACAGTTATTCGAAGACTGATCACCAATATAACTATGGTGTACTGTGCACTCTAGGTGCCACCTGCTGAACTAGAGCTTGTCCTTCAGTCTTTGCCTGAGGTTGCCGATGCTGCGGTCATGCCGTGAGTTCGCTAGTACTCTGAAAATTGAGTTTAATATTTCCTGTATCGTCACGATCTGTCCCGATCTGTACGTAAAAGTAAAACGTCATGTCTCTAAGTCAAACATTGTAAAGTTATCTGCAATTACTTTTCCAGATTTCAAAATTTGACAGTAGTGTTTTTGTAGGTATCCTCATGAAGAGACTGGACAGATACCTATAGCTCTTGTTGTGAGGAAACCTGGAAGCAAGGTCACCGAATCTCAAATCATGGACCATGTAGCTGAGCGTGTCGCACCATATAAGAAAATCCGCAAAGTGTTATTTGTTGACTCCATACCCAAATCTCCGGCTGGGAAGATATTGAGAAGGCAGTTGATGAACTATGTGCAGTTTGGATCCGTCTCCAGATTGTAATCTTTATTTTTGTCTGTAAGCGAGGTAGAGAGATGCAGTAAATTGGGTCTATAAGATTAATTTGGTGATAAAAAGTATGGTGAATCCTTATTTCTAAGGGTCTGTCAATAAATACCAAGACTACAGTTTGGCATCTATATAATAGATCCGCGGTACCTGATTCCATTAAATGGGGAGTTATTTTAAACAAGTTCAAAAATAAACACTTCTCGCTTTCTGGGGCGATTTATCCACTAGCGATGAATCATCCTCGCTCCGCCCACGGGGTGTTTTGCATGTCTTCCCTCTACAAAGTTTACATTAAAATCACCCTCTTGAGGCAATTTTTGAGCTAAGCGTGATTTATGTGTACAGTTCCTAGATGTCATATATAAGCCTTCTATATCTTAAATATTTCACAAAAATCACCTGAAAATTAGGGGAAAATGAGATGAGGTGAGGAGGTGGCAAGAACGAAAGTAGCGAAGCTCTTGCAATTTGATGATCTACTCTCAGGTAACTAAATATTTCTGATCCAGATTAGACTTTATGGTTAAATAAGTAGATTAAGTTTATAGTAACACTATTCATCAGTCTACAATCGACATGTCAGACAAGGAAGAGGTTTATGTTTATTTTGAAAGGGGAAATGTTAGTCATGCCAAATGGAGTAGATTTATCAGATTTCAAGTATGTGGTGAGACACATAGACAATGTTGGTAAAAGAAGTTTTGAATCCTAAACAAATGGTTAATGCATGGATTAAAACTCAATCCGGAAAAATATGCATTGAATATGAAAAGTTGTGAACCGGTCCCCTGAATGTTTGGTTTGAGAGCTGATACCCATTAGTAGCACAAAAGATTTAAAAAATTATATCAAAAGTGCAATTGAGCAGCAATGACCCTTTGTCTTGCTTGTTCACAGTTATGAGAAGCCAGTAGTTGGAAGCTTCGACTAAGAAAAGGTTGAGCCTAGGGTGACTGCTATAGAAGCTCAAAGGTTGGCTGGTGAGTGAGAAATAATCCCTAGTATTGTTGAGCAGATGCAGCTTGAAGATGAGCAAGTTTAACGAACTAATAAAGATAATGATTCTTCGTGTGGTGACGGCGATCCCGTACCAACAGAATGGACGGTGACTTGGGAGTATAGAGACAATGAAGTTGTTCAGACTGCTAAGTATCCGACTATTGATGCTGTAAAGGAGGTAGTAAAGTTTTGATCCATACCATGATGAGAGAGTTCATGGTGATATGCAAGACACTACTAAAAATGCATTTTCACAGGCGTCTCGATTTTTCTAACACAAACGGTCTATAAAAAAATACGACTGTCGTGACGAATGATACAATAACCGCTTGTGATGACTGAACATCACAGGCGGATTTTAAGAAAGATTTGCATGGGTCAGTACATTCTTTACCCAGGCGGTTATCAATTAAGAACCGTCTGTGATGTATCAAGCATCACAGGCGGTTCTTAAAGAATGACCGCCTGGGTAAATACATGATTTTCACAGGCAGTCTGTCGGTACCCTGCGTACCGTATACCCCTTGGGACTGTAAGAAGATCAAATGAACTTTACCTGTCTGAGTTGAAGAACTGAGAAGGCCCCACGTGTCATACAGAGCCGGACCTGCCTCCCATCTATGATTAGTCCCGGTGCTGACACGTGTATACTGCAACCGGAGCTATATCCCACACATGGGAAAGCTCCGGGCTAAATACCAGTGCGGCACCCCCAGACCTAACCCCCGACAGAGGGAAGCTCCGGTCCTGACACGTGTACAACTGCACCGGACCTTCCTGTCTCAGACAGCAAGCTCCGGAGCTACCACGTGTTCAGCCGCCGGACCTTCAACTTCAACGAGCAAGACAGGAGGACCCCCAACGGCTCAGACCTTCAAAGGGCAATCAAAGACTTCAAGACCCAATTAAGTGTCATTAATACCATATTAATGACACACGATCGGAGGGCTCTTAATACCAGTAACGGCACTGTCAAGGCCCGTTACCACACTATTAAGGGTAATTAACCTCATTAATTGTGTATTAAACATCAGTAACCGCCAGGGCCACATGTCGGGCCAGGCTAGCGATGTAACAGCCAGTCCTTGTACTATAAAAGGATTGGTCGAGCGATACACAGGGGCTCTCTCTGGCTCTCGACTCTTAGACACTCTGATACTCGGCTCTGACACATGCTCACAAGTGCTCAGACGCTCAATACAACAACTACACACCCCGTGGAGTAGGGTATTATGCTCAAGCGGCCCGAACCACGTAAATCCTCGTGTCTACTTGTCATCGTGTTCTGAATCTCTGCGCGCCCAATACCGAACTACAAACTCCGCGGGGTACTAACAGTAGTGCCAGAGAATTGTCGGAACCAGACTCCGACAGTTGGCGCGCCAGGTAGGGGGTGCCCGAGATTCAAGGATGGTGAACTCTGCTGCTGGATCGTCCAATGGCAACCCTGCTGCGCAACCTGCTGGAGGCAATCCCTCCAACGTGCGGCAGCCAGCAGGTGCTGTGACTCCAGTAGGAGTCATGCCTCCGCCGCCATCGTCCGCACCGGCGAATCAAGCTGGACAGCGGGATGGGGCATCCGCGTCGGTCACGACATCAGCGAACAACAACCCTGAACACGCGCTCCATGCCGCGCGTGCTCTTCTCCAATGCCCAGCGCCTCCAGATGCATCCCAGGGTGCAATGTAGCAATGGAGGGCTGATGTGGAACATTTGGTTGCAGCAGCAACCAATTGCGTCAGCAACCAAGGTCCTCCCCCTCGGGGCAGGCCCCATCACAGCATCGGACCGTGTCGGGCATACATGGTCCGCACGCTTCCCAACATAGGAGGCGTGTTGTGTCTCAACAAGCGACGTCGCTGCCTTCCGGGGCGCGACGCACCCATACGGTAACCAGGCTTTCAACTCACGACCTCCGGGCGGAGTTTGATCACCGTTACCGTCAACAGGATGGCCGCGTTCATATCGAGCGCGCTCGCAAAAGACGAGAGGCTCGGGACAGTCCTGTTCTAGAAGGAGTAGGAGGAGGCTGTTCAGCCCTAGCCATGCACTTACGCATGGTCAGATGGCCACAAAAGTTCCGGCCTCACCTACCGGAGAAATTTGACGGGACTGTCAATCCCGCTGAGTTTCTCCAAATCTACTCTACTGCAATCCTTGCGGCTGGAGGCAATGAGGCTGTGATGGTCAATTATTTCCCCATGGCTTTGACTGGGACCACCAGGTCCTGGTTCATGAGCCTCCCGCCTGACTCCATCAACAGTTGGGCAGAACTGTGCCAACAGTTCACCGCCAATTTCTGGAGTTCATACACTCGACCAGGCACCGAACTGGACCTTTTTGCTGTCAAGCAGAAGGGGGCAGAGTCCCTGCGATCCTTCATCCAGAGGTTCTCCCAGGTATGAAACACTATTCCTTCTATCTCAAGCACCTCTGTTATTATGGCATTTAGACAGGGCGTACGAGACAAGAAGATGCTGGAGAAGCTAGCGACCAAGGAGATCACCAGCGTCACGGAACTCTTCAGCTTGGCAGACAAATGCGCCAAAGCTGCGGAAGGCCGTGAAATGCACTCCCAACCACCTCCGTAGGACAACAAAAAGTCCTACAAGGGTGAACCACTACCTCCAAGAGTGGCAAAAAGAAGAAAAAGTCCAACGGCAAGAAAAAGCCGCCGGCCAGCACTCCTACTGATGCAGCTCCGGGTGGCCGCGGGACATGTCTGGAAAAATGACCTCGGCCATCATCTGAAGACGGTGGCAGCTCCAAGATGTGGTGTCCTATTCACAAGTCGAGCAGCCACAACCTGGAAGACTGTCGGGAGGTCCAGAACCTTGTCGAGTGCTACAACAAGCGCCGAGAAGAAGTTCCTTTCCGTCAAATGGAAGGAAAACAGAAAGTCGACGAAGCTCCAGCTGAAGAGGAGTTAGGCTTTCAGGACCCTAAAAAGGTCATGAAGGCTGTTTATACCTGCGTCGACGATGACTCCGACGTCTCCGACAATGAACGTCGGAAAACCATGAACACCATTTTTGGTGGTTCGTGGGACATCACCTCCCGCCGTGTCCTCAAGACCATGCGGCAGGACATGGCCTCAGTAGCTTCCACTACCAGGGCGGAGTCGCATCAGAAGTGGATGGACACTGTCATCACATTCGATGCATCAGACTGCCCTCAGAACATGATCGGAGATGGCCAACTCCCATTGATGGTATCTTCGACCATCAACAACATCCAACCCCACCATGTGATGGTGGACGGAGGTTCGGGTTGAACCTCATAAGCTTCGAAGCTTTCATCAAGCTTCAGCTCCGACCTTCAGATCTTCGCCCCTCCCGACCTTTCTCCAGAGTAGGTCCGGGGGCCATAACCCCACCCGCCGCAATTACTCTTCCGGTGACCTTCGGGACCCGGGAGAATTACCGTACTGAGAAGTTGGTCTTTGACGTGGCGCAGATCAACTTACCCTTCAACGCCATTTTGGGCAGGCTAGACTTATACAAGTTCATGGCTACTGCTCATTATGGCCACTTGGTGTTGAACATGCCAACACCAGCCGTTGTTCTCCAGATCCGTGGAGATCGCACCGCCGGAGTGACAGCTCTGGAAGAACTCCACGCGCTTGCTACAGCGCAGGAGGAAGAATCCGGAAAGGAGCAAGCTCCAAAACCCCCGAGTATTCATCATCAAGGCTCAACCTCCGCACCTCGCGTGCAACCAAGCGGCGACACTGACGTTCCCGTCAAAGTCATTCAAATCGGTTCCGACGCCGCTCAGACCACCCGTATATTGGGAGATCTGAATGACAAATAGGAACTCGCGCTCGTCGCTTTCCTCCGGGCTAATATTGACGTGTTTGCCTGGCAACCGTCACAAATGCCTGGGATCCCTAGGGAAGTGATCGAGCACAATATGCTATCCCGACGCTCAGCCTGTACATCAGAAGCCTCAGAAGCAATCAGTAGAGCGACAAAACTTTATACGTCAAGAAGTGAAGAAGTTACTCAAAGCTGGATTCAACCGAGAAGTCTTCCACCCAAAATGGCTTGCAAACCCAGTCGTTGTACCCAAGGCCGGCGGGAAGCTTCGGATGTGTATCGACTACGCTACACTGAATAAGGCATGTCCAAAAGATCCATTCCCACTACCTAGAATAGATCAGATAGTGGATTCCACCTCCGGGTGTGAATTACTGTGTTTCCTAGATGCATATTCTGGATATCATCAAATCAAAATGTCTAGGGAAGATGAAGAGCATACTTCCTTCATCACAGTAGATGGATTATATTGTTATACAACCATGCCATTCGGTCTCAAAAACGCTGCTTCAACATTTGTATGAGCTATGTACAAAACTTTTGGAGAGCTCATCAGAGACATAGTGGAAGTGTATGTCGATGACATCGTCGTCAAGATCAAGAACAAGGAGTCATTCCTTGACACCTTGCAAGCTGTCTTCGACAAGTTGCGAGTCACTCGCACTAAGCTTAATCCGGACAAGTGTGTCTTCGGGGTTAGCTCTGGAAAACTTCTTGGTTTCTTGGTGAACCACCGAGGAATAGAAGCAAACCCGGCGAAGATAAAATCTATTGAAGACATGCGGCCACCAGCCGCATCAAGGACGTCCAAAAGCTGACTAGATGTCTAGCTGCCCTCAGCTAGTTCATCTCAAGACTGGCGGAATGGGTGCTACCCTTCTTCAAGCTATTGAGGAAGTCCGGACCATTCCAATGGTCTGAAGAAGCAGAAAAGGCATTCCAGGAGCTGAAGCAACTCCTCACCACCCTACCAACCTTGGTAGCTCCGAACCCTGGTGAGCCACTAGTGCTTTACATTTTGGCAACTGACTAAGTTGTCAGCGTGGTCTTTGTTGCGGAAAGACCAGAACCATCTCCAGTTCAGGAATCCATACCACTTCGGGAGGGTCTGGAGCTACCTGAAGTCGAGTCTGGGTCCCAGCTCCCAGACCCTGATCCTCAAGGCGAGACATCGGATGATCCATCTCCTTCAAATGAAGGAGTCACTGCTGCTGAACAAGAAGATTCGGACCCCTCCGGGAGGGTCCGGATCACTTCAGGAGAAGCTCCGGGTTCCTCCAGCTGGAACTCGGAGGTTCCCGAACAAGGTCCGGACCCCTCCGGGAGGGTCCGGGTTGATGAGGAGGAAGCTCCGGGCCCCTTCGGGAAGGTCCAGACAGTCCAACGCCTAATGTACTTCATCAGCGAAGTACTCCATAATGCCAAGACTCGGTACCTGGAGGTGCATAAGCTACTCTACGCAGTTCTTATTGCCTCTAGGAAGCTTTGCCACTACTTCCAAGCTCACAAGATTTCAGTGGTAACCTCTTATCCACTACGTGCAATCTTGCATAACCCCAATTCCACTAGGAACATTGCAAAGTGGGCAGCAGAATCGGCCGAGTTCTACCTCGAATTTGTCCCGAGACAAGCGATCAAGAGTCAAGCATTGGCGAACTTCATGGTTGAATGGACTCCCTCTCCATCAAATCCTGGGGGCCCCAATGAGCAGAAGTCAGAACCAAGGTTACGAACTTCACTGAGCCTCACTGGACTCTCTACTTCAACGGCTCTCTGCAGAAGCAGGGGGCCGGAGCTGGAGTCCTTCTCCTCGTTCCGACCGGGGAGAAGGTTAAATACGTGGTGCACCTTGACTTCAGGGCGACCAACAACATGGCGGAGTATGAGGCACTAATCTATGGGCTCAAGGTGGCACTATCATATGGTGTCAAGCAGTTGTTGTTAAAGGGTGATTCACAGCTTGTTGTAAAGCAAGTCAAAGGTGAATGCTGTTGCAACAACCCTCAACTAGCTGCATACCTACTTGAATTCTAGAAACTCCAGAAGGACTTCGATATCCTGGATCTCTGCCATGTCCAGCATCTCAACAACGCTGAAGCCAACGAACTCTCGACGAAAGCTTCAACCGGAGCTCCAGCTCCCGACGGAACCTTCGTCCGGAGATTGTCAAGACCTACAGCTCAGCCTGCCAAACTGAGCGAAGGGGGCAAGACCAACACCTCGAAGATGGCGGTCCCGATGGCCCTGTTATCATGGCGTCCATCAAGGGTCGTAGGTGCTGCCAGAAGCTCTGAGCAACCTAGCATGCAAGACTCAAATACTCAAGTTAGCTCCGATGCATGTATCTCGGAGATCCAGAGCTACTTGAAAGACAATTTCCTTCCTGAAGATAATGTATCCGCTGACCGGATAGTCAGATGGGCTAAAAGATACACACTGGTAGAAGGGGATCTCTACCAGCGTGGTGCCAACGGCGCCCTAATGCGGTGCATTACAAGGGAAGAAGGCTGCGAGCTCCTCGCAGAAATCCATGGAGGCGAGTGTGGGAACCACACGTCTTCCCGCACGCTTGTCAGTAAAGCCTTCCGGCATGGTTTTTACTGTCCTACAGCACTACAGGATGCAACTGAGCTGTTGAAGAAATGTGAAGCATACCAGTTCCATGCGAAGAAAATCCACACACCAGCTCAGCCTCTACAAATGATACCTCCTACATGGCCTTTCGCTGTGTGGGGGATGGATATCTTTGGACCTTTCCTAAGAGCCATCGGAGGTTACAAGTTCCTGTACGTTGCCATTGACAAGTTCACCAAATGGCTGGAAGCAACTCCAGTTGTGACAATAAACAAGCAATCAACTATCAACTTCTTGCAGTCCATCGTATGCAGATTTGGAGTCCCAAACAAGATCATAACTGATAATGGGACCCAATTCACAAGCTCTTCATTCCAAGGATATTGCGAAGAACTCAGCATTCAGGTCAGCTATGCTTCTGTAGCTCACCCGGCAAGCAATGGCCAAGCTGAGAGAGCAAATGCAAAAATCCTAAAAGGACTCAAGACGCGCACATATGAGCGCCTGGAAAAACATGGAGCCAACTGGATCGAGGAGCTTCCGCCCACCTTGTGGGCCAAAAGGACAACTCCAAACCGGTCAACTGGAGAGACACCCTTCTTCCTGGTGTACGAAGCTGAAGCAGACCTTCCTACGGAAATCACCTTGGGGTCAGTCCGGGTCCGGACCTTCGATGATGCCATGCAGGACCAGCTCCGACGTGAAGACCTAGACCTCCTTGAAGAGGGAAGGTGCCGAGCAGCTGTTCGGAATGCCCGATACTGCCAAGCTCTTCGGCGCTATCAACAAAGTCATATTCACAGCCGACAGCTCGAGGAAGGCGATCTGGTGCTACGAAGAATACAATCCAGAGAATGGTTAAACAAACTCTCCCCCAGCTGGGAGGGACCCTTTCGAGTAATCGAAGTATCCCGTCCCCGATGCGTTCGCTTGGCAGGCGAGGATGGGACACCGCTCCCAAATCCTTGGAACATTGAGAATCTCTGTAAGTTCTACGCTTAATATCACGGAGGTGAGTCTGTAGTTACAGGTGATGTATGTTATAGAGTCATTATACAGAGTCGGGTAGCTCCTTCTGGAGAACAACCGGACCTTCCTCAAAAGGACCGCAAAGTTCAAGCGACACTTGTCACAGTCTCAGAACTAAAAGTGTAGCTAGCTACCTTGGGTCAAACGAGAAATGAAACACACTTAGCTTGGTTCCGTATCCTAAGAGTGTACTTGTTTCCCCTGTACTCCGGACCTATAATGAAAGACATCATTGTGTGGAAACAGACTCCGCGTGCATTTATTTTGTACAAGCTCAATATTTTTTTATTTTTCTCTTTCTTGTCTATAACAAAGTTGTGCAATTCTTAAGAAACTCTAGCTCGACCAGTTCATATATAATTCAAGTGGCATTGTCAATTTTTTCGGGTCTAAACATTGTTAATGGTCTACTTGTCTGAATGCCGCCAAGCCAATCTAGGTCCAGAGTGTGCTATCGACTTAGCCTGGTCATGCACCCTAAGTACGCCACTCTACCTACACCCTGATAGGCCGAAGTAAGGCGAGTCCAGAAACGATAGGACCTGGAGAAAACAAGCCAGTGCACTTGATTGAATTTAGAATTGTGTTCGACCTAAAACTTTCTCGGGAATAGTAAGTCGCAATTGAGTTATAGATAGGAAATGTATTTTACTGTTTTTCTTGACTTCAGTGTGCAGGAAAAATAAAGATCTCATGGTGATGGTGAATTAAGTCGGAGCTATTAAAGCTCCGACATCCCCTATGGTGGCTTGTTGTCGATGTTTTAACATTGATAGCAAGCGTCGCTGGAGCTACTAAGTTCCGGTAAAGCCAGGAGGCCAGCCGTCAACGTGAAGAAAAGATGGTGGGAAGACTCCACAGTGGGGTCTGCTATCGATGCACCACGTGTTGGCAGTGGTCCCTGTCGGAGCTACCAAGCTCCGACAACCCCAGAGGACTTGCTATCAATGCTCTATGTGTTGATGGAGACTGCTGCCGGAGCTACTAAGCTTCGACGATGGTCAATTCCGGAGCTACTAAGCCTCGACAACCTTAGGGGGCCTCTACTATCAAAGACTTCGTGCCTACGATCTACAAGTTCGAAGCACGCAGGTCTTCAACAACTGTTATATCCTCTTGGTACATGTTCACAATCAAATTGTGTGGGCCAAGTGAGACAAAGATGTTGAAGACAAAAAATGAAATTCATAAAAACTTGGATTTCATTCATCTGGAGACAAGAGATTACAAAATTAGAGAAAAAGAAGAGAGAATACAAGCGGGAGCTACAAAGAGAGAGTCCTAGACCCTATGGAAGAACGAGGCAATCTTCTGGGCAACCGCCGACACGCTGGCTTTGGCGGCTTCTCCCTCTCCGTCGATGGGGCATTCAAGCACCGGGTCCAGTGGGAAGTTAGGGTCCCGTCTTGTGTAGCACATCAGCATGAACTCTGCGACTTTCATCATCAGGGATTGTCCTTCGGTTTCCAGCTGGTCCGCGTTGACATCGCCCATCTTGGTGAGCTTGTTGCTCGCCGAACTCAACGCTAGCAACGCCAAGTCAAGCTACGGCTCCGGATCATTCGGCCGCACGTGACTAAAACCCATCAGCGTCAGCGCGTCGTTGGCTTTGCCCAAGAAGTCCCAAACTTGTTGGGACTCCGCAGTCCTCGAGCTCGCATCTCTTCCAAGGATCTTCTGGTCGCTGCAAGCTCCGAATTTTCTCGGGCAAGGCGCTCAACCTCTTTGGCATTCTGCTGAATCTTTTCAGCTACCTGCCTTTCGAGTTTACTGAGATCCTCCTCCCGAAGGTGGATCTTATTCCGGCGGTCGACCAGGTCCTTCTCCCTGGCAGCAATTTCATCCTCCCTCTTGTGGAGGTCCTGTCCCCGCTGCCAGGCCTTCTTCTCCTCCTTCTCGCAGCACTCCTCTAGCTTCTTGGTGCGCTCCGCGAGACTCTTGTCACCCAGAGTCAGCCTTTGAGTGAGCTCCTCCTCCCTCTTCATGAGGTCATCATGCAGCTCCAGGAGTTTTTGCTCTTTATCCTCAAGCTTTTTCCACCGCTCCTCAAGAGCCTCCGGCGCTTGATGAGGCTGTCGTGGATGGCACTGAGCCTCTCTTCACGATCATTCGCTGCATTATTAGCAACTATGTCCTGTTCATGGATGGCTCGAGACTGGTTGTTGAGGGATTGCACCATGCTTTCCCTCTCGTCCAGCAGCTGGCCCCAGTACACCATCTGGGCCTTCTCCTTCTTCGCCCACTCCCTTTCTTCAGCCAGCCTGGTTTGCGCCAGATGGGTCTCGAATTGGAGCTGGTTGCGCCAACTCCTAAGGGTTTGGCGCTCCTCCTCGAGGGCCTTGCTGTCGTGGAAGAAAGCAAACTGCACTTGACGAAGGTTGGAGCAGGCGTTGTCGATAGACAACGACAGAGGGATCGGCTCCGGACCTGCCGGGGTCCTCTCCGTCGGCTCCAGCAGGTTATCCATAACAAAAATCGGATCCCACTCTACAAGAGAGGTCCCCTGGGCTTCCACGGCACTAGGGCCGCCCTCCGGGATAGCCTCGGCCGCCGCTGAGGAAGGTCCTGCAATAGAAGTTTCGACCTCCGGAGTTGGCTTTGAAGGTCCCGCTGCCAGGTCATCAACAACTGGTCCCTCGGGCGGGGGACCACCACCTCTGGGGCAGGCGTTGAAGATTCGATCGGAGCTGAAGCCACTTCCGGCTCCGACGCTGGCACCTCCTCCACCGCCAGCTCAGGCGCTGATGCTTCGACAGTCATGGGCTTGGGCACCGGCACTTTTGTAGCAACCGGCTCAGGCGCCGGAACTTCTTCGACGACCAGCACAAGCGCCGGAACTTCATCAACCACCGGATCTACCGCCCGGGCCTCATCAACCGCCGGCTCCGTTGCCGGGGCTTCATCAACAACCGACTGTAGGGCCAGAACTGCAGCTACCTCCGGCTCTGAGGCCGGAGCGTCCATCATCTCAGCATCGAAACCCTTCAACTTTTGGGGCTGGAGCCGCTAGTACATCTTCTTTCCCGTGTTCCGGCGCTACCACGGGAGCTTCAGGGGATGACTCGAGGTCAAGGACCACGACAGCTGGCGCTGGAGCTGCCGTGGTCTCAGCCACCTCTTGGGGCGACACTAGAACTGGAGCCGGATCCTCCGCTTGCACATCCTCAGCCGCTGCTGCCAGAACCGGAGCTTCAGCCCCTTTCTTGGGTACCCTTTGGATGAAAGACGAAGACACTTAAAACACAGTTACAACAAAAAAAAACCACCTGAGGTAAAAAACAAAATTTACCTCAGAAGGCTTCCGCTCCAGCTAGCGCGAAACCTCTTCCCCGGACGCTAGGGGCCGGACCCTGTCGCCACTGGCGTGGCAGCTCCGGAAGGTTCCCCGGAGCTTGCTGCTGCCATCGGCGTCACTATGGTTGAGGCCCCCCTCGACTGGGAAGGACCTCCAGACCCAGAGCCTTCAGTTGGCCCTGGTATTGGAGCCACATGGCCGAAGCTAGCACCCCAGGGAGATGCCGATGTTGGAGTGGTTGCCGCCATTGAAGACATTCCCCTCTGGGGAGAAGGAGCCGTTGTGGAAGGAGCAGGTCTGACAGACCTCCCGTCAGAGTGCTTCAGCTTCCTCTTACGGCTCGAGGGCTCGGCCAACTCTTTGCCCTGGCCCACTAATTCAACTCTCTGTCTCGGGGCGGAAGGGGGACCATCCTCGAAAGCTCCAGGGATCGCCAACCCGGTGGTCGAATGCCTCTCACCTTCACCGAGGCCGTCAAGCAACGACATCTTCCGCCAAAGCTCCCTGCTGAACTCTGCCTCCATGTTCAGAGGGAGGAAAGCCGCCGGCGGAGTCAAATCATCACCCTCGACGTCGATGCCGTGCTGGAACTTGTTGAGGTGAAACTCCAAAGCTACGCCTTCTAGGTTGGACTTCAAACCGGTCTCGACCCGGTCGTCGTCCATCATGCTATTGAGGGCCCAAGCGAGCTTCTCCCTCTTCTTCAGCAGAGCCCACCTGTTGACCATGAAGTTGCAGAATACCGCCTGGGGAGTCACCCCTCCCTCCACACAATGGCGGATCCTGGTCAGAGCAGGGTTGAAGGCGTCCGATAACACCAGAACTTCACTCCAAGCTTCGGTGTCGATGTTGGGGAGGCCTTCGGGAAGCTCCAGCTTCTCATGCTCCTCCACCCTGATGATAATCCAATCCTTCTTCCAGTCGTCCCACTTTCCAGAAGGGAACGACCACAAGTACTTGTACGGGCACTTCTTGCGCTTCACAAAATAATAGAAGCCAAGGTACTCATCACTTTTGCCGGTGGTGTGGATGGTGAAGAAGGTGCGGAAGAGCTTGACGCCGGGAGGAATACCCACCACATCTCGCAGAAGTGGACAAAGATCGACACCAAAAGAATGGAGTGGGGGCCAAGGTGGTACAGCTGCAGACCATTGAAGTCTAGCAGCATCAAGAGAAAAGTGGAGAAGGGTGAGATCAGTCCCACCATGGCATACGCGGAGAAGTACACCATGTCGCCGGCATGCTCCTTCTCGAACGGAAGCTTGCCGGCGCGGACCTAGTGATTGAAGAAGTCACTGGACCACCCCATGAGGGCCCAGACCTTCTTCAAATCACCGTCGGTCTTAAGTCGGCTCTTGCGGAGACCCAAATCCACTGCAGCACAGCGGGGTGAGAGATGAAAAGCAGGCTAAAGTTTGGAGGATTCGAGCGCAAGTTCAAATGAAGGCGTAAAGAATCCCCAAATGGTGCGCGTTATCCTTCTTAAGTAATCCCCCGCAACGCTTGGATGGAAATCGTAGAGGAGCCGACGATACAATTCAGAAACTTCACCCTGCCAATGACAAGGGGGCCCGGGGCCACCCCGACGATCAAGTCGAGGTCCTTACCCCAGGAGAACGGTTGTCATCATGAAAGGCATCAGCGGTGGTAGGTAGGAGGCGTCGATGACGAATAGAAAGCATGGCGGACGGGAGGCGGCGGCGTTGAGCAGAGTCTAGAGGAGACGAGCGACGTCTTGAGGCGGATGAAGTCGTAGGCGTCGGGCACAGCAAGCGGAGGTGAAGGATTGAAGTCGTGGGGCAAACAGGCCCAGTTGCATGGGCTAGGTCTGGTGGGATCCGGTCCGTTATATATTGACGTCGGATCCCATCCAACGATGGTAACTAAATGGATGAGTTATAAAAGCATCTCCCTAGAAAGCTAACATTAATCACTCCTTCGAAATAAATGCAAGCAGGAGGTACACACACACAAGTAACATATTGAAAATGAAAACACATAAAACTACAATTACAAGTTCGGGTAAACTTCATGCATCTTATATATATGACAATATCATCTGTTAATTAAACATCATATTCATGTCACATAATAGGTACAAACTACAATAAGCTTATTACAATATAGTCCATACATCAATATCTAAAATACCAAACCTCCAAATTATTGAGTCCAAACGCATATGTACACACATGCAAAGGACACAATCCATATATCAGAACACACAAAACTAGCAGCTTATCGGCTAGTTATGAAAATATACAAAGAAAAAGTAAGGAAACTACACGCGTAAGGACACTAAGAACCGATATGAAAAAATAAAGGTAGCATTGCATAACATGAGATTTTTACAAGGTACCTTGTACTATGTGGCGCGGGGCGTCAACACGGTGGGGCGGCGATGTGGGGCTGGGTAGAGGCGTGCTTCTGCGGGGCTTGGTGGAGACGTGGAGGTGCAGGGCTGGGCGGCGGTGCGGGGCAGTAGTGCGGGCTGGGCGACAATGCAGTGGTGTAGGGGCTGGGTGGCGGCTCAGCGATGGAAAATTTCGGCAGCCTTGCAGCGTCGATGGAAAATCTCCAGGGTTACGTTTTCTGTGGTGCCCAAGGGGTCTTTATATAGGCGTCCGTTTTCACAAGCGGTTTTTAACAGCTTCTCAGGCGGTTGGTGCGTAATAAGCGCCTGTGAAAAAGATTATCTCATGCTGTTATTACTTACCAACCACCTGAGATAATTGCCCGAGTCTCTTCAGTTTCCTTTTCCCTTGTTTTTTTTATTTATATTCCAATATAAATACTCAAACATGTATAGATTCTACAAAATGAGTCCAAATTCGATGATTCTTTCTTCTATAATTTTCAAAAATTAACATCTACCACCTGAACCAAATATTTTAAAACTTGTATAGGTGACATTGTAATGTTTTGGTAAATATCAAATTAATTTATACTCACATATTATTCACATTTGTGTATCTCCTAAAAAAAAGGATCCCTCAATGAAATTTGTTTGTATGAACATATTTGTATTATTTATACATGTATGAATTTTGTTAATTTTTATAAAGCATTCCAACATGTCAAAATTCAAATTATCCATCATTCAAACAAAATGCTCATATACATATGAGACATTCATCAAATTTTGATCACACGTTGATTCAAAAAAATTTAAAAAAATCTGAAAAAATTGATAGAGGTTGGTATGATGACTAAAGATGTCCATTGAAAAAATAAATGAAAGAATCATTATATTCATCAAGATAGAAAAATGAAAAATAGCAGTTGTTATATATTTTTTATGTTTTGACCAATTTCAAAGGATTTATGAAGTGAAATTTAATGGTAACCTTTACTAATCAATAATATTACAAGAAAGTAGAATTTGGGCTTTTTAAAGGCCCCACATTTAATCAAGAATATTAATTCAGAAGAAGTAAAGATCTTCTCAGACGGTTGGTACTTAATAACCGTCCGAGAAAATATTATCTCAGGCGGTTATTACTTACCAACCGCCTGAGATAATTGCCCGAGCCTGTTCTTCAGTTTCCTTTTCCTTGCTTCTTTTTTATTTAGATTCCAATATAAATACTCAAACATGTATAAATTCTGCAAATTCAGTCCAAATTTGATGATTCTTTCTTCTATAATTTTCAAAAATTAACATCTACCACCTAGACCAAATATTTTAAAACTTGTATAGCTGACATTGTAATGTTTTGTTAAATATCAAATTAATTTATACTCACATATTATTCACATTTGTGTATCTCCTAAAATAAAGGATCCTTCACTGAAATTTGTTTGTATGAACATATTTGTATTACTTATACATGTATGAATTTTGTTAATTTTTTTAAAGCATTCCAACATGTCAAAATTCAAATTATCCATCATTCTAACTAAATGCTCATATATATATGAGACATTCATCAAATTTTGAACACACATTGATCCAAAAAAATTTAAAAAATCTGAAAAATTTCATAGAGGTTGGTATGATGACTAAAAATGTCCATTGAAAAATAAATGAAAAAATAATTATATTCATCAAGATAGAAAAATGAAAAATAGTAATTTTTATATATTCTTTATGTTCTGACCAATTTCAAAGGATTTATGAAGTGAAATTTAATGATAACATTTACTAATCAATAATATTACAAGAAAGTGGAATTTGAGCTTTTTAAAGACCCCACATTTAATCAAGAAAATTAATTAAGAAGAAGTAAAGTTCTTCTCAGGCGGTTGGTACTTAATAACCGCCTGAGAAAATGTTATCTCATACGGTTATTACTTACCAACCGTTTGAGATAATTGCCCAAGCCTATTCTGCAGTTTCCTTTTCCCTTGCTTCTTTTTTAATAAGATTCCAATATAAATACTCAAACATGTATAGATTCTGCAAATTGAGTCCAAATTCGATGATTCTTTCTTCTATAATTTTCAAAAATTAACATCTACCACACGAACCAAATATTTTAAAACTTGTATAGCTGACATTGTAATGTTTTGGTAAATATCAAATTAATTTATACTCACATATTGTTCACATTTGTGTATCTCCTAAAAAAAGGATCCTTTACTGAAATTTGTTTGTATGAAGATATTTGTATTATTTATACATGTATGAATTTTTTTTTTAATTTTTTTAAAGCATTCCAACATGTCAAAATTCAAATTATCGATCATTCTAACTAAATGCTCATATACATATGAGACATTCATCAAATTTTGAACACACATTGATTCAAAAAAAATTAAAAAAATTTGAAAAAATTCATAGATTGGTATGATGACTAAAGATGTCCATTGAAAAAAATAAATGAAAAAATCATCATATTCATCAAGATGGAAAAATGAAAAATAGTAATTGTTATATGTTCTTTATGTTCTGACCAATTTCAAAGGATTTATGAAGTGAAAATGTAATGGTAACCTTTACTAATCAATAATATTACAAGAAAGTGGAATTTGGGTTTTTTAAAGGCCCCACATTTAATCAAGAATATTAATTAAGAATAAGTAAAGATCTTCTCAGACGGTTTATACTTAATAACCCCATGCAAAAAATAATATTAATATATGAAAAGAATATTAATTAAGCTTATGTAAGATCTTCTCAGGCGGTTGTTACTGAATAACCGCCTGCGAAGATGGTTACCTTAGGTGGGTTTTACTTACCAACCGCCTGAGATAATAGAATCTTGTCATGCGGTTGGTAAGTAAAACCCGCCTGAGATAACCATCTTCTCGGGCGATCGGTACTTAAAATCCGCCTGAGAAAATAGGCGTCTATATATTCCTCTCGGCTGCGTTGGAAAAACCTAACTCGGGCGAAATCACATAGATGCCATCAGACTGCAAAAATTTCGTTTGCCGCCAAGTCTTCGCCCCTCTCATCGACAAGCTTCACCGTCGCCGCCGAGCTTCGTCATTGTCCGTTTGCTTCACCCTCGTCACTTCCAGGTACACTGAGCGAAGCCATTGTCGTCGCCGTCGAGCTTCACGGTAAACCCTAAACCCTTCGACCTTCCCTCCTCCGTTCCCGTGCCGCCTCCCTCCTCGCCCTCGCCGCCGGCCGAGTCAAATGATGCCTTGCATAGATTTCCTTGGTTAGGGTTCGGGATTTCGAAAAGGGTAGGCATCCTGGTGGTGGTGGTGGACCACGGAGTTAATGCACAACACCTGTGACGCGTTCATTTGGTTCCATGTACTGGACGCAGTTTGTCGATCGTGTTTTGGTGCCAAATCGCGGTCGTAGTATTAGCTAGGGTTCGGACATGATAAATTTTTTTATTAACGACCAGGCCTTCTATAGCGAGTCCTCTACATCTTTTCTATTGAACTCCAGGTTAGAATCCTCATGAAACTCGAGGAAAAACTCAAAGTTCCAACCTCTAGCAAATCTGAACACCTAGCGGATAGTTCTGTATACAGTCACGATTTCGACCATAACTCTTGGTAGAATGGTCGAATAGCTTCGTGTAATACATTTCCTGAAACATTGCGACCTTTATAACAAGTTTTTAATGTAACTTGCTATCAAGTTGTGATGTTATCTGTTTGAAAATCAAGGATCAAACCAGTCACAAATAAAGTAAATTTTTTCAAATTCAGTTCTGAAATCTTGTAGCAGTGTCCAACTTTAAAAATCCATATATCTTCAACCAGAAGGGATATGGAGGAAAATTAATACTTTTTGGGAATCTCTTGAAGTGTTCTATAAGTTTTCTATTGATCTTCAAGCCAATAGACCATTGTAAGGTGATGAAAATCTTCTCTAACTAAATCAGCTGCTGTTCTAAAACTGTATGAACAAGCATCTGAATTTTTGCCATAACTATCTGTAGAAAGCTCATCTAGTCTATTGTGATACGTTTTTTGAAAGGGGAAGAGCTATTCTACAACTTTTATATTCATTGTTACCTCAAATTCGGTTTAGAACTAATTAGAAACTGGAGTTGAAGTTAGTACCAGTGTAAAGTGCTATCTGAAACAGCCAGAAAATTTCTGAATTTTGAACAGACATAATTCTTAAATTGGAAAAGCAACCTACGCATATATATACATGTATGGAAAGATTAAAGAGTCCTCTATCAATTTCCTATTCAACGCTAAGTCTAAAACGTGAAATAACCAGGTCTAAATCGAATTACCGTTTAAGGTGTCGTAACAGTCCAAAATCTGGACAGTTATGTATTTAGTTGCTGTTTGGATCGTAATTTCTAGTAGGATCATCAAAAGACTTCATAATTTACATTTATGGAATCTTGAGGATGTGTGTAACAAGTTTGCAATATATTGTTTCTGCAAATATCAATGTTCTCTATTTGAAAATTATAGACAAAATTAGTAACATACAAAGGAAGCTCTGCCAAATTCCAGTTAAAAATCTGGGAACTTGGTCGAATTTTAAAATTCCATATCTCCTCAACCAGAAGTGCTATGTGGGCAAGTAAATACTCTTTAGAAATCTTTGGAAGTCCTCACAGGGTAGAGTGTAGCCGCCCCACACTTCATCTCACAGGGTTGTGCTCCTTTGAGATTGGTGTCGCTATCCTTTTACCAAACAAAGCAATGTGCTCGCATACGGCTGTTGAACATCGCTTGTGCTCAGAACACAGATACAAGTAACTTCCTATTTAGAATAAGATAAAATTTCCATTGCTGGTGAGCAACTTTAACATGCTTGTCACCCTCGCAATGTATAAGAACCTTTTGGTCAATCGCCTTAAACCCTAGAATGCCTTATCAAATCCTAGAATGCTTCCATCTTTTACTTCATGCAACACTTCATGTAGAGTTAATATGTCATTCAATATATTTTTTGTCTTATAAGTTCTAGCATGGAAACCCTAAGAAGACTGGTGCTGGTAGTAACAATACAGAAGACAACATGAAGTTTACTGACTCCAGCAGTTCAGGCTCCTTTCACAGTCCATCATATCCTTTTCCGAATATAAAAATTAAAAAGACTTTAGAGGATCTAGACCCGGAATATGATCCTGCCGACGAGGTATGGATCACGAATCCTAACTTCAGCAATTCAAGTTAATGTTGGTTGTGAAGTATACGAAGTCTTATAATTCTTTACTACCTAGATTAATCACAAAGACCACAAGGTGACTTCGGCTCCTAAAACAGCAGAAGGTTCTCCAATGGATGAATCCTCAAGTTCACTCAAGCGGAAACGAGGGCAACGAGGTCCCAATAAGGGTCCATTGGACTGCATCATGTACATAACAAGGGTCGGTCCAGGTGGGCTTCCCCAAGAACCACTAGATTCAGTTACCAAGTACCGTAATGCATGCGGTTTTCTTGTTAGAGAGCTTGTGCCGATCACATTCGAGAATTGGAGGAAATTACCCGAGGAGACCAAGAATGAGTTGTGGGAAAGGATAAAGAAATAATTCAAGTTCCCGAAAGGCACGAAAGAAGCTGTAAAGAAAGCAACATTGGTCTCTTGCGGCAAGAAGTTTCGTGGCTAGAAGAGTGAAATGAATGCATATGTTAAGGCCGATAAGGTCCCTAGCCCGAGGAAGATGGGAAAAATCACACAAGCTCAGTTGCAAGAATTTGTTCGTCAAAAGACCACACCTGATGCTAAAGCCCTAAGTGCAAAAAGGTCAGAGCTTGCCAAAAAGAACAAATACCATCATTGCTTGGTGTCTGCCGGATATGCTCCCAAAGTCCAGAAATGGAATAAGATATTAGACGAAATTACCAATAAGGGCAATCCTCACCCGTTAGAAGGTTGCGATGAGAGAACTCAACGATGGGTCTTTGCTCGGTCAGGTTTGACCAGCGAGGGCAAACATGAAAAGCCCGACTCTGTGAATGAAGTCGAGGAAAAAATGAAAGAAGTAATTGAAAAGCAAAAGAAGGGTCTCTTCAAGCCGAAGAGGGAGAATGACCAACTGACCGCTATCCTAGGAAACGCTGAACACAGTGGATGGGTTCAAGCAATCTCTTCTCAAATGTCTTGGCTAGATGGTTTCCCTAAAGATAAAGACACATATATAAGACGTGAGAAGTTTAAGAAAACACTCTATGAAACGATTGGTCAAAAGGTCAAAGAAAATGTGCAAAAAATAATGGAATAACTTAGACAATCGGGACAATTAGTGGCACCAAGTACTACAATGGTTTCTGTGCCAAAGGACCAATTGGTATCTCCAACTGCCTAACCTAGCAGTGTTGGTTCTGTGCCAGGCTCAGGGTCAACCCATAAGTTCACTGTCGATGATATTGCTAATGATAAATCTTGTCGTCTTCTTGTCCCGATCGGCAGAGCAGGGAACAAAACCAAACAGGTTTCCACTGCTATGGCAAAGCCTGATCGTGACTTCAACGGGAATCCACTTCTGTTGTATTATGTTGTGGTGCAAGTTCTCTAGATCATTGATAATGATTATGAAGATTATGAAATAGACCACATCACACATGAGGGGATCGCGACTCTGGGGCAAGCTGTCAACCAATTAATCCTTTGGCACCGACGTGATATCGTGTTGGACGATGAGCCAATTTCTAGCCCCATCGCATCTCGAAATACTGCAACCCCATCTTCTAAGGCGAAAGTCCAGGAAGATCCACTCCCAGTCCAGGAAGATCCACTCCACCTATGTCTCAGCAAGGATGATAGTAACCTTGCTAGTAAAGATATCCAAGGGCAACAAGTTGGACAACAACTTCAAGCAGTACCAGAGAAAGCTGTTGCTAGTAAAGAGCAACCAGTTGAGCAACAGCTTGTAGTAGTACTAGAGCCGGCTGCTGGGAGTAAAGAGCAATCAGTTGAACAACAGGTTCAACAACAAGCCAGTGTCCAACTTCCGACGACTACTCCTTGACCATCATTAGAAGTGTCAAAGTATATGGAAACTATGAAGGAAAATATTAGAAAATTGAGTGCATCTCGTTCTTCTCATGAGCCAGCATTAGAAGATATCGAGGAGTGGGAAGAAGACGATGTCATGTATAATCGGTGGATGGCTTTAGTTAAACCAGGAGTTCCAATATACAAGCTTGAGGATGTTCCTCCTGAATTTAAGAATTGGAAGCCATTCATGACATCCGTACAACTTAGCAAACAACCTGCCCCACTCAAAGGAATGCATGAGTGGAACATCTTTGCCAGCACAAAATATGATCTTTCTTCCGTCATTTCGTATTCCAAAAGATGCATACTGGAGCACTGGAGCAGATAGACGAGTCATTTTATTTGAAGAGTTGCATTCCCTTTTCCATCGGGGCATGCTCGAAATCAACCTACTACTCGTCTGGTGCTTGTAAGTGCCTCAAATAGTTTGCATTTGCTTTTCTTACTACACGCATACACATTTCATGAAATTATAACAATTCTGGACTTCTTCAATAGGATGCAATACATGGATAATGAAAAGATGAAACACAAGACAGGTATCCTTGACCCTACATGGATTGCAAAGACGATATTCGACGTCAAGGCGAATCGAGACTCAGCAAAGTTTAAGCACATGAAAAAAAAAGAATTTGAAAAAACAATCGCAAAACTTAAGAAGGATAGAAGGACAGAAGTTGCAGCTTACATAGGACATGCATTGTTTAAGTTTGTCAGAGACGGTAAGGACCTCGTAAAGGCTCCGTACCACTTCGAGTAAGTTCGACACATGACATTGAAATAGCAATTATTGGTAATTGTTAACACGTGTATTTGTATGTTTGTAGTGATCACTACATAATGATCTTCATCAAGCAAACGCAGGGTTTGGAAACAGTCTTGGACTCGGCCGATTACCCACCAGATCATTATAAATATTTCCTTTCCATTTTTAAACTGTACGTTTATTCAATAATTTTAATTTACACACATTTAGAATGTGTTGACAAGTTTTATATGACACTTCTTGTATTACAGCGCTTGGTGGTTTTACGCGGAACAACTTGGCGGTGAGAGACCTTCTAATATGAATGGATTGGACATTAAAACATATTATGCTTGTCCGAAGCAGCCTGCTAGGAGTGTCTTATACGGGTATTATGTATGCGAGCATCTTCGGGCCGCCAGCAAATATAGAGTGAATCGTGAGGATGTAAGTTATCCTTAATGTCGATATCTTATTTTCTTACTTTTGAGTTCATTCTCATTGTAACTAGCATGGTTTAATACTTATATTCTCTGCTGTTCAATATTACCAGAAACATTATTTTCGTATTTTGATTCCAACTTCAAAATTCAATTGCTCATAGTACAACTGCTCCAAAAATACCAAATAAATTCCTGTATACTCTCACTTTGATCTATACTTTGAGATTGTTCAAACCAACACATTCTAAACCTTGTTATGTGTTTCATTGCAGCACACGAAGAATGTGAACAAAGAATGGCCGGTTTGTAGAATTATTTCTAGTGGAGGAGCGGACAAGATTGCTGCTGAACTGTGTCAATTCGTGCGTCGCGAAACTTTGCACAAAAGAGGGGAGTTCTTTGATGAGAATGGTGCAATAGATGATGTGCCAGAACTTCGCGACTATGCCAATAGAAGCAGTTTTTAGTGAAAACTTGTAAAATATGAGATGAATCGTATGTGTAACTTGTACATATGTATATTGTTTTAGTGAAATTGACTCATATGAGATGACTTCTGTGATGATATTGTTGACTTCTATGATGATATTGTTGACTTCTGTTATTATATTGAATTGACCTGGAAATTAGAAATAACAGTAGCTAGTACTGCATAGGTTATACCTTATCACCGGCGGTTATTTACCAAGAGCTAGACCTGCCTGTAAAAAACAATTATCACAGGCGGCTAGATATAGGTAAAGAACCATTTGTGATAATCTAATTATCACAGGCTGTTACCCCTATGGTAGAAACCGGCTGCGATAAACTATCTTCACAGGCGGCTTGAAGTAGGTCATGATCCGCCTGCGATAACACAATTATCACAGGCGGTTATAAATGCTGCACGACCCTCCTGTGATAACATATCTTCACAGGCGGCTAGCCTAAGTAAAGAACCGCCTGTGATAATCTGTCTTCACAGGCGGTTTCACTTCTCCGCCTGTGAAATTGCGTATTATCACAATTCATTTCAGGCGGTTTTAAAAACCGTGTGTGATAATAGGTTTGGAGCCACCTGCGATGAGGCTTATTGTAATAGTGAGAAGTCTATCTATGAAGTGAGGTCTGTGTAGGATGGCTGCCCTTGACGAGTGCATGTGATTCAAAAGGGAAATAGGACTTTTAGGAATGCACTATTGTCATCTACAAGGCATGGAGAAGTATCACCATAATCTGAGTTTTGCATTCATTGCAAGTGAGATGTATGGAATGATAGTTGACAACATATCCTATGAACTAACGTCAATAATTACACACATACAAGAAACTTTCAAGTATAGAATTTCCTATGGGAAGGCATGGAGAGTCAATTGAAAGGTGTTGGATATGAGGTTTGGGACATATGAGACATCGTATGATAATCTTCCCCAGCTTCTAGTCACCATATATAACATAAATTAGGAACTTATTATGATATCAAAACTCTGCAGGGCGAATTAGTTCCTGCTTCCATCCTCAAGTGTGCTTTCTTTTTCTTGTGCACATGCATTAGGACCATCTAGCACTGTCGTTCGATCCTTCGCATTGATGAAACCTTCCTAAATTGAAAATATAAAAGGCGAATATTGACAAGAAACTGTTGTGTATGAAAACAATCAAGTGATTCCATTGACATTTGCTTTTGCCGAGAGTGAGAACACAGACATGTGGTATTGGTACCTTGAACATGTAAAACATGTTGTGGTCAGGAACAAGCTAGATGCTTATACAAAACTTGGTCATCACTCATCCTGTGAAGGGCAATTTTGGATTTGTACAACAGGTGCAGTGACCTCGGTGAGCCAACAAAGTGGCCAAATTTCTGAAGCAGATGCTGCATGAGACATATTTCTACTAACTTTATCCAGCACATGCTCGCGCCATGTCGAGGAGCTACGAGCCGGGTCTGGCCTATCAACCCCCACGCAAGGGGAGGGGGTCATGGTGGTGGCGTTAGAAACTAAAGTGCCTTAGAACTAATCTAGTAATTACCTTACCGAGAGTTCTTAATTCTAATTCACTTACAATCAACTTAGGCAACCTATCTAACATGCAACCTATGATCATAGTAGATGAAATAATATTAGACAGAGAGAGGTGAGAGGGTGAGGTTACCCTCAGTGGATCCACCTGATGCCATTGGGCTCGGGTGGATGGTCGCAGGGGAGTAACTCAACGCAAGTAGATCGTCGATGCAGGTTGATCATAGATGAAGTGGAGGCTCGGTGCAGAAATGCCGGTGGCGGCCTTCCCCTCGCTCCGCACGACTTAGAAATCGGATTAGGGTTGTGGGAGAAGGATTAGGAACTAGATTAACTTGTAATCTAAAGCCCCGTCCCCTCTCTCCCTTATATTTATGTTGCGCGTGCGAGAGGGGGCTGCACCGAAAGGAAGTCGGTTGCGCCCCTGATCAGGGCGCATAGAGGGAGAAGGAGTCGGGCGGGGTTGTTGCCCCGCGTTTGCTCCTCACGGGTATCCCGGTTGGACCGGAGTTAAACTAACATGCTCCCCCATGATCCCGAGACAACTTATTTCTTACTTACTTAACTCAACTTACTCTTACTAAAACTTATGTATATTTCTTCTTGCTTTGACATAAGGGGCAGGACGCATCAAAACAACCTTTTACGTACTGTTCAACTCGATGACCACAATATGTCTCACAATTAGAAACAACCTTATACTTAGGTGGCTCCTTAGCATCCACGATTTGTATAATAGGCTCTCCCCTAATCCCATGCCAGCTACGTGTTCTCTGAACACATTGGTTGGAAGACCCTTTGTTAGCGGATCCGGAAACATTTGTTTAGTACTTTTATGCTCGAGACTAGTTGTGTTATCCTGGATCCTTTCTTTCACAACATAATACTTAATGTTGATGTGTTTGGCAGGACCACTCAACTTATTGTTGTGAGAGTATATTATAGCTGGCTGACTGTCGCAGTATAATTAAATGGTTTGTGAATGCTGTCGACCGCTCTAAGACCGAGAACAAATTTCTTAATCCAAGATGCCTGCCCTGTGGCCTCATAACAAGCTATAAACTCAGCATAAATTGGGTACGATGTAATTATTGTCTATTTGTCCACGATATGGCTCCATTCGCGAGGATGAATATACAGCCTGACGTGGATTTCTTAGTTTCCACGCAACCTGCGTAATCTGAGTCTGAGTAACACACTACCTCTAGTGAATTTGACTTACTGTACTTTAACAGGAGGTTCTTAGTGCCCTGTATATATCTTAACGCTTTCTTAACTGCTTTCCAGTGGTCTGGCCCAGGATTACTTTGGTATGCCAAGCATCCCAGTCACGAAAGCTAAGTCAGGGCGTGTACAAACTTGAGCATACATTAAGCATCTGACAGTAGAAGCATATGAAATTCCTCTCATATGATCAACCTCATATTGATTCTTAGGCGATTGCGATTCTTAAAATCTGTCACCCTTAACTTTTGGGGCAAGCGAGGGCTTACAGGCATGCATACCGTACTATCTATGTACGCTTTCTAAGTATGCCTTCTGAGATAATCCTAATACCTCCTTAATGTGATCTCGGTGAATCTTAACTCCTAGAACATAGGATGCTTCACCTAAATCCTTCATATCAAAGAGGATATGAACTTTTTAGTCCCTAAGAGTAGGTTGACATCACTACTAGCTAATAGTATGTCATCCACATGAAGAACTAAGAAAATGAACTTTCCATTCTTAAACTTAGCATAAATGCAATTATCCTCCTCATTTTCCTTAAAACCAAACTTTCTAATTGTCTCATCGAACTTGAGGTACCATTGCCCTGAAGCTTGCTTAAGTCCAAAAATGGACTTTTTAAAGTGGCATCCCATATGTTCCTTACCCTTAACGACAAAACCTTTCTGTTGTGTCATATAGACATCCTCATAAATATCCCCACTGAGGAACACCATCTTCACATCCATTTGATGCAATTCTAAGTTGTAATGTCCTACCAATGCCATGATGATTCAAAATGAATCCTTATATTACACGGGAGAAAATGTCTCATTTTAATTAGTACCCTCCTACTAAGTGAATCCCCTAGCCACAAGTCTAGCCTTATACTTTTCGATCTTCCCTTTGGAGTCATGCTTAATCTTGTAGACCCATTTACAGCCTACTATTTTGGCTCCTTTAGGAATCTCTACTTAGTCCCAAATCTTTTTGCGTTCATAGAGCTTATTTCATCTTCCACGGCTTTACGCCATTCAAATGACCGAGGTCTTCTCATGGCATCCTCAAAAGAAGTGGGGTCATCCTCAATCTGAATTTTCTCACTTAAGTATAACTGATAATCACTTGGAATTGCCGATCGTCTTACTCTTTGTGATCTTCTTATTTGCCCATCATCTGAACGTGGAGGCTGGTGTGGAGCTTTGTTTGGTTCTACCACTTCCCCAATGGGCGCGGAAGATGGAGCTTCCCTTATTTCTGATAAGGTCGATGGAGGCTCAACAACAGGCGGTGCATCACTAGCGACAAGCGTCGGTGATGCAGCGGCAACAGGTAGGGAGAAATAGGGTTCTTGAGTCATTGGAACGGGTAAACTAATTTGTTCTTGTAGGATCAAAGAGCAAGTGAAAAGCTACCAGAGGGGGGTGGGTGAATGGTAGATTAAAAAATCTTACGCAGCGGAAATAATTAAATCCCAACCCCTTCGGCAGAAAAATGATCTGTTAAAGAAATCATATGTGAGACTAATCTAAATGTGTTTCACCGTGACAAAAGTGATAGATATCAGAGAGAATCAAGTCAAAAAGACAACACAACAAGAATTACTCAAATCCGTCAAGAGAAACTCAAGTTACTATTGAAAGATCAAACAAAGGTCAATCTGTTCTATTGAGTAAAAAACAGATGTGTAATACTGCAAAGAAACTCGTGTAGATCAAAAACCACAAATCCAATGACCGTGAAATTTTAACAGATGATATATAATCAAGTTGTGAAGACAACCCAAAAAGAATCACATCAATTGGATCTGTAAAACTCGAGGTATGATAAAACCACAAAAGTAAGGTAGCGCTGTGCAGAAACTCGACGAGAAAGACTCGAAGAAAACAAGTCGGACAAACAAGGCACAAAAGTTCCTTTCAACTATGAATTTTATTCAATAGAACACAAGAGGAACAACACAAAAGTCATCTTTCATGAGTTCTGGCCTCCCTTGCTTATATAACCAGCCCTTAGGCCAACCCAATATCAACTAGGACTTAATCCTAATCAAATCACGAATCAAAACTTTCCAAAACTGCTCAAGACTCTTCTATATGCAGATAGAAGAAATCTTAAGACTTCAAAACATCTTAGGAACATATTAAACATTCCTAAAACAACTCAAATTCGTGACCCACACGAAATCCTATCATAACCAACTCAAATCTTTCCATATTTGAGTCAAACACGACTCAATCGCAGCCTGAGTCCATAACCTAGTCGGTTGGACCTTTCCGACCAATTCTTTACGTCCACATCTCTTCATCACGCCTCAGAACCATGTAGCCACGTCCATGCACTCCTTGCACACGTGCAATCACCTTCCAACAACGTCCATGATACCTTCATATTCATTGTTCTTGATTCAAACATGCTGCGCAACCTCTCGATCAACTCAACCACAATTCCTCCCGAACTTGGTTGTTGAACCTCATCTTCTCCCTAAGACTAGTTCAATGGATCCCATCACCAGCCATGTATTGAACTCAAGCAACACCTGCACATGAATAAACAACCAATACTTTCGAGCACAAGTCCTCGACTTGACTCACGTTAGTTTCAAAACTACAACATCTTACGTGAGCACCTCACATAAGCATGTTGCAAAGCATAGCAAAACGATATCAGCCATATCAACCAAAATGCACCAAAAACTTAGTAAAAGAATCTTAACCAACCTTTCCATAAGTGTAAAGCAAGTTCAAAACATTGCAAGATAAAAGCTGAAACACTGCGATCAAGCACCGGACCTTGCCAAAGCTAACCGGACCTTGAACCGGAGCTTACTAAAGCTAGCAGGACCTAGCGCCGGAGCTAACCAAAGCTAGTTAGAACTAGTAAAACCGAAAGCCGGAGCTAGAAAAATATGTCATAGCTAACCAAACATAAGTCAGACCTATCAAAACATATCAGAGCTTAACAAAGACATGTCGGAGCTAAAGACAAAGCTCACCGGAGCTACCCAAAAACATGTTGGACCTTGACAAAGCATATTGGTTGTCGGACCATGAAGAAGCTCGAAGCTAGAGTCGGACCTTGCTAAAAAGGGTATTTTGGCAGAATTCCAGAACTTATATCATCAAAGCCAATGTATTCAGTACAAGCCAATGCATTCAGCACACATAGGTCTCACAATCTCCCCCTTGATGAGTGCATTGGCAACACCACTTAAGATCCGAACATTGGCTTATTTACATTAAAAGTTTTGAAAACAATTTCTCCCCCTTTGTAAAACAGAAATAAAATGAGAAAAAGAAATTCTCCCCCCTGAGAAGAATCGTGCCAAAAACAATTGTGAATATGTGCAATGTGTAATCAATTTCTCCCCCTTGCATACTTATCTTTAAAAATTCACATATTATCTCTCCCCCTTTGACAATGTATTCAACAAGGTTTATAAGACAAATTTTAATTGTTATGAGCATATTATAACATATACATATAAAACAAAGCTCATCCAAGTCATACTATCAAGTAACGTACACTATCACATCAATGAAATACAAAAGTAGTGTAAGCCATGCTAGAGAGCAAATGTAATTTTCAATTTAAACAAGTCATGATCTCACAAACTTAACTATTTCAAAACCTAAAAGCATGACACTTGTTGCTGCATTTTATTATTTAAAGCACAAACTTTTAACATATGACATTTGCAAGAAATTATATGCCGCATCTGCCTTATTCTAACCAACCAAGCCAAGCCTATGTCATTTGACAATCAGAAGCTTAAGGACATGATTTTAGTCATACACAACTTCTTCCAAGTTCATATCTAAGTGCAATGATAAGCCATATCAAAAGAAGAAGTGCGATGCATTCATATTCTCTTGATGTTTTCTCATTTCTATTTGTTCATAAAAACTCAACATGTGAGTTGATTACTTGATTAATTCTTAATGATTAAAAGCACTTGTGAGCATGCAACAAGTTCAATACAACAAGAATGTTTGACCATGACCAGATTTAGTGTAAGTAACTATTCCAATTACTAGACATGGCAAAAACTACAAAATGTATAACACGAGTAATGTAGTAAGAACTTTCAGTATGTAAAAGAAATCACAAAGTCATATATGTATTAAATACTATGCTCATATTATTTTAATTTCACATTCACACATAGACATCTCAAGTTTCAAAACTCCCCCTCAATGTAAGCCATGAGGATGCATAACCCCTATTTCACTACGAATGAAACAAAAATGAGTGAAATCCAAATTTGTAAAAATGCCAGCCAGTTGTTGTTCGGTATCTACATGGTGAAGAAAAATGTTTCCTTTTTCAACATTATTACAGAGAAAGTGATACCTAATGTCAATGTGCTTAGTTCTAGAATGTTGCACAGGGTTTTTAGCAATGCAAATGGCACTAGTGTTATCACAAAACAGATGAACACTATCTAAATCAACCCCATAGTCCTCAAGTGTTTGAACAATCCAAAGAATTTGTGAACAAGCGCTAGCAGCAGATACATATTTAGATTCAGCTGTGGATTGTGCAACTGAACTTTGTTTTCTAGAGGACCAAGCAATAAGTGAATTACCAAGAAAATGACGAGCACCAGAAGTACTTTTCCTATCAATCCTACAGCCCCCAAAATCAGCATCCGAAAAAGCTTTCAAAGTAATGGTTGAGGAAGAAGGAAGAAAAATGCCAAATTCTTGGGTTCTATGTAAGTACCTGAGAATCCTTTTGACGGCTTGACGATGTGAAGCATGTGGGGAGGCTTGAAAACGTGCACAAAGACATACGCTGAATTGTATGTTCGGTCTTGATGTCGGGAGGTACAAAAGTGATCCGGTCATGCTTCTATATTCTTTTTGATCCACGGGTTCACCATATTCATCAAGTTTAAGTGTTGTTGCTATTCCCATTGGTGTCCAAAGAGACTTGCTTTTGTCCATGTTGAAGCGCCTTAGGAGGTCTTTTGTATACTTCGTTTAATGCACAAAGGTACCCTCAGTGGTTTGCTTGATTTGCAGCCCCCAAAAGTACGTGAGTTCTCCCATCATACTCATATCAAATTCTGAACTCATCATAGCTGAAAACTTGGACACAAAATCATGAGAAGCACAATCAAAGATAATAGCATCCACATACACTTGAACGAATAATGAATCATTGCCATACTTAAGCACAAAAAGAGTTTTATCAACCTTGCCCATGGTAAACCCCTTTTCAAGTAAGAATGTTTTTAACCTATCATACGATGCTCTAGGGGCTTGTTTGAGACCGTACAAGGTTTCTGACAGTTTGTAAACATGATTAGGAAAATCTGGATTTTCAAAACCCGGTAGTTGTTTGACATAAACCTCCTCATCTATGTAGCCATTAAGAAAAACACTTTAACATCCAGTTGATATAGCTTAAAACCTTTAGATGCAGCAAAAGCTAACAAAATTCTTATGGCTTCTAATCTAGCAACAGTAGCAAAAGTTTCATCAAAATCTAGACCTTCAACTTGAGTGAAACGTTGAGCAACAAACCTAGCCTTATTCCTAACCACAACTCCATCCTCACTTTGTTTATTTTTAAACACCCATTTAGTTCCAATTAAAGTGTGACCTTGAGGTGGAGGTACAAGTTTCCAAACATTATTTCTTTCAAAATTTTCTATCTCTTCTTGCATGGCAATAATCCAAGATTCATTAGTGAGTGCGTGTGATATATCTTTGGGTTCAAAAGAAGCAACAAAAGCAGAATGAGCATGAGAGTTTGGATCGCAAAAGCTGGACTGTGTGACTCATTCGTGCAAGCTTCCAATAGTTTGTTGTGGAGGATGACTTTTTAGAACCCGGAGGGGAGTGGACACTTCACAAGCTTCTTCTTCTTCATGTTCATCACAAATCGATGAGCTTGTGACTTGAGGAGGATCTGGACCAGCAATGGTGGTCGTCGGTGCTGGTTGTGAATCAAAATCAGGAGTTTGAACAATGTCATTAGCTGCTGAATTTTCGTGCAGCAGCACCACTTCTTCCTCTTCTTCAACAAAAATACTCTCCCCCCGCAGATATGGATCTGGACCTGCAATGTTTGAGCTAGTACCTGGGCTAGCTTCATCAAAAGACACCTCACAAGTCTCCACAATTTTATTAGTGTTAAGTAAAAGCACACGGTGGCCTCTAATATGAGATGGATAACCAAGAAATATGCCATCAACAGATCTAGCTTCAAATTTATCAAGATTACCATGTTTATTGATAAAGCATTTGCAACCAAAGACCCGAAAGTGTGTAACACTAGGCCTATGTCCAAACCGGAGCTCATATGGTGTTTTTCCTAGCTTAGCGCGCAAGAAAACACGATTTGAGACATAACAAGCAGCTGCAATCGCATCAGCCCAAAATTTCCTAGGAGTTTGATATTCATCAAGCATAGTCCTAGCCATCTCAACTAAAGTTCTGTTCTTTCTTTCTACAACACCGTTTTGTTGAAGTAAATATGGTGAAGAAAATTGATGATCTATTCCATTTTCAGCACAAAAGTGATCAAAGGATTGATTTTTAAATTCGATTTCATTATCTCTTCTAATTGCTTTTAAAGATCTTGGGTAATCAATTGATAATCTAAGAAATAAAGTTCTAAAGTGACTAAAAACTTCGTTCTTAGATGCCATAAAGTAAACCCAAGAGTATCTAGAATAATCATCAACAATCACAAGAACATACCATTTACCTCCGAAAGATTGAACGCGTGAAGGTCCTACGGTGTCAATGTTCAAAAGTTGACCCGGTTAAGTTGTCATGATCATTGTGAGAGGAGTATGTGAACCTACAACCATCTTAGCATGTCAACAAGATCACATGATTTCTTTGTCCCCCTTAAGCTTAGGCAATCCACGTATGTGATCAAGAGCACTAACACGCATGAGATGATAAAAACCTACGTGACCAAGTCTACGATGCCAAAAATATAAATCTTTGGAATCATTAGCAACTAGACACCTATTCTTAGAGGAAGACATATCAAAATCAGCTTTAAAAACTCTTTCAAACAGCGACATGTTAAAAATAAGCTCACTGTCTGAATTTACAACTTTGCAACAATTTTTAGTGAAAACAATTTTCTAAATTTTTATCTAGCAGTTGTGAAATAGAAAACAAGTTGTATTTCAAATTTTTAACAAGTGTCACATCCTTCAAAGTGTAGTGATTATTTACTCTAACCAAATCATTAGCAATTATAGGAGTTGAAGAATTATCAGCAAAAGTAACATTCTCTACACGTGACACAAGAGAGGGAGGAGAACCATTCTTTGTTACCGGTCATGTGGTGTGAGCAACCTGAATCCACAATCCAAATGTTCGCCTTCCTCAAGCGTGTAACCTACATATAAGAACAATACATCAATGACTCAATACTGGGGTTAGTCAAAAGGCATTTAGGAATCCAGTACTGAGTCACACGATGTTCAGCAGGAATAACACACGAAAGATGAGATAAAGCAGCAGGTTTATGAGCCAAAGTTTGAGGATTTTTGTACCCAACTACTGTCCTACGAGATGTTACATGTGTAGCACAGAAAACAGTAGGTTTGGGAGCAACCTTTGCATGTTTTCGACTCATTACAGCAGATTGCATGTTCCTATCATTCGGTTTAGCAAGTGCAGCAAATTTTGCATGAAAGTTATGAGATCTAGCAATCATTCTTTCCTTTTTCTGTTGTTTAGCTAGTCTATAACAAAAATCTATGACATGACCATCTCTACCACAGTAGGTACAATGAAATTTAACTTTGTGTTCATATCTAGATGAGCAAGCAACATTTTTATTTGAAACCGAATGAGACAACACTCCTATAGATTTGAGAACCACTTATTTTTGTTTAGGAACTGTTTGAATCAAACCACTTCCTAATGACTTTACAATTTTAGGTGGATGTGCCTTAGCATGAGCATGAGAATCAAAACCTAAACCAGTTTTATCATTGCAAGACTTGGAAGAATTCAGCAGCAAGTTTAGGTTCATATTCCCATTACAAAACCGATCTAATGTCCTATGCATGTTATCAAGTTTATTGGACAGATCAAGAAAATTTTCACATGAAGTTTTTCCTTTTAATTTGCAATTGGAACAAAATTTATCTTCATGAGAATGTAAAGCATTGTTCAATATAGAAATTTCATTCATAGCATCTTGTAGTTTCTTATCAAGATCATCACAAGTAGAACAATGCAAATCAAATGTAGAATTGCTAGCATCTTTCAAGTTTTTATCATTAAGTGCCACAAGCTCTCTATTCTTTTCAATTTCTAACTCAAGTTTATCAAGTTTGGAGGTGTGCGCACTTCTTAATGAGGACAATTGTTCATATATTAAATGACATGAGGGACATGCATCATCACTAGGAATCAAAGTTTTTAAACGATTGATTTCAGATTCTAGCAATTCAATTTTAGCAGCACTATCCCTAAGCTTTTTGTCCTTTTTCTTAACTATAATAGTGGCACGAGAAATAGCATCACACATTTCTTCGCAAGTAGTACACACCTCTTCATTGTCGTTGTTGTGTTCAACCTCCTCCATACTTGATCTTGACTTGCCCGCCATGAAGCACAGGTTTGCCAAATCATTTTCATCTTCATCACTTCCAATGTCCACATCGCTTGAGCCAAGTTTTTGAAGTGCGGAGATAAAACTGCTCACCAATTGACGTCCTGTATAACCCTTCTTTTTCTACGTATCTTTTGCAGAGGAGTGCTTCGTCCTTGTTTGCTTTTCATCCCGGAAAGTAGGACCTGAAAGGTTAGAGCAATCTGAACAAAAATGTCTTGTCTTACCACATTCGAAACATCGTTGTGGTCCGAAGATTCCTCTCCTTCTAGTTCTCACATTTTGCAATGCTTTTTAGAACATAATAGAGAGAAGTACTAGCTCCTCCTCTGGAAACTCCTCAATCTGTTCAAGGGTTAGAGAGGACAACAAAGCAAGTGTACCACAAGATGAAGATTGGCCGGAGCTAGGAATATCACGTTGAGAAACAAATACAAGAGACTTGTTGGAGTTCTTACATGATATTATGTCGATTTCATGAGTTTTTAACTTGGAATATAGCACATCTAAAGTAAGTCCACTCATGACAGTAGATTCACAAATAGATGTGACTTTCATCTCCCAAATTGACATATCTAATGCACTTAACAATTGCCTAGCATTTTCAGCATCTGAAAAATTAACATTGACACTACGCAAGTTGCTGAGAATTTTATTAAAGCGAGCAAAAAGGTCATCAATAGACTCACCAGGTTGCATCTCGAAGTGCATGTATTCTTTCTTCAACATGTCTTGCCTTACATCCTTGATCGTATTGGATCCTTCGTGGTAGTCACGAAGTGCTTTCCACACATCGTATGCAGATCGGAGGTGTGCAACATGGTCGAAGTCGCATTGAGTTAATCCTTGTATGATTAAGTTCCGAGCCTTGTTGTTGTCGACATCTCTCAGATTTGTAGCTATAACTTGATCGTTTGACCGCACTTTGTATGGCTTGTATACCTTATCCCATATTGTGAAGCCTTGAGCCTGGATGAAGGCTTTCATACGTGCCTTCCAAACCTGAAAATCAATACCACTAAACAGACAAGGTTTGGTGGAGTATTTCTCCATGATGATTAGTCAAAAACACATGCAAATCACAAAGATTAGAGCACCGTGGCTATGATACCAATTTTAGGATCGAAGAGCACGTGAAAAGCTACCAGAAGGGCGGGGGGGGGGGGGGGGGTGAATGGTAGACAAAAAAATCTTACGCAGCGGAAACAATTAAATCCCAACCCCTTCGGCAGAAAAACGATCTGTTAAAGAAATCATGTGTGAGACTAATCTAAATGTGTTTCACTGTGACAAAAGTGATACATATCAGAGAGAATCAAGTAATGAATACAACACAACAAGAACTACTCAAATCCGTCGAGAGAAACTCAAGTTACGATTGAAAGATCTAACAAAGGTCAATCTGTTCTACCGAGTAAAAAACCGATCTGTAATACTGCAAAGAAACTCATGTAGATCAAAAACCACAAATCCAATGACTGTGAAATTTTGACAGATGATAGATAATCAAGTTGTGAAGACAAAACAAAAATTATCACATCAATTGGATCTGTAAAACTCGATTTATGATCAAACCACCAAAGTAAGGTAGCGCTGTGCAGAAACTCGACGAGAAAGACTTGAAGAAAACAAGTCGAACGAACAAGGCACAAAAGTTCATTTCAACTATGAATTTTATTCAATAGAACACAAGAGGAACATCCCAAAAGCCATCTTTCACGAGTTCTGGACTCCCTTGCTCATATAACCAGCCCTTAGGCCAACTCAATCTCAACTAGGACTCTAATCCTACTCAAATCACGAATCGAAACTTTCCATAACTGCTCAAGACTCTTCTATACGCAGATAGAAGCAATCTTAAGACTTTCAAACACCTTAGTAATGTATTCCACATTCCTAAAACAACTCAAATTCGTGACCCACACAAAATTCAATCATAAGCAACTCAAATCTTTCCATATTTGAGTCAAACGCGACTCAGCCGCAGCCTGAGTCCATAACCTAGTCGGTTTGACCTTTCTGACCAATTCTTTACGTCCACATCTCTTCATCACACCTCGGAACCATGTAGCCACGTCCATGCACTCCTTGCACACGTGCAATCATCTTCCAACAACGTCCACGATACCTTCTTATGCATTGTTCTTGATTCAAACATGCGGCACAACCTCCGGATCAACTCAACAACAGTTCCTCTCGAACTTGGTTGTTGAACCTCATCTTCTCCCTAATACTAGTTCAATGGATCCCGTCACCAGCCATGTCTTGAACTCAAGCAACACCTGCACATGAATAAACACCCAATACTTTCGAGCACAAGTCCTCGACTTGACTCACGTTAGTTCCGAAACTGCAACATCTTACGTGAGCACCTCACATAAGCATGCTGCAAAGCATAGCAAAACAATATCAGCCATATCGACCAAAATGCACTAAGAACTTAGTAAAAGAATACTAAGCAACCTTTCCATAAGTGTAAAGCAAGCTCGAAACATTGCAAGGTAAAAGCAGAAACACTGCGATCAAGCACCGGACCTTGCCAAAGCTACGAGACCTTGAACCGGAGCTTACCAAAGCTAGAAGGACCTAGCACCGGAGCTAACCAAAGCTAGTCGAAACTAGTCAAACCAAAGGCCGGAGCTAGAAAAACATGTCAGAGCTAACCAAAAATAAGTCGGACCTATCAAAACATATCAGAGCTTAACAATGACATGCCTGAGTTATCAAAGACATGCCAGAGCTAAAGACAAAGCTCACTGGAGCTACCAAAAAACATGTTGGACCTTGAAAAAAGTCTGACCTATTGTCGGACCTTGCAGAAGCTCGGAGCTAGAGTAGGACCTTGCTAAAAGGGTATTTTGGCAGAATTTCAGAACTTATATCATCAAAGCCAATGTATTAAGTATAAGCCAATGTATTCAGCACACATAAGTCTCACAGTTCCTCATCAAGGTCTACCTCCCGCCTTATAATGCTCCCCTGATCATAGTGTCTTCTAAGAACACGATGTATCGAGTCTCAATAAACTTAGTGTGTCTACCCGGACAATAGAACCTAAAGACCTTACTCTTTTCAAGATAGCCAATGAAATGACAACTAATTGTTCTAGAATCCAGTTTACTTAAGTACATGTTGAACATCTTAGACTCAGCTGGACATCCTCACACATGTAGATAGTGAGGGCTTACGTCCCGTCCACATCTCATACAACGTCTTAGGTACTGACTTAGATAGACCACGGTTAAGTACGTGAATGCCGATCTTCATGGCCTCCATCCACAAGCTAATTGGTAGTGTATAATAACTTAACATGCTTCTTACAATGTCCATAAGCATACGGTTTTGCCGTTCCGCTACACCATTCTGCTGAGGTTCGCTCGGTGTAGAATACTGGGGTACTATGCCATTTTCCTGTAAAACCTAACAAAAGGTCCAGGGACTGGGCTATAAGGGGTGTGTCGACCGTAGTATTCACCTCCACGATTAGACCTTACTACTTTAATCTTAATGTCGTGCTGATTTTCTACTTCAACCTTAAATATGTTAAACTTATCCAACGCTTCAGATCGCTCCTTTATTGGATAAATATAGCCATAACGACTAAAGTCATCTGTGAATGTTATGAACGAATCATAACCATCTATTGAGGTTACGGGAAAAGGCACACAAATGTCTGTGTGGATTATTTCTAAGACTCCCGTGCTACCTATGGCGTTTTTCTTAATAGTCTTGACAATTTTTTTTAATGCAATTGATGCATTCCTCAGAATCTGAAAAGTCTAAGTGTGTAAGAATCGATTGAGATACTAATCGTTCGATCCTCCCCTCGAAATATGGCATAAAGGACAATTCCATAATTTTGACAAAATATCTAAATCTCTTCTTTTGTGCTTACTACGTCCTAAGTCGTTCTTAGACGAAACTTGATCATCACTTATAGCATACACATTCTCGTGAGTGGACAACAAATAGAGCATGTCTTGTCGGAAGGCAAGACCAACAATCTCATTATTATAACTAATAGAACACTTATCATTACCAAAATGACAAATGTATCCTGAATCATCTAGACACGAAATTGAAATCAAGTTCCTTTCTAATGAAGGGACATAAAGATCATTATTTAGCCTAAGTACAAAGCTGCTAATCAATCTAAGAGATAAATCTCCAATGTCTTCGACTTCGACTTCATGCCCATCTGCCACCTTAATCACTCTTTCCCTTCTTCTTATAGTTCTCATCGTATTAGTGCCTGCATAGAATTGCAAATATGCACAGTGGCACCTGAGTCAATCCACCAAGTGGACCATGAATAATTCACATATAAGGCCTCATTCACAAAAGTAATTAAATCATTATCTTTCTTAGCACACCACCTAATGAATCCAATGAAGTCCATCTGATAATGCTTAGTTGACTCACATAATAGACACTTATCTTTGTCCCTCTTCTTTGGAGACATGCATTTGTACTTATTAGCTGAAGTGGAGCTTGAAGCCTTGAAGGAAGGTGGTTTGCGAGAGATAAAGTATCTTTCTGCCTTTCCCTTACCCTTAGTGTCAGCCAGATTAACATAATCAGCACCCTTAGAGCTCTTAATGTGTTCCTCTTCCTGAACGCACATAGGAACAACCTTATAAATGTTCCAAGTCTAAGGGAGTGAGTTATAACTGACCACAAAGGCCTCAAACTCCTTAGGAAAAGAACTGAAGATGAAATAAATGAGCATCACATGTGCCATCACAATGTTTAACTCTCTAAGCTTAGTGTTGTAGTGACTCATCTTATTGATGTGCTCATGCACACCACCTCAAGAGTACTTATTAGTGAAAATTTTCATCATGAGAGTGCTAGCACTCGCCTTAGTGGAACCAGTGATCTGACCTCTAACTCTCTCTAAGTACTCTGCAACAGTATCACAATCAGAGATTCCTCCCTTAATAGAATCTGCAATGGTGCTCTTAATTATAACAAGACACTTCCTGTTGGAAGTGTCCAACTTAGGCAAGTCCTTATCATACTTTTTCTTCAAGATCAGATACTCAACCTTTCGCGTAGAGAAAGATTCCTCACATTCCCCTATCTCAGCAACGGGGATAGCAGGCAACACAGGACGTGGTGACTTAATCGCAAAATCGAGGTCAGACACCACAAGGGCACACTGTAGCCTCTCTCTCCACACTCCATAGTTTTGACCCTGAGAGTCTCAACCGTGGAGATGTAGCTAAGTGCTGAGGACAAGGCAAAACCATCATAAAACAAAATTGGTGATCATTAATCAAGCTTAAAATATCATAACATAAGAATGGCATTTTGCTTTTTGCGTTGGTTACATCACAAAATGCACCTTAAACTTAGCATCAAAAACTTATCATGGAAATTAAATCTCACATTGGTTACTCTTAATTCCGTGCTTAATGAACTTAATTAAATCATATTTCATGTTGGTTACTTTATGAAACTAAAAGCAGTCACAAACTTAAATAATAGAGCAAAAATTAATCTTGGCAAAATTAAATTTTCACGTTGGTTACTAATTTAAATTACCACTTAATCAAAATTAAACTAAATTCAAATTTGATGAATCAAAATTTCACGTTGGTTACTCAATTAATTCATCACTTAATAATAGCGGAAGATAAAACATAATTTCTTAATTTATGAAATTTGCTTAGAAAAGCACTTAATAGCATTTAAATAACTGAGAAAATGCTCTAATTGACAATAAATAGCATAAAATGCAGAAATAATGCAATCAAAATGCATACAAACATCAAGCGAAAAATTCTTAATTTTTCTCAGTCATTTAACTAATTTCCTAATCATTCTTAAATTTTGTGGAAATTATTTTGCACTCTAAAACATTTCTGGAAATGGAAAAACTGTTAAAAATTCTGAATAGGCCAAAACCTTAATTTTGGCCCAAAACTCACTGTACTAGCCCAGCCCAACAGGGAAAGATTCATTATACTAAAACATGCGCGGCCCACTAAGGGGTTTGGCCCGAGACAAGATTCAGCCTGGCTAAAAAATCGAAAAATCGGGAAAATTTGAAAGGGCAGCCCAAGGCGGCCCATTCCCCTTCCCGCATGGGCTTGGAGCCCACTAACCCTAAGCGGCGGCGCAACACACTGAGGATCATCGGATTCCAACCCGACGGCTGAAATCGGTCGGAGACTCAAAACGTAAATCGATCTCGTCCGTCTGTCAAGCATCGAACGGCTAAGCGCTGTGTTTGGACAATACTTAAGCTCGCGGACCGCCGGTTTCGCGAACCCTAAGACATTTTCACCCTCTTGTCTCTCTCTCCTCTCCACTCTGAGCAGCGGCAAGGTCGAGGCGAGTGAGCGAGCGAGGTGAGGCAGCGGCGCGGGACCTCCGTCGCCACCGCTTCGTCGACTCTGGTGAGGGAACAGCCCCGCGAGGTGCTTCCCCATTGGCCTCGGCAACAGCAGGAGGCAGCTGTCGAGGAAAACCAACACTAGCTGGATCTGAGTGGGAGGGTTCGCCGTGAGGACTTTCGGCGCGGCCACGGTTTCGCCGCCGGCAAGCGATCGAGAGGTTGCTCGTCGTCGGCCAAGGTAGCGTGCCGCTCGCCGTCGAAGAAAACCCACGACTAGGGTTAGGGTTCCAACCCTTAACCCTAGCGTGGCAAAGATTGAGTGATTCTGATTAACTTTGTTTGCAGGTACGTCAGTGCCGCGAATCCCTTCACCATGGCGCGCACATTGTGCCGCGATGGGGAGGTTCGCCTAGGGTTAGGGCTTTGGCTTTTAACCCTATCATGGCGTGCTTAGGCCACAGTGTCGCCGTCAATTTTTCGCCGGTGTGCGCGCTCTTTCGAGTGCACTGCCGTCGAAGGAGCCGACACACAACACCTCTAATGGTTGCGCTGACGGTGACGGTGTTGGATACTATGAAGTACGGGTTCACTAGTGCGAAGGAGACGGCGGTAGCACCTTTCCCTTGAAGGAAGAGGTGTGCCGATCTTCACTTAAGTCAGATCCATCTTTCTGATTCTAAGTTTCTTAGTTGATCGATTATCATCGGTTCGCCTTTCTTTTCTTATTTCTGAGTTTATATCTAATTAATCTAAGACTAAAATCGAAATACCCTCCTTCTATTTGCTTAATTGAGACTTAACACTAATTTGAATTTAATTTTAATCAACAGAGACCAATTACTTAAATAAAACATTATTAGAAACTAACTAGACTTAATTAGAACTTAGTTCTCTGTTTAGTAATTAGCTAGCCTGGCTCTGATGCCAATGTTAGAAACTAAAGTGCCTTAGAGCTAATCTAGTAATCACCTAACCACGTCTTAATTCTAATTCAATTACAATCAACTTAGGCAACCAATCTAACATGCAACCTATGATCATAGCAGATGAAATAGGATTAGAGGGAGAGAGGTGAGAGGGTGAGGTTACCTTCAGTGGATCCACCTGATGCCATTGGGCTCGGTTGGATGGTCGTAGGGGAGTAGCTTGACGCGGGTAGATCATCGATGCAGGGTGATCACCGATGAAGTGGAGGCTCGGTGCATAAATGTCGGTGGCGGCCTTCCCCTTGCTCCGCACGACTTATAGATTGGATTAGGGTTATGGGAGAGGGATTAGGCACCAGATTAACTGGTAATCTAAAGCCCCGTCCCCTCTTTCCCTTATATTGATGTTGCGCGTGCAAGAGGAGGCCGCACCAAACAGAAGTCGGTTGCGCTCACGATCAGCACTCGTAGAGGGAGAAGGAGTCGGACGGGGTTGTTACCCCATGTCAGCTCCTCACGGGAATCCTGGTTGAGGCAGCTCTATCTAGATCGACGGAGAACAACATAGGGTCCAGAACTGGGTTCTGTACCCGACGCGCACCATTGGGTGGCCTTACCATGCCACTATCTTCATCAAAAACATGTCGCTCCATGCATGATCGACGAATGGGGTGCATTAGGTGCTCGGTGATGTTTGTATCTTCGACTACATGATGCAAGGGTCTTACCACCGCTCGAAGACGGATACCTTCAACTTCGTCGCCTTGAGGCAAAATCCAAACTTGCTGCCCCGCTCGAAGACCGTCACTTTCTTCAACCACCGCGCCGGACGCTCTGGTCTAGGCGATGGGCCTCCGTGTGTGGAAACAATCGTCCCCCTTGAAGGCCAGGAAGTCGACCTCCTCATACACCTCGCTAACTACTATGACCATTCTCTACCTCCTCCTGCCTCGTCAGAATAGGCACAAAGTGGAATGCCTTCTTCAAACTCTTCTGGCTCAGATGGCAACGGAGTTCCGGCCTTCCACTACTTCATGTGGCGCATGGGGGTCTTGCATGGCTCGTGTGCTCTCGCCACTTGTAGCAGCTCGGCCGGGAGTTGCCGCCCAGTGGTCCACTACAAGGATGACCACGAGGATGACGGCCGCCCCCCTGCCAGGGAGTGGAGACTCAACATCAACGCCAGTGGGAGACCTGCCACTACAGGAATTCGTCAAAAGTTCGTCAGCCATATGAGCATCGGTTGCCTACAGAAACCGACACCCATAAACTAAAGGCGTCGGTCAACCGACGCGCTTAGCCGACGCAATAGATTTGACACCTTTAGCATGTAAGTGCATCGGGGTCGACGCATTTATGAGATATGGGCGTCAGTTTTCGGTAGCCGACACACTTAGATGTAAATGCATCGGCTGCCGGAACCGACACACTTACGTCACTTAAAATTTTCGGTCCTACCAAACAGACGCACTTTATGCGACACGTGGCGAGCGCACCGAGCGCGTGTTTGAGCGCCGGTTCTGCTGAAACCGACACATTTACTCTATTTAAGTGCGTTGGTTACAAGGAGACCGACGCATATAATACGCCACATGGGCAGCCTGCAAGGGCGACTATGGGCGTCGGTTTAGGTAAATTCGACGCACATAACATATATTTTTTTTAAAAAAAATTGCTTAATTCCTCTCCCTCCCCTGCTGGGGAGCCTCCATTTTACAGATATAACAACAATATATACAGCACAACAGATATAATTCAATAACATTTCAAGCATAGCACCGTACAAAAGTTTTCAAACATTTGAAACACAGATAAAACGAAACACAACCACAACAATACAAAAATGAGTAAACGAAATTCAAATGTCGTCGTGGGAGCCTCCACTCGCACGTCCCGCGCTCCCATCTCCTCCACTCGCACTTCTGTCATTGATGTTAAGGAAATCATCGCCACCTTCGGGTGTTCCATGACGATATCCCTGCGATAAACAATTAAAAGAGAAACTTAATAACTTAACATGTTAACTTTGACTAACTTAATAACATAACTTAATAAAAGAGAAGCATGTTGGTTTTGACTAATACTTATCAAAGCTCTCTCATTTCCTATCACTCTCCGTATCCCCCTCGCCCTCACTCGCTCTCTCACTCTCTATCTCTTCCCCTCTCCCTCTATCTATTTCTCTCTAGCTCCCTCTCTATCTATCTCTTCTTTTCTCTCCCTCTCTCCCTCTCTATCTATCACTTCTTTCCTCTCTATATCTACCCCTCTCTCTCTATGTCTGCCTCTCCCTCTATATCAATCTCTTCCTCTCTCACTCTCTCATTTGTTCCCTCTTTCACTTCATCCCTCCGCTAAGTATTTCCCTTTTCTTCTTAATATTGTGCTAATTATTATGTGATGTTATAATGAAAATATTGTAATAAGTATACAAGTCATACATACCACTGCATCTCCAAATTGTGATGGGTGACTCTGCACCGGAGGGAAAGGTATCAGTGAGAAAACCACTTCAAGTTGTGATAATATAATTAGAATCATTTTGAAATTGAATAAAGTCGTCAAATACCAAAATTATAGTTTACCTGGATTACTTTGCTGCAATCCAGAAGCCAACAGTGACATGAATCCATAAGGTTGTGGAACACACGGTTGACAACTCTCGGAACCCTGCAACACAAATGGTTACAATATTGCATTATATAACCCAAGTCAATAAGATAAGCAGTTTTACCTGTGAGGAGGAGCCAATCTGTAGTGCTGGCTGCATCGGTCGAGGCATCATGTTGAGGTAAGGTTGCTGCGGTGGATCAAATTGAGAACTGAAGCTACCTTGACCCATGAACTGCATCAAGTACATTAGTTGTGATATCTTGAGTAGAAACATTTGTAAATCGACATGGGTCAAATAAGAAAATTATATTTTACCTGAGACATATACAAATATTGCATCTGTTGCTGCAACATCTGTGTCTGTTGCTGTTATTGTTGCAACAACATCTGTGTTTGTTACTATTATTGTTGCATATCCTCCTTGGTGCATCTCAATTCTTCTGATAATTCAACCTCAAATAGGCACCTTCTGAACCCCATCCATCATACATCACCTTACGGTCGTCACCCATTTTTTAGCTTATACCTTCAAAGCAGAAATATCATTATAATTAGTTTATTTTCATATTATGTGACAATCACTACAACTAGGCAGATAGGTCCTAAACCCACCAAAGAGTGGTCGAGTGGGGTGTTGTTATGATGACACGCGTGGTCTGGATCCAGATGAAATTTCGGCAGCATAACCCTGCTGTTCTCCACTGCACGTCCGAAAATGGTGCAGCAGCGAACATCAGGGTTATATCGTCGAAATCTCATCCAGATCCAGACTCGCGTCTCGTCACAAGCCACGCCCCCCCACCGATCCACTCCCAAGCTGTCCAAAAAGGGAAAATTCTAAATCTTCACGCCTCACATGCCAATAGCATGTGATACGTGCCGATTCGAAATGGGTAATCAAATTCTATAGGTTACGTTGCTCATTTTCATTTTTCAATCATTTATGAGAGAGGAAAGAACAATACAAAGGAGGAAATTTGGTCAGAGTCATGTAGGATCGAAGAGCACGTGAAAATCTACCAGAGGGGGGTGAATGGTAGATTCAAAACTTTTTCAGTGGAAGCAATGAAAACCCCCCGGCAGAAAAATGATCCATTAAAGAAATTGTGTGTGAGACTAATCTAAATGTGTTTCATCATACCAAAAGTAATAGATATCAGAGAGAATCAAGTCACAAAGACGACACAACAACAATCACTCAAATCCGTCAAGACAAACTCAAGTTACGATCGAAAGATCGAACAAAGGTCAATCTGTTCTACCCGAGAAAAATAGTTCTGGAACACTGCAAAGAAACTCGTGTAGATCAGAAACCACAAATCCAATGATCGTGAAATTTTTACAGATGATATAAAATTAAGTTCTGAAGACAACCCAAAATTAATCACGTCAATCGGATCAGTAAAACTCGAGTTATGATAAAACCACCGAAGAAAGGTAATGCTGTGTAGAAACTCGACGAGAAAGACTTGACGAAAACAAGTCATATGAACATGGCACAAATGTTCTTTCAAACTATGAATTTTATTGATAAAACCACAAGAGGAACAGCTCCAAAGTTGTCTACCACGAGCTCTGGCCTTCCTTTCTTATATAACCAGCCCTTAGGCCAACCCAAACTCAACTAGGGCTCTAATCCTACTCAATTCACGAATCGAAACTTTCCATAACTGCTCAAGACTCTTCTATACGCATATAGAAGCAATCTTAAGACTTCCAAACACCTTAGGAACGTATCCCACATTTCTAAAACAACTCAAATTCGTGACCCACACAAAATCCTGTCATAACCAACTCGATACTTTCCATAGCAAGCCTTAACCGACTCCACCGCAGCCGAAGTCATCAACCGATACGATCCGATCCTTCCAACCAGATCTTTCCTTCCTTAGCCCATCTTCGGAACCATGTTGCCACATCATGCACCCTTCCATACGTGCAAACATTTTCTAACGACGTCCACAATACCTTCATATACATTGTTCTTTATTCAAACATGCTGCACAACCTCCCGATCAACTTAACCACAATTCCTCCCGAACTTGGTTGTTGAACCTCATCTTCTCCCTAAGACTAGTTCAATGGATCCCGTCAACAGCCATTTCTTGAACTCAAGCAACACCTGCACATGAATAAACAACCAATACTTTCGAGCACAAGTCCTTGACTTGACTCTCGTTATTTCCGAAACCACAACACCTTACGTGAGCATCTCACATAAGCATGTTGCAAAACCACAGTAAAACGATATCATCCATATCAACCAAAATGCACCAAAAACTTAGCAAATGAATACTAAGCAATCTTTCCAACAATATAAAGAAAGTTCGAAACAATTCACAGTAAAAATAGGAACATTGCGATCAAGCCCCGAATCTTGCCAAAGCTAACTGGAGCTTGAGCCGGCGCTTACCAAAGCTAGTACAACTGTCGGGTTGCGATTCCGGCAATTCTCCTGGCACTACCGTTGGTAGCCTGCAAATTTTTGTAGTTCGGTTGGGGCGCGCAGAGACTCAGAACAAGATGATGATTTGACACGATAATTTATATAGTTCGGGCCGCATGAGCGTAATACCCTACTCCACAGATGTGTGTTGTTTGTATTGAGGGTCCGAGCGCTATTGTCTGAGAGAGGCCAAAAAGTCTCCTCTGGACTGAGCGCGTGTGTCCTTTGTGTACCGCTCGGCCAATCCTTTTATAGTACAAGGGCTGGCCGTTACATCATTAGCCTGACCCGACATGTGGCCCTGGCGGTTACTGATGCCTAATACACATTTAATATGCTTAATTCCCCTTAATGGTGTGATAACGCCCTTTAATGGTGGCGTTACTGGTGTTAAGGGTCATCCGATCGTGTGTCATTAAGGTAGTATTAATGACACGTAATCGAGTCTTGAAGCTTTAATTGTTCCTTGAAGGTCCGAGCCATTGGAGGTCCACCAGTCTGCCTGTTGAGCTTGAAGGTCTGACAGTTGGACGCGTGGCAGCTCTGGAACTTATCATCTTGGACGAGTAGGTCCGGTGCTGTTGTACACGTGTCGGTACTGGAGCTTCCCTCTGTCAAGGTTTAGGTCCGGGGGTGCCGCGCAGGTATCTAGCCCAAAGCTTTCCCATGTATGGAATGTAGCTCCAGTTTTATGATACACGTGGCAGCACTGGGACTAACCATAGAAGGGAGGCAAGTCCGGTTCCGAGTGACACGTGGGGCCTTCGGAGGTCTTCAACTCTGATAGGTGGAGTTCCTTTGCACTCTTTGCAGTTCCAAGGGGTATCCAGCACACAGGGTACCAACAGTGGCCCCCTGGGCCCACCTCTGGGAGAGACCTTTTGGATTAAGTCATTCAACCGGAGGTGGGTCCATCTTTCGATTTCTGCACCAGGGATTTTGGATGTGCCATTGAGATGGTGGTTCGCAGTTAAACCATCGCCGCGTGGCATCCCCAGGATGCGGCAGGTGAGATCTGCGCGTGCAGATCTCACGCGATTGAAGGTCGCCAGTTCCCAATACGAAAATTGTATCGGTTCCGCGCGCCCTATCAGGCCGCTGCTCTCAAGTTTCCCGCCACTCATGATGACAACTGTTCGCCTAGGGTAAGGACCTCGACTTGATCGTCTGGGTGGCCCCGGGCCCCCTTGTTATTGGCAGGGTGAAATTTTTGAACTGTATCTTTGGCCCTTCTGCGGTTTCCACCCAAGCATTGCGGGGGCTTACATAATAAGAAAAGCACGCACCGTTTGGGGATTCTTTACGCCTTCATTTGAACTTGCGCTCGAATCCTCCAAACTTTCACTTGCTTTTTCTCTCTCACCCCGCCGTGCTACGATGGAGTTGGGTCTCCGCAAGAGCCGTCTCATGATCGATGACGATTTGAAGAAGGTCCGGACCTACATGGGGTGGTCCAGAGACTCCTTCAACCACCTGGTCCGCGCCGGCAAGCTCCCGTTCACGAAGAAGTGCACGGGCGACATGGTGTACTTTTTTGCGTACGCCATGGTGGGACTGATCCCACCTTTCTCCACTTTTCTCTTGATGCTGTTAGACTTGTATGGTCTGCAGTTGTGCCACCTTGGCCCTCACTCCATTCTTCTTGTGTCCACATTTGTCCACTTCTGCGAGATGTGGGTTGGTATTCCCCCCTACGTCGAGATTTTCCGCACCTTCTTCACCATCCACACTACTGGCAAGAGTGACGAGTACCTTGGCTTCTACTATTTTGTGAAGCGCAAGAAGTGCCCCCACAAGTACTTGAGGTCGTTTCCTTCTGGAAAGTGGGACGACTGGGAGAAGGATTGGATTATCGTCACGGCAGAGGAGCACGAGAGGCTAGAGCTGCGTGAGGGTCTTCCCAATGTTGACACGGAAGCATGAAGTGAGGTCCCGTTGCGGTTGGAGGCCTTCAACCCTGCCTTGACCAGGATCTGTGTGACGCCCGGTTCCGAAAAATGAACCAAGCTAACGCATATGTGTGCCCAGGATGTTCATCACACATACACGAGTGCAATCACAAAAGAGTATACAGAAAATTACCATAAGACAAAATTAATTATCCAAGTTTTATTACACAAACCAGATTATCCTCGAATACAAGCTCTAATGAATATTTATGACAAACTCAACTATTGCAGCGGAAATAAACTAATTAAGCAACTAAGCAAACTAAGCATAAGGGATAGCGCAACTCCAATAACACCACAGACAAAGCTGACGGTAGACACGGCCTAGAACTCCGCATTATCACCATTAAACTCTCAATCTTGACCTGCAACTGTTGGGGGGGATTGCAAGAGTGAGTACATGTCGTACTCAGCAAGTGTTGAAAGTATGACATGTGGCTTATTCAAATGACGACAATAATAATGGCAAAGTGCTGAAAAGTACATGAAAACATTTGAAAAGCAATATATTATATGTATGTGAAATAAACCAATCATAATCATAAGTAATATCATAATACTAATCTAAATTCGCTACCATCATGAATAATTCCAGATTTCACCATTGCCAAGAACCATATTCAATACCAGAAATAAATCCATAACTAGCCATAACCATTACCAAACCATAACAATCCCAAATACCATCCCAATACCGAGTACCCTCTAGTCATGGAAGTTGTCCAGGTGCTCATAACCGGGAGCACGGCTATCATGATAGTTTTATTAGACTCTGCAGAGTTTGTACCACTTTACCCACGTGTTTGTGATTTCATCACCCGTCGGCGACTAAAGAACCTCCCTTATGCCAATTACACTTCCTTTGGTGTATGGCCAAGAGATCACAAAATAGCCTTTACAAAGGGATTACTAGCCTATTTAGACCCCACTGAGGTTTCACCGGTGGCGATGTCTCCCGCAGAGCACATCTTCAACCAAGGGCCCCCTCTTGAGCCATTCGGATCCCAGGGTAGTCCCACCAATCATCAACAAACCCAATCCGACTACCCCTTCCCCTAGCATCCACAATGGTCCAAATAGCACTAGCAAAGCCCTAATTAATCAGCTACGCCGCACCCATACTTGGCCTCGTGGTGGCACTGTAATCCTGGCTTATTCTCGCATGAACCGGTCCTTAGATCTAAAGCAAGCAAACCACCATAACATCCAACCCATCCACATACCAGGCTTGCTTAGATCACCCATTACCATATCATATTTAACCAGTTCATGTCAACCATAATCTCATCCATGCATAATTAAATTGAGCGGTATAGTTGTTTTCCCATCGCAGTTGATTAAGCGAAGCAAAAGGTAAAAACCCTTCCCGACTCTACCATAAATTCCAGGTGACAAGGGTGGTTAAACAAAGCTAGTCAACTTCCTATCATAGGATTCCCATCAAAATTGACACAAGCATGCAGTTTTGCAAACAAAACATTTATTTTAAAAACAAGATCAATATGCTTCAAGGACACTTGCCTTGCTCTTGCTGTTGATTAGGATCAAAGCCTTCAAACTCTTGGTGCTGTAGATCCTCCGTGGCACTTTCTAGCGCAAATCCGTCTTATCCGCACAATAAACATACAAGACAAGAAACACAATCAAAGATTGCACAAATATTACTCAATACGACATGACATGCATGATTGATGCAAATGCAAGGTAGAACTTGTGAATAGATTGATTTTAATGATCAATAACTAGTTCTAATAGATTTTAACAAGTTTATACAGGTTTGGAGTTGATTAGGTCAGTTTTTAGAATTAATTCAACCCAATTTAACCAGGAAGATCGGACTAGTCCGCTAGGGACCGGAGAAGTCCGCACTCTGCGAGATCAGCAGATTAGGGTTTTCTAGATCGACGTGAACTTGGAGATTAGGGGTCAAATTCTCGTAAGGAAAAGAGAATAGAAGGTATACCAGGTGTTTATAACTCTAATAAATCAAGAAACTTGGAGGTAGAACTTGGATCTTGATGATCTAGGGTTGGTGATGAACTTGGGGATGAATTGGTGGTGAAGAACGAAAAATTGGTGGAGATCTTGATCTTCTTTCGTTTCCTCCTCTTCTTCTTCTTGCTTAGGATCTTCTCCTCCCTCCTTGATGGTGGCTCTCCACGAACTAGGGTTTGGGTGGGTGGAAAAGTGGCTAATAGATGTCAATCCAAGGGGTGGGGTTGTTTATATAGAGGTGGAGGCTAGTGTTAGATGGATTTCGAGTTTTGGGATGAGTAGAGGCCGGTTTAGGGTCCCTCATGGGCTCTAAAAGAGTTAGGTATGACGTCCCTAGGCCCACTTAATGTGAAACCCGAGAAACAAGTCGTAAAACAAAAAATCAACTCGGAGTCGCAAAATATCGGACAAGTCCGGAAAGGATCGGACTAGTCCGAAGTCATCCAGAGAGAAAATCGGACAAGTCTGGCCAACAATCGGACAAGTCCGACTTTAAACAGAGAGGAAAATGGACAAGTCTACTGGAACACCGGACTAGTTTGGAAAAGTCCAAGGACTTTGCAAATTTTCAAGGATTCATGGAATATCGGACTAGTCTGCACAAAATCGGACAAGTACGAAAGTTTCCAGAGCCAAAATTGGACTAGTCCGGAGCAAAAACGGACAAGTCCATTTTTAGTCAGAGAGAAATCGGACTAGTCCTCAGCGAAATCGGACTAGTCCGCACTTTCCTGCATTTTAAGTGCGGTTTTGCTCCAAATCAATTTTAAATGCTCCGAATCAATTTTAAACTCATTCCACTTTATGTGGGTTAATGTTAAACATGTATATGAGTGTATGTAGGGCATGATGCATGAAAATGAGGGTGTTACAATCTGCCAGTGTGTGGAAGCAGGGGTGACCCCCTAGACGGTCTTCTGCAACTTCTTGGTCAACAGGTGGGCTCCGCAGAAGAAGAGGGAGAAGCTCGTCTGGGCCCTCAACAGCGTGATGGACAATGACCAGATTGAAGCCGGTCTGAAGTCCAATTTGGAAGGCGCTGGTTTGGAGCTTCATCTCAAGAAGTTCCAGCATGGCATCGATGTCGAGGGCGACGAGTTAACTTTGCCAGCGGCTTTCCTCCCTTTGAACATGGAGGCGGAGTTTAGCAGTGAGCTCCGGAGGAAGATGCCGGTGCTTGACGACCTCAGCAAGGTAGAGAGGCGTTCGACCACCTAGTTGGCGATTCTCGGAGCTTCCGAAGGTGGCCCTGCTTCTGCCCCGAGATAGAGAGCTGAAGTCGTTGGCAAGGGCAAAGAGTTGGCTGAGCCCTCCAGCCGAAAGAGGAAGCTGAAGCACTCTGACAGGAGGTCCATCAGACCTGCTCCTTCCACAACAGCTCCTTCTCCCCGTCGGGGGAGGTCTTCAAGGGTGACACCTACTCCAGCATCGGCGTCTTGTCGGGATGCCAGCTCCGGTCGAGTGACTCTAGCACCAGGGCCAGCTAAGGGCTCTAGGTCCGAGGGTCCTTCTCAGTCGATGGAGGCCCCCATCAAGATGTCGCTGACGGTAGCAGCCCGGTCCGGAGAGCCTTCCAGAGCTACTACCCCAGTTGCGACTGGGTCGGGTTCTGAGCGCCCGGTGAAGAGGTTCCGCGCTAGATGGACCAGGAGCCTTCCAAGGTAAATTTGATTTTTTACCTCAGTTGATTGTTTTTGTCGTAATCATATTTTGAGTTTCTTCATCCTTCATCCACAGGGCATCCAAGAAAGGGGCTGAAGCTCTGGTTCGTCCAACGGCAACTGATGCTGTGCAGGCGGAAGCTCCGACTCCAATTCCAGTGCTACCCCAGTGGTGGCTGAGGTTGCGGCAGCCCCGGCGCCAGCTATCGTGGTTCTTAAGCTCGACTCATCTCCCGATGCACCCGTGGTAGCGCCAGACCACGGGAATTAAGATGTACTAGCTGCACCAGCTCCGGAGGTTGAAGCTTCGATTTTGGGTGCTGTGATGACGGATGCTCTGGCCTCAGAGCCGGAGGTAGCTGCAGTTCCGGCCTTAGAGCTGGATGTTACTGAAGCATCGGCGGTGGAGTTAGTGGTTGATGAAGTTCCGGCGCCTGAGCCGGTTGTCGCGGAGGTGCCGATGTCCGAACCAGTGGAGGTCGAAGCACCGGCGCCTGAACCGGTGGTGGAGGAGGCTCCAGCGTCGGAGCCAGAAGTGGCCTCATCTCCGATCGAATCTTCAATGCCTGCCCCGAGGTGGTAGTTTCGGAGGTACCCGCACCTGAGCCAGGGTGCCAAAATGAAGCGGCCGGTGCTCTGCTTGAGGGATCAACTGCTGATGACCTGGTGGCGGGACCTTCAGAGCTGATTCCGGAGGTAGGAGCTCCCGTTGGTGACGACCGAGGCTATCCCGAAGGGCGGCCCTAGTGCCGCAGAAGCTCAGGGGACCACTCTTGTAGAGTGGGACCCAATTTTTGTTAAGGAGAATCCGCTGGAGTCAGCGGAGAGGACCCCAACAGGTCCGGAGCCGATCCCCCTGTTGTTATACATCGACAACGCCTGCTCCAACCTTCGTCAGGTACAACTTGCTTTCTATCACGATAGCAAGGCCCTCGAGGAGGAGCGCCAAACCCTTAAAAGGTGGCGCAACCGGCTGCAATTAGAGACCAAGTTGGCGCAAACAAGGCTGGCTGACGACAACGAGTGGGTCAAGAGGGAGAAGGCCCGGATGGAGTACTGGGGCCAGCTGCTGGACGAGAGGGAAAGCATGGTGCGATCCCTCGACAATCAGTCCCGGGCCATACACAAACAAGCTGTGGCTGCTAATGAAGCAGCGAATGATCGCCAGGAGAAGCTCAGTGTGATCCACGACAACCTCGTCAAGCACCGGGAGGCTCTTGAGGAGCGGGAGAAAAAGCTCAAAGATGAAGAGCAAAAACTCCTGGAACTGAGGGATGACCTCGTGAAGAGGGAGCAGGAGCTTGTCCAGAGGATGGCTCTGGGTGACAAGAGCCTTGCAGAGCGCTCCAAGAAGCTGGAGGAGCTCTGCGAGAGCGAGGAGAAGAAGGCCTGGCGGCGGGGACAGGACCTCACCAAAAGGGAGAACGAAGTCGCTACCAGGAGAAGAAGGTGCAGGGCCGGGAGAGAGACCTGTTTGACTGCCAGAACAAGATCCACGTCCGGGAAGAGGAGCTTGCCAACCTCGAAAGGCAAGTTGCTGAAAGGATTCAACAGCACGCCAAAGAGGTCGAGCGCCTGGCCCGGGAGGGTTCGGAGCTTGCAGCCACCAAGAGGTCCTTGGAAGAGATGCGTGGATCAAGGGCTACAGAATCCCAACAAGTATGGTACTTCTTGGGCAAAGCCAATGACGCGCTGACGCCACTGGGTTTTTGCCCCGTGCGTCCGGACGATCCGGAGCTAGAGCTAGACTAGGCGTTGAAGGCATTGAGCTCGGTGGGCAACAAACTCAACAAGATGGGCGATGTCATCGTGGACCAGTTGGAAACAGAAGGAAAATCCCTTGCGCAGAACATCGCAAAATATATGCTAACGTGCTACACAAGTCGGGATCTTCACTTCCCACTAGATCCGATGCTTGAAGGTCCCATCGACGAAGAGGGAGATGCCGCCAAGGCCAGCGTGTCGGAGGTTACCCAGAAGGTCGCCTCGTTCTTCCATAGGATTTAGGACTTTCTCCTTGTATATCCCACTTGTATTTTCTCTTCTTTTCCCCAATTTTGTAATCTCTTGTCTTCATATGAATGAAATCCAAGAAATTTATGAATTTCATTTTTTGTCTTCAACCTTTGTTTCACATGGCCCCCTGGTAGATGTACACAATTTGATTGCAAACATGTACCAAAAGGATGTAGCATTTTGTCGAAGACTTGAGTGCCTCGAACTTGTAAAGTGTAGGTCCGAAGTCGTTGATAGCAGGGCCCCCTGAGGTTGTCGGAGCTTAGTAGCTCCGGCAGCGACCATTGTCAACATGTCGAGCGTCGACAGTTGGACCTCTGGGGTTGCTGGAGCTTAGTAGCTCCGACAGCGACCACTGTCAACACGTAGAGCGCTGATAGCAGACCCCATTGGGGTGTCCTTCTACCATCTTTTCTTCACGTTGATGGCTGGCCCCCTAGATTTGTCAGAACTTGATAGCTCCGGCGATGCCTACTATCAATGTTTAAAACATCAATAGCAGGCCACCTTAGGAGATGTCGAAGCTTTGATAGCTCCGGGATCATCCACCATCATCATGAGATTTTTATTTTTCCTGCACACTAAAGTCAAGAAAAACAGTAAAATCCATTTCTTATCTATAACTCGTTTGCAGCTTACTATTTTCGAAAGAAATTTTTAGGTCGACCACAATTCTATACACAATTAAGTGCATTTGTTTATTTTCTCCAAGTCCAATCGTTTCCTAGACTCACCTTACTCAGGCCTTATGGGGTGTAGGTAGAGTGGCGTACTTAGGGTGCAGGACCAGGCTAAGTCGATAGCACACTTTGGACCTAGATTGGCTTGGCGTTCAGGCGAGTAGGCCATTCAACAATGTTAAGACCCAAAAGAATTAACAATGCAACTTGAATTATAAATGAATTGTTTGAGCTAAAGTTTCTTAAGAATTGCACAACTTTGTTATAGACAAGAAAGAGAAAAATAAAAAATAAATGCACGTGGAGTCTGTTTTCACATAATGAAGTCTTTCATTATAGGTCCGGGGTACAGGGGAAACAAGTACACTCTTAGGGTACAGAACCAGGCTAAGTGTGTTGCATTTATCGTTTGACCCAGTGTAACTAGATGCACTTTTAGTTCTGAGACTATGTCAAGTGTTGCTTGAACTTTGCGGACCTTCCAGGAAAGGTCCGGCTGTTCTCCCGGAGGAGCTACCTGACTCTGTACAATGACGCTATAACATACATCATATGTAATTACCGACTCACCTCCGTGATATTAAGTGTAGAACTTACGGAGGTGCTCAATGTTCCAAGGATTAGGGAGCGCTGTCCCATCCTCGGTTGCCAAGCAAACGCATCGGGGACAGGATACTTTGATCACTCGAAAGGGTCCTTCCCACCTGGGGCAGAGTTTGTTTAACCCTTCTCAAATTTGTATTCTCCGTAGCACCAGATCGCCTTCCTCGAGCTGTCGGTTATGCACATGCCTTTGATGGTAGCGCCGAAGCACTTGGCCATATCGTGCATTTCGAACAGCTGCTCGGCACCTTCCCTCTTCAATGAGGTCAAGGTCTTCACGCCGGAGCTGGTCCTACGTGGCTTCGTCGAAGGTCCAGACCCGGAGTGACCCCAAGGTGATTTCCAGAGGAAGGACTGCTTCAGCTCCGTACACTAGGAAGAAGGGTGTCTCTCCAGCTGGCCGGTTTGGAGTTGTCCCGTTTGCCCACAAGGTGGGTGGAAGCTCTTCGATCCAGTTGGCTCCATGTTTTTTCTGGCGCTCATATGTGCGCATATTGAGTCCTTTTAGGATTTCTCCATTTGCTCTCTCAGCTTCTCCATTGCTTGCTGGGTGAGCTACGGAAGCGTAGCCGACTTGAATGCTGAGGTCTTCGCAATATCCTTGGAATGCAGAGCTTGTGAATTGGGTCCCGTTGTCAGTTATGATCTTGTTTGGGACTCCAAATCTGACTACTATGGACTGCAAGAAATTGATAGCTGATTGCTTGTTTATTGTCACAATTGGAGTTGCTTCCGGCCACTTAGTAAACTTGTCAATGGCAACATATAGGAACTTGTAACCTCCGACGGCTTTTGGGAAAGGTCCCAAAATATCCATACCCCACACGGCGAATGGACATGTCGGAGGTATCATTTGTAGTGGTTGAGCTGGTGTGTGAATTTTCTTCGCCTGGAATTGGCATGCTTCACATTTCTTCACTAGCTCGGTTGCATCCTGGAGTGCTGTAGGCCAATAAAAACCATGCCGGAAGGCTTTACCGACCAATGTGTGGGAAGACTCGTGGTTCCCACACTCGCCTCCATGGATTTCCGTGAGGAGCTCGCGGCCTTCTTCCCTTGTAATGCACCGCATTAGGACGCCATTGGCACCACGCTGTTAGAGATCCCCTTCTACCAGTGTGTATCTTTTAGCCGATCTGACTATCCGATGAGTAGATACATTGTCTTCAGGAAGGATGTTGTCTTTCAAGTAGCTCCGGATCTCAGAGATCTATGCATCGGAACTAACTTGAGCTTCTGAGTCTTGCGTGCTGGGTTGCTTGGAGCTTCTTGCAGCACCTATGAACCTTGATGGACGCCATGGTAATAGGGCCATCGGGACCGCCAGCTTCGAGGTGCTGGTCTCGCCCCCTTCGCTCAGTTCGCCAGGCTGAGCTGTTGGTATTGACAATATCCGGACGAAGGTTCTGTCGGGTGCCGGAGCTCCGGTTGAAGCTTTCGTCGAGAGTTCATCAGCTTCAGCGTTGTTGAGACACTGGACATGGCAAAGATCCAGGACTTCGAAGTCCTTTTGAAGCTTCTGGACTTCAAGTTGATTTGCAGCTAGTTGAGGGTTGTTGCAGTAGCATTCACCTTTCTCTTGTTTTATAATAAGCTGCAAATCACCCTTTACCAACACCTGCTTGACACCATATGACAGTGCCACGTTGAGCCCATAGATTAGTGCTTCATACTCTGCCATGTTGTTGGTCGCCTTGAAGTCAAGGTGAACGATGTATTTGACCTTCTCCCCGGTCGGAGCGAGGAGATGGATTCCAGCTCCGACCCCCTACTTCTGCACGGAGCTGTCGAAGTAGAGAGTCCAGTGAGGCTCAGTGAAGACCGGAACCTTGGTTTCCGGCTTCTGCTCACTGCCCCCCCCCCCCCCCCCCCCGATTTGATGGAGAGGGGTCCATTCTGCCACAAAGTCAACCAATGCTTGACTCTTGATCGCTTGTTATGGGACAAATTGAAGTTCGAACTCGGCCAATTCCGCTGCCCACTTTGCAATGTTCTCAGTAGAGTTGGGGTTATGCAAGATTGCACACAGTCGATAGGAGGTTACCACTGAGATCTTATGAGCTGGGAAGTAGTGACGAAGCTTCCTAGAGGCAATAAGAACTGCGTAGAGCAGCTTATGCACCTCTAGGTACCGAGTCTTGGCGTCATGGAGTACTTCGCTGATGAAGTACATTGGGCGTTGGACTGTCTGGACCCTCCCGGAGGGGCCCGAAGCTTCCTCCTCATCAACCCAGACCCTCCTGGAGGGGCCCGGACCTTCTTCAGGGATCTCCACGTACTTGCTAGAGGAACCCGTAGATTCTTCTGAAGTGACCCAGACCTTCCTGGAAGGGTCCGAATCATCTTGTTCAGCAACAATAACTCCTTCATTTGAAGGAGGTTGATCCTCTAGCGTATCACCTCGACGATCCGGGTCTGGGGGCTGGGACCCAGACTCGCCTTCAGATAGCTCCGGACCTCCCCGGAGGGGTCTAGATTCCTAAACTGGGGATGGTTCTGGTCATTCCACAACCAAGACCATGCTAACAACTTCGTCAGTTGCTGAAATGTTAAGCAGAACTGGCTCACCAGGGTTCGGAGCTACTAATGTTTGTAGAGTGGTGAGGAGCTGCTTCAGCTCTTGGAATGCCTTTTTTGCTTCTTCAGACCATTGGAATGGTACAGACTTCCTAAATAACTTGAAGAAGGGTAGCGCCTGTTCCGCCAGTCTTGAAATGAACCGGCTGAGGGCAGCTAGACATCCAGTCAGCTTCTGGACATCCTTGATATGAGCTGGTGGTCGCATGTCTTCAATAGCTTTAATCTTTGCCAGATTTGCCTCTCTTTCTCGGTGGTTCACCAAGAATCCAAGAAGCTTTCCGGAGCTAACCCCAAAGACACACTTGTCCGGGTTCAGCTTTGTGCGTGTGACTCGCAACTTGTCGAAGACAGCTTGCAAGGTGTCAAGAAATGACTCCTTGTTCTTGATCTTGACGACGATGTCATCGACGTACACTTCCACTACATCTCTAATGAGCTCTCCAAAAGTTTTGTACATGGCTCGTGCAAACGTTGAGGCAACATTTTTGAGACCAAATGGCATGGCAGTGTAACAATATAATCCATCTACTGTGATGAAGGCAGTATGCTCTTCTTCTTCCTTAAACATTCTGATTTGATGATACCTAGAATATGCATCTAGGAAACACAGTAATTCACACCCAGAGGTGGAATCCACTATCTGATCTATTCTAGGTAGTGGAAATGGATCCTTTAGGCATGCCTTATTCAACTTTGTGTAGTCGATACACATCCGAAGCTTCCCGCCGGTCTTAGGTACAATGACTGGGTTTGCCAGCCATTTTGTGTGGAAGACTTCCCGGATGAATCCAGCTTCGAGCAACTTCTTCACTTCTTGACGTATGAAGTTTCGTCACTCGACTGATTGCTTCCGAGGCTTCTGATGCACAGGCCGAGCGTCGGGATAAATCTTCGGATTGTGCTCAATCACTTCCCTAGGGATCCTAGGCATTTGGGACGGTTGCCAGGCAAACACATTGACATTAGCCCGAAGGAAAGTGATGAGCACGAGTTCCTATTTATCGTTCAGACCTCCCAATATACGGGTGGTCTGAGGAGCGTCAGAACACATTTGGACGACTTTGACAGGAATGTCGGTGTCGTCGCTTGGTTGAACACAATGTGCGGAAGTTGAGCCTCGATGACGAATGCTCGGGGGCTTCGGAGCTTGCTCATTTCCGGATTCTTCCTCCTGCACTGTAGCAAGCTCATGGAGTTCTTCCAGAGTAGTAACTCCGACGGTGCGATATTCGTGGATCCGGAGAACGCCTGAGGGTGTTGGCATCTTCAACACCAAGTAGCCATAATGACCAGCTGCCATGAATTTGTACAAAGCTGGCCTGCCCAGGATGGCGTTGAATGGTAAGTTGATCTGTGCCACGTCGAAGACCAACTTCTCGGTCCTATAATTCTCCCGAGTTCCGAAGGTCACTGGGAGAGTAATGGAACCGAGTGGGGTTATGGCCCCCGTACCTACTCCTGAGAAAGGTCGGGAGGGGCAAAGATCCGAAGGTCGGAGCTGAAGCTTGAAGAAGGCTTCAAATCTTATGAGGTTTCGCCCCGAACCTCCGTCCACCATTACATGGTGGATCTGGATGTTATTGATTGTTGGAGATACCATCAATGGGAGTTGGCCATCTCCGATCATGTTCCGAGAGCATTCTGAAGCATCGAAGGTGATTGCATTATCCATCCACTTCTGATGAGGCTCCGCCCTGGTGGTGGGAGCTATTGAGGCCATGTCCCGCCGCATTGTCTTGACGACACGGCGGGAGGTGATGTCCCACGAACCGCCAAAGATGGTGTTCATGGTCTTCCGACGCTCGTTGTCGGAGACGTCGGAGTCATCTTCAACGGAGGTGTAAATATCCTTCAAGTCCCTTTTGGGGTCCTGAAAGCCTAACTCCTCTTCAACCGGAGCTTCGTCGACTTTTTGTTTTCCTTCCCTTTGATGGAAAGGAGCTTCTCCCCGGCACTTGTTGTAGCGCTCGGCGAGGTTCTGGACCTCTCGGCAGTTTTTCAGGTTGTGGCTGTCCGTCTTGTGTATGGGACACCACATCTTGGAACTGCGACCGTCTTCAGACGACAGCCGAGGTCGTTTCTCAGGGCGTGGCCCCCGGCCACCCGGAGCTGCTGCAACAGCGGCAGTAGGTGTGCTGGCCGACGACTTCTTCTTGCCGTTGGACTTTTTCTTCTTCTTGCCACTCCCGGAGGTTGTGTCTTCACCTTTTGAGGATTTTTTGTCGGCCTCCAGAGGTGGTTGGGAGTGCATTTCACGGCCCTCCGCAGCTTTGGCACACTTGTCTGCCAAGATGAAGAGTTCCGTGACGCTGGTGACTTCCTTGGTCGCTAGCTTCTCCAGCATTTTCTTGTGTCGAAAGCCCTGTCTGAATGCCACAATAACAGAAGCGCTTGAGATAGATGGAATGGTATTTCGTACATGGGAGAACCTCTAGATAAAAGATTGCAGGGACTCTCCCCCTTTTTGCTTGACAGCAAAAGATCCAGTTCTGTGCCTGGTCGGGTGTATGAGCCCCCGAAATTGGTGGTGAACTGTTGGCACAATTCAGCCCAACTGTTGATGGAGTCAGGCAGTAGGCTCATGAACCAAGACCTAGCGGTCCCAGTCAAAGCCACTGGAAAATAATTGGCCATCATGGCCTTCTTGCCTCCAGTCGCAAGGATAGCGGTGGAGTAGATTTGAAGAAATTCGGCGGGATTGACAGTCCCGTCAAATTTCTCCGGGAGGTGAGGCCGGAACTTCTGCGGCCATCTGACCATGCGTAGTTGCATGACCAAGGCAGAACAACCTCCTCCTACTCCCTCAGGAGCAGGGTTGTCCCAAGCCTCTTGCCTCTCGCGAGCACGCTCGATGTGGACGCGACTGTCCTGTTGCCGGTAACGATGATGGAGCTCCGCCCAGAGGTCATGAGTCGAAAGACTTGTTATCGTGTGAGTACGCCGCACCCTGAAAGGCAGGAACGTCGCCTGTTGAGATGCAGCACGCCTCCTGTGTTGCGAAGCGTGCGGACGAAGTCTACCCGACAAGGTCCGATGCTGCGATGGGGCCCGCCCTAAGGGGGAGGACCTTGATTGCTGATGCCATCGGCTGCTGCTGCAACCAGATGTTCCACATAAGCTCTCCACTGCTCCATTGCACCCTGGGGTGCTCCTAGAGGCAGTGGACATTGAAGAAGAGCACGTGCAACATTAATCGTGTGTTTAGGGTTGTTGTTCGCCGATGCAGTGATCGATGCAGACGCCCCATCTCGATGTCCAACTTGATTCACCATAGCTGATGGTGGCGGCGGTGGCATGACTGCTGCTGGAGCCACAACACCTGCTGGCTGCTGCATGTTGGAGGGATTGCCTCCAGCAGGTTGCACAGCATGGTTACCGTTGGATGATCCAGCAGCAGAATTCACCATATTTGAATCTCGGGCACTCCCCTTCCTAGTGCGCACACTGTCGGAGTGTGATTCCGACAATTCTCCTGGTACTACCATTGGCAGCCCACGGAGTTTTATAGTTCGGTTGCGGCGCGTAGAGGCTCAGAACAAGATGATGATTTGACACGAGAATTTACGTGGTTCGGGCCGCCTGAGCGTAATACCCTAATCCATAGGTGTGTGTTGTTTGTATTGAGCGTCCGAGCGCTATTGTCTGAGAGAGGCCAAAAAGTCTCCTCTGGATTGAGCGTGTGTGTCCTTTGTGTACCACTCGGCCAGTCCTTCTATAGTACAAGGGCTAGCCGTTACATCATTAGCCTGGCCCGACATGTGGCCCTGGCGGTTACTGATGCCTAATACACAGTTAATATGCTTAATTCCCCTTAATAGTGTGATAACGCCCTTTAATGGTGGCATTACTGGTATTAAGGGTCATCTGATCGTGTGTCATTAAGATAGTATTAATGACACGTAATCGGGTCTTGAAGCTTTAATTGTTCCTTGAAGGTCCGAGCCATTGAAGGTCCACCAGTCTGCATGTTGAGCTTGAAGGTCCGGCGGTTGGACGCGTGGCAGCTACGGAAGTTATCGTCTTGGACGAGTAGGTCCGATGCTGTTGTACATGTGTCGGTACCGGAGCTTCCCTCTGTCTGGGGTTAGGACCGCGGGTGCCGCGCAATTATATAGCCCAGAGCTTTCCCATGTATGGAATGTAGCTCTGGTTTTATGATACATGTGGCGGCAATAGGACTAACCATAGAAGGGAGGCAAGTCCAGTTCCGAGTGACACGTGGGGCCTTCGGAGGTCTTCAACTCTGAAAGGTGGAGTTCCGGTGCACTCTTCATAGTTCCAAGGGGTATCCGATACACAGGGTACCGACAACAACCTAGCGCCGGAGCTTACCAAAGCTAGTACAACTTAGCGCTGGAACTTACCAAAGCTAGTACAACCTAGCGCTGGAGCTTACCAAAGCTGGTCGGAACTAGTCAACCCAAAAGCCGGAGCTAGAAAAACATGTCGGAGCTAACCAACATAAGTCGGCCCTAGCAAAACATATAGGAGCTTAGCAAAAAAATGTTGGAGCCATCAAAGATATGCCGGAGCTAAAGACAAAGCTCATTGGAGCTACCCAAAAACTTGTTGGACCTTGACAAAGCAATTCAGACCTTGCAGAAGCTCAGAGCTAGAGTCGGACCTTGCTAAAAGGGTATTTTGGCAGAATTTCAGAACTTATATCATCAAAGTCAATGTATTCAGTACAAGCCAATATATTCAACACACATAGGTCTCACAATCTCCCCATTGATGAATGCATTGGCAACACCATTTAAAATCCGAACATTGGCTTATTCACAATAAAAGTCTTGAAAACAATTTCTCCCCTTTGTAAAATAGAAATAAAATGAGAAGAAAAACAAATTCCCCCCTGAGAAGAATCGTGCCAAAACAATTGTGAATATGTGATGTATAATCAATTTGTCCCCCTTGCATACTTATCTTTTTTAAAAATTCACATATTGTCTCTCCCCCTTTGACAATGTATTCAACAAGGTACAAAAGAGAAATTTTAATTGTTATGAGCATATTATAACATATACATATAAAACAAAGGTCATCCAAGTCAAACTATCAAGTAACTTACACTATCACAACAATGAGATACATAAAATAGTGTAAGCAATGCTAGAGATCAAATGTAATTTTCAATTTAAGAAAGTCATGATCTCACAAACTTAACTATTTCAATACCTAAAAGCATGACACTTGTTGCCACATTTTATTATTTTTCGAAGCACAAAATTAGGTCATATGATATTTGCAAGAGATTATATGTGCATCTGCCTAATTCTAACTAACCAAGCCAAGCCTATGTAATTTGACAATCAGAAGCTTAAGGACATGGTTTTAATCATACACAACTTCTTCCAAGTTCATATCTAAGTGCAATGATAAGCCATCTCAAAAGAAGAAGTGTGATGCATGCATATTCTCTTGATATTTTCTCAATTTATATTTGTTCATAAAAACTCAACATGTGAGTTGATTACTTGATGAATTCTTTATGATTAAAAGCACTTGTGAGCATGCAACAAGTTCAAAACAGCAAGAAAGTTCGACCATGACCAGATTTAGTGTAAGTAATTATTGCAATTACTAGACATGGAAAAAACTACAAAATGTATAACACGAGTAATGTAGTAAGAATTTTCAACATGTAAAAGGAATCACAAAGTCATATATGTATGAAATACTATGCTCATATTATTTTAATTTCAGATTCACACATAGACTTCTCAAGTTTCAAAACTCCCTCTCAATGTAAGCCATGAGGATGCATAACCCCTATTTCACTACGAATGAAACAAAAACGAGTGAAATCCAAAGGTTTTGTAAAAATGTTGGCCAATTGTTATTCGGTATCTACATGGTGAAGCACAATGATTCCTTTTTCAACATTATCACGAAGGAAGTGATACCTAATATCAATGTGCTTAGTTCTAGAATGTTGCACGGGGTTTTTACCAATGCAAATAGCACTAGTGTTATCACAAAATAGTGTAACACTATGTAGATCAACCCCATAGTCCTTAAGTGTTTGAACAATTCAAAGAATTTGTGAGCAAGCACTAGCAACAGCTACATATTCAGATTCAGCTGTGGATTGTGCAACTGAGTTTTGTTTTCTAGAGGACCAAGCAACATGTCAGTTACCAAGAAAATGACAAGCACTCGAAGTACTTTTCCTATCAATCCTACAACCTCCAAAATCAGCATCGGAAAAAGCTTTCAAAATAAGGGTTGAGGAAGAAGGAAGAAAAGTGCCAAATTCTTGAGTTCCATGTAAGTACCTGATAATCCTTTTGACGGCATGACGATGTGAAACACGTGGGGAGGCTTGAAACTGTGCACAAAGACATACGCTGAATTGTATGTCCGGTCTTGATGCTATGAGGTACAAAAGTGATCCGATCATTTTCTATATTCTTTTGGATCCATGGGTTCACCATCTTCATCGAGTTCAAGTGTTGTTGCTGTTCCCATTTGCGTCTGAAGAGGCTTGGTTTTGTCCATGTTGAAGCGCCTTAGGACGTCTTTTGTATACTTCATTTGATGCACAAAGGTACCCTCCTTTGTTTGCTTGATTTGCGGCCCCCAAAAGTACGTGAGGTCTCCCATCATATCATCTCAAATTTTGAACTCATCATAGCTGAAAACATGGACACAATATCATGAGAAGCCCAACCAAAGATAATATCATCCACATACACTTGAACGAATAATGAGTCATTGCCATGCTTAAGCACAAAAAGAGTTCTATCAACCTTGCCCATGGTAAGCCCCTTTTCAAGTAAAAATGTTTTTAACCTATCATACCATGCTCTAGGGGCTTGTTTGAGACCGTACAAGGCTTTGGACAGTTTGTAAACATGATTAGGAAAATCTGAATTTTTAAAACCCGGTGGTTGTTTGAAATAAACCTCCTCATCTATGTAGCCATTATGAAAAGCACTTTTAACATCCATTTGATAAATATTAAAACCTTTCGATGCAGCAGAAGCTAACAAATTTCTTATGGCTTCTAATCTAGCAACATGAGCAAAAGTTTCATCAAAATCTAGAACTTCAACTTGAGTGAAACCTTGAGCAACCAACCTAGCCTTATTCCTAACCACAACCCCATCCTCACTTTGTTTATTTTTAAACATCCATTTAGTTCCAATTAAAGTGTGACCTTGAGGTGGAGGTACAAGTTTCCAAACATTATTTCTTTCAAAATTTTCTAACTCTTCTTGCATGGCAATAATCCAAGATTCATTAGTGAGTGTGTGTGATATATCTTTGGGTTCAAAAGAAGCAACAAAAGCAGAATGAGCATGAGAGTTTGGATCGTAAAACCTGGACCGTGTGACTCATTCGTGCAAGCTTCCAATAATTTTTTTGTGGAGGATGACTTTTGAGAACCCGGAGGGGAGTGTACACTTCACAAACTTCTTTTTCTTCATGTTCATCTCAAATCGATGAGCTTGTGACTTGAGGAGGATTTGGACCAGCAATGGTGGTTGTTGGTGCTGGCTGTGAATCAAAATCAGGAGCAGGAACAATGTCATTAGCTGCTGAATTTTCGGGCAGCAGCACCACTTCTTCCTCATCTTCAACAAAAATGCTCTCCCCCCTGCGGTTATGGATCCGGACCTGCAATGTTTGAGCTAGTACCTGTGCTAGCTTCATCAAAAGACACCTCACAAGTCTCCACAATTATGTTAGTGTCAAGTAAAAGCACACGGTAGCCTCTAGTATGAGATGGATAACCAAGAAACATGCCATCAATGGATCTAGGTTCAAATTTATCAATATTACCATGTTTATTAACTAAGCATTTGCAACCAAAGACCTGAAAGTGTGTAACACTAGGCCTATGTCCAAACCGGAGCTCATATAGTGTTTTACCTAGCTTAGCGCGCAAGAAAACATGATTTGAGACATAACAGGCGGTTGCAATCACATCAGCCCAAAATTTCCTAGGAGTTTTGTCGGTACCCTCCGTACCGGATACCCCTTGGGATTGCAAAGATCACAAGGAAACTCCATATACCAGATTTGAAGACCTCCGAAGGCCCCACATGTCAGGCGTAACCGGATCTGCTTCCCCGACATGGTTAGTCCCAGGGCCGCCACGTGTATCATAAGACCGGAGCTATCACGCAGACATGGGAAGCTCCAGTCAGAATACCAGTATGGCACCCCCGGACCTAACCCCAGACAGAGGGAAGCTCCGGTACTGACATGTGTCCAGTAGCACCGGACCTACTCGTCCACGACGGTAAGCTCCAGTGCTGCCACGTGGCGACCGCCGGATCTTCAACTTCAACAATCATGCTAGTGGACCCCCAACGGCTCCGGACCTTCAAGGAGCAATCAAAGACTTCAAGAACCTATTGAGTGTCATTAATACCATATTAATGACACACGATCGGATGGCCCTTAATACTGGTAACAGCACTGTTAAGGCTCGTTACCAGGCTATTAAGGGTAATTAACCTCATTTAATGCGTATCAAGCATGTGTAACTGCAGGGCCACATGTCGGGCCAGGCTAACGGTGTAACGACCAGTCCTTGTACTATAAAAGGACTGGTCAATGATACACAAGGGACTGTTCTAGACCATGACTGAATTCCCTGCGCTAGACGAGTTCTTCTTATGGAGCTTCTTCTAGACTCACACGTTTAATACATTACCAATACACCCCATGGAGTAGGGTATTACGCTCTGTCGGCGTGAACCACATAAATCTCTGTGTACACGTGTCTTTCACCTTCTTGAATCTCTACGTGCCCTTCACCGAACTACAACTCCTCGATCTACCAAAGGTAGTGTTGGGAGATCTGCCGGATCAAAACACCGACAGTTGGCGCGCCAGGTAGGGGGGCGCCTGAGATTTCAAGTATGGTGAACTCAGCTGCTGGATCATCCAACGGCAACCCTGCTGTTCAACCCGCTGGGGGCAATCCCTCCAACATGCAGCAACCAGTAGGTGCCGTGGCTCCAGCAGGAGTCATGCCTCCACCGCCACCGCTTGCACCAGCACGTAAAGATGGGCAGCATGACGGTGCATCGGCGTCGGTCACCGCATCAGCGAATAACAACAACCCTAAACACGCGCTTCATGCAGCGCGTGCTCTCCTTCAACGTCCACCACTTCCAGGTGCATCCCAGGGTGCAATGGAGCAGCGGAGGGCTGATGTGGAACATCTGGTTGCAGCAGCAGCAGACCGCATCAGCAACCAATGTCCTCCTCCTTCGGGGCAGGCCCCATCGCAGTGCCAGATCGTGTCTGGCAGACATGGTCCGCATGCTTCCCAAAATAGGAGGCGCGCTGCGTCATAGCAAGTTATGTCGCTACCTTCTGGGTCGCGACGTACTCATACGGTAACCAGACTTTCAACTCATGACCTCCGGGCGGAGCTTGATCGCCGTTACCATCAACAGGACGACCAATTCCATATCGAGCATGCTCGCGAAAGGCGAGAGGCTCGAGACAGTCCTGCTCCCGAGGGAGTAGGAGGAGGCTGTTCTGCTTTGGCCATGCACCTACGCATGGTCAGATGGCCACAAAAGTTCCAGCCTCACCTGCCGGAGAAATTTGATGGGACAATTAATCCCGCTGAGTTTCTCCAAATTTACACCACCGCAATCCTTGTGGCCGGAGGTAACGAGGCCGTAATGGCCAACTACTTCCCAGTGGCCTTGACTGGGACCGCTAGGTCCTGGTTCATGAGCCTTCCTAACAACTCCATCAATAGATGGGAGGAATTGTGCCAACAGTTCGCCGCCAATTTCGGGAGTTCCCCTTTATTAATGCTTTAGCTTTAATAGCGAGACTTGGTTGATGCCTAATTCAGCTCTACGTAACTTTCGAAATGTCCTCAGTTCTTCGATTCATTCCGTGGCACGAGGCCAGGCACCGAACTGGACCTTTTTGTAGTCGTGCAGAAGAGGGGAGAATCCCTGCGCTCATTCATCCAGAGATTCTCCCAGGTACAAAACACCATTCCTTCTATATCTAGCACCTCTATTATCATGGCATTTAGACAGGGCGTACGAGATAAGAAGATGCTAGAGAAGCTGGCGGTCAAGGAGATCACCAGCGTCACGGAGCTCTTCAGCTTGGCAGACAAGTGTGCCAAAGCTGCGGAGGGCCGTGAAATGCACTCCTAAACCACCTCCGGAGGATGGCAAAAAAATCCTCCAAAGGCGAAGCCACTACCTCCGGGAGTGGCAAAAAGAAGAAAAAGTCCAATGACAAGAAGAAGTCGTCGGCCGATACATCTAATGCTGCAGCTACTGCAGCTCCGGGTGGCCGAGGGCCACACCCTGAGAAACGACCTCGACCGTCCTCTGAGGACGGTGGCAACTCCAAAGGGTGGTGTCCTATCCACAAGTCGAACGGCCACAACTTGGAGGACTGCCGGGAGGTCCAAAACCTTGTCGAGCACTACAACAAGCGCCCGGAAGAAGTTCCTTTCCATCAGAGGGAAGGAAAACAGAAGGTCGATGAAGCTCTGGCTAAAGAGGAGTTAGGCTTCCAGGACCCTAAAAAGGTCCTGAAGGCCGTTTACACCTCCGTCGACGACGACTCTGACGTCTCTGACAATGAGTGTCGAAAGACCATGAACACCATCTTTGGTGGTTCGTGGGACATCACCTCCCGCCGTGTCCTCAAGACCATGCGGCGGGACATGGCCTCACTAGCTCTGCAGCCAGGGCGGAGCCTCATCGAAAGTGGATGGACACCACCATCACTTTTGATGCTTCGGACTGCCCTCGGGACATGATCGGAGCTGGTCAGCTACCTTTGATGGTATCACCTACCATCAATAACATTCAACTCCACCATGTAATGGTGGACGGAGGTTCGGGGCTGAATATCATAAGCTTCGAAGCTTTCGTCAAGCTTTAGCTCCGACCTTCGGACCTTCGCCCCTCCCGACATCTCTCCACAGTAGGTCCAGGGGCCATAACCCCACTGGGTGCAATTACTCTCCCCGTGACCTTAGGGACTCGGGAGAATTATCGCACTGAGAAGTTGATCTTTGACGTCGCTCAGATCAACTTACCTTTCAACGCCATTCTGGGCAGGCCCGCCTTGTACAAGTTTATGGCTGCTGCTCATTATGGCTACCTGGTTTTGAAGATGCCAACACCACATGGTGTTCTCCGAATCCGCAGAGACCGTACTGCTGGAGTGACTGCTCTGGAAGAACTTCATGCGCTTGCTACAGCGCAGGAGGAAGAATCCAGGTAGGAACAAGCTCTGAAACCCCCGAGCATTCGTCAACGAGGTTCAACCTCCACACCTCGCGTGCAACCAAGCGGCAACACCGACATCCCCGTCAAGGTCATCCAAATCAGTTCCGATGCCGCTCAGACAACCCGCATATCAGGAGGTCTGAATGACAAATAGGAACTCGCGCTCATCACTTTCCTCCGGGCTAATGTCGACGTGTTTGCCTGGCAACCGTCACAAATGCCTGGGATCCCTAGGGAAGTGATCGAGCATAATTTGAAGATCTATCCTGACGCCCGGACCGTACATCAGAAGCCTCAAAAGCAATCCGTAGAGTGACAAAACTTCATACGACAAGAAGTGAAGAAGTTGCTCGAAGCTGGATTCATCCGAGAAGTCTTCCACTCAAAATGGCTGGCAAACCCAGTTGTTGTACCCGAGGCCGGCGGGAAGCTTCGGATGTGTATCGACTACACAACACTGAATAAGGCATGCCCAAAAGATCCATTCCATCTACCTAGAATAGATCAGATAGTGGATTCCACCTCCGAGTGTGAATTATTGTGTTTCCTAGACGCATATTCTGGGTACCATCAAATCAGAATGTCTAGGGAAGATGAAGAACATACTTCTTTTATCACATGTAACACCCTCATTTTCATGCATCATGCCCTACATACACTCATATACATGTTTAACATTAACCCACAACAAGAGGAACAAGTTTAAAATTGATTCAGAGCATTTAAAATTGGTTTGGAGCAAAACCGCACTTAAAAGTGTGTACTAGTCCGATATTACTGAGGACTAGTCCGATTTGTCTCTGACTAAAAATGGACTTGTCAGTTTTTGCTGCAGACTAGTCCAATTTTGCCTCTGGAAACATTCGGACTTGTCCGATTTTGTGTGGACTAGTCCGATATTCCAAGAATCCTTGAAAATTTGCTAAGTCCTTGGACATTTCCGGACTAGTCCGGTGTTCCAGCGGACTTTTCCGTTTTCCTCTCTGTTTAATGTTGGACTTGTCCGATTTTTGGCTAGACTTGTCTGATTTTCTCTCTGGACGACTTCGTACTAGTCCGGTCCTTTCTGGACTTGTCCGATATTTCGTGACTCCGAGTTGATCTTTTGTTTTATGACTTGTTTCTTGGGTTTCACGTTAAGTGGGCCTAGGGACTTCGTACCTAACTCTTTTAGAGCCCATGTGGCACTCTAAACAGGCCTCTACTCATCCCAAAACTCGAAATCCATCTAACCCTAGCCTCCACCTTTATATAAACAGCCCCACCCCTTGGATTGACATCTATTTGCCACTTTTCTACCCACCCAAACCCTAGTTCGTGGGGAGCCACCATTAAGGAGGGAGGAGAAGATCCCAAGCAAGAAGAAGAAGAAGAGGAGGAAACGAAAGAGGATCAAGATCTCTACCAAGTTTCGTTCTTCACCACCAATTCATCCCCAAGTTCATCACCAACCCTAGATCACCAAGATACAAGTGCTACCTCCAAGTTTCTTGATTCATTGGAGTTCTAAACACCTGGTATACCTTCTATTATCTTTTCCTTACGAGAATTCAACCCCTAATCTCCAAATTCACGTCGATATAGAAAATCCTAATCTGCTGATCTCGCGGAGTGCGGACTTGTCTGGTCCCTAGCGGACTAGTCCGATCTTTCTGGTTAAATTGTGTTGAATAAATTCTAAAATTTGATCTAATCGAATCCAAAACTGTATAAACTTGTTAAAAACTATTAGAACTAGTTAGTGATCATTAAAAGCAATCTAGTAACAAGTTCTACCTTGCATTTGCATCAATCATGCATGTCATGTCATTTTGAGTAATATTTGTGCACTCTTTGATTGTGTTTCTTGTCTTGTATGTTTATTGTGTGGATTAGACGGATTTGCGCTAGAAAGTGCCGTGGAGGATCTACAACACCAAGAGTTTGAAGGGTTTGATCCTAATCAACAGCAAGAGCAGGGCAAGTGTCCTTGAAGCATATTGACCCTGTTTTAAAATAAATGTTTTGTTTGCAAAACTGCATGCTTGTGTAAAATTGATGGGAATCCTATGGTAGGAAGTTTACTAGATTTGCTAAACCACCCTTGTCGCCTGGAATACATGGTAGAGAGTCAGGAAGAATTTTTACCTTTTGCTTTGCTTAATCAACTGGGATGGGAAACAAATATACCACTCAATTTAATTATGCATTAATGTTATTCTGTTAATGTGAACTGGTCAATACGGTATGGTAATGGGTGATCTAAGCAAGCCTGGTATGTGGATGGGTTGGATGTTATGGTGGTTTGCTTGCTTTAGATCTATGGACCGGTTCATGCGAGAATAAGCTAGGATTACAGTGCCACCACGCGGCCAAGTAAGGGTGCGGCGTAGCTGATTAATTAGGGCTTTGCTGGTGCTGTTTGGACCATTGTGGATGCTCGGGGAAGGGGTAGTCGGATTGGGTTTGTTGATGATTGGTGGGACTACATTGGGATCCGAATGGCTCAAGAGGGGGCCCTTGGTTGAAGATGTGCTCAGTTGGAGGCATCGCCACCGGTGAAACCTCAGTGGGGTCTAAATAGGCTAGTAATCCCTTTGTAAAAGCTATTTTGTGATCTCTTGGCCACACACCTACGGAAGTGTGAGACGGCATAATAGAGGTTCTTAGTCATCGAAAGGTGATGAAATCACAAACACGTGGGTAAAGTGGTACAAACTCTGCAGAGTTAAATAAAACTATCATGATAGCCGTGCTCCTGGTTATGAGCACCTGGACAACTTTCATGATTAGAGGGATATTGGAATTTGGGATGGTTATGGTTTGGTAATGATTATGGATGGTTATGGATTTATTTCTGTTATTGAATATGGTTATTGGCAAATGGTGAAATCTGGAATTATTGATGAGGATGGTGAATTGTGGACTGGTATTATGGTATTAGATATGATTATGATGGGTTTACTTCACATACATATAATATATTGCTTTTCAAACGTTTTAATGTAGTTTTCAGCACTTAACTATTATTATTGTTGACATTTGAATAAGCCACATGTCATACTTTCCACACTTGCCGAGTACGACATGTACTCACTCTTGCAATCCCCCCCCAACAGTTGCAGGTCAGGATTGGGAGTTAAATGGTGATAATGCGGAGTTCTAGGCCGTGTCTACTGTCAGCTTTGTCTGTGGTGTTATTGGAGCTGTGCTATACCCTATTGCTTATGCTGTCTAGCTGTTTAGTTTGCTTAATTAGTTTATTTCCGCTGCATTAGTTGAACTTGTCATAAATATTCATTAGAGCTTGTATTCGAGGATAATCTGGTTTGTGTAATAAAATTTTGTTAATTAATCTTGTTCTGTGGTAATTATCTGTATATCGTTTGTGATTGCACTCGTGTATGTGTGATGAACATCCTGGGCACATATATACGTTAGCTTGGTTCATTTTTCGGAACTGGGCGTCACAGATTGGTATCAGAGCCACAGGTTGATCGTAGGATGCAGCCTAGATAGAATGGACACCTTAGAGCACATAGGAGCACTCAGGAATCGATGTGTTTTTGCCAGGAGTGCTGTTTGCTATATATATTGCTTGCTTGTGTGCTTAATAGAGGATTTTGGGATGCCTTAGCATTGCCATGTCCACCTAGGCTAGTGTAGCTAGCTGTTTAGTTTATATCCCTTGATGCATATAGTTGGGGACATTTTCTAATTCTTACCCATTGCTTTTCTTCAGATGGTGAGGACTCGCAACCAGAGGGATGGCAATGATGAGGAGGAAAACAATGGAGTACCTCAGAACAACAATGGGCAAGGACCTGTCATGGAGCTATCAACATTGAGCAGCTTTTGGCTATGCAAAACCAGCTCATGCAGACCATGATACAAACAATGGGACAGCTGCAGGCTGGCAATATCAACAATCAGCCCCACATGCCTCCACCGCCATCCCCGCCTCTTCATAACCGATTGGGAGAGTTTATGAGGACTAGGCCGCCGACCTTTGCTCAAGCTGCCGACCCTATGGATGCGGATGACTGGCTCAAGTCCATGGAGAAGAAGCTAGCTATTGTCCAATGCAGTGACCGGGAGAAGGTCTTGTTTGCTTCTCATCAACTAGTTGGAGCAGCTGCGGATTGGTGGGATGCTTATTGCAATGCTCATGAGAACCAAGAGAGAATTACTTGGGCCGAATTCAAGGAGAATTTTTGTTCTCATTATGTGCCCGAGGGTGTTATGATCTTGAAGAGGCAAGAATTTGAGAATTTAAGGCAAGGAAGATCAAGCATGAGTGAATATCTCAATAAATTCACTCAACTCTCAAGGTATGCGCCTGAGGATGTTAGTCGGGACAGCCGGAAGCAATACTTGTTCATGAGGGGCTTGAACAATGAGATCCAAGTGCAACTACTCAACTGCGACTATGCCAATTTTCAGAAGCTTGTGGACAAAGCAATTGTGGTTGAGAACAAGATCCGTGAGATGGAGCAAGAAATCAAGAGGAAGGCGCCATATCAAGGACAGCAACAAGGAAGTAATGTGCGCCCTCTCCTTGCACCACCCAATGCGCCCTATTACAGCTCCTCTATTCCTACTCAGCACCCTGGTTATGCACCATGCTCAACTCAGTTTGTGAAGCAGCGCCCTGTTATGCAAGCACCTAGGCCTCCAATGCCTTATGCACCTCGTGCTAATTTTCCTGCTGCAAATGTTCAAAACCAAGCTCGGCCCAATAATTCTGGTGGAGTTAAGAAGTGCTATACTTGTGGAGAAGCTGGACACTTTGCGCATCAATGTCCTAAGTCAGGCCTTGGTCAAGGAAGCAATGCACCAAGGCAAAACCCAAGACCCAATGGAGCACAACCACAAGGGAACCGCGGACAGCAGAATTTTGCTCGTGGCAACGTGAACCATGTCTCTATGGAGGATGCTCAACAAGCGAATGATGTGGTCATTGGTATGTTTCTCGCCAACTCCAACCCCACGACTATGTTATTTGATTCTAGAGCATCGCATTCATTCATTGCATCAAAGTATGTTGCCAAGTATAGTTTGCCTATCTCTCATATGAAGTTTACTCTATTGGTTAAGTCTCCTGGAGGAGAGATGAGGACAAATATAGTATGTCCAAAAGTAATCCTTAGAATAAGAGGGGTAGACTTCTCCGCCAACCTCATTGTTTTGGATTCTCAAGGGTTGGACATTATACATGGTATGGACTGGTTGAGGAAGGACAATGGAGAGTTATTGAGTGTGCCACGAAGACGGTGAAGTTGACCAATGAAGTAGGGATCACCGTAGAATTTGAAGCATCTCAAACCGCACCGAAGGAATTGGAGTTGAATCATATGGACGGTGCCACAATTGAGGAGATTCTGGTGGTGTGTGAATTTTTGGATGTTTTTCTGGACGAGTTGCCAGGTATGCCACCTGATCGGGACATTGAGTTTGTTATGGATTTAATACCTGGAACTGCACCTATAGCTAAGAGGCCGCATAGGATGCCTCCTATGGAATTAGCGGAGCTCAAGAAGCAGATTCAAGAGCAATTAGAGTAGGGTTTCATTCGCCCAAGCTCTTCGCCTTGGGGGGTGCCCGTTCTATTTGTGGACAAGAAGGATGGATCCCAAATGATGTGCGTGGATTACCGAGCTCTCAACGAGGTAACAAGCAAGAACAAGTACACCTTGCCACGCATAGAAGACTTGTTTGATCAGATGAAGGGTGCTTGTGTCTTCTCTCAGATTGACTTGAGGTCGGGATATTTTCAAATGAAGATTAGACCATCGAACATACCCAACATAGCTTTTAGGACACGGTATGGATCTTATGAGTACACCGTGATGTCATCTGGATTGACAAATGCACCTGCCTACTTTATGTACCTCATGAATAAGGTCTTCATGGAGTACTTAGATAAGTTCATCGTGGTGTTTATTGATGACATTATGATCTACTCGAAGGATGAGAAAGAGCATGAGGAACACTTGAGGCTTATGTTGCAGGAATTGAGGGAGCATCGATTGTATGCCAAGTTCAACAAGTGTCAGTTTTGGTTGAGAGAGGTGTCGTTTTTGGGTCATATAATTTCAGGAGGAGGAGTATCGGTTGATCCCGGAAAAGTGAGAGACGTGTTGAAGTGGGAACCGCCGCAAAATGTCAAGGAAATAAGGAGTTTTCTTGGGATGGCTGGATATTACCGTAGATTCATCAAGGACTTTTCCAAAATAGCCAAGCCTATGATGGAGTTGCTAATGAAGGGAAAGGCATTCCAATGGACTGAAGCTTGTCAGAATAGTTTTGAGGAGTTAAAGAAGAGGATGACAACAGCCCCAGTTTTAGTATTGCCGGATGTAAGCAAGAGTTTTGACATTTATTGCGATGCATCAAGACAAGGACATGGATGTGTATTGATGCAAGAAGGTCAAGTGGTCGCCTATGCATCAATACAATTGAAGAAACATGAGCAGAATTACCCAACACATGATTTAGAACTTGCAGCCGTGGTACATGCATTGAAGATTTGGAGGCACTATATTCTTGGACATAGGTGCGAAATTTATACGGATCATAAGAGTTTGAAGTGTATTTTCACACAAACGGATCTGAACTTGAGGCAACGAAGATGGTTGGAGCTCATCAAAGATTATGATTTGTGTATCAACTATCATTCGGGAAAAGCCAATGTAGTGGCCGATGCTTTGAGTAGAAAAGGAGTAAGTCATCAACTCACGGTTCGAGAGTTACCATTCGAGTTATGTAAGGAGTTTGAACGGTTGAACCTCGGGTTTGTAAATGAGATGGAGATGATGGAGTTAAACCCAACCTTGGAGCAAGAAATTCGAGAGGCACAAACCGCAGATGAGGAGATCAAGGAAAACAAGGAAAGGATCGAGGAAGGGAGAGAATTCAGATTTGACGAGGATGAACATGGTACCTTATGGCTGGGAAAGAGGATCGTTGTGCCTAATGTAAAGCATATTCAGGAGGCGATATTAAAAGAGGCACATGACTCACCTTACTCAATTCACCCTGGTTGTACAAAGATGTACAAAGACTTGAAGAATAGCTATTGGTGGGATAGCATGAAAAAGGACATAGCTGAATATGTGGCATTGTGTGATGTGTGTCAACGAGTCAAGGCGGAACATCAAAGGCCAGCTGTATTATTTCAACCATTGAAGATCACGGAATGGAAGTGGGAAGAAATCAGAATGGACTTCATAGTTGGGTTACCACGTACTCAGTCCGGGTATGACTCAATTTGGGTAATTGTGGATCGCTTAACCAAGTCAGCTCATTTTGTCCCTGTGAAGACCAAATATACAGCTGCACGATTGGCCGAAATATACATAGAACATATTGTGTGTCGACATGGAGTACCTAAGAAGATAGTCTCGGATAGAGGTTCTCAATTTACCTCCAGATTTTGGCAAAAATTGCATGAAGCTTTGGGAACGAGGTTGAATTTTAGTTCAGCGTATCACCCACAAACGGATGGGCAAACTGAAAGAACCAATCAGATTTTGGAGGACATGTTAATAGCTTGTGCTTTAAAGCATGGGAAAAGTTGGGACAAAAGCTTGCCATACGCGGAATTTTCATACAACAATAGTTACCAAGCAAGTTTGAAGATGTCACCATATGAAGCACTTTATGGGAGGAAGTGTAGGACACCTTTATTTTGGAATGAGGCAGGAGAAACTCAAGTATTTGGAGCGGATGTGTTGCAAGAAGCCGAAAAGCAGGTCCAAATAATTCGTGAAAACTTGAGGGCTGCCCAATCAAGGCAAAAAGGCTGTGGACAATAGAAGAAGGAAATTAGCCTTTGAAGTGGGAGATTTTGTTTACCTCAAGGTGTCACCAATGAGGGCTCATAAGAGGTTTAACATAAGAGGAAAGCTAGCACCTTGCTATATTGGACCGTTCAAGATTTTGGACAAAAGAGGAGAAGTAGCATATAAGTTGGAGATGCCAGCTCATCTTTCAGACGTGCATGATGTCTTTCATGTTTCCCAGCTCAAGAAGTGCTTGAGAGTACCGGAAGAACAAATGCCAATGGAAGGATTGGAATTAGAGGAAGATTTGACTTATGCCGAGCAACCGATCAAGATCTTGGAAACCAAGTAGAGAGTCACAAGGAGCAAGGTTATTAGATGGTGTAAAGTTTAATGGAAGCACCACATAGAAAAAGAAGCAACGTGGGAATTGGAGGATGGTCTCAAGAAGGAATTTTCCTATCTCTTCTCTTCCACGTCGAATCTCGAGGGCGAGATTCATTTTAAGGGGGGTAGGTTTGTAACACCCTCATTTTCATGCATCATGCCCTACATCACTCATATACATGTTTAACATTAACCACAACAAGAGGAACGCGTTTAAAATTGATTCGGAGCATTTAAAATTGGTTTGGAGCAAAACCACACTTAAAACGCAGGAAAGTGCGGACTAGTCCGATTTTACTGAGGACTAGTCCGATTTCTCTCTGACTAAAAACGGACTTGTCCGTTTTTGCTGCGGACTAGTCCGATTTTGCCTCTGGAAACTTTCGGACTTGTCCGATTTTGTGCGAACTAGTCCGATATTCCAAGAATGCTTGAAAATTTGCTAAGTCCTTGGACTTTTCCGGACTATTCCGGTGTTCCATTGGACTTGTCCGTTTTCCTCTCTGTTTAAAGTCGGACTTGTCCGATTTTTGGCCAGACTTGTCCGATTTTCTCTCTGGACGACTTCGGACTAGTCCGGTCCTTTCCGGACTTGTCCGATATTTCGTGACTCCGAGTTGATCTTTTGTTTTATGACTTGTTTCTTGGGTTTCATGTTAAGTGGTCCTAGGAACGTCGTGCCTAACTCTTTTAGAGCCCATGTGGGACTCTAAACCGGCCTCTACTCATCCCAAAACTCGAAATCCATCTAACCCTAGCCTCCACCTTTATATAAACAGCCCCACCCCTTGGATTGTCATCTATTTGCCACTTTTCCACCCACCCGAACCCTAGTTCATGGGGAGCCACTATTAAGGAGGGAGGAGAAGATCCCAAGCAAGAAGAAGAAGAGGAGGAAACGAAAGAGGATCAATATCTCCACGAAGTTTCGTTCTTCACCACAAATTCATCCCCAAGTTCATCACCAACCCTAGATCACCAAGATCCACGTGCTACCTCCAAGTTTCTTGATTCATTGGAGCTCTAAACACATGTTATACCTTCTATCATCTTTTACTTACGAGAATTCAACCCCTAATCTCCAAATTCAAGTCGATCTAGAAAACCCTAATCTGCTGATCTCGCGGAGTGCGGACTTGTCCGGTCCCTAGTGGACTAGTCCGATCTTTCTGGTTAAATTGTGTTGAATTAATCCTAAAATTTGATCTATTCGAATCCAAACCTGTATAAACTTGTCAAAAACTATTAGAACTAGTTAGTGATCATTAAAAGCAATCTAGTAACAAGTTCTACCTTGCATTTGCATCAATCATGCATGTCATATCATATTGAGTAATATTTGTGCACTCTTTGATTGTGTTTCTTGTCTTGTATGTTTATTGTGTGGATTAGATGGATTTGCGCTAGAAAGTGCCGCAGAGGATCTACAGCACCCAGAGTTTGAAGGCTTTGATCCTAATCAACAGCAAGAGCAAGGCAAGTGTCCTTGAAGCATATTGACCCTGTTTTAAAATAAATGTTTTGTTTGCAAAACTGCATGCTTGTGTCAAATTGATGGGAATCCTATGGTAGGAAGTTTACTAGATTTGCTAAACCACCCTTGTCGCCTGGAATACATGGTAGAGAGTCGGGATGGATTTTTACCTTTTGCTTCGCTTAATCAACTGGGATGGGAAACAACTATACCACTCAATTTAATTGTGCATTAATGTTATTCTGTTAATGTGAACTGGTCAATACGGTATGGTAATGGGTGATCTAAGCAAGCCTGGTATGTGGATGGGTTGGATGTTATGGTGGTTTGCTTGCTTTAGATCTAAGGACCGGTTCATGCGACAATAAGCCAGGATTACAGTGCCACCATGAGGCCAAGTATGGGTGCGGTGTAGCTGATTAATTAGGGCTTTGCTGGTGCTGTTTGGACCATTGCGGATGCTCAGGGAAGGGGTAGTCAGATTGGGTTTGTTGATGATTGGTGGGACTAACCTGGGATCTGAATGGCTCAAGAGGGGGCCCTTGGTTGAAGATGTGCTCAGTTGGAGGCATCACCACCGGTGAAACCTCAGTGGGGTCTAAATAGGCTAGTAATCCCTTTGTAAAAGCTATTGTGTGATCTCTTGGCCACACACCTACGGAAGTGTGAGACAGCATAATAGAGGTTCTTAATCATCGAAAGGTGATGAAATCACAAACACGTGGGTAAAGTGGTACAAACTCTGCAGAGTTAAATAAAACTATCATGATAGCCGTGCTCCCGGTTATGAGCACCTGGACAACTTCCATGATTAGAGGGAAATTGGAATTTGGGATGGTTATGGTTTGGTAATGGTTATGGATGGTTATGGATTTATTTCTGGTATTGAATATGGTTATTGGCAAATGGTGAAATCTGGAATTATTGATGCGGATGGTGAATTGTGGACTGGTATTATGGTATTACCTATGATTATGATGGTTTTACTTCACATACATATAATATATTGCTTTTCAAACGTTTTAATGTACTTTTCAGCACTTAACCATTATTATTGTCAACATTTGAATAAGCCACATGTCATACTTTCCACACTTGCTGAGTACGACATGTACTCACTCTTGCAATCCCCCCCCCCCAATAGTTGCAGGTCAGGATTGGGAGTTTAATGGTGATAATGCGGAGTTCTAGGCCGTGTCTACCGTCAGCTTTGCCTGTGGTATTATTGGAGCTGCGCTATACCCTATTGCTTATGCTGCCTAGCTGTTTAGTTTGCTTAATTAGTTTATTTCCGCTACATTAGTTGAACTTGTCATAAATATTCATTATAGCTTGTATTCGAGGATAATCTGGTTTGTGTAATAAAATTTGGTTAATTAATCTTGTTCTGTAGTAATTATATGTATATCGTTTGTGATTGCACTCGTGTATGTGTGATGAACATCCTGGGCACACATATGCAATAGCTTGGTTCATTTTTCGGAACCGGGCGTCACATCACAGTCGTTGGATTGTACTATTATATTGCTATGCCATTTGGTCTCAAGAATGCAGCTTCAACATTTGTACGAGCTATGTACAAAACCTTTGGAGAGCTCATCAGATACGTAGTGGAAGTGTATGTTGATGACATTGTCGTCAAGATCAAGGACAAGGAGTTACTCCTTGACACCTTGCAAGCTATCTTCGACAAGCTGCGGGTCACCCGCACGAAGCTGGACCCAGACAAGTGCGTCTTCGAGGTTAGATCCGGAAAGCTTCTTGGTTTCCTGGTAAACCACCGGGGCATAGAGGCCAATCTAGCGAAGATTAAAGCCATTGAGGAGATGCGGCCACCATCCCACATCAAGGACATCCATAAACTAACTGGATATCTAGCCGGCATCAGCCGGTTCATCTCAAGACTGGCGGAACGGGCGCTACCCTTCTTCAAGCTATTGAGGAAGTCCGGACCATTTCAATGGTCTGAAGAAGCAGAAAAGGCGTTCCAGTAGCTAAAGCAACTCCTCACCACTCTACCAACCTTGGTAGCTCCGAACCCTGGTGAGCCCTTATAGCTTTACATTTCAGCAACCGGCGAGGTTGTTAGCATGGTCCTGGTTGCAGAGAGACCAGAACCATCCCAAGCTCAGGAATCCAGACCCCTCCGGGAGGGTCCGAAGGTTCCTGAAGGTGAGTCTGGGTCTGAGACCCCAAACTTGGATCTACAAGGAGTTATTTTAGAAGATCTGGACCCCTCCGGGAGGGTCCGGGTTGCTCCAATAGAAGCTCCAGGTTCCTCCAGCAAGGACCCAGAGGTCCCCGAAGCAGGTCCGGACCCCTTCGGGAGGGTCCGGGTCGATGTGGAGGAAGCTACGGGCCCCTCCGGGAGGGTCCGGACAGTCCAACGCCCAGTGTACTTCATCAGTGAAGTACTACATGATGCCAAGACCCGATACCTAGAGGTGCACAAGCTGCTCTACGCAGTTCTCATCGCCTCCAGGAAGCTTCGCCATTACTTCCAAGCTCACAAGATCTTAGTGGTGACCTCTTACCCACTGCGTGCAATCTTGCATAATCCCATCTCTACTGGGAACATTGCAAAGTGGGCAGCGGAATTGGCCGAATTCGTTCTTGAATTCGTCCCAAGACAAGCGATGAAGAGTCAAGCATTGGCAGACTTCGTGGCGGAATGGACCCCCTCTCTATCAAACCCTGGGGGCCCTAGTGAGCAGAAGCCGAAACCCAAGGCTCCGGTCTTCACCGAGCCTCACTGGACCCTCTACTTCGACGGCTCCATGCAAAAGAAGGGGGCCGGAACTGGATTCCTTCTCCTCGCTCCAACCGGGGAGAAGGTAAAATACATGGTCCACCTTGACTTCAAGGCGACTAACAACATGGCAGAGTATGAAGCACTCATTTATGGACTAAAGGTGGCACTATCATATGGTGTCAAGCATCTGTTGGTCAAGGGAGATTTGCAGCTCATCATTAAGTAGGTGAAGGGTGAATGCTCCTGTAACAATCCCCAACAAGCTGCTTATCTCCTTGAAGTGCAGAGGCTTCAGAAGGACTTCGAAGTCCTGGATCTCCACCATGTACAGCGTGTCCATAATGCTGAAGTTGACGAACTCTCGATGAAAGCTTCAACCGGAGCTTTGGCTCCTGACGGAACCTTCGTCCGGAGGTTGTCAAAACCCACAGCTCAGCCTGCCGAACTGAGCAAAGGGGGCGAGACCAGCATCCTGAAGTTGGTGGTCCCGATGGCCCTCTTACCATGGCAGCCAGCAAGGGTCGTAGGTGCTGCTGGAAGCTCCGAGCAACCCAGCACGCAAGACTCAAATGCTCAAGCAAGCTCCGATGCATGGATCTCGAAGATCTGGGGCTACTTGAAAGACAATATCCTTCCTGACGATGATTTATCCGCTGACCGGATAGTCAGATTGGCTAAAAGATACACGCTAGTAGAAGGGGATGTCTACCGGCGCTGTGCCAACGGCGTCCTAATGCGGTGCATAAGAAGGGAAGAAGGCTGCGAGCTCCTCGCAGAAATCCATGGAGGCGAGTGTGGGAACCACGCGTCTTCCCGCACGCTGGTCGGTAAAGCCTTTTGGCACGGCTTTTACTGGCCTATAGCACTCCAGGATGCAACTGAGGTGGTGAAGAAATGCAAAGCATGTCAGTTCCATGCAAAGCAAATTCACACACCGGCTCAGCCTCTACAAATGATATCTCCTACATGGCCTTTCGCTGTGTGGGGGATGTACATCTTGGGACCTTTTCCAAGATCCGTTGGAGGTTACAAGTTCCTGTATGTTGCCATTGACAAGTTCACCAAATGGACGAAAGCAACACCAGTTGTGACAATAAACAAGCAATAAGCTATCAACTTCTTGCAGTCCATCGTATGCAGATTTGGAGTCCCGAACAAAATCATAACAGATAACGGGACCCAATTCACAAGCTCTGCTTTCCAAGGATACTGCAAAGACCTCGGCATCCAAGTCAGCTATGCCTCCGTAGCTCACCCGGCAAGCAATGGACAAGCCGAGAGAGCAAATGCAGAAATCCTGAAAGGACTCAAGACGCGCACATATGAGTGCCTGAAAAAACATGGAGCCAACTGGATTGAAGAGCTTCCGCCCACTCTATGGGCCAACAGGACAACTCCAAACTGGTCAACTGGAGAGACACCCTTCTTCCTGGTGTATAGAGCTGAAGCAGTCCTTCCTCCGGAAATCACCTTGGGGTCGCTCCGGGTCTGGACCTCCGACGAAGCCACGCAGGACCAGCTCCGGCGTGAAGACCTTGACCTCCTTGAAGAGGGAAAGTGCCGAGCAGCTATTCGTAATGCCTGATACCTCCAAGCTCTTCGGCGCTATCACCAACGGCATGTTCACAGCCGACAACTCGAGGAAGGCGATCTGGTGCTACGGAGAATACAATCAAGAGAAGGGTTAAACAAACTCTCCCCCAGCTGGGAGGGACCCTTCCGAGTGATCAAAGTATCCTGTCCCGGATGCGTTCGCTTGGCAACCGAGGATGGGACACCTCTCCCAAATCCTTGGGACATTGAGCACCTCCGTAAGTTCTATGCTTAATATCACGGAGGTGAGTATGTAATTACATGTGGTGTATGTTATAGAGTCATTATACTGAGTCGGGTAGCTCCTCCGAGAGGGCAGCCGGACCTACCCCGTTAGGTCCGCAACGTCCATGCAACACTTGTCACAGTCTCAGAACTAAAAGTGTAGTTAGCTACCTTGGGTCAAACGAGAAACGAAACACAATTAGCCTGGTTCCGTACCCTAAGAGTGTACTTGTTTCCCCTGTACCACGGACCTATAATGAAAGACATCATTGTGTGAAAACAGACTTCACGTGCATTTACTTTGTACAGACTCAATATTTTTTATTTTTCTCTTTCTTTTCTATAACAATGTTGTGCAGTTCTTAAGAAACTTTAGCTCGACCAGTTCGTGTACAATTCAAGGTGCATTGTCTATCCTTCTGGGTTCAAACATTGTTGATGGCCTACTTGTCTGAATGCTGCCAAGCCAATCTAGGGCCGGAGTGTGCTATCGACTTAGCTTGGTGATGCACCCTAATTACGCCACTCTACCTACACCCTGGCAGGCCGAAGTAAGGCGAGTCCAGAAACGATCTGACCTAAAGAAGCAAGACGGCGCTCTTGATTGTATTTGGGATTGTGTTCGACCTAAAACTTTCTCGGGAATAGTAAGCCCCAATGAAGTTATAGATAGGAAACGGATTTTACCGTTTTTCTTGACTTCAGTGTGCAGGAAAAATAAATAAGCTACGACATCCTCTAGGCGGCTTGTGCTCTATGTCAAATATTGACATCGAGCATCTCTGGAGCTACTCAGTTCTGGTAAATCTGGGGGGCAAGCTGTCAACGTGAGGATGGTGGAAAGACTCTAAAGTGGAGTCTGACGTTGACACAACACGTGTTGAAGGAGGTCACTTCAGGAGATGCCAAGCTCCGACACCCCAAAAGGTAACCATCGATGCTTTACGCATTGATGGAGACTACTGCCGGAGCTACTAAGCTCCGGCGATGGTCAATGCCGGATCCACTAAGCTCCGACAGCCTCAGGGGGCCTACACTATCGAAGACTTCGGACCTACATTCTACACGTTCGAAGCACGCAAGTCTTCAACAACCATTACATCCTCTTTGTACATGTTCACAATCAAGTTGTGTACATCTACCAGGGGGCCAAGTGAGACAAAGGTGGCGTCACAGACAAAAAATGAAATTCGAATTCACAAAATTTGGGTTTCATTCAACTGGAGACAGGAGATAACAAAATTGGAGAAGAAGAAGAGAGAATACAAGCGGGAGCTACAGAGAGATGGTCCTAGACCCTATGAAAGAACTGGCGACCTTCTGGGCCACCTCCGACATGCTGACTCGGGCGGCTTCACCCTTTCCTTCGATGGGGCCTTCAAGCACCGTGTCCAGAGGGAATTTAGGGTCCGGCTGGTGTAGCATGTTAGCACAAAATCTGCGATGTTCTTCGCCAGGGACTGACCCTTTGTTTCCAGCTGGTCTGCGATGAAATTGCACATCTTGGAGAGCTTGTTGCCTGCTGAACTCAGCGCCTCCAACGCCTGGTCCAGCTCCGGCTCCAGATCATCCGGACGCACGGGACTGAAGCCCATTGGTGTCAGTGCGCCGTTGGCCTTGCCCAGGAAGTCCCGAACTTGTTGGGACTCCGCAACCCTTGCACCACGCATCTCCGCCAAGGATCTTTTGGCCGCTGCAAGCTCTGAGCTCTCCCGAGCAAGACGCTCCACCTCTTTGGCATTCTGCTAAATTGTTTCAGCAACCTGGCTTTTGAGTTTGCTAAGCTCTTCCTCCTGGAGGTGGATCTCATTCCGGCGGTTGACCAGATCCTTCTCTCGGCCCCGTACTTTCTTCTCCCTGGTGGCGATGGCATTCTCCTGCTTGTAGAGATCTTGCCCTCGCTCCCACGCCTTCTTCTCCTCCTCCTCGCAACGCTCCTCCAATTTCTTGGTGCGTTCTTCAAGGCTCTTGTCAGCCAGAGCTGTCTTTTAGACAAGCTCTTCGTCCCTCTTCATGAGTTCGTCCCGTAGCTCCAGGAATTTATGCTCTTCATCTTCGAGCCGTCTCTCCCGCGCTTCAAGAGCCTCCCGGCGCTTGACGAGACTATCGTGGATGACAGCGAGTCTTCCCTGGCGATCATCCGCTGCACTATTTATAGCCTTGACCTGCTCATAGATGGCCCAAGACTGGTTGTTGAGGTCCCGCGTCATGCTTTCCCTCTCATCCAACAACTTACCCCAGTACTCCAGGCGAACCTTCTCCCTTTGCACCCACTCCTTGTCGTCAGCCAGCCTCGACTGCGCCAGCTTGGTCTCGAAATGGAGTTGGTTGCGCCACCTCCTAAGGGTTTGGCGTTCCTCCTCGAGGGCCTTGCTATCGTGGTAGAAGTCCAGCTGGACCTGGCGAAGACTGGAGCAGGCGTTGTCGATAGACAACAATAGGGGGATCGGGTCCGGACCTGCCAGGGTCCTCTCCGCTGGCTCGAGCGGATCTTCGGCAACAAAAATTGGGTCCCACTATACAAGAGCGGTCCCCTGATCTTCCACGGCATTAGGGCCGTCCTCCGGGATAGCTTCGGCCGCCGCCGAGGAAGTACTTGCAGCAGAAGTTCCAACCTCCGAAATTGACACCGAAGGCCCAGCCGCCAGGTCTTCAACAACTGGCCCCTCAGGCGTGGGGCCAGCAGCTTCATCTTGGCACCCTGGCTCAGCAGCGGGCACCTCCTGGATCACCGCTTCCGGAGCGGGTGTTGAAGGTTTGGTCGGACAGAAGCTACTCCTGGCTCCGGCGCAGACACCTCCTCTGTCGCTGGCTCAGGTGCTGGCGCTTCGACCACCATGGGCTCTGGCACTGGCATTTCTACCGCCATAGGCTCAGGCGCCGATGCCTCCGCAGCAACTGGCTCGGACGCTGGAACCTCTTCAACGATCGGCTCCACAGTCTGAACTTCTGCAGCAACCGGCTCTACCGCCAGAGCTTCCTCGACAACCGGCACAAGTGCCGGAGCTTCATCAACACCCGGCTCTATCGCTGGGACCTCATCAACCACCAGCTCGACTGCCGGGGCTTCAACAACATCCAGCTCTAGGGCCGGAATCATAGCTACCTCCGGCTCTGCGGCTGGAGCGTCCAACATCTCAGCATCCAAGCCCGGAGCTTCAACCTCCCGGGCTGGCGCCGCTGGTACATCTTCATTCCCGTGGTCTGGCGCTACCACGGGAGCTTCTGGGGATGAGTCGAGGTCCGAAACCACGACAGCCAGTGCTGGGGCTGCCGCAGCCTCAGCCACCTCTTGGGGCAGCACTGGGATCGAAGCCGGAACTTCAGCCTGCACAGCCTGAACCAATGCTGCAGGGACCGAAGCTTCAACCCTTTTCTTGGGCACGCTGTGGATGAAGAACGAAGAAACTCAAAATACAATTAACAATAAAACAACTAACTGAGGTAAAAAATCAAAAATTACCTCGGAAGGCTTCCACACCAATTACGACGGAACCTCTTCTCCGGATGCTCCGGACTGGCCCCAGCCAACACTGGCGTGGTAGTCCCGGAGGGTCCCCTGGAGCTTGCTGCTGCTATCAACATTGCTCTGGTCAAGGCCCCCCTCGATTGGGATGGACCTCCGGACCTGGAGCCCTCAGCTGGCCCTGGTACCAGAGTCACTTGGACGGAGCTAGCACCCTGGGAAGATGCCGCTACTATAGTAGATGCCGCCATTGTAGACCTCCCCCTCCGGGGAGAAGGAGCTGCCACAGAAGAAGCAGGCCTGACAGACCTTCTGTCGACATGCTTCCTCTTACGGCTTGAGGGCTTGGCCAATTCCTTGCCCTTGCCAACGACTCCAGTTCTTGGCTTAGGGGCGAGAACGGAGCCACCTTCAGGAGCTTTGGAGATTGCCAACTCAGTGGTCTAGCGCCTCTCAACGACACCAAGGTCGTCAAGCACCGACGTCATCCGCCGGAGCTCCCTGCTAAATTCTGCCTCCATGTTAGAAGGGAGGAAAGCTGCCGGCGGAGCCAAGTCGTCGCCCTCGACGTCGATGCCGTGCTGGAACTTCTTGAGGTGGAACTCCAAAGTTGCACCCTCCATGTTGGACTTCAAACCGGTCCCGATCAGATCATCGTCCAGCATACTGTTGAGGGCCCAAGCGAGCTTCTCCCTCCTCTTTAGCGGAGCCCACCTGTTGGTCAGGAAGTTGCAAAACACCGCCTGAGGAGTCACCCCTCCTTCCACGCACAGGCAGATCCTGGTCAGAGCAGGGTTGAAGGCGTCCGATAACACTGGAGCTTCACTCCAAACTGCAGTGTCGATGTTGGGGAGGCCTTCCGGCAGCTCTAGCTTCTCGTGCTCCTCCACCCTGATGACAATCTAATACTTCTTCCAGTTGTCCCACTTCCCAGAGGGGAACGACCGCAAGTACTTGTACGGGCACTTCTCGCGCTTCAAAAAATAGTAGAAGTCGAGGTACTCATCACTCCTGCCCGTAGTTTGGACAGTAAAGAAGGTGCGGAAGAGCTCAATGCAGGGGGGATGCCCACCCACATCTCACAGAAGTGGACAAGGATTGACACCAGCAGAATGGAGTGGGGGCCAAGGTGGTACAGCTGTAGACCATAGAAGTCTAGCAGCATCAAGAAGAAGGAGGAGAAAGGTGGGATCAGTTCCACCATGGCGTACGCGGAGACGTACACCATGTCGCCGGCGTGTTCCTTCTCGAACGGAAGCTTGCCGGCACGGACCAAGTGGTTGAACAAGTCAGGGTACCATCCCATGAGGGCCCGAACCTTCTTCAAATCATCATCAGACTTCAGTCGGCTCTGGCGGAGACCCAACTCCATCACGGCACAGCGAGGCGAGAGAGGAAAAGCAAGCGAAAGTTTGGAAGGTTTGAGTGCAAGTTCGAATGAAAGGCATAAAGAACCCCAAACGGTGCATGCTTTCCTTCTTAAGTAAGCCCCCGCAACGCCTGGATGGAAACCGCAGAGGAGCCGACGATACAAGTAAAAAATTTCACCCCGCCAATGACAATGGGGCCCGGGGCCACCCCGACGATCAAGTCGAGGCTCTTACCCCAGGCGAACAATTGTCATCATGAAAGGCGGGGTATCCGATGGCGGCGGCCTGATAGGGCACGCGGAACCGATACGATTTTCGCTTCGGGAACCGGCTACCTTCAATTGCGTGAGATCCGCACGCTGAGATCTGACCTGCCACCTCTTGGATACGCCATGCAGCGGAAGTTTAACTGCAAACTATTGCCAACGGCACGACCGAAGACCCTTGAAGACATGCCTCAAAAACTGAAGAATGGACCCACCTCCGGCGGAATGACTTCATCCGAAATGTCTTTCCCGGAGGTGAGCCCAGGGTGCCACTATCGGTACCCTCCGTACCAGATACCCCTTGGGATTGCAAAGATCACAAGGAAACTCCATCTACCAGATTTGAAGACCTTCGAAGGCCCCACATGTCAGGCATAACCGGATCTGCTTCTGTGACATGGTTAGTCCCAGGGCTGCCACATGTATCATAAGACCAGAGCTATCACCCACACATGGGAAGCTCTAGTCAGAATACCAGTATGGCACTACCGGACCTAATCCCAGACAGAGGGAAGCTCCGGTACTGACACGTGTCCAGTAGCACCAAACCTACTCGTCCACAACGTTAAGCTCCGGTGCTGCCACGTGGCGTCCGTCGGATCTTCAACTTCAACAATTGGGCTGGTGGACCCCCAATAGCTCCCGACCTTTAAGGAGCAATCAAAGACTTCAAGACCCGATTAAGTGTCTTTAATACCATATTAATGACACACGATCGGATGGCCCTTAATACTAGTAACGGCACTGTTAAGGCCCATTACCAGGCTATTAAGGGTAATTAACCTCATTTAATGTGTATCAAGCATGTGTAACCGCTGGGGCCACATGTCGGGCCAGGCTAACGGTGTAACGACCAGTCCTTGTACTATAAAAGGACTGGTCGACGATACACAAGGGACGGTTCCAGACCACGACTGAATTCCCTGAGCTAGACGAGCTTCTTCTTGTGGAGCTTCTTCTAGACTCACACGTTTAATACATCACCAATACACCCCATGGAGTAGGGTATTACGCTCAGGCGGCCCGAACCACGTAAATATCTTTGTACACGTGTCTTTCAACTTCTTGAATCTCTACGCGCCCTTCACCAAACTACAACTCCTCGATCTACCAAAGGTAGTGTCAGGAGATCTGCCGGATCCAAACGCCGACAAGTTTGATATTCATCAAGCATAGTCCTAGCCATCTCAACTAAGGTTCTGTTCTGTTCTTTCTACAACACCCGTTTTGTTGAGGTACATATGGTGAAGAAAATTGATGATCTATTCCATTTTCAGCACAAAAGTGATCAAAATATTGATTTTTAAATTCGGTTCCGTTATCACTTCTAATTGCTTTTAAAGATCCTGGGTGATCAATTGGTAATCTAAGAAATAAAGTTCTAAAGTGACTAAAAGCTTCATTCTTAGATGCCATAAAGTAAACCCAAGAGTATCTAGAATAATCATCAACAATCACAAGAATATACCATTTACCTCTAAAGGATCGAACACGTGAAGTTCCTACGGTGTCAAGGTGGAAAAGTTGACTCAGTTCAGTTGTCATGATTATTGTCAGAGGATTATGTGAACCTGCAACCATCTTAGCATGTCTACAAGAAGAGCACACAATTTATTTGTCCCCTTTAAGCTTAGGCAACCCACGTATGTGATCAAGAGCACTAACACGTGTGAGATGATCAAAGCCTACGTGACCAAGTCTACGATGCAAAAAATATAAATCTTTGGAATCATAGCAACTAGAAACCTATGCTTAGAGGAAGACATACCAAAATCATCTTTAAAAACTCTTCCAAACCGTGACATGTTAAAAATAAGCTCACTATTTGAATTTACATCTTTGCAGCAATTTTTAGTGAAAATAATTTCCTGATTTTCATCTTGTAGTTCTGAAACACAAAGCAAGTTGTATTTCAAATTTTTAACAAGTGCCACATACTTCAATGTGTAGTGATCATTTACACTAACCGAACCCTTAGCCATTATAGGCGTTGAAGAATTATTGGCAAAAGTAACATTCTCTACACGTGACACAAAAGAGAGGGAGGAGAACCATTCTTTGTTACCGTCATGTGGCGTGAGCAACCTTAATCCACAATCCAAGTGTTCTCATTCCTCAAGCGTGTAACCTACATAGAAGCACAATACATCGATGACTCATTGCTGGGGTTAGTCAAAAGACATTTAGGAATCTAGTACTGGGTCACACGATGTCCAGCAGGAATAACACGCGAAAGCTGAGATAAAACAGCAGGTTTATAAGCCAAAGCTTGAGGATTTTTGTACCCAACTACTGTCCTTCGAGATGTTACATTTGTAGCACGAAAAGTAGTAGGTTTGGTAGCAAACTTTGCATGTTTTTGACTCATTACAGCAGATTGCATGTTCCTATCATTCGGTTTAGCAAGTGCAGCAAATTTTGCATGAAAGTTATGAGATCTAGCAATCATTCTTTTCTTTTTATGTTGTTTAGCTAGTCTATAACAAAAGCTATGACATGACCATCTCTACCACAGTTGGTACAACGAAATTTTACTTTGTGTTCATGTTTAGATGAGCAAGGAACATTTTTATTTGAAACCGAATGAGACAACACTCCTGCAGATTTCAAAACCACTTCTTTTTGTTTAGGAACTGTTTGAATCAAACCACTTCCTAATGACTTTACAAGTTTAGGTGGACGTGCCTCGGCATGAGTATGAGAATCAAAACCTAAACCAGTTTTATCATTTCAAGACTTGGAAGAATTCAGCAGCAAGTTTAGGTTCTTATTCCCATTACAAAACCAATCTAATGTCCTATGCATGTCATCAAGTTTATTGGACAGATCAAGGCAATTTTAACATGAAGTTTTTCCTTTTAATTTGCAATTGGAACAATATTTAACTTCATGAGAACGTAAAGTATTGTTCAATATAGAAATTTCATTCATAGCATCTTGTAGTTTCTTATGAAGATCGTCACAAGTAGAACAATGTAAATCAATTGTAGAACAGCTAGCATTTTTCAAGTTTTTATTATTAAGTGCAACAGGCTCTCTGTTCTTTTCAAGTTCTAACTCAAGTTTATCAAGTGTGGAGGTGTGCACACTTCTTAATGAGGACAATTGTTCATATTAAATCACATGAGGGACATGCATCATCACTAGGAATCAAAGTTTTTAAACAGTTGATTTTAGATTCTAGTGATTCAATTTTAGCAGCACTATCCCTATGTTTTTTGTCCTTTTTCTTAACTATAATAGTGACACGAGAAATAGCATCACCTATTCTTTGCAAGTAGGATATACCTCTTCATTATCGCTGTTGTGTTCAGCCTCCTCCATACTTGACCTTGACTTGCTTGCCATGAACCACAAGTTTGCCAAATCATCTTCATCTTCGTCACTTCCAATGTCCACATCGCTTGAGCCAAGTTCTTTAAGTGCGGAGATAAAACTTCTCACCAATTGACGTCCTGTAAACCCTTCTTTTTCTTCATATCTTCTGCAGAGGAGTGCTTTGTCCTTATTTGCTTTTCATTCCGGGAAGTAGGACCTGAAATGTTAGGGCAATCTGAACAAAAATGTTCTGTCTTACCACATTCGAAACATCGTTGAGATCCGGAGCTTCCTCTCCTTCTCGTTCTCACATTTTGCAATGCTTTTGAGAACCTAGTAGAGAGAAGTACTAGCTCCTCCTCTGGAAACTCCTCAATCTGTTCAAGGGTTAGAGAGGACAACAAAGCAAGTGTACCACAGGATGAAGACTGGCAGGAGCTAGGCATATCACGGTTAGAAACAAATGCAAGAGACTTGTTGGGGTTCTTACATGAGATTATGTCAATTTCATGAGTTTTCAATATAGAATATAGTACATCTAAAGTAAGTGTACTCATGAAAGTGGATTCACGAATAGATGTAACCTTCATCTCCCATATTGACATGTCTAATGCACTTAGTAATTGTCTAGCATTTTCAGCATCTGAATAATTAACATTGACGCTACACAAGTTGCTGAGAATTTTATTAAGGCCAGCAAATAGATCATCAATGGACTCACCGGGTTGCATCTCGAAGCGCATGTATTCTTTCTTGAACATGTCTTGCCTTACCTCCTTGATCATGTTTGATCCTTTGTGGTAGTAAAAAAGTGCTTTCCACACATCGTATGAAGATCGGAGGTGTGCAACACGGTCAAATTTGCTTTCATTAATCCTTGTATGATCAAGTTTCGAGCCTTGTTGTTGTCGACATCTATCAGATTTGTAGCTGTAACTTGATTGTTTGACAGCACTTCGTAAGGCTTGTATACCTTCTCCCATATTGCAAAGCCTTGTGCGTAGATGAAAGCTTCCATACGTGCCTTCCAAACCTGAAAATCAATACCACTAAACACACAAGGTGTGGCGGAGTATTTCTCCATGATGATTAGTCAAAAACATGTGCAAATCACAAAGATTTGAGCAACCTGGCTCTGATACCAATTGTAGGATCGAAGAGCATGTGAAAAGCTACCAGAGGGGTGGGGGTGAATGGTAGATTCAAAACTTTTTCAACGGAAGCAATGAAAACCCCTTTGCAGAAAAATGATCCGTTAAAGAAATTGTGTGTGAGACTAATCTAAACATGTTTCACCGTAACATAAGTGATAGATATCAGAGAGAATCAAGTCACAAAGACGACACAACAAGAATCACTCAAATCCGTTGAGAGAAACTCAAGTTACGATCGAAAGATCGAACAAAGGTCAATCTGTCCTACCCGAGAAAAAACAGTTCTGGGACACTGCAAAGAAACTCGTGTAGATCAGAAACCACAAATCCAATGATCATGAAATTCTGAGAGATGATAGAAAATTAAGTTGTGAAGACAACCCAAAAAGAATCATGTCAATCGGATCTGTAAAACTCGTCTTATGATAAAACCACCAAAGAAAGGTAGTGCTATGCAGAAACTTGACAAGAAAGACTTGACGAAAACAAGTCGGACGAACATGGAACAAAATTTCCTTCAAAGTACGAATTTTATTGATCAAACCACAACAAGAACAGCCCCAAAGTGGTCTACCATGAGCTCTGGCCTCTCTTGCTTATATAACCAGAACTTAGGCCAACCCAAACTCCACTAGGACTCTAATCATACTCAATTCACGAATCAAAACTTTCTATAACTGCTCAAGACTCTTCTATACGCAGATAGATGCAATCTTAAGACTTCCAAACACCTTAGGAACCTACCCCACATTCCTAAACAACTCAAATTCGTGACCCACATGAAGTCTTATCATAACCAACTCGATACTTTCCATACCGAGCCATAACCGACTCTTACGCAGCCGAAGTCATCAACCGATATGATCCGATCCTTCCAACCAGATCTTTCCTTCCTTAGCCCATCTTCGAAACAATGTTGCCACGTAATGCCCCCCTTTCATACGTGCAAACATCTTCCAACGACGTCCACGATACATTTATATGCATTGTTCTTGATTCAAAAATGTTGCGCAACCTCCCGATCAACTCAACCACAATTCCTCCTGAACTTGGTTGTTGAACCTCATCTTCTCCCCAAGACTAGTTCAATGGTTCCCGTCACCAGCCATGTCCTGAACTCAAGCAACACCTGCACAAGAATAAACAACCAATACTTCCAAGCACAAGTCCTTGACTTGACTCTCGTTAGTTTTGAAAGCACAACACCTTACATGAGCACCTCACATAAGCATGTTGCAAAACCACAGTAAAACGATATCAGCCATATCAACCAAAATGTACCAAAAACTTAGCAAATGAATACTAAGAAATCTTTCCAACAATGTAAAGCAAGTTCAAAACAATTCACAGTAAAGATAGGAACATTGCGATCAAGCTCCGAATCTTGTAAACGCTAACCGGAGCTTGAGCTGGAGCTTACCAAATGTAAGACCTATGTGTGATGAATACATTGGCTTGTAGTGAATACACTTGCTTTGACGATAAAATTTTTGGATATCACCAAAACACCTTTTTATTAAGGTCCGACATGTTTTTGTTAGCTCCGGCTCAAGGTACGGGTTGCTCTGGCAAGGTCCGGAACTTGACCACAATGCTTCTGTTCTTCATTTGAAATGTTTCGTACTTGCTTTACATCTCTGAAAATATTGCTTAGTATTCATTTGCTAAGTCTTTGGTGTGTTTTTGGTTCACAAGGATGATATCGTGTTACTGTGGTTTTGCAACATGCTTATGCGAGGTTCTCACGTAAGGTGTTGTGTTCGGAACTAACTTGAGTCAAGTCGAGGACTTGGGCTCGTATGGATTGTTTGTTTACTCGTGTGCAGGTGTTGCTTGAGTTTAAGGCATGACTGGTGATGGGATCCATTGAACTAGTATTAGGGAGAAGATGAGGTTCAACAACCAAGTTTGGGAGGAATTGTGGTTGAGTTGATCAGAAGGTTGCGCAGCATGTTTGAATCAAGAACAATGCATATGATGGTATCATGGACGTCATCGGAAGATGTTTGAATGTGTGCAAGGAGTGCATGGACGTGGCTACATGGTTCCGAGACGTGATGAAGAGATGTGGACGTAAAGAGATGGTCGGAAAGGTCCAACCGACTAGGTTATGGACTCAGGCTGCGGCTGAGTCGGGTTTGACTCAAATATGGAAAGATTTGAGTTGGTTATGATAGGATTTCGTGTGGGTCACGAATTTGAGTTGTTTAGGAATGTGGGATACGTTCCTAAGGTGTTTGTAAGTCTTAAGATTGCTTCTATCTGTGTATAGAAGAATCCTAAGCAGTTATGGAAAGTTACGATTCGTGAACATGTAGGATTAGGTTCCTGATCTGAGTTGAGTTGGCTTTCGAGCTGGTTATATAAGCAAGGGAGCCCAGAGCTCGTGGTGCACGACTTTAGGGATTTTCCTCTTGTGTTCTATTGAATAAAATTCGTAGTTCGAAGGAACTTTTGTGCCTTGTTCGTCCGACTTGTTCCAGACAAGTTTTACTCGTCGAGTTTCTGGACAGCACTACCTTTCGTCGATGGTTTTATCATAACTCGATTTTTACAGATCAAATTGACGTGATTCTTTTTGTGTTGTCTTCACAACTTGATTATCTATCATCTGTCAAAATTTCATGGTCATTAGATATGTTGTCTATGATCTACACGAGTTTCTTTGCAGCGTTCCAGAACTGTTTTTTTCTCGGGTAGGGCAGATTGACCTTTGTTTGATCCTTCGATCATAACTTTAGTTTTTCTCGATGGATTTGAGTGATTTTTTTTGTGTTGTCTTCGTGACTTGATTCTCTCTGATATCTATCACTTTTGTCATGGTGAAACATGTTTAGATTAGTCTCACACACGATTTCTTTAACAGATCGTTTTTCTGCCGAAGGGGTTGGGGTTTAATTGTTTCTGCTGCATAAGATTTTTAAATCTACCATTCAACCCCCCCCCCCCCCCCCCCTCTGGTTGCTTTTCACGTGCTCTTCGATCCTACAACTGCTATCAGAGCCAGGTTGCTCTAATCTTTGTGATTTGCGCGTGTTTTTGACTAATCATCATGGAGAAGTACTCTGCCAAACCTTGTGTGTTCGCTGGTATTGATTTTTAGGTTTGGAAGGCACGTATGGAGGCTTTCATCCAGGCACAAGGTTTTGCAATATGGGAGAAGGTATACAAGCCTTACAAAGTGTCATCAAATGATCAAGTTACAGCTACAAATATGAGAGATGTCGACAACAACAAGGCTCGAAACTTGATCATACAAGGATTAACACAAAGCGACTCCGACCGTGTTGCACACCTCCGATCTGCATACGATGTGTAGAAAGCACTTTGTGACTACCACGAAAGATCCAACACGATCAAAGAGGTAAGGCAAGACATGTTCAAGAAAGAATACATGCGCTTCGAGATGCAAGCGGTGAGTCTATTGATGACCTTTTTGCTTGCTTTAATAAGATTCTCAGCAACTTGCGTAGTGTCAATGTTAATTTTTCAGATGCTGAAAATGCTAGGCAATTGCTAAGTGCATTAGATATGTCAATTTGGGAGATGAAAGTCACATCTATTCGTGAATCTACTGTCACGAGTTCACTTAATTTAGATGTGCTATATTCCAAGTTAAAAACTCATGAAATTGACATAATATCACGTAAGAACCCCAACAAGTCTATTGCTTTTGTTTCTCAATGTGACATGCCTAGTTCTGGTCAAACATCATCTTGTGGTACACTTGCTTTGCTGTCCTCTCTAACCCTTGAACAGATTGAGGAGTTTCCAGAGGAGGAGCTAGTGCTCATCTCTACCCGGTTCTCAAAAGCATTGCAAAATGTGAGAACTAGAAGGAGAGGAAGCTCCGAACCTCAACGATGCTTTGAATGTGGTAAGACAGGACATTTCTGTTCAGATTGCCCTAACCTTTCAGGTCCTACTTCCCGGGATGAAAAGAATACAAGAACGAAGCACTCCTCTGCAAAAGATACAAAGAAAAAGAAAGGTTTTACAGGACGTCAATTGGTGAGCAGTTTTATCTCAGCACTCCAGAAACTTGGCTCAAGCAACGTGGACATTGGAAGTGATGAATATGAAGATGATTTTGCAAACTTGTGCTTCATGGCGGGCAAGTCAAGATCAGGTATGGAGAAGGCAGAACACAACAGCGACAATGAAGAGGTATGTCCTACTTTTGAAGAAATGTGTGATGCTATTTCTCGTGCCACAGTTATTGTTAAGAAAAAGGACAAAAAGCTTAGGGACAATGCTATTAAAATTGAGTCACTAGAATCTGAAATTAATCGTTTGAAATCCTTGATTCCTAGTGATGATTCTTGTTCCTCCTGTGACTTAATATATGAACAATTGTCCTCCCTAAGAAGTGCACATACCTCCACACTTGATAAACTTGAACTTGAAATTGAAAAGAACAAAAAGCTTGCTGCACTTAATATTGGAAACTTAAAAGATGCTTCTTGTTCTACAATTGATTTGCATTGCTCTAGTTGTGATGATCTTGGTAAGAAACTGCAAGATGCTATGAATGAAATCTCTATATTGAACAATGCTTTACGTTGTCATGAAGTTTAATATTGTTCCAATTGCAAATTAAAAGGAAAAACTTCATGTGAAAATTTCCTTGATCCATCCAATAAACTTGATAACATGCATAAGACATTTGATCGGTTTTGTAGTGGGAATAAGAACCTAAACTTGCTGTTGAATTCATCCAAGTCTTGCAATAATAAAAATGGCTTAGGTTTTGATTCTCATGCTCATGCTAAGGCACATCCACCTAAAATTGTAAATTCATTAGGAAGTGGTTCGATTCAAACAGTTCCTAAACAAAAAGAAGTGGTTTTCAAATCTGCACGAGTATTGTCTCGTTCGGTTTCAAATAAAAATGTTGTTTGCTCATCTAGACATGAACACAAAGTTAAATTTCATACGTACTGTGGTAGAGATGGTCATGTCATAGATTTTTGTTATAGACTAGCTAAACAACAGAAAAGGGAAAGAACATTTGCTAGATCTCATAACTTTCATGCAAAATTTGCTGCACATATTGAACCGAATGTACAACCTGCTGCTTTGAGTCAAAAACATTCAAAGTTTACCTCCGGATCTTCTGTTTTTGCCTCCGGAGCTACTGATTTTTGTGCTACAGAGGTAACACCATATATGTCAGTAGTTAAGAATAAAAAATATCAAACTTTGACTCATAAACCTGCTGTTTTGTCTCAGCTTTCACGTGTTTTTCCTGCTGCACGCCGCGTGACTCGGTACTGGATTCCTAAATGCCTTTTGACTAACCCTAGTATTGAGTCATCGACGTATTGTGCTTCTATGTAGGTTACACGGTTGAGGAAGGAGAACATTTGGATTGTGGATTCAGGTTGCTCACGCCACATCACCGGTAACAAAGATTGGTTCTCCTCCCTCTCTTTTGTGTCATGTGTAGAGAATGTTACTTTTGCCGATAATTCTTCAACTCCTATAATTGCTAAGGGTTCGGTTAGAGTAAATGATCACTACACTTTGAAGGATGTGGCACTTGTCAAAAATTTGAAATACAACTTGCTTTCTGTTGCACAATTGCTAGATGAATATCTAAAAATTATTTTCAATAAAAACTGCTACAAAGTTGTAGGTTCAAATAGTGAGCTTATTTTTAACATGTCTCAGTTTGGAAGAGTTTTTAAAGCTGATTTTGATATGTCTTCCTCTAAGCATAGATGTCTAGTTGCTAATGATTCAAAGGACTTATATTTTTGGCATCGTAGACTTGGTCGTGTAGGCTTTGATCACCTAACGCGTGTTAGTGCTCTTGATCGCATACGTTGGCTGCCTAAGCTTAAAGGGGACAAAGAAATTGTGTGCTCTTCTTGTAGACATGCTAAGATGGTTGCATGTTCATATACTCCTCTCACAATGATCATGACCACTGAACCGTGTCATCTTTTGCACCTTGACACCGTAGGACCTTCACGTGTTCAATCCTTCAGAGATAAATGGTATGTACTTGTGATTGTTGATGATTATTCTAGATACTCTTGGGTTTACTTTATGGCGTCTAAGAATGAAGTTTTTAGTCACTTTAGAACTTTATTTCTTAGATTATCAATTGATTACCCAGGATCTTTAAAAGCAATTAGAAGTGATAATGGAACTGAATTTAAAAATCAATCTTTTGATCACTTTTGTGCTGAAAATAGAATACATCATCAATTTTCTTCACCATATGTACCTCAACAAAATGGTGTTGTAGAAAGAAAGAACAGAACCTTAGTTGAGATGGCTAGGACTATGCTTGATGAATATCAAACTCCTAGGAAATTTTGGGCTGATGCGTTAACAACCGCTTGTTATGTCTCAAATCGTGTTCTCTTGCGTGCTAAGCTAGGTAAAACACCATATGAGCTCCGGTTTGGACATAGGCCTAGTGTTACACACTTTCGGGTCTTTGGTTGCAAATGCTTTGTTAAGAGACATGGTAATCTTGATAAATTTGAACCTAGATCCATTGATGGCATGTTTCTTGGTTATCCATCTCATACTAGAGGCTACCATGTGCTTTTACTTGACACTAACAAAATTGTGGAGACTTGTGAAGTGTATTTTGATGAAGCTAGCCCAGGTACTAGCTCAAACATTGCAGGTCCAGATCCATATCTGCAGGGGGGAGCATTTTCGTTGAAGATGAGGAAGAATTGGAGCTGCTGGCCGAAAATTCAGCAGCTAAAGACTTTGGTTCAGCTCTGGATGTTAATTCTCAACCAGCACCGACAACCATGAATGCTGATTCAAATCATCCTCAAGTCACAAGCTCATCGATTTTTGATGAACATGAAGAAGAAGAATCTTGTGAGACATCTGTTCCCCTACGGTTTTACAAAGATCATCCCCCACAACAGATGATTGGAGGCTTGCACGAACGAGTCACACGGTCCAGGTTTTGCGATCCAAACTCTTATGCTCATTCTGCTCTTGTTGCTTCTTTTGAACCCAAAGATATATCACACGCACTCACTAATGAATCTTGGATTATTGCCATGCAAGAAGAGTTAGAAAATTTTGAAAGAAATAATGTTTGGAAACTTGTACCTCCACCTCAAGGTCACACTTTAATTGGAACTAAATGGGTATTTAAAAATAAACAAAGTGAGGATGGGGTTGTGGTTAGGAATAAGGCTAGGTTGGTTGCTCAAGGTTTCACTCAAGTTGAAGGTCTAGATTTTGATGAAACATTTGCTCCTGTTGCTAGATTAGAAGCCATAAGAATTTTGCTAGCTTTTGCTGCATCTATTGGTTTTAAGCTATATCAAATGGATGTTAAAAGTGCTTTTCTTAATGGCTACATAGATGAGGAGGTTTATGTGAAACAACCACCGGGTTTTGAAAATCAAGATTTTCCTAATCATGTTTACAAACTGTCCAAAGCCTTGTACGGTCTCAAACAAGCCCCTAGAGCATGGTATGATAGGTTAAAAACATTTTTACTTGAAAAAGGGTTTACCATGGGCAAGGTTGATAAAACTCTTTTTGTGCTTAAGCATGGCAATGACTCATTATTCGTTCAAGTGTATGTGGATGATATTATCTTTGGTTGTGCTGCTCATGATCTTGTGTCCATGTTTTCAGCAATGATGAGTTCCAAATTTGAAATGAGTATGATGGGTGAACTCACTTACTTTTTGGGGCTGCAAATCAAGCAAACTAAGGAGGGTACCTTTGTGCATCAAACGAAGTATACAAAAGATCTCCTAAGGCGCTTCAACATGGACAAAAGCAAGCCTCTTCGGACACCAATGGGAACAGCAACAACACTTGGACTTGATGAAGATGGTGAACCCGTGGATCAAAAAGAATATAGAAGCATGATCGGGTCACTTTTGTACCTCACGGCATCAAGACCAAACATACAATTCAGCGTATGTCTTTGTGCACGGTTTCAAGCTTCCCCACGTGCCTCACATCGTCAAGCCGTCAAAAGGATTCTCAGGTACTTACATGGAACTCAAGAATTTGGCATTTTTCTTCCTTCTTCCTCAACTGTTACTTTGAAAGATTTTTCGGATGCTGATTTTGGGGGTTGTAGGATTGATAGGAAAAGTACTTCCGGTGCTTGTCATTTTCTTGGTAATTCTCTTGTTGCTTGTCCTCTAGAAAACAAAATTCAGTTGCACAATCCACAGCCGAATCTGAATATGTAGCTGTTGCTAGTGCTTGCTCACAAATTCTTTGAATTGTTCAAACACTTAAGGACTATGGGGTTGATCTAGATAGTGTTCCACTGTTCTGTGATAACACTAGTGCCATTTGCATTGCTAAAAACTCCGTGCAACATTCTAGAACTAAGCACATTGACATTAGGTATCACTTTCTCCGAGATAAAGTTGAAAAAGGAAACATTGTGCTTCACCATGTAGATACCGAACAACAATTGGCTGAAATTTTTACAAAGCCTTTGGATTTCACTCGTTTTTGTTACATTCGTAGTGAAATAGGGGTTATGCATCCTAATGGCTTAAATTGAGGGGGATTTTTTAAACTTGGGAAGTCTATGTGTGAATCTGAAATTAAAATAATATGAGCATAGTGTTTCATACATATATGACTTTGTGATTCCTTTTACATGCTGAAAGTTCTTACTATATTACTCATGTTATACATTTTGTAGTTTTTGCCATGTCTAGTAATTGGAATAATTACTTACACTAAAACTGGTCATGGTCGAACTTTCTTGCTGTTTTGAACTTGTCACATGTTCACAAGTGCTTTTAATCATTAAGAATTAATCAAGTAATCAACTCACATGTTGAGTTTTTATAAACAAATATAAATTGAGAAAAGATCAAGAGAATATGCATGCATCACACTTCTTCTTTTCATTGCACTCAGATATGAACTTGGAAGAAGTTGTGTATCACTAAAACCATGTCCTTAAGCTTCTGATTGTCAAATGACATAGGCTTGGCTTGGTTGGTTAGAATAAGGCAGATGCGCATATAATCTCTTGCAAATATCATATGATCTAAAGTCATGCTTTGAAAAATAATAAAATGCAGCAACTAGTGTCATCATTTCAGGTTTTGAAATAGTTAAGTTTGTTAGATCATGACTTACTTAAATTGAAAATTACATTTGATCTCTAGCATGGCTTGCACTACTTTATGTATTTCATTGATGTGATAATGTAAGGTACTTGATAGTATGACTTGGATGAGCTTTGTTTATATGTATATGTTATAATATGCTCATAACAACTAAAGTTGGAGAGATAATTTGTTTATATGCTCATGACTTGCTGAATACATTGTCAAAGGAGGAGAGATAAACATGAAGAGAAAGAGAATATGTGCATAAGGAGAGATAATAAATGGGGAGAGATAATATGGGATAATTTTTGGATTTTCTTCTCATTTTACTTTTGATTTACAAAGGGGGAGAAATTGCCTTCAAAACTTTTATGTGAATAAGCCAATGTTCGGATTTTAAATGGTGTTGCCAATGCATTCATCAAGGGGGAGATTGTAAGACCTATGTGTGCTGAATACATTGGCTTCTAGTGAATACACTTGCTTTGACGATAAAAGTTTTGAATATCACCAAAACACCTTTTTATTAAGGTCTGACAAGTTTTTGTTAGCTCTGGCTCAAGGTCCGGGTTGCTCTGGCAAGGTCCGGAACTTGATCGCAATGCTTCTGTTTTTCATTTGCAATGTTTCGTACTTGCTTTACATCTCTGGAAAGATTGCTTAGTATTCATTTTCTAAGTCTTTGGTGCGTTTTTGGTTGACAAGGATGATATCGTGTTACTATGGTTTCGCAGCATGCTTATGTGAGGTTCTCACATAAGGTGTTGTGTTAGGAACTAACTTGAGTCAAGTCGAGGACTTGGACTCGTATGGATTGGTTGTTTATTCGTGTGCAGGTGTTGCTTGAGTTCAAGACATGGCTGGTGACGGGATCCATTGAACTATTCTTAGGGAGAAGATGAGGTTCAACAACCAAGTTCGGGAGGAATTGTGGTTGAGTTGATCGGGAGGTTGCGCAACATTTTTGAATCAAGAACAATGCATATAAATGTATTGTGGACGTCGTTGGAAGATGTTTGCACATATGAAAGGAGTGCATGGACGTGGCTACATGGTTTCGAGACGTGATGAAGAGATGTGGACGTAAAGATATGGTCGGAAAGGTCCAACCGACTAGGTTATGGACTCAGGCTGCGGCTGAGTCGGGTTTGACTCAAATATGGAAATATTTGAGTTGGTTATGATAGGATTTCATGTGGGTCACGATTTTGAGTTGTTTAGTAATGTGGGATACGTTCCTAAGATGTTTGGAAGTCTTAAGATTGCTTCTATCTGCGTATAGAAGAATCCTATACAGTTATGGAAAGTTACGATTCGTGAACAGAGTAGGATTATGTTCCTGATCTGAGTTGAGTTGGCTTTTGAGCTGGTTATATAAGTAAGGGAGCCCAGAGCTCGTGGTGCAAGACTTTGGGTCTGTTCCTCTTGTGTTCTATTGTATAAAATTCATAGTTTGAAGGAACTTTTGTGCCTTGTTCGCCCGACTTGTTCCAAACAAGTTTTACTCGTCGAGTTTCTGGACAGTACTACCTTTCGTCGGTGGTTTTATCATAACTCGGGTTTTACAGATCAAATTGACGTTATTATTTTTGGGTTGTCTTCACAACTTTATTATATATCATCTGTCAAAATTTCACGGTCATTGGATTTGTGTTTTATGATCTACACGAGTTTCTTTGCAGCGTTCCAGAACTGTTTTTTTCTCGGGTAGGGCAGATTGACCTTTGTTTGATCTTTCGATCATAACTTGAGTTTTTCTCGATGGATTTGAGTGATTCTTTTTGTGTTGTCTTCGTGACTTGATTCTCTCTGATATATATTACTTTTGTCATGGTGAAACACATTTAGATTAGTCTCACACACGATTTCTTTAACAGATCGTTTTTCTGCCGAAGGGGTTGAGGTTTAATTGTTTCCGCTGCGTAAGATTTTTAAATCTACCATTCACCCCACCGCCTCTGGTAGCTTTTCACGTGCTCTTCGATCCTACACCAAAGCTAGTACAACCTAGCGCCAGAGCTTACCAAATCTAGTACAACCTAGCGCCGGAACTTAGCAAAGCTAGTACAACCTAGCACCGGAGCTTACCAAAGCTGGTCGGAACTAGTCAACCCAAAAGCCGGAGCTAGACAAAACATGTCGGAGCTAACCAACATAAGTCGTACCTAGCAAAACATATAGGAGCTTAACAAAGACATGCCAGAGCTATCAATGATATGCCGGAGCTAAAGACAAAGCTCACCGGAGCTACCCAAAAACATGTTGGACCTTGACAAAGCAAGTTAATCCTATTGTCGGACCTTGCAGAAGCTCGAAGCTAGAGTCGGACCTTCCTAAAAGGGTATTTTGGCAGAATTTCAGAACTTATATCATCAAAGCCAATGTATTCAGTACAAGCTAATGTATTCAGTACACATAGGTCTCACAAGTTGAAAGTTCTAAGTCCGAGTCCACTATGCTCGTCCTTATAGTCGGTGTACGCATCTGTGCTCGTCTTGATGCATACTTCAAAACTACAATCATCTTTCACTACAGACCTCTAAAGCTACCAAAATTACAAATATGTTTACTATATTGCAAACATATAATTAGTCATCGTATCAGAAATGCCAAAAAGGAGCAATCACATGCATAATACAAACTTTTAATTCATTTAGATGAAAAACTATACAAGCCTTTTTAATTCATATTTAAAATAAGTGATCGCATGATATGCACTTGAACATTCAACAAACATTTATTATCTTAAAATTAAATTTATATGGCTTAATAGATATAAAACACATGATATGACATGATATGAATCACATTCAGTATATATAACTTAATGGATATGAATCACATTCAACTCTCATCATATGATATGAATTTGCATAATGATAAAGCATTACTTTCACGAGTTAATTAGCAACCACTTACAAATTACACATATTAATTTTCAATACACCTACAATTCAACAAACATTTTACCTTGACTTGAACCAGATGAATGCGTCGAGATGGGTGCTCGCCTACGGCGGGCCGGACGGGGGCGTCGATGGGGCGCTGAGAGGAGGCGGACAGAGGCACCTGTCGGAGATTCCGGCAATTCTCCCGGTACTACCATTGGCAGCCCGCGGAGTTTGTAGTTCGGTTTTGGGCGTGCAGAGATTCAGAACAAGATGGTGAGTTGACACGGGGATTTACGTGGTTCGGGCTGCCTGAGCGTAATACCCTACTCCACGGGTGTGTGTTGTTGTTGTATTGAGCACTTGAGTGTGAGAGACTAGAGCGTCCTGAGCGCTTGTGTCGCGTGAGTCAGGAGTCTCTGGAGGTCCCCTGTGTATCGCTCGGCCAGTCCTTTTAATAGTACATGGAATGGTCGTTACATCGTTAGCCTGGCCCGACATGTGGCCCTGGCGGTTTCTGATGCTTAATACACAGTTAATGTACTTGATTACCCTTAATAGCGTGGTAACACGCCTTGATGGTGGCGTTATTGGTATTATGGGTCCTCCGATCGTGTGTCATTAAGATAGCATTAATGACACATAATCGGGTCTTGAAGCTTTAATGTCCCTTGAAGGTCCGAGCCATTGGAGGTCCACCAATCATCCTATTGAAGTCGAATGTCCGGCAGTTGGACACGTGGCAGCTCTGGAGCTTACCATCTAGGATGTGTAGGTCCGCTGCTGTTGTACATATGTCGGTACCGGAGCTTCCCTCTATCGGGGGTTAGGTCCAGGGGTGCCACATAGAAATTTAGTCAGGAGCTTTCACTTGTATGGAATGTAGCTCCTGTTTTATGATACACATGGCAGCACTGTGACTAACCATAGAAGGGAGGCAGGTCCGGTTCTGTATGACACATGGGGCCTTCGGAGGTCTCCAACATTGATATGTGGAGTTCTTTTGCACTCTTTGCAGTACCAAGGGGTATCCGGTACGCAGGGTACTGATAGTGACCCCCTGGGCCCACCTCTGGGAGAGACCTTTTGGATTATGTCATTCTGCCGGAGGTGGGTCCATCTTTCGATTTCCACGCCGTGTCTTCAAGGGTTTTTGGATGTGCCGTTGTGGTGGAGGTTCACAGTTAAACTGTCGCCGCGTGGCATATCCGGGATGCGGCAGGTGAGATCTGCGCGTGCGGATCTAACACAATTGAAGGTTGCTGGTTCCCAATACGAAAACCGTATTGGTTTCGCGCGCCCTGTCAGGCCGCCGCCCTTGGGTTTCCCACCTTTTATAATGACAACTGTTCGCCTGGGGTAAGAACCTCGACTTGATCGTCGGGGTGGCACCGGGCCCCCTTGTCATTGGCAGGGTGAAGTTTTTGAACTGTATCATTGGCTCCTCTGCAGTTTCCATCCAATCGTTGTGGGGGCTTACTTAAAAGGGAAAGCGCGCTCCTTTTGGGGATTCCTTATGCTTTCATTTGAACTTGCGCTCAAATCCTCCAAACTTTGCTTGCTTTTCCTCTCTCGCCCCGCTGTGCTGCGATGAAGTTGGGACTTCCCAAGAGCCGCATTGGGAGCAAGAAGGAGTTGTCTAGGGTCCAGACCAACATGGGTTGGTCCAGTGACTCCTTCGACCACGACATTCGCTGTGGCAAGCTTCCCTTCGAGAAGGAGCGAGCCGGAGATATTGTGTACTTCCTTGGGTACGCCATGGCAGGTTTGATCCTGCCTTTCTCCACTTTCTTTCTGATGCTGCTAGATTTCTATGGTATGCAGCTCCACCATCTTGGCCCCCACTCAATCTTGCTGGTGGCGACTTTCGTCCACTTTTTCGAGATGTGGGTGGGTGTGCCCCCTTGCGTGGAGTTGTTCCGGACTTTCTTCACTGTCCACCCCATCGGGCAGAGTGATGAGTTCATCGGCTTCTACTACTTCGTGAAGCGGAAAAACTCCCCCCTCAAGTACTTGAGGTCCTTTCCTTTCGGCAAGTGGGACGACTGGAAGAAAGAGTGGTTGGTCATCACCGTGGAGGGACACGAGAGGCTGGAACTGCTTGAAGGCCTCCCCCGCGTAGACACCAACACTTGGAGTGACGTGCCGGAGCTATCGAGGGAGTACAGGCCCATTCTGGACAGAATCCAGGAGTGTGTCGAAGGTGGGGTGACCCCCCAGATGGTCTTCGGCAACTTATTGACGAAAAGGTGGGCCCCACTGAGGGCTAGGGGGCGGCCTGCCTGGGCCTTCAACAGTGAGATGGATACCAACTGCATTGAGGTTGGCTTGGACACCAACATGAACGGTGAAGCCTTGAAGATCCATCTCAAGAAGTTTCAACCTGGGAACATCGGCCCTGGCGACGTTTCTCCACCAGCGGCCTTCCTTCCTCTGAATATGATACCAGAGGAGTGCAGAGAGCTCCGAAGGAAGATGCCGCTGTTGGACGACTTGGGCCTGATGGAGAGGCGATCAAACTCTGGGGTGGCGATCCCCGGAGCTTTAGAGGGTGGCTCCACTCCCGCCCAAAAGCCAAGAGATGAAGTCGTAGTAAAGGGAAAGGAGTTGGCCGAGCCCTCGAGCCGCAAGAGGAAGTTGAAGCATTCTGACGAGAGGTCCGTCAGGCCTGCTCCTTCCACGACAGCTCCTTCTCCCCGACGGGGGGAGGTCTTCGATGGCGACAACCACTCCAGCATCGGCACCTCCCCGGGATGCCAGCTCCAGCCATGTGGCTCCGGTACCAGGGCCAGCTGAGGGATCTATGTCCGAGAGTCCTTCCCGGTTGAAGGGGGCCTCAACCAAGACGTCACTGATGGCTGGAGCAAGCTCCGTGGAGCCTTCCGGAGCTACCACGCCAGTGGCGACTGGGTCCAGTCCTGAGCGTCCGGTGAAGAGGTTCCGCGCTAGCTGGAGCGAAAGCCTTCCAAGATAAATTTGATTTTTTTACCTCGGTTGATTGTTTTTTGTTGTGATCGTATTTTGAGTTTCTTTGTCCTTCATCCACAGGGTACCCAAAAAAGGGGCTGAAGCTTAATTTCCTGCAGCAGCGGCTAATGCTGTGCGGACGGAGGCTCCGACTCCAATTCCAGCACCGCCCAAGGTGGTGGCTGAGGTCGCGGCAGCTCCGGCGCCAGCTGTCGTGGTCCTTGACATCGATTCATCCCCTGAAGCTCCCGTGGTAGCGCCGGACCACAGGAATGAAGATGTACCAGCGGCACCAGCTCCGGAGGTTGAAGCTCCGGTTTTGGATGCTGTGATGATGGACGCTCCGGCCTTAGAGCCAGATGTAGTTGAAGTTCCGGGCTTAGAGCTGGAGGTTGTTGAAGCCCCGGTGGCGGAGCCGGTGGTTGATGAGGTTTTGGCACCCGAGCCGGTTGTTGCAGAGGTGCTAGCACCTGAGCCGGTGAAGGTCGAAGCACCAGCGCCCGAACCGGCGGTGGCGGTGGCACATGTGTCTAAGCCAGAAGTGGCCTCAGCTCCGTCCGAATCTTCAATGCCTGCCCCATAGGTGGTGGTTCTGGAGGTACCAGCGCCTGAGCCAGGGTGCCAAGATGAAGCTGCCGGTCCTCTGCCAGAGGGACGAGTTGCTGATGGTCTAGCGGCGAGATAGCCTCGGTCGCCGCCGAGGAAGGTCCTACAATGGAAGTTTCGGCCAGAGCTATCGACGATAAGGAGTGGGTGAAAAGGGGGAAGGCCCGGTTGGAGTACTGGGGTCAGCTGCTGGATGAGAGGGAAAGCATGGTGCAATCCCTCGACAACCATTCCTGGGCCATCCACGAACAGGTCGTAGCTGCTAATGAAGCTACGAATGATCACCAGGAGAAGCTCAGTGCCATCCACGACAGCCTCGTCAAGCGCTGAGAGGCACTTGAGGAACGGGAGAAAAAGCTCGAAGATGAAGAGCAAAAACTCGTGGAGTTGCGGGAAGACCTCGTGAAGAGGGAAGAGGAGCTTACTCAGAGGCTGACTCTGGGTGACAAGAGCCTCGTGGAGCGCACCAAGAAGTTGGAGGAGCTCTGCGAGAAAGAGGAGATGAAGGCCTGGCAGCGGGGACAGAACCTCATCAAGAGGGAGAAAGAAGTTGCTGCCAGGGAGAAGAAAGTGTGAGGGCGGGAGAGAGACCTGGTCAACCGCCGGAACAAGATCGACGCCCGGGAAGAGGAGCTTGGTAAACTCAAAAGGCAAGTTGCTAAAAAGATTCAGAAGAATGCCAAAGAGGTCGAGCGCCTTGCCCGGGAGGATTCGGAGCTTGCGGCGACCAAGAGGTCCATGGAAGAGGTGTGAGGCTCAAGGGCTGCGGAGTCCCAACAAGTACGGTACTTCTTGGGAAAAGCCAATGACGCACGAACGCCGCTGGGCTTTAGTCCAATGCGTCCGGATGATCCGAAGCCGGAGCTGGACCAGGCGTTGCTGGCGTTGAGCTCGGTGGGAAACAAGCTTAACAAAATGGGCGATGTCATTGTGGACCAGTTGGAAACCGAAGGACAATTCTTGGCGAAGAACGTCATAGAGTACATGCTGACGTGCTACACAAGCCGGGATCCTCATTTCCCACTAGACCCGGTGCTTGAAGGCCCCATCGACGGAGAGGGAGATGCCACCAAAGCCAGCGTGTCGGAGGTTGCCCAGAAGGTTGCCTCATTCTTATGTAGGATCTAGGACTCTCTCTTCGTAGCTCCCACTTTTATTTTCTCTTCTTTTCCTCAATTTTTTAATCTCTTGTCCTCACATGAATGAAATCCAAGAATTTTATGAATTTCATTTTTTGTCTTCAACACCTTTGTCTTACATGGCCCCTTGGTAGATTTACACAATTTGATTGCGAACATGTACCAATAGGATGTAGCATTTTGTTGAAGACTTGAGTGCTTCAAACTTGTACGGTGTAGGTCCGAAGTATTGTTGCGTCGACAGTAGAGACCCCTGAGGTTGTCTGAGCTTAGTAGCTCCGGTAGCGACCACCGTCGGAGCTTAGTAGCTCCGGCAGCGACCACCGTCAACACGTGGAGCGTTGATAGCAGGTCCTCATGGGTTGTCGGAGCTTAGTAGCTCCGGCACCGACCACTGTCAACACATACAGGTTCGATGACAGGGAGTAGTCTTCCACCATCTTTTCTTCACGTTGACAGATGACCCCCTGGATTTGCCAAAACTTGATAGTTCGGACGATGCCTACTATCAGTGTTTAAAACATCGACAGTGGGCCACCTTAGAGGATGTCGAAGCTCTGATAGCTCCGGTATTATCCACCATCATCATGAGATTTTCATTTTTCCTGCACACTGAAGTCAAGAAAACAGTAAAATCCATTTCTTATCTATAACTCAATTGCGGCTTACTATTCTCGAAAGAACTTTTAGATCGACAACAATTCTATATACAATCAAGCGTATTTGTTTGTTTTCTTCAGATCCAATTGTTTCCGGACTCACCTAACTTCGGTCTGCCGGGGTGTAGGTGGAGTGGTGTACTTAGGGTGCAGGACCAGGCTAAGTCGATAGCACACTCCGGACCTAGATTGGCTTGGCGGCATTCAGGCGAGTAGGCCATTCAACAATGTTAAGACACGAAAGAGTTAACAATGCAACTTGAATCATACATGAATTGTTCGAGCTAAAGTTTCTTGACAATTGCACAACTTTGTTACAGACAAGAAAGAGAAAAATAAAAAAATATTGAGCCTGTGAAAAATAAATGAACGTGGAGTCTGTTTTCACATAATGACGTCTTTCATTATAGGTCCGGGGTACAGGGGAAACAAGTACACTCTTAGGGTACGGAACCAGGCTAAGTGTGTTGCATTTCTCGTTTTACCCAAGGTAGTTAGTTCTAAGATTGTGTCAAGTGTTGCTTGAACTTTGCGGACCTTCCGGGAAAGGTCCAGCTGTCCCCCCGGAGGGGCTACCCGACTCTGTACAATGACGCTCTAACATACATCACATGTATTTACAGACTCACCTCTCTGATATTAAGCATAGAACTTACGAAGGTGCTCAATGTTCCAAGGATTAGGGAGCAGTGTCCCATCCTCGGTTGCCAAGCGAACGAATCCGGGACGGGATACTTTGATCACTCTAAAGGGTCCTTCCCAGCTGGGGGAAAGTTTGCCTAACCCTTCATGAGTTAGTATACTCCATAGCACCAGATCGCCTTCCTCGAGTTGTCGGTTATGTTCATGCCTTTGATGATAGCACCGGAGCGCTTGGCGATATCGTGCGTTCTGAACAGCTGCTCAGCACCTTCCCTCTTCGACGAGGTCAAGGTCTTCACACCAGAGCTGGTCCTCCATGGCATCGTCGAAGGTCCGGACCCGGAGCGACCCCAAGGTGATTTCCGAAGGAAGGACTGCTTCAGCTCCGTACATTAAGAAGATGGGTGTCTCTCCAGTTGACCTGTTTGGAGTTGTCCTGTTTGCCCACAAGGTGGGTGGAAGCTCTTGGATCCAGTTGGTTCCATGTTTTTTCAGGCACTCATATGTGCCTGTCTTGAGTCCTTTTAGGATTTCTGCATTTGCTCTCTCGGCTTGGCCATTGCTTGCCGGGTGAGATACCGAGGCGTAGCTGACTTGAATGTCGAGGTCTTTGCAATATCCTTGGAATGCAGAGCTTGTGAATTGGGTCCCATTGTCAGTTATGATCTTGTTTGGGACTCCAAATCTGCATACTATGGACTGCAAGAAATTGATAGTTGATTGCTTGTTTATTGTCACAACTGGAGTTGCTTCCGGCTACTTGGTGAACTTGTCAATGGCGACATACAGGAACTTGTAACCTCTGACGGCTCTTGGTAAAGGTCCCAAGATATCCATCCCCCACACAGCGAATGGCCATGTAGGCGGTATCATTTCTAGGGGTTGAGCTGGTGTGTGAATTTGCTTTACGTGGAACTTGCATGCTTCGAATTTCTTCACTAGCTCAGTTGCATCTTGGAGCGTTGTAGGCCAGTAAAAGCCATGCCAGAAGGCTTTACCGACCAACGTGCGGGAAGACGCGTGGTTCCCACACTCACCTCCATTGATTTCCTCGAGGAGCTCGCGACCTTCTTCCCTTGTAATGCACCGTATTAGGACGCCGTTGGCCACACACCGGTAGAGATCCCCTTCTACCAGTGTGTATCTTTTAGCCAATCTGACTATCCGGTCAGCGGGTACATTGTCTTCAGGAAGGAAGTTGTCTTTCAAGTAGCCCCGGGTCTCCGAGATCCATGCATTGGAGCTAACTTGCGTATTTGAGTCTTGCGTGCTGGGTTGCTCAGAGCTTCCTGCAGCACCTACGACCCTTGATGGACGCCATGGTAACAAGGCCATCGGGACCGCCAGCTTCGAGGTGCTGGTCTCGCCCCCTTCGCTTAGTTCGGCAGGCTGAGCTGTTGGTCTTGACAATCTCCGGACGAAGGTTCCGTCGGGAGCCGGAGCTCCATTCGAAGCTTTCATTGAGAGTTTGTCGGCTTCAGTGTTGTTGAGACGCTGGACATGGCAGAGATCAAGGACTTCGAAGTCCTTTTGAAGCTTCTGGACTTCAAGTAGATATGCAGCTAGTTGAGGGTTGTTGCACTAGCATTCACCTTTGACTTGTTTTACAACAAGCTATGAATCACCCTTTACCAACAGCTGCTTGACACCATATGACAGTGCCACCTTGAGTCCGTAGATTAATTCTTCATACTTCGCCATGTTGTTGGTCTCCTTGAAGTCAAGGTGAACCATGTATTTGACCTTCTCCTCGGTCGGAGCGAGGAGAAGGATTCCAGCTTCGGCCCCTTGCTTCTGCACGGAGCCGTCGAAGTAAAGAGTCCAGTGAGGCTCAGTGAAGACCGGAACCATAGGTTCCAGCTTCTGCTCACTGGGCCCCCAAGATTTGATGCGGAGGGGGTCCATTCCGCCATGAAGTACGCCAATGCTTGACTCTTGATTGCTTGTCTTGGAACAAATTCAAGATCGAACTCGGCCAAATCCGCTGCCCACTTTGCAATGTTCCCAGTTGAGATGGGATTATGCAAGATTGCACACAGTGGATAAGAGGTTACCACTGAAATCTTGTGATCTTGGAAGTAGTGATGAAGCTTCCTAGAGGCAATAAGCACTGCGTAAAGCAGCTTATGCACCTCTAAGTATCGAGTCTTGGCATCACGGAGTACTTCACTGAGTTAGTACACTGGGCGCTGGACTGTCCGGAACCTCCCGGAGGGGCCCGGAGCTTCCTCCTTATCTACCCGGACCCTCTCAGAGCGGTCTGGACATTCTTTGGGGACCTCCAGGTTCCCGCTGGAGGAACCCGAATCTTCTTTTGAAGTGACCCGGACCTTCCCGGAGGATTTCGGATCTTCTTGTTCAGCAACAGTGACTCCTTCATTTGAAGGAGGTTGATCCTCTGGCGTCTCACCTTGAGGATCAGGGTCTAGGGGCTGGGACCCAGACTCACCTTCAGGTAGCTCCAGACCCTCCCAGGGGGGTCTGGATTCCTGAACTAGGGATGGTTCTGCTCATTCCACAACCAGGACCATGCTAACAACTTCGTCAATTGTTGAAATGTAAAGCAACACCAGTGTTTGGAGCTACCAAAGTTGGTAGGGTGGTGAGGAGCTGCTTCAGCTTTTGGAATGCCTTTTCTGCTTCTTCGGACCATTGGAATGGTCCGGACTTCCTCAATAACTTGAAGAAGGGTAGTGCCAGCAATGAAATGAACCAGATGAGGGCAGCTAGACATCGAGTCAACTTCTGGACATCCTGGAAGCGAGCTGGTGGTCGCATGTCTTCAATAGCTTCAATCTTTGCTGGATTTGCTTCTATTCCTTGGTGGTTCACCAAGAATCCAAGAAGCTTTCCGGAGCTAACCCCAAAGACACACATGTCTGGGTTCTGCTTTGTGCGTGTGATCTGCAACATGTCGAAGACAACTTGCAAGGTGTCAAGAAATGACTCCTTATTCTTGATCTTGACGACGATGTCATCGACGTAGACTTCCACTACGTCTTTGATAAGCTCTCCAAAAGTTTTGTACATAGCTCGCACAAATTTTGAAGCGGCGTTTTTGAGACCGAATGGCATGGCAGTGTAATAATATAATCCATCTATTGTGATGAAGGAAGTATGCTCTTCATCTTCCCTAGACATTTTGATATGATGATACCCAGAATATGCGTCTAGGAAACACAGTAATTCACACCCGAAGGTGGAATCCACTATCTGATCTATTTTAGGTAGTGGGAATGGATCCTTGGGACATGCCTTATTCAGTGTAGTGTAGTCGATACACATCTGAAGCTTCCCACCTGCCTTGGGTACAACGACTGGGTTTGCCAGCCATTTTGGGTGGAAGACTTCTCGGATGAATCTAGCTTCGAGCAACTTCTTCACTACTTGACATATGAAATTTTTTCGCTCTACTGATTGCTTCCGAGGCTTCTGGTGTACAGGCCGAGCGTTCGGATAAATCTTCAGATAGTGCTCGATCACTTCCCTAGGGATCCCAGGCATTTGTGACGGTTGCCAGGCAAACATGTCGACATTGGCCCGGAGGAAAGTGATGAGCGCGAGTTCCTATTTGTCATTCAGACCTACCTGATATACAGGTGGTCTGAGCAACGTCGGAACCGATTTGGACGACTTTGACGGGAATGTCGGTGTCGCCGCTTGGTTGCACACGAGGTGCGGAGGTTGAGCCTCGATGACGAATGCGCGGAGGCATCGAAGCTTGCTCCTTTCCAGATTCTTCCTCCTGCGCTGTAGAAAGCGGGTGGAGTTCTTCCAGAGCAGTAACTCCAGCGGTACGATCTCCGCGGATCCGGAGAACGCCTGAGGGTGTTGGCATCCTCAACACCAGGTAGCCATAATGAGCAGCAGCCATGAATTTATACAAAGCAGGTCTGCCCAGGATGGCGTTGAAGGGTAAGTTGATTTGCGCCACATTGAAGATCAACTTCTCGGTCCTGTAATTCTCCCGAGTCCCAAAGGTCACAGGGAGTGTTATGGCACTGAGTGGAGTTATGGCCCCCGGACCTATTACGGAGAAAGGTCGGGAGGGGCGAAGATCTGAAGGTCAGAGCTGAAGCTTGACGAAGGTCTTGAAGCTTATGAGGTTCAGCCCCGAACCTCTGTCCACCATTACATGGTGGAGCTGGATGTTGTTGATGGTCAGAGATACCATCAGTGGGAGTTGGAAAGCTCCGATCATGTTCTGAGGGCAATCCGAAGCATCGAAAGTGATGCCAGTGTCCATCCACTTCGGGTGAGGCTCCGCCCTAGCGGTGGGAGCTACAGAGGCCATGTCCTGCCGCATTGTCTTGAGGACACGGTGGGAGGTGATATCCCACGAACCACCAAAGATGGTGTTCATGTTCTTCTGGCGCTCGTTTTCGGAGACGTCGAAGTCATCATCAACGGAGGTGTAAATAACCTTCAAGACCTTTTTAGGGTCCTGAAAGCCTATCTCATCTTCAGCAAGAGCTTCATCGACTTTTTGTTTTCCTTCCCTTTGAAGGAAAGGAACCTCTTCCTGGCGCTTGTTATAGCGCTCGGCAAGGTTTTGGACATCTCGGCAGCCTTCCAGGTTGTGGCTGTTCGTTTTGTGTACGGGACATAACATCTTGGAGCTGCCACAATCTTCAGAAGACGGCCAAGGTCGTTTCTCGGGGCGTGGCCCTCGGCCACCCGGAGCTGCGGTAGCAGCGGCAGTGGGTGTGCCAGCCATACGCTTCTTCTTGCCATTGGACATTTTCTTCTTCTTGCCACTCCTGGAGGTAGTGGCTTCACCCTTGGAGGGCTTTTTGTTGTCCTCCGAAGGTGGTTGGGAGTGCATTTCACGGCCCTCTGCAGCCTTGGCACACTTGTCTGCCAAGCTGAAGAGTTCCGTGACGCTGGTGATTTACTTGGTCACCAGCTTCTCCAGCATCTTCTTGTCTCGCACGCCCTGTCTAAATGCCACAATAACAGAGGCGCTTGAGATAGAAGGAATGGTATTTCGTAACTGGGAGAACCTCTGGGTGCAGGATTGCAGGGACTCTCCCTTCTTGCTTGATGACAAAAGGTCAAGTTCAATACCTGGTCGGGTGTATGAGCTCCCGAAGTTGGCGGTGAACTGTTGGCACAACTCCGCCCAACTGTTGATGGAGTCAATAGGAAGGCTCATGAACCATGACCTGGCGGTCCCAATCAAAGCCAAAGGGAAATAGTTGGCCATCACGGCATCATTGCCTCCAGCCACAAGGATAGCGATGGAGTAGATTTAGAGAAATTTGGCTGGATTGACAATCCCATCAAATCTCTCTGGCAGGTGAGGCTAGAACTTCTGCGGCCATTTGACCATGCGTGGGTGCATGGCCAGGGCAGAACAACCTCCTCCTACTCCCTCAGGAGCAGGACTGTCCCGAGCCTCTCGCCTCTCGCGAGCACAGTCGATGTGGACGCGGCCGTCCTGTTGATGGTGACAACGAACAAGCTCGATGTGGACGCGGACGCCCCATCTCAACGTCCAGCTTGATTTGCCAGAGCAGATGGTGGCAGCGGCAACATGACTCTTGTTGGAGCTACAACACTTGCTGGCTGCTGCATGTTGGAGGGATTGCCTCCTGCAGGTTGCACAGCATGGTTACCATTGGATGATCCAGCAGGAGAGTTCACCATCTTCGAATCTCGGGCACCCCCTACCTGGCGCGCCAAATGTTGGAGTGTGATTTCGGCAATTCTCCCAGTACTACCGTTGGCGGCCCGCGGAGTTTGTAGTTCGGTTGTGGGCGTGCAGAGATTCAGAACAAGATGGTCAGTTGACACAGGGATTTACGTGGATCGGGCCGCTTGAGCGTAATACCCTACTCCACGGGTGTGTGTTGTTGTTGTATTGAGCACTTGAGGGTGAGAGACTAGAGTGTACTGAGCGCTTGTGTCGCGTGAGTCAGGAGTCTCTGGAGGTCCCCTGTGTATCACTCGGCTAGTCCTTTTATAGTACAAGGACTGGTCCTTACATCGTTAGCCTGGCCTGACATGTGGTCCTGGCAGTTACTGATGCTTAATACACAGTTAATGTATTTGATTACCCTTAACAGGGTGGTAATGCGCCTTGATGGTGGCGTTACAGGTATTAAGGGTTCTCCGATCGTGTGTCATTATGACAGCATTAATGACACATAATCGGGTCTTGAAGCTTTAATGTCCCTTGAAGGTCCGAGCCTGTCGGAGTTTGGTTCTGGCAATTCTCGCAGTACTACTGTTGGCAGCCCTCGGAGTTTGTAGTTTGGTAGTGGGCGCGCAAAGAATCAGAACACGATGGCAAATTGACACGAGGATTTACGTAGTTTGGGCCATATAAGTGTAATACCCTACTCCATGTGGTGTGTAGTTGTTGTATTGAGCTCCTGAGCACTTGTGAGCGTGTGTCCGAGCCAAGTATGGAAGAGTCTCAGCGAGTCATGGATTAGAGAGTCTAGAGGTCTCCCTGTGCATTGCTTGACCAGTCCTTTTATAGCACAAGGACTGGTCGTTACATCGTTAGCCTGGCCCGACATGTGGCCCTAGCGGTTATGGATGCTTAATACACAATTAATGAGCTTTATTACCCTTAATAGTGTGGTAACGGGCCTTGATAGTGCCGTTACTGGTATTAAGGGCCCTCCGATCGTGTGTTATTAAGATGGTATTAATGACACTTAATCGGGTCATGAAGTCCATTGTACCTTGAAGGTTCGCGTTGTTGGGGTTCCTCCAGTCTACTTGTTGAAGTTGAAGGTCCGGTGGTTGAAAACGTGGCTGTGCTGTTGTACATGTGTCATGATCGGAGCTTCCCTCTGTCGGGGGTTAGGTCCAGAGGTGCTGCACAGGTATTTAGCCCGGATCTTTCCCATGTGTGGGATGTAGCTCCGGTTGTAGGATACACGTGGCAGCACAGGGACTAACCATAGAAGGGACACAGGTCCGGTCCCGTATGACACGTGGGGCCTTCGGAGGTCTTCAACTTAGACAAGTGAAATTCCTTTAGTCTTTTTGCAGTCCCAAGGGGTATACGTTATGCAGGGTACAGACAGTGGCCCCCTGGGCCCACCTCTGGGAGAGACCTTTTGGATGAAGTCGTTCTGCCGAAGGTGGATCCATCCTTTGATTTTTGAGCCCTGTCTTCAAGGGTCTTTGGATGTGCCGTTGGCGGTAACTCCCAGTTAAACCATCGCCGCATGGCATATCCAGGATGTGGCAGGTGAGATCTGAGCATGCGGATCTCACGCAATTGAAGGTCGCCAGTTCCCGATAAGAAAGTTGTATCGATTCCGCGCGCCCTGTCAGACCGCTGCCCTCGGGCTTCCCTCCTCTCATGATGACAACCGTTTGCCTGGGGTAAGGACCTCAACTTGATCATCGGAGTGGCCCCGGACCCCCTTGTTATTGGCAAGGTGATGTTTTTGAACTGTATCATCGGCTTCTATTTGGTTTCCATCCAAGCATTGCGGGGGATTACTTAAGAAGGAAAGCGCGCACCGTTTGGATATTCTTTACGCCTTCATTACAACTTGCGCCCAAATCCTCCAAACTTTTGCTCGCTTTTCCTCTCTCGCCACACTGTGCCGCGATGAAGCTGGGACTCCCCAAGAGCCGCATCGGGAGCAAGAAGGAGTTGTCTAGGGTCCGTACCTACATGGGATGGTCCAGTGACTCGTTCGACAACGACATTCGCTGCAGCAAGCTTCCCTTCGAGAAGGAGCGAGCCGGAGATATGGTGTACTTCCTTGGGTACGCCATGACGGGTTTATTCCACCTTTCTCCACTTCCTTTCTAATGCTGCTAGATTTCTATGGCCTGCAGCTCCACCATCTAGGCCCCCACCCAATCTTGCTAGTGGCGACTTTCATACACTTTTGCAAGATGTGGGTGGGCGTGCTCTCCTGCGTGGAGTTGTTCTAGAACTTCTTCACTGTCCACCCGACTGGGAAGAGTGATGAGTTCATTGGCTTCTACTACTTCGTGAAGCGGAAAAACTCTCCCCTCAAGTACTTGAGGTCCTTCCCTTCTGGCAAGTGGGACGACTGGAAGAATGACTGGGTGGTCATCACCGTCGAGGGACATGAGAGGCTGGAGCTGCCTGAAGGCCTTCCTCGCGTTGACACTGACACTTGGAGTGACGCGCTGGAGCTGTCGAGGGAGTACATGCCCATCCTGGACAGAATCCAGGAATGTGTCGAAGGTGGGGTGACCCTGTAGATGGTCTTCGGCAACTTCTTGACGAACAAGTGGGCCCCGCTTAGGGCTAAGAGCCGGCCTGCCTGGGCCTTCAATAGTGAGATGGATACCAACCGCATTGAAGTCGACTTGGACACCAACTTGGCCGGTGAAGCATTGAGGACCAATCTCAAGATGTTCCAGCCTGGGAACATCGGCCCTGGCGACGTGTCTACACCGGCGGCCTTCCTGCCTCTGAATATGATACCAGAGGAGTGCAGATAGCTCTGGAGGAAGATGCCACTATTGGATGACTTGGGCCTGTTGGAGAGGCGATCAACCTCCGGCGTGGCGATCCCCGGAGCTTCGGAGGATGGCTCCGTTCCCGCCCCAAAGCCAAGAACCGAAGTCATAGGCAAGGACAAGGAGTTGGCCGAGCCCTCGAGCCACAAGAGGAAGTTGAAGCATGCTAACGGGAAGTCCGTCAGACCTGCTCCTTCCACGACGGCCCCTTCTCCCCGGCGGAGGAGGTCATCGATGGTGGCGACCACTCCAGCATCGGCATCTCCTCGGGATGCTAGCTCCGGCCATGTGGCTCTGGTACCAGGGCCAACTGAAGGCTCTAGGTCCGAAGGTCCTTCCCGATCAAGGGGGGCCTCAACCAAGACATCGCTGATGGTGGGAGCAAGCTCTGGGGAACCTTCCGGAGCTACCACGCCAGTGGCGAAAGGGTCCAGTCCTGAGCATCCGGTGAAGAGGTTCCGCGCTAGCTGGAGCGGAAGCCTTCCAAGGTAAGTTTGATTTTTTACCTCAGTTGATTGTTTTTGATGTAATCATGTTTTGAGTTTCTTTGTCCTTCATCCACAGGGTACCCAAGAAAGGGGCTGAAGCTCCAGTTCCTGCATCAGCGGCTGAAGCTGTGGAGGCGGAGGCTCTGGCCCCAATCCCAGTGCTGCCCCAAGAGGTGGCCGAGGTTGCGACAGCTCCGGCGCTAGATGTCATGGTTCTTGACATCGAGTCATCCCCTGAAGCTCCCGTGGTAGCGCTGGACCATGGGAATGAAGATGTACCAGCAGCACCAGCCCCGGAGGTTGAAGCTCCGGGTTTGGATGCTGAGATGATGGATGCTCCGACCTTAGAGCCGGAGGTAGCTGCGGCTCTGGCCCTAGAGCCGGATGTTGTTGAAGCCTCGGCAGCAGAGCCGGTGGTTGTTGAAGCCCCAGCGGTAGAGCTGGTGGTTGATGAAGTTCTAGCGGTAGAGCCCGGTCTTGATGAAGTTCCGGCGCCTTAGCCGGTTGTCGAAGAAGTGCTCGCGCCCGAGCCAATGGCAGTCGAGGCACCAGCACCTAAACCGCCAGTGGAGGAGGCGCCAGCGTTGGAGCCGGAAGTGGCTTAAGCTCTGGCCAAACCTTCAACGCCTACCCCGGAGGTAGTGGTTCTGGAGGTGCCAGCGCCTGAGCCAGGGTGCCAAGAGGAGGCTGCTGGTCCCCCGCTTGAGGGACCAGTTGCTGATGACCTGGCGGCAGGACCTTCGGAGCCGACTCCGGAGGTAGGAACTTATGCTGCAGGACCTTCCTCAGCGGCGGCCGAGGCTATCCCAGAGGTGGCCTAGTGCCATGGAAGCTTAGGGGACCGCTCTTGTAGAGTGGGACCCGATTTTTGTTACGGAGAACCCGCCGGAGCCAGCGGAGAAGACCCCGGCAGGTCTGGAGCCGATCCCTTTGTCAATGACTATAGACAATGCCTTCTCCAGTCTTCGTCAGGTCCAGCTGGCCTTCTACCACGAGAGCAAGGCCCTCGAGGAGGAGCGCCAAACCCTTAGGAGGTGGCGCAACCGGCTCCAATTCGAGACCAAGCTGGCGCAGTCGAGGCTGGCCGATGACAAGGAGTGGGTGAAAAAGGAGAAAGTCCGGCTGGAGTACTGGGGTCAGCTGCTGGACGAGAGGGAAAGACTGGTGCGATCCCTCGACAACCAGTCCCGGGCCATCCACGAACAGGTTGTAGCTGCTAATAATGCAGCAAATGATCGCGAAGAGAAGCTCAGCGCCATCCACGACAGCCTGTTGAAGCGCCGGAATGCTCTTGAGGAGCGCGAGAAAAAGCTCGAAGATGAAGAGCAAAAACTCTTGGAGCTTCGGGATGACCTCGTGAAGAGGAAGGATGAGCTTACTCACAGGCTAACTTTGGGTGACAAGAGTCCCGCGGACCGCACCAAGAAGCTGGAGGAGCGCTGCGAGAAAGAGGAGTAAACGGCCTTGCAGCGAGGACAGGACCTCCACAAGGGGGAGAATGAAATTGCTGCAAGGGAGAAGAAAGTGCAGGGCCGAAAGAAGGACCTGGTCGACTGCCAGAACAAGATCCACCTCCGGGAGGAGGAGCTCAGTAAACTCGAAAGGCAGGTTGCTGAAAAGATTCAGCAGAACATCAAAGAGGTCTTGCGCCTTGCCCGGGAGAATTCAGAGCTTGCGGCGACCAAGAGATCCTTGGAAGAGATGCAAGGCTCAAGGGCTGCGGAGTCCCAACAAGTTTGGGACTTCTTGGGTAAAGCCAACGACATGCTGACGCTGATGGGTTTTAGTCCCGTGCGTCCGGATGACCCAGAGCCGGAGGTTGACTTGGTGTTGCAAGAATTGAGCTCGGCGGGCAACATGCTCACCAAGATGGGCGATGTCATCGCGGACCAGCTGGAAACCAAAGGACAATCCCTAGCGAAGAACGTCGCCGAGTTCATGCTGACGTGCTACACCAGTCGGGACCCTCACTTCCCACTAGACCCGGTGCTTGAAGGCGCCATCGATGGAGAGGGAGAAGCCACCAAAGCCAGCATGTCGGAGGTTGCCCAGAAGGTCACCTCGTTCTTCCATAGGGTCGAGGACTCTCTGTTTGTAGCTCCTGCTTGTATCTTCTCTTCTTTTTCTCCAATTTTTAATCTCTTGTCTCCAGATGAATGAAATCCAAGTTTTTTATGAATTTCATATTTCACTTTTTTGTCTTCAACACCTTTGCTGCCCCACTTGTCCCCCTGGTAGATGTACACAATTTGATTGTGAACATGTACCAAGAGGATGTAGCATTTTGTTGAAGACTTGCGCGCTTCGAACTTGTAGAGCGTAGGTCCAAAGTCGCTGATAGTAGGGACCCCCTGAGTCTTCGGAGCTTAGTAGCTCCGGTAGTGACACTTGTCAACACATAGAGCATCGACGGTTAGTTCTTTGGGGTGTCGGAGCTTGGTAGCTCCGGCAGCGACCACTATCAACATGTGGTGCGTCGACAGCAGACCCCACTGGGGAGTCTTCCCACCATCTTTTCTTCACATTGACAGCTGGCCCCCTAGATTTGCCAAAACTTTGTAGCTTCGTCGATGCTTGCTATCAATGTTTAAAACATCGACAACAAGCAACCTTAGGGGATGTCGGAGCTTTGGTAGATCTGGCTTCATTCACCATCACCATGAGATCTTTATTTTTCCTGCACACTGAAGTCAAGAAAAATAAGAAAATCCATTTCCTATCTATAACTCAATTACGACTTACTGTTCTCGAGATAAATTTTTAGGTCGAACGCAATTCTAAATGCAATCAAGTGCACTGACTTGTTTTCTCCAGGTCCGATCGTTTCTGGACTCACCTTACTTTGGCCTGCCAGGGTGTAGGTAGAGTGGCGTACTTAGAGTGCAGGACCAGGCTAAGTCGATAGCCCACTCCAGACCTAGATTGGCTTGGCCGCATTCAGCCAAGTAGACCATTAACAATGTTTGGACCCAGAAGAATTGACAATGCAACTTGAATTATATATGAACTGGTTGAGCTAAAGTTCCTTAGGAATTGCACAACTTTGTTATAGACAAGACAGAGAAAAATAAAAAATATTGAGCCTGTAAAAAATAAATGCTCGTGGAGTCTGTTTTCACACGATGATGTCTTTCATTATAGGTCCGGGGTACAGGGGAAACAAGTACACTCTTAGGGTACGAAACTAGGCTAAGTGTGTTGCATTTCTCGTTTGACCCAAGGTAGCTAGCCATGCTTTTAGTTCTGAGACTGTGACAAGTGTTGCATGAAGCTTGCGGACCTTCCGGGGAAGGTCCGGCTGCTCTCCTGAAGGAGCAGCCCGACTCTGTACAATGACTCTATAACATACATGACATGTAACTACAGACTCACCTCCGTGATATTAAGCGTATAACTTACAAAGGTGCTCAATGTTCCAAGGATTAGGGAGAGGTGTCCCATCCTCAGTTGCCAAGCGAACGCATCCGGGACGGGATACTTTGCTCCCTCGGAAGGGTCCTTCCCAGCTAGGGGAGAGTTTGTTTAACCCTTCTCGAGTTTGTATTCTCCATGGCACCAGATCACCTTCTTTGAGCTGTCTGCTGTAAACAAGCTTTTGGTGATAGCGCCGAAGAGCCTGGCGGTATCGGCCATTCCGAACAGCTGCTCGACACCTTCCCTCTTCAAGGAGGTCAAGGTCTTCACGCCAGAGCTGGTCCTGCGTGGCATCATCGATGGTTCGGACCCGGAGTGACTCCAAGGTGATTTCTGTAGGAAGCACTACTTCAGCTCCGTACACCAGGAAAAAGGGTGTCTCTCCAGTTGACCGGTTTGGAGTTGTCCTGTTAACCCACAGTGTCGGCGGAAGCTCTTCAATCCAGTTGGCTCCATGTTTTTTTAGGCGCTCATATGTGCGCGTCTTGAGTCCTTTTAGGATTTATGCATTTGCTCTCTCAGCTTGGCCATTGCTCGCCGGGTGAGCTACAGAAGCGTAGCTGACTTGAATGTCGAGGTCTTCGCAATATTCTTGGAATGTAGAGCTTGTGAATTGGGTCCCATTATCAGTTATGATCTTGTTTGGGACTCCAAATCTGCTTACAATGGACTGCAAGAGGTTGATAGCTGATTGCTTGTTTATTGTCACAATTGGAGTTCCTTCCGGCCATTTGGTGAACTTGTCAATGGCAACGTACAGGAAATTGTAACCTCCGACGACTCTTGGGAAAGGTCCCAAGATATCCATCCCCCACACAGTGAACGGCCATGTAGGAGGTATCATTTGTATAGGTTGAGCCGGTGTGTGAATTTGCTTTGCATGGAACTGGCATGCTTCGCATTTCTTCACGAGCTCAGTTGCATTCTGGAGAATTGTAGGACAGTAAAAGCCGTGCCGGAAGGCTTTACCGACCAGCGTGCGGGAGGACGCATGGTTCCCACACTCGCCTCCATGGATTTCTGCGAGGAGCTTGCAACCTTCTTCCCTTGTAATGCAACGCATTAGGACACCATTGGCACAAAGCTGGTAGAGATCCCCTTCTACCAGTGTGTATCTTTTAGCCAATCTGACTATCCGGTCAGGAGATACATTATCTTCAGGAAGGAAATTGTCTTTCAAGTAGCTCCGGATCTCCGAGATCAATGCATCGGAGCTAGCTTGAGGATTTGAGTCTTGCGTGCTGGGTTGCTAGGAGCTTCCAGCAGCACCTACAACCCTTGATGGATGCCATGGTAACAGGGCCATCGGGACCGCCAGCTTCGAGGTGCTAGTCTCGCCCCTTCGCTCAGTTCGGCAGACTGAGTTGTTGGTTTAGACAACCTCTGGACGAAGGTTCTGTCGGGAGCCAGAGCTCTGGTGGAAGCTTTCGTCGAGAGTTCGTCAGCTTCAGCGTTGTTGAGACGCTGGACATGGAAGAGATCCAGGACGTCAAAGTCCTTCTGAAGCTTCAGGACATCAAGTAAGTATACAGCTAGTTAAGGGTTGTTGCAGCAGCATTCACCTTTCACTTGTTTTATGACGATCAGCGAATCACCCTTTACCAACAGTTGCTTGACACCATATGATAGTGCCACCTTGAGCCCATAGATTAGTGCTTCATACTCCACCATGTTGTTGGTCGCCTTGAAGTCAAGGTGAACCATATATTTGACCTTCTCCCCGGTCGGAGCGAGGAGAAGGACTCCAGCTCCGGCCCCCTGCTTTTGCACGGAGCCGTCAAAGTAGAGAGTCCAGTCAGGCTCAGTGAAGACTGGAACCTTGGGTTCCGGCTTCTGCTCACTGGGGCCCCCAAGATTTGATGGAGAGGGGGTCCATTCCGCCACGAAGTCCGCCCATGCTTGACTCCTGATCGCTTGTCTTGGGACGAATTCGAGGTCAAACTTGGCCAATTTCGCTGCCCACTTCGCAATATTCCCAGTAGAGTCGGGGTTATTAAAGATTGCACGCAGTGGATAAGAAGTTACCACTGAAATTTTGTGAGTTTGGAAGTAGTGCCGGAGCTTCCTAGAAGCAATAAGGACTGCATAAACCAGCTTATGCACTTCCAGGTACTGAGTCTTGGTGTCATGGAGTACTTTGCTGACGAAGTACATGGGGCGTTCGACTGTCTAGACCCTCCCGAAGGGGCCCGGAGCTCCCTCCTCATCAACCCGGACCCTCCCGGAGTGGTCTGGACCTTGTTCGGGGACTTTCGAGTTCCAGCTGGAGGAACCTAGAGCTTCTTATGAAGTGATCTGGACCTTCCCTGTGGGGTCCGAATCTTCTTGTTCAGGAGCAGTGACTCCTTCATTTGATGGAGATGGATCCTCCGATGTCTCGCCTTAAGGATCAGGGTCTGGGAGCTAGGACCCAGACTCGTATTCAGGTAGTTCCGGACCCTCCCAGAGGGGTCTGGACTCCAAAACTTGAGGTGGTTCTAGTCTTTCCGCAACCAGAAACATGTTGTCAACTTCGTCAGTTGCCGAAATGTAAAGCAAAAGTGGCTCACCAGGATTTGGAGCTACCAAGGTTGGTAGAGTGGTGAGGAGTTTCTTTAACTCCTGGAATGCCTTTTCTGCTTCTTTAGACCATTGGAATGGTCCGGACTTCCTCAATAACTTGAAGAAGGGTAGCGCCCGTTCTGCCAGTCTTGAGATGAACCGGCTGAGGGCAGCTAGACATCCAGTCATCTTCTGGACGTCCTTGATGCTGGCTGGTGGCCGCATGTCTTCAATAGCTTTAATCTTCGTCGTATTTGCTTCTATTCCTCGGTGGTTCACCAAGAAACCAAGAAGCTTTTCGTTGCTAACCCCGAAGACAAACTTGTCCGGGTTCAGCTTCGTGCGAGTGACTCACAACTTGTCGGAGACGGCTTGCAAGGTGTCAAGGAATGACTCCTTGTTCTTGATCTTGGCGACGATGTCATCGACGTACACTTCTACTACATCTCTGATGAGCTCTCCAAAAGTTTTGTACATAGCTCGTACAATCGTTGAAGCAGCATTTTTGAGACCGAATGCCATGGCAGTGTAACAATATAATCCATTTACTGTGATAAAGGAAGTATGCTCTTCATCTTCCCTAGACATTCTGATTTGATGATATCGAGAATATGCATCTAGGAAACACAGTAGTTCACACCCGGAGGTGGAATCCACTATCTGATCTATTCTAGGTAGTGGGAATGGATCTTTTCGACATTCCTTATTTAGTGTAGTGTAGTCGATACACATCCGAAGCTTCCCGCCGGCCTTGGGTACAATGACTAGGTTTGCCAGCCATTTTGGTTGGAAGACTTCTCGGATGAATCCATCTTCGAGCAACTTCTTCACTTCTTGACGTATGAAATTTTGTCACTCTACTGATTGCTTCCGAGGCTTCTGGTGTATAGGCCGAGCGTCGGGATAAATCTTCAGATTGTGCTCAATCACTTCCCTAGGGATCCCAGACATTTTTGACGGTTGCCAGACAAACACATTGACATTGGCCCGAAGGAAAGTGATGAGCGCGAGATCCTATTTGTCATTCAGACCTCCCAATATACGGGTGGTCAGAGCAGCGTCGGAACCATTTTGGACGACTTTGACGGGAATGTCGGTGTCGCTGCTTGGTTGCACATGAGGTGCTGATGTTGAGCCTCGATGATGAATGCTCAGAGGCATCGGAGCTTGCTCCTATCCGGATTCTTCCTCCTGTGTTGTAGCAAGCGCGTGGAGTTCTTCCAGAGCAGTAACTCCAGCGATACGATCTCCGAGGATCCGAAGAACGCTTGAGGATGTTGGCATCTTCAACACTAGGTAGCCATAATGAGCAGCGGCCATGAATTTGTACAAAGCAGGTCTGCCCAGGATGGCGTTGAAGGGTAAGTTGATCTGCGGCCACGTTGAAGATCAACTTCTCGGTCCTATAATTCTCTCGAGCCCCGAAGGTCACTGGGAGAGTTATGGCACCGAGTGGATTTATGGCCCCCGGACCTACTGCGGATAAAGGTCGGGAGGGGCGAATATTCGAAGGTCAGAGCTGAAGCTTGACGAAGGCCTCGAAGCTTATGAGGTTCAGCCCCGAACTTCCGTCCACCATTACATGGTGGAGCTGGATGTTGTTGATGGTCGGAGATACCATCAGTGGGAGTTGGCCAGCTCCGATCATGTTTCGAGGGCAGTCCGAAGCATCAAAAGTGATGGAAGTGTCCATCACTTCCGTTGAGGCTCCGCTCTTGTGGTGGGAGCTACAGAGGTCATGTCCCGCCGCATTGTCTTGAGAACACGGCGGGAGGTGATGTCCCATGAACCACCGAAGATGGTGTTCATGGTCTTCCGACGCTCGTTGTCGGAGACGTCGAAGTCACCGTCAACGGAGGTGTAAACAACCTTCAAGACCTTTTTAGGGTCCTGAAAGCCTAACTCCTCTTCAGCCAGAGCTTCGTCTACTTTTTTCTTTCCTTCCCTTTGACGGAAAGGAACTTCTTCCCAGCACTTGTTGTAGCGGTCGACAAGGTACTGTACCTCTTGGCAGCCTTTCAGGTTGTGGCTGTTCGTCTTGTGTATCGGACACCACATCTTGGAACTGGCACAATCTTCAGACGACGGTCGAGGTCGTTTTTCGGCGCGTGGCCCTCGGCCATTCGGAGCTGCAGCAGCGGCTGCAGTGGGTGTGCCGGCCGATAGCTTCTTCCTGCCATTGGACTTTTTCTTCTTCTTGCCACTCCTGGAGGAAGTGGCTTCACCCTTGGAGGACTTTTTGTTGTCCTCCGGAGGGGGTTGAGAGTGCATTTCACGGCCCTCTGTAGCTTTGTCACACTTGTTTGCCAAGCTAAAGAGTTCCATGGCACTGGTGACTTCCTTGGTCACCAGCTTCTCCAGCATCTTCATGTCTCGAACGCCCTGTCTGAATTCCACAATAACAAAAGAGCTTGAGATAGAAGGAATGGTGTTTCGTACCTGGGAGAACCTCTGGATGAAAGATCGTAGGGACTTTCCACTGGAGCAGTTGTACCCAAGGCCGGTGGGAAGCTTCGGATGTGTATCGACTACACTACACTGAATAAGGAATGTCCCAAGGATCCATTACCACTACCTATAATAGATTAGATAGTGGATTCCACCTCTAGGTGTGAATTATTGTGTTTCCTAGACGCATATTTTGGGTATCATCAAATCAGAATGTCTAGGGAAGATGAAGAGCATTCTTCCTTCATCATAGTAGATGGATTATATTGTTACACTGCCGTGTCATTCGGTCTCAAAAACGCCGCTTCAACATTTGTGCTAGCTATGTACAAAACTTTTGGAGAGCTTATCAGAGACATAGTGGAAGTGTACGTCGATGACATCATCGTCAAGATCAAGAACAAGGAGTCATTTCTTGACACCTTGCAAGTTGTCTTCGACAAGTTGCGGATCACACGCACAAAGCTGAACCCAGACAAGTGCGTCTTTGGGGTTAGCTCCGGAAAGCTTCTTGGATTCTTGGTGAACCATAGAGGAATAGAAGCAAATCCAGCAAAGATTAAAGCTATTGAAGACATGCGACCACCAGCTTGCATCCAGGATGTCCAAAAGCTGACTGGATGTCTAGCTGCCCTAAGCCGGTTCATTTCAAGGCTGGCAGAACAGACACTACCCTTCTTGAAGTTATTGAGGAAGTCCGGACCATTCCAATGGTCTGAAGAAGAGGAAAAGGCATTCCAAGAGCTGAATCAACTCCTCACCACCCTACCAACTTTGGTAGCTCCAAACCCTGATGGGCCACTTCTGCTTTACATTTCAGCAACTGACAAAGTTGTTAGCATGGTCCTGGTTGCGGAAAGACCAGAACCATCCCTATTTCAGGAATCCAGACCCCTTCGAGAGGGTCCGGAGCTACCTGAAGGCGAGTCTGGGTCCCAGCCCCCAGACCCTGATCCTCAAGGTGAGACGCCAGAGGATCAACCTCCTTCAAATGAAGGAGTCACTGTCGCTGAACAAGAAGATAAGGACTCCTCTGGGAAGGTCCGGGTCACTTCATAAGAAGCTTCGGGTTCCTCCAACAGGAACCTGGAGGTCCCCGAAGAAGGTCCAGACCCCTCCATGAGGGTTTGGGTTGATAAGGAGGAAGCTCCGGGCCCCTACGGGAGGGTCCGGACAGTCCAGCGCCCAGTGTACTTCATCAGTGAAGTACTCCATGACGCCAAGACTCGATACTTAGAGGTGCATAAGCTGCTTTACGCAGTGCTTATTGCCTCTAGGAAGCTTCGTCACTACTTCCAAGCACACAAGATTTTAGTGGTAACTCTTATCCACTGCGTGCAATCTTGCATAATCCCAACTCAAGTGTTAACATTGCAAAGTGGGCGGCGGAATTGGCCGAGTTTGATCTTGAATTCGTTCCAAGACAAGCAATCAAGAGTCAAGCATTGACGGACTTCGTGGCGGAATGGACCCCCTCCCCATTAAATCCTGGGGGCCCCAGTGAGGAGAAGCTGGAACCTAAGGTTTCAGATCCGAAGCTACTTGAAAGACAACTTCCTTGCTGAAGACAATGTACCCGCTGACCGGATAGTCAGATTGGTTAAAAGATACACACTGGTAGAAGGGGATCTCTACCGGCGTGGTGCCAACGGCGTCCTAATGTGGTGCATTACCAGGGAAGAAGGTCATGAGCTCCTCGCGGAAATCCATGGAGGCGAGTGTGGGAACAATGTGTCTTCCCCCACGTTGGTCGGTAAAGCCTTCCGGCATGGTTTTTACTGGCCTACAGCGCTCCAGGATGCAACTGAGCTAGTGAAGAAATGCGAAGCATGCCAGTTCCATGCAAAGCGAATTCACACACCAGCTCAAACCATACAAATGATACCTCCTACATGGCCATTCACTGTGTGGGGGATGGATATCTTGGGACCTTCCCCAAGAACCTTCGGAGGTTACTTGTTCCTGTATGTTGCCATCGACAAGTTCACAAAGTGACTATAAGCAACTCCAGTTGTGACAAAACACAAGATATTAGCTATCAATTTCTTGCAGTCTATAGTATGCAGATTTGGAGTCCCAAACAAGATCATAACTGACAACGGGACCCAATTCACAAGCTCTGCATTCCAAGGATATTGCAAAAACCTTGGCATCCAAGTCAGCTACGCTTCCGTAGCTCACCCGGCAAGCAATGGCCAAGCTGAGAGAGCAAATGCAGAAATCCTAAAAGGACTCAAGACGCGCACATATGAGCGCCTGAAAAAACATGGAACCAACTGGATCGAAGAGCTTCTGCCCACCTCGTGGGCAAACAGGACAACTCCAAACCGGTCAACTGGAGAGACACCGTTCTTCTTGGTGTATGGAGCTGAAGCTGTCCTTCCTCCGGAAATCGCATTGGGGTCGCTCCGGGTCCGAACCTTGGACGATGCCACGCAGGACCAGCTCCGGTGTGAAGACCTTGACCTTGTCGAAGAGGGAAGGTATCGAGCAGCTGTTTGGAATGCACGATATCGCCAAGCGCTCCGGCGCTATAATCAAAGGCATGTGCATAACCGACACCTCGAGGAAGGCGATCTTGTGCTACGGAGAATACAAACTCGTGAAGGGTTAAGCACACTTTCCCCCAGCTGGGAAGGACCCTTCAGATTGATCAAGTATCCCGTCCCAGATGCGTTCGCTTGGCAACCGAGGATGGGACACCGCTCCCTAATCCTTGGAACATTGAGAACCTTTGCAAGTTCTACGCTTAATATCACGGAGGTGAGTCTGTAATTACATGTGACGTATGTTATAGCGTCATTGTACAGAGTCGGCTAGCGCCTCCGGGGGACAGCCAGACCTTTCCCGGAAGGTCCGCAAAGTTCAAGCAACACTTGACATAGTCTCAGAACTAAAAGTGTAGCTAGCTACCTTGGGTCAAACGAGAAATGCAACACACTTAGCCTAGTTTCGTACCCTAAGAGTGTACTTGTTTCCCCTGTACCCAGACCTATAATGAAAGACGTCATTATGTGAAAACAGACTCCACGTGCATTTATTTTGTACAGGCTCAATATTTTTTATTTTTCTCTTTCTTGTCTATAACGAGTTGTGCAATTCTCAAGAAACTTTAGCTCGAACAATTCATGTATGATTCAAGTTGCATTGTTAACTCTTTCGGGTCTTAACATTTTTTAATGGCCTACTTGCCTGAATGCCGCCAAGACAATCTAGGTCCAGAGTGTGCTATCGACTTAGCCTGGTCCTACACCCTAAGTACGCCACTCTACCTACACCCCGGCAGGCCGAAGTAAGTCGAGTCCAGAAATGATTGGATCTGAAGAAAACAAACAAATACGCTTGATTATATAGAATTGTTGTCGATCTCAAATTTCTTTCGCGAATAGTAAGCCGCAGTTGAGTTACAGATAGGAAATGGATTTTACTATTTTTCTTGACTTCAGTGTGCATGAAAAATGAAAATCTCATGACGATGGTTGATAATGTCGGAGCTATCAGAGGTTCGACATCCCTAAGGTGGCCCACTGTTGATGTTTTAAACATTGATAGTAGGCATCACCGGAACTATCAAGTTCCGGCAAATCCAGGGGTCATCCGTCAACGTGAAGAAAAGATGGTGGAAGACTACTTCTTGCCGTCGAACCTCTACGTGTTGACAGTGGTCAGTGCCGGAGCTACTAAGCTCCGACAACCCCAGAGGACCTGCTATCAACGCTCCACGTGTTGACGGTGGTCGCTGCCGGAGCTACTAAGCTCCGACGGTGGTCGCTACCGGAGCTACTAAGCTCCGACAACCTCAGGGGCCTCTATTGTCGACGCAACAAGACTTCGGACCTACACTCTAGAAGTTCGAAGCACACAAGTCTTCAACAACTACTACATCCTCTTAGTACATGTTCACAATCAAATTGTGTACATCTACTAGGGGTCAAGTGAGACAAAGGTTGAAGACAAAAATGAAATTCATAAAATTCTTGGATTTCATTCATCTAGGACAAGAGATTACAAAATTGAGGAAAATAAGAGAAAATACAAGTGGGAGGTACAAAGAGAGATTCCTAGATCCTACGGAAGAACGAGGCAACCTTCTGGGCAACCTTCGACACGCTGGCTTTGGCGACATCTCCCTCTCTGTCGATGGGGCCTTCAAGCACCGGTATAGTTGGAAATGAGGATCCCGGCTTGTGTAGCACGTCAGCATGTACTATGCGACGTTCTTCGCCAGGAATTGTCCTTCGGTTTCCAACTGGTCCACGATGACATCGCCCATCTTGTTGAGCTTGTTGCCCGCCGAGCTCAACGCCTGCAACGCCTGGTCCAGCTCTGGCTCCGGATCATCCGGACGGACGGGACTAAAGCCTAGCTGCATCAGCGCATCATTGGCTTTTCCCTAGAAGTCCCATTCTTGTTGGTACTCCACAACCCTCGAGCCTCGCACATCTTCCAGGGACCTCTTGGTCGCCGCAAGCTCCGAGGCCTCCCGGGCAAGGCGCTCGACCTCTTCGGCATTCTGCTGAATCTTTTTAGCAACTTTCCTTTCGAGTATACCAAGCTCCTCTTCCCGGGGTGGACCTTGTTCTAGTGGTCGACCAGGTCTCTCTCCCGGCTCCACACTTTCTTCTCCCTGGCAGCAACTTCGTTGTCCCTCTTGGTGAGGTCCTGTCCCCGCTGCCAGGCCTTCTTCTCCTCTTTCTCGCAGAGCTCCTCCAACTTCTTGGTGCACTCCGCGTGGCTCTTATTACCCAGAGTCAGCCTCTGAGTAAGCTCCCCTTCGTCTTCACGAGGTCATCCCACAGCTCTAGGAGTTTTTTCTCTTCATCTTCGAGCTATTTCTCCCGCTCCTCAAGAGCCTCCCGGCTCTTAATGAGGCTGTCGTGGATGGCGCTGAGCTTCTCCTGGCGATCATTCGCCGCTTCATTAGCAGCCACGACCTATTCGTGGATGGCCCGGGACTGGTTGTCGAGGGATCGTACCATGCTTTCCCTCTTGTCCAGCAGCTGGCCCCAGTACTCCAACCGGGCCTTCTCCCTCTTCACCCACTCCTTTTCATCGGTCACCCTCTTCTACGCCAGCTTGGTCTCGAATTGGAGCTGGTTGCGCCACCTCCTAAGGGTTTGGCGCTCCTCCTCGAGGGCATTGCTGTCGTGGTAAAAGGCCAGCTGCACCTGACGAAGCCTGGAGCAGGCGTTGTCGATAGACAGCGACAAGGGGATCGGCTCCGGACCTGCCGGTGTCCTCTCCGCTTGCTCTAGTAGGTTCTCCATAACAAAATTTGGGTCCCACTATACAAGAGCAGACCCCTGAGCTTCCACGGCACTAGGACCGCCCTATGGGATAACCTTGGTCGCCGCCGAGGATGGTCCTGCAGTGGAAGTTTCTACCTTCGGAGTCATCTCCGAATGTCCCGCCGCCAGATCGTCAGCAACTGGTTCCTCAGGCGGGGGACCGACAGCTTTATCTTGGCGCCCTGGCTCAGGCGCGGGTACCTCTAGGACCACCACCTCCGGGGCAGGTGTTGAAGAATCGGCCAGAGCCGAGGCCACATCCATCTCCAACGATGGTGCCTCCTCCATCGCCGGTTCAGGCGCCGACGTTTTGACCTCCATCGGCTCGGGTGCCGGCACTTCAGTGGCAACTGGCTCAGGCGCCGGAACTTCATCAACACCGGGCTCTGCTGCCGGGGCTTCAAAAATACCCGGCTCTAAGGCTAGAACTGCAGCTACCTCCGGCTCTGGGGCCGGAGCGTCCGTCATCACAACATCCAAAACCGGAGCTTCAACCTCCAGTGCTGGTGCCACTGGTACATCTTCATTCCCGTGGCCCGGCGCTACCATGAGTGCATCGGGAGATGAGCCAAGGTCCAGAACCACGACAGCTGGCGCCGGAGCTGCCGCGGCCTCAGCCACCACCTGGGGCGGTGCTGAGATTGGAGCCGGAGCCTCCGCCTGCATAGCATCAGCCGTTGTTGCAGGAACCGGAGCTTCAGCCCCTTTTTTGGGTACCCTGTGGATGAAGGATGAAGAAACTCAAAATACAATTACAACAAAAACAATCAACTGAGGTAAAAATTCAAATTTACCTTGGAAGGCTTCCGCTCCAGCTAGCGCGGAACCTCTTCACCGGACGCTCAGGACTGGACCCCGTCGCCACTGGCGTGGTACCTCCGGAAGGCTCTCCGGAGCTTGCTCCCACCATCAGGGATGTCTTGGTTGAGGCCCCCCTTGACCGGGAAGGACCCTCGGACCTAGAGCCCTCAGCTGGCCCTGGTACCAGAGCCACATGGCCGGAGCTGGCATCCCTAGGAGATGCCGATTCTGGAGTGGTCATCGCCATCGAAGACCTCCCCCGCCGGGGAGAAGGAGTTGTCGTGGAAGGAGCAGGTCTGACGGGCCTCCCGTCAGGGTGCTTCAACTTCCTCTTGCGGCTCAAGGGCTAGGCCAACTCCTTGCCCTTGCCTATGACTTCAGATCTTGGCTTCGGGGCGGGAGCAGAGCCACCCTCTGATGGTTCGGGGATCGCCACCCCGGAGGTTGATCGCCTCTCCATCAGGCCCGAGTCATCCAACGGCGGCATCTTCCTCCAGAGCTCTCTGCACTCCCCTGGTATCATATTCAGAGGAAGGAAGGCCGCTGGTGGAGACACGTCGCCAGGGCCGATGTTCCCAGGCTGGAACTTCTTGAGATGGGTCTTCAAGGCTTCACCGTTCAAGTTGGTGACCAAACCAACCTCAATGCGGTTGGTATCCATCTCACTGTTGAAGGCCCAGGCAGGTCGCCCCCTAGCCCATAGCGGGGCCCACCTGTTCATCAACAAGTTGCCGAAGACCATCGGGGGAGTCACCCTACCTTCGACACACCCCTGGATTATAACTAGAATGGGCCTGTACTCCCTCTACAGCTCTGGCATGTCACTCCAAGTGTCGGTGTCGATGCGGGGGAGGCCTTCGGGTAGTTCCAGCCTCTCGTGGCCCTCAACAGTGACGACCACCCAATCTTTCTTCCAGACATCCCACTTGCCAAAAGGAAAGGACCTCAAGTACTTGAGGGGAGAGTTTTTCCGCTTCATGAAGTAGTAGAAGCCGATGAACTCATCACTCTTCTCGGTCGGGTGGATGGTGAAGAAAGTCCGGAACAACCCCACGCAAGGGGGCACACCCACCCACATCACAAAAGTGGATGAAAGTCGCCACCAGCAAGATTGAGTGGGGGCCAAGATGGTGGAGCTGCAGACCATACAAATCTAGGAGCATTAGAAAGAAAGTGGAGAAAGGCGGGATCAAACCCGCCAGGGCATACCCAAGGAAGTACACCATATCTCCGGCTCGCTCCTTCTAGAAGGGAAGCTTGTCGCAGCGAATGCCGTTGTCGAAGGAGTCAATGGACCAACCCATGTAGGTCCGGACCCTAGACAACTCCTTCTTGCTCCCAATGCGGCTCTTGGGAAGTCCCAACTTCATCACAGCACGGCGGGGCGAGAGAGGAAAAGCAAGCAAAAGTTTTGAGGATTTGAGCGCAAGTTCAAATGAAGGCGTAAGGAATCCCCAAATGGAGTGTGCTTTCCTTCTTAAGTAAGCCCCCGCAACGCTTGGATGGAAACCGCAGAGGAGCCAACAATACAGTTCAAAAACTTCACCCTGCCAATGACAAGGGGGCCCAGGGCCACCCCAACGATCAAGTCAAGGTTCTTACCCTAGGCGAACAGTTGTCATTATGAAAGGCAGGAAACCCAAGGGCGGCGGCCTGACAGGGCGCGCAGAACCGATATGGTTTTTGTATTGGGAACCGGTGATCTTCAATTTTGTGAGATCCGCACGCGCAGATCTCACCTGCCGCATCCTGGATATGCCACGCGGCGACGATTTAACTGCGAACCACCACCTCAACGGCACATCCAAAAACCCTAGAAGACACGACGCGGAAATCAAAAGATCGACCCACCACTGGCAGAATGACTTAATCCAAAAGTTCTCTCCCAGAGGTGGGCCCAGGGGGCCACCGTCAGTACCCTGTGTACCGGATACCCCTTGGGACTGCAAAGAGTGCAAAGGAACTCCACCTATCAGTGTTGGAGACCTCCAAAGGCCCCACGTGTCATACGGAACCGGACCTGCCTCCCTTCTATGGTTAGTCCCAGTGCCACCACGTGTACCATAAAACAGGAGCTACATTCCATACATGGGAAAGCTCCGGACTAAATACCTGTGTGGCACCCCCGGACCTAACCCCCGAAAGAGGGAAGCTCTGGTACTAACACGTGTACAACAGCACCGTACCTACCTGTCCTAGACGGTAAGCTCCGGAGCTGCCACGCGTCAAACCGTCGGACCTTCGACTTTAACAGGATGATTGGTGGACCTCCAGCGGCTCGGACCTTCAAGGGACATTAAAGCTTCAAGACCCAATTATGTGTCATTAATGCTATCTTAATGACACACGATCGGAGGACCCTTAATGCCAGTAACACCACTATCAAGGCATGTTACAACGCTGTTAAGGGTAATCAAGTACATTAACTGTGTATTAAGCATCAGTAACCGCTAGGGCCACATGTCGGGCCAGGCTAATGATGTAATGGCCAGTCCTTGTACTATAAAAGGACTGGGCGAGCGATACACAAGGGACCTCCAGAGACTCCTGACTCACGCGACACAAGCGCTCAGAACGCTCTAGTCTCTCACACTCAAGTGCTCAATACAACAACAATACACACCTGTGGAGTAGGGTATTACGCTCAGGCAGCCCAAACCACATAAATCCCCGTGTCAACTCACCATCTTGTTCTAAATCTTTGCGCGCCCACAACCGAACTACAAACTCCACGGGCTACCAACGGTAGTGCCGGGAGAAGTGCCGGAATCACACTTTGACAGGAAGTTAGCTTCAGGTTGTAGAGCCTACAAGGGCTCCGGCTCCTCCTCGATCTCGGTCACTATATGATATGCGATATATAAAGTACATGAGTTATATAGAAACTATAGAGAAGATCATATAAATAGTGATCAAGTATGTAAATGATTTTAATTGGCTTTGGTATTTTTACAGTGGAAACTAGGATCTATGAGGAATATGCGGACCAAAAATTGGAGATGTTTAAGTAAGCTTGTTGTCTCTAAAATTCCAAAAAAAAACGGCTTCTCTGAATTTTGGTTGTAATTCTGGAGCTTTTTCAAGGCTAAAAGTGGATTGTCATGGTAGAGGGGGTCACACTGATTGTGTGAAAATTTGTTTCACTTTTTTCTGAGCTTCCTACAGGGAGAAACTGATTTTACAAGTTTGGGGAAAAAGCTGAAAATGGTTCTGTACTTTTCTTAATTTTCATCTATATAGAGATTTGGAAAACTGATCATCCAAGTAAATGAAGTCCAATGAACCTGAAATTTTTATTTGAGATCAACTGTATTTTTTCGAGTGTCTTGACCAAAATTGGGAATTTTCTAATTTACAAAACAGGAGTAATTAGTTTCCCAAGAAATTAGATCAAAGGAATTAATTCTGAAAATCGTTGCAGTTTCATGTCCAACAAATTGCACCACTCCAAAGCTGGGATCAAGATGAGTCTACCTGAATTTATTTGGAAATTTTTGAGCAATTCTACTAGGAGTAATGGATTTTCAAGTTTGCTCAAAACCTGGAATTATTTTCTTAATGGAAAGTTTAAATAAATCCGCTGGCCCCACTCCATTTAATTGGACCAATCAGAAAGAAGACGCACCGAGGGCCACGGATTTACCCTGCAGCCGCACCAGATCAAACAGCCACAGCTGATCCACGCGATTGAATGAACCGCTGACAGGCGGGGCCTGCCGTTTTGTCTTCAACCTTGCGACGCAGCTCTCGGTCGCACCGGCGAGCTCGCCGGGATGGCTGTGACGACCTCCTCTCGGCTCGGCCGTGACCGCCTAGCCCTAAAACCGATTGTGCTACACGCTGGTGAGGTCCAATTGCGACAGCGACAACCGGAGGTGAGCGTGCGACGGCGGTGGCGTAGCTAGGGTTTCGGTGATGGCCGGAATCACCCGGGAATGGCGCAAGAAGCTCGGGGAAATGCTGGGAACGTTCCTGGAAGCATGAGGAAGATGACCATGGGAGAAAAAAGGATTAAATCGCTGGCAAAGTCGACTTCGACGGTGGACCGACGAATTCTTCGTGGAGGCGGGGAAAACTTGAAATCCGTCCTCGTCTCTCGATGAATTCCCTTTATTTTTGGTGAGCTGGTGCGCCGAAAGATCTAGAAGATATTACTTGATTGGATTGAAAAATCATTGCACGTAGAAGCAGAATACAACCGATGATCTAGTGACCTCGTAACAAACTAGCTACGGTGAAACTCGAGATACGGAAGCTAGGAGGCATGATAGGGGCTGAAACTTCAACAGTAGAATCTATGTGTCTTTGCACACCTGTTTGTAGTTGACGGGGAAGAGTGAAACGGCCTAGAACCTCAGCTCCATGGTGGAACAGAGGAGGTCCAACAGCGGCTGCACGACGACGTCCGAGGAACTTCAAATACGGGCAAGACAATGAGCAAAACGATAAGCCAAATGGTGGAGATGATAGAGCAACGAGTTGGGTAACTTTTATCTTCTTGGAGCACGGCGCAACACTGCTTCTTTTGGCCGGCAAGCTTGAGCGACGGCAAGGTGGTGCTGTGCGTGCGGGCAGATGAAAAACAGGGAAGCTTTTCAGTTTTCACCAGGGAGATGGATGGGAACCGATGTGCTTGACTTGACTCTGTATATGAGCTGTTTCCCAGAGGGTAGAGGCGGTGAAAGTCGGCAAGGAGGAGGTGGCCTGGTCGCTGCGTCCGTGGCGCAAGCAGAGGAGGTAGAAATGCGGCGTGCAGAGTAGGGTACTGACCAGTGGGTCCCACTCGACATAACCAGCCCACTTCTCTGTTCCATTTAATTCACCCACCCACAATTGTCCAAAAATTCTAGACTTTTGGTGAGATGCCAATTTAATTATGGAGATTATGATTCTGGAATTGGATTTCAAATTGGCTAGGTTTCATATGGATTTCAAATTCAAATTTGAATTTGAAAAGAATTCAATGTACCCATTGAATTAAATAGAATTTGGGCTCCAAATTATGAATATTGACAGGGATGCTATTTGGAATATTTGGAAGCTATTTGTGAACTCAAAATCTTATTTTGGTCAAGTTTGAACAGGGGCTAAATTTGAATTTTTGAAATCCTTCAATTAAGGTTCAAATTGGTTTGATTTCTCATTTTTCCAATTTAACTTCTTTTTCCCATCCAAATTTCAATGTCTCCCATCTGAACTTGGCATTTTTAATTTAGGGCTTTTACAGGGGCCATACGGGGGCGCCCAGGGGCCGGCCGGGGGGCGCCGACTGAGGCGGACGGGGGGCGTCGGAGGCAGGCCGGCGGGGGGTGCCAGAGTGGGGCCAAACGGAGGGCGCCGGAGGGGGGCCGGACGTGGGTGCCCAGGGGGCCGGACGGGGGGTGCTGAGTGGGGCGGACGGTGGCACCCAGGGGAGCCGAGTGTGGGGGCGAACGACGGCAGCGGGTTGGCGGTGCGCAAGCGATGGGCGGGCTAGCGGTACGCGGGCGATGGGCGGCCGAAGTGTCAAAGGGGCGCGCGCGGAGAGAAGTGCCGAAGGGTTAGGTTTTCGAGTGGAGCCACTTAAGAGAGTCGGTTGTGGCTCGGCCGACGCTCTTAGAGGTTTGGACATTCGGGCCCGCATCAGAAGCATCGTTTGGGGCTCGACCGACGGTCTTAGAGGCTGGGACGGTCGGTCCCGTAATGGAAGCGTCGGTTAAACCGACACATTTAATAAAAGCGTCAGTTTGACCGACACAGTTAATATGTGTGTCAGTTCCGTAAATTAGGCCGATCCCTTTAATTTATGGGTGTCGGTTTAATTAAACTGACACACTTAGTCCTTTTATATGCATCGGGGCCGACGCATATAGATAAACCGACACCTTATTTATCTTTTCCTGTAGTGCGCAGTGGACCCGCCCAGCATGCGGCGTCGCTCCAGGTCGCCGGGTCGTCGACACGTGAGCGGTACGGATCATTCCAGATATTCTGGTCCTGGACACTCCCCTCCGCACGGATCAGCTCTCCTAACGAGGTCCATATTGTCGACTTCCTCTTCTGCTGCTCATCAGGCCTTCCATGTCCCAAGCCTTGTTGCCACGCCCACGTCGGAGCATGCTGACCACTCCCCAACTTGCACGATGCAACGACATGCTGCTCCATATTCCCCAGCAATGATCACCCTGGCGACGATCAACCCCTCGCCACCAACACAAGACATGCCAGCGCTGGGGAATGATGACGAACTAGCTGCAAGCCTCAGCGCCTTTCCTCTGCCTCCGACACCGACATCAGAGCAGGACGTGAACATGGAAGCTGCAGCTCCCCCTCTAACCGGCTCGGTGCAAGCCGGTCTCGAAGACGATCAATCCCCCACTGAAAGCACAAAAGGCTTCCTGAACCGAGTCTTCCTAGCGCCGGCGCCAGCTCTCCTCTAAGATCCTTCGCGCAAGCGTGCGATGAGGGTGCATGCATGCATGTGCATCTAGGCATGTCCTTGTGGGTTTTGGATGATTGATGACAAACAAGTGAAGAGATAATGAAATTTGTTAAGTGTGAGCAGATCACATGGAGAAAAAGGTGAATAAAAGAAAAAGGGAAAAAGTTGGCTTTGTTGGAAAAACGATAAAGTGAAGGACAAAAGATTTAGCTTCGTAATTAGAGTCTTGGTGTGTGTGAGCCATTCTCTCAAGAACATAATTGTTGCATGAGAAAATGAGAGAGGTAATCAAAACTAAAATTGACAAACACACTGGACTAGTCCGTTTTCCACCAGACTAGTCTGCACTCCACAGTTACCTCACAGACTTGGCCAAATTTTCCATACAATCACTCACCAGATTATATGCTACTGTAACACATCAGGCTTGTCTCACATCATTCATATTAGTCCGAAGGTGCTTACTGTATCACATCGGACTCGTCCGTCTTACCACGGACTAGTCCTTTATATCATACTATACCACTTCGGACTAGTCCGACCATCATTGGTTTTCCACACCCTAATTAAAACTGTAGCAGCACTTAACCTAAAAGTGGCACACTACCACAATAGGCTTGTCCAAGTCCACCACGGACTAATCCGGGGTTTCCAAAACATAACTTTCACTTTTCGGGACCTCTATAAAAAGGGGACCCACGACTTATTTCATAAGCATCACGAACCCTAGCGCCGCCACTGCATCCAAGATCACAAAAATGAAAAAGCCCACATTCGAGGTAAACATGAATGCAAAAATGCAAACTTAAAAATTCTGAACATAAATTGGAAATTCAAACTCAAATGCACCAAGTGTCTATGATGAACTATCCAACAACATAGGACTTGATAAAACTTTAATTATAGAGTAAGATAGTGCTTATGTGTGTGATAACCTAAGTTGGAAATAGATGGGAAAAGACCTAATGTGCAAGTGTTCACTTTTTTATAAAGAATAAAATGAGGAAGGAAAGGATACATATAACACTGATCGAAATATGCATTAAATCAAAGACCTAAATAAGAGGGTTCACAAATATTCTAATGCAATTATAAACTTAGGAACTTTATATTGCAAGCAAAGCAAATGTTATATCCCATCAAATTCAAAAATAAGTAGTTCAACATTAAAGGAGAAATTTAAATCAAATGTGAATTTTGAAACATAACCTGCTCAATTATCAGATTTGAGAGTTTCATTCAACTACACATAATTTAGATGCTACCTCTGCCAAGCTTGGTTAAATTTGGAGCATGTTTGTTTGGAATTCTAATCTACCAAAGAAGATAGGGATAAGGAGGATTCAGGTGGGACCCGCATTTCATTCTTATCCCCAATTACAGAAACTCAATTTTCTTCCTTTTCTCCTACGCGCCACTTGTTCTTCTCCCCACGGCTTCTTCTGCAAACTCGCTCTCCTCTGCTCCCCGATCCGCCGTTGCGCTCCTCCACCCCGCCGCCTCCCGGCCTCGCCCACTGCGCGCGTCAATAGTGCCTGCCAGCGTGCGGCAGACAGCGCCCGCCCCACGCCCGAGCGTCGCGCTACCCTGATGAAGTGTCTTCCGCCCGCACACAACCCGCAGTCCATTTTCATCGTCGCTTGTCGACCTCCACCGCCGACCTTCCTTGGTGAAGCTCTGGCGGCGCTATGCTCCATCCCCGTTGCCCTTCAGGTGAGTGGCCTGGCCCCGCGCTCCTCTTTTTCACCTGCTCTTCGGACAGCCCCGCCAGCCAGCAGCGGTGAAACCTCGGCACGCGGCCGCACCACTCCGCGGCTGCGCTCCATCCCTCATGTGCGTCCACAGCCGTGACCTTGTCGCCGCATGGTCCGCTCCTCTCTGGCCACCCATGCTCGCAGTCTTCCGCCGTGTGCGCGCCCCGATCCGCGAGCTCGCCCGCCTCTTGCTTCAGCCGGCGCGCCGACACACGGGGCAGTTGTGGATCTCACAGGCCGCCGTGCTCGTCCCCTGCCTTCACGTGCACTACATGTGCTTTGCTCCACAATGCCGCCTCAAGTACGCGTCATGTCTGTAGCCTCGCATCTCTGTTCATCGGCTGCAGCAACATGATGCCGCGCTATGGCCAAGCATCACTACTCTGCTGCACGCCGTTCCACTGCTGTCACCTGATCCTCGCCATGCCAAATGCGTGCACCAAGCCCGCTTCATCCCCCCAGCATAGGATGCACGTTCTCCATCTGCAGCATTGGGTTTGATGCCATGTTTCCCCATAATCAGTTTCGATGGTAATGTTACCGTGTGCACCTCCAATACCTCCTTCAGGCAACGATATCCTCCCTTCCTTGGGCTAGCAGCAACTACACATCCCAACCTTGCATCTTCCAGGGAGCAGCTTTCAGTCAAGCAGGCTAAGCACCTCACTTAGTGCAAGGGATAGGCCAACAGATGACTACTCACTAATGCAGTATCTTGATTCCCAGACTATGAATGATCTGTCTTATTTACATCTTAGTTCAACCACAGAGATCCACTCTGCTCAGACAAAATCTCCGAATCCGTCAAACCTGAATGACCCTTTCTTTATTAAGATTCTTTCATCCCTAAGGTATAGTAATGCCGATCAGGGTGCTATGATTTCACCTCCCCACGAGGCTGCTATCCTAAATCAGTTCCAGCAGCAGCATGCATTCCTTTCAATCTTTCACATATCAACACTGGAGTCTTCTTTCAAAGGTTGTAGACAATCAGCAATTACCTTCACACTCATCTCGTTGCTCACTCAACTTCCATTCCGGGCACTTTGTTCTTAAGCATCTTGGGGAATACATGCTAGGTCAGTCTACCTATAGCTGCATTACCATAAAATCATTAAGCAACAACCCTCATTGGTAACTAAGTTTACTCCTTCTTATGGTTGGGCAACATCATTGTTTGAATCATGAGTTGCAATCTTCTGCTTTGCATAGTACCTCATACCTTAATTCGTGCTATATTTCACCTGGATCTCTTCTTGTCAGTCTTACACAACTCACTCCAGCACTTCCACACTATTCAGTTCATCACTCCTGAGTGCACCAACTTCAAGTGTTATCTGCTAAGTTGCAATGTGTGCTTACATTGCACTTTCTTGTCCTACCTAGACACTACCATAACCACCTTGATTTTCCTCTGTTTCTCCACACAGCAGAGGCATACCTGTTCCTCCTAGTCAATCTTCTCGTTCTTAAAGTTTGCACAACCTCATTGAGTCTATTGTTATTTTACATTGTGTACTTTTATGCATACTCATGTCGATAGGAGACGTGATGGTAGTGATTGATGAGGTGCTTCACATAGAGGAGGAGATGAGGAGTCCCATATTGAGGTTTCCATGGCGGACTCTCCAGAGGAAGACCAATCCACTTACAATTGACATTTAATCGGGTCGCAACTCAAGGCAAGCCCCGGTTTGCATTTAAGTGCCTTTGTAAAGTTTTCTTTTGTATACACTATGAGGTATGTATTGTGCATTAGGTCGGGTTCTGATGATACTCCACATGCATGACCAAATAATCCTTGGAGTGGCTTGGTAGAACATTACTACATCATATTATATTGCTATGCTAATGTTTAGTGGAATATGTAGAAGTCGAGTGGTTGCAATCCACTAGCGAGACAAAGATTTGGGCTCACATGGATATAGTTCGAGAATGGTTATGAATCTGAATATGAGACTCGGCGGGGGAGTAGGAAGCTGCAGGACGTGGTATAGTAAAAATTGATTTTCATAAAGTGTGCATATATGAGAATGACATATGAACAATAAAAATTTCTCACACATATGCACTCTTTATGGTGGGGTGCCTATAAAGTGTGTCTGGGCAACTAATGTGATGTGCAAAATTGAAGGTACAATGATTATAATAGCAACATCACAAAAATATCAAAATAAGCATCACACATTCATATGAAACAAAATAGGCACATCCGAATAGAGATTACAAAAGTTCGAAACTTAAAACATAAAAGATACATGTCCATGATCATTAGTCCTTAAGGCTCATAAATAGTCTACTAGTCTCAATCTCTACCCCTTTGCCATCAAGGGACCAAAAAATGGAAAAATTGAGGGGAATTACCCTCCATCACTTGCTCTCTAACTCTCAGTCATGTCTTCATCTTCATCTTCATCATCATACTCATGAGCATGCTGACGAGGAAGAGGAACATTGACACCCGCAAGTCCAAAGTGTAAAGGCCCAAAAATCATTTTTGTACATATGACTTTGGAAATAAGAACTTGTTACCACATCACATGCAATGATGAACTTAACTACATGAAGGTGGTTGAGGATAAATCATAGGTCATTACAAGGATGGTTTATCATGAGAATCTGAGTACATCATAAATTCAAGCATAATTCAAAAACATTAATTGCAAAGTTTCAGCACTTGCGAAGTCCATTTACTAATGTAAATAAAAAGGAAATGGAATTACACTTGAATGCAAACTTTCATTAATATCTGATTCAAATTTTGTTGAATATAGAACCCGACTCGGAATATAGATTCCTAATATTTTGGTTGAATTTTCCACAAAGTTTGAAAATTTTTGAAGGCCATTTGATGGGTGAATAAAATGACCAGAGAAGGTGTGAGAGGAGAAGAACGTGGGACCCACCTGTCATTGGGGCACGGTTAAACCGACTCTGCTCGCTCTCTCACAGCGCGTCAGCGCGAAGGCATGCGCCACCGAGGCGATCTGCCACTGCCGACTGCTCTGGTTGATCCCAGCTCACAGCAAAAGATCGCTCTGCTCTCTACGTTCTCTCTCTCCCGAAGCTCTGCTCGCTCTCGCGTTTTCCAACAGCCGGACCTGCGCGGCCGTTACCGGCCAGCCGAGGCACGGTCTCACCATGGTCACAACAGTAAAAAGACGCGCAACCCTCTGCTCTTCCTTCCCTCCTCCTTCGTCCTCGTTTCCATGTTCATATAGCAAGTCCTTGCAGTTCCGCCGGCGACCTTCGGAAGGACACACCGCTGCTGGTACTCCTTCGTCGTCACGCCCAACTCGGGCCATCTCAGACCTCGACTCCAACAGCAAAAAGGTGCGCCCGCGCTCACAACAGCTACTGGTGATGTCTCAGCCTCTACCTTACTCTCTAGCTTCCGTATTTCGAAATTTCCGAAACGGTTTTCATACCTTTACGTCTAGGTCATTGATTTAATTCGGATTCTAGGTGCAACAATTCTTCAATCCAGTGAAACATTGTGATCACAACCTTCTAGCGCACCTTCCTACCAAAATTAGAAGAAACCATCGAGTAATTGTCGAGTTCTCTGAGTTTTCCCCACCACCATTGGAGAGAGATCGGGTTCACCGTCGAGCTAATATTTAGAGCGGTGTTCGACCCGATTTGAGTGCACAATCATGTTCCTTTAGTGTCTAGGATTCTTTTAGGCATGATCCGCATCAAATTGACGCCCTCCCGTGCTATGTTCATCGGAGCCAAGTTCGTGGCCATCGCCGGCCACCTTCTGGTCCTCTTCGTGCCTTGCCATGTTATCACATGTGTGTTCCAGGGTTCAAGGAACATTTTTGCTTTATGTACCTTGGTCATTCCTTGCTTCTAAGAGCGGGGATGGACAAATATCATTCATGGCGAGCTGTGCACTGGGCGCGAACATGAGGACGCGACTGGAGGTTGAAGAAGGTGCTGACAGTGGGCCCCACTGTCAGCCACACAACAATTTTCAAATTTCCATCAGCATTGTTCAATTTCAAAATTCCATAACTCTCTGTAGGAGTGACCTAAAATCACCAAACAAATTTGGTTAGAAATATTATGATCTATATTTTGCAGTGGTGCATTTGGTTGATCTTGAAAAGTCATTTTCAATTCTATGAAATTTAATATCTCTAAACACTTAGGGAATTTCTACAGCTGATCCTTTCACTGGAAAAATCTCAAAAATTCCAGGAAATTCATTTGAGATGATATTGAACTACAGAAAAATTTTCATTAGCATTGCACCTGTATAACCTTATCAAACCCCAATTTTATTTCTTCTGTTCATTGATCAACAGAAACTATTTCCAGAAATTCATAGCAACATCAAAATTCAATATCTACCTCTAGTTTGCTTAGAAATTTATGAAACCAATTTTGGTATAACCAAGACAACCTACTCTATACAAAACAACCACTGTTAGCCATGATATAGCTCCAGAATCCGAATGAAAATTCATAGAAATGGAAACACATATGGAATTGTTTTGAGCACATGCAGACATTGTTTGTGTTCAAACTTTGCACACTCTCTAGACATCATTACTTGAAGCTACTGTTAAATTTTCAGCTTCATTGGACCACTTGCGCATCAGAAATTCTTTTATTATATGTATGTGCACATATAAACTCTAAACCAAACTTGGAGTTAATATTATCCATTCCACATCTTATTTTCTTTCCTGTTCCTATAGCCTCCAATAACAGAAACTCCACCATCATTCCCTTATCGTTTTTACTTAACCTGTACAACAGATTAAAATCATTTTCTAAATTTATTTTGAATATATGTTGTCGGAGTCTGCTTCTGCACGGAGCCGTCGAAGTAGAGAGTCCAGTGAGGCTCAGTGAATACCGGAGCCTTAGGTTCCGATTTCTGCTCACTGGGGCCCCCAGGATTTGATGGAGATGGGGTCCATTCCGCCACAAAGTCTGCCAATGCTTGACTCTTGATAGCTTGTCTTGGGACGAATTCAAGATCGAACTCGGCCAATTCCGCTGCCCACTTTGCAATGTTCCCAGAAGAGTTGGGGTTATGCAAGATTGCACGCAGTGGATAAGAGGTTACCACTGAAATCTTGTGAGCTTGGAAGTAGTCACGAAGCTTCCTAGAGGTGATAAGAACTGCGTAGAGCAGCTTATGCACCTCTAGGTACTGAGTCTTGGCGTCATGAAGTACCTCGCTGATGAAGTACACTGGGCGCTGGACTGTCCGGACCCTCCCGAAGGGGCCCAGAGCTTCCTCCTCATCAACACGGACCCTCCCGGAGGGGTACGGACCTTCTTCGGGGATCTCCAGGTTCTTGCTAGAGGAACCCGAAGCTTCTTCTGAAGTGACACGGACATTCTCGGAAGGATCCGGATCTTCTTGTTCAACAATAGTAACTCCTTCATTTGAAGGAGGTTGATCCACTGGTGTCTCACCTCGGGGATCTGGGTCTGGGGGCTGGGACCCAGACTCGCCTTCAGGTAGCTCCGGACCTTCCCAGAGGGGTCTGGATTCCTGAACTGGGGATGGTTCTGGTCTTTCCACAACCAGGACCATGCTAACAACTTCGTCAGTTGCTGAAATGTAAAGCAGAAGTGGCTCACCAGGGTTCGGAGCTACCAAAGTTGGTAGAGTGGTGAGGAGCTGCTTTAGCTCTTGGAATGCCTTTTCTGCTTCTTTAGACCATTGGAATGGTCCGGACTTCCTCAATAATTTGAAGAAGGGTAGCTCCCGTTCTGCTAGTCTTGAGATGAAGCGGCTGAGGGCTGCTAGACACCCAGTCAGTTTCTGGACATCTTGATGCGAGCTGGTGGCCGCATGTCTTCAATAGCTTTAATCTTCGCCGAATTCGCCTCTATTCCCCAGTGGTTCACCAGGAATCCAAGAAGCTTTCTGGAGCTAACCCCAAAGACTTTGTATCCCCAGTGTTCAGCTTGGTGCGCGTAGTACGCAACTTGTCGAAGACAGCTTGCAAGGTGTCAAGAAATGACTCCATGTTCTTGATCTTGATGATGATGTCATCGACGTACACTTCCACTACATATCTAATGAGCTCTGCAAAAGTTTTGTACATAGCTCGCACAAACGTTGAAGCAGCGTTTTTGAGACCGGAAGGCATGGGAGTGTAACAGTACAATCCATCTACTGTGATGAAGGCAGTATGTTCTTCATCTTCCCTAGACATTCAGATTTGATGATACCCAGAATATGCGTCCAGGAAACACAACAATTCAAACCCGCAGGTGGAATCCACTATCTGATCTATTCTAGGTAGTGGAAATGGATCCTTTGGGCATGCTTCCAGCTGGCCTTGGGTACAACGACTGGGTTTGCCAGCCATTTTGGATGGAAGACTTCCCGTATGAATCCATCTTCGAGCAACTTCTTCACTTCATGACGTATAAAGTTCTGTCGCTCTACTGATTGCTTCCAAGGATTCTGATGTACAGGCCAAGCGTCGGGGTAAATCTTCAGATTGTGCTCAATCACCTCCTTAGGGATCACAACATTTGTGACGGTTGCCAGGCAAAAACATCGACATTAGCCCGGAGGAAAGTGATGAGCGCGAGTTCCTATTTGTCCTTCAGACCTCCCGATATACGGGTGGTCTGAGCAGCGTCGGAACCAATTTGTACGACATTGACTGGAATATTGGTGTTGCCGCTTGGTTTCACACGAGGTGCGGAAGTTGAGCCTCGATGACGAATGCTCAGGGGCTTCAGAGCTTGCTCCTTTCCGGATTCTTCCTCCTGCGCTGTAGCAAGCGCGTGGAGTTCTTCCAGAGCAGTAACTCCGGCGGTGCGGTCTCTGCGGATCCGGAGAACGCTTGAGGGTGTTGGCATCTTCAACACCAAGTAGCCATAATGAGCAGCAACCATGAATTTGAACAAAGCTGGCCTGCCCAAGATGGCATTGAATGGTAAGTTGATATGCGCCACGTCAAAGATCAACTTTTCGGTCCTGTAATTCTCCCGATTTCCGAAGGTCACTGGGAGAGTAATGGCACCGAGTGGAGTTATGGCCCCCGGACCTACTCTGGAGAAAGGTCGAGAGGGGCGAAGATCCGAAGGTCGGAGCTAAAGCTTGACGAAGGCTTTGAAGCTTATGAGGTTCAGCCCCGAACCTCTGTCTACCATTAAGTGGTGAAGCTAGATGTTATTGATCATCGGAGATACCATCAGTGGAAGTTGGCCAGCTCTGATCATGTTCCGATGGCAGTGCGAAGCATCGAAGGTGATGGCAGTATCCATCCACTTCCGATGAGGCTCCGCCCTGGTGGTGGGAGCTACCGAGGCCATGTCTCGCCGCATTGTCTTGAGGATGCAGTGGGAACTGATATCCCATGAACCACCAAAGATGGTGTTCATGGTCTTCCGACGCTCGTTGTCGAAGACGATGGAGTCGTCGTCAACGGAGGTGTAGATAGCCTTCAAGACCTTTTTAGGGTCCTGAAATCCTAACTCCCCTTCATCCGGAGCTTCGTCGACTTTTTGTTTTCCTTCCCTTTGACGGAAGGGAGCTTCTTCCCAGCGCTTGTTGTAGCGCTCGGCGAGGTTTTGGACCTCTCGGCAGTTTTCCAAGTTGTGCCTATCCGTCTTGTGTATGGAACACCACAACTTGGAGATGCCACCATCTTCAGACGACGGTCGAGGTCGTTTCTCGGGGCGTGGCCCCCGCCACTCGGAGCTGCAGCAGCTGCAGCAGTAGGTGTGCCAGCCGACGGCTTCTGCATGTTGTTGGACTTTTTCTTTTCCTTACCAATCCCGGAGGTGGTGGTTTCACCCTTGGAGGACTTTTTGTTGGCCTCCGGAGGTGGTTGGGAGTGCATTTCACGGCCCTCAGCAGCCTTGGCACACTTGTCTACCAAGCTGATGAGTTCCGTGACGCTGGTGACTTCCTTGGTCGCCAGCTTCTCTAGCATTTCTTATCTGGAATGCCCTGCCTGAATGCTACAATAATAGAAGCGCTTGAGATAGAAGGAATGGTATTTTGTACCTGGGAGAACCTCTGGATGAAAGATCGCAAGGACTCTCCCCATTTTTGCTTGACAGCAAAAAGATCCAGTTCGGTGCCTGGTCGGGTGTATGAGCTCCCGAAATTGGCGGTGAACTATTGGCACAACTCTGCCCAACTGTTGATGGAGTCAGGCGGAAGGCTCATGAACCAAGACCTAGCGGTCCCAGTCAAAGCCACAGGAAAATAATTGGCCATCACGGCCTCATGGCCTCCAGCCGCAAGGATAGCAGTGGAGCATATTTGGAGAAACTCTGTAGGGTTGACACTCCCGTCAAATTTCTCCAGCAAGTGAGGTCGGAACTTCTACGGCCATCTGACCATGCGTAGGTGCATGGCCAAAGCAGAATAGCCTCCTCCTACTCCTTCAGGAGCAGGACTGTCTCGAGCCTCTCGCCTCTCGCGAGCACGCTTGATATGGAGGCGGTCGTCTTGTTGCCGGTAACAATGATCAAGCTCTGCCCAGAGGTCGTGAGTCGAAAGCCTTGTTACCGTGTGAGTTCGTCGCGTCCCGGAAGGCAGCGACACCGGCTGTTGAGATGTAACACGTCTCTTGTGCTGCGAAGATTGCGGACCAAGTCTACCTGACAAGGTCCGACACTGTGATGGGGCGCGCCCCGAGGGGGAGGACTTTGATTGCTGATGCCATCGGCTGTTACCGCAACCAGATGTTCCACATCAGCTCTCCACTGCTCCATCGCACCCTAGGGTGCTCCTCGAGGTGGTGGATGTTGGAGAAGAGCACGCGCAGCACCTGATGCGGACACCCCATCTCGACGTCCAGCTTGATTCACCGGAGCGGACGGTGGCGGTGGTGGCATGATTCCTACTGGAGCTAAAGCACCTGCTGGCTGCTGCATGTTGGAGGGATTGCCTCCAGCAGGTTGCACAGCATGGTTACCGGTTGATGATCCAGCAGCAGAATTCACCATCTTTGAAACTCAGGCAGCCCCTACCTGGCACGCCAACTACGAGAGTCTGATTCCAGCAATTCTCCTGGTACTACTGTTTGTAGTCCGTGGAGTTTCTTACTTCGGTTAAGGCGCACGGAGATTCAGAACAAGATGGCGATTTGACACGAGGATTTACGTGGTTCGGGCTGCCACAGCATAATACCCTACTCCATCGGTGTGTGCTGGCGTTGTATTGAGCGTATGAGCACTAGTGTGAGAGAGAGGCCAAAAAAGTCTCTATGTATCGCTTGGCCAGTCCTTATATAGTACAAGGGCTGGTCGTTACATCATTAGCCTAACCCGACATGTGGCCCTAGCGGTTACTAATGCCTAATACATAGTTAAATGTGCTTAATTCCCCTTAATAGCGTGGTAACGCCCCTTAATGGTGGTGTTACTAGTATTAAGAGTCCTCCGATCGTGTGTCATTAAGATAGCATTAATGACACATAATCAAGTCTTGAAGTCTTTAATGTTCCTTGAAGGTCCGAGCCATTGGAGGTCCACCAATCTGCCTGTTGAGGTTGAAGGTCCAGCGGTTTAACGCGTTGTAACTCCGGAGCTTATCATCTTGGACGAGTAGGTCCGATGCTGTTGTACACGTGTCAGTACTGGTGCTTCCCTATGTCGGGGGTTAGGTCCGGGGGTGACACACAGGTATCTAGTCTGGAGCTTTTCCATGTATGGAATGTAGCTCCGGTTTTATGATACACGTGGCGGCATTGGAACTAACCATACGAGGGAGGCAGGTCCAATTTCGAGTGACACGTGGGGCCTTCGGGGGTCTTCAACTAAGATAGGTGGAGTTCCTTTGCACTCTTTGCAGTTCCGAAGGGTATCCGGTACGCAGGGTACCGACATATGTGCATTTACTTTTTGATAGATTGTGCAACGTCGAAACTAGACAAGGCGTGTCGCTTGGAGGAGAAGGCCATGCTGTCTACATGAAGTCATTGGCAGGGTCTCCAGAGGAATATCACTAATAGTTGACGTTTAATAGAGTCGCAAACCAAGGCAAGCTCCAGTTTGCATTTAAAAGCTTTACAGAGTTTTGCAGTCTTTATCACCTTACGTCTTCAGTTGATATTGTGCATTACATATAAGGTGTTTGTTATCCACTTGCATGACCACAAATCCCAGGGGTTGGTTGGAATGGTTTATAGGATCTTCCATGCTAATGTATAGGGAATCCGGTAGAAGTCGAGTAGTTGGAATCTACTCGCGAGTGATGTAGGAATTTCCACACAGGGTAGACATAGTAAGCACTTGAGATATGAACCTGAATTTGAGACCGCATAGGGGTGGATAGGAAGTGGCGAGACGTGGTCTGGTGTGTGTAGCTTTGCCTGTGTTGATTAAGGACCGCGCCGTATGTGGTACCATTGGGCAAGTTTGAACAGTACCAGTTGCATCATGGGTTAATGGGGCCCAATAAATTGATGTGACTTGTTCACTGTGATATCAGAACTTATACCACTGTCTTATGGGGGTTGATCCAGGGGGGTGTGAACATGCTAGCAGAACAACTTTGTGGGGTTCCGTTAGTGACCTCCTGGGGGACAGTAGAACTGGTTCGGTGTTGGAGTGACGGATAAAAGGTGGCCGTATACAAGGCAATGTGGAGAGTACGCATTGTCATCCACGCGGGTGTATGTGTCATGCATCTGGGTGTGTCTTGATTGCAATCACTGCACCGCGCGGTTATTTTAGTACCACTTGTTTGGTGCTGTCGTGATGTAGTAACCCAGAGTAGTTATAATGTTTTAAATTTTGCTACAATGAGTATAATATTGTATTGCGACCGTTTATGGCTTAGAGATAGCACAATTAAAGTTTACAGTTTTCAAACACTTAATCTGTATTAGCATTATGTGCTTTGGGCATGTCATATCCTCGGCAAAGCGTTTCTTGTTTGATTGTAGAGTGTATGATGCGCCGTGCCCAAGGAACGTCATGTGCTACTTAAAACCTAACATTAAGGATCCACATGTAGGCGATAATAATTATGCTATTCCCTAACTATGATTAGACTTTACCTTGCATATGTCTAGTGAGACAGGTCAGTCCTGCTGATCCTTATGCTCATGTTTGCAGTTAACGAGTTTTTGCAGGTTGTACGATTGATGAAGGGCATGATGACGACTATGTACCCCGATTAGGGTTCACAGCCGAGTGGAAGCCCTAAACGCTACCGTGATCTTGTGAGCGAGAGCTGCTAGTGCGAGGCATCCTAGGGCATAGATGACTTTGCTTTTGCATAGCTAGTGCTGAGAGTGTAGCTATGATGTATGGGTCTCTTCCTTTCGTTTAGTATTGTAAAACTTCCGCTGTGTTTATAAATAAAAGACATGGTTCAAATTTTTATTTCGTTCTCTTCATGTATACTGTTGGGTGTCGCATCGCACGACACCATCAGATGAGATACTTGGATGTGGTATGTGATTGTTTTCGTGGATTGGCAAAGAAAGTCAATATGAGTGTTTAACTTTCCATGTTTCTGGGAACATATATCACGAGGTACCCTAGCGTGACACAAAATTAGTGGGAGCCCCCGTCGGGTGGTGGATAAACTGATAGTATGTTTCCATGTTCTGTGGGAACGTGCGAAACATGTATGCCTGAGCGTGTATAAGCCGGTTTGTGCGGGAGTCTTTGTTGTATAGACGTAGTACATCCATGTACCTCGAGACATGAGATCGCTCGAGGGCGACTCGCACCATAGTCGTATGCATTTACTTTCTTATATATTTTTGTGATGCCTATCATGTTTCTCTGTGCCGCCCTTGAGGATTGAAGGAGTGAAAGGGGATTGTTTTTCTCTTGCAGGTACACTAACTATAGTAGCGACCTGTGTAAATTACGTTTGCAAGTGAACGATACTAGGGCCACCTATAGATGTATCCGGATATACCGGTTAGATTTTATTTGGTGAGACACGTAGTACTGTCAGTATCACATTTGATATATTGACCATCCCCCAAGACAGTATGGATGCATTATATTTTGGAAAGTCCGACTATCAGTTGCTGGTATGTTTTGGATTCCATAAATTGAATTCCAACTCGACGAAGGTGTAGAACCAAGATTCTTTGTTTCTGGCAGAAGTTTGCTCAACTTCGCTGGGTTGCAATCTTTGTTAGTCGTTAGAGAACATAGTATATGCTCTATGGATGGAAATCTTGAAGACCTCTACACTCTTTCTGTTGACCACTAAGACAGAAAGACTTGATAACCTGGTGAAATTTGAACTCTACCAAAACTACTCCAGATGCCTATACCATTGCAAAAGTCTCTGTATTTTTGCCATAACGTCCTGTAGAATAATCTCCTGAACCATTCTGATACATATTTGGAATGGGGAGAATCATATCTACAACTTGGTAATTCAAAGTGTTCCCTAATTCGATGTTGAACCATATCAAATTCTGGGTCCAATATAGAGATCTGTAGTACTGCTGGCAGAAACCCTTTACTCAATCTGTGAAGTTTATGTAACTCTTACTCCAGAAAGGTGACATAGTCATATATATACATTTGTAGATATCTTAGGAAGTCCTCTATCAACTTTCTATTCAACTCTTGGACTGAATCTTGCAATAGCAGTGCCTAATTCCATTTGTCGCAAACACTGTTCTGGCAGTCCAGAACCGGTAACCATTTGTGCATAGTTTGGAATTTGCGTGCTTTGACCTGTATGACAACTTTGTAAGGCTGAACCATTTTATTTATGGGATGTTAACATGATGTTGTACCATGTTTATTTTGCCATTACCTCAATATATTGTTTTGATATACCTGTATAAACTGTGGGTGATAACCACATATACAGGGAAGGTTCTGTCAAAATTTCCAGAAAATTTGAGTCAACTTCAAACCTGTATAACTTTTAATCCATAGCTCACCTGGAGGTGGGCAAGTACAATATTGAAAGTTTATGAAAGGAACTAACACTTTTGTATTCAACTAAAATCCTGGTACTGAACTTACTCTATGAAAATTTCAAATTTATACAGGATGGTCAGCTGGAACAGAACTGATCAATCTTGTACCCTGTGATCAATCTTGCGAAGTCCATTTACTAATGTAAATAAATAAGGAAATGGAATTACACTTGAATGCAAACTTTCATTTAAATCTGATTCAAATTTTTTTGAACATAGAATCTGACTACAGATTTGGATTCCACATATTTTGGTTGAATTTTCCACCAAGTTTGATAATTTTTGAAGGCCATTTGATGGGAGAATAAAATGACCAGAGAAGGTGTGAGAGGAGAAGGTGGGACCCACCTGTCACTGGGACATGGTTAAACCGACTCTGCTCGCTCTCTCACAGCGCGCCAGCGTGAAGCGTGAACCACCGAGGCGAGCTGCCACTGCCGAATGCTATGGTTGATCCCAGCTCACGGCAAAATATCGCTCTGCTCTCTACGTTCTCTCTCTCTCTCTCCCGAAGCTCTGCTTGCTCTCGTGTTTTCCGACAGCCGGAGCTGCGCGGCCGTTACCGGCCAGCCGAGGTATGGTCTCGCCGTAGTCACAACAGTAAAAAGACAAGCGACCCTCTGCTCTTCCTTCCCCTCCTCCTACGTCCTCGTTTCCATGCTCATATAGAATGTTCTTCCAGTTCCGCCCGCATCCTTCGGAAGGACACACAGCCGCTGGTTCTGCTTCGCCGTCATGCCCGACTCGGGCCATCTCAGACCTCGACTCCAACAGCAAAAAGGTGTGCCCATGCTCACAGAATCTATTGGTGAAGTCTCAGCCTCTACCTTGCTCTCTAGCTTCCGTATCTCGAAATTTCCGAAATGGTTTTCATACCTTTACGTCTAGGTCGTCGATTTAATTCGGATCTAGGTGCAACAATTCTTCAATCCAGTGAAACATTATGATGACAACCTCCTAGCGCACCTATCTACCAAAAATTAAAAGAAACCATCAAGTAATTGTCGAATTCTCCGAGTTTTCCCCATGACCATTGGAGAGAGATCAAGTTCACCGTCGAGCTCATATTTAGAGCCGTGTTCGACCTGATTTGAGTGCGCAATCATGTTCCTTGAGTGTCTAGGATGCTTTTAGGCGTGATCCGCATCAAATTGATGCCCTATCCTGCTATGTTCATCGGAGCCAAGTTCGTGGCCGCCGCCGCCGCCGTCGGCGGCCATCTTCTGGTCCTCTTCGTGCCTTGCCATGTTGTCACACGTGTGTTCTAGGGTTCAAGGAACATTTTTGCTTTATGTACCTTGGTCATTCATTGCTTCTAGGAGCTGGAATGGACAAATATCATTTGTGCCGAGCTGTGCACTGGGCGCGAACTGGAGGATGCGACTGGAGGTTGTAGAAGGTGCTGACAATGGGCCCCACTGTCAGCCACTCAACAATTTTCAAATTTCCAGCAGCATTGTTCAACTTCAAAATTCCATAACTCTCTTTAGGAGTGACCAAAAATCACCAAACAAATTTAGTTATAAATATTATGATCTCTATTTTCCAGTGGTGCATTTGGTTGATCATTAAAAGTCATTTTCAATTCTGCAAAATTTAATTTCTCTAAACACTTAGGGAATTTCTACAGCTGATCCTTATACTGGAAAAATCCCAAACATTCCCGGAAATTCTTTTGAGATGTTATGAACTACAGAAAAAGTTTCATGAGCATTGCATCTGTATAACTTGACCAAAGCCCAATTTTATTTCTGTTGTTCATTGATCAACAGAAACTATTTCCAGAAATTCATAGCAACATCAAAATTCAATATCTACCTCTAGTTTGCTTAGAAATTTATGAAACCAATTTTGGTAGAACAAGGACAACCTCCTCTATTAAATAAAACCACTGGTAGTCATGATTCATCTGCAGAATTAGAACGAATATTCATAAAAGTGGAAACACATATGGAATTGTTGTGACCACATGGCGACATTGTTTGTATTCAAACTTGGCACACTCTCTACACATCATTCCATAAACCTACTGTTAAATTTTCAGCTTCATTGGAACTCTTGAGCATCAGAAATCCTTTTATTATATGTTTATGCACATATAAACTCTAAATCAAACTTGGAGTTAATATTATCAATTCTGCATCGTATTTTCTTTCCTGTTCCTATAATCTCCAATAACAGAAACTACACCCTCGTTCCCTTATTGTTTTTAATTATTCTATACAACAGATTAAAATCATTTTCTAAATTTCTTTTTAATATATGTGCATTTACTTTTCGATAGATCGTGCAACGTCGAATCTCGACAAGGCGTGTCGCTTGGAGGAGAAGGCCAGGGTGTCTACTTGAAGTCATTGGCAGAGTCTCTGGAGGAATACCACTAACAGTTGACGTTTAATAGAGTCGTGAACTAAGGCAAGCTCCGGTTTGCATTTAAAAGCTTTACAGAGTTTTGTAGTTTTTATCACCTTACGTCTTCAGTTGATATTGTGCATTAGGTATAAGGTGTTTGATATCCACTTGCATGACCACAAATCCCAGGGGTTGGTTGGAACGGTTTACAGTTTGACCTGTAGTAACTGCCATGCTAATATATAGGAATCCGGTAGAAGTCGAATTGTGGAATCTACTTGCGAGTGATGTAGGACATTTCACACAGGGTAGACATAGTAAGCACTTGAGATATGAACCTGAATTTGAGACCGGGCAGGGGTGGATAAGAAGCGGCGAGATGTGGTCTCTGGTTCGTAGCCCTGCTTGTGTTGATTAAGGATCGCGCCGTATGCGATACCACTGGGAAAGTTTGAACAGTACCGATTTATAATGGGTTAATGGGGCCCAATAAACTGATGTAACATCCACTTTTAGGCAGGATTAAAAGATGGAGGAAATAATCCTCAATGCACCACTAGAGGACTCATTGGAGGGTGGTGGAGCAGAGGTAGCAGCTGGAGTCCTTGTGACTTCATTTGCTTGATTTGATCTTAGTTCTATTGCAGGTGAGACAGGGGCATTGGGAACATTTTAGACTCGTGGCTTCTGAGCTTGAGGCCGACATGCTCAACATCTTTGACAAACTCAAGGCCGGTTACCTTCTCAATCATGAACATGATGTAAGGTGCATAGCCACACGACCTGTTTGGAGTGATTGAGATGTTCACATTGTCATTGTGGATATATTCAAAGACATTGAAGGTCCTTTTCTTGCTTATCACATTCATCAAGGTCCTTTGGAGCAATAGTCTTCCTCAGAATTCTATTAAGCACTACAAAGAATGGCTTCATGTACATTGTTGTAGGTTCCTTGTATGGCATGCTTGTGTAATAGACGAGGGCTACCTCGTCCTTCTCCAAAGGTTTCAAGTTGTGAATCACTAGCTCATTTTTTCAAAGTGTCTTCGAGATGGAGTATCATGGCAAACTCCTCATAAGTGACACTATACTTGGATCCATGTGTCATCCTAGTCATCTCATCCCCATCATCACAGGCGAAATAGAGAGTAGAGAAAAATTGAGTGATGACTTCATTGTTCCATTTATATCGGGAGGATAGGAGATCCTTCAAGCCATGCCTCTCTAATGCCTCCAAGATGCATGATATGCTTGATAGTTCTTGGATTGTAGATAAGTTATGTCCACCCATTGACTTGCAACCACTAGATTTCTCATTTTCCTGTAGACATGTTCATAATAATCAACAAGGAAGTGGCTCCAGAACCCCGGGTCAGCTGATTGCTTGGGCTGCTCATAGACTTCAACCTTTCTTAGCTTTTTAGCAAAATCATTTACTTTGCCCATGAAATCATCTTCAGAGGGCTATCTTTATGCTTTTGTTTGATCTTGCGCTTAGAGCTTGTTGGCTCACTAAAGGGGGAAAGCTTGCATGGGAAGAGCATGTAGCACTTCCCCTTAAGTAGTATTCCCAAGGGTATCGAATCTAAGGATCGTATGTGTGATATCACGAACTAATTCACACAAGGACACACTGTTATTTTGTAGGAAGGAAGAGAGAGGAATTCAATGTATTGATTATAATTGAAAAGAATTTGCAGTAGTTGCTTACTTCAGGCACGGGTTTACCCCTAGCAACACTAGGACGACTCCTGCCAAGATCCTATAGCATAGCCGAACGTGGAGGATTACTGAGGATAGATAGGGCTGCTACCACCTACTGCCTACCACTTCAGTATGTGGGTCTATGAGATATTCACTGATGATTTCTAACCTAAACACCACACTTACATTCTAAATCACAACTCTAGTTGTTTCGAACACAAAGCTACAACTAGGGCCTTTAATATATTAATGCAATAAAGCCACAAGTAACTACTTGAGCAAACTACTATGAATTGAGAATCAAACATGAATTGAATTTACAAAGGGCTTAATTGATTTGAGTACACCTTTGTAGGGATACAAGTGTAGAAGAGGGACTTGACAAGCCCTAGCCTCCTTCTCCTAAACTCTGACCACACTCTCCTTCTACTTGGCAGCCTCTAGGACTACTCTAAACCATTGGAGTGGTATTCTATTCTCAACTTTTAGTGTGTGTGTGAAGTGAGGTGTGGGGTTCTATTTATAGGCGGGAGAAGGGTTGGTTCCCGCCTCCAAATGCATGCGAATCAGTCACCCATGACCTCTTCAAGATGTGAGGAGCCAACACGTGGCGTTTGACTGCGTTTGGCGCCAGGACCTAGTCGGCCGACTAGGGGGGTCGGCCGACCTGGTCTTGGCTACTTTTGCGGTGTGCTTCCTCCAGGTCTCTGCCAAGTGGTTCCCATTGAATTATATTGGTGCTACAATGTTGGGTGGCCTTGGATACTTCTGTTTGTGGGCCATTTCATCCATGTGGTGAAACGTGGCGTTGCCTGATTCATTGAAATCAACTTTGTGGATCATTCCCTACATGTCTTTGTATTTTGGGTCTAAATTCACCTGAAACACCAACATTTGTGGAATTGGTCAGTCTTCAACCATACATTGACTTTTATGCACTTATGAGATGAATAGGCAGTCTAACTATGGCACTTAAGGACCATAAACTAACTCCCTCACACTTGGTCCTTTGCTCGTCCTAGAGTGAAGGCAAAAAAAAAAGAACTAAGGTGATTTCATATATTTGATATAAGTTAGATAAAGAGGCTGCTAGATATTTCAACTCATACCTCAATTCATGAATTCCCTCTGTGGAATGTGGCTACCACATAAATATTGGATGTGAGAAGAGTGGAATGGTTGGAATGTAGTTCTCTTACATCTTCCTCTGCCGATGTGATCTGACGATTTTCTATATTTGGAAGGTCAGAGAAACAGTTGCCCTTATCTCTCATTTGGAATCTCTCAAGTTTCTCAAAGTGTTTTCATCCTCACCTTGGCATGTTGTGCCAATTTTGTCCCTATACTAAATATGGCTATATCTGGAGCTTGGTAGGGATAGTTGTGGCACATATTGCAATTCATATATTACTAAGTCAAAAACTTGATCCTATGAGAGACTTATGCAACAAACAAATTGACAAAGAAAATTCTTGTGTACATAAATGGAATGGATATTTGTGGACTCCATTGTTTTATCTCTTTAAGGATGAAACATGGCTACTTTTTTTTTGACATACTTCCTCTTTTTGAAGAGTAGAGGCTTTTCTCTCTCTCTTTTTTTGTAGCCATGTCTTCTACTCCTTTTATTTTTTTGTAGAGAGAATTGGATGACCAAAAATGTATTGAGTTTCTTTATTGGATGGATGAATGGTTGATGCAAATTCTCAATGTGAGAAATTTTGCATGAATATGGTGCACAAGAATTTCTAAGTCAAAAGTCCATGCATGTATCTCAATTAGGTCATGAGTTTGACAAAGTTCAATGAAAAATAAAGTGGCATATGCATTTGGTTTTGAGGAATTTGTATCATATGGTCTTGGTGGGTATTTAAATTTCTAGTGAGAGAGTCAGGCAAAGTTCAAGACTCCAAATTGTGCAATCATCAAAAATAATTTCAAGCAAAGAGATATCTTCTCGAATAACTCACTTACCATATCAAACTAGTCAAATACTTAGATGACGTGTTTTTCCTATTTTACTTGTGGGTATCATAAAAAAGGCAGTGAATTGAAATATAAAGTATTCAAATTTTCAGTTCAAGCAAATTTTGACTACCAAGTTTTAAATTTAACTGTTGAGTTGAATTGATTTCACATATTCAATAGTAAATATTAAATCAATTCAAACAGTAACGTAGCATGCATATTTAGGGGTAGAAGATAGAAACCGAATTTGTGGAGCGAAACGAAGTCGTGTGGGGCCCGAAACAGGTAAACTGACTAAGGGGTTCGGCCGACCCCCTTCTGGCCTTTCTGTTGCTCTAATTTGACGTTTTGAGTCGTATGTTCGGTTGCGATGTGTTTCGAGATGCAACACAATTTTCGCACATCGGGATTTCACGAATTTGGGGTGCCTCCCCAACACTTGTTCCCTGAATTATTTATCAACAGAATAAACTAAAAGGGAAGGCCGCCGAGAGAGTTCTCTGCTGCTCTGTGGAACCGCAGCTACGGCCATTATCAAGCTTTGATCCTTTAAGGAAAAAGGTTCACAATCATGTCTAGTTCCTGTTCGCAAATTTTCAGCTCTTGTCATAGCTTGTAGCTCGGCTTTTTCCTCGAAGAACAGATGCATAGCTCTTTTGCACGCCTCAGTTCTTCATCCAAATTCGGTTTGCACGTGCAATCTTTCTTCAATTTGCTAAGAAAGTAGCTTCTACACATTCTAGCGCACCTCCTTGCCAAAAACACCCATAAGTTATCGATCACACGCATAGAAATTGAAGTTCTTGCGGCCGCCGGTTGAAAAGCTGTGGGTCACCGTCAAACTTATATTTGCGGCCATTTCCACCATTTAGAAGTTCATTTTTGTCATCCTCATGATCCCAGGGTGCTCTCCAATCATTTACCGAGTGATTTAGGCCCTGCTGAGGCAAATTTGTGTTCGCCAGAACCCTAATCGCCGCCGCCGCGGTCGCGCGAGCTTTTCCGGCCATGCATCACTGTCTGGAGGATCTCCATCACATTCTATGGCCGATTCTAGGTGCGGGTGGTGAGTTTAGAGGGTCGGCGTGCCCTGGAACGGTCGCCGGCGAGCCAGCGCCATCGGGCGCCGCCGTGTGTCCTGCGAGGGCGCCGCTGGCTCGAGGTAGAAGATGACACCGTGGGGCCCAGTTGTCAGCCTAATACAGTGTGCCCCAGATCTGCTGCGGCTCGGTGATCCCGTGTGGCCACATCTGTGAACTTTATAACCTCGTGCGGCTTCAACCCGATTAGCCCATTTCAAATCTGTGGGCCCAACCCTTTATTCCAATATTTCCAATTTGAATTTTATTCCAAATTTTGCCCCAACTTGGAAAATCCATAACTCCTAGTAGAATTGTCCAAAAATTCCCTAATAAATTTTATTAGAACCAGCATGAAGAATAATTTCTAGTGCTGCACTTGGATTTGTATGATAGTCCAAAGGAATTCCTCCATAATTCAAATAAGCAAAATTTTATAGAATTAATGCCTATAGTTCTGTTCTTTGCAAAATTACCAAATTTTTCCACAACCTTCAATTGAATATCCTTGGACTCCAGTAAAAATTTCATGGCCATTAGACATCATCTACATGGTCTGATAACCTGTGTATTCTCTATGCACATAAAAATAGCCAAATTCATTTAAAATTTTTACAGAAACTTGTGCAAACTTCTAAATTGAATATCTCTCAGTATAGAGCTTACAAATTTGTCAAACTAACTTTGTTGGTTTGATCTTTATCTACACTAACCAGAACTACAACACAATCTTCATGAAAATCCCTAGATTTTCCTGTATAGCCCTTTAAAGCAAACATTTTGTTTGATTTTTATCTGATAATTCCTTTAATAGAAAAATCAGTAATTTTTCCAGAATAATATCTAGTAAGTTTAAGAATTCCTGTAAAAATTTCGGCTTCATTGGACTTTATTAACCTAGTTCAATATGGAGATTTTCCTAGCTGGTCTTAGAATAAACAAAAAAACAACAGAAACTTTTCAGAAAATTATCCCAACATGTAAATTCAATATATCACAGTAGGATTCTTATAAAATTATGAAACCAATCTTTTTGAGTCACTCTTGACCTCCTATAAATAGAACTCCAACTTTTGGCCATGTCAATACTACAGATTTTTCCTCAAAATTCTTGGAAGTGTTTAGGTTCATTGAATTATATACATCTGTAACTTCTATGAATTGATCCCAATTTTGGCCACAACCTCACCCATAGTGCCTAGTGTCCTCTGTAAAAATTTCCAGGAACCATTAGGCTTAAATTCATATACTTAACTGTCCTTCCTTTGAGCTATAACATAATACAGGTATTGATTAACTTGCATAATTCTTTGCATATCGATTAGTTGCCGAGCTAAAGGGGATCCCGGAGCTACTTGAAGTCATCCCTCTGGAGATTAGCTTTGATATCGTCTCACAACCAGGCAAGCCCCGGTTTGCATTTAAGCTCTATTACAAAATTTTATTTGTATCACCTATGTCTAGGGTGAGTTATGTGCATTAGGGCTAAGGTGATTGAGAATCCACTTGCATGAGCAGATCAACCCATGGAGTATTTGGGTAGTTGTTAAGTCATCATGTAGATTATGCTATGCTAAATATTCTATAGGATTCGGTAGAAGTCGAGTAGTTGGAATCTACTATAGATTATGCTATGCTAAATATTGTATAGGATTCGGTAGAAGTTGAGTAGTTGGAATCTACTCGCATGGCTAGGACTTTTTTCACACGGGAAATGGTTCAAAGAAAATGAAGTAGTAATCGGAAAATGAGACTGGGCAGGGGCGTAGGATGCAGCAAGACGTGGTCTTGGGTGCGTAGCCCTGCCTATGTCAATTAAGGACCGATCCGTATGCCGCCCTGTTGAGCATGTTTGAACCGTACCGGAGTCATACTAGATATATGGGGTCCAGGAAACCGATGTACCATGGGAAGCTTTTATTGAGACTTTTTTCGATCGACTTAGGTTTTTAGCCGCAACACAGTAGATGGAAACTCGCTCACGACATCTTCACACCGGAAGGGTGCACCGTGAGTGGGAATACTGTCCTAGACGATTGAATCGATTCGACTTGGGCTGAACATGAGAATGGTGGCTGCGTACGACGTCCGTGGAGTGCACGTAGGTGACTTCCAGTACGGGCGTACGTGTCGTGTATTCCGGGTATCTTTGATTCGAATCACCGTCCCTCGCGGATATGAGTACCACTTGTTCACTGAGTTGTGACGTCGTAATACTTGCACTTGAGATGAGAATTAATTGCTTCTGTTATGAACATTATATTATGATAGTATTGCTATGTTGTATGTATTAGTATAGTGCTCACTAAATTTATTTTCCACCTTGGGCTTGCAGCATCGTGATGAAGTGTTTCTTGTTTGATTGTAGGGTTACGATGTTGTCTCGCACATGGTTTAAGCTACTGCTATAAATCTGAAAATAAGGACCCATAATTAGGCGAGTCCGTTATGCAAATCTTCCATCCTATGTTATGTCTTTACGCTCATGTAGAGTTTCATGTTTAGGTGAGACAATTAAGTTTTGCTGAGCCTACATGCTCACGGGTTCTATATAAGTTGTTTTGCAGGTACTAACTCCTGTGCTTATGATTATGGTTGTCCGATGAGACTCGGTACTCTCTGAGTAACATACTCATGTGGGAACCATGCCGTTGCTGTTTGGTCTTCGTGGCTAGTGAGGAACGTCCGTGGGCTGGACGGCTTCTCCTTTGCTTATTAGACTTGAGTACGAGAGTTGTAATTTATCTTCCGCTGTAGTTTATTTTTATATAAACTATTTGTAAACTGAACATCTTTGTAAATTTCAGCAAATGATTTATGTAATACGTGTTCCTTTACATGTGTGCTGTTGGGTGTCGCATCGCACGGCACCAACCAATGTGATTCCTGGAAAGTGTGGACTCTGGTTCCCATAGCCTGGTTTCAGAGCCGCATTGGGAATAGCACACTAAATAAGGATCGTATTACGAGAAAACATAGGATATGGTGAGGATACAGTACTAGGCCCACATAAGGATTACATTAGCATAAGTTATTAAGGTGGCAAAGCTAATTTATGTGTTATTATTTTCTGTAACGACGCTCCGACGTCAGGTAAGAGGTAAGGTACGCCACCGCACGCGGATCAATTGCGGTAAGCTCACCATGCGAGAGGTAGCATGTGATTGTTTCCATGGCTTGGCACGGAAATGTCAATATGAGTCTCTGAAACTTTCCATGTTTCTGAGAACATATGACACACGGTACCACAGCGCTTCAAATTTAGTTGGAGCCCCCGTCGGGTGGGACATAACCTGATGCGCTTCAAATTTAGTTGGAGCCCCTGTTGGGTGGGACATAACCCGATGCGCCTCCTACTGGTCCAGCACTATGCAAAGACGTGGGACCCCGTCGGGTGATAGAAAACCTGGTCATGTACCTCGAGACGTGGCTTAACTCGGGGCGGCCTGTATCGAATGATGGACGAAAGTTTTTACTTTCATATATATTATTGTGAACTGTTCGCCCGTGCGGGCTGTGTCGTACGACACCATATGATTGATCTATAGTTTGTGTGTAGTGACAGGTACACTGACCACATGATCATATTGTGCTTATAAATCATTTGCGAGTGAACATCATTAAGGCCACCTTTGAGACGTATGTCGGAATACCGGCTTAGAATTTTTACTTTGTGAGGCACGTAGTACCGACATATACTCCATTGATGCATTAACCACTTTTCTGTAAAATGGAACTGAGAAGATGTAAAACTACTTTAATTAGTTATCGAGCTCTGAGTTTGAACTAAGTTTTCAAATTTGGAGTAGGTTTTGAAGTCACCAGTTAAAAAACAGAGTGTTCTGTTTTCTGCCAGAAAAATTCCTGATTTTAAGAAGCCATATCTCCAAGTAGAAAACTCCAATGAAGGTTTAACATACATGGATGGAAAGTTCAGGAAGTCCTTTAAAACTGTTATGTTCAACTCCAGAACTGAATTCCCCTCTAACCTGTTCAAAAATTTCAAAGTTCCAAAATCTGCCAAACTGGATAGAAAATGGAACCCTCTCTGGACTCCTAATTGTTTTCACCATATCTCAGTTTAGAAAGTTCGAACCGGGATGTACAAGACATTTCTGGAATCCTTTTAATATTTATTACAAATTTGTATCTTGTGGTTTCTGTAAATTTTGTGGTTTTATATCTGGAAATTGTGGCCCAAAATCAGAATAAACAAAGGAGGTGCTGTTAAATTTTCCAGAAAAAACTGTCAGGTTACAATGCCGTATCTTCTCAACCAGGAATTATCTGAAGGCAAAGAAATACTTTTTGGAAAGGACCTGAAGTATACTTCAACTTTGTAGTTCACCTCAAGATCTGATTCTGCCGTTTACTGAGTTAGTAAGTATACTTCAACTTTGTAGTTTACCTCAAGGATCAGAAGCGAGAGTAGTTCTATCAGGGTTTAAGCCCCATGTTGAAAGACAAGCTTGTATTGTTCAATCACGGTTCATTCAACGCTATGCTTAATGCCTTGATTACGCAAGAGGATGCCACACGAGAGTGGATCGCAGAGGAGTCAAAGAAGAGACTTGCTATGCAGGATAGCACACATAATGTTCCTCAGAAATACCGTGTGGTGTACCGATCACCGACCGATCAGATGTGGCAGCCGACTGCACATCCGAGTTCGTATCGGAGTCGGCCGTATGAGGTATCAGATTTCCAACCAGCATTACATCAGCAGCAAGAAGAGTCCCAATTTCTTCCAGGGGCATTTATCTCATAGCAAGATGCAGGACAATTCAGGCCTCAAGTCAGCGGGCCATTGAATCAGTATAATTGTGTCACCTGTGATCGTGTTGGGCACTATACTAAGGATTTCCCAGAGAAGATGTTGAGAAACGGGCAAGTACCAGTACGATGGTGTATTCAACCCCGTATTCAACAAGAGAGGACAGCACTGCAAACCGGAAGTGTTCAACAACATAACGATCGAGAGTGTTCCAGGGGGAGCACCAGTGTTAGCGGGCATGTTTGCTATCAAAGACATACCCGTCCTCATACTATTTGATTCCGGTGCTACCCACAATTTTATCAGTAAGTCATGTGTGGATCTGCACCGATTATCCACCAATACTCCCAAGAATAGTTATCTTATAAGTTCACCGGGTGGGAGTATCTCAGCTAGTCAGATTGTTCCCCGAGCAGCTCTATGTTTGGGGGGCAAGATATATCCAAAGTCACTGATTATATTGGATGGACATAAGATCGACGTAATATTAAAAATGTCATGGTTGAACCATCATGGTTCCGTTCTTAATATCGGTACCCGGACTGTCCAAATTGACTCTCCGATACACGGACAGCACAAACTGGTTTTGGGCAGCATGGAGCGGGACAGTGAAGCTGCATATAACACGTAAGAAACTAAACTTGAAGATATTCCGGTGGTCCGTCAATATCCCGATGTATTTCCCGATGACTTACCGGGCATGCCGCCCGAACGTGACGTTGAGTTCAATATTGAACATGTAGCGGGAACCACACCGATCTCTCGAAGACCATATCAAATGGCGCCTAATGAGCTAGCTGAATTAAAGGAGCATTTGAAAGACCTGTTGGACAAGGGTTTTATTCGCCCAAGCTCGTCACCTTGGGGCTGCTCAGCGCTGTTTGCCAAGAAGAAGGATGAAACATTACAGTTATGCGTGGATTATTGACCACTCAATGCCGTGACTATAAAGAACAAGTACCTGCTGCCCTACATCGACATTTTATTTGATCAACTTGTTGGTGCGAGTGTGTTCTCGAAGATGGATCTTCGGTCCGAATATCATCAAATCAAAATCCGACCGGAGGATATACTGAAGACGGCATTCTTGTCGAGATACGGATATACAAGTATCTTGTCATGTCTTTTGATCTCACCAATGCTCCGGATCACTTCATGTATCTCATGAACTCAGTAGTTATGCCAGAGTTGGACAAATCCGTCGTGGTCTTCATCGACGACATATTGGTTTATTCCAAGTCAGAGGAAGAGCATGCTGAACATTTGCATATTGTGTTACAACGGTAGAGAGATCACAAGTTATACGCAAAATTCAGCAACTGTGAATTTTAGATCAGCCAAGTACCATTCTTGGGACACATTATTTCAGCTGAGGGCATTGTTGTGGACCCAAGTAAAATTGCTCAAGTACTAAAATGGCAGTCTCTGAAGTCCGTACACGAAGTCTGAAGATTCCTCGGTTTAGCGGGATATTATCGGAGGTTCATCCCAAGCTTCTCAAAAATCGCTAAACCAATGACGGAGCTGCTGAAAAAGGGCACCAAATATATTTGGAGTTCAGCTTGTGAAGCAGCGTTCAAGACATTAGTACATCACCTTACAACAGCCCCGGTTCTTGCTCAGCCGGACACAACAAAACCGCTCGACGTTTATTTTGATGCATCCGGCATCGGACTTGGCTGTGTTCTTATGCAAGGAGGACGTGTGGTCGCATATGGATCTCGACAACTCCAAAACCACGAGCAGCACTATCCGACTCACGACCTTGAGCTCGCTGTCGTGGTATTGGCATTAAAAATGTGGAGGAATTACTTGCATGGAAATCTTGGACACCTCTACACCGACCACAAGAGTTTGAAATATATTTTCACGCAGAAGGAGCTGAATATGAGACAACGAAGGTGGTTAGAGCTGATCAAAGATTACGAAATTGAAATTCACTACCACCCTGGTAAATTGAACGTGGTTGCCGACGCACTTAGTCGAAAAGCTCATGTCCACAACATCACCATGGCTGAAATGGAAGATGAGGAACCAAGTCTATATGTGATTCCATATGGGGCTCTCAATAATCTTGCTCTCATTCGCACCATCCAAGAGGAAATTATTGAAGCCCAAAAGAAGTACAAGGGCATGTCACACATACGGAAAAGAGTGGACAGCGGGAAGGTAAAATGTTTCTGGAACGATAATCACGGTACGATATGGTTCAAGAACTGGATAGTTGTAACCCGAGATGTTGTGCTCCGGAAGAAAATATTGGATGAAGCTCACATGTCAAAATTTTTTATTCACCCGGGCAGCAATAAAATGTATCAAGATTTAAATACCAAGTTTTGGTGTACATGCATGAAGCGGGAAATAGCATAGTACGTATCCGAGTGTGATACGTGTCGGCGAGTGAAGGCCAACCCTATGAATAAAGCAGGACAGCTGCAACCGCTGAACATTCCGGCACTGAAATGGGAGGATGTGAGTATGGATTTCATAGTCGGATTGCCACTCACATTCCGGAATCATGATTCGATTTGGGGTATAGTCGACCGACTAACCAAATCAGCACACTTCATTCCGGTAAATGTTGGATTCAATGCCAAGAAATATGCGGAGTTGTACATATCAAGAATCGTGTGTCTATATGGCATTCCTTGCATGATTATTTCAGATCGAGGCTCACTGTTCCTTGCTCGTTTCTGGGAGCAGATACATGCCTCGTTGGGTACTAAACTGATTAGAAGCTGCGCATATCACCCCCAGACCAATGGACAAACCGAGAGGGTGAACCAAGTCCTTGATGACATGTTGTGTGTGTGTGCCATCCACCACGGTAAAAATTGGGATGATCATTTACCGTTGCGGAATTCTCGTACAACAGCGGTTATCAAGCAAGTATCAAGATGGCACCATACCAAGCTCTCTACGGCCGGAAATGCAGCACACCGCTAAATTGGTGTGAGTCTGGTGAGAGAGTGACGTTCGGGATTGATCTAGTCAACGAAGCCGAGGAACTAGATTGGATCATTCAAGCGAACTAAAGAGCGGCTCCATCTCGACAGAAGAATTATGCGGAAAAGCGACGTCGCCTGCTGCACTTTGATATCGGAGATCATGTATACCTCCACGTGTCACCGATGAATGGAATTCATCCGTTCGGAGTAAATGGAAAGCTAGCTCCCCGATTTATTGGCCCGTTTTCTATTACGGAAAAGTGCGGACTTGTGGCTTATCAATTGGAATTACCAGCATCTCTCGCTGGTATACACGACATTTTCCACGTATCTCAGCTCCGGAAATTTCGCAAGTTCACAGCTACAGTCCACACTGATGAAATCGGCGAATTGCAACCCGATTTGACGTACTCCGAACAACCAGTTCAGATTCTCGATGAGAAGATCCGAACCACGCGGAACCGTGCGCTGTGGTTTTATAAAGTGTTATGGAGCAACCATACCGCTGAAGAAGCAGTATGGGAAACTGAAGAATATCTCCGCTCCAACTATCCGGATTTCTTATCGTCTCACATCCGGTAATTTCTCTCCTACTTCATCTCATCATTATAATCTCAGGATGAGATTCTTTTAAGGGGGGAGGAATGTAAAATCCCTAATTTCCATAATTCAAAGTTCAGTTAGGACAAAAATTTTGAATGATAAACAGAATTAAAAAGGAAATGAAAAAACCAATTGATTCAAACTCCAAATGTGGAAATTAAAGAAAATAAACTTAGATAATGTTCTAATGAAGTTAACATGAAGATTTGAGTTGACCAATGCATTGAAAATATTCCAGATAGTATCCTTGCAAATTTTCATAAATTTTGAAGCAAGTTTGCTATTTAATTCAATAGCTTCATTGAATTCAACTCAAATTCAAATTCATATTTGAATTCAAACAAAACTTTGCCAAATTAACAATCTGATTCCAGAATCAATTTCTACACCTCAAAATTTTTTTACCATAAAATATCTAGAATTTTTGGACACAAGTGGGTGGGAGAATTCAGTGTCCAAAGAAGATAGGCTTGAATAGAGATGTGGGACCCACTTGTCAGTGGGACAATTTTGTCCCTGTTCTTCGCAGGGCGCCACCTCCTGGCATGCAACTGCCACAGAGCTTCTTACCTCCCTGCATAGACTCAAGCTGCCTACAGCTCCTCCCCAGGCTCCTCCTTATCATCTCCTTAGCCCCAAGTCGAGTCTTTCCTCCTTGCTTCATCCCTAGCTCAGAAACATCACATCCGGTGAGTTCTTCCCCGCCCTCTCCGTTCTTCGGTTTTGCAGGCGATTGAGCCCGTGTTGCGCCGAGGTACAAACATAGAATAGTGGCACAACCTTCCTCTCTATCTCCTCCATCGATTGGTTCATTGTTTCATGCCTTGTGTTGTTGTATTTCGAGGTTTTCTCGCCGCCCACGGGAAGGCCGCTTAGAGAGTCATCTGCTGCTCCATGGAACCGCAGCTACGACCATTATCAAGCTTCAATCCTTTAAGGAAAAAGGTTCACAATCATGTCTAGTTCCGGCTCGCAAATTTTCAGCTCTCGTCATAGCTTGTAGCTCGGCTTTTCCTCGGTGAACCGACGCATAGCTCTTTTGCATGCCTCAGTTCTTCATCCAAATTCGGTTTACACATGCCATCTTTCATTGATTTGCTTAGCAAGTAGCATCTACACAATCTAGCGCACCTCCTTGCCGAAAACGGCCATAAGTTATCGATCACGCGCATAGAAATTGAAGTTCTTGCAGCCGCCGGTTGAAAAGCCGAGGGTCACCGTCGAACTTGTATTTGCGGCCATTTCTACCTCAATAGAAGTTCATTTTGGTCATCCTGATGATCCCAGGGTGCTCTCCTATCATTTACCGAGTGATTTAGGCCCTTGCTGAGGCAAATTCGTGTTCGCCGGATCCCTAATCGCCACTGCCGCCGTTGCGCGAGCTTTTCCGGCCATCCATCGCCGCCGAGAGGATCTCCATCGTGTTCTACGGCCGATTCTAGGTGGGGGTGGCGAATTTAGAGATCTGGCGTGCCCTGGAACGGTCGTTGGAGAGCCACCGCCGTTGGGCGCCACCGCCGGTCCAGCGAGGGCGCCGCTGGCTCGAGGTGGAAGATGACACCACGGGGCCCAGCTGTCAGCCTAAGACGGTGCGCCCCAGATCTGCTGCGGCTCAGTGATCCCGTGTGGCTACATCCGTGAACTTTATAACCCCGTGCGGCTTCAACCCGATTGGCCCATTTCAAATCTGTGGGCCCAGCCCTTTATTCAAATATTTCCCATTTGAATTTTATTCCAGATTTTGCCCCAACTTGGAAAATCCATAACACCTAGTAGAACTGTCCAAAAATTCCCTAATAAATTTTTTTAGAACCAGCATGAAGAATACATTCCAGTGGTGCACTTGGATTTGTATTAAAGTCCATAGGAATTTCTCTATAATTCAAATAAACAAAATACTTATGTAATTAATTCCTATAGTTCTTTTCTTTGGAAAATTACTAAATTTTTCCACAACCTTCATATTGATATCCCTGAACTCCAGCAAAAATATCATGGTCATTAGAAATAATTTACATGGTCTGATCACCTGTGTATTCTCTATGCACATAAAAATAGCCAAATTCATTTAGAATTTGTACAGAAACTTCTGCAAACTTCTAAATTGAATATCTCTTAGCATAAAGCTTCAAATTTGTCAAACAAACTTTGTTGTTTTCTCTTTATCCACACTAACCAGAACTACAACACAATCTTCATGAAAATCACTAGATTTTCCTGTAGAGCCCTTCAAAGCAAAAATTATGTTAGATTTTTATCTGATTATTCACTTCATAGAAAAATCTGAAATTTTGCCAAATGTTCTTTAGTAAGTTTCAGAATTCCTGTAAAAATTTCAGCTTCATTGGACATTATTAACCTAGTTCAATCTGGAGATTTCCCTAGCTGGTCTTATAATAATAAAAAAAACAACAGAAACTTTTCAGAAAAATATCCCAACATGTAAATTCAATATCCCACAGTAGGATACTTAGAAAATTAGGAATCCAATTTTTTTTAGTCACTCTTGACCTCCTCTAAATATAACTCCAACTTTTGGCCATGGAAAGACTACAGATTTTTCCTCAAAATTCTGGGAAGTGTTTAGGTTCATTGAATTTTATACAACTGTAACTTCTATGAATTGATCCCAATTTTGGCCGGAACCTCACCCATAGTGCCTAGTGTCATCTATAAAATTTTCCAGAACCATTAGTCTTAAATTTTATACTTAACTGTCTTTCCTTTGAGCTATAACATAATACAGGTATTGATTAACTTGCATAATTCTTTGCATATCGATTAGTTGCCGAGCTAAAGAGGATCCCGGAGATACTTGAAGTAATCCCTCTGGAGATTAACTTTGATACCGTCTCGCAACCAGGCAATTCCCTATTGCATTTAAGCGCTATTACAAAATTTTGATTTGTATCACCTATGTCTACGGTGAGTTATGTGCATTAGGGCTAAGGTGATTGAAAATCCACTTGCATGACCAGAACATATTTGGGTAGTTGTTAAGTCATTGTGTAGATTATTCTATGCTAAATATTGTATAGGTTTGGTAGAAGTTGAAAAGTTGGAATCTACTCGCATAGCTAGGACTTTTTCACACAGGAATTGGTTCAAAGAAAATGGTGTAGTCATCTTAAAATGAGACCGGGCAGGGGCGTAGGATGCAGCAAGACGCGGTCTTGGGTGCGTATCCCTGCCTGTGTCGGTTAAGGACCGATCCGTATGCCGCCTTGTTGAGCAAGTTTGAATCGTACTGGAGTCATAGTGGATATATGAGGTCCAGGAAACTGATGTACCTTGGGAAGCTTTTGTTGAGACTTTTTCGATCGCCTGAGGCTTTCGGCCGCAGCATAGTAGTCAGAAACTCGCTCTTGAAGTCTTCACAGCGGAAGGGTGCACCATGAGTGGGAATACTGTCCTAGACGATTGAATCGATTCAACTTGGTAGGAACTTGAGAAAGGTGGCTGCGTACGACGTCCGTGGAGTGCACGTAGGTGACTTCTAGTACGGGTGTACGTGTCATGTATTCCGAGTATCTTTGATTCGAATCACCGTCCCTCGCGGATACGAGTACCACTTGTTCACTGTGTTGTGACATAGTAATACTTGCACTTGAGATGAGAATTAATTGCTGCTGTTATGAACATTATATTATCATGGTATTGCTATGTTGTATGTATTAGTATAGTGCTCATTAAATTTATTTTCCACCTCAGGCATGCAGCATCGTGATGAAGCGTTTCTTGTTTGATTGTGGAGTTATGATGTTGTCCCGCACAAGGTTTAAGCTGCTGCTATAAATCTGAAAATAAGGACCCACAATTAGGCATGTCTGTTATGCAAATCTGCCATCCTATGTTATGTCTTTACCCTCATGTAGAGTTTCATGTTTAGGTGAGACGGTTAAGTCTTGCTGAGCCTTCGTGCTCACGGTTGCTATATAAGTTGTTTTGCAGGTACTAACTCCTGTTCTTATGATTATGGTTGTCCGATGAGACTCGAGACTCTCCGAGTAATATACTCATGTGGGAACCATGCCGCTGCTGTTTGCTCTTCGTGGCTAGTGAGGAACGTCTGTTGGCTGGACGGCTTCCCTTTTGCTTATTAGACATGAGTACGAGAGTTGTAATCTTATCTTCCGCTGTAGTTTATTTTTATATAAACTATTTGTAAACTGAACATCTTTGTAAATTTCAGCAAATGATTTATGTAATACGTGTTCCTTTACATGTGTGCTGTTGGGTGTCGCATCGCACGGCACCACCCAATGTGATTCCTGGAAAGTGTGGACTCTGGTCCCCACATTGTAGTGGTGGCTCACTACGTCACCGTCCTTGGTTTTTAGAGTGCACATGAACTCCTCGCTAGGCTACAGTGTTGGGAGAGACTCGTCTTTTTTAGGAAATGGACGGGTCTTAACTGACTTAAGGCCACCCGTAGTCGGGCGACGTGCAGGTGTCGTCGACTTCATGGGCATCCTCCGAGGGGATAATGACCGTGCAGCACCACGAGGCATGGTGCTCCGCCCACTAGGAGTCGTCATCAGTGGTGGAATCATGGCGAGAGGTACGTCATATAATGCCATCATGGACTCCAAAGCGAGGGGCGACTTGTCATTGACCGGCGTGATGTATCCACTTAGGTTGAAGGTTGAACTAGAGTGGGGATGAGGCACAATTTTCTTGTCGGCCATGACTTGGATGGGAGGAACAAGAGATGGGTTTTTCTGGATGGTGCAAGTTTCTCCTTTCTATCCCCGTCAATATATAAGCGGATAAAGTACAATAGCATCGAGAGTCTTGTTGTGGTACATCGGGAGAGTCCACACGAAAAAAACAGAAAGCTGACGGCACAAGGGGGAGGTCGGCCGACCCTAGGGTTTGGCCGAACCCTTCCTGGCTCCCTTTGGGCTAAGTTTTCGTGAGTTGGCTAAATGGGCCCGTGGATGAATAATTGAATGGGCCCATTAATTGGACGTGGAGAATTTAGGCAGAATTTAAAGAAATGGCGTGAAAATCAATAAGATTCATCACGTCAATTTCTTTTTCCGCGTCATTCTCTTGAGATTAAAGAAATAATTTGAGTCGGTACCCGTTCACATTAAATAGTTGATCATCATAACCTTGGAGTGTGATTGCTCCATGGGATTAGGTTTCTACTACGGTGAAGGGTCCTCCCAATTTACTCCTGAGCTTTCCATGTCCAAAAAGTTCCACCCTAGATTTGAAGAGTAGAACTTTATCTCCAGGTTTGAACTCTTTAGGTGTAATACTTTTATTGTGCCATATCTTGGTTCGTTCCTTGTAGATCTTGGCACTATGGTACGCCTTATCTCTCCACTCTTCCAACTCAGAAAGTTGCTTCAATCGGTGTTTTCTTGCTTCGTGAAGGTCCATGTTCCACCGCTTGATGGCCCAGTAGGCTCTATGTTCCAACTCTACAGGAAGATGACAAGTCTTCCAATAGAGAAGTTGGAAAGGAGACATTCCGATGGGAGTTTAGTAGGCAATACGGTATGCCCACAATGCGTCTGGTAGCTTATGCTTCCATCCCGTTCCCATTTCCAAGACGGTCTTTTGCAGAATATTTTTAATTTGCTTATCAGATGTTTCTGCTTGACCACTTGTTTGTGGGTGGTATGGAGTAGCAATGTTATGCTACACACCAAGCTCCCTTAGAAAGTTCCAGAAGGACATATCTATGAAATGAGACCCTCTATCACTTATGACCATACGGGGAGTGCCAAAGCTTGGAAAAATGATCTCATGGAACATTTTTCTAGCTTGCTTAAAATCAACATTTTTGCATGGAAAAGCTTCTACCCATTTTGACATATAATCTACAGCCACCAGAATGTAATCGCAATCGTTGGACCTAGGGAAAGGTCTCATGAAATTAATACCCCACACATCCAATAATTCCACCTGGAGATTATAAGTTAGGGGCGTCGCATTGCGAGGTTAGATTCATCCATGCTTTTGGCATTCCAACATCTTCGAATAAATTCTTTTGTATACTCATACATAGAATACCAGTAGAGTCCACTTTGCAAGATCTTTGCCTCAATACGGTAAACACCGTAATGGCCACCATAGGGGTCAGCATGGCATTTCTCAATAATCTTGGTGCCTTCAATAGATGGGACACACCTTCTAAGAAGGCCATCAGCACAAACACGATAGAGGTATGGGTCGTCCCAATGGTGTCTACGACTCTCATAGATGGGTTTCTTTTTGTTTTCCCGTGGTGGTACGTATCCTGTGACTATGAAGATCACGATATCCGCATACCAACGGTGAGAGTCAGTCACCTTGAGAAGCATATCATCTCATAGGAAGTCATTGATAGGAATGTCCCTGGTTTGAGTGACTTCCATACGTGAGACAAGATTTGCCACATAATTCTCTACTCCTTTCTTATCTTTGATTTCTGTGTCAAACTCTTAGAGTAGAAGAATCCAACGGATTAGCCTTGGTTTAGCATCCTTTTTGGTGATCAAATACTTCTAGGTAGCATGGTCTGTATAGGCTATGTCCTTGGCTCCAATCAAATAGGACCTAAACTTATCGATAGCAACAACTATAGCCAAGAGCTCTTTTTCAATTGTGGCATAATCGAGTTGAGCTCCTGTTAGAGTTTCGCTAGCATAGGCTATTGCATGATGCTTTTTATCTTTGGTTTGGCCAAGGACCGCACCAACAGCAAAATTACTAGCATCGCACATGATTTCGAATGGTTGCGTCTAATCGGAAGGTTGAATGATCAGAGCTGTGATGAGTGCCTTTTTGGGTGTATCAAATGTTTTAAGGCATTCATCATCGAAATCAAAGCGAGCTTCCTTAGCTAGTTGGTTAGTGAGGGGTCAAGCGACTTTTGAGAAGTCATTGATGAATCGCTAATAGAACCCTGCATGACCTAGAAAGTTGTGGATTCCCTTAACATTGATAGGAGGTGGAAGTTTTTCAATGACCTAAATCTTTGCTTTTCGACCTCTATCCCTCTCTTGGACGTTAAGTGTCCAGTAATGATGCTTTTATGGACCATGAAATGGCACTTTTCCCAATCAAGTACAAGGTCCTTCTCTTGGCATCTTTGTAAGACCTTGTCTAAATTTTCTAGACAATGATCAAAAGTTTTTCATAGATGAAGAAATCATCCATGAAAACTTCCATGATCTCCTAAATCATGTCGGAAAACTTAGACATCATGCATCTTTGAAAAGAGGCAAGAGCATTGCACAATCCAAAGGACATACGTCGGTAGGCATAAGTTACATAGGGACATGTGAATGTGGTCTTACTTTGATCGTTGGGATGGATTCGGATATTATGATAACCAAAATGTCCATCAAGAAAACAAAAGTAGGAGTTTTTGCCAACCGCTCTAACATCTCATGAATGAAGGGCAGTGGAAAATGATCCTTCCTTGTAGCCTTGTTAAGTTTTCGGTAATATATGCACATCCTCCAACCTGTGACGGCTCATTGAGTAATTAACTCATTCTTCTCATTTTGAATGACCATCATACCCCCCTTTTTAGGCACTCCTTGAATTGGGCTAACCCATTCACTATGAGGGACGGGGTAGATAATCCCAGCATGCAGAAGTTTCAAGACTTCTTTCTTGAAAACTTCCCACATCGCATTATTCAATCGCCTTTGAGGTTCCCTTGAGGGGACACTCTCAGGGTCAATAGGAATGCGATGGGTGCATAATGCTAAACTAATCCCCTTGAGATCCTTTAATGGATAGCCAAAAACAGCCTATGCTTTTCTAACATGGCCATTAGTTTGAGTGTCTCATCATCTGAAAGCTTGTCACTTATGATAACAACTGCTTCCAAATCGCCATTTAGAAAGGCAAAACGTAAGCCCGGTGGTAGAATTTTTAACTCAACAGGAGGTTTTAGGAAGAACTCTTCTTTTGGTAATTCAATTGCCTCCTGAAATTCATCCTCCTCTTGTGTGGAATCTTCTACTCCTTGAATTTCAAGGTGTTTTAAGAAGTGAAGGGTCCTAACCTCCTCTAATGGCTCATCATGTATGGGAGATTCTGCGGATGTGTTCTTGGAACGCAGGGTAGGAATAGAGAACTTTCTCCCTCCAAGTTTGATACTGAGGGTTCCTTCCAAGGGAATTTCTATGAGAAATTTCTCAATAGAAATCCCAATCATAATGTCAAAATCTTGAATTTCGAGCACATTGAAGTCTAGGATTGCCGCAATATCTTCGTGTATTAATGAAATTTGTTGCAAAACCCCACATCCTTCAAGGATGTTTCCGAAAGAATCTCGGAACGATTTACATGTTGGTGCCAGCGACACATCGCCCAAAATGGTTAGAGCATAAGAATTAGTAATGAGATTTACTCCAATAGTGGGGTTGTATAGGACCTTTATTGGCGTCCCTCTAATAAAGCATAGAATAGTTGCCAAAGGTGAGGTCATCCGAAAAATTTTGGGTGACTGCTCATCTTCTGCAGTCCATTCCCTGCATAGAATAGAGGTTAACTCCTTCACCGTCTGTTGAACAAACACTCCATTATGTGGTTCAGGTGGAGTTAATGGCAATGATGGTTTCCTATGGCAACATTACATCAAGGTATTTCCAAAATCTTCAAATATTTCTTCCTCGAAGTAAATGGGAAACATCGAAGGCTGAATTTCTTCTTCCTTCGTAGTTTTTGATTCGGGAAGGGATTCCTTCGGCAAGGTTTGAGATAAGCAAGAGATAGGTTCTTCCTTGTCCATGGATTTATCCTCGGCTCTTGACACTACTTCCTCTTGAGGGGGCTCATTAAGACCCATAATGAAGGAGGAATTTTCTAAAATTCGGTCTAGAATATCCTTGCCTTCTTCTGGCGTCTTATGGAGGAAAGATCCACCATCTGTAATGTCAAGATATAGGGCAGACTCTTTGTTCAATCCCATATAGAAGTGTTGCAAAAGCTATGGATCAGGGATAGACAAATCTGGGCTTGAATTTCTCAAAAGAGAAAATCTTTCCCATGATGGACCTATGGATTCCTTTTCCATCTGCTAGAAGCATAGTACTTCCTTTCGCAAGAAAACAATTCGGGCAATTGGAAAAAAGCAAGACAGAATATGTCTCGTAATTCACTCCAATTTTCATTTGTCTTCCCAACGTTGTAGTCATACCATTGTTTGGCTTTTTCCTTAAGAGAAAAAGGAAACAACTTCCATTTGAGAGTTTCTTGTGTCAAACCCTTGATTAGAAGGCATGAACACAATTGTTCGAACTCTCGTAAATGGTGGAAAGGGTTTTCACAATCTGTTCCTAAGAAGGATTGCTAACAAACCATGGCAATAAAGCATGGGCGAAGTTCATAGCTGGTAGAACAGATGGGTTCTGTCAATGGCGGTGGCTCACAGAACTTGCCCTTTGGGGCAAAATATGAAAGAATGGTGGGCTGCTCCATATACGTGGTGGTCGTAAGAAAACAAAAGATAATATAAGAAAATAGATACGAGGGTGAACAAGGTTCAAAGACTAACAACAACCGTTCCGCGATAACGCTGCCAAAAATTCTTGTTGACAGCTACTAAGAAACATTAACAAATCTTCCCTGGCAACGGCGCCTTATATACTTATTGACATTTATTACATCACAAATAAAAATCCGCAAGCACACAGAAACTGTCGTGTAGCTCTTCCCCTTAAGGAGTATTCCCAAGGGTATCGAATCCAAGGAACAAGTGTGTGATCTCTTAAACTAATTCACCCAAGGACACAATGTTGTTTTGTAGGCAAGGAAGAGAGTGGAATTCAAAGTATTGATTCTAATTCAAAAGAATTTGCAGTAGCTGCTTGCTTTGGGCACGGGTTTCCCCTAGCAACAATGGGACGACTCCCGCCAAGAGCCTATGGCATAGCCGAACATGGAGGATTACTAAGGACAGATAGGGCTGTCATCATGTACTACCTACATCTTCAATTCATGGGTCTACAAGATATTCACTGGTGATTTCTAACCTAAGCACCACGCTTATGTTCTAAATCACAACTCTAGTTGTTTCGAACACAAAACTACTAGAGCCCCTAATAAATTAATGCAATGAACCGACAAGTAACTACCTGTGCAACTACTATGAATTGAGAATCAAATTTGAATTGAACTCACAAAGGTCTTACTTGATTTGAGTACACCTTTGTAGGGATACAAGTGTAGAAGAGGGACTTGACAAGCCCAAGCCTCCTTCTCCTAAACTCTCACCACACTCTCCTTCTACTTGGCAGGCTCTAGGACTACTCTATACCTTTGGAGTAGTGATGTGAGGTGTGGGGTTCTATTTATACTGGGGAGAAGAGTCAGTTCTTGCCACCAAATGCACGCGAATCAGTCACCCATGACCTCTTCAAGCCAAGAGGAGCCAACACGTGGTGTTTGACCGCGTTTGGCACCAGGACATAGTCGGCCGAGTAGGGGGGTCGACCGACCTGGTCTTGGCTCCTTTTGCGGTGTGCTTCCTCCACGTCTCTGCCAGCTGGGTCCCATTGACTGATATTGGTGCTACACCATTGGATGGCCTCAGATACTTCTATTTGTGGGCCATTTGATCCATGTGGTGACACGTGGCATCGCTTTATTTGCCAAAATCCAGTCTTGTGGAGTACTCCCTGCGTGTCTTGGTTTTCAGGGTCTAGATTCACCTGCATACAAATAAACACCAACACTTGTGGAATTGGTCAGTTTTCAACCCTACCACTACATTGTGTTTCCTTTTATGCACATTATGATGTGAATTGGCGGTCTAAATATGGCACTTCAGGACCATCAACATAGCTCTTCGCCTTTGCATTGCTTCTTCCACTTCTGCTCCACTTTGCCATGATGGAGTTTGGTCTTCCAGGCAGCCAGATCAAGAAAGATGAAGATTTGTCAAAGGTCCGCACCTACATGGGATGGTCGAGCAACTCCTTAAACAACTCAATTTGCGTCGGCAAGATCCCCTTCGAGAAGGAACACTTTGGCAAGATCGTCTACTTCAGGCGTTCGCCATGGTAGGGCTCATCCCACCCTTCTCCAGCTTCTTGCTGATGGTGCTGGACTTCTATGGTTTGCACCTTCATCACCTTGGCCCCCACTCTTTCCTGCTAATGGTGACTTTCGTACAATTTTCTGAGATGTGGGTGGGTGTGCCGCTATGCATTGAGCTCTTCATGGCCTTCTTCACAGTCCACTCCACCGAGAAGTCAAAAGAATTACTTGGCTTCTACGACTTCGTGAAGCTCAAGAATTGTCCCATGAAGTACTTGAAGGCATTCCCCCACGGGAAGTCGGACGACAGTAAGAAGGACTGGGTGATTGTCAGCGTGGATCACCATGACATGTTGGAGCTGCCCGAAAGCCTCCCCAACATCGACACTGGCAATTGGGAAGTAGTCCCGACACTATCCGAGGTGTAAAACCCTATTTTGACAAGGATTCAGCAATGCGTGGAGGGAGGAGTGACTCCACAGATGGTGATCGCCAACTTCCTGAGAAATCGGTGGGTTCCACTAAAGAAGAGAGAATGGCCCACATGGGCTTTCAGTGTAGTGATGGACACCAACCAGATTGAAACTAGTCTTTGGTCTAATTTTGATGAAAAGGCTTTGAAGCTTCATCTTCAAAAGCTGCATCACAGAGCAATCCATCCAGATGACCTAACCCCCCCCCACCCCCGACGGAGTTCCTTCCTCTGAACATGGTTTCGGAATTCAGGGGGGAATTGCGGAGGAGGCTACCAAAGCTTGATTATGTGGGCTTGGTGGAGAAGCGAGGAAGTGCAGGGCTCTCCATTCCTGGAGCTTCGGAGAGAAGAGCCCATGCTGCCCCGAGCAAGATGGAGGGTGATACAGGCAAAGGAAAGGGCAAAGAGCCTGCTGAACCTTGCAGCTAGAAGAGGAAGCTGAGGCATGCTGATTGGATCTCCATTAGATCAACTCCGACACAAGGAGTGCCCCCACCTCTGCCAAGTCCAGCTTCAGTGGCAAAATCATCTTCGGAGTCGGTGTTCGCAAAGGGTGCTGGCTCCGGCGAGTCAACCCCGGCCCAGTGCCGACTATGAGCTTTAGGTTCAAAGGTCCTTCCCAGTCGAGGGAGGTCCCAACTGAGGCGACGCCAACGGCGTCGAAAAGCTCCAGGCCAAAATCCGAAGCCTTCACCACTTCAACTACAGTGGGCTCTAGCTCTGGTCGCCAGAAGAAGAAGTTTTGTCCCAAGGTAAGGTCCATCGACTTAACTTGAGTTTTAGTATTTAATCATTACTGTTTCTTAAATTTGCAATTCTGCTTGCAGAACGTCAAGAGCAAGTACAGTAGCTATGGTTCCTACTGTAGCCCCGGGGGTTGCATCGGCTAAAGCTTTCGCCCCGACTTCTACTTCTAGCTCAGTGGTGGTGGCGGATGATACGAAGGCTCCGGAGCCGTCTTTCGTGGAGACAATTCTAGTTATGATGCCAGAAGATCTCGTGGTAGCGCCAGACCATGTGGAAGTAGTACTTAGAGAAGCTCCGACGGTTTCTGCCTCGGCGGCAAAAGCTCCGGCGTGAGTGCCAGAAGTGGCCATAGCTCCAGCAGAGGCTTCGGTGCCATCCTCGGAGGAAACAACTCTGGGGGTGACCATGTCCAAGTCGGCGCAACCAGAGGATCCGTCTGCGAATCCTATGCCTTCTGGGCTGATGATTGAAGATCCGGCTAAGGGACCTCCTTATCAGCTCTGGAGGTAGAAGTTCCAACTGCGGGTCCTTCCTCAGCCGCCATGGAGGTGGACGAGCTCCTAGAGATTAGCCCTGCTGATGTTGAGCTGTTGGGGAACGAGCTTGAGCCAGGCTCCTTCAGTTATTCTGGAGGATCCTTTAGAATTGGCAGAGGAAACTCAAGTAGGTCCTGAACCAATTCCTTTGGCATTGTCAAATAACAATGCCTACTCAATTCTTCGCCATGTCTAGCTCGCATTCGACTACGAACGAATGACTCTCGAAGAGGAGTGCAACACCCTGAGGCATTGGCGCAGTAGGCTGTTCTTCGAGACCAAGCTGACGCAGTCTCGGCTCGTAGACCAGAAGGAGTGGGGGGCCAAGGAGAAAACGCAGCTGGCGCGGCTAGACTACGCACTCAATGAGAGAGAAGCCATCATCAAGGCCCTCAATGATAAGACCCGAGAGGTCTATTGGCATGCTCTGAAAGCCAGAGAATGGGCAGACAGCCGCTCGGAGACCCTCGATGAATTGTGGGAACGACTTCTCAAGTACCGGGAAGCTCTCAATCAAAAGGAGGATAAGATCCTATAGAAAGAGGAAGACCTCATGAAGAGGGAGGAGGAGCTCGCCTAGAAATTGTCCCTGAGGGAGCAAATCTTGGCTGATCGCATGGAATAGTTCATCTATGGTGCGAACAAGAGAAGCACCAGATATGGTCTGTGGGGGTAAACGTCTCCAAAAGAGAGATTGACGTCTCCATCAGGGAGTAGAAGGTGAAGGCCAAAGAGAAGGACTTGGCGGGCGGAGGAACCACATTTACCTTCGAGAGAGGGAGCTCAACGACCAAGAAAAGTAGGTGGTTGAAATGATCTAGCAGCATACTAAGGAAGTTGAGCGCTTCTCCAAGGGGGGTTCTGTGGAACTCTCCGCTGCCAGGGGGTAACTGGAGGATCTTAAGAGCTTGAGGGCAACTGAGTCCCAACAAGTCTTGGATTTCTTGGGGCAAGCCATTGAAGCTCTGGTGCCATTTGGTTTCAACCTAGTATGTCCGGCTGACCCGGAGCCAGAAATGGACTAAGCACTCGTGACATTAAACTCCGCCGGCCAAAAGCTGGAAGCTGTGGGAGACATGGTCCTAGATGAACTGGAGACGAAAGGAAGGTCCCGGGCCAAAAACATCATCGAGTATGTGCTGACATGTTTCAAAAGCTAGGACCCCCAGATGTCTTTAACTCCAGTGTTTGAAGGACCTGTTGTCGAGGAGGAAGAAGCCACCATGGCTCGCGTTCAAGCGGCTATCCAAAGAGTTGCCTCATTCTTCATTAGGAACTCCAGTAGTTAGGACATTTCCTTTTTTGCCTTCATCTTGTAATCCTCTAATTTTGAATGAATGAAATCCTTTTGAATTCCATTTTTGTGTGCCTTTAATGCATTGCCCTTTATATTGTTGGCCCCCTAGTAGATGTGCACAAATTGATTGCGAACATGTACCAAAAGGATTTGACAATGTCTTGAGGACTTCACTTGAAACTCGTTGCCAAAATGATAGCTCCGAGGTTTGAAGCTTACTTCCGACATCTCCGAGGACCCTTTGTTACATCGACGGTGGCCCCTTCGGAGTTGTCAGAGCTTGGTAGCTATGACGGCGCCCACTATCAATGCATAAAACATCGATGGCGAGCCCCCTAGGGGTTGTTGGAGCTTGGTAGCTCCAATGGCGCCCAATATCAACGCGTAGAACGTCAACAGCGGGCCCCCTAAGGGTTATCAGAGCTTGGTAGCTTCGACGACGCTCACTGTCAATGCATAGAACATCGACGGCAGGCTCCTTGGGGGTTGTTAGAGCTTGGTAGATCCAACGGTGTCCATTGTCAACGCATAAAACGTTGACGGTGGGCGCCCTGGGAGTTGTCAGAGCTAGTGCTCCAACAGCATCCACCATCACTCAGAAACTTGCCATCAAATATTCATTTTTCCTGTGCATAAGAAACAAGAAAAACAGTAAAATTCATCCTCTTATCTATAACTTATTTGTGGCTTATTATCCTTCTTTAAATTTATATTCTAAGGAATTTAACATGATGACATAAGTGTGTTGATGAAATCTCTTTATGTCCGAATGCCTTCCGAACCCGCCCTACTCGGACCTGCCAGGATATAGGTAGAGTGGCGTACTTAGGGTGCCTGACCAGTCTAAGTTGATAGCACACTCCAAACGTGTCATAGGCTTTGGTTTTCAGGCATGTAGATCATGCAGCAATGCTAAGACCCAAAAGAAGATTAACAATACAGCTTATATATCACATGAATACCCTACACTAAATTTCAAAGGGATACATGGCAAATGTGGTTCAAAAATTATGAAACTTGGCTGATTGAGTATTTGAATCAGAGGAATTACACTAGTGAATTCAAATCTAGTGTTAATATATTTGAATTGGGCAATTCAATTTGATTTTGAAACTCCTATTTAGATTTCAATTTAAATAGCACATATGCGTACTAAGTCCTATTTTGAACCCCATTTATTTGTTAACATATCCATGTGAGCTTAAATTTCTATTTCCTCTTAAAAATTTTAATTTCACATTTTTGCATTTTTGTTCCATTCAGAAGTGGGCTTTTACAACGGTGAGGTCGTGTATTGTCTACATTCCATACATGAGGGCTCGGGCTTCTGCCACACTCCTTTTTCAGGAGGCTCCTCAAGTAGTATGACATCAAACTTCATCAATTGAAATTGAACGATGTCCTCAATATGTCAGTATTCTTTACCACGGGCAGGGCCTTCCTGAAGATAGAAGCAAATCTGAACCTATGGAGGTTCTTCTTGATACGGGCCCCTAGCAATGAGCAACAACTCCTTGACTTTGGTGGCGCCCACGTTCAACTTTGCACGCAGCAGACATACTACTTAACTGTCCTCCTTTGATCATACCTCAAGGGGTGGCATCAGGGGTGGTTCTACATCTGGAATGTGGCGCCCGGGCTCCCGCGCTTCACCAGTAACCCACTGGAACCGGACTGTCCTAGCGTGAATGGGTCCCTAATGGTGAGATTGTCATGTTGGAGCCACTCCTCACCCGACTGGAGGACCTACAGAGGAGGGGCCACACTAAATTCTCTGTACCTTTGTTGAGCGGAGGACTTACCCCCTCAAAATCTGGGGGCACCCAATAGAGGATTATTTGGAACCGATGGATGCAATTAGGGAGTCAGGGATCGAGCTCTCCAACTTGAAATTGCTATGAGTGTGAGGGAGCTTTCGATAGCCCCGATAGACAACGTCGACCCTTCGGTGCCCCCTATCCGCAGACCAGACCCTCGTTCGAGACCGTCCCAACCCGCCCGTATTGTCCTCGGTACAGGGTGTCATTCGTGGGCAGGCGTCAGGGCACATCCCTGACCTAGTGCTGAGGAAATGGAAGACAAAGATTGGGCAACCTGTCCCCCCACACCCTAAGCCAATCGAGGAGGCTGAGCCGAGCATGATAGTTTGCCGCTTGAAGATGTAATTATATTCCCCCTTTTGCATCTCTGTCTGAGGTGGGGTTTTCACGGCACCTAATGACCCCCCTCCCCCATGTTCCAACAGTTGTTTTCATGGCACCAGAGTTCTAACAGAGGTCTCATCGGAAGCAGCTCGTCTGGCATTGCCTGCAATGGAGGAGGGGCGGCCTTCAACGTGGCCCGTCCGTCCAAGCTTGGTGCTGGTCAAGGCCCTAATTGCCTATGTTGTTGGGTCGGTTGATGCCTCGGTTCCTACTGTTGTGGAGGTCAAGGTGGCGCTAAAGATTCCAAATCCTTTGCCCCCACCCGTGCCTGATGATGGGGAGACTAGTGCGGGGTGGGCTCCAGTTGTGTCTGAGCCTTCAAAGGATCACGCATAGCCAACTACAAGGGAGGTCGGGGCCAAGGCTACCCAAGACTCGACCCCGAGCAACATGCCTATGGGCGGGGTACTGTCGGTCGTGAGGTCCGGTCGAGGAGGACCTGAATGTTCCCTTAAGGATCCGATCCCTTGGCTCAAGTCGTCGATCGTGGGAATCCCTCCGGTGGTTCGGGTCTGACCCCTAAGGTCTAGATTTCCGTCGTTGAGGTGCCAACTGTTGATGTTTCCTATGCACTACTAACAATTCATCCCTAACAGTGGTGCCAAAAATGCATGTTGGTAGGTTTTAATTCTCAGATGAACGTCCGCAAGCGCACGGAAACTATTGTTGACTGTTGTTGTTATACCAATTTCTACCGTCAATAACTCAATTATGTGATGGAAAGAATATTTCTTGCACACATCATAGTTAAGAATAACCTAGTTCCACTTGTACTTGGAGATTATTGTGCATGCAGGTATTTTATACAGAATTGAAGTGAAACAAGGGAATGGATCCTATAAATACCAACTCAGCTAATTAGGCATCACCACGTGGCACCACAGGAATCAAAATGGCCCACAAACAGAAGTATCCGAGGCCATCCAACGGTGTAGCACCGATATCATGGAATGGGTCCCACCTGTCAGTCACCTGGAGGAAGAACTGGATGTTTGATGCCAGGACCAGGTAGGCCAACTATGGGGGTCGGTCTACCCCTTCCTGGCTCCAAACCTGGTCAAAATCCACGTGTTTGCTCCTCCTGAGTTTAAGAAGTCAGTGGTGACTGATTGGCGTGCTTTTGGTGGCAGGAACCGACCCTTCTCAAGGCTATAAATAGGACTCCTCACCCCTCACTTCAACACACACCACTTGAGCATCACTCTATTGTATACACTAGTTCTCCTAGTCCCTTAGTGGAGGTTAGGATGTAGAGAGGAGCCTCTAGTCCCAAGTCCAAATTGGGAATGGTATGGCTCATGTAATTCTCTTGTATTTGTGACTTTGTGATTTATAATAATATCATTATTAGTCTTTATTTACTTATATACTTGGGCAAGCGTTCCTTGTTTGGTTGTGGAGTCCATGTATGTGCTAGGTGTAGATGTTGTTATGATCTATACATAATTTCATTATCACGTTATCATAAACATCATAGACCACCACTTTGGTAAATTAGGTAAAAATATGATAATGTTAATATGAATATGTTAGTACTAGGTCCCAACATTGGTTCAACGATGATTTAGTTCATTGCCTTAGGGTGGCTTGTGCTGCGGCCCCTTATGTATTTACTTAATATGCTAGCATGGTGGTAGGATAATTAGTTAGCGTTGGATGTCTCGTAGACCCACAGATTGAAGTGTTAGGATGTAGGTGGTGACAGCCCTATCTATCCTTTGTAATCCTCCACGTTCGGCTATGCCACAGACTCTTGGCGGGAGTCGCCTAGTATTGCTAGGTGTAAACCCATGCCCGATATGTTGGACCACTAAGCCCTAGTATTCACTATTAGCATAGTCATGTGTACCTTATTAGGCTATGTATATGATAATTAGAGTATAGTAGTAGTAGTTCCATCTCGTAGTCTAACCCTCACTAGGACAACCTTATCCTTGAGTAGCTTTCTTAGGTGTGTGTCACACTACCCTCATTATCATCTTACCCCGGTCTTGATAACTTATTAGTATCCCATAGCTTGATTATATGAGTAGTGTCTACTTTACTCCATTGGCTTCCTTTGGGATAATACGATACCCTTGGGAAAACTCTTGGGTGAAATGCTACACAACAGTATCCGTGCGCTTGCGGACCTCATCTCTTTCAAGAGATGATTTCTGGCGTTAGTAGTTGTCCACAAGCATTTCTGACGCCGTTGCTAGGAATGATTTGTTAGTGTTTCTTAGTAGCTGTCAACAAGCATTTCTGGCACTGTTGCTGGGGAGGGCAAAGGAAGTGAAGGATAGCTATCACTTGTGATTAAGCTATAGTTACTAATAGTTATTAGACATGATTACCCTTGTTTGTTCTCTCCTTTTATGGTGAAAACAGGGTAGTGTTGGCTACCCCATTTTATGGGATTGCCAACAAGGACGCTAGTGCTCAACTGCAAGACGATTCAAAGCTTACCTCAACAAATGTCCGCTAGGCAACACCATTGCCTTTTCGCGGAAGAATATCAGCTTCCAGTAGGTACCAAAGTCATCCATCCCTAAGCTTGGGGGAGGCTCCAAGAATTTTTCTTGATTTACCTCCACCATGGGATGGACAGTTGGCTCTTAATCCAACACTTATGTCATGGGTTGTCCTCACCAATCTATGATCACATTCATGCTGGAGCTAATGGAGTCCAATTCTCGTTCATCATGGATGAGAATATGGTCTCTACTCAAGCGGTGGATTGCAGAATGCTCTCGTTCCCTTAGCTTGGCATGCACACCACTTAACATGCTGAACATGCTAGCTATGGAACTACACCTCCCATTGGAGTATCATGAAGATTATGCCAACGGAGAAGTGGTTGGAAATATCCAAGTCATGGATATTCAAATGATTTGTGAAAATCCATGTCAACAGGGGCCACTTGGGAAATCATTTCCTTAAGACCCATGGGGATTCTTTCTTCCATACAACAAATCCAATAGCTACCATTCACGAGGAGGTCAAGGATGGAATCAACATCACCCTTGTAATCAAGGAGGCTATGGCGATTTCATTTAAGTTCAACTAGCCTACCTTGAAGTATCTTGTCCATGGCCATGCAAGAAATCAAGACAACATCAGCGTGAAGCTCTTGGCCAAGGACAAGAATATTAAAGATCATTTAAGATCCAAGATATCCCACAATCACTTGTCGGGATTCCTACCCTTCGACCAAGCCCATCCAACTTAGGGCAAGTGACATTGTGGATAAATTGTTTCTTGTTTGATTGTGGAGTCCACATGTTATAATGCCCAAGGAAGTCTTTGATCCATGATCAAAGTATGGGTTGACCTTAAGGAATGTCAAGAAGGTGCAAGTGGCACCCCTAAAAGAAAGACAAGCCTCACCATGCTCACAAGAGAATATCTTCAAGAAGGAGAAGCCATCACTACATCAACAAGTCTTCATAAAGATGACGGAGAGGCTAGGGCCATCATGTGGTCCACATGTCCAACTAACTTTCCAAAGGAGATTTGGCATGTCAATCAAGATAAGTTGTCCAGATCTTCAACTCCGGGATTGGACAACAAATTTTCATGATAAACAGGACGAAGGTAAGTCCTACTCATCGGACTTCAAAAATTCGATGAGTCCTTACCTGTAGGTTAATTGGTAGTTATCACATATTTGTTTTCCCCAATTGCACACTTGAATTTCTCATTTGCATTTAGCATGATTGAATTTTCACATTTGCATGTTGGAAAGTAAAATTTCCAACCATCATAAAACTGAAATTTTGATTTAGGAAATAAATTTATTTGGATATGAACCTTGGTCATAACCATTTGAATTCATCTACCTAATTCAAACCAAAAATATTTTCCTTAGACATTCATTGCATTTGCAAGTTGTTTCATGTTGGGCAAAACAATTTGACAAAGGGTACAACATGCTTTTCAGCTAACATAACCTGTTTTCGAGTTGCTTTGTTTGTTCTTGATTTTAGTGCATCCAGTACACAATTTGTAAATAGGTTGGAAGGCCCCATCGAGCGCATATCCCTCCATCGATCTCATTTTGAGTATATGATGAAGGAATGATCAAGATGGTGGTCTAATGAAGGAACAAGATGAAGCCCATTCAACTCCAACCTCAACATGGCATTGAACATGAAGGCAACACCAAAATCCATGGTCGTGAATTTCTCACACAACGACCTTCAACCAAGACTGCTCTTCAATTGATGTAAAAGTTTAAAATTTTCCATCATTTGAATTGCGTTAGGATTGAATGACTTTTGCTTACATTGGCAAGGAAGGTTTACACCTTATTATCATTCAATTCTTATGCATCCTCACGGGAGTAAGCGTTGGCATTACTCTTTTTGATTCTTCAAAATGGAATGTCACCTTACTTGGGAATAAATTTAAACAAGTACCTAAAATGTCATAAGCACTGCTAAAATTAACTTAGACATTTTCTGCCTAAGTAATGCTTATGGAATGACTTAATGGTTGAATTGGTATGTAGCAACCTAGGAATAGGGATGTCAATAATTTTGATTTGAAACTCATTCATGCATGGATCACTAAAATTCAAATTCCTAGGCAAAAAAATGTTCAAGAGGATAAAATTGAGAATCTTGTTTGCCATGATCCAACTGATAACACTTGCTCTTGTGTAAAAAGCTATGATGGTTAGAAAATTTACAAGATGAAGGTATCCGTATAGTGTATTAATATCACTTGCATTGCTATGAGTAGGAGATTTAGAAAAATGTGCAAATTGATTTATCCTTAAAGCCCCACTCCTATCAATGATTCATACATTGTTCATGAATACATTTAAAATTGGACCCACTGCATCTTTGATTTTGTTCTTCCCCGTGAGTACAAATGAAGATTTGGTTACCTAACCGAAAAATTCGTTTGTACAAGTATCGGGAGCTAAACATCCCACTCTATCATAGATAGGATGTTTGAAGGAGTAAAATGACTATGCAGGCATTCAAAGATCCAATTGTTGGAAACCCTAAGAGGATTCCATTTCAATATCTCTTGGTCGAGGAGTAAATTAGGATGGTTGCTACCTATCGGAAGTTAAGCCTGAAGGTCAACTATAACTATATGTGGCCGGATATTTGACATGGAAACCCTCGGTGAGCAACCAATGGGCTGCTACAAATATGTGAAAGCATTATGCTCTCAACTATTCTAAGCACTCTTTCAAGCTCAAGGTCATTCCTTTGTGGCTATAAGGTATGTTCTACCTTAACCAAGGAATGACAAGATCACATCCAATGTGTATCGGATGCAAGGTTTTCCTATGTGGCCTAAAAGTATTTTATACCTTAACCAAGGAACAATGGATCACACTCAACCCATGTTGAGTGGACATCATCCCCTTGTGGTTATACGTATGTTGTACCTTAGTCAATGAATAATGGATCGTACTCAACACATGTTGGGTACGTGTCACTCCTTTGTGGCTAAAGGTTATCACTACCTTACCCAAGAAACGACGGATCACACCCAATGTATGAGGGGTACAAGTTATTCCATTGTGGCAAGAAGGTATGATACACCTTAGTCAAAGAATGACGGAACACACTCAACCCATGTTAGAGTGCACGTCATGCCTTCGTGCTAAGGGTTATCATTACCTTAGCCATAGAATAACCAAGTACATCCAACCTATGGAACCTTGAGGTGTGGATGAACGACATCGACAACACTCTCCTCAACCACACACGTAGAACCCATGGAAGGCAGCCCAACATCGACACTCAACCCTCCAATGCAAACGCCATGCTGCAACAAGGTTAGGCCAACCTCATGGCCTACATCCGTCGTTAGGGTTTTAACCCCTATGACGGACCTGGACCAAGAACAAGCTTGGGTAGGACCCCCACTTGAGGTAACTTGTATCAGATCCCATTTGCATTCCATTATTTTATTTATTTCTTTCCACCACATTTGCATCTTAAAAAAAGATTAATAATAATCTAGTATCGATTAGGTTAATAAAATAAAGAATGTGCTGTAAGAATATTTTTACTTTGCATATGTTGAAATTATGAATAGTTGCTCTGTTTTATTTTATCTAGTCCATTGCATACAACTTAGTATTCTCCAAGTACTGGGTTTATGGGCTTAGAATATTCTTGCTTGAAACTTAGAAATTGTGGGTAGCAAAGGCTAAGTCCAATTCTAGGTTGTTGTGGGATATGATATAGTGATAAGAGCTGCTAATATCCTAATTTAAAATGAACCTTGATTTCGTGCAGAAATTTAAAATGGGAGTTCCTCATTTGATAGAAATTGCTATCAAATCCATATGATGATTTAAACTAAGATAAACCTAATACATATGCTATTTGCCTTCACATTGAGCTTTGCCAAATTAGTATAGACCTATGTGAAAATCATTTCATACTTCTAAGATCAGATTGCATGGGCATGTGCTAAACTTCTACACTAGAAGTTAGCAAAATTCTATTATACCATTCCACCACCAAAAAGATACTCTATGATTTTCATGCATAATACTCTCTCAAAGTTATTTGAAAAGAGGAGTAGAAAACATGGCTACAAGAAAAAGAAAATGCATGCTCATGCACAAGAGCGTGAGAAAAAAAAGAAAAAAAAGAATAAGTAGCCATGTTTCATCCTCAAAAAAAGAGAGGGCATAAAAAGGAGTCATCTTCATATTCCCACTCCACAACTATTCCATCACACTTGCACAAATATTGATAAAAAGTATGATTTGTTTTCTCCTAAGGCTTACTCTTTTGACTTAGCAATATATGTGTTGCAAATATGCCTACTCTTGATCCCTACCAAGCTCCACATACAAGCCTCATTTAGATGTAGGACAAGAAAGGCATTGCCTTGGTGAGGATATAAATACAACTTCCCACATAGGAGTGATTGAGCGCATCATTTGAGGAACTTAAACCCGAAAACCATTTGAAAATTCTCCGAAAATTTGAGTGGAACTCATACATTAGGTGATACATGCTCATTTTGCTGTTATGTCCTTCAACCACCGAAGAAAAGGATGAGGCATAAGTCCCATAATGACTTAAAAAAGGGTGAGGTACCATAACCAATTTATTCAATGCAAGGTAGAATACTTTGTTGTGCACTTTGTACTTTTGCAAAATAGGACATAGTAGAAACTCCCGATCAACAATCTAAGTCTTTATCTTTGCTTCGGGACGAGCAAAGGGTAAGCTTGGGGAGTTCATTGACGGTCGTTGTATACCAATTTCTAGCGTCAATATAACTCACTTATGTGAAGGAATGAATATTTCTTACACACATCATAGTTATGAATAATCTAGTTCCACTTGTACTTGGAGATTATGGTGCATGCATGTATTTTATACAGAATTGAAGTGAAACAAGGGGATGGATCCTATAAAATACCATCCCAACCAATTAGGCATCGCCAGGTGGAACCACATGGATCAAATGGCCCACAAACAGAAGTATCTGAGGCCATCCAACAGTGTAGCACCCATATCATGGAATGGGTCCCACTTGTTAGTCACCTGGAGGATGAACTGGTCGTTTGGAGCCAGGACCAAGTCAGTCGACTAGGAGGGTCGGCCGACCTTTTCCTAGTGCCAAATCCGGTCAAACTCAAAGTGTTGGCTCCTCCCGGCTTGAAGAAGTCAGTGGTGACTGATTCTCGTGCTTTTGGTGGCGGGATCTAACCCTTCTCCAAGCTATAAATAGGACCCCTCACGCCTTACTTCAACACAATCGACTTGAGCATTCACTCTCTTGTATACATTAGTTCTCCAAGTCCTTAGTGGAGGTTAGGCTGTAGAGAAGAGCCTCTAGTCCCAAGTCAAAATTGGGAAAGGTATGGCTCATGTATCTTCTCTTGTATTTGTGACTTTGTGCTTTATAATAATATCAATATTAGTCCTTATTTACTTATATACATGGGCAAAGTATTTTTTGTTTGATTGTGGAGTCCATGTATGTGCTAGGTGTAGATGTTGTTATGATGTATACATAATTTCATTATCATGTTATCATAAACATCATACACCACCACTATAATCTAAGTAGGTAACAATATGATAATGTTAATATAAATATGTTAGTGCTTTGTCCCAACATCGGTTCAACGATGATTTAGTTCATTGCGTTAGGGTGGCTCGTGTCGCAGCCCCTTAGGTATTTACTTAATATGCTAGCATGATGCTAGGATAGTTAGGTAGCGTTGGATGTCTCGTAGACCCACTGATTGAAAAGGTAGGCAGTAGGTGGTGACAACCCTATCTGTCCTTTGTAATCCTCCACGTTCGGCGATGCCACAGGCTCTTGGTGGGGGTCACCTAGTATTGCTAGGCGTAAACCCGTGCCCAATATGATGGACCACTAAGCCCTAGTATTCACGATTAGCATAGTCTTGTGTACTTTATTAGTCTATGTATATGATTAATTAGAGTATTGTAGGAGTAGCTCCATCTCATAGTCTAACCCATGCTAGGACAACCTTATCCATAGAGTAGCATGCTTAAGTTTGTGACAGAGTACCCTCATTATCATCTTACCCCTGTCTTGATAACTTATTAGTATCCCATAGCTTAATCATAAGAGTGGTGTCTACTTTACTCCATTGCCTTCCTTTGGGATAAATATGATACCCTTGGGAATACTCTTGGGTGAAATGCTACACGACAATTTTCGTGCGCTTGCTAACCTCATCTCTTTCGAGTGATGATTTGTAGTGTTAGTAGCTATCAACAACTATCGATGTAGCATTTACCCTTTAAAGAGTATTCCCAAAGGGTGTCATTTATATATTACAAAAAGAAGGCTTGGTGGAAGCAAAGCAATCATCAAATGGAGAGGCTAGGTTGGTCTAGGTAGGCTTCTAGCAAGGATGGGTTAATTGATAAGTGGAGGTAGTGTGACACACACAAGAGCATTCTATCATACGAGGATAAAAGAGGTAATAGAGGGACTAGGCTTAGAGTTAGGTAGACACTCCTACTATGCTTCTAATGTACATATACATAGCCTAAGTTAGTTACTAATGATTATATTAATTATGAATTCTCATGCTAAATGGACTAACACATCGGGCACTGGTTTACCCCTAGCAACACTGGGCGACTCACGCCAAGAGCCTGTGGCATAGCCGAACGTGGATGATTACAAAGGACAAGTAGGGCTGTTACCACCTATTGCCTACCTCTTCAATCCGTAGGTCTACAAAACATTCAACACTACTCTCTATCCTAGCACTATGCTAGCATATTAATTAAATACCTTAAGAGCCTAGGCACAAGCCATCCAAAGGCAATGAACAAAATCATCATTGAACCAATGTTAATTCATAGCATAAGTGATTCATGTTAACATAATCATATCATAGCAAATTAGACTATAGTGGAGGTTTATAGTGTTTATGATGATATAATGATCATTGTTTAGCATAATCATAAATATTATTCCTACCACATACATGGAATCCAAAATAAAACAAGAAACGCTTCATCCGAGTATATGAACATGTTTGAATAAAGAACAATGCATACGAAGGTATTGTGGACGTGGTTGGAATATGTTTGCACATGTGCACAGAGTGCATGGATGTGGCTGCATGGTTGCAAGGCGTGATGAAGATATGTGGACTTAAAGAATTGGTCAAAAAGGTCCAACTGGCTAGGTTATGGACTCAGGCTGCCGCTAAGTCTGGTTTGACTTAAATATGCATAGAATTGAGTTGGTTATGATAGGATTTCGTGTGGGTCATGAAGTTTAGTTGTTTATAGGAAAGGGGCATACATTCCTATGGTGTTTGGGAGTCTTAAGATTGCTTCTATCTGCATATAGAAGAGTTTTGAGTAGTTATGGAAAGTTTCGGTGGTAACTGAGTAGGATACGAGTCCTAGTTTGGTTTGGGTTGGCCTCAGGGCTGGTTATATAAGCAAGGGAGGCCAGAGCTCATGCTACACGGACTTCGGGCTGTTCCTATTGTGTTCTATTGAATAAAGATTGTATTTTAATGGAACTTTTGTGCCTTGTTTGTCCGACTTGTTTCACACAAGTTTTTCTCGTTGAGTTTCTTCACAGCACTACCTTGCATTGGTGGTTTTATCATAACTCGAGTTTTACATATCCAATTGACGTTTTGGATTGTCTTCATAACTTGATTATCTATCATATGTGAAAATTTCACAGTCATTGGAGTGGTTTCTGATCTGCACGAGTTTCTTTGCAGTGTTGCAGATCTGATTTTTCTCGAGTAGAACAGATTGACCATTGTTCGATCTTTCGATCGTAACATGAGTTTTCCACTACGGATTTTCATGATTATTATTGTGATGTTTTCGTATCTTGATTCTCCACAATCTATTCTAATTTTGTCATAGTTGATCACATTTATATTAGTGGCACACACGATTTCTTTAATAGATAAATTTTCTGCCGAGGGGTTTTGGTTGCTTCCACTGAAAAAGTTTTAATCTACCATTCACCCACCTCTCATAGCTTTTCACATGCTCTTTGATCCTACAATTGGTATCAGAGCCACGGAGCTCTAACCTCTTGCGCAGCCCCCTAAGTAGTTTTGGTGCCTGTCAGAGCCTCCCCATTGACGAACTTGAAGATTTTCAGGCCGCCGGTGTGCTCCCCTGTTTTGCCGCTTCTATGCACCCGTGGCGCCACCAATCCCTACCGAGTCACGAGCTGCTCTCAACAGCAAAAATAAGCGCCTGTCCACCCTCTTGATCAAGGTGAAAACCTCATCCATTTTCATTCCTCCTCGAAGTAGAAATTCCATTTTTTGTTTTGGCCTAGTCCGAGCGATGATGCTAGGTTTTGCGTTTAATTCAGTTGTACGTGCAAACATTTTTCAATCCCGTTAAGGATCAGGGACTAGACCCCCATACGCAGCCGAAGACCAATTTCAGAGCATACCATCAAGTAATTTAGCCGGGAGTCAAGTTTTTGTAGCAGCCATTTGAAGATCCCATCGGCTCACTGGCGAACTCGACGTTGCCAACCTTTTCCACCCAATTTGCGTCCCCTAATCATCCTCCCCAGTCTCCCAGAAAGCTTTCTCGATCATTTTTCAGCTTTTGCGGGCATTGTTTGAGGCTTGCCGACATCGCCGGAACCCTAGATCCGCCCGCTGCTGTCGCACTGCCATCTCTGGCCACCAATCGCCGTCGGGGGCCTTGCCGTCGTGTTCTACGTCGGATTCTAGGTGGGGGCGGCGAGTTTGGAGGACCACCGTGCTCTAGGGCGAGCTACGGCCAGGCACCAGCGAGAAACCGCCGTCGGGCGCCACCCGAGTGCCGCCAGCCCGAGGTGGAGACGACCCCTTGTGGCGCCCGTCTGTCAGCCTCCTGCCTTCTCTTTTCTGATCCTCTGTGGCGACTAGATCGCTTGCGGCTACGCGGGATAAAACTGTGGCCCCCCGTGTTGCTTCAACCCGATTGGCCCATTTTAAATTCTGTGGGCCCAGCCCTTTTATTCAATCCATAAATTTCTCCAACTTTGAAAATCCATATGTCCTAGTAGAATTGTCCACAGGAATATCTTCATAATTCAAATAAGCCAAATGCTTATAGAATCAATACCTATTGTTCTGATCTTTGGAAAATTACCAAATTTTTCCACAACCTTCAATTGAATATCCTTGAACTCCAGTAAAAATTTCATAGTCATTAGACTTCATTTACATGGTCTGATCACCTGTGTATCCTCTATGCACCTAAAAATAGCCAAATTCATCTAGAATTTGTACAGAAACATGTGCAAACTTCAAAATTGTATATCTCTCATTATAAAGCTTCAAATTTTGTCAAACCAACATTGTTGGTTTGCTCTTTATCCACACTAACCAGAACTACAACCCAATCCTCAGGAAAATCCCTAGATTTTCCAGTAGAGCTCTTCAAAGCAAAATATTGTTTGATTTTTATCTGATGATTCACTTCATAGAAAAATCTGAATTTTTGCCAAAATATTCATCAGTAAGTTTCTGAATTCGTGTTAGAATTTCAGCTTCGTTGGAATTTATTAACCTAGTTCAATCTCAAGATTTTCCTAACTGGTCATAGAATGCCCAAAAACAACAGAAACAATTCAGTAAATTATCCAAATTTGTAAATTTAATATCTCATAGTAGGATGCTTAGAGAATTATGAAACCAATTTATCGGGTCACTCCCTACTTTAAATAGAAAACCAACTTTTGGCCATGTCAAAGCTACATATTTTTCCTCAAAATTCTGGGAACTGTTTAGATTCATTTAATTTTATACAACTGTAACTTCATTGGATTGATCCCAATTTCGGCCAGAAGCTCACCCATAGTACCTAGTGTCTCCTGTAAAAATTCCAGAACCATTAGGCTTAAATTCATATACTTAACTGTCTTTCTTTTGAGCTATAACATAATACCGGTATTTATTAACTTACATAATTCTTTGCATATCGATTAGTTGCCGAGCTCAAGAGGATCCCGGGGATACTTGATGTCATACCACTGGAGATTAACTTTGATACCATCTTGCAAACCAGGGAAGCCCCGGTTTGCATTTAAGCGCCATTACAAAATTTGATTTGTATCACCTATGTCTAGGGTGAGTTATGTGCATTAGGGCTAAGGTGATTGAAAATCCACTTGCATGACCAGATCACCCTATGGGGTACTTGGATAGTTGTCAAGACATCATGTAGACTATGCTATGCTAAATGTTGTATAGAATTCGGTAGAAGTCGAGCAGTTGGAATCTACTCGCATGGCTAGTACTTTCTCACACAGGATTGGTTCGAAGAGAATGGAGTAGTAATCTAAAAATGAGACCGGGTAGGGGCGTAGGATGCAGCAAGACGTTGTCTTAGGTCCGTAGCCCTGCCTGTGTTGGTTAAGGACCGATCCGTATGCCGCCCTGCTGAGCAAGTTTGAACTGTACTGGAGTCATATTGGATATATGGGGTCCAGGAAACAGATGTACCTTGGGAAGCTTTTGTTAAGACTTCTTCGATCGCCTCAGGCTTTCGGCTGCAGCACAGTAGACGGAAACTCGCTCACGACATCTTCACAGCGGAAAGGTGCACGTGAGTGGGAATAATGTCCTAGGCGATTGAATCAATTCAACTTGGGCGGAACTTGAGAATGGTGGCTGCGTACGACATCCGTGGAGTGCACCGATGTGACTTCCAGTACGGGCGTACGTGTCGTGTATTCTAGGTATCATTGATTCGAATCACCATCCCTTGCGAATATGAGTACCACTTGTTCATTGAGTTGTGATGTACTAATACTTGAACTTGAGATGAGAATTAATTGCTGCTGTTAGGAACATTATATTAGCATGGTATTGTTATGTTGTATGTATTAGTATAGTGCTCACTGAATTTATTTTTCTACCTTGGGCATGCAACATTGTGATGAAGCGTTTCTTGTTTGATTGTGGAGTTACGATGTTGCCCCGCATGAGGTTTAAGCTTCTGGTATAAATCTGAAAATAAGGACCCCACATTTAGGCGAGTCCATTATGCAAATCTGCCATCCTATGTTTTTGTCTTTATCCTCATGTAGAGTTTCATGTTTAGGTGAGCCGGTTAAGTCTTGCTGAGCCTTCGTGCTCACGGTTGCTATATAAGTTGTTTTGTAGGTACTAATCTCTGTGCTTATGATTATGGTTGTCCGATTAGACTTGGGATTCTCCACGTGATATACTCATGTGGTAACCATGCCGCTGCTGTTTGATCTTCATGGCTATTGAGGAACGTCCGTGGGCCGGATGGCTTCTCTTTGCTTATTAGACTTGAGTACGAGAGTTGAAATCTTTTCTTTCTGGTGTAGTTTAATTTTATAAACTATTTGTAAACTGAACATCATTGTAAATTTCAGCAAATGGTTTATGTAATACGTGTTCCTTTACATGTGTGCTGTTGGGTGTCGCATCGCACGGCACCACCCAATGCGATTCTTGGAATGTGTGGACTCCGGTCCCCACTATGACCACCTTTTAGAAGCTTGTGTAGATTCTTCATACCAACATGGGCTAGCCGTCTATGCCACATATATCCCATGTTAGTCTTTGCATTTGAGCATGTGTCGAGTTCTGCTTTATCTTTGTTAAAGTCAGCAAGATATAACTTTCCCTTCAACATACCCATGAATGCAACAAAGTTATTGCTTCTTCTAAAAACTATCACACCCTCATTAGTGAACAAGCAGTTATATCATTTGTCACGTAACTGATATATGGACAAAAGATTGTAATCCAAAGAATCAACTTGAAGAACATGAGAGAGTGTGTGTTGAGATGACATTGCAATTTTACCAGTATAAAGCACTTTTCCTTGGCTATTGTCCCCAAAGTAAATACCTTCACATGGATCTACATTTTGCTAATACTCCACGAATATTCTCTTTTCCTCCGTCATATGATTGTTGCATCAACTATCGAGCACCCATTTTGATCCACTGGAGGGGTATGCCTACAAAAACAAAATAATTCCTTGGTTTTAGGTACCCAAGCATGCTTGGGTCCTTTGAGGTTAGTTACATGTGATTTTGGCACCCACAAACAAGATCTAGGATTCTTGTGGCGTGGCTCGCCATATTTAGCATAAACATGACCGCATCTATTTCTCCTAGGAACATAAGATGCATTGAAAGTATGAAACAAGGTTTATCGTTCATGTTTAGATGAGTTCTCTTTAACAAAATAAATGTTTCCTATATTATACTTATGAACATTGGCAAAATGCTTTTTATCCGCGGTATACCCATGACCATCCTCGACAATAGGAGTTCTTATGATCATATATGCGCTATGTGCATATTTGATCTTTTCCTTGTCAAAGATGCCACTTTGGGAAGGATGCTTAATTTGTGGCACATTAGACTCATTCTTCATCTTAGTATCCAAGTTGGCATACGTTCAACTTTTAATGGGTATAGACTTGACATTTTGAGAAGATGATCTTTTGGAGGAGGAAGAGCCACTTTGCTTGAGTGCCTCAACCTGCACCTTAAGAATCTTGTTAACTTTAGTCAAGTTTGCAAGTTCATTCTTGAGTGCAATATGTGAGTCTTCTAGCTTCGAGCAAGTTTCTTTACTCAAGGCTAGCTCACGTTCAAGTGCCTTGCTTCTCTACTTTTCAAGCTCAAGAAGTTCTCAACCTCAAGATATTTCATGCATTCAAGAATGAGCATATCTTCTTGACGGTTGACAAGCTCCTCCTTCTCAAAAATCTCATCAGTAAATAATTTCATTTTTGTTAAAGTAGTTTTACTTAAACCTTTTAGCATATCCTCATTCTCACTAGCACTATCAAAATCATCAATACAGGAATGTAAGGAGGAGGGTCTAGATTTGACCTTTTTTAGCCCTCCTTGGCCATTAGGCAAGTATGGTTGGATTCCTTCCATCCTCCCATGTTTGGGAAGAGTGTTGACTTCATTGTAGGCTTCTTGATGTTAATTGTTGCCATCTCTTCTTCATATTCGGAGGAGGACTCGTCCTTTAATTCCCACTCCTTGCAGATGTGAGCTTCGTGTGCTTGCTTCTTCTTGAATGTTTTCGTTTCATGTGACTTTGATTCTTTCTTCTTCTGTTATTGTCTTCGTATTGGCAGTCAACCATGAATTGACCATGTTCACCACAGTTATAGCAAGTACGTCAATCTTTGGATTTTCCGTTGTCTTTACTTGTGTGATCGCCTTTTCTTCTTCTCATCATGCGCTTGAATGTTATGATGAAGAGTACCATTTCTTCATCACCCATATCAGTGCTAACATCATCATTATCTTCTTCTTCATGTGTCTCATGAGCTTCTTTTTCTTTGGGCTTGCATGTCACCGTGAGGGCAACATCCTTCTTATTTGAAGAGGTAAGATCCGCAAGATCTTTCACGTATTGAGCTTCATCATCTCATGATTTATGATTTTTCCAAGAACCTAATCGGAGGTCATTTTGTAGAACCCAGGGCTTTCTCTTATCATTAAGCACAGAGTCACATTGCGGGGCATGAATGCCCTTATTATCCTCTTGACAACCTCATGATCTTGTTGATTAGCGTCTTCATGTGGCACTCTGAGAATGAACTAAGTGCGACGCATATGTGTGCCCAGGATGTTCAACACACATACAAATGCATCACAAATGATATACAAAAAATCATCGCAGCACAAGTTAATTAAGAAGGTACTTTTATTACAATACTCAAATAATCTTCAAGCACAAACTCTAATGATCATTATGACTAGTTCTGCAACAAAAATAATCTAAAGTAACCAAACTGAGCAAAACTAAGTAAATAGGGTAGCACGGCTCCAAGAAACACCATAGGCAAGTCGACGGAAGCACACAGTCTAATACTCCGCGTTATCCCTGGGATACTCCCAAACATCACTTGAAACCGTTGGTGCGGGAATTGCACGGGTGATTACATGTCGTATTCAGCAAGTGTGGGAAAGAATGACATGTAGCTTAAACGAGGCATAGTAATAGACAATGGCTATTTGCATAAAAGTACATTCGAAACATGTAAAAAGCATACTAAGATGTCTATGTGAATTAATCCCATCATAACCCAATAATTAACATAATATGAAACCATCATCAATTGTCCATACATATTCCAGATCATTACCATCATCATCAACAATGACCATTTATCGTAACTCAAATCATACCCATAGCCAAAACCATTTCATAACCATAACCATTCCAATAACCATCCAAAATTCTAAGTTTCCTCTAATCATGGAAGTTGTCCAGGTGCTCATAACCGAGAGCACGGCTATCATGATAGTTTTTAACACTCTACAGAGGTTGTACCACTTTATCCACGAGTTTGTGATTTCGTCACCCGTCGGTGACTAAAGAAACCTCTCTTTTGCCATTACACTTCCTTAGGTTTATGGCCAAGAGATCACAAAATATACTTCACAAAGGGACTACCAGCATATTCAGACCCACTAAGGTTTCACCGATGGTTATGCCTCCAACTGAGCACATCCATCGAAGGGCCCCCTTTTGTGTCGTTTGGATCCCAGGGCAGTCCCGCCCCTATTGTAAACCCAACCGACTCCCATTCCCCACTCTTCCTAATGATCCGAATCGATGTTGGTAATACTCCAAATTAATTGGCGAAGCCGAACCCATACTTGGCCTTGTGGTGGCACGATTGTTCTGGCTTATTCTTGCATGAACCGGTCCTTAGATCCAAGGCAAGCAAACACCATAACATCCAACCCAATCCACAAACCATGCTTGCTTAGATCTCCCAATTCCCACATTACCAATTAGCCATATTCATCAAATTACATCATCCACATGTTCATTAAATCACGATTAAGCATTTTGGTTGTATTCCCATTCCAATTAATTAGAGCGAAGCAAACAGGTAAAAAGCCCTTCTCGTCACTCTGCAACATGTCCCAAGAGACAAGGTTGGTCAAACAAGTCTAGTAAACCCCTATCTTGGGTTTTCTATCAATTTGACACAAGCATGCAGTTTATCAAACAAAACACTTAAAAACAAGATCAAAATGGTCATGGACACTTGCCTTGCTCCTAAGCTTGATTTGGGTCGAAAGCTTCAAAGTTCTAGTGCTCGAGGTCCTTGACAGCACCCTCTAGAGCAAAACCTCTTATTCCACGCAAGCGAACATGCAAAACACACATTACGTTCTATTAGTGGTCATATAGTACTCGATATGCAACGATATGCATGATTAATGCAATCGTGAGGTAAAACTTGTTAATGAGTTGCTATTAATAGTTACTAACTAGTTACAAAGGTTTCTAACATGTTTGAACATGTTCGAAACTGATTCGAGTCAAATTAGGATTAATTCAGCACCAAACAGATTAAGATATCGGACTAGTCCGCCCTAATCAGAACTGAAATTTATGTTTTTCTTGATCTACGAGAATTGGGGTTGGATTTAAATGAAAACTTGGTTGTAGAGGGTATATCACGTGTTTAGAGATCCAAAGATCAAGAATTGAACGTGACACTTGAATCCTGAAGATCTAGGGTTGGTGGAGATGAGTTGATGAAGATTTTGGATGAAGAACGTCAATTGTCGAAGAATCAATGAAGATTGATCTTGATTGGCCCTTCTTCGTGTTTCTCTCCTCCTCCTTGCTCCTGGATCCTCTCTTGACGGCGACACACAAACAAGGGTTTGGGGTTTCTCAATTGTTACAAAGGGATGAAAAGTTGGGGTGGTGGGTTGTTTGTATAGAGGTGGAGAGGAAGGGTTTGATGGATTTCGAGTCTAAGGTAGGTGGAGGCTGGGGTGGGGTCCACTTTGGCTCCTTTGAGGTTGGGCACGAAGTTCTTGGGCCCAAATTAGGCAACTACCTAAACAAAACATGGAGAAATAATAGAATCCGAGATGGTTTCCGAAGGCCGGACTAGTCCATTAGGCAATAGAGTAAAAATAGGACAAGTCCGACCGGTCGAGTCCACTCCGCATCAGGGAAGAAATCGAACAGGTCCGGTTGGCATGGCAGGACATGTCCGGGGAAAACTTCAGAGGCTCAATTGGATCAGTCCGCACATAATTCCGGACATGTATGAACTCTGAAGAATTGAATTTTTCAGAATGAAAACGGGGACACCGAAATAGTACGGGTTGTGGCCGGACAAGTCTGTACTTATGAAGAAAACTGAATTTTCTGAACAGAGGTCGGACAAGTCTGCACCCTAACAGACTGAAATTCCCAGTTTAGCATTTAATTCATTTTAGTATTGTTCCTTTTTACATGGCTTAATGTTAAAGATGTATGAGGATTTATGCAATGCATTATGCATGAAAATGAGGGTGTTACAAACCTACCCCCTTTAAAATGAATTTTGCCCTTGAGATTCGATGTAGAAGAGAAGAGATAGGGAAATTCCCTCTTGACATCATCTTCTAGCTCCCAGGTTGCTTTTGATTCTTTATGATGCTCCCATTTTAACTTGCACCATCGAATCACCTTTTTCTCTGTGACTCTCTTCTTCATTTCTAAGATTTTGACCGGTTGCTCGGCATAAGTCAAATCTGCCTCTAATTCCAATCCTTTCATTAGCACCTGGTCTTCCGGTACCCTTAAGCACTTTTTGAGCCGAGAAACATGAAACATGTCATGAACATCAGCGAGATGCGCTGACATCTCTATCTTATATGCCACTTCTCCACGTTTGCCCAAAATCTTGAATGGTCCAATATAGCGAGGTGCCAACTTGCATCTGACATTAAACCGCTTATCAACACGCATAGGTGATACCTTTAGATACACGAAGTCTCCCACTTCAAGGCTATGTTTCTCCACCTATTATCTGTGTTGCCCTTTTCTATTATTTGAGCGGCCCTCAAATTCTCGCGGATTATCTGAACTTTCTTTTTGGCTTCCTCCAACGCATCAAGTCCAAAAACTTGGGTTTCTCCGGTCTCATTCCAAAAGAAGGGTTTCCTACACTTCCTTCCATGTAATGCTTCATATGGAGACATCTTCAAACTTGCTTGGTAACTGTTGTTGCAAGAAAACTCAGCATACGGCAAGCTCTTGTCCCTACTGCGTCCATGCTTCAGGGTGCAAGCTCTCAACATATCTTGCAATATTTGATTGGTCCACTCGGATTGTCCATCTATTTGTGGATTATATGCTGAACTAAAATTTAACCTTGTACCCATAGCTTCATACGGTTTCTTCCAGAACATAGAGGTGAATTAAGAACCTCGATCATACACTATTTTCTTGGGTACTTCGTGTTTGCGTACAATTTTCTCCATATACAAGTCAACTAACTGTGTCGTAGTATTCTTAGTCTTGGTAGGAATGAAATGAGCCAATTTGGTCAACCGATCCACAATAACCTATATTGAGTCATAACCAGTCTGGGTTCGCGGTAATCCAACTATGAAATCCATTGCGATTTCTTCCCACTTCCATTCTGGAATCATTAATGGCTGCAATAATCCAGCTGGCCTTTGATATTCAACTTTGACTCTTGGCATACATCACATAGTGCAACGTACTCTGCTGTGTCCTTCTTCATGGTTGCCCACCAATAACAAGTCTTCAAGTCTTTGTACATCTTTGTACAGCCAAGATGGATTGAGTAAGGTGAGTCATGCACCTCCCTTAATATTGTTTCCCGAATATGCTTAACATTGGGCACAACAATCCTCTTTCCAAGCCATTAAATACCATGTTCGTCTTAATCAAATTTGAATTCTCTCCCTTCTTGGGTCCTTTCCTTGATCTCTAGAATTTTCTCGTCCTTGGTTTGTCCTTCTCGAATTTCTTGCTCTATGGTCGGGTTTAACTCCATTATTCCCATATCCTTCACAAATCCAAGATTCAACCGTTCAAACTCCTTGCATAGCTCGGATGGAAGCTCTCGAACCATGAGTTGGTGGCTTTCTCCCTTCCGACTCAAAGCACCGGCCACTAAATTAGCCTTCCTGGATGATAGTTGTTTCCCACGTCATAATCCTTGATGAGCTCCAACCATCTCCGTTGCCTCAAATTCAGGTCCGTTTGCATGAATATGTACTTGAGACTCTTGTGGTCCATGTAGATCTCACACCTATGACCAATAATGTAGTGTCTCCATATCTTTAAAGCATGCACTACAACTGCATGTTCAAGATCATGCGTAGGGAAATTCTGCTGATGTTTCTTCAATTGCCTCGATGCATAAGCTACCACTTGACCTTCATGCATAAGCACACATCCAAGTCCTTGTCTCAATGCATCGCAATAGATATTAAAGCTTTTGCTCACATCTAGCAATACCAGCACAGGTGTTGTGGTTAACCTCTTCTTTAGCTCCTTAAAACTATCCTGACAAGCTTGAGTCCATTGGAATGCTTTCCCTTTCATTAGTAACTCAGTCATGAGCTTGGTTATTTTGGAGAAATCCCTGATGAACCGATGGTGATATCCAACCATTCCAAGAAAACTTCGGATTTCCTTCACATTCTGTGATAGTTCCCACATTAGGACATCCCTCACTTTTCCTGGGTCAACTGATACTCATCCTCCCGAGATGATATGACCCAAAAATGACATTTCTCTTAACCAAAACTGGCACTTGCTGAATTTGGCATATAATTGGTGTCCCCTCAATTTCTGCAACGTGAGCCTCAAATGCCCTTCATGCTCCTCTTCACTCTTCGAGTAGATCATGATATCGTTAATGAACACTACGACGAACATATGCAAATACTCCATGATGACCTTATTCATGAGATACATGAATTATGCAGGTGCATTCATCAATCCAAAAGACAGAACGATGTACTCATAAGACCCATACCATGTCTGGAAAGATGTTTTCGGTATGTCCGACGGCCTGATCTTCATTTGGAAGTATCCTGACCTCATGCCGATTTTGGGGAAAACACAAGCACCCTTCATTTGATCAAACAAATCCTCTATACGGGGCAACGTGTACTTGTTCTTGATTGACACCTCATTGAGAGCTCGGTAATCCACAAACATCCTTTGGGATCCACCCTTCTTGTCAACGAAAAGCACTGGTGCTCCCCAAGGCAAAGAGCTTGGGCGAATAAATTCGTTATCTAGCTGCTCTTGAATTTACTTCTTGAGCTCCGCTAATTCCATAGGAGGCATCCTATATGGCCTCTTATCTATAAGTGCAATTATAGGTATTAATTCAATAACAAAATATATGTCTCAGTCAGGGGGCATATCGGGCAACTCATCCGGAAACACATCCGTATACTTGCACACCACCAGAACCTCCTCAATTGCTGCACCGTCCATTTGATTTAGCTCCACTTGCTCTGGTGTGTGTTGAGATGCTTCAAATTCTACGTTGACCCCTTCTTCATTTGTCAACTTCACCGTCTTTGTGGCACATTGAATTATCCCATTGCGCTTCCTTAACCAGTCCATACCAAGTATTATGTCCAATCCTTGTGAACCCAAAATAATAAGGTTGACAAAGAAGTCTAACGCTCTTATTCCGAGGCTTACTATTGGACATACTATATTCGTTCTCATCTCCCCTCCTCCAGGATACTTAACCAACAAGGTATACACCATATGAGATATGGGCAAACTATACTTGGCAACATATTTTGCTGCAATGAATGAATGCAGTTCTCCAGAATCAAATAACATAGTCATCGGGTTGGAGTTTGCAAAAAACATACCAGTCATCACGTCATCAGCTTGTTGGGCTTCCTCTGTACATACATGATTCACCTTGCCACGAACAAAATTCTGCGGTCCAGAGTAGCCTTGTGGTGCTCCACCGTTTGTTCTCGGGTTTTGCCTTGGAGCATTGTTCCCTCGACCAAGGCCTGACTTAGGACATTAAGATGCAAAGTGTCCTACCTCACCACAAGTATAGCAGGACCTTGCTGCACGAGAATTGTTTGGGCGAGCTTGGTTTTGGGCATTAGCAGGAAAATTTGCGTGAGTTGCATGAGGCATTGGAGGGCGAGGTGCTTGCATGGTGGGGCATTGCTATATAGGCTGAGCTGGGTGTGGCGGAATTGCAACGCGATATGCAGGAGTAGAGGGGTTGTAGTATGGTGCATTTGGTGCCGCAAAGCGATGGCGAACATTACTTCCTTGTGGCTGTCCTTGATATGGCATCTTCCTCTTATTATCTTGCTCCATATCACAAACCTTGTTCTCAACTACAATAGCCTTGTCGACAAGCTTCTAGAAATTTGAATAGTCACAATTGAGCAATTGGACTTGAATCTCATGGTTTGGGCCCCTCATAAACAAATATTGATTGCGGTTGTACCGGTTGACATCATCTGGGGCATACCTTGAGCGTTGAGTGAATTTATTGAGATACTCGCTCACACATGACTTTCTCTGCCTTATGTTCTCAAATTCCTGCCTCTTTAGGATCATAACGCCTTTCGGGAAAAAGTGAGAACAAAAACTCTCCTTCAATTCAGCCCAAGTGATCCTCTCTTGATTTTCATGGGCATTGTATAGCGAGTCCCACTAATCCACAACTGCTCCAACTACTTGATAAGAAGCAAGGAGACCCTTCTCCCTTTCACTGCATTGGAAAATAGCGAGCTTCATCTCCACAGATTTCAGCCAATCATCAGCTTCCATAGGGTCATTGGCTTGAGCAAAGGTGGCTGGCCTAGTCCTCATAAATTCTCCCAACCTGTTATGAGGCGGTGGGGGTGGCGGTAGTGGAGGCATATGGGGCTGATTCTGAGTTATTGGCCTGCAATTGTCCCAAAGTCTGCATCACAGTCTGCATGAGTTGATTTTGCATAGCCAATAGCTGCTCAAGGTTGACAGCATCAGGTCCAGGTCAATTGTTGTTGTTATGAGGTGCCCCATTGTTCTCCTCATTCTCTTTGGCATCCGTTTTGTTGTGGATCATCGGCATCTGAAGAAAAGAGCAAGAGACGGAAGAAATTAGAAAATGTCCTCAACTATATGCATCAAGGGATATGAACTAAGCAACTACCTATACTAGCCTATATAGTCGTGGCAAGTGCTAAAGCATCCCACAATCCTCTACTAAGCACAAAGGCAAACATTACATAGCAATCAACACACCGAACAAACCATAGCGCTTCCTGAGTGCTTCTATGTGCTCTAAAGTGTCCATTCTATCTAGGTTGCATCCTATGGTCAACTTGGCCCTAATACCAATTTTTGACACCTGGTTCTGAGAATGAACCAAGTGCGACGCATATGTGTGCCCAGGATGTTTAGCACACATACACGTGTGCATCACAAACGATATACAGAAAATTACCACAGCACAAGTTAATTGAGAAGGTATTTTTATTTTAATACTCAAATAATCCTCAATTACAAACTCTCATGATCATTATTAATATTTTTGCAGTGGAAATAATCTAAACTAAGCAAACTGAGCGAAACAAAGAAAATAGGGTAGCGCGGCTCCAAGCAACACCACAGGCAAGTTGATGCCAGCACACAGCCTAATACTCCGCGTTATTCTCAGGATACTCCCAAGAATCACCTGAATGTGTTGGTGGGGTAATCGCAAGGGTGAGTACATGTCGTACTAAAAAAATGTGGGAAAGTATGACATGTAGCTTAAACAAGGCATAGTAATAAACAATGGCTCTTTGCATAAAAGTACATTCAAAACATGTAAACAACATACTAAGATGTCTATGTGAATTTATCCCATCATAACCCAATAATTAACATAATATGAAACCATCATCAATTATCCATCAATATTGAAGATCATTACCATCAACATAAACCATGACCATTTATCATATCTCAATTCATACCCGTAGCCAAAACCATGTCGTAACCATAACCATACCCATAACAATCCCAAATCCCAAGTTTCCTCTAATCATGGAAGTTGTTTAGGTGCTCATAACCGGGAGCACGACCATCATGATAGATTTAACAATTTGCAAAGGTTGTACCTCTCCACCCATTAGTTTTTGATTTCATCACCTGTTGACGACTAAAGAAACCTACCTTTTGCCAATCACACTTCCATAGGTGTATGGCCAAAAGATCACAAAATAGCCTTTATGAAGGGACTACCGGCATATTCAGACCCACTAAGATTTCACAGTTGGTGTCCAACCGAGCACATCCAACCAAGGGCCCCCTCTTGTGCCGTTCGGATCCTAGGGCAGTCCACCCATTATTGCAAACCCAACAAACTCCCATTCCCTTCTCCTCCAAATGACCCAAATTGATGATGGTCATACTCCTAATTAATTGGCTAAGCCGCACCCATACATGGATTTGTGGTGGCATTGTTGTCTTGGCTTATTCTTGCATGAACCGTCCCTTAGATCAAAGGCAAGCAAACCACCATAACATCCAACCCAATCCACAAACCATGCTTGCTTATATCTCCCAAGTCCTACATTACCATTTAGCCATATTCATCAATTTACATCATCCACAGGTTCATTAAACCATGATTGATCATTTTGGTTGTTCTCCCATTTCAATTAATTAGAACAAAGCAAAAAGGTAAAAAGCATTTCCTGAAACTCTACAACATGTCATGAGCGACAAGGATGCTCAAACAAGTCTAGTAAACACATATCTTGGGTTTCCCATTAATTTGACACAAGCATGCAGTTTCTCAAACAAAACACTTAAAAACAGGATCAAAATAGTCAAGGACACTTGCCTTGCTCCTGAGCCTTATTTCTGTCGAAAGCTTCAAAGTTCTGGTATTGGAGGTCCTCGACAGCACCCTCTAAAGCAAAACCTTCTATTCCGCGCAATGAACATGCGAAACACACAATACAATCAATTAATGCTCATATAGTACTCGATATGCCATGATATGCATAATTAATGCAATTATGAGGTAAAACTTTTTAATGAGTTGCTATTAATGTTTACTAACTAGTTACAAAGGTTTCTAACAAGTTTGAACAGGTTGAGAATTGATTCAAGTCAAATTGGGATTAATTCAGCACCAAACAGATTCAGATACCGAACTAGTCCGCCCTGATCAGAACTTGAATTTAGGGTTTTCTTGATATTCAAGAATTGGTGTTGGAATTGCATGAAAACATGGTTGTAGAGGGTATACAACATGTTTAGAGATCCAAATATCAAGAATTTGACGTGATACTTTAATCTTGACGATCTAGGGTTGGTGGAGATGAGTTGATGAAGATTTTGGATGAAGAACGACAATTGTCAAAGAATTTATGAAGATTTATCTTGATTGGCCCTTCTTCGTGTTTCTCTCCTCCTCCTTGCTCCTAGATCCTCTCTTGACAGTGGCACACAAACTAGGGTTTGGGGTTTCTTAATTGTGACAAAGGGATGAAAAGTTGGGGTGGTGGGGTGTTTATATAGAGGTAGGGTTTGATGAATTTCGAGTCTAAGGTGGGTGGAGGCTGGGATGTGGTCCACTTTGTCTCCTCATAGGTTGGGCACTATGTTCTTGCGCCCAAATTAGTAGGGATGGCTCTGAGACCCACGGGTTTGGCACCCGATGGGTTCGGGTGCATTTTTTCACCCGCGGGTCTGATCCGCACCTGACCCTACGTATTTCGGGTTCGGGTGTGGGTTTCATATTTCACCCGCGGGTCACCCACGTGTCACCCGAATTGAGCACAGCCCTGTAAACACCTTCAGGCCACACTGGCCCAACCCAATAGTTTTGCTTCATATAAAAATTTTGCAACCCTAGACGTCTCTTAACCCTAGACTCGCACTGCTCTGGCTCCCTCCCAAGTCCCGCCCGCAGCCGCTGACCCCAAAATCCCCAATTTCATCCTCTGGCCAAAGCCCTCTCACCCTCTCCTGTGTTGCAGCTGACGCTCTCGTCGGCACTATCGATCGCAGCCAATCTCCGTCTTTTCTCTTTCTGCTACATGTCCTTCTGGAAGGTTCAACAACATGAGGCATTCATGCATGCAACCATGTGATGGCTTTTGGTCTGCCTGTACGTGATGCTTGCCAGCCTGTAGGCGGCGCAGTTCGTTCTGGTAACGCAGGCACAACTGTTCAAGCTGATGTACCTGCGGAGCAAGGAGCCGATGATCGGGCCACGGGCGTTTTCTTCCACTCTTCCAGAGCAACTACCATCTCCGCATTCGTAGGCTCGTCCAACATGCGCTCGGCCCCGACCTATTGTGTGCGCTCATATGGACGTCGAGGTCTCCGTCAAGTCCAATGTTGCCTTCTGGGACGGCCAAGTCACGAGCACCTTCCGAGCAGGTTGCCAACAATGTTTTTTGTAAATTTATGAACATAATAGAAATATTATGAAGTTTCTGTCAAACACTGTCTAAAACCCGATGGGTACCTGAAACCCGAGGGGTGCGGGTGTGAAATTGCACCCGCGGGTGCTGGTGCGGGTTTGAAAATGCACCCGCAATGTTTTTTGATTCGGGCGGGTTTTTGAGCCACACGACTCGAACCCAATGTAAAAGCCCTAAAAATTTAGAGTGCAAAGTTCTGAAAAGACAATTTAAAATTCGAATGGGGAAATGTAATCAAAATAGAAACTGAAAAATCAAACCAATTAAAACTTCAATGGAGGGAATTGAAATATTCAAAACATGCTCCAGTTCAAACTTTGGCAAAATAAAATTCTGAGTTCACCATTGCCTTCCAAATGTTCCAAATAGCACCCCTGTAAATTTTCAAAGAATTTGGAGCACATTTTCTATTTAATTCAAGGGGTACATTGAATTCCATTCAAATTCAAATCTAAATTTCACTGAAACGTGTCCAAATTTGAAATCCAATTCCCGAATCTGAATCTACACCATTGATTTAGCTTATCCACAAAAATCTAGCATTTTTGGACAATTGTTGGTGGGTGAATTGAATGGAACAGAGAATGGATGGGGATGGGAGCCGTGGGACACACTGGTCAGCCTCCCCTGTGACTGAACAGATGGAGCCTCTGCATTCCCTGCTATCCCTGCGCTTCAACGCCGGGGGAAGGTGCCACCGCGATTTCTTTGCATGTGGGGAAGCAGCTCCGTGGCCAGATCACTCGCCTTCGCTCTACTTCAGCCCCGTGTGCTTCTCCCCGACGTTCTTGTCTCCTTTCCGCAAAAACAGAACACCGGCGCCATTAGTGACCGCCTCCCTCTTCTCCACTTTATCCGGCCGTTCTAGCCATCGATTGATCGTGCTCCAAGAGGATAAAAGTACCCCCACTTGTTGCTCTATCTTCTCCAACTGTTGGTTCAAAATTTCGTAACCTCAATTCGTGGTACTTCTCAGTTTTGCCGACGCCGCCGTTGTTGCCGCCGCGAGGAAGCAACTGCCTCCCCATCGCACCGGCATTACAAGCCTGGTCTCAAGCTGCTCCAAGAAGCAAAGAGGATCTCCGAGAAATCTCCTTCCTCATGGTAAAAGCCGTTCTGTGTTTCATCCATTATCGAATAAGTATTCTTCACTTTTGTTTCGGTACAAGTTTACACTTTGAGCGAGGTCATCGATTCAAGTTTGTTTCTATGCTTGATTATTGTCAAATCCTGTTAGGGGATATCTTCTACATGTCTGGGCGCATCACCTAGATCAAGAATCGAGGAAAATAATCGACCCCAGTCTGAGTATTTTGAGTTTTCCTTGTCGCCGTTGAAAAGCACCGCTGCTCGCCGTCGAACTTGCGTTGGCCGGCCGTTATGCGGTGTGTGCACCTCTTTTTCACCTTCCTCGTGCTCCCAGGAACCTCCTAATCTCTTTCTCGAAGCGTTTGCGCCATTGCCGAGCAGTACCAACCACCATCGGAAACCCTAGTTCCGCCGCCGCCGTCGTGCGCTCGCCTCCATCCGTCGCCGCCTCGATTGGACCACACGGTCGTGTTGCACGGATGAATCTAGGGCTAGGCGGCCAAGACGGAGCCGAGAGGAGCTCGACACAGCAAAGTCGGCGGGGCGCCGCCGCGGTTCCGGCGAGGAGCGCTGTCTCCGTCGCGAGGTTGAAGAAGGTGGCAGGTCCCACTTGTAAGCCTCAGTGAAGGAGTGGGGATCGATTGTAGCCTTCGGATCCAGTGCGGCTGCACGGTTAAACCCGTGGCTCCTGGTGTGGCTCAAATGCGATTGGCCCATTTTAAATGGGTGGGGCTGGGTTGGATTATTTAAACTTTTCCCTTGGAAATTAATTTCAGAAATTGAGTCAACTTCAAAAATCAATTGTATATTGTATATATTGTATATCAATTAGTTTCACTATCACTTATCTACTTTATATATTGTATATCATATAGTGACCAAGATCGAAGAGGAGCTGGAGGCCTTGGAGAGTATTCTACCAGGAAGCTAACTTCCCCTCTGACTCACAGCCAGGCAAGCCCCAGTTTGCATTTATGTGTTTTTTCAAAGTTTATATTTGTATCACTTATGTCTAGGATGAATTGGTGCATTAGGGTTAAGGTGCTTGTTACCCCACTTGCGTGACCCATAAATCCCATGGAGTATTGGGTAGGTCTACAGATCGATGAGTAGAGAATGTCATGCTAATGTTTTGAGGAATCCGTATGAAGTCGAGTAGTTGGAATCTACTCGTGAGATAGGATGTTTTTCACACAGGAAAAATTTGATCAAAGAATGGTTCATGAATATGAAATTGAGACCGAGCAGCGGGTACGATGCAGCGAGACGTGGTCTCACGTTCGTAGCCCTGCTTGTGTCAATTGAGGACCAATACGTGTGCGGCTCTGCTGGACAAGTTTGAATTGTACCGGATGCATACTAGCTATATGGAAACCAGGAAACTGATGTAATTGGTCAACCTGGGTGTCGAGGCTTACCCTACCATTCTATAGGAGTGGGTTGAGGGCAGCAAGGTGTAAATCTGCCGGCGGACATGGAGATGCTCCGCGTGGGGGCCTCCAGCCCGTTACGGAAGGACCGGTTCGACATTCGGGTTTCCTTTGAAAGGTTGTTGCATACAACATAGTATTGACGTGTGATTCGTTCCACTTCCACAATGGGTGTACATGGCAAGTTATACGGGTGTCTACTGATTGCAATCACCGCCCCTGGCGGTTATTTGAGTACCGCTTGTTCACTGCACTGTGATGTAGTAAATATTGAAGAAGCCAGGAGAATATGATGTATTGAATTATATTTGCTTTGCAACTATGATTGCTATAGAATATGTTCATTAAAGTTACTTTTATTGATGCTTTAAGCTGCTGTTTATAACTTGAAAATTAAGGATCAACATGTAGGCGAGTCATTTACTGCTATATCTATTCCTATGTTTAGTATCCTTGCATGTACAGTTCATGTTTAGGTGAGACGATTAAATCTTGCTGAGCCTTCATGCACATGGTTGCTATATTAAGTTGTTTGCAGGTGAGATGTATGATGAAAGGATCGAGGATGAGGCGATGCCCCCAGGGGGTATACCGCCGAGTGGGAGCCCTGCACGCCGCCGTAACTTGCTATGTGCTGCTAGTGTGTAGCGTTCCCTGGCTGGACAGCTGCACTTTTGCATAGCTAGGCTGAGAGTTTAGCTATGATTATTACTTCCACTGTACATTATGTATTATAAAAGACTTCCGTTGTTTATATGACTAAAACATTGTATTTTGTCGTATTCTTTTCGTGTGTGCTGTTGGGTGTTGCATCGCACAACACCACCCTTTGCGATTCCTGGAATGTGTGGACCCGGTCCTCACAGCCTAGTATCAGAGCCACATTGGGAATAGCATGCTCAAAAAGAGCCTATTTTGTAAACTTAAGAGTAGTCGAGTGAGGATTAGTTACTATACCCACATAAGGTCTATTGTAGTAATAGTTACTTAAGGTGGCAAACTAACTTATGTGTCATTATATTCTGTAACGACGCTTTCACATCATGTAAGAGCTAAGGTACACCACCACAAGCAAATCAATTGTGGTCAACTCACCCTGCGAGAGGTAGCAAGTGGTTGTTTCCGTGGCTTGGCATTGAAATGTCAATTTGAGTCTCTGAAACATTCCATGTTTCTGAGAACATTTGACATGCGGTACCCCAGCGTTCCACAAAATTAGTGGGAGCCCCTGTGGGGACCGGAGTCCACACATCCGAGGATCTCATTGGGTGGTGTCGTGCGATACGGCACCTAACAACACACACGAAAAGAATACCAAAATATAGAAAGTTTTCATTTCATAAATGTTTCAGAGTTTACAAAACAGTGTACATCAGAAGTACACACGCAGCGGAACTACATATTCATATTCTCACTAGCAACATGATTATCATTCAGCAGCGGCGTTGTTCACATGAGATTTATCTCGACACCTCGAGTCTCATGTACAACCTGAACAGCAGAAATAAAACTAATACTTGCAAAAATCATTAAAGCGCAAACTTGAGCATAAGGCTCAGCAAGACTAACCCGTCTCACTAGACATATGCAGAGGTCAATACTAAGCATAGGTAAGGAATAGCATAAATAGACTCGCCTACGAGTGGATCCTTATAGTCAGTTTTTAAGTAGCAAATGACATTCTTCAGGCACGACACATCATAGACTCCACAATCAAACAAGAAACACTTTGCCGATGATATGACATGCCCAAAGCACATAATGCTATTACAGCTAAAGTATGGGGAAACTGTAAACTTTTAATTATACTATCTCTAAGCCAAACAAGGTTGTTCAAGCAATTTGTAAACCAATATATCATATTCGTCTGACTTCTTTAGTATTTACTACGTCACAACTCAGTGAACAAGTGGTACTCTATTACCGCGAGAGACGGTGATTTCAATCAGGACACACCCGGAATAAACGACACATACCCCCGCTCGAAAGTACCTTTCACTGTACTCCTCTCTCACGTTGTATGTGGCCACCTTTCACCCGTCATCCCAATGTCGAACCAGTTCTACTGTCCCAAAAGTAAGGTCCCTAACTAAGCACGTTGAAGTTGCTCCTTAGAGGTTCCCACCTTACGATCATCTTCCCCCGAAGGACGGCAGTATAAGTTTCGACACGAGGGTGCCCGAGCTACATCTGTTTAATGGACCCCATTAATCCATTATGTAACCGGTACCATTCAAACTTGCTCAACAGGGTCGCACACGAGACGGTCCTTAACCAACACAGACGGGGCTACAAACAAACCTCAACATTTGTCTTACCCTTACCGGCCCAGGCCCAAATGTGGTCGCATGCATTGTCCTCCTCATCCGGGATCAGACAACCTTGCGTCCTACAGGAACATCCCCGTCCACATCTCCAATTATTAAGAGTGAACATTTTGGTTACATCTCGCGAGTAGATTCCCCTACTCGACTCCTCTCGCAAGTAGAATAAACTACTTGACTCGTGGTCAATAAAATGTGACCCTCTCGCGAGTAGATTCCAACTACTCGACTTCTACCGGATTTCCTATACATTAGCAAAGCAGTTACTACAGGTCAAACTGTAAAACTTCCCAACCTTCCCATAGGATTTATGCATATGCAAGTGGAGTATCAAACACCTTATACGTAATGCACAATATCAACTAAAGACGTAAGTGAATAAAACTGGAAAAATTCTGAAAGGCTCTTAAATGCAAACTGGGGCATGATTTGTTTGCGACTCTATAACCATGTTAGTTGTTATGGCTTGACCTTCACGAACAGGTCCACTTCGACTCCTTTACGTCACGGCATCTATCGCAATGAATATGCATATAACACACAATATACTTTAATAACTTAACTAATGAATATGCACACATTATGCAATGTCATACTCGTAAAAGAAGTATGTTTGTAACTCAAGAATGAATAAGGTCTACTGTTCGGTATTAAATTTGATTTGGGTAGGTTAATTTGATATGACTTCATATTATAAGAATGTACATAGGAAATTTCTATATAGTCATGGATATAAGGAAATTATAAAGAATTAAATTCTTATGCAGATGAGTTCTTTTGGCTCTGATAATTTATCTCTGGTATACAGAGGTGATGAATAATTTCTCATAAAAGTTTCAGAGAATTTGATGGAAGAAGATGATCTACAAAATTCTATCAAGCTTTCATCATTTAGGAATTTGCAGATAAAACCTGAGGTTTTATCATGTCCATAAATGGTACAGCTAGATAGTGCTGATCAAAAGGAAGCTACCAAAATTGGTTTCACAATTTTTCAAGCTTCTTACAGGAAGATATTGAATTTACAAGTCCTTATGAATTTCTGGATTGAATTTATTATTTTGTAGAATTATAATTAACCTAGGCAACGATTTTGAATTAAACCGTCTTAAACAACTTTGTTATGCCTGAAACTTTTACTGGAGCTTCTACATAACAAAATGATTGGTTGGGTAAACTTCCAGAATTATCTGAATAGAATCCTATTTTCTATATTTTCCACGATATCTTATAGTAATTGATTTATAGAATATTCTCTAGGGCTTTTCATGCAGATTTCGATGGACCACTGGAAAGTACAGATCCTAAGGAGAATTACAAAATTTGTTTCATCTAATTTGGAGCAACCTAGCCAAAGTTATAGCATTTCAAAGTTTAGGCATTTTTTGGAGTTCTTTTTGAATGGAAAAGGACAACCCTCTAATTAACTGACACGTGGCCTCTAAATCTTCCCACCCAGCCGATACCACACCGGGGCCATAGAGTTTAATCGCGTTGTCGCACGGAATCCTTGCGCCACAGAAAATCCCACCGCGGGGTCTTCTTCTTCCCCGACGGTCCGTGGCGGCGCCATGGCCGTAGGCCGGCCGGCGACTCGCCAGAGCTCGACGCGCCACCTTCCCCGTTGCTGGGAATTGCCACCCGGGAGTTTTCAACCCTCAGGAAGTCACTGGTGGCCTCGGATCAGACTGAAACACCCCGGAAAACTGCCTACACCGGTGACCGGCGGAACTCGACGATCGGCGACGGCGTTCTCGGTGTACAAGGCACGGGAAAAGTTACTTCTTGCTCTAGAAGCTTCGTGGTGCTGCCCTGATCATCGTCCTACATCCCAGTTGCTCGAAAATTGGTCGGAGAATGGGGGCACCATGGAACCGATTCTAGGCGGCAGCGAGATTTGAAATTCCGGTTAGCCGGATTGGGGATATGGCTAGCTAACGCCTCAGGAAGGAGCGCACGCAAGTGTAGAAGCTGGGGGCGGCTGGAATTGTGAAGCTACTCACCATGGAGGAAGGGCTTCGGGTTGTAGAAGAAGAAGATCGACGACGCGCCGGAAGGAGAACTCGCGATTCCCTTCGGGATGCTAGGTCTGGTGGCAGCCTGGGTTCAGGGAGGTCGCGAGGGTATGAGCGCGCACTAAACCCGGGGCTGTGCTAGAGCGGGGCTGCTGTGATTTGCGCGGTCGAGTGGAGCGATGTGGGAGGAAGAAGGAGAGCCGAGTGCTTGGTTCCTTTTATACGCCGACCGACAGAGTGAAGCAGGTGGCGTCATGGCCCTCCGTGGCGCGCATGCACGCGACAAGCCATCGCGCTGGAGATCGCGCTGGAGAGGTGCTTGCCGCTGCTGCTCAGCGCTGGCGCGCGCGCGTGAGGAGAGATAGAGCAAACAACTTTTGCGTTCCTCTTACAGGTGGGCCCCACTCTGCTCTTATCCCCTTACTTTTCTTTCTTTTTGTTACCCAAGCCTAGCTGTGATAAGGACTCCAAATTCAGAAGAGAATTGGTCCTGTTATATTTCAATGGTTTGACAATTTGAATATCCGAATTGGCCAATTTGAAATTTGAATTAGATTCAAATTCATATTTATATATTTTATGTATGTATTTTAATCTTTGTATATATGTAAGTTTAAGTTGCCATGGGTTTTTGCAAATTATCACATATAACATGTTTGGTTTCCTGCAAATTTGAATTAGATTCAAATTAAATTTTTATAATCTATATGCATGTCATTTAATTCTTTCCCCCAATATTAATGTATATATTGTCCTATGCTTTTAATTGACTAACCTGATCAAATGGAGAATATGTTTTTGTACCTTGATCATTGATTTGAATATTTTGTACATTTCCATATATACTTTTATTCACTCATGTTTGTTTTATTTATTTTGATTTTCCCTTTTGAGGAAAGCACATAATTTCAGGTGTTTAAAATAAAAATTCCATACCTTTGGAAATTTGAGCTTTAGCTGAATTCAAAAGTAATTCTAGGTTTTAACTAGAGCTTCACATTAACATTTTTACTCATGTCCATAAGAATTTATTGGCTCTCATAAGACCTTAGTCTTCAATGTACATGTTTAAAACTATTATTTCATGTTCCATACATTGGAGACAAAAGCTTCAAAAGTTTGGGCTTTTACATTCCTCCCCCCTTAAAAGAATCTCGCCCCGAGATTACAAAAGAAGAAGAAATGTCGGAGTGTATCACCGTTTATACGACGATAGCAACTCCAGATAGTTGGAGCAAAGATAATCTTCACTCTCCCATGTAGCTTCTTTGACGGTGTGGTTCTTCCATAACACTTTATAGAACCACAGCGTTCGGTTTCTTGTCTCTCTCGTCTTCTCAGCAATAATCCGGATCGGTTGTTCAACATAGGTCAGATCCGACTTCAGTTCTTCCATGTCCTCAGATATGACTTCTGTTGGAGTTTTGAGACACTTTCTTAACTGTGACACGTGGAATATGTTGTGTACTCCGAACAAGGACGCGGTTAGCTCTAGCCGATAGGCTACGGGTCCACATCTTTCAGTGATGGGAAACGGCCCGATAAATCTTGGAGCTAACTTTGCCTTTACTCCAAAGCGATGAATTCCTTTCATCGGAGAGACACGAAGATACACGTAGTCTCCGATGTTAAAGCTTAGGGGACGACGTCGCATGTCAGCATAACTCTTCCGCCGAGACTGAGCTGCTCTGAGGTTTGCCTGAATTAGCTTAACTCGTTCTTCAGCTTCATTAGTGAGATCCACTCCGAAGATTACTCTCTCTCCAGACTAACACCAATTGAGTGGTGTGCGGCACTTCCGATCGTAGAGAGCTTCAAAAGGTGCCATTTTGATACTGTACTGATAACCGTTGTTGTATGAGAACTCTGCCAACGGTAAATGATCATCCCAGTTCTTTCCATGATCTATGGCACATGCCCTCAGCATATCTTCTAGGATCTGGTTCACCCTTTCAGTTTGTCCATCAGTTTGAGGATGGTATGTCGAGCTTCGGATTAACTTAGTTCTCATTGCTGCGTGTAGTTGCTCCCAGAAACGAGCAACAAACAACGCCTCTGTCAGAGACGATGGTGCGGTGAACTCCGTGTAAGCACAAGATCCATGACATATACAGCTCAGCATACTTCCTTGCATTGTACACCGTGTTCACTGGAATAAAGTGTGCTGACTTGGTTAATCGGTCTACGATTACCTAAATAGAATCGTGCTTGTGGAACGTGAGAGGCAATACAACAATGAAGTCCATACTGAGATCCTCCCATTTCCATGCAGGGACACTTAAAGGTTATAGTGGTCCTGCTTTCCTCATATAGTCAGCCTTCACTCTTCTGCATGTATCACACTCGGACACGTACTTTGCAATCTCCCTCTTCATTTGTGTCCACCAGAATTTCATTCTGAGATCTTGATACATTTTGTTGCTTCCTGGATGAATTGAATACTTAGATAAGTGAGCTTCATCCAAGATTTTCTTCTTGAGTTTCATGTGTCGGGGTACTACTATACGATCGTTGAACCATAGAGTTCCTTGTCCATCTTCCCGGAAACATTTCACCTCTCTGTCTCTCATTCTCTTCCGAATGTGAGACACAACTTTGTCTTTCTTTTGAGCTGCAATAATCTCCTCTTAGATTGTAGGTATGAGAGCAAGATTATATAGAGCTCCGAAGGGAACCAACCGTATACTTGGTTCTTCCTCTTCATCCAGAATGATGGTTATGTTGTGAACATGAGATTTCCGACTCAAAGCATCGTCAACTACGTTTGCTTTGCCCGGATGGTAATGGATCTCAAGTTCATAGTCCTTTATAAGCTCTAACCATCTTCTTTGCCTCATATTCAAATCCTTTTGAGTGAATATGTACTTGAGGCTCTTGTGGTCTGTGTAGAGATGCACTAGATTTCCCATTATGTAGTGTCTCCACATTTTCAATGCCATTACCACGATAGCCAACTCCAAGTCATGAGTCGGATAATGCTGCTCATGAATCCTGAGTTGTCTTGATCCATATGCGATTACACGTCCTTCTTGCATCAAGACGCATCCCAGACCAGTGCCTGATGCATTGCAATAAATATCAAATGCCTTTGTCGTGTCTGGTTGAGCTAGAACTGGTGCCGTTGTGAGATGTTTCTTCAATATCTGGAATGCCTCTTCACAGGCTTCACTCCAGACATACTTGTTTCCTTTCTTCAGCAATTTCGTCATAGGCTTAGCCAGTTTGGAGAAACTTGGAACAAATCTCCGGTAGTAGCCAGCTAAACCTAATAAACTCCTGACCTCATGGATGGAGGTCGGAGATTTCCATTTAAGTACCTGTACCACTTTGCTTGGATCCACAACAATACCGTCTGCTGAGATAACATGACCCAGAAATGGTACCTTGTTAATCCAAAATTCAGATTTGCTAAATTTGGCATATAGCTTATGGTCTCTCAATCATTGAAGCACGATATTTAGATGTTTGGCGTGTTCTTCATCTGATTTGGAATAAACCAAGATGTCATCTATGAAGACAACCACGAACTTGTCCAACTCCAGCATGAATGCTGAATTCATTAGATACATGAAGTGAGCCGGTGCGTTGGTCAGACCAAAAGACATGACAAGATACTCATATAGCCCGTATCTTGTCGAGAATAACGTCTTAGGTATATCTTCAATCCGTATCATTATTTGATGATAACCGGACCGAAGATCCATCTTCGAAAATACCTTAGCACCCACTAACTGATCGAATAGAATATCAATCCGTGGCAGTGGATACTTGTTCTTTATAGTCACAACATTCAGTGGAGGATAATCGACACATAACCTTAGTGTCTCGTCCTTTTTCTTCACGAATATCGCTGAGCATCCCCAAGGTGATGAGCTGGGACGTATGAATCCCTTGTCAAGTAACTCATTTAACTGTTCTTTTAGCTCTGCCAATTCCTTGGGTGCCATCTTGTAAGGTCTTCGAGATATGGGTGTGGTTCCTGGTATTAACTCAATCTTGAATTCCACATCTCGCTCAGGTGGCATGCCTGGCAGATCGTTAGGAAACACATCCGGGTAATCCCGAACAACTGGAATGTCCTCTAGCTTTGTAGCTTCGGTGTTATACACCACTAGAGATTGTGGTGTCACATTCTTCAGAACCAAAGTATGATGCCCATGCCTTTTAGAATTTAGTTGCACGGTACGAGCAATGATATTGAAGATTGCTTCATGATGTGTCAACCAGGTCATTCCCATGATAATGTCAATCTTCTGCCCATCCAATATAATGAAGGTGGTAGGGTAAATCCTACCATCGAAACATAGAGGTGCTCAGGCAATAATCTGGTTGGCTGACATTTTTCCTCTAGGTGAATTCATTGTATACGGTGTTGATAGCGTTGTTGATGATAATTGACGCTTCAACACAAAGCCCTTGCTGATGAAATCATGTGTTGCTCCAGAATCAAACAACACTAATGCCGATTGAGCATTTAAGCTGAACATACCCGCTAACATTGGTTCTCCTACTGAAATATCCACGATAGCTATAAAGTTGAGGCTGTCGGCTTTCATCTTCTTCTGTTGCTTACGGGATTGAATATTTCTCAGAGGAGCAACTTCTAGACTGATGTCTTGTTTAGCCGCAGGACCTTCTAGAGCTAACTGCTCTTTATCACTACCGCTATGTATTGTCCTTTGCATTGCCTGCAGTGGAGTAACTTTTTGTGCCGCTCATGGAGGTGGTGCACAATAACTCACTTGCTGCAGCATCTCAGGTGCTTCCATCCACTGCATTGGTGGTGACCAACTCTGCATTGGTGGCTGTCTTGCAACTACCCGAACTTCCGGTTTGGCTGGTAAATGATATACCAGTCGATATTTCCTAGGAGTACCACTAATATCATCCGTTGATGTGATGCTCTTCCTCATCTCCGCCTGACAACGAAGAGACGCATCTTCCTGATATATAGCATTACTGACCAATTCGTTATAGTCTCCTTTGTTGAATTGGACCAATCTTTTATGAAGTTTGGCATTCAAGCCTCGGAGAAATTGGTCGCACCTCAAAGCTTCTGTTCTCACATAGTCTGGTGCATATTGTAACAACTGGTTGAATTCTCTGGAGTACTCAAGAGCACTCCTCCCCCCTTGGGTCAATTCTACAAACTCTTCAAGCTTTGACTTGATAATCCCTCTCGGAATATACCGAGCACAAAAGGCATCACAGAATTCATTCCAATACACGTGATGTCCTTCAATGGTCATGGCGAGATACTCTGCCCACCAAGCTCCAGCAGATCCATGAAGCTGCTGAACTACAAAGTCCACTTTCTGATACTCGTCACACTGGATCAAACCGAGTTTAGCTTCAATAACCCGAATCCAATGATGTGTTGGTGATGTGCCCAAGAGGCAATCATAACAATTCGGGTTCAGGCCTATTGGATATTTGATCCATAAGCAATTAGAGTACTAATGGGCCTGCGACCTAAAAGCCCATTAGTACGCCTATAAATATGAGAGGTAGGGTTAGGGGCTAATCATCCCACCACGTGACAGCCCTAGCCGCCACCCCTCGCAGGCCTCACGCCGAGACCCTTACCGCGCACGCGGTGCTAGCACACCGGTGCACGGCGTTCCTCTTCGTACGTGTGGACTCCGTGGAGGCGTTGCTGCTACTGCTGCGCTGATCGGCTACGACGATCGTGATCGTCTACCTGCTGCTGTGACGAGGACGAGGAGAAGACGAACGAGATCGTCTACTTCCCTTACACCGACGCGCATCAACGTTCCGCTGCGCTGCGCATCTAGTGGTAACGATCCATGACCGCTGTACTCGCATGTTTCCTGGGTGATGCGGTAGAGTTGCTAGAGTAGCTTTCCGCTGATTTCCTAACAGTGGCATTAGAGCCGACTTGCATAGTTTTTGGTCTGGATCTACTGCAGACATGTTCATACGATGAATTTTTCGCACGGTTTTTGGGGTTTGGAATTGGTTAGAGTTGATTGCGATCGTATATGACTAAAGGGTCAGTTCGTGCTCCTTCTCTGCTGTGTGCGCAACCTGTCCCTACCGGCTGGAATCACCATCGGGACTAATCGCATACATAGCTAACAGATTGAGCCAACAGACCACGGTCATGAGTCGCGATCTACTCATGAATAACCGATCACATTGAAAATTTGAGACATTCTGAATGTCTCGGATTCGGGGTGATTTGATCAATCCGATGAGATTTTCATAGTGATTTCATAGATGTGATCTATGTAATTCCGTTTGGTGTTCAGGGCGCTGCCCTGAAACCCGCGGGGGGCGGCTCCCCCCTCGACCCCCAGCCCGCTAACCGGCTAGCGGGACCGCCGTTTTGCTGTCTGCTATAGCGATTACATAATATCGTTTTGCACTAGAAACCGTTCTACGCTTAACTCGTTTTTGCAGGGAATGATGTGAATGGTATGGCCTAATGTGATGTGATAATCTGTGTGTAATATTCGTGCGGCCTGCGTGCTGCAAAATTAACACAACCGGGTTGAGGTTGTCACATAATTGTATAACGACCTGCGTGTCGACCTGTGATGCTTGATCTCTCTTGTAATTTATTTGATAGCTATTAATTGTATTAGCTTCTTTTATTATCATGGAGATGTCTGTCGGTACCCTAAAAACCATACACCCCCTGAGGTTACAAAGATCTCAAGGGAAGGACATCAACTCAAATTGAAGACCCTTGGGGGCCCACTCGCCAGACGTGACCGGACCCGCTTCTCCAACATGGTTAACCTCTAGGTTGCCACGTGTACTGTCAGCCCAGAGCTATTACCCGCAAGGGTGAAGCTCCGGGCCAAGTACTGAAACGGCACCTCCGGAGGTAGCCCCCGACCGAGAGAAGCTCCGGACATGACACGTGCCAGGTCACCCCGGAGCTTCCCGCTTCTCCCAAGCAAGCTCCGGAGCTGCCACGTGTCCATACGTCGGAGCTAAACCGCTTCAAATCCCCGGGAGACGTTGTAACGGCTCCGGATCTCCAAAGGACAGCTGCAGACTTCAAGACCCGATTAATTATCATTAATTCCACATTAATGACACTTAATCGGATGATATTAACACCTGTAACGGCACTGTCGGAGCCGTTACAGGGTTATTAGCAACAATTAATCTCGCGTATCAATACTAGTAACCGCCAGGGCCACATGTCGGGCCAGGCTGACTTGTAACGGTTTGTCCTTGTGCTATAAAAGGACAAACCGACGATACACGGGAGAGAGAACTCTAGAACACTCTGAGGCTCACAAGTTAATACAACACACATACACACCCCCGTGGAGTAGGGTATTACGCTCAGGCGGCCCGAACCACGTAAACCACCGTGTCACTCGTGTCCAAATCGCATTTCACTTTCTTAGATCTCCGCGCGCCCTGACCGAACCACAAACTCCTTCAAACACTTTTCATAGTGTTAGGGGATCTGCCGACTCCAACAGTCGACAGTTGGCGCGCCAGGTAGGGGCGCCTGAGATCTTCAAGAATGGTGAATTCAGCAGCTGGATCATCCAACGGGCAACCTGCTGCTCAGACTGTCGGAGGCAATCCCTCCAACATGCAACCACCGGCAGGAGCCTCAGTTCCAGCGGGAGTCACACTCCCACCACCACCATCTTCTCCGGCAAGACATGCCGAACGACATGATGGTGCACCGGCGTCACATTCTGCGCCGGCAAGTCGTGACAACCCAGAACACGCGCTCCATGCAGCGCGTGCTCTCCTTCAGCGACCACCACCTCCGGATGCATCTCAAGGTGCCATGGAGCAATGGAGAGCTGATATTGAGCATTTGGTCGCAGCAGCGGCCGAACGCCTCAACAATCAGGGTCCACCTCCTTCAGGGCGGGCCCCGTCGCAGCGACGAACGTTGTCTGGAAGACTTGGTCCACATGTCTCCAACAACCGAAGAAGAGCTGCGTCACAGCAAGTGACGTCGTTGCCCTCTGGGGCACGACGTGCCCATACTGCATCTCGGCTTTCGACACACGACCTCCGAGCGGAGCTTGATCGCCGATACCGCCAACAGGATGGTCGTGTCCACATCGAGCGAGCTCGAGAAAGACGAGATGCTCAAGATCTTTCTACTCTGGAAGGAGTAGGAGGAGGCTGTTCCGCCCTAGCCATGCACCTGCGTATGGTTAGATGGCCACAGAAGTTCCGGCCACACTTGCCGGAAAAATTCGACGGGACTGTCAATCCCGTAGAATTTCTACAGATATACTCCACTGCGATCCTAGCAGCTGGAGGAAATGAGGCTGTAATGGCCAATTACTTTCCAGTGGCCTTAACTGGGACCGCTAGGTCCTGGTTTATGAGCCTTCCGCCCAACTCTATCGACAGTTGGGAGGAGCTATGCCGCCAGTTCACCGCCAATTTCGGGAGTTCATACACCCGTCCGGGCACCGAACTGGACCTTTTTGCGGTCGTGCAAAAAGGAGGAGAATCTTTGCGGTCATTCATCCAGAGATTCTCTCAGGTACGTAACACAATCCCTTCTATCTCAAGCGCTTCTGTCATTGTAGCATTCAGACAGGGTGTACGAGACAAGAAGATGTTGGAGAAACTGGCGATCAAAGAGATCACCAGTGTCACGGAGCTCTTCAGCCTGGCTGACAAATGTGCCAGAGCTGCGGAGGGCCGTGAAATGCACTCCAAACCAGCCTTGGAGGATCATAAAAAATCCTCCAAAGAAGAAGTCGCTACCTCCGGGAGTGGCAAGAAGAAAAAGAAGACCAACGGCAAGAAGAAGCCGTCGGCCGGCACATCCAACGTTGCAGCCACTGCAACTCCTGGTGGCCGGGGGCCACGCCCCGAGAAGCGACCTCGACCGTCTTCCGAAGACGGTGGCAAATCCAAGATGTGGTGCCCCATTCACAAAACGGGCAGCCACAGACTGGAGGATTGCCGGGAGGTCCAAAACCTTGCCGAGCGCTACCACAAGCGCCGGGAAGGGTCTCCCTTCCGTCAGAGGGAGGGAAAACAAAAGGTCGATGAAGCTCCGGCTGAAGAGGAGTTAGGGTTTCAAGACCCCAAAAAGGTCTTGAAAGCCGTCTACACCTCCGTCGACGATGATTCCGACGTCTCCGACAACGAACGTCGGAAAACCATGAACACCATCTTTGGTGGATCATGGGACATCACTTCTCGTCGCGTCATTAAGACCATGCGACGGGATATGGCTGCTGTAGCTCCTACAGCTAGACCGGAGCCACATCGAAAGTGGATGGACACACCCATCACTTTCGATGCTTCGGATTGTCCTCAAAGCATGGTCGGAGCTGGCCAGCTGCCCTTGATGGTATCCCCCACCATCAACAACATCCAGCTCCATCATGTCCTGGTAGATGGAGGTTCGGGGCTTAATCTCATCAGCTTCGAAGCTTTCACTAAGCTTCAGCTTCGACCTTCAGACCTCCAGCCCTCTCGACCTTTCTCCGGAGTAGGTCCGGGGGCCATAACCCCACTCGGAGCTATCACTCTCCCTGTTACCTTCGGGACCCGGGAGAAGTATCGCACCGAAAGGTTGGTCTTCGACGTTGCTCAGATCAACTTACCATTCAACGCCATTTTGGGTAGACCTGCCTTGTACAAATTCATGGCAGCTGCTCATTATGGATACCTGGTGTTGAAGATGCCGACACCAGTAGGCGTTCTCCGGATCCGTGGAGATCGCACTGCCGGAGTAACTGCTCTGGAAGAACTCCATGCACTCACCACAGCGCAAGAGGAGGATTCCAGACAGAAGCAAGCCCCACAACCTCCGAGCATTCGTCAACGAGGCTCGACCTCTGCACCCCGTGTGCAGCCAAGCGGCGACACCGACATTCCCGTCAAAGTCGTCCAAATTGGTTCCGATGTCACTCAAACTACCCGCATATCGGGTGGCTTGAACGACAAATAGGAACTCGCGCTCATCACTTTCCTCCGGGCTAATGTTGACGTGTTTGCCTGGCAACCGTCACAAATGCCTGGGATCCCCAGGGAAGTGATTGAGCACAATCTGAAGATTTACCCCGACGCTCGGCCTGTACACCAGAAACCTCGGAAGCAATCTGTAGAGCGACAGAACTTCATCCGACAAGAAGTGAAGAAGTTGCTCGAAGCCGGATTCATCCGAGAAGTCTACCATCCAAAATGGCTGGCAAACCCAGTCGTTGTGCCTAAGGCCGGCGGGAAACTTCGGATGTGCATCGACTACACCACACTGAATAAGGCATGTCCAAAAGATCCATTCCCACTACCTAGAATAGACCAGATAGTGGATTCCACCTCTGGGTGTGAGTTGCTGTGTTTTCTAGACGCATATTCGGGATATCATCAAATCCGGATGTCTAAGGAAGATGAAGAACATACTTCATTCATCACAGTGGATGGATTGTATTGTTACACAGCCATGCCTTTTGGTCTCAAGAATGCAGCTTCAACTTTTGTACGAGCAATGTACAAAACTTTCGAAGAACTCATCAGAGACATAGTGGAGGTGTACGTTGATGACATTGTGGTCAAAGTCAAAAACAAGGAGTCCCTCTTGGATACCTTGCAGGCTGTCTTCGACAAGCTGCGGGCCACCCGCACGAAGCTAAACCCAGACAAGTGCGTCTTCGGGGTTAGTTCCGGAAAGCTTCTTGGTTTCCTGGTAAGTCACCGGGGTATAGAGGCTAATCCGGCGAAGATAAAAGCCATCGAAGACATGCGGCCACCAACCCGCATCAAAGACGTCCAAAAATTAACTGGATGTCTAGCAGCCCTCAGTCGATTCATTTCAAGACTGGCGGAAAGGGCACTTCCCTTCTTCAAGTTACTGAGGAAGTCCGGACCATTCCAATGGTCTGAAGAGGCAGAGAAGGCATTCCAGGAGCTGAAACAGTTCCTCACCACTCTACCAGTCTTGGTAGCTCCGAACCCTGGTGAGCCTTTATTGCTTTATATTTCAGCAGCTGACGAAGTCGTCAGTATGGTTCTGGTTGCGGAGAGACCGGAACTGCCCAATACTCAGGAATCCAGATCCCTTCGGGAGGATCCGGAGGTTCCCGAAAGCAGGTCTGGGTCCCAGCTCCCAGACTTGAATCCTCAAGAAGTCACTTCAGAGGACCCAGATCCTTCCGATAGGATCCAGGTCATTCCTGAAGAAGCTCCGAGTTCCTCCACCCAGAACCCGGAGGTCCTCGAATATAGTTTGGACCCCTTCGACAGGGTCCGGATCAATGGAGAGGAAGCTCCGGACCCCTCCGGGAGGGTCCGGACCGTTCAACGCCCAGTATACTTCATCAGTGAAGTGTTACATGATGCCAAGACTCGATACCTAGAGGTACATAAGATGCTCTACGCAGTTCTTATTGCCTCAAGGAAGCTTCGACACTATTTCCAAGCTCACAAAGTCTCGGTGGTAACCTCATATCCACTTCGAGCGATTCTGCATAATCCCAATTCAACTGGGAATATTGCAAAGTGGGCAGCGGAACTGGCTGAATTCGACCTCGAATTCATTCCAAGACAAGCAATCAAGAGTCAAGCGTTGGCAGATTTCGTGGCAGAATGGACTCCCTCTCCATCAAACTCTGGGGGCCCCAGCGAGCAGAAGAAGGAACCACAAGTTCCGGCCTTCACTAAGCCTCACTGGACCCTTTACTTCGACGGCTCCATGCAAAAGCAGGGAGCCGGAGCTGGAGTCCTTCTCCTCACACCAACCGGGGAGAAGGTAAGATACATGGTGCACCTTGATTTCAAGGCAACCAACAACATGGCGGAGTACGAAGCACTCATATATGGATTAAAGGTGGCACTATCCTTTGGTGTCAAGCAGTTGCTGGTCAAAGGAGATTCACAACTTGTTATCAAACAGGTGAAGGGTGAATGCTCCTGCAATAATCTCCAGCTGGCTGCTTATCTCCTTGAAGTCCAGAGGCTTCAGAAGGACTTCGAAGTCCTAGACCTTCACCATGTTCAGCGTGCTCACAACGCTGAAGCTGACGAACTCTCGACCAAGGCGTCAACCGGAGCTCCGGCTCCTGACGGAACCTTTGTCCGGAGGATGTCAAAACCCACAGTTCAGCCTGCCGAGCTGAACGAAGGGGGCGAGATCAGCATCCCGAAGCTGACGGTCCCGATGGCCCTGTTACCATGGCAGCCATCAAGGGTCGTAGGTGCTGCCGGAAGCTCCGAGCAACCCAGCACGCAAGACTCAAATGCTCAAGTCAGTTCCGATGCATGGATCTCGGAGATCCGGAACTACTTGAAAGACAACATCCTTCCTGACGATGATGTATCCGCTGACCGGGTAGTCAGATTGGCTAAAAGATACACGTTGGTAGAAGGGGATCTCTACCGGCGCGGTGCCAACGGCATCCTAATGCGGTGCATCACAAGGGAAGAAGGCTGCGAGCTCCTCGCAGAAATCCATGGAGGCGAGTGCGGGAACCACGCGTCTTCCCGCACGCTGGTCGGAAAAGCCTTTCGGCACGGCTTCTACTGGCCAACAGCGCTCCAGGATGCTACTGAGCTAGTGAAGAAATGCAAAGCATGCCAATTTCATGCAAAGCAAATTCATACACCTGCTCAGCCCTTACAAATGATACCTCCTACGTGGCCTTTCGCCGTGTGGGGGATGGACATCTTGGGACCCTTCCCAAGAGCCGTCGGAGGTTACAAGTTCCTGTATGTCGCCATCGACAAGTTCACCAAGTGGCCGGAAGCTACTCCTGTTGTGACGATCAACAAACAATCTGCAATCAATTTTCTACAATCTATCGTGAGCAGATTCGGAGTCCCAAATAAGATCATCACTGATAATGGGACTCAGTTCACAAGCTCCTCATTTCAAGGATATTGCGAAGACCTCGGCATACAAGTTTGCTACGCCTCCGTAGCTCATCCTGCCAGCAATGGGCAAGCCGAGAGAGCAAACGCAGAAATCCTTAAAGGACTAAAAACGCGCACTTATGAGCGTTTGAAAAAGCACGGAGCTAATTGGATCGAGGAGCTTCCGCCCACTCTATGGGCTAACAGGACTTCTCCAAGTCGGGCAACCGGAGAAACACCCTTCTTCCTGGTGTACGGAGCAGAAGCGATCCTTCCTCCGGAGATCACCCTGGGTTCCCTCCGAGTCCGGACCTTCGACGAAGCCGCGCAGGACCAGCTCCGGCGTGAAGACCTAGACCTCCTCGAGGAGGGAAGGTGCCAAGCAGCTGTTCGGAATGCCCGATACCGCCAAGCTCTACGGCGCTATCATCAGCGGCATGTACATAACCGACAGCTCGAGGAAGGCGATCTGGTGCTACGGAGAATACTATCCAGAGAAGGGCAAAACAAACTCTCCCCCGGCTGGGAAGGACCCTTCCGAGTGATCAAAGTATCCCGTCCCGGAAGCGTTCGCTTGGCTACCGAGGATGGGACACCTCTCCCAAATCCTTGGAACATCGAGCACCTCCGTAAGTTCTACACTTAATTCCACGGAGGTGAGTCTTAAGTAACTTGAAGTGTATGTTATAGAGTCATTGTACAGAGTCGGGTAATTCCTCCGGGAGAGCAGCCGGACCTTTCCTGAAAGGTTTGAAAAGCTCATGCAACACTTGATACAGTCTCCGGACTAGAAGTGTAGCTAATTACCCTGGGTTAAACGAGAAACCAAACACACTTAGCCTGGTTCCGTACCCTAAGAGTGTACTCGTTTCCCATGTACCCCGGACCTATAATGAAAGACATCTTCATGTGAAATAGACTCCACGTGCATTCATTTTTGCATAGGCTCGACATTTTTATTTTTCTCTTTCTTGTCTATAACAGAAACGTGCAATTCTTAAGAAGTTCTAGTTTAACCGATTTATGTACGATTTGAGTTGAATTGTCGGATTTTTTAGATTTAAATGTCGTCTGTGGCCAACTCGCCTGAAAGCCGCCAAGCCATTCTAGGGCCGGAGTGCGCTATCGACTTAGCCTGGTCAAGCACCCTAAGTACGCCACTCTACCTACACCCCGGCAGGCCAAAGTAAGGTGGGTCCATGGACAATTAGATCTAAAAGAAAAGACAATTCACCCAATCATACTAAAAATCGTGTTCAACTTGAAATTCTCTTGAGAACCGTAAGCCGCAACGAAGTTATAGATAAGGAACGAATTTTACTGTTTTTCTTGGCCTAAGTGTGCAGGAAGAATAAACCCAACATTGATGGAGAAAAATCGGAGTTAACCAAGCTCCGACTCCCACCGGCGTTAACTTGAAGATGGTGAGAAGACTCTATCACTAGAGTCTGTTGCCAGCAAGCCAGGCGTGGCAAGGGTCATTGCCGGAGCTACTAAGCTCCGACACCTTGAAGTATTAACTATCGACACTCAACGTGTTGGTAGAGGCTATTGCCGGAGCTACTAAGCTCCGACAATGGGCAACGCCGGAGCTTCTAAGCTCCGACGACTTCAAGGGACCTTCACTATCGAAAACTTCGGACCTAAACTATACGAGTTCGAAGCAAATCTGTCTTCAACAAAAATCAACATCCTTTTGGTACATGTCCACAATCAAATTGTGCACATCTACCAGGGGGCCAAGTGAAGACAAAGATGTTGAAGACAAAAAAATGAAATTCACGAAAAATTGGGGATTTCATTTCATCAGAAGACCGGAGATTACATCTGGAGACAAAGGATTACAAAATTGAGGAAGAAGAGAAGATACAAATAAAGGCTAAGAAAGATAGTCCTAGACCCTATGGAAGAACTCAGCGACCTTCTGGGCGACCTCCGACACGCTGGCTCGGGTAGCTTCGCCTTCTCCTTCAACTGGGCCTTCAAGCACCGGGTCCAGAGGGAATCGGGGGTTCCGGCTAGTGTAGCACGTCAACACATATTCTGTGACGTTCCTAGCCAGGGATTGCCCCTCGACCTCCAACTGGTCCGCGATGACGTCGCCCACCTTGGAGAGCTTGCTGCCCGCAGCGCCCAACGCTTGCAGCGCAAGGTCCGGCTCCGGCTCCGGATCATCCGGAAGCACGGGGCTGAAACCCATCGGCGCTAGCGCGTCGTCGGCCTTGCTCAGGAACTCCCAAATTTGCAGGGAGTCCGTCTTCCTCAGGCCCTTCATCTCTTCCAAGGACCTCCGGGCCGCCGCCAGCTCCGAATTCTCGCGGGAGAGGCGCTCAACTTCTTTGGCGTTTTGCTGAATCTTCGCAGCAACCCGCTTTTCGAGTCTTCCGAGCTCCTCCTCCCGGAGGTGGATCTTGTTCCGGCGGTCGACCAGGTCTTTCTCCCTAGCCTCTATTTTCTTCTCCCGGGCGATGAGGGCACACTCATACTCGTAGAGTTCCTGCCCTCGCACCCAGGTCTTCTCCTCCTCTTCGAGGCAGCGCTCTTCCAATTTTTTAGCGCGCTCCTCGAGGCCCTTGTCCGCCAGAGCTGTCTTCTCGGCGAGCTCTTCTTCACGTCGCAAGACGTCATCCCGTAGCTCCAGGAGTTTTTGCTCCTCATCCTCGAGCCGCTTTTCCCTTCCCTCAAGCGCCTCTCGGCGCTTGATGAGTGCGGTACTGATGGCTTCGAGTTGATCGTACCGGGCGTTGGCCGCATCATTGGCAGCTTTAGCTTGGTCGTGGTACTCCCGGGATTGGGCGTCGAGGTTGTGAGTCATGCTCTCCCTCTCGTCCAGCATCTCACCCCAGAGCTCCAAGCGGACCTTCTCCCGCTTGATCCATTCCTTGTCCGCAGCAATCCTCGACTGCGCCAGCTTGGTCTCGAATTGGAGTCTATTACGCCACCTCCTCAGGGTTTGGCGCTCCTCTTCAAGAACCTTGCTGTCGTGGAAGAAGGCTAGTTGGACTTGGCGCAGACTGGAGCAAGCGTTGTCGATGGACATCGACAGCGAGATGGGCTCCGGACCTTCTGGGGTCTCCTCCGCTGGTTCCAGCGGGTCTTCATTTACAAAAATTGGGTCCCACTCTGCGAGAGCGGAACCCCGAGCTTCCAAGGCACTAGGGCCCTCCTCCGGGATGGCCTCAGTCGCCACTGAAGAAGGTCCCGCCACCAAATCTTCATTCGCCCCCTCAGGCTGGGGGCCGGCGACTTCGTTCAGGCACTCTGGCTCCGCCACGGGTACCATCGACGTCGTCGCCTCCAATGGCTCCGGCCGGGACGCTTCTTCTGAGGGGAGCTCAAGCTCCCCTGCCTCCACCACCACCGGCTCTGCAGCCGGCGCTCCAATAACTACCGGCCTTGCGACCGGAGCTTCAGAAGTAACCGGCTCAATTGCCGGAACCACTTCAACTTCCGGCTCGCACGCCGGGGCTTCAGCTGCCTCCGGCTCGACCGCCGAAGCTCCAGCATTTTCCGGCTCTGAAGCCGGGACCGCTACTTCCTCCGGCTCGACAGCCGGAGCATCTACTTCTGCAGCACCAGGGCCCGGAGCTTTAACCTCCGGAGCGGGTGCCGCTGGCGCATCTTCAATCCTGTGGTCCGGCGCTACCATGGGAACTTCTGGAGACGACTCGAGGTCCATGACCACGACAGCCGGCGCCGGAGCTGTCGCAGCCTCCGCCTGAGGCGGCACCGGGGCTGGAGCAGAAGCCCTCGCAGCCTCAGACACTGTGGCTGAGGGCGGAGCTTCACTCCCCTTCTTGGGAACGCTGCAGATGAAGAATGAAGAAATTGAGCAAACAGATGCTATAATTAAAAGTTAATTGAGGTAAGCAAGAAAAATTACCTTGGGAGGTTCACGCACCAGCTTGCGCGAAACCTCTTTCCCGGACGTTCCGGGCTGGCCACGGTCGGCGTAGGAGCTCCGGGAGGACTCCCAGGACTTGCCGTAGCCGCGGGCGTTTCCCGGGTCGAAGCTCTCCTTGACCGGGAGGAACTCCTAGACCTGGAGGCCCTCACCGCTTCTCGAACCGGAGTCGCCTGTCCGGAGCTGGCACCTCCGGAGGGACCCATCACGGGGACAGCCGTACTCCGGGAGGATCCCACCGCCGGAACAGTAGCGCTCCGAAAAGACCCCACCACGGGGACAGACGCTACAGCAGCGGAGGACCCTCCTTCCTGAGGACGGGGAACTGGCGGGGAAGTAGCAAGCCCGACGGACCTCCCGTCAGCATGACGCAACTTCCTCTTCCGGCTCTCTGGCTCCTCCGCCAGCTCCTTGCCCTTGCCGGTGACCTCAGCTCTTGGCTGAGAGACAGGGGCGGAGCCGCCTTCCGACAACCCGGGGATCGCCAACGAGGCGGTCGATCTTCTCTCAACGACGCCAAGGTCGTCAAGCGCGGGCATCTTCCGCCGGAGCTCCCTGCAGAACTCAACTTCCTCGTTCAGGGGGAGGAAAGCCGGTGGCGGAGTCAAGTACGCTCCGTCTACATCGATGCCGTGCTGGAATTTCTTGAGGTGAAACTCCAAGGACTTCCCCACCATGCTGGACTTCAACCCGGTTTCAACCCGGTCTTCGTCCATCACGCTGTTGAGGGCCCAGGCGAGCTTCTCCCTCCTCTTCAGCGGTGCCCACCTGTTGAACAGGAAGTTGCAGAACACCGCCTGGGGAGTCAATCCTCCCTCCACACATTGGCGGATCCTTGATAGGACGGGATCGAAGGCTGCCGCCAGCACCGGAACTTCGCTCCACACTGACGTGTCAATGCCAGGCAGACCTTCTGGCAGCTCCAACCGCTCGTGCTCCTCCACCCGGACAACTACCCAATCTTTCTTCCAGTCATCCCACTTCCCGGAAGGGAACGACCGGAGGTACTTGAACGGGCACTTCTTGCGCTTCACAAAGTAGTAGAAGCCAAGGTACTCGTCACTTCGGCCGGTGGTTTGGACGGTGAAGAAAGTGCGGAAGAGCTCGATGCAGGGAGGAATGCCCACCCACATCTCGCAGAAGTGGACAAAGATGGACACAAGGAGAAGGGAGTGAGGGCCAAGGTGGTATAGCTGTAGACCGTAGAAGTCCAGCAGCATCAAAAAGAAGGAAGAAAATGGTGGGATCAACCCCACCATGGCATACGATGAAAAGTATACCATTTCGCCGGAGTGCTCCTTTTTAAAGGGAAGCTCTCCTCCGGTGCGGATTGAACGGTTGAAGAAGTCCGACGACCACCCCATGAGGGTTCGGACCTTCTTCAGATCGCTCTCCGTCTTCAAACGACTCTCACGCAGACCCAACTCCATCGCAGCACAGCTAGGCGAGAGAAGAAAAGCAAAGCACGAGTTGGGAGTTTGAGCGCAAGAACAGATGGAAAGCGTAAAGAACTCCCGACGGTGCGCTTTCCTTCTTAAGTAAGCCCTCGCAACGCTTGGATGGAAACTGCAGGGGAGTTAAGCATACTACTCAAGAATTCGACCCAGCCGATGACAAGAGGGCCCGGGACCACCCTGACGATCAAGTCGAGGCTCTTACCCAGGCGAACAGTTGTCATCACGAGGCGGGAAACCCAAAGGCGGCGGACTGACAAGGCGCGCGGAACCGATACGGTTTCCGTATCGGGAACCGACGACCTTCAATTGCGAGAGATCCGCACGTCAAAGATCTTATCTGCCGCCTGAGGTGCGCCACGCGTCGGGACTCAACCATAAAGCCCCGCCAAAGGCACCTCCGAAGACTCTTGAAGACCCAGTTCAAGAGTCACAAGTATGGACCCACCTCCGGCGGAACGACTCCATCCCGTTGGCCTTCCCCGGAGGTAGGTCCAGGGGGCCACTGTCGGTACCCTAAAAACCATACACCCCCTGAGGTTACAAAGATCTCAAGGGAAGGACATCAACTCAAATTGAAGACCCTTGGGGGCCCACTCGCCAGACGTGACCGGACCCGCTTCTCCAACATGGTTAACCTCTAGGTTGCCACGTGTACTGTCAGCCCAGAGCTATTACCCGCAAGGGTGAAGCTCCGGGCCAAGTACTGAAACGGCACCTCCGGAGGTAGCCCCCGACCGAGAGAAGCTCCGGACATGACACGTGCCAGGTCACCCCGGAGCTTCCCGCTTCTCCCAAGCAAGCTCCGGAGCTGCCACGTGTCCATACGTCGGAGCTAAACCGCTTCAAATCCCCGGGAGACGTTGTAACGGCTCCGGATCTCCAAAGGACAGCTGCAGACTTCAAGACCCGATTAATTATCATTAATTCCACATTAATGACACTTAATCGGATGATATTAACACCTGTAACGGCACTGTCGGAGCCGTTACAGGGTTATTAGCAACAATTAATCTCGCGTATCAATACTAGTAACCGCCAGGGCCACATGTCGGGCCAGGCTGACTTGTAACGGTTTGTCCTTGTGCTATAAAAGGACAAACCGACGATACACGGGAGAGAGAACTCTAGAACACTCTGAGGCTCACAAGTTAATACAACACACATACACACCCCCGTGGAGTAGGGTATTACGCTCAGGCGGCCCGAACCACGTAAACCACCGTGTCACTCGTGTCCAAATCGCATTTCACTTTCTTAGATCTCCGCGCGCCCTGACCGAACCACAAACTCCTTCAAACACTTTTCATAGTGTTAGGGGATCTGCGGACTCCAACAGTCGACAATGTCCTCAAGCATTGTGGAGATGAAGATCACCACAAGAAGGGAAGCATGGCAGCTCAGATCTTAATGGAACCATGGCGATGGAGACCATTATGATTCTAAAGGCCATACTATTCACAATGTGATATTATCATATGCCTGTGATGCTTATTACTTTCTTTTCATGCTCTTCATATGGTGGATGTTTTGTCATGATAGAATAGCTTCCCTCAAAAAAGTTGAGAATTTGATGCCATTTACCAATAGCTGCACCTATGTTATTTTGATCGTTGTGTGGTAGGTTTGCCAAAGAAAAGTACCATCATCTATCATAATTCATAGGGTGAATGTTGGATATTCACATGCATAGTGTTGGTTTACTCAACAAAGCTATCAAAACGGTTTTGGGCTTTATGGCATAGAGTTGGGAGCCGGGGCATTGGATGTCACCCAACAAACAAGAGTCATATAGGGATATGATTAACAATTGTTGTTTACCTATGTCACTATATTCCTAGCCGTGAAGCCAAAGCTCACTAGGAATTAGTGAATATGGATCTTGAACCACTATATATCGTTAGAGGGAAGACGATGATAATATAGTGGTAATATCTTTTATTAAACTGTTAATAGAAGATTGGTACATAACATAGTGCTAAACCTTGCATATTTATTTTCTATTGTAGATCATGTCTGCTAGTAACAATTCCGGTTTCAATTTGCGATCTGCGCTTGAAAAGGAAAAGCTCAATGGAGCTAACTTTATCGATTGGTACCGCAACCTGAGAATCGTTCTCAGGCAAGAGAAAACCGAGTACGTTCTTCTGCAACCTTACCCTGATGACCTCCCAGCTGATGCAACTAATGCAGCACGTAGAGCTTATACGAAGCACTGCGATGATGCGCTTAATGTAAGCTGCCTCATGCTTGCCACTATGTCCCCTGATCTACAAAAACAGTATGAGCATACAGATGCTTATTCTATGATTGAGGGACTGCGTGGAATGTTTGAGAATCAAGCAAGAGCTGAAAGATACAATATCTCAAAGTCCTTGTTCTCATGCAAGCTGGCGGAGGGTAGCCCGGTCAGCCCTCATGTAATCAAGATGATTGGTTACATTGAAACTTTGGGCAAACTTGGTTCTGAACTCAAGGATGATCTGGCTATTGACGTTGTTCTCCAGTCGCTCCCACCGAGCTACGAGCCATTCATATTGAATTTTCAAATGAATGGCATGGAGAAAACTTTGGCTGAATTGCATGGGATGCTTAAAACAGCCGAAGAAAGCATTAAAAAAATACCAATCATGTGATGATGGTACAAAAGGAGAATAAAAAGTGGAAGCGTGTGACGCATCCTAAAGGCAAAGGCAAGGGAAAGGTTCCCGATGAGCCCTCAAGCTCAAAGTCTAAGCCAAAGGGCAAATCTGGCCCTTCTCCTTATGATGAATGCTTTCACTGTCATGGTAAGGGACACTGGTCTAGGAACTGCAAGAAGTACTTGGAGGATATGAAGAAGAAGAAGGGAAGTGAGACTTCCGCTTCAGGTATAAATGTTATAGAAATTAACATTGCATTATCTTCTAGTGAATCATGGGTATTTGATACCGGATCGATGATTCACACTTGCAAATCATTGCAGGGTCTAAGTGAGACTAGAAGATTTGCAAAAGGCGAGTTGGATGTTCGTGTTGGCAATGGAGCAAAGGTTGCGGTCATAGCTGTCGGAACTTACCACTTGTCATTACCCTCAGGATTAGTTTTGGAATTGAATAATTGTTATTGCATTCCTACTTTGAGCAAGAATATTATCTCTTCTTCGTGTTTAGAAGAAGTTGATGGTTATGAGATTGTAATAAAGAACAAATGTTGTTCTATTTATTATAATAATATTTTCTATGCTCAATGTCCATTGGTGAATGGATTATATGTTCTTGATCTTGAGGATAAAACTGTTTGTAACATTAATACCAAAAGGGCTCGTCATAATGATCTAAGTCCCACTTTTATTTGGCATTGTCGCTTAGGTCATATAAATGAGAAACGCATTGAAAAACTCCATAAAGATGGTTTACTAAGCTCATTTGATTTTGAATCACTTGACACATGCGAATCTTGTTTGTTTGGGAAGATGACCAAAGCACCCTTCACTGGTCAAAGTGAGAGGGCGACTGACTTGTTGGGACTTATACACACAGATGTATGTGGACCAATGAGTTCAATTGCCAGAGGTGGTTTTCAGTACTTCATCACATTTACCGATGACTTTAGTAGATATGGTTATGTCTACCTAATGAGGCACAAGTCTGAATCCTTTGAAAAGTTCAAAGAATTTCAGAATGAAGTACATAATCAATTGGGCAAGACAATCAAATTTCTACGATCTGATCGTGGGGGTGAATATTTGAGCCATGAATTTTATGATCATTTGAAACAATGTGGAATTGTTCCACAATTGACTCCACCTGGAACGCCTCAATGGAATGGGGTGTCCGAGCGGAGGAACCGAACCTTGTTGGACATGGTTAGGTCGATGATGAGCCAAGCAGATCTTCCACTATCCTTTTGGGGTTATGCTCTTGAAACTGCTGCGTTTACACTAAACAGAGTCCCAACTAAGTCTGTTGAGAAGACACCATATGAGATGTGGACCGGGAAACGTCCCGGATTGTCTTTCCTCAAAGTTTGGGGATGTGATGTTTATGTCAAACGTTTGACGTCAGACAAACTCACTCCAAAATCAGACAAATGCTTCTTTGTGGGATATCCTAGGGAAACCAAAGGGTATTATTTTTATAATAAAGCAGAGGGTAAAGTGTTTACCGCTCGCAATGGTGTCTTCTTGGAGAAAGAGTTTCTCTCAAAAGGAGTTAGTGGGAGCAAGGTGCATCTTGAAGAAATTCAAGAAATACCTGAAAATGTTTCAACACCCACCGATCCTATACAGGATGTACAAGATGTTGTGCAACCAGTTGATGAAACACCAGCCCCACGAAGGTCTACGAGGGTACGTCGTGCGACTGAAAAGTTAACGCTTCTAACCACGGAGCAGCATGACATGATATTGTTAGACAATAATGAGCCCACGACCTATACTGAAGCAATGATGGGACCCGACTCTGAGAAGTGGCTTGAAGCCATGAAATCTGAAATTGAATCCATGCATGAAAATCAAGTTTGGAACTTGGTTGATCCAATCGAAGGTGTGAGACCTATCGATTGTAGATGGATTTTCAAGAAAAAGACTGATATGGATGGAAATGTTCACATCTATAAAGCGCGATTGGTAGCGAAAGGTTTCAAACAAATTCAAGGTGTTGATTATGATGAAACTTTCTCACCCGTTGCAATGCTTAAGTCTGTTCGGATTCTTCTAGCAATTGCTGCATATTTTGATTATGAAATATGGCAAATGGATGTCAAAACAGCCTTTCTTAATGGAAGTCTGACTGAGGATGTGTACATGACACAACCTGAGGGTTTTGTCGATCCTAAAAATGCTAGTAAAATATGCAAGCTTCAAAAGTCCATCTATGGACTGAAGCAAGCATCTCGGAGTTGGAATCTGCGTTTTGATGAAGTAATCAAAGGGTTTGGTTTCATCAAGAACGTAGAAGAACCTTGTATTTACAAGAAGTTTAGTGGGAGCACACATGTATTTCTGGTCCTATATGTAGATGACATATTATTGATCGGAAATGACATTTCAATGCTTGATGATGTTAAATCCTCATTAAGAAAAAGTTTCTCAATGAAGGATTTAGGAGAGGCAACGTATATTTTGGGCATAAAGATCTATAGAGATAGATCTAAAAGGCTAATTGGATTAAGTCAAGATACATATATTGACAAGATATTGAATCGGTTCAATATGCAAGATTCCAAGAAAGGTTTCTTGCCAATGTCACATGGCATTACTTTAAGCAAGAGTCAGTGTCCTTCGACACCTGATGAGCAAAAGAGGATGAAAGCGATTCCTTATGCTTCGGCTATTGGATCCATCATGTATGCCATGCTATGTACACGCCCAGATGTATCTTATGCTCTAAGTATCACGAGTAGATATCAATCAGATTTTGGTGAGGCTCATTGGACCGTTGTCAAAAACATCCTTAAGTACTTAAGAAGAACTAAGGATGCATTCTTAGTGTTTGGAGGTGAAGAAGAGCTGGTTGTAAAAGGTTACACTGATGCCAGCTTCCAAACTGATAAGGATGATTCTAGATCGCAATCCGGTTTTGTATTCTGCCTCAATGGAGGGGCAGTGAGCTGGAAAAGTTCCAAGCAAGATACAGTAGCAGATTCAACCACAGAGGCGGAGTATATTGCAGCTTCTGAAACTGCAAAGGAGGCTGTTTGGATCAGAAAATTTGTTTCTGAGTTGGGTGTTGTTCCTAGCGCGTCCAGTCCTGTGGATCTCTACTGTGACAATAGTGGAGCCATCGCACAGGCAAAGGAGCCTAGATCACACAAACGATCCAAACACATACTACGACGCTATCACCTCATTCGAGAGATCATCGACCGAGGTGATGTGAAGATATGCAAGGTGCACACGGATTTGAATATTGCAGATCCGTTGACAAAGCCTCTTCCACAATCAAAGCATGAGGCACACACGAGATCTATGGGTATTAGATACTTACATCAGTGATCATAATGTGTAGTGGGAGACTTGTGTCACAGCTATGTTTATGTACTATTAAATAAATTGTTATATGAGTAATCATTATCTACATTGATCATCAAGTATGTGACTTGTTCGTGAAACTCTGTGTTAAAAGTAATGTTACTCTAGATGATCCCTAGTCTATATCATTATATGAGATAATGATTGCATACAGACTAGCACATGTATTAATTGATGATCACGTTTCACGGATCATAGATATAGAGATATCAAATTAATAATGTGAACACATGTTAGTGAACATGGTGTTGGATTGACCCACTCCAAGACACTGCTGGGATTGTTATTTCCATATGTGCCATCAGTTGGTCTTGAGTGATACACCTGCTAGATCCTTAGACCTGAGATCGCCATTGTTTCTCACTATGCGTAGTTGTGTACTTTGAGACTACCAAACGCTACTCCGTAACTGGGTAGTCATAAAAGTAGTCTTCGGGTATATAATGAAACATAGAATGTGATGTGCGCGGATCAAGATGGGATTTGCCCCTCCTAAATAACAGGAGAGATATCTATGGGCCCCTCGAGATAGTTGGATCTGAAAGTGCATGGCCATGCCAAGGTGATTAAAGGTTAATCACAGTGACTAAAAGTTAGTCACGGAATGAATCCACTATTTGATCGAGTGAATGGTCGAGCTATCACAAGGATGGCACGCATCTCGCCTTGAGCTTGACTGGTATCGTGAGGCAAAGGGATTAGCATGTTGAATGTATCTAGGTTCGGCCGATATGATCTTTATGTACAGTCGGGAGTCAGTATGTCCTGCTAGGTACCTCTACTGACTTGTGGTTGGAAATGGTTTCCATTCACAACCGACTGCTCATGAACCTAACGGGTCACACACTTAAGGAGTTGGAATATCGAAAATCTTGGCTAGATGATTGTCTCTAGTGCAAGTGGGAGATTGTTGGTGATGTGCCCAAGAGGCAATCATAACAATTCGGGTTCAGGCCTATTGGATATTTGATCCATAAGCAATTAGAGTACTAATGGGCCTGCGACCTAAAAGCCCATTAGTACGCCTATAAATATGAGAGGTAGGGTTAGGGGCTAATCATCCCACCACGTGACAGCCCTAGCCGCCACCCCTCGCAGGCCTCACGCCGAGACCCTTACCGCGCACGCGGTGCTAGCACACCGGTGCACGGCGTTCCTCTTCGTACGTGTGGACTCCGTGGAGGCGTTGCTGCTACTGCTGCGCTGATCGGCTACGACGATCGTGATCGTCTACCTGCTGCTGTGACGAGGACGAGGAGAAGACGAACGAGATCGTCTACTTCCCTTACACCGACGCGCATCAACGTTCCGCTGCGCTGCGCATCTAGTGGTAACGATCCATGACCGCTGTACTCGCATGTTTCCTGGGTGATGCGGTAGAGTTGCTAGAGTAGCTTTCCGCTGATTTCCTAACATGATGTGCCTCCAACGGATCTGTTGCTTCCGTGAAAACAGGCGGTTGATCTGTCAGAAAATTCAAATAAGAACTTTCATTTAGATCCCATTGTCGTGATGCTTGAATAAAGCCGTGTTGCACCAATGTCTGAAGCAGCTGGTTGTTCTCATGATGAGACTCAACCATTTGTGCCATAACCTCCGTCAATCGGGTCGACGGCGGTTCTTGCGGTCGAGTCGAGTCATTTCCGCCGTGACTAGACTCTCCCGTTTCAGCGTTGGAACGAGTGCGAACCATACTGCAAGAGTGACCAATTACGGTTACTTTCCACGATTGAATGACAATCGATGCTTGAAAAACATTAACCGTATATGAATCATAAAACTTTGCAGCATTTTCATACACGTTCAAACGACACTCTGATTCTAAACTTCTTCTAGACCTCTTAACGAGCTTTTTCCAATGCTCCAGTTTCATAAACTGAACATACATACATCTTGACATGTTGCACAACTTTGGCAAGTTTCAAACATGCCTATCCATAAACAAGTTTCCATTTCAATTGCATTGGCCAATCTGCTGTCCAAAATTGACCAGTTTGCAAAGAACTCAGATTCTACTACAGTAAAGAGTAGAATCACTCCTGAACTTGAATACAAAAATTACAGCCAACTTCATTATCTTTCGAAAAAAATCTTATTTTGCTTCCTGATCAGCTCTGGATCAAAAGTTATGATATTTCAAAGTTGACAGAATTCTGGAAAAATTTCAACAGCACCTCCTTCGGAAGTGGCTGAACTGAACATCAATTTCCATACAGTTCTGCGCCAAATTTGGAAAAACTTTGAAATACAAAGTTGTAACACATATCATAAACTTTCCAACGATTTAACCTAGGAGCTATAGAAAATTTTCAACGGGAGGTTATGGTGGAAAAACAGAAAAGTTCCAGAGAGGTTTTTGACAGTTCTGTTTCCAGCAACAGTTTCTACCAATCTGAAATTTTCATCAATTTGAATATTGATTCAGTTCTGGCAGTCTACATACAAGTTGCAGAGCACTTCAAGACCTTTCCAAAACTGTATTACACATCCACATTGGTTAAATCTAGCAAGAGTTATGCCCTGTACAAATCCAGCAAAAATTCTGCCAGAAAAACATGGAACTCTGCTTTTGAATCATTTTGAAAATCACTAAACTCCAATTGAATCTTAGTTCAACATCAGATTTCTGTAGTTAATATTAGATTCTAAAACTTTCTTTTGGTTCTCAATTCAAGGTTTTTACTTGTCTTCAACAGAAAAGATTTTTGGGGTGAAGTAAGGTGTGAATGCATCACAACAATTATATCGGTACTATGTTACCTCACAAACTGAAAATCTTTACCGGATTCTTAGCCGGCATAACGTGCTATAGGTGGCACTAAAACGATCACTTGCAAACTTATTCTACTCACAATACATTCAACGTGGTTAGTGTACCGGTCACTACACTCAAACTACTGATCAATCATATGGTACCGTACGGTACAGTCTAGCCCGCACGGGCGATCAATTCACAAAAACATAATTGAAAGTAAAAACATTCGTCCTGTATCATTCCATAAGGCCCGCCTCGAGTTAAGCCACGTCTCGAGGTACATGACCGGTTTTTCTACCACCCGACGGGGTCCCACGTCTTTGCATAATGCTGCACCAGTAGAAGGCGCATCGGGTTATGTCCCACCCGACGAGGGCTCCCACTAACTTTGAAGCATGCTGGAGTACCGCGTGTCATATGTTCTCAGAAACATGGAAATTTTCAGAGACTCATATTGATATTCCCGTGCCAAGCCACAAAAATAATAACATGCTACCTCTCACATGGTGATCTTACCGCAATTGATCCGCTTGCAGTGGCGTACCTTACCTCTTACCTGACGTCGGAGCGTCGTTACAGAATATAATAACACATATGTTAGCTTTGCCACCTTAAGTAACTAATACTATAATAGACCTTATGTGGGCATATAACTAATCCTCACTCGACTACTTCGTAGTTTTCGAAAATAGGCTCTTTTCGAGCGTGCTAATCCCAATGAAGCTCTGATATCATGTCTGTGGGGACCGGAGTCCACACATCCAAGGATCTCATTGGGTGGTGCCGTGCGATGCGGCACCTAACAACACACACGAAAAGAATACAAAAATATACAAAGTTTTCATTTCATAAATATTTCAGAGTTTACAAGACAGTGTACATCAGAAGTACACACGCAGCGGAACTACATATTCATATTCTCACCTATCTAAGCATAAGAGAAGACGTCCATGCCCTAGGACGCTTCTCACTAGCAACATGACGATCATTCAACAGCGGCGTGGTTCACATGAGATTTATCTTGACACCTCGAGTCTCATGTACAACCTGAACAACAGAAATAAAACTAATACCTGCAAAAATTCTTAAAGCGCAAACATGAGCATAAGGCTCAGCAAGACTAACCCATCTCACTAGACATATGCATGGGTGAATACTAAGCATAGGTAAGAAATAGCATAAATATACTCGCCTACAAGTGGATCCTTATAGTCAGGTTCTAAGTAGCAAATGACATTCTTCAGGCACAGCACATCATAGACTCCACAATCAAACAAGAAACGCTTTGCCGATGATATGACACGCCCAAAGCACATAATTCTATTACAGCTAAAGTATGGGGAAACTGTAAACTTTTAATTATACTATCTCTAAGCCAAACAAGGTTGTTCAAGCAATTTGTATACCAATATATCATATTTGTCTGACTTCTTTAGTATTTACTACGTCACAACTCAGTGAACAAGTGGTACTCTATTACCGCGAGGGACGGTGATTGCAATCAGGACACACCCGGAATACACGACACATACGCCCGCTCCGAAGTACCTTTCACTGTACTCCTCTCCCACATTGTATGTGGCCACCTTTCACCCGTCATCCCGATGTCGAACCAGTTCTACCGTCCCAAAAGTAAGGTCCCTAACCGAGCACATCGAAGTTGCTCCATAGAGGTTCCCACCTCACGATCATCTTCCCCCAAAGGATGGCAGTATAAGTTTCGACACGAGGGTGCCTGAGCTACATCAGTTTAATGGACCCCATTAATCCATTATGTAACCGGTATTGTTCAAACTTGCTCAAAATGGCCGCACAGGAGATGGTCCTTAACCGACATAGACGGGGCTACAAAAAACCTCCACATTTGCCTTACCCTTACCGGCCCAGGCCCAAATGTGGTCGCAAGCATTATCCCCCTCATCCGGGATCAGACAACCTTGCGCGTCCCGTCCTACAGGAACATCCCCGTCAGCATCTCCAATTATTAAGAGTGAACATTTTGGTAACATCTCGCGAGTAGATTCCCCTACTCGACTCCTCTCGCAAGTAGAATAAACTACTTGACTCGTGCTCAATAAAATGTGACCCTCTCGCGAGTAGATTCCAACTACTCGACTTCTACTGGATTTCCTATACATTAGCAAAGCAGTTACTACAGGTCAAACTGTAAAACTTCCCAACCTTCCCATAGGATTTATGGATATGCAAGTGGAGTATCAAACACCTTATACGTAATGCACAATATCAACTAAAGACGTAAGCGAATAAAACTGGAAAATTTCTGAAAGGCTCTTAAATGCAAACTGGGGCTTGCCTTGTTTGCGACTCTATAACCATGTTAGTTGTTATGGATTTATCTTCATGATCAGGTCCTCTCTGACTCCTTTCCATCACGGCGTCTATCGCAATGAATATGCATATAACACACAATATACTTTAATAACTTAACTAATGAATATGCACACATTATGCAACGTCATACTCGTAAAGGAAGTATGTTTGTAACTCAAGAATGAATAAGGTGTACTATTGGGTATTAAATTGGATTTGGGTAGGTTAATTTGGTATGACTTCATATTATGAGAATGTACATAAGAAATTTCTATATAGTCATGGATATAAGGAAACTATAAAGAATTAAATTCTTATGCAGATGAGTCCTTTTGGCTATGAGAATTTATCTCTGGTATACAGAGGTGATGAAGAAATTTTCATAAAAATTTCAGAGAATTTGATGGAAGAAAATGATCTACAAAATTCTATCAAGCTTTAATAATTTAGGAATTTGCAGATAAAACCTGAGGTTTTATCATGTACATAAATGGCACAGATAGATAGTACTGATCAAAAGGAAGCTACCAAAATTGGTTTCACAATTTTTCAAGCCTCTTACAGGAAGAAATCGAATTTACAAGTCCTTATGAATTTCTGGATTTAATTTGTTATTTTCTAGAATTATAATTAACCTAGGCAAATATTTTTAATTAAACACTCTTAATCAACTTTTTTATTCCTGAAACTTTTACTGGAGCTTCTACATAACAAAATGATTGGTTGGGTAAACTTCCAGAATTATTTGAATAGAATCCTATTTTCTATATTTTCCACAATGTATTATACTAATTGATTTATAGAATATTCTCTACTGATTTTCATGCAGATTTGGATGGACCACTGAAAAGTACAGATCCTATGGAGAATTACAAAATTTGTTTCATCTAATTTGGAGCATCCTAGCCAAAGTTATAGCATTTCAAAGTTTAGACATTTTTCTGGAATTCTTTTTGAATGGAAAAGGACAACCCTCTAATTAACTAACACGTGGCCTCTAAATCTTCCCACCCAGCCGATGCCACACCGGGGCCACATAGTTTAATCGCGTTGTCGCATGGAATCCTTGCTCCACAGAATATCCCACATGGGGGTCTTCTTCTTCTCCAACGGTCCGTGACGGCGCCATGGCCGGAGGGCGGCCGACGACTCGCTAGAGCTCGCCGTGCCACCTTCCCCGTTGCTGGGACTTGCCACTCGGGGGTTTTTGACCCTCAGGAAGTCACTGGTGGCCTTGGATCGAACTGAAACACCCCGGAAAACTGCCTATACCGGCGACCGGCGGAACTCGACGATCGGCGACGGCGTTCTCAGTGTACAAGGCACGGGAAAAGTTGCTTCTTGCTCTAGAAGCTTCGTGGTGCTGCCCTGATCATCGTCCTACATCCCAATCGCTCGAAAATTGGTCGGGGAATGGGGGCACCATGGAACCGATTCTAGGCGGCGGCGAGATTTGAAATTCCGGTTAGCCGGAGTGGGGATATGGCTAGCTAATGCCTCAGGAAGGAGCGCACGCAAGTGTAGAAGCTGGGGGCGGCTGGAATTGTGAAGCTACTCACCATGGAGGAAGGGCTTCGGGTTGTAGACGAAGAAGGTCGACGGCGCGCCGGTAGGAGGGCTCGCGATTCCCTCCGGGATGCTAGGTCCAGCGGCAGCCTGGGTTCAGGGAGGTCGCGAGGGTATGAGCGCGCACCAAACCCGGGGCTGTGCTAGAGCGGGGCTGCTGTGATTTGGGCGGTCGAGTGGAGCGATGCGGGAGGAAGAAGGAGAGCCGAGCACTCGGTTCCTTTTATACGCCGACCGACGGAGCGGAGCAGGTGGCGTCGTGGCCCTCCGTGGCGTGCATGCACGCGGCAAGCCATCGCACTGGAGATCACGCTGGAGAGGTTCTTGCCGCTGCTGCTCAGCGCTGGCGCGCGCGCGTGAGGAGGGACAGAGCAAACAGCTTTAGGGTTCCTCTTACAGGTGGGCCCCACTCTTCTCTTATCCCCTTACTTTTCTTTCTTCCTGTTACCCAAGCCTAGATGTGATAAGGACTCCAAATTCAGAAGAGAATTGGCCCGGTTATATTTCAATGGTTTGACAATTTGAATATCCGAATTGGCCAATTTTAAATTTGAATTAGATTCAAATTCATATTTATATATTTTATGTATGTATTTTAATCTTCGTATATATTTAAGTTTAAGTTGCCATGGGTTTTTGCAAATTATCACATATAACATGTTCGGTTTCCTGCAAATTTGAATTAGATTCAAATTAAATTTTTATAATCTATATGCATGTCATTTAATTCTTTTCCCCAATATTAATGTATATGTTGTCCTATGCTTTTAATTGACTAACCTGATCAAATGGAGAATATGTTTTGTACCTTGATCATTGATTTGAATATTTTGTACATTTCCATATATACTTTTATTCACTCATGTTTGTTTTATTTCTTTTGATTTTTCCCTTGTGAGCAAAGCACATAATTTCAGGTGTTTAAATTAAAAATTCCAGACCTTTGGAAATTTGAGCTTTAGCTGAATTCAAAAGGAATTCTAGGTTTTAACTAGAGCTTCACATTAACATTTTTACTCATGTCCATAAGAATTTATTAGCTCTCATAAGACCTTAGTCTTCAATGTACATGTTTAAAACTATTATATCATGTGCCATACATTGGAGACAAAAGCTTCAAAAGTTTGGGCTTTTACAGCCCCCGTCGAGTGGGAAATAACCCGATGCGCCCCTACTGGCGCAGCATTATGCAAAGACGTGGGACCCCATCGGGTGGTAGAAAACCAGGTCATGTACCTCGAGACGTGGCTTAGCTCGGGGCGGCCCATATGGAATGATACGGGACGAATGTTTTTACTTGCATATATGTTTTTCTAATTGATCGCCCATGCGGGCTGTGCCATATGGTGCCATATGATTGATTTATCATTTGTGTGTAGCTGCAGGACACTAACCACATTTTATGTAGCTCGAGTTGAAAATATTTGCGAGTGAACGTCATTAGTGCCACCGTTGAGACGTATGCCGGAATATCGGCCTAGGATTTTCTTTGGTGAGGGCGTAGTACCGGTATTGCATTCGACTTTCATCAGGCACGTTGATGACGATATCTGTGCTGGAGGTGAGACTCGACAACAAGTAAAAATTTCCAACTTAGGACAAAGTTTGAATTTGTAATATCTATTTTGGGGCGTGGTGGTCAGATTTACAATTATTCGTGTGGTCGCTGTGTTAAGCGAGCATGTGGTTTGGGAACTTGAGAAAGCCTTCCACAGGTTTCATTTTCAGCTCCATGGCAGATTTCAAGATTCAAAGCTTGAAAGCTTCACTTGAATTTAATTGCCCAGTTTCGGGTTCAAACATTGAAGTGGATAGAAAATTGACTAAGTTTGGAATAGCATAACTTCCAGTATAATTTACCCCTGAAGGTTTACCATATATTGTTGGAAAGTGTAGAGAGTTCTATAAATCTCTTATGTTCAACTCCAGATCATAATCCACCTATAAACTAATCAAAAATTCAAATTTCCAAACTCCGTTAAATCTGGACAGAGACTGGGCAGTTTCTGTATCCTGTCACTATCTTGATCATATCTCTTCGTAGAATCGACGAATGACTTCATGTAATGCATTTATGTAATCCTGAGGATGTATACAACAATGTTTTAATTTATGATTTTTGCATATATTGATGTTTTGCTTCTGGAAAAATGTGGACAAAATCAGCCTTGAACAAAGGAGATGCTGTCAAATTTTTTCCAGAAAACTGTCAACTTGCAAAAATCATATCTCCTCACAATGAAATTTTATGTAAGAAAATAAATACATTATGGAAATTAATTTGAGTTTACTACAACTTTTTAGTTGAACTCAAGTCCTGAATGTGCTCTAAGTGGATAAACATTTCGAATCTCTCCAGACTGGTCAGAATGGACAGAAACTGAAATAGAAATCCAGTGTTATGTTTCACATGGCATTTGAATTATTCACTTTCATAATTCAATTATCACATCCATGATCTGTTTACCAAAAAAATTTGTTGAATTTGAGTATTTGACTCATTCAAGTACTAATTTTATAGATGACGGATGTGATGCTGTTGAGGTCAAGAGACGGTTGACAGCGGCGTAGTGTCATGCACCATTCTGGTTGACGTCCCTGCTAGTCCGCGTTTTCATGGATGGGCTTCTTTATCGGTTACTATCCAGCGAGCTCGTTTGGAGGACACGTGGACCATTGCAGCGGGCGAAGCGCTTATGAAGCTTTGCAAGCTTCATCAAGATGCCATGGCGGGGACACAATTTTCTCTTCTTCCAGTCTGTGGTGTGGTGGGTCTTGAGTGGGAACGTCGTATGGTTACGGCCTATCAACCATATGGCGACACCACCTCGACAAAACTTTGGATTTATGCCGCTGCATCAAGTATGGTGGTTGTTGCACAGAGTGCAATCATTCTGCAGCAGGTCGAAGCATTGAGGCAAGTGGTTGAATGAGGTGACACTCTTGATTACATCAACGAGAACCTACGTTCATTCCTGGCTGCGACGAATCACCGGCTGAATCAATGTGGGGATCAGCAGCATCACATCCGTCCTAGACTGCGAGGAGCTCGTGCCAAACTGAGGCAAACTCACAAGGAACTGCAGCAAACTCGTGATGGACTCCAGGCGAGTCAATTGGTGGTGCAGCAACAGCAAGAGCAGGTGTTGGTAGTCACCGAGGCGCGAGATGAAGCCGTCGAAGAAGCTCAGAATTGGGAGTTCGAGGCAGACCAACTTCGGAATGACTTGATTGAGGCCGAAGCACACTTGCCGCACCCAGTCATGTTTCCACCAGCTCATGAAATGCCACTGAACATGGGTGAGCAGGTGCCTTCAAGTTATGAGGAGGAAGAAGATCCTGAGATACCGGAGTACGTCGATGAGGATGCATCGGATTAGGACGGGGCAACACTACTGCCATCACGGGGCAAATTATATTTAGTGGTTGCTTGTGTTTATTTTGTGGCTATGTTTGTGTCATATTATAAATAGTAGTGGGTATGTAGGAGATGACAACGTGTGTATGACGACTCATGGAAACCAAGTATAGTTGAGATGCACTTCCATAGAGGAAGTCCGTCATTTTGGAGTTCACTACTGTAAACTTGGCCATGACATAATATATCTTGTATAAAGTTTGTACTTTATCAATATATGTGAATGTTATGGAATTATCATACTGTCAATACTCGCACTACCATGGTATAGAATGGATGAAGCAAAAAATATGTTGCTGATTTTTAATACATGTGGATACAGAGTGGTGCGTACACGTTCTACGCCCGAGATGGGAGGCTCTAGTCAGGGTCGTGAGGATGAATCTCTGACCCGGGAGCAAACCATGACACCGTAGCAACAAGTTCCTCCACCACCACCACCTGAACCTCTGAGGACTCTCGCGGAGATTCTGGCTGCAGTACTCGGCTCACGCGACGAGCAAACCGAGTTCCTGCGTATGTTGGTGCAAAATTCTTCCCGTCAAGGGGTGGCGACAAGATATATAATGGGCAATGCCAGTCCAACAGAGTTCGTACTTGGTCTTGTTGGCGATGCATCCACCGGTCTTCATGGAGGCCGAGGAGCCTCTGGAGGCGGACAACTTTATCCGCACCCTCAAGGCGAGGTTCGGTTTGCTGCGATGCACCGAACAACAGAAGGGGCTGTTCGCATCGCAACAACTCCAGGGATCCGCCGGTGCTTGGTGGGCGAACTATGTCGCATCACTACCGGTTGGTCATGCGGTCACATGTACCTAATTCCGGGAGGCGTTCCGCGCCTACCATATACCTCCCGGTATAATGAAGAGGAAGCTTCAAGAATTTTTGGAGCTGAAGCAAGGCAGGAGGAGTGCTCATGAATACTCCCACGCATTCAATCACTTGGTGCAGTACGCGCCAGATTATGTGGGAACAGAGGACAAGAAGCGAGATACCTTCTTCCGGGGTTTGAACTCCAAGATGAAAGTTCAGCTCGCACAATGCAATCGCGGCACCTTCAACGACATTGTCAATACCGCGATTGTACAAGAGGACACTCAGCGCGAGCTCATTTATGATAAGAGGAAATGGAGTGCGCCGTCGAGCAGCAGCGGTGGTGGTTTGCAGAAGTACCGTCTGGTGTATCGTTCACCATCCGGTCAGCGATGGCAGCCACCGGTGTGACCGCAGCAATTCTGCGGTCGTTCTTTCAACGCACCGAGTTTTCGACCGTCATTTCCACAGCAACTGCGGCAGCAGCAGCAGCAAAGGATGGTCCTGCGTGTATATCCACATCCACCACATGCACTGGGATTTTGTCCACAACTTGGCGGGAACCCGACACAATACACATGCTACACGTGTGGCCGTGTCGGGCATTTTTCAAGGGACTGTCCCGAACAGTGACAAGGCAGCATGCAAGCACCATATCGGGGTGCAGCTCAGCCCTGCAACCAGCTCAAGAAACCAGTAGCAAAACCCGGCAACATCCACCACCTAGCTATCGAAGACGTGCCGGAAGGCGAACCGTCTTTGCGGGATTGTTTTCTCTACTCCGAAATCCCGTAGTCATATTATTTGACTCCGGTGCCAACCATAATTTCATTAGCCAATCATATGTCATCAAATACCAATTACCTATCATTCCCACAAAATGTCCATATTTTATTTGCTCTGCGGGTGGGAAAGTAGCAGCTGATAGGATGGTCTATAGAGCACCACTTCAGTTGGGTGGAAATCTATATTAGAGAGTCAGAAACTAGATGTCATCTTAGTGATGTCGTGGCTGCACCGTCATGGGGCTGTTCTCGACATCGTTCCACGTGTGGTTCATTTAAACTCTGCACTACATGGACCACACACTCTCATTCTAGACCGCCTTATCCAAAAAACTCCAGCCACATACAACACAGAAACCACAAAGCTTGAGGACATTCGTGTGGTCCATGAATATCCGGACGTGTTTCCTGATGATCTTCCAGGTATGCCATCGGATAGGGACATTGTGTTCAAGATTGAACTTATTCCGGGAACCACGCCTATTTCTCGAAGGCCGTACAAGATGGCACCAAATAAGTTGGCAGAATTAAAGGAGCATTTGAAGGACCTGCTTGACAAAGGTCTCATACGCCCAAGTCCATCACCTTGGGGCTGCTCCACATTATTTGTGAAAAAGAAGGACAAGACATTACGTCTAAGTGTGGACTATCATCTCCTCAATGCCGTGACAATCAAGAACAAGTATCCACTACCGCGCATCAATATCTTATTCGATCAATTAGTGGGTGCTAAAGTATTCTTGAGGATGGATCTTCAGTCCAAATATCATCAAATCAAAATCCGACCAGAGGATATACCAAAGAGGACATTCTCGATGAGATACGGACTCTATGAATATCTCGTCATGTCGTTCGGACTAACCAATGTGCCGGCTCACTTCATGTATTTGATGAATTCAATATTCATGCCAGAGTTGGACAAGTTTTTCGTGGTCTTCATCGACGACATTCTTGTGTATTCAAAATCAGATAAAGAACACGCCAAACACTTGCATATCGTGCTCCAATGATTGCAAGATCACAAGCTTTATGCAAAATTCAGCAAGTGTGAGTTTATGATCAGACAAGTACCATTTCTTGGTCACATTATTTCAGCTTAGGGCATCGCTGTTGATCCAAGCAAAATTGTGCAAGTGCTGAAATGGAAGTCTCCAACATCCATACACGAAGTTTGCAGCTTTCTCCAATTAGCGGGATATTATCGGAGGTTCATTCTGAGCTTCTCAAAAATCGCTAAAACAATGATTGAGCTGGTGAAAAGGACTAAATATATTGGGAGCAAGGCATGTGAGGATGCATTTTAAGCATTGGTGAAACATATCACAACAGCCCCAGTGCTAGCTCAGCCGGACACGACAAAAACTTTTGATGTTCATTGTGATGCGTCTGGCATTGGTCTAGGTAGCGTGTTAATGCAAGAAGGCCGCGTGATCACATATGGCTCACGGCAGCTCTGAAATCATGAGCAGCATTACCCAACTCATGACCTTGAGCTCGGTGCCGTGGTACAAGCTTTGAAAATGTGGAGGCATTATTTACTTGGAAATCTAGTGCACCTCTACACTGATCACAAGAGCCTGAAATATATCTTCACTCAGAAGGAGCTGAATATGCAACAGCGAAGATGGTTACAGCTGATCAAAGATTATAAGATTGAAATTCAATACCATCCCGGCAAGGCTAATGGGGTCGCCAATGCACTGAGCCGTAAGTCTCATGTCAATAATCTGTCCATTAGCCCAATAGAAGAGGTCGAGCCGAGTTTATACTTGGTTCCATATGGAGCATTATATAATCTTGCTCTCGTACCTACCATACGAGAAGAGACTATGGAAGCTCAAAAGAGAGATGTGGGTATGTCGCACATTCGGAGGAGAATGAAGAATGGAGAAATGAAGTGCTTTCGAAGTGATAAGCATGGTACTTTATGGTTCAAAGACCGTGTAGTGGTATCCCGTGATTTGACACTTCGGAAGAAAATCTTGGATGAAGCTCACTTGTCCAAGTATTCTATTCATCCAGCAACAAAATGTATCAAGATCTGAAAACCAGATTTTGGTGGACACGGATGAAAAGAGAAATTGCAAAGTACGTATCCGAGTGTGATACGTGTCGGCAGGTGAAAGACGACACATGAAGAAAGCCGGACAGCTGTAACCATTGAAAATTCCGGCATGGAAATGGGAGGACATTTGTATGGATTTCATCGTCAGTTTGCCTCTCACCTTCCACAAGCATGATTCAATTTGGGTGATAGTCGATCGACTAACCAAATCAGCTCATTTTATTCCTGTACATACAAAGTACATTGCCAAAAGGTATGCAGAGTTGTATATTGCAAGAGTCATGTGCTTGCACGGAGTTCCCCAGACAATTATTTCAGACTGTGATGCACTGTTTGTTGCTCGTTTTTGGGAGCAGTTGCACGCATCATTGGGGCCGAAACTGATCCAGAGCTCCGCATATCACCCACAAACCGATGGTCAAACTGAGCTGGTGAATCAAGTTCTGGAAGATATGCTACGCGCTTGTGCTATCCACCACTGTAAAAATTGGGATGATCATTTACCGTTGGCGGAGTTCTCCTATAACAATGGCTATCAAGCTAGCATCAAGATGGAGCCGTATGACGTTCTCTACGGCCGGAAATGTCGCACACCACTCAAATTGTGTGAATCCGGCGAGCGAGTGTTATATGGTATTGATCTTGTGAATGAAGCCGAGGAACGAGTGCGAGTGATTCAAGCCAATCTCAAGGCTGCTAAATCTCGGCAGAAAAGTTACGCGGATAAAAGACGTCGACCTCTCCACTTCAACCTCGGAGACCATGTTTTTCTTCGTGTCTCTCCGATGAAAGGAATTCATCGTTTTTCAGTAAAGGGAAAGCTTGCTCAACGATTGATGGGTCCGTTCGCCGTCATTGAAAAATGCAGACCCGTGGCCTATCGTTTGGAGTTACAAGCGTCAAATGCTGGTATTCATAATGTATTCCACATTTCCCAGCTGCAAAAGTGTCTTAAATCCCCAGCTGAAATCTGCACCGAAGACAGTGAGGCTCTCCAACAGGATCTCACTTATTCTGAGTATCTGATCTGGATTATTGATGAAAAGACTAGCGCCACCAGGAATCGAACTTTATAATTCTACAAAGTCTTGTGGAGTAACCATACCGCTGAATTCATCTCATATCCGGTAATCTTTTTACCTCCGTCTCTTTCATTTGTAATATCGGGACGAGATTCTTTTAAGGTGGGAGGAATGTAAAAGCCCTAAAAATTTAGAGTGCAAAGTTCCGAAAAGACAATTTAAAATTTGAATGGGCAAATGAAATCAAAATGGAAACTGAAAAATCAAACCAATTCAAACTTCAATGGAGGGAATTCAAATATTCAAAACATGCCCCTGTTCAAACTTTGCCAATATAAAATTCTGAGTTCACCATTGCCTTCAAAATATTCCAAATAGCACCCCTGTAAATTTATAAAGAATTTGGAGCACATTTTCTATTTAATTCAAGGGGTGCATTGAATTCCATTCAAAATCAAATATGAATTTGAATTTCACTGAAACTTGTCAGAATTTGAAATCCAATTCCAGAATCTGAATCTATACCATTGATTTAGCTTCTCCTCAAAAATCTAGCATTTTCGGACAATTGTTGGTGGGTGAATTGAATGGAACAGAGAAGGGATGAGGATGGGAGCTGTGGGACCCACTGGTCAGCCTCCCCTGTGACTGAACCGACAGAGCCTCTGTTTTCCCTGCTGTCCCCGCGCTTCAACGCCGAGAGAAGGTGCCACCACAATTTCTTTGCATGTGGGGAAGCCTCTGCGTGGCCAGACCACTCCACTTCGCTCTACTTCAGCCCCAGGTGCTTCTCCCCGACGTGCTTGTCTCCTTTCCGCAAAAACAGAACACCGGCACCATTAGTGACCGCCTCCCTCTTCTCCACTTCATCCGGCCGTTTTAGCCATCGATTGATTGTGCTCCAAGAGGATAAAAGTACCCCCACTTGTTGCTCTATCTTCTCCAACTGTTGGTTCAAAATTCCCTAACCTCAACTCGTGGTATTTCTCAGTTTTGCCGACGCCGCCGTTGTTGCCGCCGCGAGGAAGCAACTGCCTCCCAGTCGCACTGGCGTTACAAGCCTTGTCTCGAGCTGCTCCCAGAAGCAAAGAGGATCGCCGAGACACCCCCTTCCTCACAGTAAAAGCCGTTCTGCATTTCATCCATTATCGAATGAGTATTCTTTATCTTTGTCTCGGTACAAGTTTACACTTTGAGCCAGGTCATCAATTCAATTCTATTTCTATGCTCGATTATTGTCTAATCCGGTTAGGGGATATATTCTACATGTCTAGGCACATCGCCTAGATCAAGAATCGAGGAAAATAATCGACCACGGTCTGAGTATTTCAAGTTTTCCTCATCGCCGTTGAAAAGCACCGCTACTCACCGTCGAACTTGTGTTGGCCGGCCGTTATGCGGTTTGTGCACCTCTTTTTCACCTTCTTCATGCTCCCAGGAACCTCCTAAGCTCTTTCCCGATGTGTTTGCGCCATTGTCGAGCGGTACGACCACCATCAGAACCCTAGTTCCGCCGCCGCAGTCGTGTGCTCGCCTCCGGCCGTCGCCGCCTCGATTGGACCCCACGGTCATGTTGTGTGGCTAATTCTAGGGCCAGGCGGCCAAGACGGCGCCGAGAGGAGCTTTACGTAGCAAATTTGGGGGGGGGGGGGGGCCGCCACGGTTCCGGCGAGGAGCGCCGCCTCCGCCGCATGGTTGAAGAAGGTGGCGGGTCCCGCTTGTCAGCCTCGGTGAAGGATTGGGGATCGGCTGTGGCGTTCGGATCTGGTGTGGCTGCGTGGTTAAACCTGTAGCCCTCCGTGTGGCCCAGATGCGATTGGCCTATTTTAAATGGGTGGGGCCGGGTTGGATCATTTAAACTTTTCCCGTGGAAATTAATTCCAGAAATTGAGCCAACTTCAAGAATTAATTACTCCTAGCATACTTGCTCAAATAATTCCAATTAAATTCTGTTAGACTCTTCTTGACCCCACTTTTTAGTGGTGCAATTTGTTGGACATGAAACTCCCAGAATTTTCATAATTAATTCCTTCGAGCCAATTTCTTTGGAAATTGATTACCCCTGTTCTGCTAATTGGGAAAATCCCAATTTCGCTCACGACGCTCTCCAAAAATACAATTGATCTCCAGTAAAAATTTCAAGTTCATTGGACTTCATTTACTCGGTGAAACTGTGTTTCAAATGTCTATGTAGTTGGCAAATTGTGAAATGTACAGAAACATTTTCAGAATTTTCACCAAACTTGTAAAATCATTTTCTCCCTGTAGGAAGCTCAGAAAAAATGTGAAACAAATTTTCCCAGAACCAGAAGGACCTCCTCTACCATAACCATCCACTTTTAGCCATGAAAAAAAACTACAGATTTAATACCAAATTTCAGAGAAGGCTTTTAATTGTTGGAGTTCTAGAGACAACAAGCTTCCTTGAACATATCCAATTTTTGGTCCAGATCTTCCTCATAGAACCTAGTATCCACTATAAAAATCCCAAAGCAAATTAGAATAATATTCATACATGATCAGGGTTTATAAAATCTTTTATATAGTTTCACTATCACTGATGTACATTATATATTGCATATCATATAGTGACCGAGATTGAGGAGGAGCCGTAGTCCTTGGAGAATATTCTACCAGAAGCTAACTTCCCCTCTGACTCGCAGCCAGGCAAGCCCCGGTTTGCATTTATGAGCTATTTTAAAGTTTATATCTGTATCACTTATGTCTAGGATGAATGGGTGCATTAGGGCTAAGGTGCTTGTTACCCCACTTGCATGACCCATATATCCCATGGAGTATTATTTAGGCCTACAAATCAACAAGTAGAAAATGCCATCCTAATGTTTTGAAGAATCCTGTAGAAGTCGAGTAGTTGGAATCTACTCGCGAGATAGGATTTTTTTCAAACGGGAAAAACTTGATCAAAGAATGGTTTATGAATATGAAATTGAGACCGAGCAGCGGCTAGGATGCAGCGAGACGTGGTCTCACGTGTGTAGCCCTGCTTGTGTAAATTGAGGACCGATCTGTGTGCGGCCATACTGGACAAGTTTGAACTGTACCGGATGCATACTAGTTATATGGAAACCAGAAAACCAATGTAATTGGTTAACCTGGGTGTCGAGGCTTACCTACTGTTTTATAAGAGTGGGTTGAGGGCAGCAAGGCGTAAATTTGCCGGCAGGCATAGAGATGCTCCGCGCGGGGACCTCCTGCCCATTACAGAAGGACTAGTTCCACATTTTGGTTTCCTTTGAAAGGTTGTTGCATAAAATGTAGTATTGAAGTGTGATTCATTCCACTTCCGAAATGGGTGTATGTGACGTCTTATCCGGCTATCTACTGATTGCAATCACCGTCCCTCGCGGTTATTTGAGTACTGCTTGTTCACTGTGTTGTGATGTAGTAAATACTGAAGAAGCCAAGATAATATGATGTATTGAATTATAATTGCTTTGAAACTATGATGGTTATATAATATGCTCATTTAAGTTACTTTTATTGAAGCTTTAAGCTGTTGCTAATAACTTGAAAAATTAAGGATCAACATGTAGGCGAGTCATTTACTGCTATATCTTTTCCTATATTATGTATCCCTGCATGTAGAGTTCCATGTTTAGGTGAGACGGTTAAGTCTTGTTGAGCCTCTGTGCTCACGGTTGCTATATTAAGTTGTTTGCAGGTGAGACATATGAGAAAGGGCCCGAGGATGAGGCGATGCCCCAGTCGGGGTATACCACCGGGTGGGAGCCCTGCACGCTGCCGTAACTTGTCGTGTGCTGCTAGTGTGTAGCGTCTCCGGGCTGGACGGCTGCACTTTTTCATAGCAAGGCTGAGAGTTTAGCTATGAGTATTTCTTGCGGTGTACATTATGTATTGTAAAAGACTTTTGCTGTTTATATAAATAAAATTTTGTATTTTGTCGTATTCTTTTCGTGTGTGCTGTTGGATGCCGCTTCGCATGACACCACCCTTTGCGATTCTTGGAATACGTGGACCCGATCCTCACACCCAACCCATTGCCATCCCTACAAATTAGGAAATTACCCAAAAACAAATCATTTAGAAAAAATAGAATTCGACTTGGTTTCCAAAAGCCGCACTAGTTCGCAGTATGGACCAGACTGGTCCATTAGGCAATAGAGTAAAAGTAGGACAAGTCCAAGTGGACAAGTCCGCTCAGCATCAAGGAAGAAATCAGACAAGTTCGGTTGGCATGGCTCAACAAGTCCGGGAAAAACATCAAAGGCTCAACAGGACTAGTCCGCACATTGTGCTGGAGAAGTCTGGACTCTGAAGAATTGAATTTTTCTGATGAAAACGGGTACATCGGAATAGTTCGAGGTTGTGGCCGGACAAGTCTGCACTTTTGAAGAAAATTGAATTTTCTGAACGGAGGATAGGGATATCGGACTAGTCCTGCTCCGAGGCCGGAAAAGTTCATACCCTGATAGACTGAAATTCCCAGTTTAGCCCTAAATTCATTCTAATCTTGTTCCTTTTACATTGCTTCATGTTAAACATGTATGAGGATGTACGTAAAGCATTATGCATGAAAAATGAGGGTGTTACACTTCATACGGTTGTACATTACTTGAGGAGTTTCACCATCCTCGATGGCAAACCTCCCCAATTCTCCATCAAGCATTTCAATCTTTGCTTCGGGAATGGAGCGGTTTCCCTCGTGTGCGGTCTTGAGGGTATACCATATATCCTTGGAACTTTCCAGTCCATCCACCTTGGTAAACTTCTCTTGGCTCAAGGATGAAATGATCGCCGTAATTGCTTGCGCATTGTGATGAATTGCTTGCTGATTTTGATGTGGTACCTATGGATGCTTGCTCTCTTTTGTTGTGACGTCCTTGAGAGTTTGATACTCATGCTATTCACCATGGTCGATCTAATAAGTATACTCCCATGCATAAGGGCAAGAAAATTGTTTTGCTTCCTATGAGTCCCACTGAAATTGTGCAATTTGAGCCTGAGAAAAAGAATAATGCAAAGCAAAAGGGTGTTTTCAATTTTGAAATTCAGCAACCTATTAAGTTGAAAAATCATGTTTTTCTTGCAGCTAAATCTGATCTTGATGATTTTTATGCCTCTAATGGAACTTTCTATGCTTTAGTGTGCAAACATGCTTTATATTCCATTGAGGATACATCTATTGATTTGCCACCTGCTGTTGCTAACCTTTTGCAGGAATATATGGATGTTTTTCCATTAGAGATACCCCTTGGATTACCACCCATGTGAGGCATTGAGCACAAGATTGATTTGATTCCAGGGGCGAGCTTGCCAAACCATGCCGCCTACAGGACCAACCTTGACGAGATTAAGGAAACTCAGCGACAAGTCTGAGATCTTCTGGACCGTGGGTATATCCGTGAGAGCCTCGTCCTTCTTTTGTTCCTGTTCTTTTGGTTCCTAAGAAAGATGGCACTTTGGCGCATGTGTGTTTATTATAGAGCCACCAATAACATTACCATACGTTATTGCAATCCTATTCCTAGATTGGATGACATGATTAATGAGTTGAGTGGTTCTGTTATTTTCTCCAAGATTAATTTGTGTTGTAGTTATTATCAGATTCGTATGGCTTTAGGTGATGAATGGAAAACTGCCTTTAAAACTAAATTCAGACTTTATGAATGGTTAGTCATGCCATTTGGTTAACCAATGCGCCCAACACATTCATGAGGTTGATGAACGAGGTTTTACGTGCTTTCATTTGTAAATTTGTGGTGGTTTACTTTGACGATATCCTTATTTACAGCAAGTCATATAATGAGCATCTTGAACATTTGCGTGCTATTTTTAATGTCTTGAGCGATGCGCGTTTATTTGGTAACCTTGATAAGTGCACATTTTGCACCAATCGTGTGTATTTTCTTGGTTATGTTGTTGAGGTGGACGAGGCAAAGATTGTTTCCATCACGAGCTGGCCACTTCCGACTACGGTCACACATGTTTGGAGTTTTCTTGGTCTCGCAGGTTTCTACCAGAGTTTTGTGCAGGATTTTAGCACCTTTGCGTCACCTCTCCACGAGTTGACAAAGCATGAAGTGCCGTTTTGATGGGGACCAACAAAACAACAATCTTTTGATGCTCTCAAGTCGAAGCTCACACAAACATCATTGCTGCAACTTCCTAATTTTGAGATGACCTTCGAGCTTGAATGTGATGCGAGCGTCATTGGCATTGGAGGAGTGCTCATTCATGGAGGTAAACCTGTTGCTTTGTTAGTGAAAAATTATATGGGCCTTCACTGAATTTTTCTACATATGACAAAGAACATTATGCTTTAGTGCGTGTCTTGCAAACTCGGCAACATTACCTATGATCTAAAGAATTTGTCATACATTCAGATCATGAGTCTTTGAAGTATCAAGGTCAAGCTAATCTGAAAAAACATCATGCTAAATGGATTGAGTTCATAGAGTTATTTCCTTACATCATAAAACATAAGAAAGTGTAATACAATGTGATTGCCCATGCAATATATAGACGTTATACCGTGCTGTCCAAACTTTCTCATAAAATCATTGGTTTGGAAGCCATAAAGAGGTTATATGCTACTGATTTGTACTTCAAAGATGCCTTTTCCAATTGTAGAGAGGGAAGAGCATGGCAAAAATTCCTGCTGCATGAGGGCCTTCTCTACAGTGCTAACAAGCTATGTGTTCCAGCTAGCTCCGTTCGTCTTTTGTTGTTGCAGGAAGTGCATGGAGGTGGTTTGATGGGACATTTTGGTCTTAGAAAGAAAGAGGATGTGGTGGCCACTCACTTCTTTTGGCCACGAATGAGGCGTGTTGTGGAGCGTAAGTTTAATGTTGCACGACATGCAACAAAGCTAAGTCTCGACTTAACCCACATGGTCTTTATATGTCTCTTCCTGTTCCTAGTCCACCATGGGAGGATATTTCTATGGCCTTTGTTTTAGGATTGCCTACAACAAAAAGGGAGAGGGATAGTGTCTTTCTGTTTATTGATCGTTTCTCTAAAACGTCACATTTTATACCCTGCCACCAGACCGATAATGCTTCAAATGTTGCTTATTTGATCCTTAATGAGGTTGTGCGTTTGCATGGTGTTCCCAATACTATTGTTTCTGATAGGGATGCTATGTTTTTGAGTCACTTTTGGAGAACTTAATGGTATAAATTGGGGAAAAAGTTGCTGTTTGCTACTACTTGTCACCCACAAACTGATGGGCAAACGGAGGTAGTTAATCGTATCTTATCTACTATGTTGCGGGCTGTTTTGAAAGATAATTTGAGTTTGTGGGGAAGTGTTTGCCACATATTGAGTTTGCTTATAACAGGTATATTCACTCCACAACCAAGTTAAGTCCATTTATGGTAGTCTATGGTTCCAATCCTCGTGCTCCAATTGATTTGCTACCTTTACCGCATACTGAAATTGTGAAATTAGATGCTACACAATGGTATGAGTTTATTCTTAAGTTGCATGAAACTACTAATTAACAAATTGAAAAAAATGAATGAAATGTATCGCATTGCTGCTAGTAAAGGTAGGAAGGAGGTAAAATCAGAACCCGGTGATTTGGTGTAGGTTCATTCGAGAAAAGATAGGTTCCCTGATTTGAGCAAGTCCAAACTCATGCCACGTGCTGCTGGACATTTTATGGTTCTTGAGAAGATAAATGACAATGCACATAAACTTGAGTTACCTCCCGAGTTTGGGGCTAGTCCCACATTAAACATTTCATATTTGAAGCCATAATTGGGTGACGAAGAAGAGCTTGAGTCGAGGACGACTCCAATTCAAGAGGGGAAGGATGATGAGGACATCTCTCTTTTGCTTACAATACAAGGACTGATCACTAGAGCACATGCGCGACAATTGGATCTCCAGGTACGTTCTAACCCTGTCAATTGTTTTTCAGAACTTACACTTTTTTCCATGCATGTTTTATTGATTAGGAACAAAGCGGAGGACCAGAAAGGGGTGGAGGAGTCCAAGGAGTCAAGGAGGAGGAGATAAGACGTCCACCCCAAGGAGGAGTCCAAGCCCAACTCGACTACGACTACACCTCGGGGTCCAGGAGCTGCCTTCACCAAAATTGACGTCACGGACACATACGGAGTCAGATTTGGATGTTCCATATATGGTTGGAACCATGATTTCATAATGCTTCCAATGGAGACAACCACACCTCAAAATTTCTTTTGTTGACGGCAATTGGCGAAACAAGGGGGCGTCCAGGATCTGTTCGGTGTTGCACCACCGTCCTTTGGGCTCCTGGCCCATGTATCATGTGGAAGCCCATTAGGATTGAGTCCAGGGGTCTTGCATGCCCATAATCCCTATTTATACAGAATCCTTCACCATATTAGGGTTGGGTTTTTCTTAGATACAATCTGTCATTGAATAGTGTCTCCGTTCATCGGTTGTGAGACCCCACTTCGTGATCAATTTTGTTTTGATTGCAAATTCTCTGTTCTTGCTTGTGTTCTTGATTGCGCTTGCAGGGATAAGCGTTAGTGGCGAGGTCATTCGTGTTCCACGGGTGATAACTAACGGAGCAGTGGTGTAGTGGTTTCGAGGTTTCATTCCCTCGGAGCCTTGGATCATTAACATTGAGATCTCCACCCAATCAAGTTTACCATACCTCTCGGAAGATTGGGACTCGTCTTCCTATCACAACGCTACATAGCTAACCTAGCACCATGCTAGCATATTAAGTAAATACCTAAGGAGCCGCGACAAAAGCCATCCTAAGGCAATGACGAACCTAACATCGTTGAACCAATGTTGAAACATAGCATAAGTTATTCATATTAACATGATAATATCATAACTAATTAGACTATGGTGGGGGTCTGTACTGTTTATGATGATAGATTAAGATTGTTATTGCATAATCATAAAGACTACTCCTACCACATACATGGAATCCACATTTAAACATGAAATGCTTCATCCAAGTATATGAAGAAAAGAAGACTAAAGATAACATCTTTATTATGCATAAGGTCACAAATACAATGAGCCATACCTTTCCCAAATTTTATTCGGAAGAGAGAGACTCCTTCTACTAATTCCTAATTTGGACTAAGGAATAGAGGCTCTCCTCTCTACAGCCTAAACTCCTCTAAGACTATGGAAGATAGTGGATACAATAGAATGAAGCTCAAGTGGTATGTGTGAGAAGTGAGGGTAGGGGGTCCTATTCATAGATGGAGAAGGTTGCTTCCCGCCACCAAAAGTGTGCACACTCCTACATTCACAATTTTTCTCAAAACTCATATGTGCACACTTTATGAAAATCTGAATTTTTCATCATATTTGTGTAATCTCAATTGGTTGTCATCAATTACCAAAATGGGGAGACTGAAAGTGCATCTAGGCATCCTTTGTGGGTTTTGGTTGATTAATGACAAACAAATGAGATCCTAACTAAATTGTTGAGATGAGCGCAGGTTTTAAAGAGATTAGAAGAAAATCATAAAAAAGAAAGGAGAACGAGGACCCAAAAAGAAAAGAGCTCAAGACTTGAAAAGAATAGGTTTATTTTGTAAGGAGTGTGTTGGAAAAACACACCGCAAGAGCTCAAGCGAAAAGGATTGCACTCAATGCACAAATAGCGGACTCGTCCGATATCCACCGGACTAGTCCGAAAACTCTCTGACTAAAATAAGACAAGTCTTCCAAGTGCGGACTTGTCCTTAGCTCTTCACATTTGCACCACACCAAAACAAGTCCGATAACCACCGGAATAGTCCTAAAAGTCTCTAACCAAAATCGGACAAGTCCTCCAAGTACGGACTTGTCCTCAGTTCTACATGTTCTCACCACACCGAACAAGTCCGATATACACCAAACTAGTCCGAAATCTTTCTGACTAGGATCAGACTAGTCCGCACCTTAACGTACTAGTCCGATATACATCAACACTTAAGGTTTTTCACACACGCACACCAGATGAGCTCGGTGTCCACAACGGACTAGTCCGGACCTCGCAACCCTAACGGTAACTTTTGGAAACCCTAGTATAAAAAGAGGTGCACGGCCACACAATAAACTCTCTCGACTCCCTGAGCCATCACTGTAGGATCGAAGAGCACATGTAAATCTACCATAGAGGGGTGAGTGGTAGATTAAAACTTTTCAGCGGAAGCAACAGAAACACCCCTCGGCAGAAAACTGATCTGTTAAAGAAACCATGTGTGCAACTACTCTAAACATGTTCAACTGTGAAAAAACTAGTATAGATTGTAGAGAATCAAGTCTCTAATAAATCACAACAAGAATTACGAAAATCCGTCTGGAGAAACTCAAGTTAAAATTGAAAGATCGAAAAAAGGTCAATCTGTCCTACCCGAGAAAAATAGTTCTGGAACACTGCAAAGAAACTCGTGTAGATCAGAAATCACAAATCTAATGACCGTGAAATTTTCGCAGGTGATAGAAAATTAAGTTATGAAGACAAAAAAAAGAATCACGTCAATCGGATCTGTAAAACTCGAGTAATGATAAAACCACCGAAGCAAGATAGTGTTGTGCAAGAACTCGACGAGAAAGACTTGAACAAAACAAGTTGGACGAACAAGGCACAAAAGCTCCTTTATACTACGAATTTTATTGATCAAAACTCACAAGGAACAGACCCAAAGTCGCGCACCACAAGCTCTGGCCTCCCTTTCTTATATAACCAGCCCTTAGTCCAACCCAAACGTAACTAGGACTCCAATCCTACTCAATTCAAGAATCAAAACTTTCCATAACTGCTCAAGACTCTTCTATACGCAGATAGAAGCAATCTTAAGACTTCCAAACACCTCAGGAACTTATCCCACATTCCTAAAACAACTCAAATTCGTGACCCACATGAAATCCTATCATAACCAACTCAAAACTTTCCATATTTGAGTCAAACGATACTCAACCGCAGCCTGGGCCCATAACCTAGTCGGTTGGTCCTTTCCGACCAATATTTTACGTAACGTATCTTCATCACGCTTCGGAACTATGTAGCCACCTCCATGCTCTCCTTGCACACATGCAAACATCTTCTAACTACGTTGTGATACCTTCATATGCAATGTTCTTGACCAAAATATGTTGCATGATCTCCCGATCAACTCAACCACAATTCCTCCCGAACTTGGTTGTTGAGCCTCATCTTCTCCCTAAGACTAGTTCAATGGATATGGTCACCAACCATATCTTGAACTCAAGAAACACCTGCACATGAATAAACAACTAATACTTCCAAGCACAAGTCCTCGACTTGACTCTCGTTAGTTTAGAAAACACAACACCTTACGTGAGCACCTCACGTAAGTATGTTGCAAACCTTAGCAAAAAGATATCAACCATAACAACCAAAACATACCAAAAACTTAGTAAAAGAATACTAAGAAAACTTTCCATAATCTAAAAAGCAAGTTCAGAATATTGCAAGTTAAAATTAGAACCATTGCGATCAAGCTCCGAACCTTGCCAAAGCTAACCGGACCTTGAACTGAAGATAAAAAAAGCTAGTAGGACCTAGCACTGGAACTTACCGAAGCTAGTCGCTACTACCGCCAGAGCTAACCTAAGCTAGTTGGACCTAGCGCTGGAGCTAACCAAAGCTAGTTGGACCTAGCGTCAGACCTTGTTTAAAAGGTGTTTTGGTAGTATTAAAAACTTTTATCGTGAAAGCCAATGTATTCAGCACACATATGTCTCACAGTCTCCCAGTTGATGAATGCATTGGCAACACCATTTAAAATCCGAAGATTGGCTTATTAACATGAAAAGTTTTGAAAACAATTTCTCCCCCTTTTTGAAAATCAAATGAGTTAGAAATAAACTTCTCCCCCTATACATATTTCTCCCCCTTGCATACTCCTCCCCCTTTTACAATGTATTCAACAAGGTACAAAAGAGAAATTTTAATTTATTACGAGCACATTATAACCTATACATATAAAACAAAGCTCATCCCAGTCATACTATGAAGTAACTTACACTATCACAACAATGAGAGGCATAAAGTAGTGTAAGCCATGCCAGAGATCAAATGTAATTTTCAATTTAAGCAAGTCATGATCTCACAAACTTAAATATTTCAAGACCTGAAAGCATAACCCTTGTTGCTGCAATTTTATTCTTTTAAGCACAAATTTTTAATATATGACATTTGCAAGAGATTATATGCCGCATCTGCCTTATTCTAACAAACCAGGTCAAGCCTATGTCATTCGACAATCAGAAGATTAAGGCCATGGTTTTAGTCATACACAACTTCTTCCAAGTTCATATCTAAGTTCTATGATAAGCCATCTCAAAAGAAGAAGTGTGATGCATGCATATTCTCTTGATCTTTTCTCATTTCTTTATTTGCTTACTTGATTTATTCTTTTAAAAGCACTTGTGAGCATGCAACAGATTCAAAACAGCAAGAAAGTTGAATCATGACCACATTTAGTGTAAGATATTATTCCAATTACTAGCCATGGCAAAAACTACAAAATGTATAACACAAGTAATGTAGTAAGAACTATCAGCATGTAAAAGGAATCACAAAGTCATATATGTATGACATATTATGCTCATATTATATTCAAATACCAAATTCGAAAGCTCCCCCTCAATTTAAGCCATGAGAATGCATAACCCCTAGTTCACTATGAATGTAACAAAAACGAGTGAAATCCAAAGGTTTTGTAAAAATGTCAGCCAAATGTTGTTCGGAATCTACATGGTGAAGCACAATGTTTTCCTTTTCGACATTATCACAGTGAGACCTAATGTCAATATGCTTTTTCCTTGAGTGTTGCACGGGTTTTTTATAACAATGCAAATGGCACTAGTGTTATCACAAAACAGTGGAACCCTATCTAGATCAACCCCATAGTCCTTAAGTGTTTGAATAATCCAAAGAATTTGTGAGCAAGCATAGCAGCAGCTACATATTCATATTCGGCTATGGATTTTGCAACTGAGTTTTGTTTTCGAGAGGACTAAGCAACAAGTGAATTACCAAGAAAATGAAAAACACTGGAAGTACTTTTCCTATCAATCCTACAACCCCCAAAACCAGCATCCAAAAAAGCTTTCAAAGTCACGGTTGAGGAAGAACGGAGAAAAATGCCAAATTCTTGAGTTCCATGTAAGTACCTAAGAATCCTTTTGCTGGCTTGATGATGTGAAGGACGCGGGGAAGCTTGAAGTCGTGGACAAAGACATACGCTGAATTGTGTGTCCAGTCTTGATGCCGTGAGGTACAAAAGTGATTTGATCATGCTTCTATATTCGATCAACGGTTTCACCATCTTCATCAAGTTCAAGTGGTTATGTTGTTCCCATTGGTGTCCGAAGAGGCTTTCTTTTGTCCATGTTGAAACGCTTGAGAAGGTCCCTTGTATACTTCGTTTGATGCACAAACGTACCTTCTTAAGTTTGCTTAATTTGCAGGCCCAAAAAGTAAGTGAGTTCTCCCATCATACTCATCTCAAATTATGAAATCATCATAGCTGAAAACTTGGACACAAGATCTTCAGAATCTCAACCAAAGATAATATCATCCACATACACTTGAACGAATAATGAGTCATTGCCATGCTTAAGCACAAAAAGAGTTTTATCAACCTTGCCCACGGTAAACCCGTTATAAAGTAAGAATGTTTTTAACCAATCATAATATGCTCTAGGGCTTGCTTGAGACCGTGCAAGGTTCCAGTCAGTTTGAAACATGATTATGAAAATCTGGATTTTCAAAACAAGGTGGTTGCTTAACATAAACCTCCTCATATATGTAGCCGTTAAGAAAAGCACTTTTTACATCCATTTGATATAACTTGAAAGCTCTAGATGCAGCAAAAGCTAACAAAATTCTTATGGCTTCTAATCTAGCAACAGGAGCCAAAGTTTGATCAAAATCTAGACCTTCAATTTTTGTCAAACCTTGAGGAACAAATCTAGCCTTATTCCTTATAACAACCGCATCCTCACATTGTTTACTTTTAAACACCCATTTAGTTCCAATTAAAGTATGATCTTGAGGTGGAGGTACAAGTTTCCGAACATTATATCTTTCAAAATTTTCTAACTTTTCTTGTATGGCAATAATCCAAGATTCATTAGTGAGTGTGTGTGATATATCTTTGGGTTCAAAAGAAGCAACAAAAGCAGAATGAGCATGAGAATTGGGGTCGGAAAACCTGGATCTTGTATCTCGTTCATGCAAGCTTCCAATTATCTATTGCGAGGGATGATTCTTGTAAATCCGTAGGGGAACAAATGTGCCACAAGCTTCTTCTTCATCATGTTCATTGCAGATTGATGAGCTTGTGGCCTGTGGACAATTAGGACCAGCAGAGAAGAAAGTCGGAGCTTGTTCAAAGCTCAGAGCTGGACACGTCTCAGGTTTGGAACTATCAGGCAATATCACCGACTCTTCTTCTTCTTCGAAAATACCATTGCCCTGAGGATATGGATCCAGACCTGTAATATTAGAGCTAGTACCTGGGCTAGCTTCATCAAAAGACACCTCACAAGTCTCCACAATTTTGTTAGTGTCAAGTAAAAGCACACGGTAGCCTCTTGTATGAGATGGATAACCAAGAAACATGTCATCAACGGACTAGATTAAAATTTATCAAGATTTCCATGTCTCTTAACAAAAGATTTGCAATTAAAGACCCGAAAGTGTGTGTGACACCCAGTTTGAAAATGAACCAAGTGCAGTATATGTGTGCCCAGGATGTTCAACACACATACACAAGTGCATCACAAACAATATATAGTCAATTACCATGGCTCAAATTATTAAATAAGTACTTTTATTACACAATTCATAATATCCTGGAATACAAACACTAATGAATTTTAATGACAAGTTCAACTAATGCAGCGGAAATACTACAATTAAGCAACTATTTGACTAAGCAATAGGGACATATATGCGCAGCTCCTATCAACACCACAGGCGAGCTGACGGTAGACACGGCCTAATACTCCGCATTATCATCGTTAAACTCCCAATCCTGACCTGCAACTGTTGGTTGGGAATTACAAGGGTTAGTACATGTCGTACTCAGCAAGTGTGGAAAGTATGACATGTAGTTGATTCAAATGACGACAATAATAATAAGGGCTAAGTGCTAAAAAGTATAGTAAAACATTTGAATAAGCAATATAAATCATGTATGTGAAGTAATCCCATCATAAACCATAATTAATAGCATAGTACCAGTCCATATTCCATATCCATCATCCATATACCAATAACCATATTCAATACCAGAATTTAATTCATAACCAGCCATATCCATTACCACACCATAACCATCACAATATTAAAACCCCTCTAATCATGTAGGTCATCTAGGCGCTCATAACCGGGAGCACGGCTATCATGATATTTTTAACACTCTGCAGACTTTGTACCACTTTACCCACGTATTTGTGATTTCATCACCTTGCAGTGACTACAAAATCTCAATTATGCCGTCTCACACTTCCTTAGGTGTGGGCCAAGAGATCACAAAATAGCCTTTACAAAGTGATTACTAGCCTATTTAGACCCGACTGAGGTTTCAGTAGTGGCGATGTCTCCTACAGAGCTCATCTTCAACCAAGGGCCCCCTCTTGAGCCATTCGGATCCCAGGGTAGTCCCACCAACCATCGACAAACCCAATTCGACTAACCCTTCTGCGAGCATCCTTAACGATCCAAATAGCACAGGCAAAGCCCTAATTAATCAGCGACGCCGCACCCATACTTGGCCTCATGGTGGCACTTTAGTCCTGGCTTATTCTCGAATGAACCATTCCTTAGATCTAAAGCAAGCGAACCACCATAACATCCAACCCATCCACATACCAGGCTTGCTTAGGTCACCCATTACCATATCATATTACTAGTTCATGCAAATCATACTCTTATAAATGCAATATTAAATTAAGTGGTATAGTTATCTCCACATCCCAATTAAGTAAGCGAAGCGAAAGGGTAAAAATCCCATCCCGACTTTCTACCATATATTCCAGGTGACAAGGGTGGTTTGACAAAGCTAGTAAACTTCCTACCATAGGATTCCCATCAAATTGACACAAGCATGCAATCCTGCAAACAAAACATTTATTTAAAAAAAAACAGGATCAATATGCTTCAGGGACACTTGCCTTGCTCTTGGGATTGGTTCGGGTCAAAGACTTCAAACTCTTGATGCTATAGGTCCTCCGCAACACTCTCTAATGCAGATCCGTCTAATCTGCACAATAAACATACAAGACAAGAATACAATCAAAGAGTGCACAAATATTACTCAATATTACATAATATGCATGATTAATACTCAAGGTGGAGGTTGTTAATGAGTTGCTTTTCTGATCACTAGCTAATTCTAATAGATTTTAACAAGTTTATACAGGTTTGGATTTGATTAAACCTAATTTTAGAATTAATTCAAAAGAAATCAACCAGGAAAATCGGACTAGTCTGCTAGGGACCGGACAAGTCCGCACTGCGCATGATCAGCAGATTAAGGTTTTCTAGATTGATGTCAATTTGGAAATTTGGGGTCAAATTCACGTAAGGAAAAGGAAGTAGAAGGTATACCAGGTGTTTAGAACTCCAGTGAACCAAAGATCTTGGAGGAAACACATGGATCTTGACGATCTATGGCTGATGAAGAACTTGGAGATGAATTGGTGATGAAGAACAAAACTTGATGGAGATCTTGATCCTCTTACGTTTCCTCCTCTTCTTATTCTTGCTTGGGATCTCCTCCTCCCTCCTTGATTGTGGCTCTCCATGAACTAGGGTTTTGGTGGGGTGGAAAAGTGGCAAATATATGTGAAGCCAAGGGGTGCGGTTGTTTATATAGAGGTGGGGGCTAGGGTTAGATGGATTTTCGACTTTGAGATTAGTAGAGGCCTGTTTAGAGTCCCACATGGGATGTAAAAGAGTTAGGCATGACGTCCCTCGGCCCACTTAACGTGAAACCCAAGAAACAAGTCATATAACAAAAGATCAATTCGGAGTCACGATTTATCGAACAAGTCCGAAAAGGACAGGACTTATCCGAAGTTGTCCAGAGAAAAATCAGACAAGTCCGGACTAGACATCGGACAAGTCCGAACTCATTCAGAGGTGAAAAACAGACAAGTCTAGGCAAAAATCGAACAAGTCTGACTTTGGTCTGAGAGGAAAACGGACAAGGCCACTGGAAGAACGGACTAGTCCGAACAAGTCCAGGGACTTAGCAAATTTTCAAGGATTCTTGGAACACCGGACTAGTCCACACTGGGCCGGACAAGTCCAAAAATGTCCAGAGGGGAATGACAGACTAGTCCGCAGCAAAATGGACAAGTCCGTTTGAAATCAAAGTGAAATCATACTAGTTCGCACAAAAATGGGACTAGTCCGCAATTTCCAGAATTGTTAAATGCGGTTTTGTTCTAAATCAATTTTAGACATGTTCATTTTCAGGTGAATTAATGTTAGACACATATATGAATGTATGCAGGGCATGATGCATGAAAATGAGGGTGTTACAAACCTACCCTCCTTAAAATGAATCTCGCCCTCGAGATTCGACGCGGAAGAGAAGAGATAGGGAAATTCCTTCTTGAGATCATCCTCTAGCTCCCACGTTGCTTCTTTTTCCGTGTGATGCTTCCATTGAACTTTACACCATCTGATGACCTTGTTCCTTGTGACTCTCTCCTTGGTTTCCAAAATTTTGACCAGTTGCTTATGTCAAGTCTTCCTCTAGTTCCAATTCCATTGGCACTTGTTCTTTTGGTACCCTTAAAACACTTCTTGAGCTAAGAAACATGAAACACATCTTGCACGTCTGAAAGATGAGCTGGCATCTCCAATTTATACGCTACTTCTCCTCTTTTTCCAAAATCTTGAATGGCCCAATATAGCGAGGTGCTAGCTTGTCTCTTATGTTAAACCTCTTATGACCTCTCATTGGTGACACTTTGAGGTAATCGGAGTCTCCCACTTCAAAGGCTAATTTCCTTCTCCTATTCTCCGCATAGCCTTTTTTCTTGATTGGACAACCCTCAAACTTTCACGAATAACCTCGACATGTTTTTCAGCTTCTAGCAACACGTCCGGAGCAAATACTTGAGTTTCTCCCATCTCATTCCAGAATAAGGATGTCCTACAATTCCTTCCATATAGTGCTTCATAAGGTGACATCTTCAAACTTACTTGGTAACTATTGTTCTATGAAAATTCTGCATATGGCAAGCTTTTGTCCCAACTTTTCCCATGCTTTAATGCACAAGCTCTTAACATGTCCTCCAAAATTTGATTGGTCCTCTCAGTTTGTCCATCCGTTCTAGGGTGATATGCTGAACTAAAATTCAACCTTGTTCCCAAAGCTTCATGCAATTTTTGCCAAAATCTGGAGCTAAATTGAGAACCTCAATCCGATACTATTTTCTTTGGTACTCCATATTGACACACAACATGCTCCATGTACAATTATGCTAGCTTCGCAGTGGTATAGGTGGTCTTGACAGGAACGAAATGAGCTGACTTGGTTAATCGATCTACAATTATCCAAATTGAGTCATAACCGGACTGAGTACGTAGTAAACCGACTATGAAGTCCATTCTGATTTCTTCCCACTTCCATTTCGGAATTTTCAATGGTTGCAGTAATAAAGCTGGCCTTTGATGTTTTGCCTTCACTCGTTGGCACACATCACACAATGCTACATATTCAGCTATGTCCTTCTTCATGCTAGCCCACCAATAGCAAGTCTTAAAGTCTTTGTACATCTTGGTCATGTGCCTCTTTTATTATGGTCTCCCAAATATGCTTCACATTAGGCACGACAATCCTTTTTCCCAGCCATAAGGTACCATGTTCATCTTCATCAAACCTGAATTATCTTCCCTCTTGGGTTCTTTCCTTGATCTCCTTAATTTCCTCATCCCTCGTTTGACCCTCTCGAATGTCTTGCTCCAAGGTTGGATTTAACTCCATCATTCCCATCTCATTCACAAATCCAAGGTTCAACCATTCAAACTCCTTACATAGCTCGGATGGTAACTCTCGAACTGTGAGTTGATGACTTACTCCCTTCCTACTCAAAGCATCGGCCACTACATTGGCTTTTCCCGTATGATAGTTGATCCCCAAATCATAATCTTTGATGAGCTCCAACCATCTTCGTTGCCTCAAATTTAAATCAGTTTGTGTGAAAATATAATTAAGACTCTTGTGATCCGTATAAATATCACACCTATGTCCAAGAATATAGTGTCTCCAAATCTTCAATTCATGTACCATGACTGAAAGTTCCCAATAATGGGCCGGATAATTCTACTAATGCTTCTTCAATTGCCTCGACACATAGGCTACCACTTGACCTTCTTGCATCAATACACATCCAAGTCGTTGTCCGATGCATCACAATAAATATCAAAACTCTTGCTCACATATGGCAAAACCAAAATTGGGGCTGTAGTTAACCTTTTCTTCAACTCCACAAAACTTTCTTGACAAGCTAGAGTCCATTGGTAATCTTTCCTCTTCATTAGCAACTCCGTCATTGGCTTGGCTATCTTGGAAAAGATCTTGATGAATCTATGGTAATACCCAGCCATTCCGAGAAAACTCCTCATTTCCTTGACATTTTGCAGCGGTTCCCATTTTAACATGCCCTCACTTTTCTCGGGTCAACCGATTGTGGGGACGGGTATCCCAACCTCCAAGGATCTCATTGGTTGGTGTTGTGCGATGCTAAACAAAAAATTTATAATACCAAGTCTTTGTTTATAAAAACAGTGGAAGTTTTACAATACTAAATGAAAAGGAAATAGAACTATACATCATAACTACACTCTTAGCACTAGCTATGCAAAAGCAAAGTCATCCATGTCCTGGATTCTTCGCACTAGCAACACCCAACTTACGGCGGCATGCAGGGTTCCCACTAGGTTGTAAACCCTGGAGGGGGTGCAGCCTCGTCATCGAACTTGTCATCAGTCGCATAATCTGCAAAAACTTGTTAACTACAAACGTGAGCTTAAGGCTTAGCAAGACTAACCCGTCTCACTAGCCATATGCAGGGGTGAATACTAAACATAGGTAAGGAATGGCATAGAGGACTCGCCTACAAGTGGATCCTTATAGTAACGTTTTAAGTAGCACATGACATTCTTCAAACACGGCACATCATAGACTCCACAATGAAACAAGAAGCGCTTTGCCGATGATATGACATGCCCAAAGCACATAATGCTATTACAGGTAATGTATGGAGAAACTGTAATATTTTAATTGTACTATCTCTAAGCCATACAAGGTTGCCAAAATAATTATAATTCAATACATCATATTCTCCTGACTTCTTCGGTATTTACTACGTCACGACACAGTGAACAAGTGGTACTCCATTACCACGAGGGACGGTGATTGCAATCAGGAACACCAGGTCAACACGACACATACGCACTTTCGGAAGTGCCAGCGAGCACTTACAGCAGTACATACATAGCACTCCAGTACTAGTCTTGTATGGCCACCTTTCACTAAACACTCGAATGTCGAACCGGTCGATCTGTCACGAGCAGGAGGTCACCGCGTGCGGCATACTCTGACGTGCCCACTAGCTGATTTACACCTCGCCACCCTCAACCTATGTAAAAGTCTACTTTTCAGAAGAACAAAAACGCAAAAATGCGAACTTAAAAATTTTGAAAGTGGACTTGGAAATCCAAACTCACATGAATCATATGAGTTAACCAATGTTCACTGAAAATAGGAACTTGTTAAAATTTTACATATAGAACATGGTTGCTAATGTATATTAGAACTTAAGGTGTAAAATCCTTAATTTCCATGTATTCACATTTTCTGTGAAAATTAAAGGAGGAAAAGAAAACAAAATGGAGAGGAAGAAAAAGGAATTATTCCAACCCTAAAATGGGACATTCAAAAACACAAATCAAACTACTGTTCAAACTAGGTTCACATGAAGATTTAAGCTACTCAATATATGGGGATTGCTAGGTCAAATTAATATGCAGTATCAAATATATATTAAAATTAATACAAATTAAATATGCTACTGTACATTTGACCCTGTCAAAAAATTTCAAATCTAAGGCTGTAAATTTTTCCATGACCTTCTAATATTCCAAATAGACTCTCGGTAAAGTTTCAAAATTTTTGAAGCACGTTTTCCATTTATTGGACACATGCTGAGAGTTTAATCAAAGTCGACTTCAAATTTAAACTTTGTACTTAACCTTGTCCAAATCAACTCCAAATTTTTCCCGAGGTCCCTTATGGTTCAGAAAGGTTAACTTCAAAGTTTAAGGATTTTTGAACCTAATTTACTATTTATTTCATTGACTTAAGTATCACCACTTGAATTCAAATTCAAACCTGAGTTAAAAATTCAACTTGCTCAGTTCTAAAATCTGATTGCACCATAAAATTCTTCACATTTTATTTAGTCATTGGGCCAAAGTTGAATATTTTTAAAAGCATGTTTGCTAGCTCTATTTGAAATTGGAAAGGAGAATGAGGGAGGAGAGTGTTGTGGGCCCCACCTGTATGACTCTCCAAGGCTGAACCGCCTCTGCCTTTTTGTTACCGAGCGACACGATGTCGTGCATGTGCCACCGCGATGAAAATTGCTGCCCTTATTATCGTACCGTGAACCCAAGGCAAGCCAAACTCTGTTCGTTCTCTCCTATGCAAGCTACTGCATCAGCTCGAGCTCGCCTCCTCGCCTTGCCGCCGGCCCGCGCGCCTCCCCCGCCGTCTGAATGCCTCCTGGCCACGGTTCGTCTCCCGTCCTGGTCGCCCTGATCGCGTCCCCGGCCTACGCACCAACCGCCGGCTCGCCCCCTCCCCGCCGCGCTGCTCCGCCTCCTCACCGGTGCCCGACCGTCCCTGCTCACCGCTGTCGAGTCTCCTCACCGCGCGATGGCCCAGGCACCAACCTGCACCGCCTGGCTCCTCACCGGCACTGCCCCCACGCACCGTCGACGCTGTGCGCGTCTCCTCGCCCGCTCCCCGCACAAGCTCACCTTCCCACCGTCCGCCTGCGCTGGCACGGCCTGCTCCCAGCCGCGCGCATCTCGCCGCCCGGAGCCGCACCACCCCGGCCATCGGTTCGCCTCCCTGCGGCACCCCACGCGCCGTGCCTCACTCGCACGCTGTGCTCGCCCCCGGTCGTGCCTCTTCATGCCTCTGCTCGCTGCCGCCTAGCCCTATCATCGGTGCTCTACCGCGTGCCTCTGGCTTCCTACTGGTTGTGCTGTTGCTTCTCGCCGGACTCTCTTTTCCAACCCTGATATGCCACTTGCAACTCCTCTCTGCTCGCACACCGGACTGCACCTCCCCGCGTGCCCTGGCCACTTGCGCGCCCAGGTTCTGGCTTGCTGTTCAACGCTAAGGCTAAAACTCGCAATAACCAGGTCTAAATCAAAGTATTGTTTATTGTCGAAACAGTCCATAATCTAAACAGTGATGTATTCACTTGCTGTTTGGATCGTAATTTCAAGTAGGCTTGTCGAAAGACTTCATAATTTACATTTATGAAATACTGAGGATGTGTGTAACAAGTTTGCAATATTTTGTTTCTGCAAATATCAATATTTCTCTATTGAAAATTGTGGACAAAATCAGCAACATACAAAGGAAGCTCTGCCAAATTTCAGTTAAAAATCTGGAAACTTGGTCGAACTTTAAAATTCCATATCTCCTCAACCAGAAGTGCTATGAGGTCAAGTAAATACTCTTTAGAAACTTTGGAAGTCCTCTACAAGTTTTCTATTCAACTCAAGACCAGAATCCTTTTCTATGTGGGTGAAATTTGGAAGATCGCAGAAACTGTCCGGAATCAACCAAACTGGACAGCAATCTGTATATTTCTGAATTTGAACCATAACTCGTAGACCTTACATCCAATAAGGTCATACGAGTAACCGTTGGAAAGTTTAGTGAGTCAGCTACAATTTTTGTAATTGGCTCCAGATCTGAATCTGTCATCTACCTATCCCAAATCGAGTTTGAATGCAGGGTGGTCAGTCTGAACTGAACCCCCCCCCCCCCCATTTCTTCTGAATGCTGAATTTTTAGCAAATTTCAAAGATTCATATCTTTTGAACCAGGTCTGATATGCATAGAAATAAATACATTATGGAAAACTTATTACATTGGGTACAACTTTGTATATAAGAATATTTCCAGATTTCGAACAGAACAGTCTGAAAACTTTAGGTCAAAACTGCTACTTTTTAAGCAGGTTCTGCTGAAAGCGCAGAAAAATCTGCTAACTTAAAAATAGCATAACTGGCAAACCAAAGATGATCTAGAGGCAAACCAATACTTTTTCGAAAGGTCTTGAAGTGTACTTTAACTTTGTTATTCACCTCAAGATCATATTTTGCAACTAACTGGATCAAAATCGAGTTTGCATCCAGACTGGTCAATTGTCACCATAGCCTGGCCAGTTTGAACCTTTTGGTTTTTGTTTGGCATTCGGTCCTCGATTTCAACTCGAGGAGTGACCAACCAAAAGTTAGGACCCAACTGTTTACCAAGTTGAATGGAGTGTTTAACTCATTTGAAGTCCTTTTTCCTTGGATAGACATACTAGTGTTGATTTATGTGACTGCCACATCACATCTTGTGATGTTGAACGCATGTCACAATTACTCGAGTTGCATCTCGTCTTCCCATGAGGATTGTTTGAAGCACACTTCAACATCCTGGTTCGAAACTTTAAGGGGGAAGATGAGCACTCAAGTAATAGTGGTGTTCAACCATCAACCTTGGTTACAATGAGTTGTGTCAACGACAAAGCAAACAAGTGAGTTTACATCTTCAAGAGGGTCCAACCGCCACCACCAGATTGAGCTACTCTAAGAAGAGTGTGACTTCAAATCCACTAAAGTGATCGAAAAGGATATCCGTTCCTCCTGACTAATCGAAGCGAAGGTTAAGTGAAGTATCCCTAGAGATGTGTCTATTGATCTCGACCAGGTGTCTAGGGATATCGACATATAGTTAGTTGTTTTTCTTCTGATGAAGATACTCCTCAAGTCAACTGGTAACACTAAGACCTAGTTGAAGATACAATCAAGTTGAGTAGTAAATGAAGAAGCTTTCGAAAGGTCTAGGTAACGTGGTATATTTTCCACATTCCTTATCAGTCGTTCTGTTCTGAATTCCTTAACTGTGGTCGAGTCATGAAAGGAACGCTACTCATTGAGTATCTTTCATGACCACGGTATCCAATCTTTGCAAATCATCAGACAATACTTGAGTTCATTGGGTGTGGTTCTTTTAGTCTTGCTCAAACTATAAAAGCTACTACACCATGCATGTGCACCATTTGCACCATATATATGCATCATTTGCACCATACATATGCACCATTTGCACCATACCATGTGCATATTCATTGCACCATACAACATATGACGCATCATGAGGCATCATTACCAATGCAACATCAATGATAATGCATGGTAATACTAAAATTTAAAGCAAGATTGTGTACCCCATTCAAACTATTCTAAGGTGTCTAATGACTACAGTTCATTTCACCATCTTCATTTGACTTCTTACATTGTTGATCTCCTTTCCATTGAGTAATACTTGGGAAACTGATTACTCAACCTCAATTGCAACTAAACAAACACATGAACTTTCATCCTTGACTTGTTTAGGATCAAGTACCTTGATTGTTGCAACTATACCGTTCGTCATTGAGTGGTCATCAGTTCGATGATCAACCTTGTAAAATCCATGAAATTCCCTTACTTGCAAGGATAACGTTCGGTTGTCAACCTCGTGAAACTCATTAGGTCCATCTAAGATCTTGCGTTGGTATACGGTAACCTTGATACTCCGAGAACCTTGGAGTTATCTTATGATTGAGTTCTTTGCTGTGTTGGAAACATATGAGGATGTTGAATCCTTAAATCCTCGTGTGCCACTGCAAAGAGTCTTCATCTTCTATTTCTATTGTTTGAAGATGTTGATATACCCAAAAATCTTGTAGTCGCCATATCTTCAGTATTCCTGCTGTTTTGATCACATAAGAGTGTTGAGTGTTTTGCTACTCTTATGCTACAACTATAGGATCCTATGGTTGGCTAAACATCAAACGAGGTTAATGATTGTTGTTTAACCTCATAAATCATCTTATCTCATGTTAGGGGAAATACCACATTGAGTTATAAGGACCGGTGCAAAAACCAAGAATGTAACTGTCGGTGGTTTGGAACCGGCAGATCTCCCTACACTACTAAAGTGATAGGGGAGTTCGATGTTCGGTGTGGGCGCGCGGAGATTCAAGAAGGTGAATTGGAGTTTGACACAGGAGACACAGGAATTTATGTGGTTCGGGCCGCCTGAGCGTAATACCCTACTCCACGGGTGTGTTGGTGTTGTATTAGCAGTAAGAGCTTGTCATGAGTGTATGGGGTTCGTATGATCGCCCGTGAACGTCCTCCAGTGTATCGTCGGCCTGTCCTTTTATAGTACAAGGGCAGGCCGTTACAATTCAGCCTGGCCCGACATGTGGCCCCGGCAGTTACTAGTATTGATACACGCTTAATTGCTCTTAATAACCTTGTAACGAGCTTTGACAGCACCGTTACTGGTGTTAAGATCGTCCGTTTAAGTGTCATTAATATGGCATTAATGACACTTAATCGGGTCTTGAAGTCCTTGGCTCTTCTTTGAAGATCCGGAGCCGTTACAAGGTCTTCCGGAGGTTAGAGGCTGAAAGGTCCGACAATTTGACACGTGGCAGCTCCGGAGCTTGCTGTGGGAAGGAGGTAGCTCCGGGGCTATCAGACACGTGTCAGGTCCAGAGCTTCTCTCGGTCTGGGGTTAAATCCGGAGGTGCCGTTTCGGTACGTGGCCCGGAGCTTCCCCCTTGTGGGCGGTAGCTCCAGTTTGGTTGTACACGTGGCGACCCAGGGATTAACCATGTTGGAGAAGCGGGTCCGGTCATGTCTGACAAGTGGGCCTCCGAGGGTCTTCAAACCAAGTAGATGGCTTTCCTTTGAGATCTTTGTAACCTCAAGGGGTGTACGGTTTCTAGGGTACCGACAGTGGCCCCCTGGACCTACCTCCGAGGAAGATCACTGGGGTGAAGTCATTCCGTCGGAGGTGGGTCCATCCTTGCGACTCTTGAACTGAGTCTTCAAGGGTCTTCGAAGGTGCCGTTGGCAGGGATTTACAGTTAGATCCCGCCGCGTGGTGCACCTCAGGCGGCAGATGATATCTTTGACGTGCGGATCTCACGCTATTGAAGGTCGCCGGTTCCCGATACGAAAACCATATCGGTTCCGCGCGCCCTGTCAGGCCGCCGCCTTTGGGTTTCCCGCCTCTTGATGACAACTGTTCGCCTGGGTAAGAGCCTCGACTTGATCGTCTGGGTGGTCCCGGGCCCTCTTGTCATCGGTTGGGTTGAATTCTTGAGTGGTATCTTCGACTTCGCTGCGGTTTCCATCCAAGCGTTGCGAGGGCTTACTTAAGAAGGAAAGCGCGCACCGTCGAGAGTTCTTTACGCCTCTCATCTGATCTTGCGCTCAAACTCCCAACTCGTGCTTCGCTCCTCTTCTCTTGCCTAGCTGTGCCGTGATGGAGTTGGGTCTGCGCGAGAGTCGCTTGAAGACCGACGGCGATTTGAAGAAGGTCCGGGCCCTCATGGGGTGGTCCTCGGACTTCTTCAACCGTTTGGTCAGTGCCGGCGAAGAGCTCCCCTTCGAGAAGGAGTGCGCCGGCGAAATGGTGTACTTTTCTTCGTACGCCATGGTGGGGTTGATCCCACCTTTTTCTTCCTTCTTTTTGATGCTGCTATACTTCTATGGTCTGCAGCTATACCACCTTGGCCCTCACTCCATTCTCCTCATGTCCATCTTTGTCCACTTCTGTGAGATATGGGTGAGCATCCCCCCTGCATCGAACTCTTCCAGACCTTCTTCACCGTCCACACCACCGACCGGAGCAATGAGTACCTTGGCTTCTACTACTTTGTGAAGCGCAAGAAGTGCCCATTCAAGTACCTCCGGTCGTTCCCTTCCGGGAAGTGGGATGACTAGAAGAAAGATTGGATAGTCGTCAGGGTGGAGGAGCATGAGCGGTTGGAGCTGCCCGACGGCCTGCCCGGCATCGACACGACGATCTGGAGTGAAGTTCCGGTGCTGGCGGAAGCTTTCAGCCTCGCCTTGACCAGGATCCGCCAATGTGTGGAGGGAGGATTGACCCCTCAGGCGGTATTTTGCAACTTCCTGGCCAATAGGTGGGCGCCGCTGAAGAGGAGGGAGAAGCTCACTTGGGCCCTGAACAGCGTGATGGACGAGGACCGGGTTGAGACCGGGTTGAAGTCCAACATGGTGGGGAAAACCTTGGAGTTCCACCTCAAGAAATTCCAGCATGGCATCGACGTCGACGGTGATGACTTGACTCTGCCGTCGGCCTTTCTCCCTCTGAACGTGGAAGTGGAGTTCAGCAGGGAGCTCCGGCGGACGATGCCCGCACTTGACGACCTTGGTGTCGTCGAGAGAAGATCAACCACCCGGGTGGCGATCCCCAGAATGCCCGAAGATGGCTCTGTCCCTGCCCCACAGCCGAGGGTCGAGGTCGTCGGCAAGGGCAAGGAACTGGCGGATGAGCCGGAGAGCCGAAAGAGGAAGCTGCGACACGCCGACGGAAGGTCCGTCAGGCCCGCTACTTCCGCCTCAGTTCCTTCTCCCCAGAGGGGAAGATCTTCTGCCACCGTGGCGACTCTCCCCGTAGTGGGGTCCTTCCGGAACGACACCGTTCCTACAGTGGGATCCTCCCGGAGCGCGTCTGTCCCCGTGGTGGAACCCTCCTGGGGTGCTAGCTCCGGGCGCATGACTCCGGCACCTGGGACGGTGGGAGCCTCCAGGTCCAGGGGTTCCTCCCGATCGAGGAGAGCCTCGACCCGGGAAACGCCCGTAGCTGCGACAAGTTCTGGGGGGGCTTCTGGAGCTTCTACGCCAACCGTGGCCAGCCCGGAACGTCTAGGAAAAAGGTTCCGCGCAAGCTGGTGCGGAAGCCTTCCAAGGTAATTTTTAATCTTTACCTTGGTTAACTTTTTAATTGTAGCGATTGTTTGTTAATTTTCTTCGTCCATCATCTGCAGCATCCCCGAGAAGGGGAGTGAAGCTCCACCCTCAGCCACGATGTCTGAGGCCATGGGAGCTTCTGCTCCTGTCCCGGTGCCGACCCAGGTTGTGGCTGAGGCTACGACAGCTCCAGCGCCGGCTGTCGTGGTCATGGACCTCGACTCGTCCCAAGAAGTTCCCGTGGTAGCGCCGGACCACGGGAGTGAAGATGCGCCAGCGGCACCCGTCTCGGAGGTTGAAGCTCCGGGTCCTGGTGCTGCAGTGACGGAAGCTCCGGCTGTTGAGCCGGAGGAAGAAGTGATCCCGGCCTTGGAGCCGGAAAGTGTTGAAGCCCCGGCATGTGAGCTGGTAGTCGAGGTAGTTCCCGCAGTTGAGTCGGCTACCTCCAAAGCACCGGCCGCTGAGCCGGTTATTGTTGGAGTGCCAGTCATAGAGCCGGTGGTTGAAGAGGTGATGGAGCTCGAGCCTCCCTCGGAAGAGGTGCCCAGACCGGAGCCAATAGCGGCTCCTGCTCCGGAAGCGACGACGTATGAGGTACCTGTGGCCGAGCCGGAGTGCCCAAGTGAAGTCACTGGCCCCCTGCCCGAGGAAGTGAACGAAGACTTGGCGGCGGGGCCTTCTTCGATGGCGACTGAGGCCATCCTGGAGGACGGCCCTAGTGCCTTGGAAGCTCAGGGGTCCACTCTCGTAGAGTGGGACCCAATTTTTGTGTGCGAAGACCTGCTGGAACCAGCGGAGGAGACCCCAACAGGTCCGGAGCCCATCCCGCTATCGATGTCTATCGACAACGCCTGCTCCGGTTTGCGTCAAGTCCAACTGGCCTTCTTCCACGACAGCAAGGCTCTTGAAGAGGAGCGCCAAACCCTTAGGCGGTGGCGTAATCGGCTCCACTTCGAGACCAAGCTGGCGCAGTCGAGGCTAGCGGATGACAAGGAGTGGATCAAGCGGGAGAAGATCTGTCTGGAGTACTGGGGCAAGCTGCTGGATGACAGGGAGAGCATGAATCATGCCCTCGACGCTCAATCCCGGGAGATCTACAATCAGGCCAAAGCTGCCAATAACGCGGCCGATGCTCAGCACGAACAGCTTGAGGCCATTAACACCGCACTCATCAAGCGCCGAGAGGCACTTGAAGAGAGGGAGAGATGGCTCAAGGATGAAGAGTAGAAACTCCTTGAGCTGCGGGATGATGTCCTGAGGAGGGAAGAGGAGCTCGCCAAGAAAGTAGCTATGGCTGACAAGGGCCTCGAGGAGTGCGCCAAGAAATTGGAAGAGCGCTGCCAAGAGGAAGAGGAGAAGACCTGGGTGCGGGGGCAGGAACTCTACGAATACGAGTGTGCCCTTGTTGCCCGGGAGAAAAAAGTGGAGGCTAGGGAGAAGGACCTGGTCGATCGCCGGAACAAGATCCACCTCCGGGAGGAGGAGCTCGGAAGACTCGAGAGGCGGGTTGCTGCAAAGATTCAGCAAAACACCAAAGAAGTTGAGCGCCTCGCCCGTGAGAATTCCGAACTGACGGCGGCCAGGAGATCCCTGGAAGAGATGAAGAGCTTAAGGATGGCGGACTCCCTACAGATTTGTGAGTTCCTGGGCAAGGCCAATGACGCGCTGACACCAATGGGTTTCAGCCCCGTGCGCCCGGATGATCCAGAGCCAGAGCCGGACCTTGTGCTGCAGGCATTGAGCGCAGCAGGTAGCATGCTCTCCAAGGTGGGCGATTCATCGCGGACCAACTGGAGGTTGAGAGGCAATCCCTGGCGAGGAACGTCACAGAGTATGTGCTGACGTGCTACACCAGCCGGAACTCCCAATTTCCTCTGGACCCGGTGCTTGAAGGCCCCGTCAAAGGAGAAGGCGAAGCTACTCGAGCCAGCGTATCGGAGGTCACCCAGAAAGTCGCCGAGTTCTTCCATAGGGTCTAGGAACATCTCTTTAGCTCTCACTTGTATTTTCTCTTCCTCTTCCTCGATTTTGTAATCCCTTGTCTCCAGATGTAATCTCCTGTCTCCAGATGAATGAAATCCCCAAAATTTTTGCGAATTTCACTTTTTGTCTTCAACACCTTTATCTTCACTTGGCCCCCTGGTAGATGTACACAATTTGATTGTGAACATGTACCAAAAGGATACTGTGTTTTGTTGAAGACTCATTTGCTCCGAACTTGTAGCATTTAGGTCTGAAGTCTTCGATAGTGAAGGTCCCCTGAGGTTGTCGGAGCTTAGAAGCTCCGGCATTATCCATCGCTGGAGCTTGGTAGCTCCGGCAATAGCCTCTATCAACACGTAGAGCGTCGATAGTTAGTCCTCCGGGGTGTCGGAGCTGAGTAGCTCCGGCAGTGACCTTTGCCAACACTTGGTTTGTTGCAGCAGACTCCATTTACGGGGTCTTCTCACCATCTTTTATTCAGCGTCGACGGTTGGCCCCCTTTAGGGAGTCAGAGCTTAGTTAGCTCCGTCTTTTCTCCATCAATGTAGACTTTATTTTTCCTACACACTTAAGTCAAGAAAAATAGTAAAATTCATTCCTTGTCTATAATTTCGTCGCGGCTTACGATTCTCAAGAAAACTTTAAGTTGAACGCGATTTTATATACAACCGGATGCGTTGCCTTTTCTCTTAGATTCAACTGTTCATGGACCCGCCTTACTTCGGCCTGCCGGGGTGTAGGTAGAGTGGCGTACTTAGGGTGCTTGACCAGGCTAAGTCGATAGCACACTCCAGCCCTAGATTGGCTTGGCGGCTTTCAGGCGAGTTGGCCATGAACGATATTTGAATCCAAAAGAACTGTCAATACAACTCGAATCGTATATAAACCGGTCGAACTAAAATTTCTTAAGAATTGCACGTCTTTGTTATAGACAAGAAAGAGAAAAATAAAAATGTTGAGCCTGTACAAAATAAATTCACGTGGAGTCTATTTCACATGTAGATGTCTTTCATTATAGGTCCGGGTACAGGGGAAACAAGTACACTCTTAGGGTACGGAATCAGGCTAAGTGTGTTTGGTTTCTCGTTTGACCCAGGGTAGTTAGCCGCACTTTTAGTCCTGAGACTGTGACAAGTGCTGCATGAGCTTTGCGGACCTTTCGGGAAAGGTCCGGCTGCTCTCCCGGAGGAACTACCAGACTCTGTACAATGACTCTATAACATACACCCCAAGTTACTCAAGACTCACCTCTGTGGTATTAAGTGTAGAACTTACGGAGGTGCTCGATGTTCCAATGATTTGGGAGAGGTGTCGCATCCTCGGTAGCCAAGCGAACGCTTCCGGGACGGGATACTTTGATCACTCGGAAGGGCCCCTCCCAGCCTGGGGAGAGTTTGTTTAACCCTTCTCTAGATAGTATTCTCCGTAGCACCAAATCACCTTCCTCGAGCTGTCATTTGTGTACATGCCGCTGGTGATAACGCCATAGAGCTTGGCGATATCGGGCATTCCGAACAGCTGCTTGGCACCTTCCCTCCTCGAGGAGGTCTAGGTCTTCACGCCAGAGCTGGTCCTGCGCGGCTTCGTCGAAGGTCCGGACCCGGAGTGAACCCAAGGTGATTTCTGGAGGAAGGATTGCTTCAGCTCCGTACACCAGAAAGAAGGGTGTCTCTCCAGTTGACCGGTTTTGAGATGTTCTGTTAGCCCACAAAGTGGGCGGAAGCTCTTCGATCCAGTTGGCTCCATGTTTCTTCAAGCGCTCATAGGTGCGCGTTTTGAGTCCCTTAAGGATTTCTGCATTTGCTCTCTCGGCTTGGCCATTGCTGGCTGGGTGAGCTACGGAGGTGTAGCAAACTTGTATGCCGAGGTCTTTGCAATATCCTTGGAATGCGGAGCTTGTGAATTGAGTCCCATTAACAGTGATGATTTTGTTTGGGACTCCAAATCTGCTTACAATGGATAGCAGAAAGTTGATAGCAGATTGCTTGTTAATCGTCACAACTGGAGTCGCTTCTTGCCACTTGGTGAACTTGTCGATGGCGACATACAGGAACTTGTAACCTCCGACGGCTCTTGGGAAGGGTCCCAAGATGTCCATCCCCCACACAGCGAAGGGCCACGTACGAGGTATCATTTGTAAGGGCTGAGCTGGTGTATGAATTTGCTTTGCATGAAATTGGCATGCTTCACATTTCTTCACCAGCTCAGTTGCATCCTGGAGTGCTGTAGGCCAGTAGAAGCCATGTCGAAAGGCTTTACCAACCAGCGTGCGAGAAGACGCATGGTTCCCACACTCGCCTCCATGGATTTCTGCGAGGAGCTCGCAGCCTTCTTCCCTTGTGATGCACCGCATTAGGATGCCGTTGGCACTGCGCCGGTAGAGATCCCCTTCTACCAGTGTGTATCTTTTAGCCAATCTGACTATCCGGTCAGCGGATACATCGTCGTCAGGAAGGATGTTGTCTTTCAAGTAGTTCCGGATCTCCGAGATCCATGCGTCGGAACTAACTTGAGCATTTGAGTCTTGCGTGCTGGGTTGCTCGGAGCTTCCGGCAGCACCTGCGACCCTTGATGGCTGCCATGGTAACAGGGCCATCGGGACCGTCAGCTTCGGGATGCTGATCTTGCCCCCTTCGCTCAGTTCGGTAGGCTGAGCTGTTGGCTTTGACAACCTCCAGACAAAGGTTCCGTCAGGAGCCGGAGCTCCAGATGACGCTTTCATCGATAGTTCGTCGGCTTCAGCGTTGTGGGCACGCTGAACATGGTGGAGGTCTAGGACTTCAAAGTCCTTCTGAAGTCTCTGGACTTCTAGGAGGTAAGCAGCTAGCTGGAGATTGTTGCAGGAGCATTCACCCTTCACCTGCTTGATGATGAGCTGTGAATCTACTTTGACCAGCAGTTGCTTGACACCGTATGACAGTGCCACCTTTGGTCCGTAGATGAGTGCTTCATACTCCGCCATGTTGTTGGTTTCCTTGAAGTCAAGGTGTACCATGTATTTCACTTTCTCCCCAGTTGGTGCAAGGAAAAGGATTCCAGCTCCGGCCCCCTGCTTCTGCATGGAGCCGTCAAAGTAGAGGGTCCAATGAGGCTCGGTGAAGGTTGGAGCTTGATGCTCCGTCTTTGGCTCACTAGGGCCCCCAGGGTTTGATGGAGAGGGAGTCCATTCCGCCACAAAATCTGCCAACGCTTGACTTTTGACTGCTTGTCTTGAAATAAATTCAAGATCAAATTCAGCCAATTCCGCTGCCCACTTTGCAATATTCCCAGTTGAATTGGGATTATGCAAGATTGCTCGAAGTGGGTAGGAGGTCACCACCGAGACTTTGTGAGCTTGGAAATAATGTCGAAGCTTCCTGGAGGCAATAAGAACTGCATAGAGCAGCTTATGCACCTCTAGGTATCGAGTCTTGGCATCATGTAATACTTCACTGATGAAGTATACCGGGCGTTGAATGGTCCGGACCCTCCCGGTGGGGTCCGGAGCTTCCTCTTCATTGACCAGGACCCTCTCGGAGGGGTCCGCATTCTCTTCGGGGACCTCCGGGTTCTGGCTGGAGGAACCCGGAGCTTTTTCAGAAATGACCTGGACCTTCCCGGAGGGGTCTAGGTCTCCTGAAGTGACTTCTTGTGGGTTCGAATCTGGGAGCTGGGACCCAGACTCGCTTTCAGGAACCTCCGGACCCTCCCGAAGGGGTCTGGATTCCTGAGTGTGGGGTAGTTCTGGTCTCTCCGCAACCAGAACAATACTGACGACTTCGTCAGTAGCTAAAATGTAAAGCAACAAAGGCTCACTAGGGGTCGGAGCTACCAGAATTGGTAGGGTGGTGAGGAACTGTTTCAGCTCCAGGAATGCCTTCTCTGCTTCTTCGGACCATTGGAATGGTCCAGACTTCCTCAATAACTTGAAGAAGGGAAGTGCTCGTTCCGCCAGTCTTGATATGAACCGGCTGAGAGCTGCTAGACATCCAGTTAACTTTTGGACGTCTTTGATGCGGGTTGGTGGCCGCATGTCTTCAATGGCTTCTATCTTCGCCGGATTAGCTTCTATGCCCCGGTGACTTACCAGGAAACCAAGAAGTTTTTTGGAGCTAACCCCAAACACGCACTTGTATGGGTTTAGCTTTATGCAGGTGGCCCGCAGCTTGTCGAAGACAGCCTGGAAGGTGTCTAGGAGTGACTCCTTGTTCTTGACCTTGACCACGATGTCATCGACGTACACTTCCACTATGTTTCTGATGAGTTCCTCAAATGTTTTGTACATAGCTCGTACAAAAGTTGAAACTGCATTCTTGAGACAAAAGGGCATGGCTGTATAACAGTACAATCCATCTACTGTGATGAATGAAGTATGCTCTTCATCCTCCCTAGACATCCTGATTTGATGATACCCAGAATATGCGTCTAGGAAACACAGTAATTCACACTCGGAGGTGGAATCCACTATCTGATCTATTCTAGGTAGTGGGAATGGATCTTTTGGACATGCATTATTTAGTGTGGTGTAGTCGATGCACATCCGAAGCTTCCCGCCGGCCTTGGGCACAACGACAGGGTTCGCCAGCCATTTTGGATGGAAGACTTCTCGGATGAATCCGGCTTCGAGTAGCTTCTTCACTTCTTGTTGGATGAAGTTCTGCCGCTCTACGGATTGCTTCCGAGGCTTCTGATGCACAGGGCGAGCATCGGGGTAGATCTTCAGATTGTGCTCAATCACTTCCCTTGGGATCCCAGGCATTTGTGACGGTTGCCAAGCAAACACGTCAAAGTTAGCCCGGAGGAAAGTGATGAGCGCGAGTTCCTATTTGTCGTTCAATCCTCTCGATATTCGTGTGGTCTGAGCGGCATCGGAACCAATTTGGACGACTTTGACGGGAATGTCGGTGTCGCCGCTTGGGTGCACACGGGGTGCAGAGGTCGAGCCTCGTTGACGAATGCTCGGGGGTTTTGGAGCTTGCTCCTGCCTGGAGTCCTCCTCTTGCGCCGTGGTGAGTGCGTGGAGTTCCTCCAGAGCAGTTACTCCGGCAGTGCGATCTCCGCGGATCCGGAGAACGCCTACTGGTGTTGGCATCTTCAACACCAGGTATCCATAATGAGCAGCTGCCATGAATTTTTACAGGGCAGGTCTACCCAAGATGGCGTTGAATGGTAAGTTGATCTGAGCGATGTCGAAGACCAACTTCTCGGTGCGATACTTCTCCCGGGTCCTGAAGGTAACGGGGAGAGTAATAGCTCCAAGTGGGGTAATGGCCCCCGGACCTACTCCGGAGAAAGGTTGAGAGGGTTGAAGATCCGACGGTCGGAGCTGAAGCTTAGTGAAAGCTTCGAAGCTGATGAGGTTAAGCCCCGAACCTCCGTCTACCATGACATGGTGGAGCTGGATGTTGTTGATGGTAGGAGATACCATCAAAGGTAACTGTCCTGCTCCAAACATGCTCCTCGGGCAATCTGAAGCATCAAAAGTGATGGAGGTGTCCATCCACTTTCGATGAGGTTCCGGCCTGACTGTAGGGGCTACAACGGCCATATCTCTCCGCATAGTCTTGATGACGCGACGAGAGGTGATATCCCATGACCCACCGAAAATGGTTTTCATGGTCTTCTGACGCTCGTTGTCAGAGACGTCAGAGTCATCATCGACGGAGGTGTAAACGGCCTTCAGGACCTTTTTGGGATCCTGAAACCCTAACTCCTCTTCAGCCGGAGCTTTGTCGACTTTTTGTTTTCCTTCGCTCTGTCGGAAAGGAGATCCTTCCCGGCGCTTGTTGTAGCGCTCGGCAAGGTTTTGGACCTCTCGGCAGTCTTCCAAACTGTGGCTGCCCGTTTTGTGAATGGGACACCACACTTTGGGTTTGCCACCGTCTTCAGAAGACTGTCGAGGTCGCTTCTCAGGGCGTGGCCCCCGGCCACCCGGAGTTGCAGCAGCTGCAACGTTGGATGTGTCGGCCGACGTCTTTTTCTTGCCGTTGGTCTTCTTTTTCTTCTTGCCACCCCCGGAGGTAGCGGCTTCTTCTTTGGAGGATTTCTTGTGATCCTCCGAGGCTGGTGTGGAGTGCATCTCACGGCCCTCCGCAGCTCTGGCACATTTATCTGCCAGGCTGAAGAGTTCCGTGACGCTGGTGATCTCCTTGATCGCCAGCTTCTCCAACATCTTCTTGTCCCGTACGCCCTGTCTGAATGACACAATGACAGAAGCGCTAGAGATAGAAGGGATAGTGTTTCGTACCTGAGAGAACCTCTGGATGAAGGACCGCAAAGATTCTCTCACTTTTTGCACAACCGCAAAAAGGTCCAGTTCAGTGCCTGGTCGGGTGTATGAAGTCCCGAAGTTGGCAGTGAACTGATGGCACAGCTCCTCCCAACTGTTGATAGAGTTGGGTGGAAGGCTCATAAACCAGGACCTGGCGGTCCCCGTTAGGGCCACTGGTAAATAATTGGCCATCACGACCTCGTTTCCTCCAGCTGCCAAGATTGCAGTGGAGTATATTTGAACGAATTCGGCGGGGTTAACAGTCCTGTCGAATTTTTCCGGCAGGTGAGGCCGGAACTTCTGTGGCCATCTAACCATGCGCAGGTGCATGGCTAGGGCTGAAAAGCCTCCTCCTACTCCTTCAAGAGTAGAAAGGTTCTGAGCTTCCCATCTTTCACGGGCACGCTCAATACAGACACGGCCATCCTACTGGCGGTATCGGCGATCAAGCTCCGCCCGGAGGTCGTGAGTCGAAAGCTTGGATACCGTGTGAGTGCATCGAGCCCCGGAGGGCAACGACGTCACTTGTTGTGATGCAGCACGTCTCCTGCTATTGGAGACATGCGGACCAAGTCTTCCAGACAAAGTCCACCGCTGCGATGGGGCTCTTCCGGAAGGAGGAGGACCCTGGTTGCTGAGGCGTTCGGCTGCTGCTGCAACCAAATGCTCCACATCAGCCCTCCACTGCTCCAGTGCATCCCGAGGTGCATCCGGAGGCGGAGGACGTTGAAGAAGAGCACGCGCTGAATGAAGCGTGTGTCCCGGGTTGTCATGATTTGCCGACGCAGTGATTGACGCCGGCACACCATCACGTTGCCCAACACGATTTGCTGGAGAAGATGGTGGAGGTGGGAGTGTGGCTCCTGCTGGTGCTGAGGCTCCTGCTGGTGGCTGCCTGTTGGAGGGATTGCCCCCAACAGCCTGAGCAGCAGGTTGGCCGTTGGATGATCCAGCAGCGGAGTTCACCATTCTCGAAAATCTCAGGCGCCCCTACCTGGCGCGCCAACTGTCGGTGGTTTGGAACCGGCAGATCTCCCTACAATACTAAAGTGATAGGGGAGTTCGATGTTCGGTGTGGGCGCGCGGAGATTCAAGAAGGTGAATTGGAGTTTGACACAGGAGACGCAGGAATTTACGTGGTTCGGGCCGCCTGAGCATAATACCCTACTCCACGGGTGTGTTGGTGTTGTATTAGCAGTAAGAGCTTGTCAAGAGTGTATGGGGTGCGTATGATCGCCCGTGAACGTCCTCCAGTGTATCGTCGACCTGTCCTTTTATAGTACAAGGGCAGGCCGTTACAATTCAGCCTGGCCCGACATGTGGCCCCGGCGGTTACTAGTATTGATACACGCTTAATTGCTCTTAATAACCCTGTAACGGGCTTTGACAGCACCGTTACTGGTGTTAAGATCGTCCGTTTAAGTGTCATTAATAATGCATTAATGACACTTAATCGGGTCTTGAAGTCCTTGGCTCTTCTCTGAATATCCGGAGCCGTTACAAGGTCTTCCGGAGGTTAGAGGCTGAAAGGTCCGACGATTTGACACATGGCAGCTTCGGAGCTTGCTTTGGGAAGCAGGTAGCTCCGGGGCTATCAGACACGTGTCAGGTCCGGAGCTTCTCTCAGTCTGGGGTTAAATCCGGAGGTGCCGTTTCGGTACGTGGCCCGGAGCTTCCCCCTTGTGGGCGGTAGCTCCGGTTTGGTTGTACACGTGGCGACCCAGGGATTAACCATGTTGGAGAAGCGGGTCCGGTCATGTCTGACAAGTGGGACTCCGAGGGTCTTCAAACCAAGTAGATGGCTTTCCTTTGAGATCTTTGTAACCTCAAGGGGTGTATGGTATCTAGGGTACCGACAGTAACCAAGAATCAATGCAAAGATAGTTTCAAACTATCATGGTGACCTAGAGAAGCAAAGAACAAGTCCTGATTTTTCCAGTCAAGACTAGGACAGGACAAGATGTTATGTCAGTGTAAGAGTACAGCAATAAAGGATCAGTAACAGACGTGAAAGTTTTATGATGTGATATTGTCATGTCGATCATCCTATCAAGGTTATCAACCTAAAGACTGGAATCAACGGAAGCAAACTTTAGAATTTCCTAAGATGCCTGAAGATAATCACTATTTAGTAGAACCCATGTCTTTAAGGGCATTGTCATTTTCCTTTGTCAATGACCCTCTTTTACGGATCGTCCCCTCATTGTTTCTGTTATTCTACTTGTTAGAATATCGGGACGAGATTCCTTTAAGGGGGAAGGATTGTAAAAGCCTGCTTTCCGGAAGAACAAAAACGCAAAAATGCGAACTTAAAAATTTTGAAAGTGGACTTGGAAATCCAAACTCACATGAACCATATGACTTAACCAATGGTTGCTAATGTATATTAGAACTTAAGGTGTAAAATCCTTAATTTCCATGTATTCACATTTTCTGTGAAAATTAAAGGAGGAAAAGAAAACAAAATAGAAAGAAAGAAAAATGAATTATTCCAACCCTAAAATGGGACATTCAAAAACACAAATCAAGCTACTGTTCAAACTAGGTTCACATGAAGATTTAAGCTACTCAATAGATGGGGATTGCTAGGTCAAATTAATATGCAGTACCAGATATATATTCAAATTAATACAAATTAAATATGCTAATATACATTTGGCCCTGTCAAAAATATTAAAATCTAAGGCTGTAAAATTTTCCATGACCTTCTAATATTCCAAATAGACTCTCGGTAAAGTTCTAAAATTTTTGAAGCACGTTTTCCATTTATTGGACACATGCTGAGAGTTTAATCAAAGTCGACTTCAAATTTAAACTTTGTACTTAACCTTGTCCAAATCAAATACAAATTTTTCCCGAGGTCCCTTATGGTCCAGAAAGGTTAACTTCAAAGTTTTAGGATTTTTGAACCTAATTTACTTTTTATTTCATTGAGTCAAGTATAACCACTTGAATTCAAATTCAAACCTGAGTTAAAAATTCAACTTGCTCAGTTCTGAAATCGGATTGCACCATAAAATTCTTCACATTTTATTTAGTCATTGGGCCAAATCTGAATATTTTTAAAAGCATGTTTGCTAGATCCATTTGAAATTGGAGAGAATGAGGGAGGAGAGTGTTGTGGGCCCCACCTGTAAGCCTCTCCAAGGCTGAACCGCCTCTGCCTTTTTGTTACCGAGCGACACGGCGTCGTGCATGTGCCACCGCGACGAAAATTGCTGCCCTTATCTTCGTACCGTGAACCCAAGGCAAGCCAAACTCTGTTCATTCTCCCCTCTGCAAGCCACTGCATCAGCTCGAGCTCGCCTCCTCGCCTGGCCGCCGGCCCACGCACCTCCCCCGCCATCCTCCTACCTCCTGGCCACGGTTCATCTCCCGGCCTGGTGGCCCTGATTGCGTCCCCGGCCTCCGCACCGGCCGCCGGCTCGCCCCCTCCCTGCCGTGCTGTTCCGCCTCCTCACTTATGCCCGGCTGTCCGTGCTCACCGCTGTCGAGTCTCCTCACCGCGCGATGGTCCAGACACCAGACCGCGCCACCTGGCTCCTCACCGGAGCTTCCCCCACGAGGTGCCAACGCCGCGCGTGTCTCCTCGCTCGCGCCCCGCGCAAGCTCACCTTCCTGCCGTCCTCCCACGCCGCCACGGCCTGCTCCCAGCCGCGAGCATCTCGCCGCACGGAGCCGCACCACCCGGCCATCGGTTCACCTCCCTGCAGCACCGCACGCGCCGTGCCTCGCCCCCACGTCGCGCTCGCCCCCGGTCGTGCCTCTTCCCGGCCTCTGCTCGCCGCCGCCTTGATGAGGACATCAGTTCTATGGATACAAACAACACTCCATTAAACATACAAGATGCAATCAATAGAGTTCATACACAACAATTAATTTCAGAGGTGAACTCGTTCTTATATATTTCCTTATATGTTTTTGAGCATAGATTGCTACTTAATGATTTATTTGTGATTAGGATCCATGGAGAGGTTCAAGGAGTACTTGGAGGGAGTATTAGGGACGTGGAAGACCAGAGAATTCGTTCAAAGAAGATGGAAACCGAACCAAACTCCAAATCGTATCCAACTCGGAGTCTAGGAGCAGTACGCACTAAAACGGACGCCCAGGACGCATACGAACTCCGTTTTGAACGTTCTACATATGCACGGAAAGGGGAGAGGATAACCTTTCCAATGGAGCCAGTCCCATCTCAATATTCCTTCGGAGTCGAAGGGAATCGTCGAAACAAAATCAAGTACAGAATCTGTCAGCGTGCTGCGCCATCGTATTGGGCCATTGGGCCTTGTATCAAGTCTAAGTCCATTATTTTCGTGTCTTAGGATTAGGTCACGATCCTAACACCCCCTTGGATGTTCTCCCACCTATATATACTCCATGGTAGCCGCCATAGACAATTGGGTTTTGCTTAGATCAATAATATCGCCGTTCTACGGTTTGTGAAACTCCAACTTCGCTATTTCAGATCGTGTCTACCTTGTTCTTGCTTGTGTTCTCGGTTGCACTTGCAGAGATTAGCCTTCTTGGCAAGGTCAACTGTGTGAAGCACGGTTGATAACCAACAGAGCGGTGATGTAGTAATTGCAGGGGCTGTTCGTGTTCTACTCGAGAGCCTCGGATCATCAACGTCGAGATCTCCATCAATCGACTTACCCATTACCTTTCAGAATATCGGGACCAATCCTCCTATCAATTGGTATCAGATTTTCAGGTTGCCCGTTAGATAATTCATCTATCAATTACATTATTTTTGTTTTTCATACCTAGAGTTCACAAAAAAGCCACAAAAAAACTTGCAGTTTAGTAGATCTGTTCATTACTTTGTCCAAACCACATTAAGCCTTTGCAACTTTGTTATTCAGTTTGGTTTAGTTGAGTTTGTGTCTGTGGTTGAGTCATATTGCTGGTTTAGAAGTGTTTTTATTCTTAGTTTGAGTTTTGCATTGTGTTGATTCATCCTTTTGAATCACTTCATCACGTCCAGATTAGATTCATCTCTGTCTAGTTCAGTATTTTCATCATATCTAGCTCATACGAACTCGGATTTTCGTGTTCTTATACTTTCTGGAAAGTTTAACAAGTTATCTATAACTTTCTTATTTATCATTTTCCCAGAAAATATAGTTATCGATATCGAAATTGCATTAGATCCGAATCTGTTATTGACCTAAAAATTCTGAACAGTATGTATTTCGGGGGCACTATCTCCTATTTTTATTTTCCAAAATATGTCTTCCATATATTGAAATTAAAGAGGAGAGATATATCTACAATCTTGCTGTTCTAAGTTTTCCAATTTAGAGCCTATAAGTGTTCCTATTTGTCCTTGAAAGATTGAGCAGAAAATCTGCGACAGACACACGAGGTATCTTGGATTGATTTTCATTGTGTTCTTCCCTTGCAGCACATTCTGAAAAAAAAAGGAAGAAAAAAGAAAAAGGCAAGTGCAAAACAAGAAACAAAAGCTGCACAAAAAAAGAGGAAAAAAACAACAAAAAAAAACAGAAGTGCTTGCATTCTTTGTGTCATCTAGTTTTGTCTCATGTCTTGCTAGCTTGAACTACTAGGAACACATTTAGTCCAGCAACTTTGACAAATACTTTGGACACTTATTCAACTTTACTATCCTATTTCATTGTTGCTAATCCTTGCTACATAGAAAGTGCCATCCAAGATACACCTTACTCTTGAGCAGAATCGATACACCTTTGCAATCATCCCACGCTTCATTGGTTTCTTCATACTGTCCACCGTTTGCCACCTGCAGTGTCAGTAAGAACACTTGTAAGAGCGTGGTAAGATGCTTGAGAGTGTGTTATTCCACTTCCACTTTGCCATTATCCTTTGTAGTTGATAGGTATAACATATTTTTGTGTTGTCTTCTGTTTGCTAATAACAATATCAGGTAAAAGCAAGAATCATGCATTATATGCTGAGATGATGGACATGATGAAGACGACGATGGAGTTGCTCAATAAAAATCAAACATCAACCATGGATTCTCATGACATTCAGACCACCTTTACAACACCTTCCACAAGAAGTAATTACATTCGCCCAAAAACATATAAGGAAATATATAAGAACGAGATCACCTATGAAATTAATTGTTGTGTATGAACTCTATTGATTGCATCTTGTACGTTCAATGGAGTGTTGTTTGTATCCATAGAACTGATGTCCTCATCATTCTCCCCTTCTTGAATTGGAGTCGTCCTCGACTCAAGTTCATCTCCTCTCATGTGTTGGTCGAAATGTTCAACACCATCAAATCTTCTTGTATGCAAGAATGGAGGAGGCCAAGGTGGTGGACGACATAGTGCGCCATCTTGATCTTGTCCATCAAATAAGAGTGCACATTCACTTGATCCAGGATCCCAAACAAATAAACACTGTGTCATGTTTATAGGTGCAATAATAATGTGCATGATCTCATCACGCCTAGCCCTGTCATCGGTGCTCTTCCGCGCTCCTTTGGCTTCCGGCTGGTTGTGCCGTTGCTGCTCATCGGACTCTCTCTTCCAACCCCGATCTGCTGCTTGCTACTCCTCCCTGCTCGCACGCCAGTTCTGCGCATCCCCAGGCGCCTTGGCCACCAGTGCGCCCAGGTTCTGGCTTGCTGCTGACTGCGCCTAGCTCGCCGGCGTCACCACTGCTGCGTCGTTCCTCTGTGCGCTCGTGCCCAGTGTCGCCCTGCCGCCCAGGCCCTGCTCCATAACGGCGAGCACATCAGTACCGCCGCCATGCTCCTCTGTTCTCGTGCACCATGCTCGCCTCCGCCTTGCAGCACCTTGCGTGCACCTTGCCACTTCATGGTCGCACCGCCAGTCTGCTCCTCCCTCTGGATTCAGCACGGTGCCCAAGCTTCCGCCCGTCGCCTTCATGTTCCGCACCGTGGCTATGTCCTAGAAGCAAAGCGAGTAATGGGAGTGATGGATAAGATGCAGGAACACAACATCGACACAATGGAAATGACAATCAGGCCAAGGTCTATTCTGGGGTGGCAATCGACAAGGACATGTGCCAAGGTGCTTTTGGAATGTTGATTAAGTAACCGGATCAAGAGAACAACCAAGGTGTTTGCTAAAATGCTTACAAGGTCAGTCACTGTAGTCGTCCTTCGCCTCTGGTCCATGGTCCGCATTGATATCATTCCTATAGAAATCCCCACGGTGACCTTCTTTGTCTTTTGTATCGAGTTGGCTTGTCTGTGCGTGCTTGTGATGCTCCACCATGAGCCGCGTCGACGTCGTCGTGACGTTCCGAGCCATCATCGCTCCCTGGCATCAAGATGAAGGATGCTTGTGATGTGTGTGGTGCTGGAACACCAGCGTGACTCGTCGGACAATGGTTGTCAAAATAAATTAGGTTTTAGTCGATGTGAGAGTGATCGAGTCCTAGGTGTAGCCAAGGTGCTCGATAAAATGCCTTCCAGGTCAAACCAAGGTGGTTGGTGATCACCGATGACCTGTGGTTGAGTAATGCGAGAACGTTGCGACCGACAAGGAAAACTAGACAAAGGGGAACCTTGGATAAGTGTTTCATGATCGTGTCGACGATGTTTCCTAATCGCTCGCAAAATTTCTTAACTAAGTGTGCTGTTTCATCGACGACAGGTTCGTCGAGTCACTCGTCGATGATCGAGTCGACATCACTAACCTTGTGACTCATAAGGTGGTGTTCGGGATTCCGCTCATCACCATGGACGAGTCCGGGTCGATGTGAACGATGATGAGATGATTTTCCTGAGAGGGCAAAGCACATCATCGCGACATAGTAATGCCTTATGTTCGAGTTCCAGGAGTTCACCGAGCTCATCTGGACAATCTTGCAAAGGACACTGCAATAGTGTCATGTAAGCACTTGGACGATGTTACAAAGATATTCGTAGCGATTGATTTACCTAAAGGTCCTCTGAACATGTCTTGGTACTCACGTTAGGTTAGCAGTGCTTGTGATGAGTCTTTGAGTCCAAGCAATGCCGATCTCACTTCTTTTCCAAGTGTTGCTAGGTTTTCACATCGATTCATCCTAATTCAGAACCCTGCGACCACACTGTTCACTTAATTAGGTTTACTCTGTAGTGAGTTATTGTAACTTCATTGGTCGCCTTCTGAGTCCTGACCTCTTGTTGCACAGTTCACTCATGCCTTAAGCTTTCAATGCTTCACCTTGATTCCTTAGTCATTCTTACACTATTCAATCCAACACTACCACGCTAGTCAGTCTCAGCTTTCTTGAGTGGCATAGCTCCAAGTGTTAAGTGAATAATTGCATTGCGTGCTTGCATTGCACCTTTCGATTCACGCCTAGACACTACTATGACCACTTGACTTATCCATAGTTTCTCCACCCATCCGAGACATATCTAATCTTCCTAGTCAAGCCTCTTCTTCTTAAGGTTTTTACAACTCGTCGAGTCCATTATTAGATTACCTTAATTACTTATATGCATATCATGTCGATAGGAACGTGATGATAGGTGATCAATGAGAAGTTTCTCTTGGAGGAGAATGTCGATGAGTTCCAACTTCAAGATTTTATGGCAGATTCTCCGGAGGAAGGCCAAGCCCTAACAGCTGACATTGCTATATAGTCGCAAACAAGGCCAGCCCCGGTTTGCATTTAAGAGCCTTTCAGAATTTTTCCAGTTTTATTCATTTATGTCTTCAGTTGATATTTTGCATTACGTATAAGGTGTTTGATACTCCACTTCCATATCCACAAATCCTATGGGAGGGTTGGAAAGGTTTACAGCTTCACGTGTAGAACTGCCAATGCTAATAGTGTAGACATACATGTAGAAGTTGAGTAGTTGGAATCTACTCGCGAGATAGGAATAACAGTTCGTATGACGGTGAAAGATGAAAGAATGGCTTATGAAATGAATACAAGACCGGGCAGGGGGAATAGGAGTCGACAATATGGAGTCTCGGCCGCATAGCCCTGCTTGTGTTGCTTGAGGACCGTGCCGTATGCGGCACCGTTGGGCAAGCTTGAACTGTACCGTTTGCATAATGGGATATTGGCCCAATAAACTGATGTAACTCCAGACTGTAGTGGGGAGACTCCTCGGTTGTCCATGAATGGAGATGTGAAGGCAGAAAGGTGTAAATCTCCTAGCGGATCTTTGTGACGTGTCCGTGTAGGGGAACTTTTGCTCGGGATGAAGAGGTCTGTCGACATTGGGGTCATGGGTGAAAGGTGGCCGCGTATAACGCGGGGAGGAGAGCACGTAGGTGTCTCCCACGCGATTGTGCATGTCGTGCAGTCCGGGTGTGTCCTGATTGCAATCACCGTCCCTCAAAGTTATTTGAGTACCACTTGTCCTTCGCTGTCATGACGTAGTAAATACTAAAGAAGCCAGAAGAATATGATGTATTGAATTATAATTGCTTTGCAACCCTGTGTGGTTTATAGATAGCACAATTAAAAGTTTACAGTTTCCCCATACTTTACCTGTAATAGCATTATGTGCTTTAGTCATTTCATATCATCGACAAAGCGTTTCTTGTTTGATTGTGGAGTCTTTGATGTGTCGTGCCTGAAGAATGTCATTTGCTACTTAAAACATGACGATAAGGATCCACTTGTAGGCGAGTCCTTTATGGTATTCCTTACCTATACTTAGTATTCACCCCTGCATATGTCTAGTGAGACGGGTTAGTCTTGCCGAGCCTTATGCTTACGTTTGCGCTTTAACGATTTTTGCATGTATGAGGTTTATTTCTGCTGTTCAGGTTGTACATGAGATCTCGAGGTGTCGAGATAAATCTCATGTATACCATGCCGCTGCTGAATGTTCTTCATGTTGCTACTCAGAAGTGTCCTACGGCATGGACGTCTTCTCTCCTGCTTAGTTAAGTGAGATTATGAGTACGTATTTTCCGCTGCGTGTGTACTTCTATTGTACACTATTTTGTAAACTCTGTTTAATGTAAAATGAAAACTTTATATGTTTTGGTATCCTTTTTGTGTGTTGTTAGGTGCCGCATCGCACGTCACCACCCAATGAGATCCTTGGACGCCTATAAAACGAAACGGTATGCCTCGACGAACCAGTATCAAGCTACGTCAGTTTGCTGGAGTCCATTTCTCTAGTATGTCACCGGTACAATTCAATCTTGTCCAGCGGGGCCGCACACGAAACGGTCCTTAATCGACACAAGCAGGGCTATGCACGTTAGACCACGTCTCGCTGCATCCTACCCGCTGCTCGGTCTCAATTTCATATTTATAAGCCATTTCTTCATCCAATCCATGCATGTGATAAAATCTTATTTCGTGAGTAGATTCCCACTACTCGACTTCTATGGGATTCCTATGAATAGAAACATGGCAGTTACTGCACGAGTCTGTGAGCTATTATAACCACTCCCTAGGTTATTTTGTCATGCAAGTGGATGGCAAACACCTTAAACGTAACACACAAACATCTGAAGAAGTAAGGTGAATGAAAACTGCAAATACACTGTAAGGAACCTAAATGCAAACCGTGGCTTGCCTGAGTGCGAGTCTGAGTCTACGTTAGTTTCTGACAGTAGGACTTCCAAATCTTCCGGCTGCTCCTCGACTTCAGTCACTACACGTTATGCATATACTATATATGAATGACTTTGAAAATAATCAATATGCTTAAGGTCATAAGCTAATATCTTATGATCAAAATAAGATAATGATCTTAACTGGTCTTGGGACATTCATGGTAGACACGAGTGACCATAGTGAAGACTCTTGCAAAGAACAGGAGATGATCAAGGAAGTTTGTTGTTCCTAAAATTATGGTAAGCAATAACCTTCTCTAAATTTTGGTTGAAATATCGGAAATCTATAATGGCTACTAGTGGTTGTACCATGTAGAGGGGGTCTCATTGGTTCTAGGAAAATCGGTTTCACAATTTTCTAAGCTTCCTACAGGGAGAAAATGATTTTACAAGTTTTGGGAACTTCCTGAAATTGATTTTGTATTTTTCTCAATTTATAACTACATAGAGATTTGGAACAATGATCCACCCAGTAAATGATGTCCAATAAACTTGAAAGTTACTGGAGATCAAGTGAATTTTGGAGAGTGTCCTGCCCAAATTTGGGAATTTTCTTAAAAGCAGAACTGTAGGAATGATTTCTATAAACATTTTGCTTATCTGAATTATGGAGAAATTTCTATCTACTTTCATACAAATACAAGCGCACCACTGGAGAGTATTCTTCATGCTGGTTCTAACACAATTTATTTGGTAATTTTCGGACAATTCTGCTAGGAGTTATGGATTTTCCAAGTTGGGGAAAATCTGTAATAAAATTTCAATTGGAAATTATTTGAATAAAGGGTTGGGCCCACGGATTTGAAATGGGCCAATCGGGTTGAAGCCGCACAGGGGCCACAAAATCAATCCGCATAGCCACACTGGATCCTTGTTCCACAGCTGATCCGCGCGCTCGCACGCGTCACCGACACGTGGGGCCCGTGGTCTTCGTCTACCTCCCGACGCGACGGCGTTCCTCGCTGGACTCTCGGCAGCGCTTCACCGGACTAGGTTGTGTCGACCTCCTTCCGGCCTTGACTTGACCGCTCAACCATAAAATCGACTGCGCAAGCCGATGGTGAGGTCCAATCGAGGCGGCGATGGCCAGAGACGGTGGTGCAATGGGGGCGGCGGAGCTAGGGTTTTGGCGATCGTCGAAAATGCTCAGAAATAGAGTAATAAGCTCGGGAAAAGGTCGGGAACGTTCCTGGGAGCATGAGGGTGATGGTTTTGACGTTAGGAAGGGGTGACATCGCCGACAAGGTCAACTTCGTCGATGGACTGACGGGTTTCTATTGGAGGTGGGGAAAACTTGAATATCTCAAGCTTCATTTGATGGCATCTACTGATTTTTGGCAGGGGGTTGCGCTACGAGGTGCTGAATATAATCCTTAACTGGATTGAAGAATTATTACATGTAGAAACGGAATTAAACCGAGGAGTGAGCTAGTTCAATGGCAAAGGCCGAAAGAAAAACTGGAAGATACTGCTCGATACTGAATGAAAAGAGGCACGGCTTTTACCATAAGAAAGAGCTGGGGATCGCGATCCTTTTTGCTATTGAGGTTGAGTTGTGGCGCAGCTTGTTGAGGACTGGCGACGGTGGAGCAGAGACGGCGTTCGTCCTCAACTCCGGTGGTGTCCACGGAACTCCAAACTACGGCCAACACAATGAGCAAAATACTAAGCGAGTTGACGTTGAAGATAGAGCACAGACTTGGCACCAACTTTGCTGTTTGCATCGAAGGCAATAGAGGTCAGACCGAGGTGCTTACCGGGAGGAAATGGAATCGGCGGTGTTGGGCGACGGCGGCGCGAAGCTGAGATGGAGCTCAACGCCGACGGCCAGGGGACGGATATTTATAGAACAGGGGGGTGTTTAGGCCTCGCAGCTGCCTGCTTGCATCCGGTGCCGCATTGGCGAGCGCTCTCGGCGTCGATCGGCGGGGACAGCCGTATACAGAGCACGTCCGTCGATTCAGCCGAGTGTGTGAGGCTGACAGTGGGTCCCATCGCCCTTATCCTCTCCCCCTATCTGCAACTTTAATTCTCATACCAAACTTGGTCCAAAAATTCTAGATTTTTGTGGGGAGGCTCAAATAAATATCTAGAACTTGATTCTGAGATTGGATTTCAAATTTGGTGAAGTTTCATTTGAATTTCGAATTTGAATTTGAAATTGAATGAAATTCAATGGGGTCACTGAATTAAATAGCAAGGGAGTTTCAAAAATTGTAAAACTTTGGGAATAAGTCAAGCAAGTTATGCTGACCATGATGGTGTGCTCAAATGAGTTGAACAGAATTCAAAGTTCTATCTCTAAACATGGCTTGAATTTGCTAAGCGTCTCAAAAAAAAAAGCTAATGGAATTCAAAAATGTTGAAACTTGGTAGGAAGTCTATTTGAAATATTGTGAGGTCATGGAAAAATATATAGCCTCAGATTTGAATATTTTCGTGGGGCCTAAATGTACAGTGCTATATTAAAATTAATTTGAATATATTAGTACTGCATAGCGATTTGCCCTAGAAATTTTTAGTCAATAGCTTCCTAAATTTGTCGAAAGGTCACTTGTGAAGTTCATTTCCTTCTGTTCTAGAATTTAAGCAGGAGTGAAAGAATGATTATTGATGATGTCAAGTTTATGTGTACAACCATAATTGATCTTTACTGTGCTTAACAATCAACTGGTACTGAACTTGATGATAATGAAAAAAATGGAATTTTACATTCCTCCCCCTTAAAAGAATCTCGTCCCGAGATTACAAAAGGAGGGATAAAAGAAAAAGACCTAACGAACATATGTTGCTAACAAGTCCGGATAGTTTGTTCTATGATATTCCTCGCTTTCCTACGTTGCTTCTTCAGCGGTGTGGTTGCCCCACAAGACCTTGTAGAAATGCAAGGTGCGGCTTCTTGTGGTGCGAGTCTTCTAATCAATTTTCTGGGTTGGATGCTCAGAGAAGGTATGATCTGGTTGGAGAGCTTCCAAATCCTCCATACGGACGTCAGGTGGGGCCTTGAGACATTTCCGCAACTGTGAAATGTGAAGCACGTTGTGGACCCCTGAAAGCGACGCTGGCAGCTCTAGCTGGTAGGCCACAGGTCTGCATTCTTCAATTATTGCGAACGGCCCAATGAAACATGGATCTAGCTTCCCTTTTACTCTGAAGTGATGAATCCCTTTTGTTGGGGATACACGAAGATAAACGTGATCCCCGACATCGAAGTGAAGGGGTCGACGCCGTTTGTCCGCATAGCTTTTTTCACGATACTGAGCAGCCTTGAGGTTGGCTTGAATAACTCGTACTCTTTCTTCGGCTTCATTCACCAAGTCGATACCATATATCACTCATTCACCGGATTCACACCAGTTAAAGGGTGTGCGGCACTTCCGGCCATATAGAGCTTCATATGGTGCCATCTGGATGCTAGCCTAATAACCATTGTTGTATGAAAACTCCGCCAATGGTAGGTGATCATCCCAATTCTTACCATGGTGGATGGCACAGGCGCGGAGCATATCTTCTAGCACTTGGTTTACTCACTCTGTTTGACCATCAGTCTGAGGATGGTAAGCTGAGCATCGAATCATCTTGGTACCCAATGATGCGTGGAACTGCTCCCAAAATCAAGCAACGAATACGGTTCCACGATATGAGATAATGGTGCGAGGTACTCCATGTAAGCACATGATTTTAGCAATATACAACTTTGCGTACTTCGGGGCATGGTAGTTGACATTGACGGGTATAAAATGAGCCAACTTGGTCAATCGATCAACTATCACCCAAACGGAATCATGCTTACGGAATGTGAGAGGCAATCCCAGATGAAATCCATGCTGATGTCCTTCCATTTCCAGGTCGGTATGGTTAAAGGTTGTAGCTGTCCAGCTGTCTTTAGATGGTCGGCTTTCACCCGCCGACACGTATCGCATTCGGATACGTACTTCACTATCTCCCTCTTCATTCGAGTCCACCAAAATTTCTTCTTTAAGTCATGGTACAATTTGTTACTTCCTGGATGAATAGAATACTTGGACAAATGAGCTTCATCCAAAATCTTCTTCCGAATTTCCACATTGCAGGGCACCATGATGCGGTCTTTGAACCAAATGGTGCCGTCATCGTCACATCAGAAACACTTCATTTCCCCCTTCTTCATTCTTCGGCGAATATGCGATATGCCCTAGTCTTTCTTCTGAGCCTCCACAATTTCTTCCCTTATGGTAGGAATGAGAGCTAGATTGTAGAGCGCCCCATATGGAACAATGTACAAACTCGGTTCTTCTTCTTCTATCAAGGTGATATAAAGATTATTGATATGGGACTTGCAACTCAGTGCATCTGCAACTTCATTTGCCTTACCAGGATGGTAGTGGATCTCAATCTCGTAGTCTTTGATCAATTCAAACCATCTTCGTTGTCGCATATTTAAGTCCTTTTGGGTGAAGATGTACTTCAAGCTTTTGTGATCGGTGTAATGATGCACTAGGTTGCCTAATAAATAGTGTCTCCACATCTTCAATGCAAGTACCACAACAGCGAGCTCAAGATCATGAGTCGGATAATGTTGCTCGTGGTTCCGAAGTTGTCGTGATCCATAAGCGATCACCCTTCTGTCTTGCATTAATACACAACCCAAACCAATCCCAGATGCATCACAATAAACATCAAATGACCTGGTTGTGTCTGGTTGGGCTAATACCAGCGCTGTTGTGAGGTGTTTCACTAATGCTTGAAAACCTTCCTCACATTCCTTTGTCCATGCGTACTTCTTCCCTTTCTTCAGAAGTTCCGTCATTGGTTTAGCTATATTGGAGAAACTTGGAATGAAACTCTGATAATATCCTGCTAAACCCAGGAAGCTTCGAACTTCATGCACAAACTTTGGAGAATCCCATTTGAGTACTTGCTTAATCTTGCTTGGATCAACTGCAATCCTGTCGGTAGAGATGATATGCCCTAGAAATGGCACTTTTGCTGAACTTGGCGTACAACTTGTGGTCTCGCAATCGTTGAAGCACGATTTGTAAATGTTGTGCATGTTCATCTTCGGATTTCGAGTACACAAGGATGTCATCAATGAAGACCACGACAAACTTGTCCAACTACGGCATGAACACCGAATTCATGAGATACATGAAATGGGCCGGTGCATTGGTCAATCCGAAGGACATGACAAGGTACTCATACAATCCATACCTCGTCGAGAATGCTCTCTTAGGTGTATCCTCTGGTCAAATCCTGATCTCATGATATCCAGAGCGAAGATCCATCTTTGAAAATACCAGAGCACCCACCAATTGATCGAACAGAATATCAATGTGTGGTAGTGGATACTTATTCTTGATCGTGACAGCATTGAGTGGACGATAGTCCACACATAGTCTCAACCTTTTATCCTTCTTCTCCACGAACAATGTAGAACAACCCCAAGGTGAGGAACTTGGACGAATGAAACCCTTTTCCATAAGCTCCTTCAGCTGCTCTTTCTGTTATGCAAGTTCCTTAGGTGCCATCTTATACGGCTTCATCGAGATCAGCACTGTTCCCGGTACAAGCTCAATCTTAAACTCGACATCTCTTTCTGGTGGCATACCAAGAAGATCTTTGGGAAATATGTCCGGATACTCATATACAACTGGAATGTCCTCAGGTCTAAAGGCCTTATGTTGTAAGTGGATGGACTCACTTGGATATTACTCTCAAGAGTGAGAGCTTGAGGAGGGTGGAGTGGAGAATTCAGATATATTCTCTGAGGAATGATTTCTATAATAGCACCATAGTGTTGCAACCATGCCATCTCTAAGATGACATCTAGCTTCTGATGCTCCCGTAATATAAGAGAGGTAGGGTATATGTTCCCACCCAAATTAAGAGGTACCCTATGAACCATCTGATTTGCTACTATTCTCCCACCCGGAGAAAAAATCATATATGGGGTTTTTGTTGAAATGATAGGCAACTGATATTGAATGACATAAGTCTTGCTAATAAAGTTGTGGGAAGCACCGGAGTCAAAAAGGATTACTACGGGATGACCAATGAGAGAGAACGTACCCGTGAGTACAGGTGCGCCTTCTGAAACGTCCTCGATGGCGAGGTGGTTGACGTTGCCGGTTCTGGTGGCTGGCTTCTTGGGTTGGTTGTGGGGCTAGGTTGCCCCCTGGTACATTGAATGTGGCCTAGAGGGGGGTGAATAGGCCTTTTTTATTTTCCGTCGGAACCTGCCACACTTAACAACCAGATCAAATCTTGAGACATTGGACTAGTCAGGTCAAGTGCGGACTAGTCCGGTGTGTACCAACTAGGTTTATCAAATTTGATCGATTTTCTTGAATGCAGCAGAAATATACTTGTAATTGAAGTGTTACAAAACTATAAACTGGGATGTACCACAAGTTAATCTTATATTCAATGTTTCTACGTAAAGTGATAAGATTGGTTGAAACCCTAGATATATATGAACTGAAAGAACAATGGGCACAAAGAAAGAACACAAGCACGTTATCTTGTGGTTCGGTTCCCACAGAGTCAACCTACATCCTTGTTGAGGAGTCCACAAAAGGACCGGGTCTTCTCCAACCCTACCCTTGTCGGATCGCCACGGAGGCCAATCCTCTTCACTAATCACAAAGGGCAAATAACCAAATTCAAGGGACCTTCTCACACTTTGAGGGCTCCCCAAGATTACAATATGAAAACCACCAAGAACACACTCTTAAGATTACAATGAAAACCACAAGAGTGTGTTAGGGAATCAAACCAAGAGCTCAATGAGTGATGAATCGTGTCTCTCCAATGATCCAAAGTGTATCCTCAGGGGATTGATCTTTCTTGCGTTTGATTTCATAGAGAGAGGTGTTTTCTAGGCTCTTGGGAGGTGTGATGGCGCAGGGGGGTCGAGAGGTATGAAAGATGGGTCGTGTACACCTATTTATATGGGGTTTCCAAAAGTTACAGATAGGGTTTAGGAATATCGGACTAGTCCGTGGTGGACACCAAACTAGTATGGTGTGAGGACAAGTCCACATTGTGAGAACTTGTCCGATCTTGTGCAGAAAGATATCGGACTAGTCCGGGTTCAGTCGGACTAGTCCAGTCCTGTATGAATTTGTGCAATGTGTGAGATTATTTGTGCTTGATGTCTTGGGATGTGTTTCCTTAACACACTCCATAAACAATGATCTACTAACTTGTTTCTTGAACTCTTTTCCGCATTGTTCCTCATTATCCTTTCTTTTTGGCCCCTTGCTCATTTTCTCAATTGAACCTGTGCTCATCTCAACAAAGTGGTTAGGATCTCATTTGCTTGTCATAAATCATCCAAAACCCAAAAGGGATTCCTAGATACACTTTCAATCTCCACCTTCTGGGTGGTTGATGACAACCAATTGAGATTTCACAAAATATGATAAAAGGTTGAGATTTTCATTTAGTGTGCACATATGAGTTTAAAACACATTAAGCAATGAATACATGATCCATATGTGCACTCTTTATGGTGGGATGCAAAACTAAGGGTATAGAAACAATAATCATGATGAGAATGATATAATTTACATCAACACATTAACAACAAGCATATATGTCATTCTTAGAGCAAAATAACATATTTCATCAATATCTTCATAAGCAGTTCAAAACATTGCATCACAGGACCAATAGAGCTAAAAGAGCTAATTATAAGTCTTACAACCAACAAAAGGACAAAAGATACAAAAAGAGAGAGGTCTCCTCGCATCCTACAGCTAAAGCCTAAGACTCTAAGACTCTCCCTCAATATCTCCTTTTTTGGCATCAAGACACCAAAATGAAGGAGAGGAGGGACCTAAGGTCTTCAAGCCTTGCTGTCGGTCCTCTCGTAATCTTCATCTTCATTCTCGGGCTAATGAGGAGGAGGAGGAGGAGGAATTGAACCACTCGAGTCCCCGGTTCCAAAATAGGCAAGCTCAGAGGGAGTCAAGGGCTCGAGCTCGGTGAAGTCAGAATCAGAGTCATCAGAAATGACTAGAGACCCAATGGCCTCGATCTCCAGCTTTTGGCAACTCTGCTTCACATTCTCTTCGACATGTCTCATGTCGACTTTTGTCCTCTTGTTTAGCTTGTGGGCCTTCACTTTGGCCTTTTTGCAGGAGGAAAAGACGGCTGGCAGATATTTTAAGATACCACTTGGGGACCCCTTTTGAGGAGGGGCCCTAGGAGCGGGTGCAGCCCTAGCATCTCCACTGGCTCTCACTGGAGCCTCAGGGCTGGAAGTTGGAGATGGAGCAGCTTGAATGCTTGGCTGTTGAGGCTTCTCGGGCCTCAAGGGGAGGTTCTCCACATCCTTGACGAACTCTATTCCTGTGACCTTCTCAATCATAAACATGAGGCAAGGTGCGTAGCCACAGGACCTGTTCGGCGTGCATGAGATGTCTTGAGTGTACTTAATTTGGCTTATGAACGTTCCTTCCTTTTGTTGCCTCACTTGGAATCCCAAGAAGTAATTTAGCTCTCCCATCATAGACATCTCAAACCTATCAGTCACAATTTTACTAAACTCCTCACAAAAAGATTTGTTCGTTGAACCAAAGATTATATCATCAACATAAATTTGATAAATAAAGAGATCATTGTAAAAGTTATTTGTAAACAATGTATAATCTACTTTACCAATCTTAAAACCATTTTCAATTAAGAAATCTCTAAGACACTCATACCAAGCTCTAGGAGCTTGTTTGAGGCCGTAGAGAGCCTTACGCAATTTAAATATGTTGTCGGGGAACTCTTCATCTTCAAACCCGGTGGGGTTGCTCCACATACACCTCCTCCTTAATTGGTCCATTGAGGAAGGCGCTTTTCACATCCATTTGATAGAGCTTGAAATCATGGTGACTAGCATATGCAAGTAATATTCTAATAGACTCAAGTCTATCTACGGGAGCAAAGGTCTCATCAAAATCCAAACCTTCAACTTGTGAATACCCTTTAGTCACAAGTTGTGCCTTGTTTCTTGTCATCACCCCATGTTCATCTTGTTTGTTGCGGAAGACACATTTGGTGCCGACGATGTTGGACTTGGGGTTTTCGACTAGTTACCACACCTCGTTTCGTTTGAAGTTGTTGAGTTCTTCTAGCATGACCACTACCCAATCCGGATCCTTCAACGCATCCTCAACCCTGTGTGGTTCCAAAAAGTATACAAACGAATAATGCTCACAAAAATTAGCTATGCGAGATCTAGTGGTTACTCCCTTTTGGATGTCACCGATGATGTTGTCGATTGGGTGATCCCTTTGGATGCATTGGTGTACTCTTGGGTGTGGCACTTGCCGTCTTGAATATTCATGGTCATCTTCTTCTCCCTCTAGATGGTTGCCTTCATTGACCCGTTGATCATTTTTGTCTTCTTGAGGTTGATCTTGTATGGAAGCTTCCCCTTGATCATTGGCCTCCTCTTGTGGTTCATTTTCCTCATGCATATGTGGAGGTGGTTCTTGTGGTCGAACTTCACCCAATGCCATTCTTCTTAATGCTTGACAAGTAGCTTCTTCTTTATCTATCATGCATGAATCAACTTGCTCCTTTGGGAGCCGTTAGCATCATCGAACACTACATCACGTGCTACTTCATCAATTTCGGAGGTCTTGTTGAAGACACAATAGGCGTAAGAGTTCAAATCATAACCAAGCAAGAAACCTTCATCGTACTTCGAGGCAAACTTTGAAGTCCTAGGCTTCTTATTCAAAATATAGCATTTGGAGCCGAAGACTCGAAAATATGAAATATTAGGTTTGTTACCAGTGAGTAGCTCATAGGATTTCTTCTTGAGTAGTCGATGAAGATAAAGTCAATTTATGGCGTGGCAGGCGGTGTTAACCGCTTCCGCCAAAAATTGATCTAAGGTCTTGTACTCATTGAGCATTGTTCTCGCCATCTCTATGAGGGTTTGGTTCTTCCTTTCAGCAACTCCGTTTTGTTGAGGGGAGTAAGGAACTAAAAACTTGTGCTTTATGCCTTCTTCATCTAGGTACTCCTCAACTTGTGTGTTCTTGAACTCCGTGCCGTTGTCGCTTCGAATGTTCTTGATTGTCAATGAAAACTCATTTTGAGAACGCTTGAAAAATTTCTTCAAGGTTCCTTGTTTTTCTGCCTTATCATGTAAAAAGAAAACCCAAGTGAGGTGAGAAAAATCATCAACAACTACTAATCCATATTTGATACCACCGATGCTTATGTAAGCAATTGGATCGAATAAGTCCATGTGAAGTAGCTCGAGCGGTCTTGTTGTAGTCATGACGTTCTTAGCGGGATGTGGTGCTCCAACTTGCTTCCCGGCTTGGCACGCGCTACAAGGCCTGTCTTTCTCAAAAACAACATCCTTCAAATCTCCGATGTGATCACCCTTGAGAAGTTTTTGAAGATTCCTCATACCAACATGCGCTAGCCGTCTATGCCACAGCCAACCCATGTTGGTCTTTGCAATCAAGCATGTGTCAAGTTCGGCTTTATCTTTGTTGAAGTCAACAAGGTAAAGCTTTCCCTTTAACATACCCTTGAATGCAATGGAACCATCACTCCTTCTAGAGACGGTCACACCCTCGTTAGTGAGTAAACAATTATAACCTTTGTCACATAATTGAGATATGGACAGCAGGTTATAATCTAAGGAATCAACATGTAACACATGAGAAAGAGTATGTTGAGATGATATGGCAATTTTACCGGTACCGAGCACTTTTCCTTGACTATTGTCTCCAAAATAGATGCCCTCGCTTGGATCCTCATTTTCTTCATACTCAACGAACATCCTTCTTTCTCCGATCATATGGTTGGTGCAGCCACTGTCTAGCACCCATTTAGATCCACGAGAGGAATAGGCCTATAAAAACAAATCATGCCTTGTTTTTAGGTACCCAAGCTTGCTTGGGTCCTTTTAGGTTAGTCACAAGGGATTTAGGCACCAACACATGAGACTTGGTGTTCTCATGGCGTGGCCCAACATAATGAGCATAAACTTTACCAAAATTACTTCTCATTAAAACATAAGATGCATCAAAGGTTCTAAAAAGCACTTGTTGTTTTTTATATACATGACTAGTCCAGGAAATCGGACTTGTCCGGAGGATCAAACTTGTCCGTGTCCCAATCGAACTATTCCGGTGATAATATGTGTTGGATATGTTAACTTTGGACATTCCAGTTTCGGAGGGTCTTCCCTTTGCAAGGGCAATGCTCTCCTTGTTATTCTTATGGTTTGTAGCATGTTGCTTTTCCTCATAAGAGTAACCAATGCCATATTTGACATTTGGAGGTCTTGTAACCAAGTATGCACTACGTGCATATTTGAACTTCTCCTTGTCAAATATGCCATTTTGTGAGAGATGCTTGTCCTTGGCGCAGGTTGACTTGTCTTTCAAGCTGGTGTCAACTTTACCACATGAACAAGTAATGATAGCTTCAGTTTTAAGTGGTTGAGAAGGTGAGCTTGAAGAGGATGAAGGGTCACCTTGCTTGAGTGACTCAATTTGTACTTCAAGGATCTTGTTAAACTTGATTAGGTTAGCAAGTTCATCCTTGATTGTAGAATTTGAGTCGCTTAGCTAAAAGCAAGCTTCCTTGCTTGAAGCTAACTCAAGCTCTAGTTACTTGCTTCGCTCCTTTTCAAGTTCTAGAAGCTTGTCAAGTTCAACATAATCCTCCTTTTGGGAGATAATCATGTCTTCTTGACAGTTTATCAACTTCTCCTTCTCAACAAGTTGATAAAGTAAAAATTCATTTTTGCAGCTGTTTTCTTGTCTAAGCCGATGAGCATATCTTCGTTATCACTGGCAATTTCACTATCACTAGAATAGGAATGTACGGAAGGGGGTTTGGTTGTTACCTTGCGTTTACCTTCCTTTGCCATGAGGAAAGTGCCGTTCCCCTTCCATGTGCCGAGAGTAGGGAGAAGAGTGGACTTCTTGGATGCCTTCTCGATGGCTATGCTAGCCATCTCTACTTCTTCTTCGGATAAGGACTCATCATTTGAGTCCCACTATTTCCCTAGATGCGCTTGTTCACCTTGTTTCTTCTTCTTGAAGAATTTCTTGGGTTGAGGCTTCGTTTCCTTGGTCTCCTTCTTGTTTTCTTCATATGGGCAATCAACTATAAAGTGGCTATACTCACCAAAGTTATAGCATGCCCTCCTCAACTTTGGTCTTGATTTTTCCTTGTACTTTCCTTCACTTGATTTAGCCCTGTGTCTTTTCTTCATCATTCTTTTGAATTTCTTCATGAATAGTATCATGTCATCTTCATCTGAGTCACTGCTCTCATCATCACCGTCTTCTTCTAGTTGAACTTCTTGAGCTTCTTTAGACATGAGGTTGAGAGTGGACTTCAAGGCAACCCCTTTCTACTTTGCAGAGGTGAGATCCGCAATCTCCTTGACATGCTTGGCCTGCTTTTTCATCATCTCAAAGTTGATGATTTTCCCAAGTAACTCATCCGGGGTCATCTTCTTGTACCCGAGGCTTTCTCGTATCATCGAGCACAAGGTGACATTGCGAGGCATGAAAGCTCTAAGAATGAGCTTCACAACCTTCTGGTTGTTCCACTTCTTACTTCCGTATGCTCGCACTTTGTTGATGAGCATCTTTAGTCGGTTGTACATATCTTGTAGCGACTCGTCTTCTTCGATGGCGAATCTTACCAACTCGCCTTCAATCATCTCGATCTTCGCTTCTCGCACATGACGATTGCCTTCATGTGCGGTTTGCAGCGTATCCCATATCTCCTTTGCGATCTCGAGTCCATCCACTTTTGTGAATTCATCCCGACTGAGTGATGAGGTGATAACTGCAGCAGCTTGGGTATTTCGATGGATTGCTTGCTCTTGGCTAGGTGTGAGCTCCTCATCATCATCCGAGATTTCTATTTCTGTACACACAATATGGCACAAACTTCGATTGAGAGAAATCTAGTGCATTTTCATGTTTTGCCTCCACATTGAGTAGTCATTGCCATCAAAGTTTGGATCTTTTCCAAGTGGAATAGACAAGTAATGCTTATTGCTAGAATTAAGCCGATTGTAGTTGAAAGGATATTGGGAGTAGTCGGTGTGACTACTCCCCTTCTTCTTGTTCTCATCTTCGATCTTTACTTTTCCTTTGGAGAGGGTTTTCTTCCTTAGGAGCGCCTTTAGTTCCAGCATCTCCTCATCCTCATCCTCGAAGTCTTGAATGACCTCGAGGAGCCTCTCCAATTTTTGGTTCTTTTCTTCTTCAACCTTCTCTTGGTTGACACTCTTTTTTACGTCCTTCATGTCTGACACGATCTCTTCGAGCGATTAGTCTCCTTTTGAAGAACCTGCTCTGATACCAATTGAATGTGGCCTAGAGGGGGCTGAATAGGCCTTATTGATTTTCTGTCGAAACCTGGCACACTTAACAACCAGATCAAACCTTAAGGTACCGGACTAGTCCAGTCAAGTGCGGACTAGTCCGGTGTACCAACTAGGTTTATCAAATTTGATCGATTTTCTAGATCCTAGGATGTATGCAGCAGAAATATACTTGTAATTGAAGTGTTACAAAACTATAAACTAGGATGTACCACAAGTTAATCTTATATTCAATGTTTCAACGTAAAGTGAGTAAGATTGGTTGAAACCCTAGATATATATGAAGTAAAAGAACAATGGGAACAAAGAAAGAACACAAGCACTTTATCCCGTGGTTCGGTTCCCACAGAGACAACCTACATCCACATAGAGGAGTCCACAAAAGGACCGGGTCTTCTCCAACCCTACCCTCGTCAGATCGCCACGGAGGCCAATCCTCTTGACTAATCACCAAGGGAAAATAACCAAATTCAAGGGGCCTTCTCACACGTTGAGGGCTCCCCAAGATTACAATATGAACAACACCAAGAACACAATCTTAAGATCACAATGAAAACCATAGGAGTGTGTTAGGGAATCAAACCAAGAGATCAATGAGTGATCAATCGTGTCTCCTCAATGATCCAAAGTGTATCCTCAAGGGATTGATTTTTCTTGTGTTTGATTTCGTGGAGAGAGGTGATTTCTAGGCTCTTGGTAGGTGTGACGGCGCAGGGGGGCCGAGAGTTATGAAAGATGGGCCATGTACACCTATTTATAAGGGGTTTCCAAAAGTTACCGTTAGGGTCTAGGAATATCGGACTAGTCCATGGTGGACACCAGACTAGTCCGATGTGCTGTGTGTAGCAAACCCTAGGTGTCCCGAAATATCGGACTTGTCCGATTTTGGTTCTGTAAATCTTTGTACTAGTCCGATAAATATCGTACTTGACCGGATATGTGAAACCCTAAGTGAATTTGGAACAAGTACGCACTTGGAGGACTTGTCCGATTTAGGTCAGAGGGTTTTTCAGACTAGTCTGTGCTAATATCGTACTTGTCCGACTGACATCAGAAAGATATCGGACTTGTCTGGTGCTTGATCGGACTTGTCCGATTTTTTGCAACTCATGAAGTGATTGGGGACTAGTCCGCACCGGAGAGGACTAGTACGATTCTAGTCAGAGAGATATCGAACTAGTCCGTGTTAATATCGGACTAGTACGGTTAGTGAAAAACTGGACTGTGAGGACAAGTCCGCATTGTGAGGACTTGTTCGATCTTGTGCAAAAAGATATCAGATTAGTCCGGGTTCAGTCGGACTAGTCCGATCTTGTATGAATTTGTGCAATGTGTGAGATTATTTGTGCGTGAGCTCTTGGGATGTGTTTTCTTAACACACTCTATACACAATGATCTACTACACTTGTTTCTTGAGCTCTTTTCCGCATTGTTCCTCATTCTCCTTTCTTTTTGGCACCTTGCTCATTTTCTTATTAGAACTTGTGCTCATCTCAACAAAGTGGTTAGGATCTCATTTGATTGTCATAAATCATCCAAAACCAACAAGGGATTCCTTGATACACTTTCATACGATGACTGTCCTCCGCTCTGCAGGCAGTCTTTGGCAAAGTGCCCCGTATGACAACACGTGAAACACATGTACAGGGTCTGACCGACACAGAAGGGAGGATGGAATCCCGATGCACGCGGTGGAGGTGGAAGTGCGCGCGGAATTATCCCCTACTGATACTGTGGGCGAAAGCCAGTGTTATTGAATGGGCAACAACGATACATCGGTGGTCGCGATGGCAGCTGCCACCTTTGGACAGATGGTGATCGATACACCATTCGGTACTTCTGAGGAGCAACCCCTTTGCTGCGCTGCGGATCACTCCTTTTCTTCTTGTCGGAGAACAGCTCCTAGTGGCGTCCTCCTACACGTTTGCGACATTGACCATGTTGTTGAAGCTGCCGCTGTTGAACAAGGCAAGGTTGTCTGTCATCTTGGGGTTCAAACCCCGATAGCAGCATTCACGCTTCTGGTCTTCAATACTCATTTGGTCCTGTGCATACTGCGCCAAGTGGTTGAAATCCTTGGAGTACTCGTAAGCACTCCTTCCTCCTTGCCTCAGCTCCAAGATCTCTTGAAGCTTCCTCCTCATAACATCGGGGGGTATGTGATAGGCGCGAAACGCCTCCTGGAACTCCTCCCAGCTCACGGCATAGTCAGCTGGTCGTTCGGCAAGATAATTTGCCCACGACGCACCAGCAAACCCTTGTAACTGTTGGGCCACGAACAGGGTCTTCTAATGTTCGATCATTCGTAGCAAACCGAACTTTCTCACGATGGAGCAGAGCCAATTGTAATCCCCAACGGTTCATCGGCCTACATGAAGACCGGCGGGTGCGTCGACATGAAGTCCGAGTATGAACTCGAAGAAGGTTGTCGTGGACCCGCATCTGGTTGCCCCCCTTTATGGGACGAATGCTGAACCAAAGTCCTCAGCAACTCGGTTTGCTCGTCACGCGAGCCGAGCACTGCGGCGAGAACCTCCGCTAGACTCCTCAGAAGTTTAGGAGGTGGTGGTGGTGGAACTTGTTGCTGCGGTGTCGCAGCTGGCTCCTGGGTCGGAGATTCGTCCTCACGACCACGACTTGAACCACCCATTACAGGCGTCGGGCGCGTACGCACCATTCTGCATCCATATGATTTTAAATCAGCACATGTTTTCTTTTCCTTCATCCATTTCATATTTAGTAGTGTGAATATTCACAAGGGAATAAGTGCATAACATTTGCATATATTGATAAAGTACAAACTTTATACAAGATATATTATCTCATGACCAAGTTTATAGTAGTGAACTCCAAAATGACGGACTCCAACTACGGAAGTGCATCTCTACCATACATGGTATCCATTAGAGGACATACACATCTTGTCATCTTATACATACCCACTACTATTCTTAATATGACACAAACATGGCCACGAAATAAACACGAGCAACTACTAAACTATACGTTGCCCCGTGATGGCAGAAGTGCTGCCCCATCCCCCTTTGATACGTCCTATTCGATGTACTCGAGTTCCTCGGGATCTTCTTCTTCCCCTTCATCATCAGAAATTGTGCCGCAGGTGCGGGTGCTGGAGCACGAGTTGCTACCTCACCCACCATCGATGATGTCGCGGCAACTAAAGATTGCACATCAGCCTGTAGAAGAAACATCCTCAAGTATTCCAGTTCTTTCTGCGCATTCTCGCAACTGGCCTTCCAATCCTGAGTCTCACCCCTGGATTTATCCCTTTCTTGCGTCATCTCACCCAACTGTTCATCTAACAGTTGTACCTCAAGTTGACTTCCTTCCAACACGCTTTCTGCATATTGTGTTTCCATGCAATCCTCCGATAAAGCCTTGACAGCCCGGTGCCATCGATTGAGAGGAGAAATTGTGGCCCTAAGTGAGTCATTGGCCCCCTCAATGTGATCCCCTCGAATTAGAGCTTGCTTCAGGTCACTCGTCATTCTTCCAAGGCTAGCATGGTGTTCAAGGCTCTCTTGACACGCTGATGCTGCATATGACGCGAAGATCATCTTGGGTACATCTTCAGGATGTCCATATGCTGCAACCATCCGACTCGCCCACTCTTCACCAGCTCTACCGTCGACTGGAAAGAGCACGAACGGAGTGCCCACCATAGCACGATAATGAAGTTTGCAAAACCTCATTATGGCAACACTCGCGTCGTAACACCATGTGTCTTCCAAATGAATCCATTGCACTCGGATGGAGAAAGGAGCCCATCCAATATCCAATGGAGCAGCAGGTACATCGACACAAATGGTGCATCTTGTCACACCTCCGTCATCGATCTCCTTGCCCCAATAGTCCGGTATTTCGCGGTACCCGAACCGTTGAAGCATTGCTATCAACAAATCCAGAAAACCATTCAGAAGAGCACACTTCGTGAACACCTGACCGTTTTGTAAATATATCATTGAATCATCCATCTGTGGAAAAGGTACCGGAACAATGAGAAGGTTTCCAACTCCCAATAGTTCAAGAAAATATAAAACTGGAGTTGCAATCACAGTCTGTCCCAGCTGACCTTTCTGTACAAATTCAAAAGTTTCATACATAAATCGTAAGAACCAGATGTTAGGCTGAATACAAAAGTTGTATTACACTTTACAACCTTTCCAGATTGTTCTCATACAGCTCCAGGTGAGCTAGGAGACAGAATATATACAGGTTTAAAGTTGACCCATGTTTTCTGGAAATTTTGACAGAACCCCCCCCCCCCCCCCCCCCCGTATATGTGGTAAATTCCACAATTTATACAGTTATATAAAGACAATATATTGAGGTAATGACAAAATAAACATTGTATAACATCATGTTAAAAATCCAGAAGTAAAAGATTTCGGCCATGAAACATTTGTTATATAGGTATAGCGCGCTAATTCGAAACTATGTGCAAACTGTTTCAAGTTCTGGTCTGCCAGAACCAAGTTTGCGACCATAGGAATTAAACACAGCTACACCAAGATTCAGGACATGTGTGCAACATAAAGTTGATAGAGGACTTCCTAAGATTTCCAGAAATGTATATATTTGACCATGTCACTATCCTGGATCAAAAGCTAGAGTGATCTAAACTTGATAGATGAACTGACTGTCATTCAACAGCAGCCCTGCAGTTCACTCTTTTGAGCTCGAAATTTGGATTGCCTCGAATTCGAATCAGGAAAAACTTTAAATAAAAAAACTGTAGATATCCTTCTAACCTTTCCAGATATGTATCGTAATAAGCAGAAGAGTTTTCTATCGTGAGTTATTGCAAAAATACAGAGACTGGTACAATGGTAGGGTCATCTGGAGCAGTTTAAGCACACCCCAAATTTCAACAGGTTATCAAGCTTTTATGCCTTGATGGTCAACAAAAAAGTTGTAGAGGTTTTACAGAGATTTCCACCCATATAGCATACCCCTATGTTTATTCCTAACTAACCAAGATTACAAACCTGGCGAAGTTGAGCAAACTTCAGCAAGAAATCAAGAACCTTGGTTCCAACCCTTTGTCGAGTCGAAACTCATTTCGTGGAGTCCAACCTACCAGCACCTGATAGTAAGAATTTCTAAAAATGTAATGCAACCATTCTATCGTTGGGGATGGTCAAGTATCGAAGCCGATACTGACGTACTACGTGCATGACCAAAGAAAATTCTAACCGGTATTTCAGGATACGTTTATAGGTGGCCCTAGTATCGTTCACTTCGCAAACGTGTTCTACATGGGTCACTACTGTAGTCAATGCTGCAGAAGACAAACAATCCCCTTTCACACCTTCACACCTCAAGGACGGCACGGGGAAACATGACAGGCAGTGACAATAATAATATATATGAAAGTAAATGCATACAACTTTGGTGTGAGTCGCCCCGAGCGATGTCATGTCTTGAGGTACATGGTTGTACTACGTCTGTACAACAAAGACTACCGCATGAACCGGCTTATACAAGCTCGGGCATACGTGTTTCGCATGCTCCCATAGAACATGAATAGTTCTAGAGATGCATACTAGCGGGTTATACACCACCCGACGGGTTCTCTCACTAACTCTGAAGCACGCTGGGGTACCGCATGTCATAGGTTCTCAGAAATATGGAAAGCTTCAGAGACTCCTATTAACATTTCCGTGCCAAGCCACGGAAGGACTTCCATGCTACATCTCGCATGGTGAGCTTACCACAATTGATCCACTTACAGTGGCGTACCTTACCACTTACCTGATGTCGGAGCATCGTTACAGAATTAATAACACATAAGTTAGTTTACCACCTTTATATCTCATACTAATAATACTCCTTATAAGGGCATATAGCTAATTCCTCACTCAAAATCCTAAGTTTTGAAAATATGCTCCTGTCAAGCACACTGTTACCAATGATGCTCTGATACCATGTCTGTGGGGGCCAGAATCCCGACCTCCAAGAATCTCATTGGTTGGTGTCGTGCGATGTGACACCCAACAGTATACAAGAAAAGGAGGAGGACAAATTACAATACCAAGTCTTTGTTTATAAACACAGCAGAAGTTTTACAATACTAAACGAAAAGGAAAGAGAACTATACATCATAGCTACGCTCTCAGCAATAGCTATGCAAAAGCAAAGTCATCCATGCTCTGGATACTTCACACTAGCAACACCCAACTTACAGCCGCGTGCAAGGTTCCTACTCGGCTGTAAATCCTGTAGGGGGTGCAGCCTCGTCATCAAACCCGTCATCAGTCGCATAATCTGCAAAAACTTGTTAACTGCAAACGTGAGCTTAAGGCTCAGCAAGACTAACCTGTCTCTTTAGACATATGCAGGGGTGAATACTAAACATAGGTAAGGAATAGCATATAGGACTCGCCTACAAGTGGATCCTTATAGTCATGTTTTAAGTAACACATGACATTCTTCAGAAACGGCACACCATAGACTCCACAATCAAACAAGAAATGCTTTGCCGATGATATGACATGCCCAAAGCACATAATGCTATTGCAGGTAAAGTATGGCGAAACTGTAAATTTTTAATTGTACTATATCTAAGCCATACAAGGTTGCCAAAACAATTATAATTCAATACATCCTATTCTCCTGACTTCTTCAGTATTTACTACGTCACGACACAGTGAAAGTGGCACTCCATTACCGCGAGGGACGGTGATTGCAATCAAGACACACCCGGTCAACGCGACACATACGCACTTTCGGAAGCGCCAGCGAGCACTTACAGCAGTACCTACATAGCACTTCAGTACTAGTCTTATATGGCCACCTTTCACTAAACACTCGAATGTCGAACCGGTCGATCCGTCACGAGCAGGAGGTCACTGCGTGGGGCGTACTCTGACGTGTCCACCGGCTGATTTACACCTCGCCACCCCAACCTACGCCTATAAAATAAAACGGTATGCCTTGACAAACCAGCATAAGCTACGTCAGTTTGCTAGAGCCCATTTCTCCAATATGACACTGGTACAATTCAAGCCTGTCCAGCGGGGCCGCACACGAAATGGTCCTCAATCAACACAAGCAGGGCTACGCACGTGAGTCAACGTCTCGCTGCATCCTACCCGCTGCTCGGTCTCAATTTCATATTCATAAGCCATTTCTTCATCCAATCCATCCGTGTGATAAAATCCTATCTCGCGAGTAGATTCCCACTACTCGACTTCTACCGGATTGATATGAATAGAAGCATGGCAGTTACTACACGAGTCTGTGAGCTATTGTAACCACTTCCTGGGTTATTTGGTCATGCAAGTGGATGTCAAACACCTTAATCGTAATGCAAAAACAGCTGAAAACGTTAGGTGAATGAAAACTGCAAAGACACTGTAAGAAACATAAATGCAAATCGGGGCTTGCCTGAACGCGAGTCTGAGTCTACGTTAGTTTTTGGCAGCTGGGCTTCCAAAGCTTCCAGCTGCTCCTCGACTTCAGTCACTACACGTTATGCATATACTATATATGAATGACTTTGAAAATAATCAATATGCTTAAGGTCATAAGCTAATATCTGATGATCAAAATAACATAATGATCTTAATTTGTCTTGGGACTTTTATGGTAGATACTAGTGACCATAGTGAAGACTCTTGCAAAGAACAGGAGATGATCAAGGAAGTTTGTTGTTCCTAAAATTATGGTAAGCAATAACCTTCTCTAATTTTTTATTGAAATCTTGGAGATCTATCATGGCTACCAGTGGTTGTACCATGTAGAGGGGGTCTCACCGGTTCAATGAAAATCTGTTTCACAATTTTCTAAGCTTCCTACAGGGACAAACTGATTTTACAAGTTTGGGGAAATTCAAATTGATTTTGTATTTTTCTCAATTTATAACTACATAGAGATTTGGAACACTGATCAATCCATTAAATGATGTCCAATGAACTTGAAATTTTTACTGGAAATCAAATGAATTTTTTATAGTTTCCTGCCCAAATTTTGGAATTTTCTAAAAGGCAGAACTGTAAGAATGAATTCTATAAGCATTTTGCTTATCTGAATTATGGAGAAATTTCTATGGACTTTCATAAAATCCAAGTGCATCACTGGAGATTATTCTTCATTCTGGTTCTAACAAAATTTATTTGAGAATTGTTTGTCAATTCTACTAGGACTTATGGATTTTCCAAGTTGGGGCAAAATCTGGAATAAAATTTCAATTGGAAATTATTTGAATAAAGGGTTGGGCCCACGGATTTGAAATGGTCCAATCGGGTATAAGCCGCACGGGGGCCACAGAATCATTCTGCGTAGCCGCACTGGATCCGTGTCCACAGCTGATCCGCGCGCTCGCACGCATTACTGACATGTGGGGCCCGCAGTCTTCGTCTACCTCCCGACGCGGCGGCATTCCTCGCCGGGCTCGTGGCGCTGCTTCGCCGGACCAGGTTGCGTCGACCTCCTTCCGGCCTTGCCTCGACCGCTCAACCATACAATTGACCGCGCAAGCCGTTGCTGGGGTCCAATCGAGGAGGCAATGGCCGGAGACGGTGGTGCGACAGCGGCGGCGGAGCTAGGGTTTCGGCGATCGCCGGAAATGCTCGGAAATAGCATAATAAGCTCGGGAAAAGGTCGGGAATGTTCCTGGGAGCATGAGGGTGATGATTTTGACGTTAGGAACGGGTGACATCGCCGGCATGGTCGACTTCGTCGATGGACCGACGGGTTTCTATTGGCGGTGGGTAAAACTTGAATATCTCAAGCTTCATTCGATGGCATCTACTGATTTTTGGCAGGGGTGCGCTAGGAGGTACTGAATATAATCATTAACTGGATTTAAGAATTATTACATGTAGAAATGGAATTAAACCGAGGAGTGAGCTAGTTCAATGGCAAAGGCCGAAAGAAAAACTAGAAGATACTGCTCAATACTGAATGAAAAGAAGCACAACTTTTACCGTGAGAAAGAGCTCGGGATGACGATCCTTTTTTCTATTGAGGTTGAGTTGTGGCGCCGCTTGTTGAGGACTAGCGACGGTGGAGCAGAGGCGGCATTCGTCCTCAACTCCAGTAATGTCTGCGGAACTCCAAACTACGGCCAACACAATGAGCAAAACGCTAAGCGAGTTGGAATAGAAGATAAAGAACAGACTTGGGGCCAACTTTGCTGTTTGCATCGAAGGAAATAGATGTAAGACCGAAGTGCTTATTGGGAGGAAATGGAATCAGCAGTGTTGGGCGACGGCGGCGCGAAGCTGAGATGGAGTTCAACGCCGACGGCCAGGGGACGGGTATTTATAGGGCAGGGGGTGTTTAGGCCACGCAGCTGCCTGCTTGCATGCGGTGTTGCGGTGGCGAGCGCTCCCGGCATCGATCGGCTGGGACAGCCGTATACAGAGCACGTCCGTCGGTTCAGCCGAGTGTGTGAGGCTGACAGTAGGTCCCACCGCCCCTTATCCTCTTCCCCTCTCTGCAACTTTAGTTCTCATACCAAACTTGGTCCAAAAATCCTAGATTATTGTGGGGAGGCTCAAATAGATATCTGGAACTTGGTTCTGAGATTGGATTTTGAATTTAGTCAAGTTTCATTTGAATTTCAAATTTGAAATTTAAATTGAATGAAATTCAATGGGGTCACTGAACTAAATAGCAAAGGAGTTTCAAAAATTGTGAAACTTTGGGAATAAGTCAAGCTAGTTATGCTGACAATTATGGTGTGTTCAAATTTTGATGTTCAAACGAGTTGAACAGAATTCAAAATTTGAACTCTAAACATGGCTTGAATTTGCTAAGCGTCTCAAATAAAATAGCAAATGGAATTCAAAAATCTTGAAACTTGGTAGGAAGTCTATTTGGAAGATTATGAGGTCATGAAAAAATTTATAGCCTCGGATTTGAATATTTTGGCAGGGCCCAAATGTATAGTGCTATATTTAAATTAATTTGAATATATTAGTACTGCATAGCAATTTGCCCTAGAAATTTTTAGTCAATGGCTTCCTAAATTTGTAGAAAGGTCACTTAATTTATTCTAAGGCCATTTGTGAAGTTCATTTCCTTCTGTTCTAGAATTTCAGTAGGAGTGAAAGAAAGATTATTGATGATACCAAGTTTATGTGTACAACCATAATTGATCTTGACTATGGTTGACAATCAACTGGTAGTGAACTTGATGATAAGGAAAAAACTGGAATTTTACAGCGGTACTCCTCCTCTCGAGATGATATGACCCAAAAACGACTCCTCTTTCAACCAAATCTGGCACTTGCTGAACTTGGCATACAATTGATGCTCCTCAATTTCTGCAACGTAAGCCTCAAGTGCTCCTCATGCTCCTTCTCATCCTTCGAGTAGATCATTATATCATGGATGAAAACCACTACAAACTTGTCCAAGTACTCCATGAAGACCTTATTCATGAGGTACATAAAGTAGGCATGTGCATTAGTCAATCCAAAGGACATCACGTTGTACTCCTAAGATCCATACTGCGTCCTAAAAGCTGTCTTTGGTATGTCCGATGGTCTAATCTTGATTTGAAAGTACCCCGACCTCAAATCAATCTTAGAGAATACAGAAGCACCCTTCATTTGGTCAAACAAATCTTCTATGTGCGGCAAGGTATACTTGTTCTTGATGGTCACTTCATTGAGAGCTCGGTAATCCACACACATCCTTTGCGCTTCATCCTTCTTATCCATAAATAGCACGGGCGCTCACCAAGGTGAAGAACTAGGGCGAATAAAACCCTTTTCTAGTTGCTCATGAATTTTCTTCTTGAACTCCGCTAATTCCATAGGAGGCATCCTATACGGCCTCTTAGCTATAGGTGCAGTTTCAGGTATTAAATCAATAACAAACTCAATGTATCGATCAGGTGGCATACCTGGCAACTCATTCGGAAAAATGTCCAAAAGTTCGCACACCACTGGAATCTCCTCAATTGCAGCACCGTTCATGTGGTTCAGCTCCAATTGCTTCGGTGCGTGTTGAGATGCTTCAAATTGTACGATGGTCCCTTCCTCATTGGTCAACTTCACTGTCTTCATGGCACATTAAATAACTCCGTTGTGCTGTCTCAACCAGTCCATACCAAGTATAATGTCCAATCCGTGAGAATCCAGGACAATGAGGTTGGCAGAGAAATCTACCTTCCTTATTCTAAGGCTTACCTTTGGACATACTATATTTGTCCTCATCTCTCCTCTAGGAGACTTAACCAATAGAGTAAACTTTATATGAGAGATAGGCAAACAATACTTGGCAACATATTTTGATGCAATGAATGAATGCAATGCTCCACAATCAAACAACATAATCGTTGGGTTCGAGTTTGCGAGAAACATACCAATGAACACATCATCCGCTTGTTGAGCATCCTCTGTAGAGACATGGTCCACATTGCCACGAGCAAAATTCTGCTATTCACGATTTCCTTGCGGCTTTCCTCCATTGGGTCTTGGGTTTTGACTTGGCGCATTGCTTCCTTGACCAAGGCCTGACTTAGGACATTGATGTGCAAAGTGTCCATCTTCTCCACAAGTATAGCATTTCTTTACTCCACCGGGATTATTGGGGCGAGCCTGGTTCTGAACATTTGCACCAGAAAAATTAGCACGAGGTGCATAAGGCATTGGAGTCCTAAGTGCTTGCATGGCATGGCGCTGCTGCACGAACTTAGTTGGGCGCGATGCATAACCAGGGCGATAAGCAGTTGCAGAAGAAGTGAAGTAAGGCGCATTTGGCGGTTCAAGGCGAGGGCGCACATTACTTCCTTGTTGTTGTCCTTGATATGGCGCCTTTCTCTTGTTGTCCTTCTCCATCTCACGGACCTTGTTCTCCACCACAATTGCTTTGTCCACAAGCTTATGGAAGTTGGCATAATCACAATTGAGCAATTGCACTTGGATTTCATTATTCAAGCCTCTCATGAACAAATATTGCTTCCAGCTGTCCCGGCACACATCCTCAGGCGCATATCTCAAAAGTTGAGTGAATTTGTTGAGGTATTCACCCACACTCGATATTCCTTGCCTCAAGTTCTCAAATCCTTGCCTCTTCAAGATCATAACTCCTTCCGGCACATAATGAAAACTGATACTCTCCTTGAATTCGGCCCAAGTAATTCTCTCTTGGTTCTCGTGAGCATTGCATAAGGAATCCCACCAATTCGCAGCTGCTCCAACTAGTTGATGAGAAGCGAAAAGCACATTCTCCCGATGACTGCATACAATAGCTTGCTTCTTCTGCACAGACTTGAGCCAATCATCTGCATCCATAGGGTCAGCAGCTCGAGCAAAGTCGGTGGCCTAGTCCTCATAAACTCTCCCAACCGGTTATGAGGAGGTGGGGGTGGCGGTGGAGGCATGTGGGGCTGATTGTTGTTGTTATTTCCAGCCTGCAGCTGTCCCATAGTTTGTATCATGGTCTCCATGAGCTGGTTTTGCATAGCCAAAAGCTGCTCAATGTTGATAGCTCCATGAGCAGGTCCTTGTCCATAGTTGTTCTGATGTGCCCCATGGTTCTCCTTCTCAACATTAGCATCCCTCTGGTTGCGAGTCCTCACCATCTAAAGAAGAGCAAGATATAAGAATTTAGAAAACGTCCCCAAATATATGCATCAATGGATATGAAACTAAACAACTACCTATACTAGCCTACATGGACATGGCAATGCTAATGCATCCCAAAATCCTCTATTAATCAAACAAACAAACAATATTTAGCAAACATCACACCAAACAAGAACACATCAATTCCTGAGTGCTCCTATGTGCTCAAAGTGTCCATTCTATTTAGGCTACATCCTACGGTCAACCTGTGGCTCTGATACCAATTTGTGACACCCAGTTCCGAAAATGAACCAAGTGCAGTATATGTGTGCCCAGGATGTTCAACACACATACACAAGTGCATCACAAACGGTATACAGACAATTACCACAGATCAAATTATTAAATAAGTACTTTTATTACACAACTCATAATATCCTCAAATACAAACACTAATGAATTTTAATGACAAGTTAAACTAATGCAGTGGAAATACTATAATTAAGCAACAATGCGACTAAGCAATAGGGACATATATGCGCAACTCCAATCAACACCATAGGCAAGCTGATGGTAGACACGGCCTTGTACTCCACATTATCATCGTTAAACTCCCAATTCTGACCTGCAACTGTTGGTGGGGAATTTCAAAGGTGAGTACATGTCGTACTCAGCAAGTGTGGAAGGTATCACATGTTGCTGATTCAAATGACGACAATAATATTAAGTGCTAAGTGCTGAAAAGTACAGTAAAACATTTGAAAAAGAAATATACATCATGTATCTGAAATAACCCCATCATAAACCATAATTAATAACATAGTACCAGTCCATATTCCATATCCATCATCCATATACCAGTAACCATATTCAATACCATAATTTAATTCATAACCAGCCATATCCATTACTAAACCATAACCATCCCAGAAACCATCCCAATATCAAAACCCCTCTAATCATGTAGGTCATCCAGGCACTCATATCTGAGAGCACGGCTATCATGATAGTTTTAACACTTTGCAGAGTTTGTACCACTTAACCCACATGTTTGTGATTTTATCACCTTGCAGTGACTAGAAAATCTCAATTATGCTGTCTCACACTTCCTTAGGTGTGTGGAAAAGGGATCACAAAATAGCCTTTACAAAGGGATTACTAGCCTATTTAGACCCCACTGAGGTTTCACAGGTGGTGATGTCTCCTACAGAGCACATCTTCAACCAAGAGCCCCCTCTTGAGCCATTCGGATCCCAGGGTAGTCCCACCAACCATCAACAAACCCAATCTGACTACCCCTTCCCTGAGGATCCTTAATGGTCTAAACAGCACTTGGAAAGCCCTAAGTAATCATCTACGCCACACCCATACTTGGCCTCGTGGTGGAACTTTAGTCCTGGCTTATTCTCGCATGAACTGGTCCTTAGATCTAAAGCAAGCGAACCACCATAACATCCAACCCATCCACATACCAGACTTGCTTAGATCACCCATTACCATATCATATTACCAGTTCATGTTAATCATACTCTCATAAATGCATAATTAAATTAAGTGGTATAGTTGTCTCCCCATCCCAATTAAGTAAGCGAATCGATAGGGTAAAAATCCCATCCCGACTTTCTACCATATATTCCAGGGGACAAGGGTGGTTTAACAAAGCTAGTAAACTTTCAACCATTCGATTACCATCAAATTGACACAAGCATGCAATTTTCCAAACAAAACATTTATTAAAAAAAAACAAGATCAATATGCTTCAAGGACACTTGCCTTGCTCTTGGGATTGGTTCGGGTCAAAGACTTCAAACTCTTGATGTTGTAGATCCTCTACAACACTCTCTAACGCAGATCCATCTAAGCCGCACAATAAACATACAAGACAAGAATACAATCAAAGAGTGCACAAACATTACTTAATATGACATGATATGCATGATTAATCCAAATGCAAGGTGGAGCTTGTTAATGAGTTGCTTTTATGATCACTAGCTAATTCTAATAGATTTTAACAAGTTTATAGCGGTTTGGATTTGATTAGACCTAATTTTAGAATTAATTCAAAAGAAATCAACTAGGAAAATCGAACTAGTCCGCTAGGGACTGGACAAGTCCGCACTGCACAAGTTCAGGAGATTGGGTTTTCTAGATCGACGTGAATTTGGAGATTTCGGGTCGAATTCATGTAAGGAAAAGGAAGTAGAAGGTATACCAGATGTTTGGAACTCCAATTAACCAAAGATCTTGGAGGCAACACTTGGATCTTGACGATCTAGGGTTGATGAAGAACTTGGAGATGAATTGGTGATGAAGAATGGAACATCATGGAGATCTTGATCCTCTTTCATTTCCTCCTATTCTTCTTCTTGCTTGGGATCTCCTCCTCCCTGCTTGATGGTGGCTCTTCACGAACTAGGGTTTGGGTGTGGTGGAAAAGTGGCAAATAGATGTCAAGCCAAGGGGTGGTGTTGTTTATATAGAGGTGGGGGCTAGGGTTAGATGGATTTCGAGTTTGAGATGAGTAGAGGCCGGTTTAGAGTCTCACATGGGCTCTAAAAGAGTTAGGCACGATGTCCCTAGGCCCACATAACGTGAAGCCAAAGAAACAAGTCTTATAACAAAAGATCAATTCGGAGTCACGATTTATCAGACAAGTACGAAAAGGACCGAACTAGTCCGAAGTTGTCCAGAGAAAAATCGGACAAGTCCGGACTGAACATCGGACATGTCCGAAATTATCCAGAGGGGAAAAACAGACAAGTCTCGCCAAAAATCGGGCAAGTCCGACTTTAGTTAGAGAGGAAAACGGACAAATCCGCTGGAAGATCGGACTAGTCCAGATAAGTTCAAGGACTTAGCAAATTTTCAAGGATTCTTGGAACACCGGACTAGTCCGCACTGGGACGGACAAGTTCGAAAATGTCCAGAGGGGAAAAACGGACTAGTCCGCAGCAAAACTGACAAGCCCGTTTGAAGTCAAAGAGAAATCAGACTAGTCCGCACAAAAATTGAACTAGTCAACACTTTCCAGAATTGTTAAGAGCAGTTTTGTTCTAAATCAATTTTAAACTTGTTCCTTTTTAGGTGGATTAATGTTAGACACATATATGAATGTATGCAAGGCATGATGCATGAAAATGAGGGTGTTACAGTGTGTAACACTAGGCCTATGTCCAAATCGGAGCTCATATGGTGTTTTACCTAGCTTAGCGCGCAAGAAAACACGATTTGAGACATTACAAGCTGTTGCAATCGCATCAGCCCAAAATTTCCTAGGAGTTTGATATTCATCAAGCATAGTCCTAGCCATTTCAACTAAGTTTGATATTCATCAAGCATAGTCCTAGCCATTTCAACTAAGGTTCTGTTCTTTCTTTCTATGACACCATTTTGTTGAGGTACATATGGTGAAGAAAATTGCTTGATCTATTCCATTTTCAGCACAAAAGTGATCAAAACATTGATTTTTAAATTCGGTTCTGTTATCACTTCTAATTGCTTTTAAAGATCCTGGGTGATTAATTGATAATCGAAGAAATAAAGTTCTAAAGTGACTAAAAGCTTCATTCTTAGATGCCATAAAGTAAACCCAAGAGTATCTAGAATAATCATCAAGAATCAGAAGAACATACCATTTACTTCCGAAGGATTGAACACGTGAAGGTCCTAAGGTGTCAAGGTGCAAAAGTTGACCAGGTTCAGTTGTCATGATCATTGTAAGAGGAGTATATGAACCTGCAATCATCTTAGCATGTCTACAAGAAGAGCTCACAATTTCTTTACCCCCTTTAAACTTAAGCAGCCCACGTATGCGATCAAGAGCACTAACACACGTTAGATGATCAATGTCTACGTGACCAAGTCTACGATGCCAAAAATATATGTCATTTGAATCATTAGCAACTAGACACCTATGCTTAGAGGAAGTCATATCAAAATCAACTTTAAATACACTTTCAGACCGAGACATGTTAAATATAACCTCACTATTTGAATTTACAACTTTGCAGCAATTTTCAGTGAAAACAATTTCCAGATTTTCGTCTAGCAGTTGTGAAACAAGAAGCAAGTTGTATTTCAAATTTTTAATATGTGCAACATCCTTCAAAGTGTGGTGATCATTTACACTAACCGAACCCTTAGCAATTATAGGAGTTCAAGAATTATTGGCAAAAGTAACACTCTCTACATGTGACACAAAAGAGAGGGAGGAGAACCATTCTTTGTTACCGGTCATGTGGCGTGAGCAACTTGAATCCACAATCCAAATGTTCTCCTTCCTCAAGCGTGTAACCAACATAGAAGAACAATACATCGATGACTCAATACTGCGGTTAGTCAAAAGGCATTTAAGAATCCAGTACTGAGTCACATGACATATAGTAGGAAAAACACGTGAAAGCTAAGATAAAACAGCAGGTTTATGAGTCAAAGTTTGAGATTTTTTGTTCTTAACTACTGACCTATAAGGTGTTACTTGTGTAGCACAAAAATCAGTAGCTCCTTAAGCAAAAACAGAAGGTCTGGAGGTAACAACAGAAGGTCCGGAGGCAAAAACTGAATCTCCGGAGTTAAACTTTGAATGTTTTTGACTCATAATAGCAGGTTGCATGTTCCTGACATTCAGTTTAGTATTTGCAACAAATTATGCAATAGAGTTATGAGATCTAGCTTACATTCTTTCCTTTTTATTATGTTTATCTAGTCTATAGCAAAAATCTATGACATATCCATCTCTACCACAATAGGTACAATAAATTTAACTTTGTGTTCATGTCCAGATGAGCATGCAGTAAGTTTATTTAAACCCGAACGTGACAACACTCCTGCAGATTCAAATACCACCTCTTCTGGTTTAGGAACCGTTTTAATCAAACCACTTCCTAATGATTTCACAATTTTGGGTGGATGTGCTTTAGGATGAGCATGAGAATCAAAACCTAAACCAGTTTTATCATTGAAAGATTTTGATGACTTCAGTATCAAGTTTAGATTTTTGTTCCCAATACAAAACTGCTCTAGTGTCCTATTCATGTCATCAAGTTTGTTAGACAATTCTAGGCAGTTTCACATGAAGTTTTTCCTTTTAGTTTGCAATTAGAACATTATTAATTTCATGAGCACGTAAAGCGTTGTTCAAAACAGAAATATCATTCATAGCATCTTGCAGCTTCTTATCAAGATCACAACAACTAGAACAATGTATATAAATTGTAGAACAAGAGGCATATTTTAAGTTTCCAATATTAAGTGCAGCAAGATTTTTGTTCTTTTCAATTTCAAGTTCAAGTTTATCAAGTGTGGAGGTATGTGCACTTCTTAGGAAGGACAATTGTTCATATAGTAGGTCACATGAGGAACAAGAATCATCGCCAGGAATCAAGGATTTCAAAAGATTAATTTCAGATTCTAGAGACTCAATTTTAATAATATTGTCCCTAAGATTTTTGTCCTTTTTCTTAGCAATAACAGTGGCACGAGAAATAGCATCAAACATTTATTCGCAAGTAGGACATATCTCTTCATTGTCGCTGTTGTATTCTGCCTCCTCCGTACTTGATCTTGACTTGTCTGCCATAAAGCACAAGTTTGCCAAATCATCTTCATCTTTGTTGCTTACAAAATGTGAGAACTAGAAGGAGAGGAAGCTACGGACCTCAACGATGCTTCGAATGTGGTAAGACAGGACACTTTCAGGTTCTACTTCCCGAGAAGAAAAACAATCAAGGATGAATCACTCCTCAACAAATGATAAGAAGAAGAAGGGCTTTACAGGTCGCCAACTGGTGAACAGTTTTATCTCCGCACTCCAGGAACTTGGCTCAAGCGACGTGGACATTGGAAGTGATGAAGATGAAGATGATTTGGCCAACTTATGCTTCATGGCTGGCAAAACAAGATCAAGATCAAGTCAGGAGGATGCAGAACACAATAGTGACGACGATGAGGTATGTTCTACCTGTAATGAAATGTGTGATGCAATTTCTCGTGCAACTATTATTGTTAAGAAAAAGGACAAAAAGCTTAGGGATAATACTGCTAAAATTGAATCACTAGAATCTGACATCAACCATTTGAAAACCTTGATTCCTTGTCATGATTCTTGTCCCTCATGTGATTCAATCTATGAACAATTGTCCACACTAAGAACTGCACATTCCTCTACTCTAGATAGACTTGAACTTGAAATTGAAAAGAACAAAAAGCTTGCTGCACTTGACATTGGAAACTTAAAAGACGCTTCTTGTTCTACAATTGATTTGCATTGTTCTAGTTGTGATGATCTTGAAAAGAAACTAAAAGATGCTATGAATGAAATTTCAATATTGAATTATGCTTTACGTTCTCATGAAGTCAAATATTGTTCTAATTGCAAATTAAAAGGAAAACTTCATGTGAATATTGCCTTGATCTGTCCAATAAACATGATAACATGCATAGGATATTAGATCGGGTTTGTAATGGGAATAAGAACCTAAACATGCTGCTGAATACTTCCAAGTAATGCAATCATAAAATTGGTTTGGGTTTTGATTCTCATGCTCATGCTAAGGCACATACACCTAAAATTGTTAAGTCATTAGGAAGTGGTTTGATTCAAACAGTTCCTAAACAAAAAGAAGTGATTTTTAAATCTGCAGGAGTGTTGTCTCATTCGGTTTCAAATAAAAATATTGCTTGCTCATCTAGACATGAACACAAAGTTAAATTTCATTGTACCTACTATGGTAGAGATGGTCATGTCATAGATTTTTGTTATAGACTAGCTAAACAACAAAAAAGGGAAAGAATGATTGCTAGATCTCATAACTTTCATTCAAAATTTGCTGCACATATTAAACCAAATACCAGGAACATGCAACCTGCTGTTATGAGTCAAAAACATTCAAAGTATACCTCCGGACCTTCTGTTTTTGCCTTCGGAGCTACATATTTTTGTACTACACAAGTGACACCTTATAGGTCAGTAGTTAAGAATAAAAAACCTCAAACTTTGACTCATAAACCTGCTGTTTTATCTCAGCTTTCGCATGTTTTTCCTGCTGCACGTCGTGTGACTCAGGACTGGATACCGAAATGCCTTTTGACTAACCCCAGTATTGAGTCATCGATGTATTGTGCTTCTATGTAGGTTACATGCTTGAGGAAGGAGAACATTTGGATTGTGGATTCAGGTTGCTCACGCCACATGACCGGTAACAAAGAATGGTTCTCCTCCCTCTCTTTTGTGTCACGTGTAGAGAATGTTACTTTTGCCGATAATTCTTCAACTCCTATAATTTCTAAGGGTTCGGTTAGAGTAAATGATCACTACACTTTGAAGGATGTGGCACTTGTCAAAAATTTGACATACAACTTGCTTTCTGTTTCACAATTGCTAGATGAAAATTTGGAAATTATTTTCAATCAAAACTGCTTCAAAGTTGTAGGTTCAAATAGTGAGCTTATTTTTAACATGTCTCGGTATGAAAGAGTTTTTAAAGCTGATTTTGATATGTATTCCTCTAAGCATAGGTGTCTAGTTGCTATGATTCAAAGGACTTATATTTTTGGCATCGTAGACTTGGTCATGTAGGCTTTGATCACCTAACGCGTGTTAGTGCTCTTGATCGCATATGTGGGCTGCCTAAGCTTAAAGGGGACAAAAAAATTGTGTGCTCTTCTTGTAGACATGCTAAGATGGTTACAGGTTCACATACTCCTCTCACAATGATCATGACAACTGAACCGGGTCAACTTTTGCACCTTGACACCGTAGGACCTTCACGTGTTCAATCCTTCGGAGGTAAATGGTATGTTCTTGTGATTGTTGATGATTATTCTAGATACTCTAGGGTTTACTTTATGGCATTTAAGAATAAAGCTTTTAGTCACTTTACAACTTTATTTCTTAGATTATCAATTGGTCACCCAGGATCTTTAAAAGCAATTAGAAGTGATAACAGAACTGAATTTAAAAATAAATCTTTTGATCACTTTTGTGCTGAAAATGGAATAGATCATCAATTTTCTTCACCATATGTACCTCAACAAAACGGTGTTGCAGAAAGAAAGAATAGAACCTTAGTTGAGATGGCTAGGACTATGCATGATTAATATCAAACTCCTAGGAAATTTTGGTCTGATGCGATTGCAACCGCTTCACTACAAGGATTCTGATCTGTTGCAACGATTGTACTGCAACGAATACTAAATCGTTGCAGTAAGCTTGGCTTTTTGCCACGATTCACTAGTTCGTGACACTAGGATCTATCACCACAGAACACAATCATTGCATTAGGATCTGTTGCCACGATTAACTAGTTCGTGGCATCAGGATGCTAATGCAACGATTCACAATCATTGCATTAGGATCTGTTGCCACGAAATACTGGTTTGTGGCATTACAGCTTTATTGCCACGAAAAACAGTTGTTGCATTAGGATCTGTTACCACAAATTACTGGTTCGTGGCGTTACAGCTTTATTGCCACGGAACAAAGTCGTTGCATTAGGATCTGTTGCCATGAAATACTGGTTCGTGGCGTTACGGCTTTATTGCCATGGAACACAGTCATTGCATTAGGATCTGTTGCCACGAATTACTGGTTAGTGTCGTTACAACTTTATTGCCACAGAACACAGTTGTTGCATTAGGATCTGTTGCCACGAATCAGCAAAGAGTTGCATTTGGACCGTAATGAAATGAAACAGAATCGTTGCATTAAGATGTGTTGCCACGATACTATGGTTCATGGCGTTACAGCTTTATTGCCACGAAATACTGGTTCGTGGCGTTACAACTTTATTGCCACGGAACACAATCGTTGCATTAGGATCTGTTGCCACGAGTCAGCAAACAGTTGCATTTGGACCGTAATGCAACGAAATAGAATCGTTGCATTAGGATGTGTTGCCACGATACTATGTTTCGTGGCGTTACAACTTTATTGCCACGGAACACAATCGTCGCATTAGGATCTATTGCCACAAATTACTGGTTTGTGGCGTTACAGCTTTATTGCTACGGAACACAGTCATTGCATTAGGATCTGTTGCCATGAAATACTGGTTCGTGACGTTACAGCTTTATTGCCATGGAACACAGTCGTTGCATTAGGATCTGTTGCCATGAGTCAGCAAACAGTTGCATTTGGACCGTAATGCAACGAAACAGAATCGTTGCATTAGGATGTGTTGCCATGAAATATTGGTTCGTGGCGTTACAGCTTTATTGCCACGGAACACAATCGTTGCATTAGGATCTGTTGCCATGAATTACTGGTTCGTGGCGTTACAGCTTTATTGCCACGGAACACAGTCGTTGCACTAGGATCTATTTCCACGAAATACTGGTTCTTGGCGTTACAGCTTTATTGTCATGGAACACAGTCATTGCATTAGGATTTGTTGCCACGACAACTAATAGTTGCATTTGGACCGTAATGCAACGAAACAGAATCGTTGCATTAGGATGTGTTGCCACGAAATACTGGTTCGTGGCGTTACAGCTTTATTGCCACGAAACACAGTTGTTGCATTAGGATCTGTTGCCACGAATTACTGGTTAGTGGTGTTACAGCTTTATTGCCATGGAACACAGTCGTTGCATTAGGATCTGTTGCCACGACTCAGCAAACAGTTGCATTTGGACCGTAATGCAACAAAACAGAATCATTGCATTAGGATGTGTTGCCACGATACTCTGGTTCGTGGCGTTACAGCTTTATTGCCACGGAACTCAATCGTTGCATTAGGATCTGTTGCGACGAATTACTGGTTCGTGGCGTTACAGCTTTATTGCCACGGAACACAGTCATTGCATTAGGATCTATTGCCACGAAATACTGGTTCATGGCGTTACAACTTTATTGCCACAGAACACAATCGTTGCATTAGGATCTGTTGCCACGAATCAGCAAACAGTTGCATTTGGACCGTAATGCGACGAAACAGAATCGTTTCATTAGGATGTGTTGCCACGGAATACTGGTTCGTGGCGTTACAGCTTTATTTCCACGGAACACAATCGTTGCATTAGGATCTTTTGCCACAAATTACTGGTTCATGGTGTTACAACTTTATTGCCATGGAACACAGTCGTTGCATTAGGATCTATTGCCACGAAATACTGGTTCGTGGCGTTACAGCTTTATTGCCACGGAACACAGTCGTTGCATTAGGATCTCTTGCCACAAATCAGCAAACAGTTGCATTTGGACCGTAATGCAACAAAACAGAATCGTTGCATTAGGATGTGTTGCCACGGAATACTGGTTCGTGACGTTACAACTCTATTGCCACAGAACACAGTCGTTGCATTAGGATCTGTTGCCACGAATTACTGGTTAGTAGCGTTACAGCTTTATTGCCACGGAACACAATCGTTGCATTAGGATCTATTGCCATGAATCAGCAAACAGTTGTATTTGAACCGTAATGCAACGAAACAAAATCGTTGCATTAGGATGTGTTCCCACGATACTCTGGTTCATGGCGTTACAGCTTTATTGCCACATAACTCAATCGTTGCATTAGGATCTGTTGCCACATATTACTGGTTTGTGGCGTTATAGCTTTATTGCCACAGAACACAGTCGTTGCATTAGGATCTGTTGCCACGAATTACTGGTTCATGGCGTTACAGCTTTATTGCCATGGAACACAGTCGTTGCATTAGGATCTGCTGCCATGAAATACTGGTTCGTGGCGTTACAGCTTTATTGCCACGGAACACAGTCGTTGCATTAGGATCTATTGCCACGAATTATTGGTGCGTGGCGTTACAGCTTTATTGCTACGAAACACAGTCGTTGCATTACGATCTGTTGCCATAAATCAGCAAACAGTTGCATTTGGACCGTAATGCACCGAAACAGAATCGTTGCATTAGGATGTGTTGCCACAAAATACTGGTTTGTGGCGTTACAGATTTATTGCCACGGAACACAGTCGTTGCATTAGGATCAGTTGACACGAATCAGCAAACAATTTTCGCGTTCTCCTCGGCGCAATACTGGTTCAATTGTGTGCTCTTCTTGTAGACATGCTAAGATGGTTACAGGTTCACATACTCCACTCACAATGATCATGACAACTGAACCGGGTCAACTTTTGCACCTTGACACCGTAGGACCTTCACGTGTTCAATCCTTCGGAGGTAAATGGTATGTTCTTGTGATTGTTGATGATTATTCTAGACACTCTAGGGTTTACTTTATGGCATCTAAGAATAAAGCTTTTAGTCACTTTACAACTTTATTTCTTAGATTATCAATTGGTCACCCAGGATCTATAAAAGCAATTAGAAGTGATAACAGAACTGAATTTAAAAATCAATCTTTTGATCACTTTTGTGCTGAAAATGGAATAGATCATCAATTTTCTTCACCATATGTACCTCAACAAAATGGTGTTGCAGAAAGAAAGAATAGAACCTTAGTTGAGATGGCTAGGACTATGCATGATTAATATCAAACTCCTAGGAAATTTTGGTCTGATGCGATTGCAACCGCTTCACTACAAGGATTCCGATCTGTTGCAACGATTGTACTGCAACGAACTAAATCGTTGCAGTAAGCTTGGCTTTTTGCCACGATTCACTAGTTCGTGACACTAGGATCTATCACCACAGAACACAATCGTTGCATTAGGATTTGTTGCCACGATTAACTAGTTCGTGGCATCAGGATGCTAATGCAACGGATCACAATCGTTGCATTAGGATCTGTTGCCACAAAATACTGGTTCGTGGCATTACAGCTTTATTGCCACGGAAAACAGTCGTTGCATTAGGATCTGTTACCACAAATTACTGGTTCGTGGAGTTACAGCTTTATTGCCACGGAACACAGTCGTTGCATTAGGATCTGTTGCCATGAAATACTGGTTCATGGCGTTACGGCTTTATTGCCATGGAACACAGTCATTGCATTAGGATCTGTTGCCACGAATTACTGGTTAGTGTCGTTACAACTTTATTGCCACAGAACACAGTTGTTGCATTAGGATCTGTTGCCACGAATCAGCAAAGAGTTGCATTTGGACCGTAATGAAATGAAACAGAATCGTTGCATTAAGATGTGTTGCCACGATACTATGGTTCATGGCGTTACAGCTTTATTGCCACGAAATACTGGTTCGTGGCGTTACAACTTTATTTCCACGGAACACAATCGTTGCATTAGGATCTGTTGCCACGAGTCAGCAAACAGTTGCATTTGGACCGTAATGCAACGAAATAGAATCGCTGCATTAGGATGTGTTGCCACGATACTATGTTTCGTGGCGTTACAACTTTATTGCCACGGAACACAATCGTCGCATTAGGATCTATTGCCACAAATTACTGGTTTGTGGCGTTACAGCTTTATTGCTACGGAACACAGTCATTGCATTAGGATCTGTTGCCATGAAATACTGGTTCGTGACGTTACAGCTTTATTGCCATGGAACACAGTCGTTGCATTAGGATCTGTTGCCATGAGTCAGCAAACAGTTGCATTTGGACCGTAATGCAACGAAACAGAATCGTTGCATTAGGATGTGTTTCCATGAAATATTGGTTCGTGGCGTTACAGCTTTATTGCCACGGAACACAATCGTTGCATTAGGATCTGTTGCCATGAATTACTGGTTCGTGGCGTTACAGCTTTATTGCCATGGAACACAGTCATTGCATTAGGATCTGTTGCCACAAATTACTGGTTAGTGTCGTTACAACTTTATTGCCACAGAACACAGTTGTTGCATTAGGATCTGTTGCCACGAATCAGCAAACAGTTGCATTTGGACCATAATGAAATGAAACAGAATCGTTGCATTAAGATGTGTTGCCACGATACTATGGTTCGTGGCATTACAGCTTTATTGCCACGAAATACTGGTTCGTGGCGTTACAGCTTTATTGGCACGGAACACAATCGTTGCATTAGGATTTGTTGCCACGAGTCAGCAAACAGTTGCATTTGGACCGTAATGCAATGAAACAGAATCGTTGCATTAGGATGTGTTGCCACGATACTATGTTTCGTGGCGTTACAACTTTATTGCCACGGAACACAATCATCGCATTAGGATCTATTGCCACAAATTATTGGTTTGTGGCGTTACAGCTTTATTGCTACGGAAAACAGTCATTGCATTAGGATCTGTTGCCACGAAATACTGGCTCGTGACGTTACAGCTTTATTGCCATGGAACACAGTCATTGCATTAGGATCTGTTGCCATGAGTCAGCAAACAGTTGCATTTGGACCGTAATGCAACGAAATAGAATCGTTGCATTAGGATGTGTTGCCATGAAATATTGGTTCGTGGCGTTACAGCTTTATTGCCACGGAACACAATCGTTGCATTAGGATCTGTTGCCATGAATTACTGGTTCGTGGCGTTACAGCCTAATTGCCACGGAACACAGTCGTTGCATTAGGATCTATTTCCACGAAATACTGGTTCTTGGCGTTACAGCTTTATTGTCACGGAACACAGTCGTTGCTTTAGGATCTGTTGCCACGACAGCTAATAGTTGTATTTGGACCGTAATGCAACGAAACAAAATCGTTGCATTAGGATGTGTTGCCACGAAATACTGGTTCGTGGCGTTACAGCTTTATTGCCACGAAACACAGTTGTTGCATTAGGATCTGTTGCCACGAATTACTGGTTAGTGGTGTTACAGCTTTATTGCCATGGAACACAGTCGTTGCATTAGGATCTGTTGCCACGAATCAGCAAACAGTTGCATTTGGACCGTAATGCAACAAAACAGAATTGTTGCATTAGGATGTGTTGCCACGATACTCTGGTTCGTGGCATTACAGCTTTATTGCCACGGAACTCAATCGTTGCATTAGGATCTGTTGCCACGAATTACTGGTTCGTGGCGTTATAGCTTTATTGCCATGGAACACAGTCATTGCATTAGGATCTATTGCCACGAAATACTGGTTCATGGCGTTACAACTTTATTGCCACAGAACACAATCGTTGCATTAGGATCTGTTGCCACGAATCAGCAAACAGTTGCATTTGGACCGTAATGCGACAAAACAGAATCGTTTCATTAGGATGTGTTGCCACGGAATACTGGTTCGTGGCGTTACAGCTTTATTTCCACGGAACACAATCGTTGCATTAGGATCTGTTGCCACGAATTACTGGTTCATGGCGTTACAACTTTATTGCCATGGAACACAGTCGTTGCATTAGGATCTATTGCCACGAAATAATGGTTCGTGGCGTTACAGCTTTATTGCCACGGAACACAGTCGTTGCATTAGGATCTGTTGCCACGAATCAGCAAACAGTTGCATTTGGACCGTAATGCAACAAAACAGAATCGTTGCATTAGGATGTGTTGCCACGAAATACTGGTTCGTGACGTTACAACTCTATTGCCACAGAACACAGTCGTTGCATTAGGATCTGTTGCCACGAATTACTGGTTAGTAGCGTTACAGCTTTATTGCCACGGAACACAATCGTTGCATTAGGATCTATTGCCATGAATCAGCAAACAGTTGCATTTGGACCGTAATGCAACGAAACAGAATCGTTGCATTAGGATGTGTTCCCACGATACTCTGGTTCATGGCGTTACAGCTTTATTGCCACAGAACTCAATCGTTGCATTAGGATCTGTTGCCACAAATTACTGGTTCGTGGCGTTACAGCTTTATTGCCACAGAACACAGTTGTTGCATTAGGATCTGTTGCCACGAATTATTGGTTCATGGTGTTACAGCTTTATTGCCATGGAACACAGTCGTTGCATTAGGATCTGCTGCCATGAAATACTGGTTCGTGGCGTTACAGCTTTATTGCCACGGAACACAGTCGTTGCATTAGGATCTATTGCCACGAATTATTGGTGCGTGGCGTTACAGCTTTATTGCTACGAAACACAGTCGTTGCATTAGGATCTGTTGCCATAAATCAGCAAACAGTTGCATTTGGACCGTAATGCACCAAAACAGAATCGTTGCATTAGGATGTGTTGCCACAAAATACTGGTTCGTGGCGTTAGAGATTTATTGCCACGGAACACAGTCGTTGCATTAGGATCAGTTGCCACGAATCAGCAAACAATTTTCGCGTTCTCCTCGGCGCAGTGCTGATCAATGATGTTCATTACTTTTTGCCTCCTGACGACTCAGTGCTGGACTAACGACGCTGATGATCCGTAACATACTCAACGATGTAAAACATCAGGTATTAACGCATCAACAAATATGAGGGGTAGAATAACAACGCGCAGATTTAAAAGTATGTTGCAGATCATCAGCGTCCTCAGTCCAGAAGCAGGGTAGAAGCGGCGCCGTGGCCGCCGCGAACTCGAGAACAGATGAGGAGAAGGCTCATCGCCAACGGATCGAGGGGACGGAAGCTACACGACCGCTATGGGCAATGAGCCTTCCCCTCGATCTGTTCTCAAGGATCACAGAAAATTTATTTCCCCCCGCCTAGGCCCAGAGCCGGGCCTGCCTTTAAGACCATCAGCAGTGGTTCACGGTAAAGCGGTGATGGGACGCGGAGTGGTTCCAATTGAATTCAAAGAAGCGCATGCAGGATGCATAACCTCTGCAGTACTGCGGGTGCAGTAAAAGTCACTGACATGTGGGTCCCACGGTCAGCAGGACCCACATGTCAGTGACTGTTACTGCACCTGCTTTACCGCAGGTGATTTCAACGCATGCGCTGCGCGCGTTTAAGGCACCTTGGTGTCTGGCGCGCACGTAAGCTCGGTGCGCCCAGTCGCATCAGCCGTCTGTACAAATGGCTACGGCATGAACGAAGGACGAAACCTTATGCGGCAAACAGCAACGTATAATACTTCCTCCGCCCCAACTCAACTCTATTTCTGTTTTGGTCGAACTAATTACCTTTGACAAATGATTTATATGGAATTTATTAACATTAATAAAATGTAGTACTAGATTGTATATTATGGAAATATTTTTCTTGGTGAATCTAAAATTACAATTCTTGTATTGTTAAAACAGATCAAAATTGCGTAAATCTAAAAGATAGATTTGACGAACCCTAAGACTTCCCTTTGCAAAAGTTTTATATTGTATATCCCATATATATATGCTACTACTACGTAAATTATGGGTGGGCAAATAAACCGAGACCGAAAAACCAAACCGATAAAACCGAGACCGGAACTGAAAAGACAAAATATCGGGTATCGGATACTTTTCGGGTAGCAAATATAAATGACTGAAAAATAAATGTTGGTTTCAGACGGATGAATTCATTGTGGAGCTACATGTCACATACTTAATTATACTAAAAATCATCATCTTCGCTGTCATCTCCCCACAATGGAGCTACATGACCATCATTGGTATATGTATCGTTGTCGTCGTCGTCTTCATTTTCTGTACAACTCCATCTACCTCATACCGATCACCTGATTTTGTCATTATAAGAGTGGAAGCATCGCCGCTGGCTCCCTCAATGTCATTCCTAGCCCATGCGGTCATATCCTCATTATTGATATCATCAGTAAGCAGATCATCAGGAAATGTCTCATCCTCCATTGTCTCAGTCACATTATTTTCACTCTCTCCAGGGGGCATGGCAAAAAGGTTTCGTGGCTTCGTTTTAACAAATGTAGCCCATTTAGGATGCTTCACACTTGGAACATAAAAAACTTGTTCTGCTTGGGTGGCTAGAATGTAAGGCTCATACTGGAGTCGAAACAGAGTAGTGTCAACATCTATCATTCCGTATTGATCCTTTTTGTAGCCTCTGCTTTGGTTCTGACTGCTTCCAAAAGGCCGATCAAACCATTCACACTGAAATAACAGAACCTCTTGATTTTTTTTCAAAATCAACAACAATGATTTTCTTGATTACTCCAAGCCAATCATGATCAGTGCCCCGAACAACAATACCACTGTTTTGGGTCCGTAAACCTTTTTCCACATCTGCAGTTCGAAAGAAGAGGCCATTGATTAATAACTGACTAGAAAAACGTGCCCGACGATCAGGTCCTCTAGATAATGCATACAGATAATCGGTTGCTTTGCCTTCTTTGTGTAATGTCGTAATTTTTACACATTAGTATAATAGGGGTTATCGACGACAAACCAATTTCAGAACACATATTTGTTCAATATTTCATCAAAGTGCAAACTTGCATGTACTTACTCGTTTTTGAAACCAATCAACAAACTCATCTCTATGGCGTTTATCAACATCACGAGAATGAATCTTTTTTAGCTCTTCAGTATGCTCACTGAAAAGGGTACAAAATTAAATTAGCCATCTACAATAAGCCATATATATAGTATACAACATCTGAGTTATACGTTATTACTTGATCCATGGAGCGACCTCTTCAACATTAGTATTAAGATAATGTCTGATGTTATGTAGTTCCACCATAGTAAGTTGGTCCATTTATACCCTTTTTAGAATTATCAACTTCTGTAAATATGTTAGAATTATCAACAGAAGGTTCATTTGTAGCTGTAGCTTCATGACGTTCTGGCCTATTACGCTTGGTGCTGATGTTATCCAAAAACTGACTACAAAAAGTCATACACTCTTTGGCAATATATCCCTCAGCTATAGAACCCTCCGGGTGAGCTTTGTTACGTACATACCTCTTCAATATACCAAGGTACCTCTCAATTGGATACATCCATCTATAAGAAACAGGTCCACCCAACCGTGCTTCTTCGGCAACATGGGTTGGAAGATGTACCATGATATCAAAGAAAGCGGGAGGAAACAACATCTCAAGCTTACAAATTGTTTCAGGAATTTGTTTGCTCATCTTGTCCAAATCTGGTTCCGCCAATTCTTTAGAACAAATTCCAGAAAAGAATGTGCTAAACTCAATTAAAGGTGCAACAACCTTTTCACGCAATATGTTACGTATTGCAATAGGAAGGAGCTTCTGAAATATAATATGCCAGTCATGAGTTTTTAGACCCGATACCTTACATGCTTTTATGTCCACACATCTCTTGATGTTTGAGGCATAACCATCGGGCACCTTCACATTCCCCAAAAACTTGCACAAGGTGGTCTTCTCATCTTTGCCCAAAGTATATAATGCTGGTGGGAATATGTACTTGCTCTTTATGAACTTCAGATGTTGATCTGGCCGTACACCCATATCCTTCATATCAAGACGAGCTTGTAGACTATCTTTTGTTTTACCATCCATAGCAAGCAATGTCCCCAATATGCTATCACAAATGTTTTTCTCAATGTGCATGACATCCAAGTTATGCCTTATTAGCAATGTCTTCCAATAAGGGAGGTCGAAAAATATACTTTTCTTCTTCCAATTATGCCATCTATTTTCCTCGGTGTGCTTTCTGTTATTATTCGTCGGTCCAAAACTCACTTGATCAAAACACTCGTATTGTTGGAGTACTTCATCACCAGAGAGTGATGTTGGAGCCTCTCTATTCTTTGCCTTGTTGTTGAAAGAACCTTTGTTTCAACGCCATCTGTGATCCTGAGGTAGGAAACGACGATGACCCATGTAACAATGCTTTCGTCCATATTTCAACCAGAAGGCGTCAGTATTTATATGGCAGTATGGACATGCTAGCTTCCCTTTTGTGCTCCATCCACATAGCAGTGCATATGCTGGAAAATCATTTATTGTCCACAATAAAGAAGCTCGCATGACAAATGTCTCTTTCTTTAAACTGTCATTTGTTTCAACACCATCAGACCAAAATTTCAGTAGCTCATCAATCAAAGGCTGTATATACACATCAATGTTGTTTCCAGGTGACTTTGGCCCCGGAATTATCATTGACATCACCCAATAAGACTGCTTCATACACAACCAAGGTGGTAGATTATAAGGGATTAGAATCATAGGCCATGTACTGTAATAAACATTCATTACTCCAAAAGGATTGAAACAATCAGATGCTAGCCCGAGTCTTATTTTGCGAGGATCAGATGATAAATTTGGGTTAATGCTATCAAAATGCTTCCATGCTTTCGAATCGGCGGGATGGCGTAATATTCCATCATCAGTACGACCTTCTTTGTGCCAGCGCATGTTTGATGCCGTTGATTCTTCCATATATAACCTTTGTAGATGGGGAATAAGAGGGAAGTAACGTAGAACCTTGCGTGCTACAAGCTTCTTGGATTTTCCACAAGGTAAAGCCTCTCTTGCATCCCCAGCAGTACTATTTTTCCATCTTAATTCACCACATTTTGGGCAACTATTCAGCAGAGAATAGTCCTTCCGGAATAACACAAAGTCATTGACACATGCATCGATCTTTTGGTAGTCTAGCCCGAGGTCACGAACAACCTTCTGAAGTTTATCAAGTGTATTAGGAATGCAGTGGCCCTTTGGAAGCGCAAATTAGAATAGTTCAAGTAACATCTCACAAGCTACTTTGCTCATACCAGTTAAACACTTTATCTGGTAGAACCTGACAATGTAGGATAATTGGGTCAGCTGCGAACAACCTGGATACAACTCGTTTTTGGCATCAGTTAATAAGTCATAGAATTTCTTTGCATCCCCAATTGGCTCCTGCTGGTTTATAGCATTTTCATGATCATCAACATCTGCTGAAGTACCACCATGATCAGTGCCTCTAATTAGACTGGATAACATATTTTGCATAGCACCATCATCAGAAATTATCTCCTCATTATTTGCTGATTCCTCAGCAATATTTTCCTGAACTCGTATTTCTCCATGGTGTATCCAACAAGTATAATCCAATAACATCCAATTCCTGAGCAGGTGTAAATGAACTCCCTTGCGTGTCTTGTGGCAAATATTACGACATCTCGTGAAAGGACAAGGCATAGTTCCTCCTTCACAAGTGCCCTGAAATGCAAAATTTAAAAATGACTTCATTCCATCCTGCCACTCCCTCGTATGCCTATCTTTTCCCATCCATGTCTTATCTTCTGACATCGCTTCCTACAATTCAATCAGCCATCAGCCTATCCGTAAGAGGATAGATGTACAAGAACACATTTTGTGAGCAATTGTACCTAGCTGTTGTTACTCCACGCGCTGCGGCGGGCGGATTCTCCTACAAGCGTGGCGGCCGGCAGATGCTCCTCCAAGCGTGGCGGCCGGCGGTTGGTCCTCCAGGCATTGCGGCCGGCGGATGCTCCTACAAGAGTGGCGGCTGGCGGATGCTCCTACAAGCGTGGCGGCTGGCGGATGCTCCTCCAAGCGTAGCGGCCGGCGGATGCTCCTCCAAGCGTGGCGGCCGGCGGATGCTCCTCCAAGCATGGCGGTCGGCGGATGCTCCTCTTGCATGTTCAACGGTGGAGGACACGTCGTCTTCGACATCTTTAATTCGGCGCGTTAATTTGTCGATGCGGGCAGCAAATAGACGGATAGTCTCCTGTAACTAGTCGGGCTAAGGAGATGCGGGCGCCGCCATCAGTTCCACTGGCATTGCCGGCAGCGATGGAAACGGAGAAGGAGGTTCGGAGGACGTCGATGGCCTAGAGCGCTTCGGCGGGGGGCTACCCATTTGTGTAGCGATGGAGGTGCAGATAAAGAGCGAGAGGTGGTCGATGGTGGCGGGGGGAGAAGTTTGGAGGCTAGGATCTACGGAGCGTAGAAGCAAGAGAACGGTGAGCCTTTATAGCGGGTCATCGTCTAATAGCAGGCGTGTGGTGAGGGGTCTCCATCTCGGCGTCGGTTTTTCACAGGCGGTTTTTAAGTCTTCCTCAGGCGGGTTTTACTTACCAACCGCCTAATAAAATATTTAATCAAGAATATTAATTAAGAAGAAGTAAATATCTTCAAAGACGGTTGGTACTTAATAACCGTCAAGGAAGATTTTTATCTCATACGTGTATTACTTACCAACCGTCTCAGATAATGCCCGATACTGTTCTTCAGTTTCCTTATCCCTTGCTTCTTTTTTATTTAGAATCCAATATAAATCTCAAACATGCTTAGATTCAGCAAACTGTGTCCAAATTCGATGATTCTTTCTTCTACATTTGTATAAAATCAACATCTACCGCATGAACAAAATATTTTAAAACTTGTATAGCTGACATTGTAATGTTTTGGTAAATATCAAATTAATTGCTACTCACATATTATTCACATTTGTGTATCGAAGAAAAAAAGATCCTTCACTCAAATTTGTTTGTATGAACATATTTGTATCATTTATACATGTATGAATTTTGTTAATTTTTTTAAAAAGCATTCTAACATGTCAAACTTCAAATTATCCATCATTCTAACTAAATGCTCATATACATATGAGGCATTCATCAAATTATGAACACACATTGATTCAAAAAAATTTAAGAAAATCTGAAAAAATTCATAGAGGTTGGTATGATGAGTAAAAATGTCCACTGAAAAAATAAATGATAAAGGCACTATATTCATCAAGATAGAAAAATGAAAAATAGCATTTGTTGTATGTTTTTTATGTTCTGACCGATTTCAAAAGATTTATGAAGTGAAATTTAATGGTAACCTTTACTTATCAATAATATTACAAGAAAGTGGAATTTTGACTTTTTAAAGGACCCACATTTAATCAATAATATTAATTAAGAAGAAGTAAATATCTTCAGAGGCGGTTGGTACTTGATAACCGTCACTTTTTTCTTTCCAGTCCTAGCTACCGGCCTATTGCATTTTCCTGTTACTACTACTTTACAGAGCACTTTGCAGGCCCCGCTGCGGGCGATCTCCTGGCAACTCCACCGGTTTGGGGACAAGGAGGGTTTGGCGATCGGAAAATTCGAACTAATTTTGCATAGATAGTACATCCATGAACAAGAGCACCAAGTACATTTAACTTAAAAACATTACTCCCTCCGTCCCAAAATACTACTTGTCCCTTTCGATGGAGGGAGTATCTCCGTCCCAAAATACTTGTCGCTTTGGATGGAGGGAGTATATTACAAACACAAGAAAAGATTAACTACAACTAAAACCATGAAACGAAAAAACTACAACTAAAAACATGAAACAAAAAACTACAACTAAAAACATGAAAAGAAAACACCTAAGTACTACTCTACTCAGCCTCCACCTCCTCCTCCTCGGGTGGGTCCTCGGGCTCCTGACCCTCCTCTAGCGCCTCGGGCTCCGGCGGCGGAAGGTGACCCAGTCTCAAGGCCGCTGCCACGACGAGGTTGCGACGACCCGCGATGCCGAGCTCGGCCACCATTGTCTCCCAGAGGGAGTCGAGAAGGGAGGCGACGTGCGAGAGGCCGAAGAAGTAGTGGCCCGTGGTGTCCATTCCAGTACTTTGTGGAAGGGTATCGAGCCCAAGGCGTTCCATGGAGTGAGATGTATATGTAAATACATCTCGGGTCATGTTGAACAGGAGGGTATCCTTCACGCGCGGCGGCGAGGGGGGGTCCAGTCGCGACCGCTTACTGGCGGTCGGGTCCCTCGGTGGGCTCAGTGGCGGAGGGTTGCTCGAGCTCGAAAGTATTTGTTGTATACTAGCCGCGGCTAGGTTTTGTGGAGAGAAGAGAGGATGTTGGAACGATTGTGTGGAAAAGACGATGTCGCGGGTGACCATCTTATACTCCCTCCGTCCCAAGTAAATATCTTCACAGGCGGTTGGTACTTAATAACCTTCCGAGGAGATTTTTATCTCAGGTGGGTATTACTTACCAACCGTCTAAGATAATGCCCGATACTGTTCTTCGGTTTCCTTATCCTTTGCTTCGTTTTTATTTAGATTCCAATATAAATACTCAAACATGTTTAGATTCTGCAAATTGTGTCCAGGAAGATCCACTCCCCCTATGTCTCAGCAAGGATGATATCCAAGAGCAACAAGTTGGACAACAGCTTCAAGCAGTACCAGAGCAAGCTGTTGCTAGTAAAGAGCAACCAGTTGAGCAACAGCTTGAAGTAGTACTAGAGCCAAATGCTCGGAGTAAGGAGCAATCAGTTGAACAACAGGTTCAACAACAAGCCAGTGTCCAACTTCAGACGACTACTCCTCAGTCATCAGTTCCTATCAAAGTTACCTCATATGAAAATAAGAAACCTTCATCAGAAGTGTCAAAATATTTGGAAACTATGAAGGAAAATATTATAAAATCGAGTGCATCTCGTTCTTCTCATGAGCCATCATTAGGAGATATCGAGGAGTGGGAAGAAGACGGTGTCATGTATAATCGGCGGTTGGCTTTAGTTAAACCAGGAGTTCCAATATACAAGCTTGAGGATGTTCCTCCTGAATTTAAGAATGGGAAGCCGTTCATGACATTCGTACAACTTAGCAAACAACCCGTCCAGCTCAGAAGAATGCATGAGTGGTACATCCTTGCCAGCACAAAATATTATCTTAATTGTGTCACATTTCGTATTCCAAAAGAAGCATTTTGGAGCACTGGAGTGGATAGACGAGTCATTTTATTTGAAGAGCTGCATGCCCTATTCCATCGGGGCATGCTCGAAATCAACCTGCTGCTCGTCTGGTGCTTGTAAGTGCTCTAATATTTTGTATTTGCTTTTCTTACTACACGCATACGCATTTCATGAGATTATAACAATTCTGGACTTCTTCAATAGGATGCAATACATGGATAATGAAAAGTTGGAGCGCAAGACAGGTATCCTTGACCCTACTAGGATTGCAAATGTGTTATTCGACGTCCAGGTGGATCAAGACTCAGCACAGTTCAAACACATGAAAAGAAAAGATTTTGAAAAAGCAATCGCAAAACTTAACAAGGATTAAAGGATAGAAGTTGCAGCTTACATAGGACATGCGATGTTTAACTTTGTCAAGATGGCAAGGACCTCGTAAAGGCTCCGTACCACTTCGAGTAAGTTCGACACATGACATTGAAATAACAATTATTGGTAATTGTTAACACGTGTGTTTGTATGTTTGCAGTAATCACTACATAATGATCTTCATCATGCCAATGCAGGGAATGGCAACAGTCTTGGACTCGGCCGATTTCTCACCAGATCGTTACAAAGATTTCCTATCCATTTTGAAATCGTACGTTTATTCAATAATTTTAATTTACGCACATTTAGAATGTGTTGACAAGTTTTATATGACATTTCTTGTATTACAGCACTTGGTGGTTTTACGCGGAACGGCTTGGCGGTGAGAGACCTTCCAATACGAATGCATTGGAAATTAAAACGTATTATGCTTGTCCAAAGCAGCCTGCTGGGAGTGTCTTATGCGGGTATTATGTATGCGAGCATCTTCGGACCGCCGGCGTATATAGAGTGAATCGTGAGGATGTAAGTTATCCTTAATATCGATACCTTATTTTCTTACTATTGTGTTTTAATTTTAGTTTAATACTTATATTCTCTGCTGTTCAATATTACCGAAAACATTATTTTAATATTTTGATTCCAACTTCAAAATTCAATTGCTCATAGTACAACTGCTCCAAAAATACCAAGTAAATACCTGTATACTCTCACTTTGATCTATACTTTGAGATTGTTCAAACCAATACATTCTAAACCTTGTTATGTGTTATATTGCAGCACACGAAGAATCTGAATGAAGAATGGCCGGTTTGTAGAAGTATTCCTAGTGGAGGAGCCGACAGGATTGTTGCTGAACTCTGTCAATTCATTCGTCACGAAATTTTGCACAAAAGAGGGGAGTTCTTTGATGAGGATGGTGCAGCAGCTGATGTGCCAGACCTTTGCGACCATGCAAATAGAAACAGTTTTTATAGAAAACTTGTAAACTTTGAGATGAATTGTATCTGTAACTTGTACATATGTATATTGTTTTAGTGAAATTGACTTCTGTGATGATAATATTGTTGACTTTTGTTCTGTGATGATATTATTGATTTTTGTTCTGTGATTATATTGAATTGACCTGAAAATTAGAAATAACAGCAGTACTATTGCATAGGTTATACCTTATTATAGGCAGTTATTAACCAACGGCTAGGCATGCCTGTGAAAAACAATTATCAAAGACGGCTAGATACAAGTAAAGAACCATCTGTGATAACCTAATTATCTCAGGCGGTTACTGTTATGGTAGAAATTGGCTACGGTAAAAGGTCTTCACAGAGGAAAAATGACATTGAGTTCATTAACATAAAACAATACTACTACAAAACAAGAAAAACAACATCACGAAACAAGAAAACCAACATCACATACCCTTTCTTCCCCGCGACGAGGGCGCACATGCGGCGCCGCCGTGGCGGGGCTCGCCGGGCCTGGAGATCACCGCTGGCCTTTCCAGTGCGCCAAGTAACTGACGCGTCGTACGAGGTCTGAAGAGAAGTTAAGAAGCCGTGGTGCAGGGACGAGTGCACGATGTTCCACATGGATACTGAAATCCCCTGTAGTACTGCAGGTGCATTAGAAGTCACTGACATGTGGATCCCACAGAGCATAGGGCCCACATGTCAGTGACCTCTAATGCACCTGTAGTACTGCAGGGGATTCGGTTCCACAAGATAGATAGAAGGATCTCTGAAGATCGTCTTCCACAGTGGTTTAATTGCGCTGCACGAGGTCTGCAAAGAGTTCAATGCGCGAGAAACGAACCGCTCCCTTGTCTACTCCGCACAGACCATATATAAGCACAGAACTTTTGCACCCCTTTCTTCTTCTTCCATCGTTCCACCTCCTAGCCCGGCGCCGATGAACCACCACAGAACGACGACCAGCGCCTCATAATGGCACGAGAGGCGTACAACAGTACGTCTTGGGCCTTGGACGCCTTGGCCGCTACCTCTACACCCTCACGGGTGTGGCCGATCGCCTGGACATCTTGTCCCGGACGATGGCCCAAGAGCTCGGCGCCGAGGGTCGTAGTGCCCTGGTGGCGGCGATGGAGAGGAACTTCCGTCGCGGAGGGGTTCCACCGCCAGTGCAGCCGGAGCCACCAGTGCAGCCAGAGCATTCTGCATCGTTGTCGTCGTCGTCGGAGGAGGAAGAGGAGGACGACGACGACGACGATGATGATGACGACGAATACGACGATGATGATGACAACGACGACGATGATGACGACGGCGACAACGACGGCGACCACCACCACCACGAAGACGATGACGACGATGAGGATGAGGAGGACTGCTTGTCGTGGTTTGAGAACTTGGGGGAGAGGGTGGATGAGGTGGGGCCGGCATAGTAGTTTTAGGAGTTCTTGTACATATTTCTTTTGTAGTTTTAGGAGTTCTTGTACATGTTTAGCTTCAATTCTCTTCTTGTACATATTTCTTGTGTTTTGTAATATATATGTGTTCATTCGTGTCAATGAATATTGGTGTGTTAGAATTTTTGGATTTCAATCAAGTGAATGTGCTCTAAGTTTAGTGATGTGTTAATCTATCACAAGTGAACCGAGCAACTTGGACAAAAACAAAAGATCTTAGGGTTTGAAGCTCGTCTCGATTTGTAATTGCAAAGCTAAAGGAGACAAACAATGACTTTAAGTGCGTCTCGCATCACTTTGTGATCGATGGACATCCGATCTGTCGCCCATCGTTGTCTCCTATTTGGGTTTCTTACATAGTGTAATTGGTTGATCATGTTTGCGGTCCGTGCATGTTAGACATAGCTAGAATTAAAACACCTCGGTCATGTTTAACAACACTAACATACATGCATATATATATACCTCAAACCTCGTTAATGCGTGCAGGATTAGGCCCATGTTCGCTGCAAGGCGTCCCCTGGCACGGACGTGCGGTCACGAAGTTGGCTTAGGCGTGTACGGACAGATTTTTTTTATATAACAAAAAAATTGTTTTTCCCAGCGTGTAAATTTACTCCTAGTGGGATGCGTCGAGCCGTTGGGACCGAGAGGATGCAAATTCCGGTTTCGAGGAAACCGGGGACACCGACCGGTTCATAATTAAGCGCGGTTTCCTCTAGCGCCCGATCATCTCGACACGCCTGCTTAGACGGCGACCCGCTATAAAGGCTCACCGTCCTCTTGCTTCTCCGCCGCACCACTCCTTAGATCCTAGCCTCTAAACCCCCCCCCTCACCACCGTCGACCACCTCTCGCTCTTTCTTTGCACCTCCGTCACCACACAAATGGGTAGCCCCACGGTGAAGCGCTCTAGGCCATCGACGTCCTCCGAACCTCCTTCTCCGTTTCCATCGCCGCCGGCAATGCTGGTGGAACTGACGTCGGCGGCCGCATCTCCGCCCGCGGCGCCTGCACTTCCTCATCCCGTTTGGGTTGAGCAGACTCTCAGACTCCTCACCGACCGCATCGACGAAGTCGATCGGCGCCTTATGGTGGCCACCGACGCCAAGTCCGGCGCCGCTCATAGCGCACTAGCACTCAACGCAGTGGCACAGAAGGTCTTTTCCGACACAGATCGCTCGTGTCGCCGTTTGGGTCTTAAGACCATTCCCCTCCACACGAGCATGGACACCGTGGGCCACTACTGCTACGGGTTGATGAATGTGGCCGGTCATCTCGACGCCCTCCACGAGACGATTGCGGAGGTTGCTGGGGTAGAGGGCCTCCTGAAGATTAAGCACCGTGTCGCCGGGAAGCTTCGGACTGTGACGGAGGTTGAGGAGTATGAGGCGGCTTGGGCAGCGGCGGCAGCGGAGGAAGCAGAGCAGGAGGCGTCAGCGGCTATGGAGGCAGCGGCGGCGGCAGAGGAGGAGCAAGAGGAGGTGGCAGCGGCAGCGGAGGCGGAGGCGGAGGCGGCAGCAACGTCGGCAGCGGCGGAGGAGGAGGAGGAGGAGGCGGCACCGGCGGCGGGGGCCGAGGAGGCGGCAGCGGCGGAGGAGGACGATGTGGTTTTCTCCCAGTAGAGTGGTATTAGGACTAGTTTATCTATTTTGTGATCTCTGAGTAGAGTGTATTAGGTGTAGTTTATTTTGTTCTTGCTGTCTACTACGTGTTTTCCTATTACTTGTTTGTTAATGAAATATGTCTTTATGTTCATAAACAATGTGTTCTATATATGCAGTATCAAAAAACTTCTTTTATCGAAAACATCTCCTATATGTTTGTAACTTGGGACCATCTATATTTCTTGTGGCTGAATGAATGAAATCCGGTAAACATTATCCTTACAAGTAATAGAACTAACAACAGACATGATGCATAATTAACTTGATTGGGAATTTACGTCATCTAAATTGCTAACTAGTCCATCGCCTGATGCAACAGGTGCATGAAAAGTACTTTATCCGTTGTTACTAATATCCGATGACATTGTTGATATATATATATCATATGTACCTGTGATACTCGTATCACAGGCGGCTTTGGATCGACGGCCTGAAGATTAGACATCACAGGGGAAAATGTTTTTTTTTGTAGTAGTAGTATATACTCTGTATATGTTATCATTTCATTGCAACGAATGTTATATATAAAATGCTGATTGTTTACCTTTTACTAGACCATGGATTTGCTGTCCTCCTTTCGTGGACTTGGGTGTTCTCTGTATTTGCATGTCATTTGCATTAGCACAATGATACTTTGGCGATTCATATTTTTGTTCGTATTTTTTTTGGAATGTCCCACTACCACATGACTGCTTTTACATCTCCATGAAAACAAAGATGAATGGCAGGTAGCGGTCCCTTGAAAAAATTTTCATTCTTCTTGGCACGCTCAATTGAGATTTTCACAATTGAAACTTCACTCCGTGTGCCCAAAATTCCAGTCCCGCCCATTTGTAGCTAGCCACGACGAATATAAATGTGCGTCTCCCTCTAATCCCGCAGTGGCTTCCGTTCCTGGCACACATGTTCTCCTCTTAGTGATGTGTTTCAAACTTGCATTCCTAAGAAATTCCCGTGTGAGTGGTGGTGGTGACTGTGGGTACAACGTCGAGCGACCAAGTTTGACGGGCTCTACCAAACCTCTTCGTCGCCGACCCCGCCCTGCGACATCCCGGACTCCAGTTTTGTGCTACGTAAGTTCTACACGATCCATGCCGTCTTTTTATAGAGCCACTCCCTCCTTATCACTTTAGTTGTTGTCCCAACAGCTGCAGCCAGTTCATTCCTAGTTGTCGTCCCAACTCCTTCTCCTTATATGCTCTTATGTTTCATGAACGTCTAGTATAAAATCTGATTAATGGTGCAATCGTGCAATCAACTATCCTCAATCGTTAGATCTGCATCCTACAGTCGATTCATCTTTTTATTTTACCGTAGCATCTGATTGCATTCTACTTTTTTCCATATATAAAATACACTACACCTCTGCCCCGAAATAAATGTCGCTCTGAAAGTTTATGGTAGTGTATTTCTAGTACATTTCCATGTCAGTAAAGATAACTATTAAAAACCGCATGTACTATGTAATTTCTTGATTTAGAAGTAAATGACGCCAGGGTTATCTTATCAACCACTCCCAATGTTGTACTCTCATTCCCGTGTTCCAAACTTGTATTCCTAAGATTTTCAGTTCCCACGGTTTATACACGTTTTTCTTGTTTCTCTTTCTCGGACTGTATGGTTTTTTTCCTACTCCTTCATTTCTAATTCCTCCGTTCAAAACAAACATTTTCAGTTCATAGCAACCACACCGCCCAATCTAAAATACACATCCTCATGTAATCTGATGTTATCACTGTTACTTACAATATATACTCTTTACTTTAGGAACAAACACCAAACCGTCATGTCGTCTACAAGTAATCGTGATGGGCAACAAGCACCTGGTATAACTATAAATGTGTTTACTATCAAAATACACATATTTATAACATGTTAATTCCTTTGGATCGTATGCAGAGAATATTGCAGCACCTGATGCTCAGGAACCCCGAGATTCGTCATCCCATGCTGGTACTACGAGTATAAATATGTACCGGGCTCTACTAAATATTTTAGCATTGCGATTGTAGTTTCCTAGTCCCAGTTAATAGTTAATCAGTATATGTGATGGAGTGATTTATTGATGCCTACACACACACGATGGGATCTCTCGCCGCCGGCCACTCCGGCACCGACGACCAAACCCTGCTGCTGCTCACTTCAGTGTCCTCCCCGACATGTCTCCCTCCACCATCGCCACATCCCATCCTTCGCGTGTCATGATGACCCCGCCGCTCGCAAACCCCTGTCGCCGCCGGTGACTCCGGCACCGGCCAGCGCCCACGCCCTGCTGGTGAGTATATGTGATGGCGTGATTTATTGATGCCTACACGCGCACGCTGGGCTCTCTCGCCGCCGCCACTTCGGCACCGGCGACCACGCCCTGCTGCTGCTCACTTCAGTGTCCTCAGAAACGTGTCTCCCTCGACCATCGCCATGTCCCATCCTTCGCGTGTCATGATGACCCCGCCGCTCGCTAACCCATGTTGCCGCCGGTCACTCCGGCATCGGCCGGCGCCCACGCCCTTCTGGTGGTCACTTCAATGTCCTCCCCGACACGTCTCCCTCCATCTCCATGTCCCATCATTCGCGTGCCATGATGACCCCGCCGCTCGCAAACCCCTGGCCATTACGGCGTACCTACATGCTATGCCCCATATCACATGGCATACCCTAGAAAGAAATAGTCCAATATCATTAACCCCTGTCCACTAAGAAATGTTAGCATCATATAGTTTAGAGATGCATGTACATGAGGGTTCATTGCTGCTTATATGATCTCAATTCCGTTTTTTACACTGCCAAATGCGTTGCTGATGTCTGGTAATTAACACAAGATTATATTCATGTATCCGTTCTAGTAGCACTTTAGGGCGATATGCTAACATGCAGAGCAAAATATCAGTATACAATCCACCTAAATTTAATTCCTAGATCCGCCACACTGTCCTCCTAGCCTCAAGACTTGCTCCGGGGTGATATCAATGGACGCAGATCACCTGACTTATACGTTTTTACTACACGCGATGCAGTAAAGATCCAACGGAATCACACCATTGGGTCTTTGCTACATCGCCTGCAGTAAAAACGTAAGTCACGTGAGATCACCAGTGTGATCTGGACGTCAATCCTCTGACTTAAAAGTGGTCACTGCACTTCCAGACCGAATCCTAGCTTTGTTAAACGTTGCAAGCTGCCCGCCTTATCTGCCTTGCATCCTCTACCTGCTAATACCGCTGACGTCCATGACTCGCCATGCCACCAATTCACCTTGAGACGCGCTCCTGCTGATGGCGGTCAGACCGAACCGGCAGTACTGCAGAGGATGAGCACCCGGCGAACCCTCTCTTTCTCTAGCATCGCCAGCTACTGTCTTGCCTGCTTCACAGCTGGACTGAAAATCCCCTGTAGTACTACGGGTGCTGTAGCGCCACTGACTACTGCCTGATGCCTGATTGTAGGGTATGAACAGCAACAAAGAAGTCAACAAGTCGATGCATTGCCCAATATGGAGCAAAATGCTGTTTCAACGCGGTGTTCCCACGCTCGTATTTGCCGCACTCGTCCTGAAGATGGTAAAACATAAGACTTCTTCTTATTTCACACTATTTGTACATGATACTAGGCCTGGTCAGTTGCTAATTTGCTTTAAACATTTACCGTTTAAATGACCCTAACAGAAGGAAAGAAGTTTGGAAGAGGGGTTGCTAAAGGACTTAAGGTTGCTAAATTGCGCTATCTAGCATCTACAAATAGAACGAATGATCAGAATCGGAAGCTACAAATTCAGTGGTCCGATAGGTTGGGTGCTGCGGTTGGTCCTAATCAGCGGCACTTTGTCGATGATGTGGTTATTACAACAAAAAAAATGCACCCCTCGCTAGTGTAAGGAAGTGGGCAGTGGTTGGCGATACTTCGAAGAGCGATATAGTGAGAGACATTCTGGTTAGTGTTGTGACACCCCACATAAGTATTTTTTTCTAGCGACCTCCATCTTGTACGTTTATAACAGTGTGATATACAATGTACAAAATGCCTGGGACTTGGAGGACACAGATGATACCAGAAGAAAAATATTGAAGATTGCTGGTGAGCGCTACAAGGGGTGGCAATCACGTTGCATGCCACCTATAAGAAGTATTTGACTAATGAGGAACGTATACAAAACAAGCCTGTTGACGTAGCAGATTCCGATTGGTTGGCGCTTATGGACTATTTTGGGTCCGAGCGATTCAAGGTCAGCTAGCTTTCTAATACCTTCATATCCTACAAAAACTATTTGATAACACCCATTCGTGAAATTAATTCTTAAAATTGATGTCAATAAGCAGAACCAATTCACGAAATTGAAGTACTCAAAAGACAAAACACTTGCTTGACTCGAAATCCTACGCCCAACTTAGTTACGAGAAGGTATGAAAACTAAATCATGCTTTTACTTTGCACTGCAATCATTCAACAAATTTTACTTGTATTTGATGTAGCGAGACCCAGAGACCGGAAAAGAACCTGATGACATAGAACTATGGGAGGCAAGCCATGTGAAGAACGGTCAATGGGCAAACGAGCAGGCAGAAGTTGTACATGTGAGAAACACTTCAAACAGTCCCCATTTAAATAAATATTTGCAATGTACATGTGACTTTTCTTTTTGTATATAGACCCAGGCACGTGCCCAAATCAACATCAAGGAAGCTGAGCTGGGAGTCCTAATCCCAGCTCAGGAAAGAAACAACATCTTCCAACTTACTTATATATCTGCAACCGGTTCTGGAGGATCACAGTTTCGGGGGCGTGGTTATATGGCGAAACCAAATGTTTCTGAAAAACTGCGTATCCAGATGTCTGACCAGCTCGGCCAGGAAGTTTGATCCTTGCAAAATAGAAATGAAGACCTCAGCTCTCAGGTGCAAGAGATGGAAGGAAGAAATGATTATATGACCTCCCAGATGGATGGCTTCGTCCATGCAAATGAACAGCTCAACCAGGAAGTCCAGGCTTTACATGATCAGATGGCAGCCAATTCTGCACGACAAGAAAAGGAGCTAGCAGACATGCGCAGAATGATGGAGAGCTTTCAAAATCAACAACGGCTAGCAGCAACTCCACAAAAGGCTTCTGCTCGAACCAAGTCGAAGCTGGATGTTTGAGAAACTATTCCTAATACTACAACTCGTCACGGTGCCCTTTTAATGGGTACAATGTTGCAACCTGAAAAAACTGTAAATAACATTGTCTCTCAACGACGCAAGGGTCCTTGAGCGTTGCATCAATTGCTGGATGTTTGTTGTTAAGTCGACAGATGTATCGTGTTCGAATAAATTGATTCTGTTGTCACTAATTTTCAAACCTGGTGCATTAGGATTCTAGTGCCGCTAATTATAAAGTGTGGCATTAATAGTTTATTACGACGAAAATAAACTGTTGCAATAGGAAGCTAGCTATTGCCACAAATAATAAAACGTTGCACTACAAACATTTGGCTACGACCAAAAAAGCGTTGCACTAGACTCCTATTGCCACCACCCAGAGAACGTCGCATTACGACCCTGTTGCATTAGATTTGAATATGTTGCATTACGAACCTATTGCCACACATAAAAAATCGTTGCAATACAATACTGTTGTCACGGTTTTGAAATCATTGCAATACCGTACTATTCGCCATGAACGTGAAATCGTTGCATTACTGTATTATTGGCCACGGTTGTGAAATCGTTGCGATACCATATTATTCGCCACGATTGTGAAATCGTCGCGATACCGTACTATTCGCCATGGAAGTGAAATCATTGCAACAACGTAGTATTTGCCACGAATGTGAAAACCTCGTGATACGATATTATTCGCCACGAGTGTGAAATCGTCGCAATACCGTACTATTCGCTGTGGATGTGAAATCGTCGCGATACCATATTATTTGCCACGCGTGTGAAATCGTTGCAATACCATACGTTAAACCGTTGCAGTACCACACTATTTGCCACGAACATGGAGTCGTCGCAATACCATACTTTTTGCCACAAATGTGGCATCGTTGCAACACCATTATTTTTGTTGCAATATGTTAAATCGTTGCAATACGTTAAAACGTTGCAATACCATACTATTTGCCACGAACGTGGAGTCGTTGCAGTACCATACTTTTTGCCACGAATGTGGCATCGTTGCAACACCGTTATTTTCGTTGCAATACGTTAAATCGTCACAATATGTTCAACCGTTGCAATACCATACTATTTGCAACGAACGTGGAGTCGTTGCAGTACCATACTTTTTGCCACGAATGTGACATCGTTGCAACACCAATATTTTCGTCGCAATATGTTAAATCGTCGCAATACGTTAAACTGTTGCAATACCATACTATTTGCCACCAACGTGGAGTCGTCGCAATACCATACTATTTGCCACAGATGTCAAGTCGTCGCAATAACCTATTGCCACAGCTGTTATCGCCACGACTTGGAAAAACTATCGTGACGTTCTATTTCATTGCGACAACAACCTATCGCGACGAATTTCGACCTATTGCAACGATTTTTTCGTTGCAATAACCTGGAATCCTGGTAGTGCTTGTTATGTCTCCAAATGTGTTTTCTTACGCGTTAAGCTAGTAAAACACCATATGAGCTCCGGTTTGGACATAGGCCTAGTGTTACGCACTTTCGGGTCTTTGGATGCAAATGCTTTGTTAATAAACATGGTAATCTTGATAAATTTGAATCTAGATCCTACAATTGGTATCCATCTCATACTAGAGGCTACCGTGTGCTTTTACTTGACACTAACAAAATTGTGGAGACTTTTAAAGTGCCTTTTGATGAATCTAGCCCAGGTACTAGCTCAAACATTGCAGGTCCATATCCATATCCGCAGGGGGAGAGCATTTTTGTTGAAGATGAGGAAGAGGTCGAGCTGCTGCCCGAAAATTCAGCAGCTAACGACATTGTTCGAGCTCCTAATTTTGATTCACAGCCAGCACTGACGACCTTCATTGCTGGTCCACATCCTCCTCAAGTCAAAAGCTCATCGATTTGTGATGAACATGAAGAAGAAGAAGCTTGTGAAGTGTACACTTCCCTCCGGGTTCTCAAAATTAATCCTCCACATCAGATTATTGGAAGCTTGCACGAATGAGTTACACAATCCAGGTTTTGCGATGCAAACTCTCGTGCTCATTCTTCTTTTGTTGCTTCTTTTGAACCCAAGGATATATCACACACACTCACTAATGAATCTTGGATTATTGCCATGCAAGAAGAGTTAGAAAATTTTGAAAGAAATAATGTTTGGATACTTGTACCTCCACCTCAAGGTCACACTTTAATTAGAACTAAATGGGTGTTTAAAAATAAACAATGTGAGGATGGGGTTGTGGTTAGGAATAAGGCTAGGCTGGTTGCTCAAGGTTTCACTCAAGTTGATGGTCTAGATTTTGATGAAACTTTTGCTCCTCTTGCTAGATTAGAAGCCGTAAGAATTTTGTTAGCTTTTGCTGCATCTAAAGGTTTTAAGCTATATCAAATGGATGTTAAAAGTGCTTTTCTTAATGGATAATTAGATGAGGAGGTTTATGTCAAACAACAACCGGGTTTTGAAAATTCAGATTTTCCTAATCATGTTTACAAACTGTCCAAAGCCTTGTACGGTCTCAAACAAGCCCCTAGAGCATGGTATGATAGGTTAAAAACATTCTTACTTGAAAAGGGGTTTACCATGGGCAAGGTTGATAAAACTCTTTTCGTGATTAAGCATGGCAATGACTCATTATTCGTTCAAGTGTATGTGGATGATATTATCTTTGGTTGTGCTTCTCATGATCTCGTGTCCAAGTTTTCATCTATGATGAGTTCAGAATTTGAGATGAGTACGATGGGAGAACTCACGTACTTCTTGGGGCTGCAAATCAAGCAAACCAAGGAGTGTACCTTTGTGCATCAAACGAAGTATACAAAAGACCTCCCAAGGCTCTTCAACATGGACAAAAGCAAGCCTCTTCGGACACCAATGGGAACAACAACAACACTTGAACTTGATGAAGATGGTGAACCCGTGGATCAAAAGAATATAGAAGTATGATCGGATCACTTTTGTACCTCACCGCATCAAGACCGGACATACAATTCAGCGTATGTCTTTGTGCACGGTTTCAAGCCTCCCCACGTGCCTCACATCGTTAAGCTGTCGAAAGGATTCTCAGGTACTTACATGGAACTCAAGAATTTGGCATTTTTCTTCCTTCTTCCTCAACCGTTACTTTGAAAGCTTTTTCCGATGCTGATTTTGGAGGTTGTAGGATTGATAGGAAAAGTACTTCCGGTGCTTGTCATTTTCTTGGTAATTCACTTGTTGCTTGGTCCTCTAGAAAACAAAATTCAGTTGCACAATCCACAGCCGAATATGAATATGTAGCTGCTGCTAGTGCTTGCTCACAATTTCTTTGGATTATTCAAACACTTAAGGAGTATGGGGTTGATCTAGATAGTGTTCCACTATTTTGTGATAACACTAGTGCCATTTGCATTGCTAAAAGCCCCGTGCAACATTCTAGAACCAAGCACATTCCCCGTGATAATGTTGAAAAAGGAAACATTGTGCTTCACCATGTAGATACCGAAAAACAATTGTTTGACATTTTTACAAAACCTTTGGATTTCACTCGTTTTTGTTTCATTCGTAGTGAAATGGGGGTTATACATCCGCATGGCTTACATTGAGGGGGAGTTTTCAAACCCTAGAAGTCTATGTGTGAATCTGAAATTAAAATAATATGAGCATAGTATTTCATTCATATATGACTTTGTGATTCCTTTTACATGCTGAAAGTTCTTACTACATTACTCGTGTTATATATTTTGTAGTTTTTACCATGTCCAGTAATTGGAATAATTACTTACACTAAATTTGGTCATGGTCGAACTTTCTTGCTGTTTTGAACTTGTTGCATGCTCACAAGTACTTTTAATCATAAAGAATTAATCAAGTAATCAACTCACTTTTTGAGTTTTGTGAACAAATATAAGTTGAGAAAAGATCAAGAGAATATGCATGCATCGCAGTTCTTTTGAGATGGCTTATCATTGCACTTAGATATGAACTTGGAAGAAGTTGTGTATGACTAAAACCATGTCCTTAAGCTTCTGATTGTCAAATGACATAGGCTTGGCTTGGTTGGTTAGAATAAGTCAGATGCGCATATAATATCTTGTAAATATCATATGATCTAAATTTGTGCTTTGAAAAATAATAAAATGCAGCAACAAGTGTCACGCTTTCAGGTATTGAAATAGTTAAGTTTGTGAGATCATGACTTGCTTAAATTGAAAATTACATTTGATCTCTAGCAAGGCTTACACTACTTTATGTATCTCATTGTTATAATAGTGTAAGTTACTTTATAGTGTGACTTGGATGAGCTTTGTTTTACATGTATATGTTATAATATGCTCATAAAAATTAAAATTTCTCTTTTGAACCTTACTGAATACATTGTAAAAGGGGGAGAGATAATATGGTGAATTATGCAAGGGGGAGAAATATGTATAGGGGGAGAAATTTATTTCTATCATATTTGATTTAAAAAATGGGGAAAATTGTTCTCAAAACTTTTCATGCCAATGTTCGGATTATAAATGGTGTTGCCAATGCATTCATCAAGGGGGAGATTGTGAGACCTATCTGTGTTGAATACATTGGCTTTGACAATAAAAGTTTTGAATGCTGCCATAACATCTTTTTAGCAAAGTCCGACAATAGGTCTGACTTTCTTTGTCTAGATCCGACATGTTTTTGGGTAGCTCCAGTGAGCTTTGTCTTTAGCTCCGGCATGTCTTTGTTAGCTGCGGCGCTAGGTCCGACTAGCTATGGTAAGCTCCGGCGCTAGGTTGTACTAGTTTTGGTTAGCTCTGGCTCCAGGTCCGACTAGCTTTGGTAAGCTCCGACGCTAGGTTGTACTAGCTTTCGTAAGCTCCGGCTCAAGCTCCAGTTAGCTTTGGCAATGTTCGGAGCTTGATTGTAATGTCCAAATTTTCATGTGAAATGTTTCGAACTTACTTTATATTCTTGGAAAGATTGCTTAGTATTCATTTGCTATGTTTTTGGTGCATTTTGGTTGATATGGTTGATATTGTTTCACTATGATTTTGCAACATGCTTATTTGAGGTGCTCACGTAAGGTGTTGTGTTCGGAACTGACATGAGTCAAGTTGCAAACTTGGGCTCATACGGATTGGTTGTTTATTCATGTGCAGGTGTTGCTTGAGTTCAAGTCATGGCTGGTGACAGGATCCTTTGGACTAGTCTCGGGGAGGAGATGAGGTTCCAACAACCAAATTCTGGAGGAATTGTGGTTGAGCGGGTCAGGAGGTCACGCAAGATGATTGAACCAAGGGTAGTGCATATGAAGGTTATTGGACGTCAAAGGAAGGTTTTTGCACGTATGCATGTGGTGCATGACGTGGCAACATGGTTCCGAGGATGGTTTATGGATGGAAAGATCTGGTTGGAAGGATCGGATCGTATCGGTTGATGACTTTGGCTGCGGCGGAGTCAGTTATGGCTCGGTATGGAAAGTATCGAGTTGGTTATGATAGATTTCGTGTGGGTCACAAATTTGGGTTGTTTAGGAATTTTGTATACGTTCCTAAGGTGTTCGGAAGTCTTAAGATTGCTTCTATCTGCGTATAGAAGAGTCCTAAGCAGTTATGGGAAGTTTCGATTCGTGAACGAAGTAGAATTAGGGTCCTGATTTGAGTTGAGTTGGTTTTCGAGCTGGTTATATAGGCAAGGGAGGTCAAAGCTCGTGGTGCACAACTTTAGGGTTGTTCCTCTTGTGTTCTATTGAATAAAAATTGTAGGTTTTATCATAACTCGAGTTTTATAGATCCAATTGACGTGATTCTTTTTGGATTGTCTTCACAACTTAATTATCTATCTTCTGGCAGAATTTCACGATCATTGGATTTGTGGTTTCTGATCTACACGAGTTTCTTTGCAGCATTCCAGAACTGTTTTCTCGGGTAGGACAGATTGACCTATGTTTGATCTTTTGATCATAACTTGAGTTTCCCTTGACAGATTTGAGTGATTCTTTTTGTGATTTCTTCATGACTTGATTCTATCTGATATATATCACTTTTGTCACGGTGAAACACGTTTAGATTAGTCTCACACACGATTTCTTTAACCGATCAATTTTCTGCTGAAGGGGTTAGGATTTAATTGTTTCCGCTGCGTAAGATTTTTTTAAATCTACCATACACCCCCACCCCCTCTGGTATATTTTTCACGTGCTCTTCGATCCTACAAAGTGGGAAGAAATCGGTATGGACTTTATAGTGGTTTTACCGCGTACTCAGTCCAGTTATGACTCAATTTGGCTAATTGTGGATCGGTTGACCAAATCAGCTCATTTCATCCGTTTGAAGACCAAGTATACAGATGCACAATTGGCCGAAATATACATGTAGCATATTATGTGTCAACATGGAGTTCCAAAGAAGATAGTATCGGATAGAGGTTCTCAATTTACCTCCAGGTTTTGGCAAAAATTGCATGAAGCACTGTGAACAATGTTAAATTTCAGTTCAGCATATCACCCTCAAACGGATGGACAAACTGAGAGGACCAATCAGATTTTACAGGATATGTTAAGAGCTTGTTCTTTGAAGCATGGGAAAAGTTGGGACAAAAGCTTGCCATATGCGGAATTCTCATACAACAATAGTTACCAAGCAAGTTTGAAAATGCCACCATACGAAGCACTATATGGGTGGAAGTGTAGGATGCCCTTGTTCTTGAGTGAGACAGGGGAGAATCAAGTATTTGGACCCGATGTGTTGCTATAAGCTGAAAAACAAGTTCAGGTTACTCGCGAGAACTTGAGGGCTGCTCAATCAAGGCAAAAAGGCTATGCGGATAATAGGAGAAGAAAACTAGCCTTTGAAGTGGGAGACTATGTTTACCTCAAGGTGTCACCAATGAGAGGTCATAAGAGGTTTAAGATAAGAGGCAAGCTAGCACCTCGATACATTGGACCATTAAAGATTTTGGACAAAAGAGGAGAAGTAGCCTATAAAATGGAGATGCCAACTCATTTATCGGATATCCATGATGTGTTTCATGTTTCCCAACTCAAGAAGTTCTCGAGAGTACTGGAAGAACAAGTGCCAAAGGATGAATTGGAACTAGAGGAAGATATCACTTATACCAAGCAACCGGTCAAAATCTTGGAAACTAAGGAGAGAGTCACAAGAAACAAGGTCATCAGATGGTGTAAAGTGCAATGGAAGCATCACACAGAATCAGAGGCAACATGGGAGTTGGAGGATGATCTCAAGAAGGAATTACTCTATCTTTTCTCTTCCGCGTCAAATCTCGAGGGCGAGATTCATTCTATGGGGGTAGGTTTGTAAAACCCCCATTTTCATCCATCATGCATTGCATACATTATAATGCATATCTAATATCACTCCACGTAAAAAGGAATAAGTTTAAAATGAATTGATAGCAAAACTGCACTTAAGAATTCTGGAAAGTGCGGACTAGTCCGATTTTTGTGCGGACTAGTCTGATTTATTTTTTGACCTCACTCGGACTTGTTCGTTTTTTTTTTGCGGACTAGTCTGTTTTTCCCTCTGGACACTTTCAAACTTTTCCGGTCCAATGCAGACTAGTCCAGTGTTCCAAGAATCCTTGAAAATTCGCTAAGTCCATGGACTTGTCCGGACTAGTCCGGTGTTCCAGCGAACATGTCCGTTTTTCCCTCTGACTAAAGTTGGACTTGTCCGATTTTTGGCCGGACTTGTCTGTTTTTCCCTCTGGATAAGTTCGGACTTGTTCAATGTTCAGTCCAGACTTGTCCGATGTCCAGTCCGGACTTGTCCGATATCTCTCTGACCAGCTTTGGACTAGTCCGGCCCTTTTCAAACTTGCTTGATAAATCACGACTCTGAGTTGATCTTTTGTTTCACAACTTGTTTCTTGGGTTTTATGTTAAGTGGGGCCTAGGGACTTCGTGCCTAACTATTTTAGAGCCCATGTGGGACTCCAAATCGACCCCTACTCGTCTCAAAACATGAAATCCATCTAACCCTAGCCTCCACCTCTATATAAACAACCCCACCCCTTGGCTTGACATCTATTTGCCACTTTTCCACCCCACCCAAACCCTAGCTCGTGATTAACTGCCACCAAGGAGGGAGAAAGAGATCTAGGTCAAGAAGAAAAAGAGGAGGAAACGAAAGAGGATCAAGATCTCCATCAACTTCGCGTTCTTCATCAACAATCCACTATCAAGTTCTTTATCAACCCTAGATCGCCAAGATCCAAGTGTTACCTCCAAGATCCTTGATTCATTGGAGCTCTAAAAACCTGGTATACCTTCTACTCTCTTTTCCTTACGTGAATTCAACCCCAAATCTCCAAATTCATGTCGATCTAGAAAACCCTAATATGTTGATCCTGCGCAGTGCGGACTAGTCCCGCCCCCTACGGACTTGTCCAATTTTTGCAAACTAAATTGTGTTGAATTAAATTTAAAATTTGATCGAATCAACTCCAAACCTGTATAAACTTGTTAAAAGCTATTAGAACTAGTTAGTGATCATTAAAAGCAACTCATTAACAAGTTCCAACTTGCATTTGTATTAATCATGCATGTCATGTCAGATTGAGTAATATTTGAGCACTCTTTGATCGTGTTTCTTGTCTTGTATGTTTATTGTGCAGATTAGACGGATTTGCGCTAGAGAGTGTCGCAGAGGATCTCTAGCATCAAGAGTTAGAAAGCTTTGACCCAAACCAATCACAAGAGCAAAGCAAGTGTCCTTGAAGCATATTGATCCTGTTTCTTTTTAAATAAATGCTTTGTTTGCAAACTACATGCTTGTGTCAATTTGATGGGAATCCTATGATAGGAAGTTTATTAGATGTGTTTGACCACCCTTGTCACCTGGAATTCATGGTAGAGAGTCGAGATGGGCTTTTTACCTTTTGCTTCGCTTAATTAATTGGGATGAGAAAACAACAATATTATTTAATTATGCATTAATGAGACTATGATTAATATGAACTGGTTAATATGATATGGTAATGGGTGATCGAAGCAAGCCTGGTATGTGGATGGGTTGGATGATAGGGTGGTTTGCTTGCTTTAGATCTAACGACCGATTCATGGGAGAATAAGTCAGGACTACAGTGCCACCACGAGGCCAAGTATGGGTGCGGTGTAGCTGATTAATTAGGCTTTTGCCAGTGCCGTTTGGACCATTAAGGATGCTCAGGGAAGGGGTAGTTGAATTTGGTTTGTTGATGATTAGTGGGACTACCCTGGGATGCGAATGGCTCAAGAAGGGGCCCTTGGTTGAAGATGTGCTCAGTTGGAGACATCGCCACCGGAGAAACCTCAGTGGGGTCTAAATAGGCTAGTAATCCCTTTGTAAAGGCTATTTTGTGATCTATTGGCCATACACCTATGGTAGTGTTTTGGAATAATGGAGGTTTTCCTTAGTTGCCAACGGATGATGAAATCACAAACACGGGGGTAAGGTGGTACAAACTCTACAGAGTCTAATAAACTATTATGATAGTCGTGCTCCCGGTTATGAGCACCTGGAAAACTTCCATGATTACAGGGAACTCGGTATTGAGATGGTTTTTGGGATCGTTATGGTTTGGTAATGGTTATGGCTGGTTATGAATTAAATTTTGGTATCGAATATGGTTACTGCTAATGAGAAATATGGAATATGGATGATGGTAATGAAATAAGGACTGGTATTATGATGATTACATGGTTTATAATTGGTTTATGTCACATACATATGATATATCGCTTTTCAAATGTTTTAATGTAGTTTTCAGCACTTAGCCTTTATTGTTGTCGTCATTAGATAAGCTACATGTCATACTTTCCACACTAGCTGAGTACGACATGTACTCACTCTTTCAATTCCCCCACCAACAGTTGCAGGTCAGAACTAGGAGTTTAACAATGATAATGCGGAGTTCTAGGCCGTGTCTAGCGTCAGCTTTGCATGTGGAGTGTTGGAGCTGCGCTATCCCCTTTGCTTAGTTTGCTAAATTAGTTTATTTCTGCTACATTAGTTGAACTTGTCATTAATATTCCTTAGAACTTGTATTCGAGGATAATATGGTTTGTGTAATAAAATTTGGTTAATTAGTCTTGTTCTGTGGTAATTTTTTGTATATCCTTTTGTGAATGCACTCGTGTATGTGTGTTTAACGTCCTAGGCACACATATGAGTTCACTTGGTTCATTTTCGGAACCGGGTGTTAAAGGAAAGAATTTGGCAAGGAAAGTCATAGAACACTTCTCCCGAGTGTCTACAGCACATTTCAGTTCACATAGAACCATTGCTTCGCTCTCCCAAGAAGGGAGAACGGAAACAACCTGAGATAGACGTCATCAGGGGAGACATCATTGATCTTGAAAGTGCTGCAGATCTCAAGAAACTATTGCAGGTGAACACTTGCATCCTCATTAACCTTCCCACAAAATGGGTTGGCTTGTACTATAGTGATTAGGCCAGTCTTGATTTCAAATTTCATGTCTCCCGTGTTAATAGTGGGCCCAACAAGCACATTGTTAGCAGAGGGAGCCAAAAACTCATGAAGGGTCTTCTGGGCCATTGGCATTTCGGTTGTTGGTGCAGAAGAACTAGTTTGCTTTGCCGCATGAAGCTTCTGAGGAGTAACGACACGAGGTCGATCTCTCAGAAGGAATTCGGGATTTCCAAGAAAGTTTTCCGACAAGCGAAAACTAAACATACACTACCCTATTGGCAAGTAAATGCGAAAACAATGAAGGGTTACAACAGCAACAACAACAACCAAGTCTTTGTCCCAAACAAGTTGGGGTCGGCTAGAAATGAAACACAACAATTTTGAAGAAAAGTAATAGAAGATAATATGAAATAAAATAATAATAATAATAAATACAAATAAAATAAGATTCTACTTTTTATTTAATTTAGAAATGGGTTTATTAAAAGAAGATAAGAGTAACAAAATACAAATAAACTAAGATTCCGGCACATGAATTGCTAATTTCCATACAGTCCTATCATGAGCCAAATATCTAGGTTTGTCCCACTCCTTTAAGTCTCGTTTCACCGCCTCCTGCCATGTCAACCTTGGTCGACCTCTACCCCTCCTAAAATTTTCTCTACTCTTTATAATCCCACTATTAATCTGTGCTTTTGGAGGTCTCCGCTGGATATGCCCAAACCGCTGTAGGCGATGTTGGACTAGCTTCTCCTCAATCAGTGCCACCCCTTCCCTATCACATATCACCTCGTTCCTAATTTTGTCTTTTCTTGTGTGACCGCACATCCATCGTAGCATGCACGTGTCCGCAATACTCAATTTTTGGACATGTTGCCTTTTAGTTGGCCAACATTCTGCTCCATACAGCATCACATGTCTGAGCAGCGTCCTATAGAATTTTCCTTCCAATTTTTGTGGAATTTTCTTATCACATAAGATTCCAGATGCTTGTCGCCACTTCATCCACCCGATCTTGATCCTGTGGCAAACATCTTCGTCGATATCACCATTGCTTTGTAACATTGATCCTAAATATCGAAATGTGTCCCTCCTAGATACTACTTGTCCTTGTAAACTAACATTTCCAACCTCGCACCAGACATCACTGAAGTCGCATCTCATATACTCGGTCTTTGTTCTACTAAGTCTAAGCCCCTTAGACTCTAAGGTCTGCCTCCATAGCTCAACTTTTCTATCAACACCATCCCTAGTTTCATCTACCAACACTACATCATCAGCAAAGAGCATACACCAAGGGATATCCCCTTGTATATCCTTCGACACCTCATCCATCACTAAGGAAAAGATGTAAGGACTTAAAGCTGATACTTGGTGTAGCCCTATTGTGATAGGAAAAGTGTCGGTCTCACTATCTCTTACGCGCACACTTGTCACCACATTATCGTACATATCCTTGATAAGGTTAATGTACTTAGTTGGGACTTTGTGTTTCTCCAGTGCCCACCACATGACCGGTCTTGGTACCTTATCAGATGCCTTCTCGAAGTCAATGAACAACATATGTAGATACTTATTTTGCTTCCTATACCTCTCCATAAGCTGATGCAGTAAGAAAACCGCCTCCATAGTGGACCTCCTAGGTATAAAACCAAACTATTCTTAGTGACATTGGTCACTTTCCTCAAGCGGTGTTCAATCACTCTCTCCCAGAGCTTCATAGTATGACTCATGAGCTTAATTCCTCGGTAATTAGTACAACTTTGAACCTCAATATGGGTACTAAAATACTTTTCCGCCACTCTTCAGGCATTTTGTTTGACTGAAAAATGCGATTGTATAGTTTAGTGAGCCATACTATTTCTACATCCCCCAGGCATCTCCACACCTCAATGGGACATCATCGTGGATGCAAGCCTTTCCTCCTTTCATCCTTTTTAAGGCCTCTCTAACCTTAGACTCTTGTATCATCCGCACGAATCGTCCGTTGGTGTCATCAAATGAGTCATCCAACTAAAATGTACCCAGGGTCCAATCCTATTCACTTAATCCTATTCAGCTGCCTTCCCCGGCAATGGCGCCAGAAAATCTTGTTGACGTTATTTACGTCACAGATAAAATTCTGCAAGCGCACAGAAACTACCGATATAGAATTTCCCCTTAAAGAGTATTCTCAAGGGTGTCATTTATATTTTCTCAAACGAAGGCTAAGTGGAAGTATAGCAATCATGAAATGAAGAGGGTAGATTGGTCTAGGTAGGGTTCTAGTGAGGATGAATAATAGATATGTGGGGGTAGTGTAACACACACAAGCATTCTATTCTAAGGGGGGTAAATAGGTCTAAGGGAGATTAGACTAAGAGTTAGAGAGTTTCTCCTACTATGCTTCTAGTATACATATACATAGCCCAGGTCAGATACTAATAAACATGTGAATGGTGAATTTATATGCTAAGTTGTTCAACACGTCGGACAGGGGTTTACCCCTAGCAATACTAGGATGATTTCGGCAAAGAGCATGTGGCATAGCCGAATGTGGGGGATTACAAGGACAAATAGGGATGTCACCACATATTGCCTGCCTCTTCAATCTCTGGGTCTACGAGAACTCAAACACTACTTAACTATCCTAGCACCATGCTAGCATATTAAGTAAATACCTAAAGAGCTGCGACACATGCCATCCTAAGGCAATGACTCACCTAAACAACGTTGAACCATTGTTAAAACATAGCATAAGTTATTCATATTAACATGATCATATCATAACTAATTAGACTATAGTTGGGGTTTGTAGTGTTTAGGATGATAGTTTAAAATTGTAATGGCATAATCATAAAGACTACTCCTACCACATACATGGAATCCACAATCAAACAAGAAACGCTTCATCCAAGTATATTAATAAAATAAGACTAAAGATAACATCTTTATTATGCATAAAGTCACAAATACAATAAGGAATATGTGAGCCATACCTTTCCCAAATTGGAATTGGAAAGAGAGAGCCTACTTCTACTCCTTCCTTATTTGTACTAAAGACTAGAGGCTCTCCTTTCTACAGCCTAAACTCCTCTAATACTATGGAAGATAGTGGATACCATAGAATAAAGCTCAAGTGGTGTGTGTGAGAAGTGTAGGTAGGGAGCTCTATTTATAGCTGGAGAAGGGTCGGTTCCCGCCACCAAAAGCACGCGAATCAATCTTCATCATGATCAGGGCACCACAGGGAGTTGACACATGGAAGTTGACTATGTTTTGCGCATATTTTACTTCGATCGAATAGAAAAGTGAACCATTTCCTGGATGCTTCCTCGGGGTGACTTCCAGGAGGGTCCCATTAACTGATATCGGTGACACATCGTTAGATGGCCTTGAATACTTCTGTTTTTGGGTCATTTGATCCATGTGATGCCATGGGTTGCTGCTTGATTGGCTGGGATGATAATTTATAGGATTGCTCCCTCTCTTTTATCTCATTTCCTGCATAAAATGCCTACATGCACTATTCTTCCAGAGACAAGTGGAAATAGGTTAAATAGAAATGTGATGTGTGCAAGAAATGATCTTTCCTTCACATAATGGAGTTATATTTACGGATGAAATTAGGATATTACATCCATCAACAGGCCTGTGGAAGGCCTGGGATCTGCGTGTGCTGGGATCTAATGAAACGGGGCCTTCGAGCCTTGACTTGGAAGCCCCTGCAAAGTAGGGTAAATGGTTCTGATCAACCTTGCAAAATCGGGCAATCGGGTTTCACTCGATTCTACCCGGTAGCTAGCCCACCGAGCCCGGGGCTCGACCATCGAGGAAAGTCACTGACGGCTCGGCCCCTCTGACTCACGAGCGACTCACGGATAGGGACCAAAGAAAATTCAATATAATAACAACCTGGCCCATATGGAAGCGCGCGGGGGCTCACCGCAGGGTACCATGGGCACAACTGGAGGTCGTGGCCGACCATGGGAAGCTCAATTGTCGCGGTGACCATGGTCGAACCGAGAGCTTAAATTTTTCATCTAGTTTCCCAATGGAATTAAGCCAATCAACTCCATCCTTGGACCGACCGCCACTCTCAACAGGAGGCTCGGGGCTACTGATGGGGTTCTGTACCCCAACTACCAGAAGGTATGAGTTCTTCGCAGCATGTAGGTACATCATCCTACGTACCCACCAAAACATAACACCCACGCAACATCCTAGAGGGTTGCCCTCTCGGAGGACCTAGATGGCAGGTCTAGGTCGGGGGTGCCATAGACCGAGCTCACGCATCAGGCGGGCATGTAGCCTTTTATGCAAAGTGGGCACCATCGCGATCGAGTAAGGGGCACTCGAGTTCGTCCCTCGTGCACACTGCCAGATCATTTTGCACTCTTTACATCCCACCACATCCAATGACGTGGTGGGGTGCGTGCGGCATGGCAAGCCCGCATGCTCCCTGCTACAACTCTCCCCCACGACAAGATGGCCGTTGCGGGATTGTGACTTATGCGCCCTAGCTTCTTCCCGAGACACTCTGCCAGATATACAGGGTGGATATGCATCCTTCTAAATCGAGTCCCATTTATGAGGAGCCATGGTGCAATTGCATGATGGGATAGGGCGGGTCGGGCGACCTAGAAAGGGAGGTCGACTACTACCTCTAGGCGAGAGAGAATGCTCCCTTGTAAGAGAACTTCTCCATTTTTGACAAAGAAGAGCGGGACACACGATCTGGACGTAGGACACCTTGTTGGAACCAGTATAAATTCTTTGTGTACATAGCTAGGCCACCTCAGGAACGAGCGCGCAACACAATTAGTACTAGTCGGTAGTGCGAACACCGACAAGATACATGCAAGAAGATAATGAACAAGTTCATGCAATTGTAATATTATTATGCATAACTATATGTCACTATGTGAAACCTATGTTGTCTAATTTCAGGTGGAACAGGAGGTCAAGATGAGAATCGAGAAGATCAAGGTAGAGGTGTTTTGTGGTGTAGTAACAACCAGGAGTAAGAGACTAAATTTATGAAGAAGCTAAGGAGGAGGAGGAGGGGAAGCGGGAGGGGAGGGGGAGGAGCAAGATATAGGAGACTTAGGACCATCATTCAGGTATCGGGCTACAAAAAACTCTCGCACTGGTTGTGCCTTTTGTACAAAGATGAAGGATCACTCCCGTCGGTGACTGGTTGGTAAATGCATAATTTAAAATTGAATGTGAGGTACAAATTTGATATGTTGACAAATCTAATATGTATTTATAATGACTTGTAGGCAATGGGATGACTAGGTTTGGGATTCTCAATGAAACCGTAGGCAGGCAAACACGATGTTGGGGGCCATGTGCCATCATGATTATCCAGACCTTCTCATTATAAAAGGTGAAGAGCAAACTGCATTAAATTGGAAGCACTACAAGATTGCTCTCTATAACCTGTGCACGAAAATGCAGCAAGAGCTGTCTGGCATGATCTTTTTGAATGATTTCTCTATATTACATCATGCTTATCTCGATAATATTGTTTATACTAGGTGTAATGTTGTTTTTTGTATGAACGGTATTGCTGGCCCGAAGACCATGATGCCGCTCTAGAGGCACGAGAACGCAAAGTCTTCCATAGAGAAGCGCACATAGATGTGAATGACATGATGTCAAATGCACGATCATTGGTGTATGCTTGTACTACAAGTAGAAGCTTGGACAACAGATGAAAAAGAGTATGGGGGCTTCAAAAGTTTACCTAGAGGAGGATCAATACCGTCAGGTAATGATTCCTTGGTTGTAAAGTGCTCTGATGCTTATTATGCTTTATGTGCTTCTGGGGCATCGATTGAGTATCAAGCAAACTCTAACACAAAGAGACTCATCCGTGAGGCTGGTGTTGTTGTTCTCCATTTTTATGGTAGAGATGGTCATATTCATCTTTCAAAAAGAATGGTGAGCTTAGTACATTCACAATTTGTTCATACTATGTTTTTTTGTGCATTCATGTTTCTATTGGCTCCGTAGAATGCTAAAAGTGACGAGGAGCCCTCTTTTGTTGATGATTATATAAGAGGGCATAGGGGCACCCATGATAGTCACCTGCGCACTCCGATAGCCACTCAGAACTTGGTGTGTCATACTAGTCAAATTTATGATTAAGCAATAAAATTGTTGCCTAATTGCTTTACAATTAATTTTTTATGCAGGAGAAACAAGCTCAAAATGTGGGCTGACATCATGGAGATGATTATGATTTTAAAAAGCAAGACATCGACGTCATGACTTTGTACAATTCGAGTGGAGAAAAGTGTCACGGGAGGTGAATCTGTACCTCTCATATTAATTTTATTCTCATACTTAAATTGTTTTTGAAGTGTTACCTTATAAGTATGAAATAACATTTCTGTAGGTATTCGATGTTCAATGGTATCTTCAACACCGATGAAGTTCTCTCACAGTCACGGTCAACACAAAGTAGAGAGAACTCTTCTTGACATAGGTGTGCAGGAGATGACTCAAGGTGGCAGCAAATGAAGGACCGCATAAGACAAGAGATGGGGGACAAGCAGATGAGGTAACAAATGGAGGATCACAAGAGATGAAAGACTTGTCTCCTACATGTCATCATCACAACAACAGATGCATGTACATTACTAAGAGTTCAAGTATTCAAAAGAACAATTTAGAGAAAAATTATGCTAAACGGGTTGGAAAAAATTTAGGAATACTTTTCTTAGTTAGGACTGTCTGTCGCTATTATGGCATCGCTACCGCCGCCTCCACTGCTACAAATGCCTCAACCGCTACAGATGCCTACACTGCCTCATCCCGTTGGAACACTGATATATTTTATATTATTCATTTTTGTAAACCGTTAGTATACTTATCACACTTCTGAATCGGAATTGATATAACACGTATCATTATTGATCGACAAAAATCATCATCAAGGACACCACAGGCAGAGTCCTGTAACAAATTTACACACTCCATCTCTAGGAGGATAAGATGGAGGAGACGATAACGTCGAACAATTTTTTGTTCCTAGTGGTAGCAACTAGTACGATGTAAGTGTCCATTTCTATATGTGTTTTGCTGCCTATAGCATATTTAGGCCCTATTTGGAACCCCTAGAGATTATTGTTAGCTGCTAAAAATAGCTATAGAGGTTCTGAAACAGTATAACTAATAACACAGCTAATTATTAGCTAACCCCCAGCTAACAATAAGCTCATTAGCTGGTCCAACTCAGCTAATCCTAGCTAATTGTTGGCTAATGTCTATTCTACCCCTCACTCCTCCCTCCCTCTCCTGCCTGTTAAGGAAACAAACCGCGCCTCTCCCATGCGCAGCCCCTGCCCAATGCGTGGCCGCAGCACCGTCCCACCCCAATGCGCAGCCGTGATGCCGCCCTGGTGCCCCTTCCCAACGCAGCACCAACCCGTCGCCCCAGCCGAACGCGCGTCGGCGCTGCCGCCCGGCGCCACTCCACAACGCAGCGCCAATCTGCCCCTGCTACGGAGTCGCACCGTCGGGCGCCCCCATTGCGTCGCCGCCCTGCCACCCCTCTCCAATGCATCACCGCCGCGCCGTCACTACGGAGTCGCGCCGTGGCCCATCCCCTGTGGAGTTGCGCCGTCGTCTGTCCCCAACGCACCTTCGCCCATCCAGAACATGCCGCTGCCGATTCCCAAAGAGGGGGGCTACACCACTGGCTCCGACGGGTGCCGAGATCGTTGTCACCTTCGTCCACCGGTGAATGTCTTTTACCGCTACATGATTATTTCTTCCTGGAATCAAAGATCTGACGCTCTTGACATGGTGATGGTTTCTTTCTTCGTGGGATGAACAGGTCCTTGCCCTGCCGCCCTCTGGAATCACACCCTAGGTCATCCAATCGTGATGCCCCGTCCATGGATTTCTTCGGAGATGAGGAGGAGTACAGCACAAATGCAACACCGCCGTCGAATTGCTTCAACAGAGACCTATTCCCTGATTTCAACTAGAGTCTGGGTCAGGGTCGGGGTATCCATTCACCAAGATCTGCTGGAATGGCAGGATTTGACCTCAACTCTAGTGGCACCGAGTTTGTATGGTTCATTGTTAATGCTTAATTGAAATAGTCACTGTTACATAAGTTTTTATAGTTCAAAATTTGTTTAATGCTTGAATAAAATAGTTAGACTGCCAAACACTTTTGTATGTTGCAGTAAATGGCAACACAAATAAAATAGGGGCACTACAGTCAATTGTCTCTAGCAACCAAAGAATTAGCTATGTGTTCCAAACAGCCTCCAGCAAATAATTAGCTAGCTAATAATTAGTTAGCTCAATCCAGCTAATAGATTATTAGCTGTTAGATAATTCTCAGACAAGGAGGAACAAAGAACACTCGATGTTTTGGTGCTGCACTGACTTAGCAGCATTTGTGAATCTTCCTTGCATTATATAAAGGTTACAATGATTTGAAACTCCTGTCATAACCTGCACTAAAGCGCGCATTACAACAGCTAGTAACTGCAGGTATAATCTACACTAAAAGACCCATTACAGCTGACTAGTAACTGCAGCCAAAATCTTCACTAAAATACCAATTACAGCTTATCAGAAACTGCTGCCGTAACCTGCACAAAATGCAAATAATTACAGCAGCCATAACTTACTAGTATAAAAAACGTGCACATGTTTATTCAATAATATTATCCCGCTAATCCTGATGCGCAAGCTTATTTTTGATGACGCCGCTACGATTGCAAAGATCACGAAGACGATCACGTCGGAGCGGCTTTGTAAGCATGTCCGCCAACTGGTCACTTGTGTTGATGTATTTCAGCACCAACTTTCCATCGTTAATGCAATCACGAAGGAAATAGTAACGAAGATTAATGTGTTTGCACCGGTCATGCTGACCTGGGTTCTTGGTGAGAGAAATGGCAGACTTGTTGTCTATGTAGAGTGTGGGTGGGGCGACATCTCTGTTCATCAGGTCGGCGGACAATCGTGAAAGCCACAGACCTTGACATGCTGCAGTAGCACCTGCAACATACTCCGCTTTGCAAGAGGAGAGCACCGCCACGCGGTGCTTCTGAGATTGCCAGGTCACTGGACTTCCCCCTATGAAGAAGAAAATGCCTGATGTGCTCTTGTTGTCATCTCGATCACCAGCTAGGTCCGAGTCACAATAGCCGACCGATTCAAGTGCTCCGCTGCCGCGGTTGAAAACACATCAGTAGTCCAATGTACCGGCAATGCGGCGCAGAAGATGTTTCACTGCACTCATGTGTTCAGTTGTTGGAGCCACAATAAATCTGCTACTGTACCCAACTGTGAATACAATGTCAGGGCGAGTGTACCAAGTACTTAAAACTTCCAACAATGCTCCTGTACAGCTTGGCATCAACTAGCGTATTAGTGCTTGATTTGCTCACCTTGAGTCTTAGTTGCATTGGAACACTGCAGGAACTGCAATCCTCAATCCCTACCTTCTGAAGGATTGTTCTTGCATATGCACTTTGAGTAAGAGTAATGCAACTATTAGATTGCGTTAGCTCGATGCCAAGGTAGTAGCTGAGGGGACCGAGATCGCTCATTTTGAAGAGATGCTTCATCTCAGCCTTGAACTCGTCGACCTCTTGCTGTTGTGCAGCCACAATGATGAGATCATCAACCGACAAGTAAGAGTGTGTTGCAGCTTAACGTAGACTGCTTGTTCGGTGGTGCTGCATCTGAACCCAAGCGAAAACATAGTGCTATCAAGCTTGGCGTTCCACGCTCTGGGTCTTGGCGAAGGCCGTAAAGTGCCTTGCGCAGCTTGTAGACTTTGTTCTCTTGTCCTTCAAGCTCAAAACCATGTTGCTGAGTGACGAATATGACTTCCTCGAGATCTCCATTGAGGAATGCAGACTTGACATCCATGTGGTGTACCGGCCACCAATGTTGTGCGGAGATGGCGATGAAAAGGCGAACTGACTCCATTCTTGCAACTGGAGTAAAAACATACTCAAAATCCACACCAACACGTTGTGCGTAGACATTGGCTACCAGTCTTGCTTCATGCTTGATGATGACACCACTTCCATCTTTCTTTACCATTAAACCCACTTCAGCCCAATGGGTTTTTGGTTTGATTGCAGCTCGACAAGTGTCCAGGTGTCATTGTTGTTGATGGCTCACAGTTCTTCCAACATGGCTTGACACCATTCTGTGTGTGGCTCTGCGTCAGCAAATGAGGTCGGTTCATCCACCATATTCTAGTGCAGATCTTCAAGAGCACTGAACCGAAGCGGTGCATTGTTGAAGTCTGCATCCAGGTCCTCGTGGTGCTCTGGTGGTGGAGAGACAAAGTCCCCAGTAGGAGCAGCAGGTGGGGGCATCTCATCATGTGGCGTGCGCGGTGGAGCAGAAGGTGTGGGAGTGGGTGCTGCCACTCTTGATGTAGTGATTACCTCTGTGCTGTACTCGATGATGAAGGGCTCATGGTTGTTCACCGTCTTCTTGTCGTCGTTCTCCTAGCACCACCCAGCAGATTCGTCTAAGACAATCTCACGCGTGATGATGATGTGCTTCTTGACGGGGTCATTGCACCTGTAAGACTTGATGCCGTTCTCGTACCCGATGAAGATCGCCTTGGAGCTGCGGTTGTCGAGCTTCTTCAGATGTGGCAGCATGTTCCTGATGCGGGCGATGCAGCCGAAGGTGCAGAAGTAGTGCACGGCAGGGAGTTTGCCATGCCACACCTCATACGGCATCTTCCCATCGAGTGCCCGTGTTGGGGCACGGTTGAGGATGTAGACAGCTGTGGAAACAACCTCTACCCAGAAATAGCCGGGCAAATTCTTCGCCTTGAGCATGGATCGTGCCATGGCCACCACGCTCTGGTTGCGGCGCTCAACCACCCCGTATTGTTGTGGCGAGTATGGGGCACTGAGCTGCCGCTCGACACCGCGCTCTGCGCAGTACCGACCGAACTCCACAGATGTAAACTTTCCCCCACGATCAGTGTGGAGGACCTTCATCTTCCTTTCGGTCTCCGCCTTGACAGCCGCTTGGAAATTTTTTGTTTCCTGTGCTGCTTTGTCCTTGCTGTATAGTAGTCGCAGCCACATGTATCTGCTCATATCATCAACTAACAACAAAAAATATTTGTTTCCACGCGGAGTTGCTGGTGTGATAGGACCACATATGTCACCGTGGACAAGGTCGAGGACGTGCTCTGCACGATGTTGTGCTTGCATAAGGAAGGGGTTGCGATGTTGTTTGCCAACAAGCCAGGTGTCGCATACCTGATCCACCTGATCATGTAGTGGCAGCCCGCGTACCATCTTTGCCATCCTGCATAGCGAGGCAAATCTTAGGTGCCCAAGCCTGGCATGCAGCCGCCAAGCCACGTCTAAATTTCGTGCGGACAGACACACGGGATGGCCGATGTTCAGCTCTAGGTTGTAGAGGCATCATAATGATCGCAGCACCTTGGCGAGTAAGCGTCAACTCTGGTCGAAGATGCGTAGCATGTTGTCATCGATCACCACACGACAGCCAGTCTCGTCTAGCTGGCCAACACAAATTATGTTGGTCTTCAGTCGTGGGATGTAGTACACCCCTGTCAGCGCACGGTGTTCACCGTTCTTGCAAGTGAAAATAATGGTGCCACCACCCTCAATCTGAACGATGGAGCCATCACCAAATTTGACAGTGCCGCACACCCCGGCGTCGAGCTCCGCAAACACACCTTTGAGCCAAGTCATGTGGTTCGTGGCTCCTGTATCCAGGACCCATCGATGAGGACCTTGTTCCTTCGTTGGGCTGATCTCGGATAGCTCTTTCTGCTCCTCGACCCGAATGGCCGAAGTAGGAGCGGTCGGTGCTGCAGCAGTATTGATGGTGACAGCGTGGGCCATCAGCAAGGCATGTCTTCTTCTCCCTGGACCAGATGAGCCTCCTCATCCCTCCTTTTCTTGCGGCATCTCGAGCCCAATGGCCTCTTTTGCCACAGTATGCGCAGATGTCATTGCAGTCAGCTCGGCTAGACTGCACCTTGCCACCAAGCGACCCAGTGATGTGACCACGGCCACGGGACTTGCTGCTGCCACCTCAACGTCCGACGAAGCTGTAGCTATAGCCACCATTTTCACCATCACATATCTTCCTCCTCCGTGAGAGGAAGGCGCCTGCTTCTGTCCTTGACAGCGGTGGATGAAAATTTCTTGCGCCGTTGGACAGCGCGCAGCCGTCCGCCCGCCTCTTCGACCGAGACGGTGTTGAGAACAAGTAGCGTCTCGATGGAGATCGCCACCTGTTCCAGATGCCCAGGGACAGAGTGCGGCATCTTCTTGACATCATCCTTGTCAGTGATGTTGTTGCCGAGGACTCGTAATTGATTGGCGATAGTGGTGATGCGCAACGCGAAGTCTTCAACCGTCTCGCCGGGCTTGAATGTCATCTCGGTGAAGTCCTGGTGTAGCTACTCAATATTGGCCTCCTTCGCCTTTCGACACCAACTCGAATGGATTGAATCGCTTCCCATGCCTCTCTTGCAGACTCCTTCACGGCCAGGCCTGCCTGCATATTTTGCGGCACAGCACGCAGTAGAGCGGCCAGCGCATTCCGGTCCTTCGGGAACTCATCGGTCCCTAGGTCGATTGCGTCCCACAAGCCCTGTGCTTGCAGGTTTACCCGCATGACCAGTGACCACTCAGCGTGGTTGGTCCGTGTGAGGATGGGGTAGACAACGGATGCTGAACTCCTTTCGACGACTCGCTCAAAGATCACCTCATGGCCAGCATCCCGACGCTGTGGTCGACATGGTGGAGGGGAGGGCGAGTGTCGTCGAGGTGGGCGGCTGCCTCGTGGAGTCCTCGAATTCGACATGGCTCTGGTACCAAATGTTAGATAATTCTCACACAAGGAGGAACAAAGAACACTCGATATTTTGGTGCTGCTGACTCAGCAGCATTTCTGAATCTTCTTTGTATTATATAAAGGTTACAATGACTTGAAACTCCTGTTATAACCTGCACTAAAGCGTGCATTTTAACAGCTAGTAACTACAGCCATAATCTACACTAAAAGAGCGATTACAGCTGACTAGTAACTGCAGCCATAATCTTGACTAAAATACAAATTATAGCTTATTAGAAACTGCTGTCATAACCTGCACAAAATGCAAATAATTACAGCGGTCATAACTTACTAGTATAAAAAACGTGCACAGGTTTATTCAACAATATTAGCTAGCAAATTTTTAGCTCTAGGGGTTCCAAATAGGGCCTTAAACTAACCTTTTATTATTATCTACGTGCACATGAAAAAATCCCAAAGTTTAGCAAACAAAAGTTACATGTGGATGTTACTGCATAAAATAAAGGAGCCTGTTGTGTCAGTTTTTAACAAAGAAAAACAGAGCGTGAATATGCTTGTTTTGATGCTTGTTTCACGGTTAGGGTTTTCATTGGTATTTTATTTATTGGGAACCGGAATGGCTTGCATTCCCTCCAAAGATTTGTGAAGGCAGCAGATATCTGTTTTTGGATGTTTTCCTTCGATGTCATGTGACCGTGGAGCATCCTTTTGCACTATGGATAACTCGACTGGTGCATGTTCCTCTGCAGCAATGCCGACTTTTGCCAAAGCTTTTGGAATTGAGACAAAATTGATCGAATTGAAATGAATCGGGAGAAGAGAGAAAAACAGAGGATTTCTTGCCGGTGATGAACACCTGCAAAATTGGCCTTTGATTCACCCTGATTACCTCATATTGAGGGAGTACAGAGCCTCTATATAGGCCAGGGAGCTCGCCACTCCACTCTGGCCACTCCGCGGACGATCTGGCATTCCCGGAGGTCGAGGTGGTGGGAGCTGTTGCTCGATGCGCACGTCACGGCATCCTCCGCCGAATCCGCGCCACGCTCTACCTCCCTCGCATTCATGCGCTGCAACGCCCTGACCGTGCCAGCCAATTGAGCACCGAATTGCTAGGGGAACCTAACACATGCACACACACACCCGAGACCTCACCGCCGTCCATGGCGCGCCGTGCACACGACAAGCTCGCGTCACGTTCTTGCCGTTCACATGTCGTGGCGCTTGTTTTCCCAACATACACCCCCTAAACTACGACACAACACATCCATGATCACAGCAGCGCTGCCTCCTTCTCCTTCCGGTGGCAGTCCCGCGCCATGTGGCCGCGTGCCACACTCGAAGCACCTGCCGCGGTAGTTGCTCCTGCTGCGCCTGCCGCTGCTGGAGATGGTGCTCACATCGTCGTCGTCCCTTTCATTGTTCCTGTGGTTGCTGTTCCTCCGCTGCCATGAATGCCATCACCCTCATTCGACTGATTCCCGCTCCGCCATTGATTCTTGTCACGCTGGCACAGTCAAGCCTCCCACTGTTTTTTTGTGAGCATCAATTGCTCAACATGCTCGGTAGAAACCTCGATCGCGCACCGATCTTCCGCAATTTGATGCCACCCAACGAGCTCCTCCATCATCATGGCATTCAGATCGAGCAACATTTCGATCGCCCAGGCGATTTGGTTGAATTTCTTCAGAAGACGCGTAAAATCTTCTTCACAATTCGGCTTTATTCAATTCTTTTGCCCAATTCTCGCAGATTGCATACAATTCCGATAATTCGGATGACGAATTCGTCAATGGACTCACTGTGGGCAAATTCAATTGTATCGAATTGCCGCAGGGAGCTGCGCATTCACCTCCTTCACCCTCGTGTTGCCCATCCGCATCCTGTTGATGCCATGCCAAGCCCCAAACGCAGTCTTCTTCACGGCGATGCCCGCTTTCAGCTCCGGCGGCACTGCTCGCAGAATCATGGCCAGGGAGAGCATGTGTTCCCTTCTGTCGGTGCTGACAGCCTGCACCGCCTCTCATAGCCCGAGCGCCTCCATGCTCACCTGCATCACCAAAGCCCACTCGAAGTAATTCGACTTGGTGAGCATCGGCTGCTCAATTTCCGCCCAATTCAGGGCGAATTTCTCGGCAGATCCCGAGCTGCCGGACCCCGGCGTGCCATGGGCCCTCTCTGCGTCTGTGGAGTGGTTATCGCCCTCTATCACGCACCTGCTCTGATGCTAATTGTTGGAACTGAGAAGAAATCGATCGGATTGGAATGAATCGGCAGGAGGGAAAATAGAAGATTTCTCGCCGGCAACGAACACCGGCCAACTTGTCCTTCGATTCACTGCGATTACCACAAATTGAGGGAGTAAAGGCACACTCTATATAGGCCAGGGAGCTCCCCCTCCACTCTGGCCACTACACGCACTATCTGGCATTCTCAAACGTCGAGGTGGCGCGAGCAGTGGCTTGATGTGCACTTCACGGCATTCTCCGCCGAATCTGCGCCACGCTTTACCTCCCTTACGTTTGTGCGCTGCAACGTCCTGACCGTGCCAGCCAATTGAGCAAGGAACCTGGCTAGGGGAACCCAACACACAAGCACACACACCCACCCCGAGACCTCGCCACAGTCCATGGCGCTCCACGCACACGACGCACTCACGTCGCTTTCTTTCGCGCACGTGTCGTGGCGCTTGTTTACCCAACAAAAGCACCCGTCGACTCTTACATTATAGACACTAGCTGGGGGCTGTGACGTTGCAGTGCCTAGAACTGACTCTTCTGCCCCACCAGATCTGAATTTGAGGTCGCTATGAGCCCCTCGGCGTGGAGGGAGTTGTCGAGGGTGTATTAGAACATCCAACATATATTGATCAGTGTTACAAGACTATATCTATTGGGACAACACGACTAAATTCAAAGCCAAAAAAAATTCAATGTCCACTCTAGTTAGAATAGCAGATTGAGAATGTCTTCTAATAGAATCCCGTACATAGTCTGCGAATAATGATTTTTGTCTTGTAACATTACGGTTAATTTAGGCAGGTAATTTAGGAAACAATATAGCTTGCAGAATAGGCTTGAAATACACATATAGGGCCCATTTGGATTGTTTACCTTTCCAAAATTTGGTGTTGCCAAATTTTTGTGAAGGATTTTGCCACCCGAGGTTTGGCCAACATTGGTAGAGAAAATGAACTAGCACAACACATTAGTCCGTTGGCTTGCAAAATTTTGGCTTCAATCCGAATACACTCATATTTCATGGTCAACTACCAAATTTTGGTAAGGTAACTATTGGCAACAATACAAACACACCTATAATGACGAAGAGAAAATATCAACTACTCTTTTGGTTTTAAATTATTGAATATAATACCTCTATTGAAGAGTTGGAGTTTTCGTTAAAGATACGAAGAAGGAAGTTCGCGAGGAATGGAAAGAAAGGATGCTAAATGCGCCCTAAATGAGGCTAGCTGGAAATCTGAAATACTTGGATCTTCAGTCCGGGTGGTCTCCGTTCACACATCCCTTCTTTGAAATAAACGTTTGTAGCAACATCAATAAGAAGCCGGGCCATTTCTGTTCTCCAGGTATATGCTCCGAGTGAATCCCCTGCCCAAGGTAACATAAATGAGTACGCAATCCACGAGAACATCGTCAAGAGATGCTATGTCAGGACTCACCTTCTGAGGGTTCACCTATGCTTCTCGTACCAATCTCTGGATCAGTAGTTGGAACGCATAATAGAATAGACCGAGATCCATACAACAATTATTTATTAATAATCAATTAATTCTTACAAACATGATCTACATTATGTTTGGATGTGGTCGGGGACGACCTCCAAAATAGATAAATCCTCAAAACAGCGGAGCAGAACGGCGCCATGCCCAACAGGCTAACTCGGGAAGTAGAACTAGACCTAAACGCCATATTCACACGCTTCAACTTCTTCATATTGTGATATACCACATATAAAGCAAGAGTGAGTACATAAGGTACTACGCAAACCCTAAACACTACTCAAGGGGAGGTGTTTCATGCATTAGGGTTTGTAGCAAGGAGGGGCCATACGACTTAGTTTTGTCGAAAAGCATGTTGTGCAAGGTTCTTTTTGAAAAGAGTTTTGCCATAAGAGAGAGAAGTAGTTGAATAAATATTATTGTAGTTGGCGGGCCCTGGGGGAGTTTCATACCATCCCGCCAGTTCCCTCACTTTTAGACGAGTCTTCGGACCCATGGCTCTAACGACTCCGACACGCATGCCAACACTTTCCCAAAACAAGGAAGCCTCGACCACCCACAAACACATACACACACTTCAAATAGATGCACTAATGCTAATCATAATGAGCCAAGATCATAGTGCGCCAGACTGTGACAACGGCCTTCGGATAGATTAAGACTCAGAAGAGTTTGTACACTTTACCCACAGGCCATGCACACCTAGCCAAGGTATGACATGACGCTCATCCCATATTCCATGAGTAACCCCACAATCCAACCCCGACCCGATGCAGGGGCTATTTGGGCATTCCCTACTCAGACAGCCAACAGATGACCCATGGTCTCTGTGCCATTTCCTGGTCCACTATGCCCTCCCTGTCTCTCTAGGTGTCTCATGTGGCAGTCACAAGAAAGGTAGGGTGAGTCCCGCCCATACAGGTTTTGTGGTTGTGCAAGATCACTATGTTGAGGTCAAATGAACCAGTCCTTATGTTGGTCAGGCGGCTCCAAATCTTCCACGACAGGTGGACCATACCGAAGCATACTTCCTACACATTCACCATAACCCGCCTCAACCAGCATCCCTCTTCATACACAGAGTTCACTAATCACCCACCCATATCCTAACTCACACCACCAAACACCTTTTAACACATTTCACGATCATGTATACAGAGTGTAGTGGTTCGCAATGTGAACATCGCAGAGGTTCCCAAGCATAGTACTAACAGCGAGGTGCTCACATCACTGCTATAGTTTGGTGATGAAGGTGTTGGGTTGTCAAGGGGTGGTGTTGTCAAGGTCAAGGAGGGAATTTTGATAGTCACTACTATTGTCGTAACCGATGCAGTGTCTTTTTTCAAGCCATTGATAGAGAGTAACTATTGTATTACTGTTTATCATTGGCTAGTAGCTAACACCGCACTCAGTCATCGACATAGCCTATGCTACCACATTTCAAGTGGTTCATAGCATAGCAACATTTTGAAATAGACATACAGTCATGCAATGAAAACAGGGAATAGGTGTGATTGCAAAACATAGATTAAAGATCATCAAAGAGTTAGAGCTTGACTTTACTGTGTTTTATCAATGCCTTTGTCGAGTTCATCACGGTCGGGTTTTGAAGGTGACTTCGCGAACTCTCTGATTATTAAAGTACATTGCTACGCGAATAAAATATGAATAATTGATAAAAATTCAGGAATTCCTGATACCAATCAAATAAATACAGGCATTCATCCAATAATACGGTTGCTAAGGCTCATGAGGGGTTTATCAAAGAGTGCAATATCATATTTGGATCTTATTTGTAATTAATACTATGTTACAGACATCTAAGTTATTCTTGAAAATCTACAGTCAATTTACTAATTAATTTTGTTACAGTTTGCCCAACTATTATTTTTATTATCTTGTATAAGTTAGATAATATTTTAACTATTTATATGCAACATGACCCTAAATGTTGGATCTTAATATGGGTTTCATAGAGTTTATAGTCTTTTAAATGCCTCATTATTCTTTTACTAGTTTTCTTGCTTCATTTGGTCTATTGATTACTTATATTATGGTTTAATAGTCTATTATTGTTGTTATATATTTTTTTCATGATCTCCCTACACTAACAAGATTGTGTTTATTAGGGTTTCCCTAACTCATGCACCAGTTAGTTTAGATCCTAACATAAGTTCTAACATCTTTATTTGACTCATTTAAGGAGATCGCAATTCCCTGCAAGTTGATCATTCCTTGTTCGGATCTTAATACACCTTGATTCTTATTCCGGGAAGATACTAAGTTAAATTCTTAAAGACACAACAAAAGCAATGTAAGCAGCAAGAATAGCTATTTATTCTATATTAAGACATCATTGTGATCAAGGAAATCAGAGAGCAAAGATTGGATATTGGAATCAAGATTTGTACAGTAACGTCTTCGCAAAAGAACAAAAAATAGTGAAACCGAAGACTGTAGAATTGATGCGCCTTCTGTCGAAGTTTTGTAATGACACTTCCACTAATACTACTAAATCATAGTCCGCAGAAGTTTGTATTAGGATGGGGCACGTAAGATCAGAAACAAGATGATGACATAGAGTTTTTACATGTTCGGGCCGCGTGAGCATAATACCCTACTCCACGGGGTTGTTGTTGGTTGAGAATGTGTGAGGATGGCGAGTGTCTGAGGATGCTAGTTTGTGTGTGAGCTTAATCGTCTACTACCGTGCGATGCAACCCTTTTATTTGCTAAGGGCTGGCCGTTACAGTATATGCCTGACCCGTCAGGTGGCCTCGACTGTAATTAACCACCTATACACGATCTACATGCATAATTTGTGATTAACAATGTGATAAGGTGCCTTAATGGCAGCGTTACCAGTCTTGATGGTCCCCTGATCGTGTGTCATTTATATTGAATTAATGACATGTTAATCAGGTCTTGTAACAGTAGTTTAATAGCCTCTTGAATGTTTGCGCCATTGGAGATCTGATAGTCGTTGCAGGCTTAGGTCCGGAGGTCAAACACATGGCAGCTCTGGAGCTTCCCTCTGCGGGGAGCTAGGTCCGGAGCCACTTGACGCGTGGCTGCACCGGAGCTTCCTTCTACTAGGGGTTAGTTCTGGGGTTGCTGGACACTTGGTGGTACTGGAGTTTCTCTGTGAAGGGGGTAGGTACGGTCCCGCAAGACACGTTGCAACACCGGAGCTACCTAAACGACGGATGCGGGCCTAGTGCTGTCAGACATGTGTTGCCTTCGGAATTCTTCAACCCGGACATAGTAACTCCTTGGTTCTAAGTGCGGTATCCGGGGGTACCTAGTATCTAAGGTACCGACAGAGGCCGCCGAGCCCACCATTGAGAGAAATCCTCTAGGCTAAGTTATACTACCAGAGGTGGGTCCATCTTCGATTCCTGGGCTTCGACTTCAAAGTATTTTTCCAGGCGGTTGAGGTGAAGACAAAGAGTTATCCCATCGCCACGTGGCCCTTTTGACACGACGCTTGGGATCCTGGCGTGCGGATCTCACGCACTTGAAGGTCGCCAGTGCCCCCTACAAAATTCGTATCGGTTCCCAGCGTAAACTTTGTAGCCCCGTCAGGCAGTCGCCCTCGGTCTTCCAACTTCTCATAATGACAACGGTTTGTCTCGTGTAACTTTTTAAGCAAAGTGGACCCAGGCCCCCTTGTCATTGATGAGGTCAATTGCGATTCGTGTCCGAAGGTAGTTTCCATCCAAGTGTTGCGGAGGCTTACTAAAGGTGGAAGTACGCAGAAGGAGAGAACTCTTTATGCCTCCATCTGAAATTGCGCTTAGAGATCTCCGCCCTTGCAACCTTTCTTCCTTCTCTGCTCCACTTTGCAGTTGTGGAAGTTTTAATGCGACACTTTCCCCGGATCTGCTAAGGAGTAGCCAGCGGAGGTTCTTGTTCGGCAGTGCTTAGGCCGAAATCAAGTGTACGAGCGTGTGAGAGAGTATGACACGGTGGTTTTTACGTGGTTCGGGCCGCAAGGAGCATAACACCCTACTCCACGGTGGATTGTATTGCTTGTGAGTTTGCATGCGTGTGTGTGATGTTTTTGGTCCTTTGTAACAGTGGCGGTCCGATCCTTTTATAGACAAGGCCGGATGCCTTTCCAATGGAATCAGGGGCCCGACAGGTGGTCCCGGAGTGATCTTATCCTAAAGATCTAAGTCTTCTTGCATAAGCTTGCTATGATCGTGGCTTTGAAGACTTGCCGTCTTATCATCTATGTTGTTAGTAGCCCATGTGCCATTGCTGACAATGGCAGAGGATGTCCAGTCCAACTATCTCGGTTGATGTAATCTACCCACTTGGTAGTGTGGGATAGGCCTGCGGCGTCTTCACTGCGATGCGATTGGTCATAGCAGTACCTGACATTAGGCGGGCGCCGCGTCATGCGTCTGGGGAAGCCGCGTATCTTCAATCCTTGACATGGACAAGGCGCGCCGCCCTCATAACTCTCGCAACTCTTCGTCAGTAGAAAGTGGCTGGACTACGTGACAGCTTCAAGAGCTCAGCTCTGCGATGGAGGCTAGGTCCCGTCTAATAGACCGCGTGGCAGCTCGGGAGCTCACATCCGCAGATCAGGTCGGGTCCCATCTGGCGGGACATGTGGCAGTGCTGGAGCCCACCTATACGGGAGGTGGCCCGTCTGATGTCTCGGACCACGTGGCAGCTCTGGAGCCCTATTTCACGGGGAGGAGGGATCCTTACCTGCTGGACACGTGGCTGCTTTGGATATTGTCTCTGAGGGGAAGCTGAGCTTCTCCTTCGGGGTCTCTTGCGGGTACCCTGGACTACACATCTGAGGTAGACGGGTCCGAGCCTCCTAAACACGTGGCCCCCTTGGACCCCGCCTCTTCTGGGAGACGAGGTTCCTAGGTGGCTCTAGCTTGTGTGCGAGGGTACCCGATATGCCGGGTAATGACAGCTGTGATGGAGTTGGGACTTCTTTGGAGCCGGATCAAGAAAAATGAAGACTTTTCGTTGGACCGCACCTACATGGGGTAGTCAAGTGAATCCTTCAACAACTTGATCCACGTAAACAAGTTCCCCTTGAAGAAGGAGAACCATGGAGAGATCATCTACTTCATGTCGTATGCCATGGTGGGGCTCATCCCACAATTCTCAAGCTTCCTGCTGATGATGCTGCACTTCTACGGCCTGCAGCTTCATCACCACAGCCTCCACTCCTTCTTGCTAGTGGCGACTTTCGTCCACTTTTGCGAGATGTGGGTGGGTGTGCTGCCATGCATCAAGCTCTTTCGGACCTTCTTCATGGTCCATGCAATTAGGAAGAGCAACAAGCACCTTGGCTTCTACTACTTCGTGAAGCGCAAGAACTCGCCGCTCAAGTACCTAAAGACCTTTCCTTCCGGGATGTGGGAAAGCTGGATGAAAGACTAGGTGGCCATCACGGTGTATCGCCATGATATGCTCGAGCTGCCTGACAGCCTTTCGGCCTTCGACAATGATATTTGGGAGGTGGCTCCGACGCTATCAGAGGAGTACAACCTGATATTGACAAGGATCCGAAAGTGCGTCGAAGGAGGAGTGACTCCTCTGATGGCCATCGCCAACTTCCTGACTAGCCGATGGGCTCCGCTAAATATGAGGGAGTTGCCCGCCTGGGCATTCATTGGAGAACACGATCACAATCAGATTGAGATGAGCTTCGGTTCTAATCAGAATGAAGGAGCTTCGAAGCTTCATCTCCAAAAGTTGTAGCACAGAATCATTCGCCCTGATGATCTGACTCCTCTAGTAGACTTATTGCCCTTAAACACGGTGTTAGAGATCAGGAGAAAGCTGCGGAAGAAGATGCCAACTCTTGATGACCTAGGCCTTGTGGACAAGCGTCGGAGCGCTCCTCCGGTGGGGATAGTTATATCCGGGGCTCCTTGCTCCCATGAAAGCTCCAGACCTGCGCCAGTTAGTGGCAAAGGCAATCGCCCCGCAGCTTCCCCTGCACAGAAGTCTACCTCCGACCGACGTAAGGAGAAGGCTCCTGTCGAAGTTCTGAGTCACAAGCAGAAGCTGAAAAGGAGCGATGGGATCAGAGTGAGGAAAGCTCTGATAGATATGACCCGTCAACCTCGGCTCAGGTCCATGGTGATCGTGCCTCCAGCTCCGTCTGGTTCTTCGGCTCCAGTGCCTGCAGAGGGCGCTGGCTCCGGCAAGTCAACTTTCTCCCTGATGCCAGCTGTTGGCTTTGGGTCTGGAGTGCAACCTCCGACACAAAGGTCCCAGAGGTGACAACGCCTGTGGCCGCCTCAACTCCAGGTTCGGGTCCTGAAGCATCTGCCACAACGGCGACGGCGGACTCTGGCTCCCAGCGCCCGAAGAATAGGATTGTGCTAATCGGAGCGGCATACTTCTAGGTAAGGATCTGCTCTTTAGTTCTTATTTTTATTTTATTCCTTGCTTTGTCTTGAATTCCCTAATTTCTGTTTCCATAATGTCAAGAACATGCACTGCAGCTTTGGTGCCTACTACTGCTCCGGAGGCGACATCAATTGAAGCTCCTGCACCGGCTCCTGCCTCTCTACCAGTGGAGGTGGCAAATGACACGACAGCTCTGGTGCTGGCTTTCGTGGAGACAAGTCCAGAGCTGGCAACCAAAGCTCCCATTTTAGTGTCGGACCAAGCGGAGGAAGAGTTTGTTGAAGCTCTGACAGTTCCGAAACCTTCTGTAGAAGCTCCGCTATCGGTGCCAGAAGAGGATAAGGCTCCAGCCAATGCTCCACTATCAGCCCCGGAAGCGGCAGCTCCAGAGGTGGTTATGTCTGAGCCGGAACAACCTGAAGATCCGGCTGTGGGTCCTTCATATTCTAAGCCAATGATTAAAGATTCGGCTGAGGGACCCTCTTCATCAGCCCTGGAGATTTAAAACTCTTGTTGTGGAACCATCTTCTGCCGCGCTGGATATTGATGAGCTCCCTGAGGTCGGTCCCTGCGATGTGGAACTATTGGATAACATGCTCGCGCAGCGGGATCCGTTAGTAATTTTGGAAGACCCACTAGAGCCCTTTGAGGCAATTTAGGCGGGCCTGGAGCTGATCCCCCTAGCATTATCTATCGACAACACTTGCTCAAGTCTTCACCAGGTCCAGCTCGCCTTCGACCACGTAAACAAGACTCTCTGAAAAGAGTGCAACACCTTAAGGCATTGGCGCAACAGACTTCATTTCAAGATGAAACTGACGCAATCCCGGCTGGCTGACCAAAAGGAGTGGGTGGCAAAGGAGAAGGCCCCGCTGGCGCAGTTGGACCGCACGCTCAATGAAAGAGAGGCCGTGATTAAGGGCCCCGATGACAAGTCCCAGGAGATATTTGAGCATGCTAAGGAGGTCGATGAGGCGGCTGACGATCGTTCGGACAACCTCAATGAGATGAATGAGCATCTTCTCAAGCACCAAGAAACCCTTGATCAAAAGGTGTTTGAAAAGTGGTGTGATCAACAGAAGGAGTGGATATGGCCGGTGGGGGTAAACATCTCCAAAAGAGAGGCTCATATCTCTATCAGGGAGGATAAGGTGAAGGCCAGGGAGAAGGACTTGGCAAAGCAGAGGAATTGTATCCACCTTCGAGAGAAAGAGCTCAGCGGCAAAGAAAAGCAGATAGATAAAAGTATCCAGCGGCATGCTAAGGAGGTCGAGTGCTTTTCCAAGGAAGGTTCTGCGGAACTTTCGGCTGCCAGAAAGTCACTGGAGGAGCTTAGGTGCGTGAGAGCAACAGAGTACCAGCAAGTCTGGGTTTCTTGGGGCAAGCTAAAGAGCCTCTAGTGCCGTTTGGTTTCAGTCCGGTACGTCCAGCTTACCCGGAGCTGGAGATGGACAAGGCTCTGGTGGCATTGACTTCTGCCGGCAAGAAGCTTAAAGCCGTGGGTGACGTGGTTATCGATGAACTGGAGACGGAAGGAAGCACCCTAGCTAAGAATGTTGCTGGATATTTGTTGGCGTGTTTCAATAGCTGGGACCCCCAAATGTTCTTAGCTCTGGTATTCAAAGCACCCGTTGTCGAGTAGAAAGAAACCGCAAGGGCTAGTGTTCAAGAAGCTGCCCAAACAGTTGTCTCATTCTTCAATAGGAAATCTAGTAGTTAGGACTTTTCCTTTTTTGCCTTCATATTGTAATCCTCATTTTGAATGAATGAAATCCGAAATCCTTCCGAATTCCATTTTTTTGTGTCTTCAATGCATGCCTTTTATATTATTGGCCCTCTGGTAGACGTGTTTAATGAATTGAAGGCATCTACCCTGAGGATTTAGACAATGTGTTGAAAACTCGATAGCTCCGAATTTGTAGCTAATATGGTAGCTTTGAGTTCTGAGTCTTGCATTTGATATCTCTATGGACCCTTTGTTATCTCGATGGCGGGCTCCCTAGGAGATGTCAAAGCTTGGTAGCTTCGATAGCTCCCACTGCTAATGTGTAGAACGTCGATGGCAGGCCCCTTGGGTGTTGTTGGAGCTTGGTACCTTCGACAACGCCCACTACTAACGTATAGAACATTGCCAGCGGGCCCCCTGAAACTTGTCTGAGATTGGTAGATTCGACAGCGCCCAGTGTCAACACATAGAACGTCGGCGGCGGACCCCTTGGGGGTTGTCGGAGCTTGGTAGATTTGACGGCACCCACTATCAACAAGTAGAACGTCGACGGCGGGTCCCCTAGGTGTTGCCAGAGCTTAGTAGCTTCAACAGCGCCCACTGTCAACGTGTGGAACGTCGACGGCGGGCCCCCTGGGGAATTTTGCAGCTAGTACTTAGGCAACATCCACCATCACTGAGCCAATTGCCATCGAATGTTTGTTTTTCCTGCACATAAAAAACAAGAAAAACAATAAAATTTATCCTCTTGTCTATAACTTATTTATGACTTATTATCCTTCTTTGAATTGAATATCTTGAGGAATTTAACATGATGAAATAAGTGTAATTATTGAATCTCTTTAAGTCCGATTGCCTTCTAGACATGACCTACTGGGACCTGCCAGGATATAGGTAGAGTGGCGTACTTAGGGTGCCTAACCAGTCTAAGTCGATAGCACACTCTAGACCTGTCATTGGCTTATGTTTTCAGATGAGTAGACCATATGACAATGCTCAAACTCAAAAGAAGATTATCAATACGACTTATATATCACATAAGTACCCTAGACTAAATTTCAAAGGGATTGCACAACAGCATTATAGACAAGAAGGTAAAAAAGAAATGAGCCTGTACAAGTGAAATGCACGTAGAGTTTGTCCGTATAAAATGTTTCTCATTAAGATCTGAATTAAAGGGGAAGACAAGGACATATTTAAAGTACAATGACCAAGTTAAGTGTGATATTCGTCTTGATCTATCCCAGGGAGGGTAAAGACACACCTGAAGTACACAACCAAGTTAAGTGCGTTAATACCCTTCTGAAAGTTCATCTAGGCAATCCCATGTGGGTTTTGGACGATTGATGACAAACAAATGAGATCCTAATGAATTTGTTGAGATGACTGCAGGTTAAGCAAAATGAGATAGTTTGGTGCACTAAAAAAGGTGAAAAATGAAGTGGTGTACAAAAGAGAAAAGCCCAACTGACCACTGACGAGAAAAGTAGATTTAAATGTATAGGATGTGTGTGAGAGACACATCCCAAGAGCTCAAGTCTTTGCGTAGGGCAAGGGCAAAATAACACCTAAAAATTCACTGAGCACTGGACTAGTCTGTTAACCTTTCTGGACTCAAATAACACAATGCACTAGACTAGTCCGATCATGGACCGGACTTGTCCGTTCAAGTCTCTGTAAACCCTTTCCACTACAGTCCGGAAATGTCTGTTCACAGCACAGGACTAGTCTGATGAACTCTGTGATGTTCCATATGACATAGCACCGGACAAGTCCGTTCTTGGATCAGACTAGTCCATTCAACTCTTTCTAGTTCAATTACACATGGCACCGGACGAGTCCGGACACCAGGCGAACTAGTCCGGAATACCTCACACAATTAGGGTTTCTAGTGTGCTGCATTCCACACCGACTTTTACACAACACACTAGACAAGTCTGGTACCCAGTACGGAATAGTCCGGTTATCGGGATTTCTAATGGTATCTTTTTGGAAACCCTATAAATAGTAGATCCACGGCCCCAAAATCATAACTTTCGATTCCTACTGTCTAACTCATAAACCCTAGCGTCGCCACCTGTCCCAAGAGCCCAAAAACACATCTTCCCACGCATCTAAATTCCAAAAAGGTGAAAATCAATTGAACACTTAGATTTGGGATTGGTAGGTCGTTGTCTACACGTCGTTGAGCTCTCGGGGTTTGATCTCTTTACACTCGTGCTCTTTCTTGTAATCTTTTCAAGTGTATTTGATCATTTTCTCATTGTAATTCTTGTGGGAGCCCTCAACGTGTGAGGTTGCCCCATAAACTCGGTGATTGCCCGTGATAGTGGAATGAAGTCGGCCTTGTGTGGTGACTTGAAGAGGGAAAGGGTTTGAAGAGACCTGGCTTTGTGTGGGCTTCCTCAACAAGGAGTAGATATATTTGGTGAGATCAAACCTCGGTAAAAATAGGTGTCTTGTGTGCCTTTTACTTTTGCATCTTGATTAAGGCACATAGTTGATCACTATCATAACTTGAATTGCAAATTGTTTTTCACGTTCAACTTCACAAAATCAATTGTAAATCCAAGTAATCTTATCTATTGTTCACATTTCAGCCTCTTAAAAGAATTTAAATCCTATATCGACACTTAGTCAAATCGGCATGCACAGAGCACACCAGACTAGTCCGCACACACAACCGGACAAGTCCGGTCAGTCATGTTTTTGACAATTTGATTAAGTGCAGGAAATATTCAAGGCCTATTCACCCGCCCTCTAGGCCACATTCAATTGGTATCAGAGCATTATCTCTATCAACAAGACTCACTGCTCCGAGAGATCAATGGCCTCTGAGAAGAACAACGAGACCCCAAAGGTTCTCAACACCGAGGAAGAGCAAGAAACTAAAGCCTTCGATGTACTAAGAGAAAATCCAAATGATGATGAAGAAGTATGTCAACTGAAGGCACTTCTGAGGAAAAAACTGCTGGCACAAAAGGGAAAAGAAGAAGAGAAGACGACGGGGAGTGGTCATCACGACTACTCCTAATATTCTTATAATTATAATCATCTTAATTCAAATAATCTCTATCTTTCTGATCCCATGGGAAAGCCTCCGCAATTTGACAGAAATGACTACACCATGTGGAAATACAATATGAAGAGGCATCTAATCTCTTTGAATCCTAGTCTTTGGCATTTTGTGTGCACAGGTGTAGATATCCCGGATACAGACGAAGAGCTCACTCCTAAACAAGAAAAAGAAATCCACCGCAACGCACAAGCTGTTGCAGTGATCACCTCATCACTAAGAAGAGAGGAGTTCACCAAGATTAATGGATTGGAAAGAGCAAAAGAAATCTGGGATACACTTAAAACAACTCATGATGCAAATAAGTCGGTTTGAGAAGCCAAATATGAGATGCTTGACAGAGAGTTGGGGAGATTCGCTATTGAGGAAGGCGAATCACCTCAAGACATGTACAACCTGATATAGGTGCTCATCAATAAGATTCGCGCTTATGGAAGCAAGAAGTGGTCTGACCATGAGGTGGTTAAAAGGATGATTAGAGCCTTTATGCCAAGAAACATCACATTATGCTCAATGATCCGAGAAAGCCCCGGGTTCGATAAAATGACCGCGGATGAGCTATTGGGCAAGATCATAAACCATGATATGATGGAGAAGGAAGCCCAATACGTCAAAGATCTAGTTGAGCTTACCTCCTCCAAAGAGAAGGAAGTTGCTCTCAAAGCAACATGCATGCCTAAAGGAAAGGAAACTCGTGAAGCTCAAGACGAGGAAGATACAAGTGACGTGATCACTGATCTAGATGGTGAAGAGATGGTACTCTTCTTCAATAAATTCAAGCGCATGATGAAAAGAAAACATGGCAACAACTCAAATGAAGGAAAGAGCAAAGAGAAAGGAAAATCCAAGGCTCGACGCACTTTCTATAACTGTGGCGAGTACGGTCACTTCATGGTTGATTACACCTATGAAGAGAACAAGAGGATGAAGGAAATGAAGCCGCTAGAGAAGAACGTCTTTTGAAAAAGGCAACAAGCTCATGAACCGCACATTGGCAAGGGGTGGGACTCAAATGACGAGTCCTCATCCAATGAATAAGAGGAGATGGCCACCATTGCCATCAAGAAACCCACGAAGAGGTCTACACTCTTCCCAAACATGGGAGGACGAAAGACTCACAATCACACTTGCCTTGTGGCTAAGGAAGGCAAGAAAAAGGATCTACTCACTCCTCCCTCACTAAATTCCCCTATTGATGATTTTTGTAGTTCTAGTGAAAATGAGTAGATGTTTAGGGGATTGAGTAAAACAGCGCTAAAGAAAATGAAAATATTGTCGGATGAAATCTTTGAGATGGAGGAGATTGTCAACCGACAAGGAGATATGCTCATCCGTGAAAGGAAGAGATATCAAGAGGTTGAGAAACTCCTTGAGCTTGAAAGAGAGAAGAGCAAGTCGCTTTAGCATGAGCTAGCCTTGAGTAAGAAAACTTACTCAAAGCTAGAAAACTAACACCTTGCAATTAAGGATGAACTTGCTAACTTGTCAAAAGTTAACAAGATTCTTGAAGTGCAAGTTGAGTCACTAAAGCGAAGTGGCTCCTCCTCCTCCAAAAGCTCACCTTCCAAAGGTGTAAGTTCAACAACTATTGCAACTTTCACATGTTCTATTAAGAAAAACACTGTTAAATCTAATTCTTCTACTTCTAATGTTAAGCATCCATTCCAAAGTGGCATATTTGACAAGGAGAAGATCAAATATGCACGTAGTGCATTTATGGTCACAAGACCTCCAAACGTCAAAGATGGTCTTGGGTTTAACAAGAACAAACACATGTCCACAAATTATCATGCTAAGAAGAAAATTAATTTTGTTAAGTAAAAATCGCATGAATCTGACATGCAAATACTATTTTGTACTTTTGATGTCTTGTATGTACTTATGAAAGACAAATTTGAAATGTATTTGCCAAATATGCAGGGCCACGCCAAAAAATTAGAAAACTTTTGTGTGGGTGCGCAAGACTCTTATGACTAACCTGAGAGGACCCAATCAAGCTTGGGTACCTAAAACAAAGGAATAATCTTGTTTTGCAGGCCTACTCCTCCGGTGGATCAAAATGGATGGTAGACAGCGGATGCACCAATCACATGACCGGAGAGAGTAACATGTTTGTGGAGTATGAGCACAATGTAGATCCAAGTGAAGGGATATAATTTGTAGAAAACAGCGAACAAAAGTTCCTTGGTGGCGATAAAATTGAAATCTCTTCTCAACATACTCTCTCAATGTCTTACATGTAGATTCTTTAGATTATAACCTTCTGTCAATATCTCAGCTATGCGACAAAAATTATAACTGTTTATTCACTAATTAGGATGTGACCGTTTTTAAAAGAAGCAATGGCTCGATTGCATTCATGGGAATGTTGAAAGGAAAGCTTTATCTTGTTTATTTCAACAAAGATAAAGTCGAACTCAACACTTGCTTGGTTGCTAAAGATAACATGGGATGGTTGTGGTATAGACGGCTAGCCCATGTTGGAATGAAAAAACTGCAGAAACTTCTAAAAGGTGGTCACATCTGAGGTTCAAAGGATGTTGTTTTTAAAAAGACAGGCCATGCAAAGCTTGCCAGGCGGGAAAACAAGTTGGAGCACCGCACCCCGCCAAGAACGTGATGACTACTACAAGACCGCTTGAACTTCTTCACATGGACCTTTTCGATCCAATTGCTTACATAAGCATCGGCAGTAACAAATATGGTTTAGTTATTGTTGATGATTTTTCAAGATTCACCTGGTATTTCTCTTGTATGATAAATCAGAAACTCGGGGAATCCTCAAGAAATTCCTGAAAAGAGCTCAAAACGAATTATCATCAACCGTGAAGAATATTAGAAGTGACAACGTGACAGAATTCAAAAATACACAAGTTGAGGAATACCTTGATGAAGAAGGGATATGAAAGAGCCCTAATTTCAATAATTCAAATTTCAGTTAGGACAAAAAAAAATAATAATAAAAGAAATAAAAAAGAAATGAGAAAAATAAATAAATAGAAACTCCAAATGAGGGAATTCAAAAAAATAAATTTAGCTACTATTCAAATGAAGTTGACACGAAGATTTGAGTTGACCAATGGTTTCCAAATATTTCAATTAGCCTCCATGCAAACTTTCATAATTTTGGAAGCAAGTTTGCTATTTAATTCAATAGCTACATTGAATTCAACTCAAATTCAAATTCAAGTTTGAATTCAAATGAAACTTTGTCAAATCAACAACTTGAATTCAAAATCAAATTCTACATGATTATTCCTGCCATCCCACAAATATCTAGCAAATTTTGGAATGAATTAGTGTAAAATCCATGTTTTCCTTATTATCAAGTTCAGTACCAGTTGGTTGTCAACCATAGTGAAGATCAATTATGGTTGTACACATAAACTTGATATCTTCAATAATCTTCTTTCACTCATACTGAAATTTTAGTAACAGAAGGAATGAACTTCAAAAATGACATTAGAATAATTTAAGTGACCTTTCTACGAATTTAGGAAGCTATTGAATAAAAATTTCTACGGGAAATTATTATGCAGTACTAATATATTCAAATTAATTTGAATATAGCACTGTACATTTAGGCCCTGCCAAAATATTCAAATCTGAGGCTATAATTTTTTCCGTGATCTCATAATATTCCAAATAGACTTCCTACTAATTTTCAAGATTTTTGAATTCCATTTGCCATTTTATTTGAGACGCTTAGCAAATTCAAGCCATGTTTAGAGTTCAAATTTTGAATTCAGTTCAACTCATTTGAACACCAAGATTTGAACACACCATTATGGTCAGCATAACTTGCTTGAATTATTCCCAAAGTTTCACAATTTTTGAAACTCAATTGCTATTTAATTCAGTGACCCCATTGAATTTCATTCAATTTCAAATTCAAGTTTGAAATTCAAATGAAACTTGACCAAATTCAAAATACAATTTCAGAGTCAAGTTCCAGATATTTATTTGAGCCTCCCCACAAAAAATCTAGAATTTTTCGATCATGTTTGGTATGAGAATTGATGTTGCAGAGAAGGGAAGAGGATAAGGGGAGGTGGGACCCACTGTCAGTCTAACCCACTCGGTTGAACCGACAGACATGCTCTGTATACGGCTGTCCCCGCCGATCGATGCCGGGAGCGCTTGCCAGCATGACACGGCATGCAAGCAGGCAGCTGCATGGCCTAAACACCCCCCTGTCCTATAAATAACCGTCCCCGGGCCGTCATCGTCGAGCTCCATCTCAGCTCCGCGCCGCTGTCGCCCAACACCACCATTTCCATTTCCTCCCGGTAAGCACCTCGGTCTTACCTCTATTTCCTTTGATGCAAACAGCGATGTTGGCGCCAAGTCTGTGCTCTATCTTCTACGCCCACTTTCTTAGCGTTTTGCTCATTGTGTTGGCCGTAGTTTGGAGTTCCGCGGACACCACTGAAGTTGAGGACGAATGACGCCTCTGCTCCACCGTCGCCAGTCCTCAACAAGCGGCGCCACAACTCAACCTCAACGGCAAAAAGGATTGCCATCCCGAGCTCTTTCTCACAGTAAAAGTCGTGCCTCTTTTCATTCAGTATTGAGCAGTATCTTCCAGTTTTTCTTTCGGCCTTTGCCATTGAACTAGCTCACTCCTCGGTTTAATTCTGTTTCTACATTTAAGAATTCTTCAATCCAGTTAAGGATTATATTCAGTACCTCCTAGCGCACCCGCCTGCCAAAAATTAGTACACGCAATCGAATGAAGCTTGAGATATTCAAGTTTTCCCCACTGCCAGTAGAACCCCGTCGGTCCATCGACGAAGTCGACCTTGCAGGTGATGTCACCCCTTCCTAACATCCAAATCATCATTCTCATGCTCCTAGAAATGTTTCTAGCTTTTTCCTGAGCCTTTTCCACCATCCCCATGCGATTCCGACGATAGACGAAACCCTAGCTCCGCCGCCGTCATCGCACTGCCATCTCCGGCCGCCGCCGCCGCGATTGGACCTCACCATCGTGTTGTGCAGTCGATTTTATGTTTTGGTGATCAGTACCAAGGTGAGTGGAGGTCGACGCAGCCGTCGCGGCGAGCTCGCCGGCGCAGCGCCACCGCGGCCGAGCGGTGCGTCCCGAGGAAGACAAAGACCGCGGGCCCCACATGTCGGTGACGCGTGCGAGCGCGCGGATCAGCTGTGGACACGGACCCAGTGTGGCTATGCGGGTTGATTCTGTGGCACCCGTGTGACTTCAACCCGATTGGCCCATTTCAAATCCGTGGGCCCAACCCTTTATTCAAATAATTTCCAATTGAAATTTTATTCCAAATTTCGCCCCACATTGGAAAATCCATAACTCCTAGTAGAATTGCTCAAAAATCTCCAAATAAATTCTGGTAGACTCATCTCAATCTCTACCTTGCAGTAATGCAAGTTATTGGACATGAAACTCCAAATATCTGTATAATTAATTCATTTGACCTAACTTCTTGGAAAATTAATTACTCCTATTCTGTTAATTGGAAAATTCACAATTTCTGTCAGAACGCTCTTATTAATACACTTGATCTCCAGTAAAAATTTCAAGTTCATTGGACTTCAATTACTGGGTTGATCAGTGTTCCAAATCTCTATGTAGTTATAAATTGAGAAAAATACAAAATCAATTTCAGAAATTTCCCCAAACTTGTAAAATCAGTTTCTCCGTGTAGGAAGCTTAGAAAATTGTGGAACAAATTTTCCTAGAACCAGTGAGACCCCCTCTACATGGTACAACCACTGGTAGCCATGATAGATCTCCAAGATTTCAACCAATAATTAGAGAAGGTTATTGCTTACCATAATTTTTAGGAACAACAAACTTCCTTGATCATCTCCTGATCTTTGCAAGAGTATTCACTATGGTCACTAGTATCCAACATAAAAGTCCCAAAGCACGTTAAGATCATTATCTTATTTTGATCACAAGATATTAGCTTATGACCTTAAGCATATTGATTTTTTTCAAAGTCATTCATATATAGTATATGCATAACGTGTAGTGACTGAAGTCGAGGAGCAGCCGGAAGCTTTGGAAGTCTAGCTGCCAAAAACTAATATAGACTCAGACTCGCATTCAGCCAAGCCCCGGTTTGCATTTAAGTTCCTTACAGTGTCTTTGCAGTTTTTATTCACCTTACATCTTCAGATGTTTATGCATTTACGTTTAACGTGTTTGACATCCACTTGCATGACCAAAGAACCCAGGGGGTGGTTAGAATAGCTCACAGACTCGTGTAATAATTGCCACGCTTATATTCATAGGAATCCGATAGAAGTCGAGTAGTTGAAATCTACTCACGAGATAGGATTTTATCACATGAGATGAATTGGATCAAGGAATGGTTTATAGATATGAAATTGAGACCGAGCAGCGGGTAGGATGCAGCGAGACTTGGTCTCACGTGCGTAGCCCTGCTTCTGTCGATTGAGGACCATTCCGTGTGCGGCCCAGCTGGACAAGCTTGAGTTGTACCAGTGACATACTGGAGAAATGGGCTCCAGCAAACTGACGTAGCTTGATACTAGTTTGTCGAAGCATACCGTTCCGTTTTATAGGTGTAGGTTAAGGGTAGCGAGGTGTAAATCAGCTGGTGGGCACGTCAGAGTACGCCCCACCCAGTGACCTCCTACTCGTGATGGATCGACCGGTTCGACATCCGAGTGTTTGGTGAAAGGTGGCCATATATGACTAGTATTGAAGTGCTATGTAGGTACTGTTGTAAGTAATCACTGGCACTTCCGAAAGTGCGTATGTGTCGTGTTGACCGGGTGTGTCCTGATTGTAATCACCGTCCCTCACGGTAATAGAGTACCACTTGTTCACTCTGTCGTGACGTAGTAAATACTAAAGAAGTCAGGAGAATACGATGTATTGAATTATAATTGTTTTGCAACCTTGTGTGGCTTAGAGATAGCACAATTAAAAGATTATAGTTTCCCCATACTTTACCTGTAATAGCATTATGTTCTTTGGGCATGTCATATCTTTGGGAAAGCGTTTCTTGTTTGATTGCGGAGTCTATGATGTGACGTGCCTTAAGAATGTCATGTGCTACTTAAAACACGACCATAAGGATCCACTTGTAGGCGTGTCCTTTATGATATTCCTCACCTATGATTAGTATTCACCCCTGCATATGTCTAGTGAGATGGGCTAGTCTTGCTGAGCCTTAAGCTCATATTTGCATTTAACAAGTTTTTGTAGATTATGCGACTGGTGACAGGTTCGATGATGAGGCTGCACCCCCTCCAGGGTTTGCAGCCGAGTGGGAACCCTGCATGCCGCTTTAAGTTGGGTGTTGCTAGTGTGAAATATCCAGGGCATGGATGACTTTGATTTTGCATAGCTATTGCCGAGAACGTAGCTATGATGTATAGTTCTCTTTCCTTTCGTTTAGTATTGTAAATCTTCCACTGTGTTTATAAATAAAGACTTGGTATTGTAATTTGTTCTCGTTATTTTCTTGTATACTGTTGGGTGTCGCATTGCACGACACCACCCAGCTGGTCGGGATTTCGGTCTCCACAATTAGGTGGTAGAATTGATGGAGCAAGGATGAGGATGAGGCGGGACCCACTTTTCATCCAAAGCAAAGTGCTGTTTTTGCACTCCAAGTGACAACACAAGCCATGCAAAGTACAGGCAGCTGCCTGCACTGTTGAGGTCGCCTCCAGCTGCCCCCAGCATGCCCTGACCTCCTCCTTATCCCCCTCCACGACCCTGAGTCGACCATTTCTTAACCTTGAAGTTTCCAGCGCCATTTCTACTCTCCTCCCGATTCCTCCTCTGTCCAGCAGAATAGGAGCAAAAGTACTCAGGTTTGCGCAGTTTTCTTTGCCTGTCCTCACTCACCAAGGTCGTGCGCACCTCCCTGACTATTTTCTTGCTCAGCTGGAGCCTCCGCGACGCCAATCGAAGTGGAACCGTGGCCGTCGGAAAAGCTCCTTTGTTTGCCGCTTCACTGATCATCGTCGACCCGACGATACAGCCATCATCTCTCCTCGGTCCTAGAAGCAAAAAGGTTTGCCTACTCATGATCTAGCTGCTTGTAAAATTTGAGCCAATGCCATGCCTCCTAGCCACCGTATTTCCATTTCTTCCAACAAACTTCGGTTATGAGTAAAGTTGGTTTGCATGCAAAATTCCTTTTATACTGTTGTATATTCCTTGCGCACGTGTGAAATGTTGTTCTACACGATCAGGCGCGTCACCTCGAAGAAGATTCATTGAGTTTCATCGAGTATTCATGACAGAATACCATTTTTCCCCAACCGCCGGTTTTTCCCTCCTCAGTCCATTGTCACCACCATCTTCCAAGCCATATATCTCCTTCTTATTGCCAGATTCTTGTTCCCTATGCTTCTATGAAGCTTCCCAAAGTCTTCCATATCGATTTAGCCCACCGTAGGGCTCGGCCGACATGGCCGAAACCCTAATCGCCGCCGCCGCCATCGCGCAAGCTTTTCCGACCATTGCCGGCATGTGCTGACCCCACTGATGTGCTCAGCACCTCAAACTATGGCTAGGCAGCGAGTTTGGGGAGGGGCTGTGCCGTGAATTGATGGGCGAGGTGCCGGCGAGGTGCCGCCACCGCGCGCCGTCGGAGCAGACGGTGTCGCGAGGTGGAACTGAGCCCGTGGGCCCCGACCGTCAATCAAAGAAGCGCATCGCTCGGATCGGATGTGGCTCCGGGATCGGATGAGGCTACACCCATTAACTCTATGGCCCCGTGTGGCTTCAACCCGATTGGCCCATTTTAAACCTGTGGTCCTAGCCCTTTATTCAAATGTTTCCAATTGGAATTTTATTCCAGAAATTGCTCCAACTTGGAAAATCCATATCTCCTAGGATACTTGACCAAAAATTCCCGAATAAATTTGGTTAGAACCAGTATGATTTGTACATTCAAGTGGTGCTCTTGGATCTGTATGGAAATCCATAAATTATCCTTAATAACTGCATCAAGCAAAATTCGTTTGGAATTAATTACTGGTGCTCCATTCATTAAAAAAATTTCAAATTTGTCCACATCATTCCAAATAATTCCCTTGATTCCCAGTAAATGTTTCAAGGCCATTAGATTGCTATTGAATAGCCACATTGTATTTCCTCTATGTACCTGAAAATTTCAAAATGTCCAGAAACATTTCAGAAATTTGTCCCAACTTCTAAATTCAATATCTCACAGTAGAATGCTTAGAAATTTGTTAAACAAATTTTTTTGAGTCACTATTGACCTCCTATAAACAGAAAACCAACATTTAGCCATGTTAAAGTCCCAGGTTACCCATAAAAATTCTGTGAAGTGTTTATATACATTGAATTTTATACAACGAATACTTCAATGAACTTATCCCAAATTTGGCCAGAACCTCACCCATAGTCCCTAGTGTCCTCTGTAAAATTTCCAGAACCAGTGGCCATCATTTAGTATAATTAACTCTTTTTCATTTGAGCTATGCTATAATACCAATATTGATTCACTTGCATTATTCTTTGCATATCGAATAGTTGCCGAGCTCGAGGAGACCCCGGAGCCACTGGAAGTCATCAACCCGGAGACTAACTTTAATCCCGTCTCGCAGCCTGGCAAGCCCCGGTCTGCATTTAACAATGTTTTAAATTTTATTTGTATCACACTTTATGGGTTAGGATGTATGTGCATTAAGTCGAGGTATTTCTTGGAGTTTTCCACATGCATGACCAGAGAACCCATTAGAGAAGGGTAGTTGTTTAAGTCCTCAATGTATCCATGCTATGCTTAATGTTATAGTTGCTTCAGTAGAAGTTGAGTAGTTGGACTCTACTCGCGAGTTCAGGAATTGGGTTCACACGAGATTGGTCGAGTGAGAGATTCACCATTTGGTTAAATATGGGACCGGGCATGGAGTAGGAGCAGCAGGACTTAGGGGCCTGTGAGCTGTAGCTGTGCCTGTGCCGGTCAAGCACTGATCCATGTGCGGCCCTGTTGAGCAAGTTTGAATGTACTGAAGGTATACTGGATCTATGGGACCCAGTAAACTGATGTAACTTGTCCACCTGCTTGTAGCGGTGGGACCAGTTCGGCGTGTAGGTAGCCGGTGAAAGGTTGCTGCATACAACATGAGTGGAGTGTGCCATCGCAGCTTCAAGTGTGGGTGTATGTGTCGTGCTATTCGGGTATCCCTGCAGGTGTATATCGATTCGAGTCGCCGTTCCTCGCGGTTATTGAGTACCTCTTGTTCACTTAGTCGTGATGTCGTTAATTATTTGGAGCTGAATATTATTGAATCATGCTTTATGTAATAATTATGTATTGATGCTTGTATGTTTAGACCAGATTTTTTACTAAATTTCAGATTCATGAAGCTTTAATTTGCTGTTGAAGCTAAAAGTAAGGACTAATATTTAGGTGAGTCTTTTATTGCAAACTGCCATCCTATCTTATGTACATCCTGCATTTAGTGTTCCATGCTTAGTGGAGACGGTTAAGTCTTTTTGAGCTTTCGTGCTCACGGTTGCTATTTTAAGTTTTTGCTGCAGATGATGACGTTTATGATGAAGGGTTCGCCGGTGAGGTGTTGCCCCATCGGGGTACACGGCCAAGTGGGAACCCTGCACGTCGCCGTGGTGTTTTCTGTGTGCTGCCAGTGTGATTCCGTTCTAGGGCTGAATGGAATGACTTTTGCATAGCTTAGGCTTGAGTGTCGAGAGCTATGAACTTATCTTCCGCTGTAGTGTATTTAAATGTATATTATTTGTAAAAGACAAAGCTTGTATAATACTATGTTGTTTTACGTAATACGATGTATCTTTCTCTGTGTGCTGTTGGGTGCCACATCACACGGCACCACCCAATTGCGATTCCTGAAATGTGTGGACTCCGGTCCCCACAGCCTGGTATCAGATCCGCATTGGGAATAGCACACCTAAAAAGGATTGTATTATGAAAAATTTAGGTTTACGGTGAGGAATCGATAGTAGCCCATATAAGGACTATTATTAGCATACTTACACAAGGTGGCAAAGGTAACTTATGTGTTATTATATTCTATAACGAGCTCTGACGTCAGGTAAGAGGTAAGGTACACCACCACACGCGGATCAATTGTGGTAAGCTCACCATGCGAGAGGTAGCATGTGATTGTTTCTGTGGCTTGGCACGGGAATGTCAATATGAGTCTTTGAAACATTCCATGTTTTTGAGAACATATGACACGTGGTACCCCAACGTGCTTCAAAATTAGTGGGAGCCCCCGTCGGGTGGGACATAACCCGATGCGCCTCCTACTGGTGCAGCACTATGCAAAGACGTGGGACCCTGTCGGGTGGTTGAAAACCCGGTCATGTACCTCGAGACATGGCTTTACTAGGGCAGCCCGTATGTAATGATACGGGACGAATGTTTTTACTTTCATATATATTATTGTGAAATGTTGCCCGTGCGGGCTGTGTCGTACGACACCATATGATTGATCTTTTGTTTGTGTCTAGTGACAGATACACAGACCACGTGATCGTATTGCTTTTAGAAATCGTCTGCGAGTGAACGACATTAAGGCCACCGTTGAAACGTATGCCGGAATACCGGCTTAGAATTTTTACTTTGTGAGGCACATAGTACCGACATATACTCTATTGATGCATTACCCACTTTTCTGTAAAATGGAACTGAGAAGATATAAAACTACATATATTAGCTATCGAGCTCTGAGTTTGAACTAAGTTTTCAAATTTGGAGTAGGCTTTGAAGTCACCAATTCAAAAATAGAGTGCTCTATTTTCTGCCAGAAAAAGACCTGAGTTTGAGAAACTATATCTCCCAGTGGTAAACTCCAATGAAGGTTTACCATACATGGATGGAAAGTTTAGGAAGTCCTTTAAAACAGTTATGTTCAACTCCAGAACTGAATTCCCCTCTAACCTGTTCAAAATTTCAAAGTTTCAAAATCTGCCAAACTTGACCATATCTCCCCTTCAAAAATTCAAACCTTGCCGTGCAAGACAATTTTGGAATCCCTGTAATTTGTATTACAATTTTGTAATCTGTGGCTGTTGTAGATTGTGGAGTTTTATATCAGGAAATTGTGGCCCAAAATCAGCATAAACAAAGGAGATGCTGTCAAAATTTCCAGAAAACTCTCAGTTTTACAGTGCCATATCTTCTCAAACAGAAATGATCTAGGGGCAAACCAATACCTTTTCGAAAGGCCTTGAAGTTTACTTCATCTTTGTAGTTCACCTCAAGATCAGATTATGCCATTTACTGGGTTAAATTTTTGCTTGAGTACAGGCTGGTCAGGTTTCAACAGAAACTTTATCGGTTTGACATATTTTGGTGTTGTTATGAATCTGGTCCTCGATTTCACTTTGAGAAGTTTCATAACGGACAAGTTGATGATACTCAACAATTTACCAGTGGAACTGAGGGTTTGACCCACTCGAACCTCTTTTCTTTTATGACCATGATTGTGAGATATTGAAGATAAAAATGTGTATTCGCACAATAACTCGCATAACGTCTCGTCGAGTTAAACGATAGCCGAAATGAACTTTGATCCATGAAGTTCATTATTTTGGAACTCGCTGTTGTAACATTTGTCCAGGGATGATGTATTTTGTATAAAGTCTGTACTTTATCAATATGTGTTACCGTTATGCAAGTTTGGTTATTAATACGCACACTATTGTTTTGATCTTGAGTGATCTCACAATACCACGTCTCATGTTGGATTCATGGTCCTGACTGCAGAATGGTGCGCACCCGTAACACGCTCGAGATTTGTGGCACGAGCCAGGGAGGTGATGACTCCCAGCAGCAGAGAACTCATGATCAACGACAACTGCCACCGCCACCTCCTCCACATACATTTGCGGATGTCACTGCAGCTATGGTGGGTTCGCATGACGAGCAGACCGAGCTGCTGCGAACCCTCGTGCAGAAACGTCCCGTCAGCTGGGGTGTCCAGACGGAAGCAATCACCAGCCTCAACACTCCACGTACTCGGATTTCTTGGCGACTCACCCACCAGTCTACTGAGGCCGACAAACCTCTTGAGGCAGACAACTGGCTCCGCACTATTGAAGCAAAGTTCGGGTTGCTCCAATGCACCGAACAGCAGAAGGTGCCCTTCGTGGCACAGCAGCTTCACGGCTCCGCCGGCGCTTGGTGGGCGAATTACGTCGCCTCTCTCCCGGCTGGTCACGCTGTGACATGTACCGAGTTCCGGGAGGCGTTCCAGGCCTATCACATACCTCCCGGGATTATGAAACGCAAGCTTCAAGAATTTCTTGAACTCAAGCAAGGCGGGAGAAGTGCTCACGAGTACTCCAAGGCCTTCAATTACTTGTCGCAATATGCACCGGATCATGTGAACACGGAGGAGAGGAAACGGGACTGTTTCTACCGAGGTTTGAATGCAAAGATGAAGGAGAAGCTTACTTTGTTCAATCGCGGCACGTTCAATGATTTTGTCAACGCGGCAATTGTACAAGAGGATGCAACACGGGAGTTGGTGACGGTGAAGAAGAGGAGTGCTCCACAGGGCAGCAGTGGTGGAGCTCCACAAAAATACCGAATGGTGTACCGATCACCGTCCGGTCAAAGGTGGCAGCCACCGGCACGACCGCCAATGTTATGTGGCCGCCCATTCAACGCACCGAGCGTCCGACCACCCCTGCCACAGAAGCCACATCAGCAGCAACAGAGGATGATACCTCGTGCACCACCACAGCAGCAGCGTGCACGGGGTTTCCGTTCTCCGGCCTATGATGGTCCGACACAATACACGTGCTACAACTGTGGACATGTCAGACATCTCTCCTACAACTGTCCGGACAAGCAAGGCAGCAGACAAGCATCATATCAGGGTGCTAATAAACCCCATAACCAGCCAAAGAAACCAAATCCCAAACCCGGCAACGTCCACCACATCGCCATTGAGGACGTACCGGAAGGTGAACCCGTACTCGCGGGTACGTTCACTCTATTGATCACCCGATTATCATACTTTTTGATTCTGAGCCACCCACAATTTCATTAGTTGTTCATATGTTGTTAAACACCAAATAAAAATATTTCCTACAAAATATCCTTACATGATTTGATCCCCGGGCGGGAAAATATCAGCTCATAGTATGATTCCTAAAGCACCACTGTTAATGGGACGAAAAATATATCCATCCACTCTCATTATATTAGATGGCCAAAAGATCGATGTTATATTAGGTACGTCATGGTTACATCACCGCGGTGCTGTTTTGAACATCGTTCCTCGAACCGTTCATTTGGATTTTCCACTACACAGTCCACATACACTCATTCTTGATCGACCCGTTCCAGAAATTGCAGCAGCGTATGAAGTTGGAAGACATTCCGGTGGTCCGTGAATACCCTTATGTGTTTCCCGATGATCTACCGGCGTGCCGTCTGAACGTGATGTCGAGTTCAAGATTGAACTTGTGCCGGGAACCACACCGATCTCTCGAAGATCTTATCGAATGGCACCCAATGAGCTAGATGAATTAAAAGAACATCTCAATGACCAGCTGGACAGAGGATTTATTCGCCCAACCTCCTCACCCTGGGGCTGCTCTGCGCTGCTTGTTAAGAAGAAGGATGAAACGTTGCAGTTATGTGGACAATCATCCGCTAAATGTCGTGACTGTTAAGAACAAGTAACCACTACCTCGCATCGACATTCTCTTCGATCAATTAGTGGGTGCTAAGGTATTTTCCAAGATGGATCTTCGGTCCGGATATCATCAAATCAAATTTCGGACGGAATATATACCGAAGACGGCATTCTCGATGCGATATGGACTATATGAATATCTCGTCATGTCGTTTGGTCTCTCCAATGCTCCTGCCCACTTTATGTACCTCATGAACTCAGTGTTCATGCCGGAGTTGGACCAGTTCGTCGTGGTCTTCATCAAAGACATCTTGGTTTATTCGAAATCGGAGGAAGAACACGCCGAACACTTGCGTATTGTACTCCAACGATTGCAAGACCATAAAATCTAAGCAAAATTCAGCAAGTGGGAACTTTGGATCAGTCAAGTGCCATTCTTGGGACACGTTATTTCAGCTGAGGGCATTGCCGTGGACCCAAGGAAAATAGTTCAAGTGCTGAAATGGCAATCTCCAAAGTCCGTATATGAAGTCCGAAGCTTCCTTGGTTTAGCAGGATATTATCGGAGGTTCATCCCCAGCATCTCGAAAATTGCTAAACGAATGACAGATCTGTTGAAGAAAGGTACCAAATATAATTGGAGTGAAGCATGTGAGAAGGCATTTCAAACATTGGTGAAGCATCTCACTATATCCCCAGTTTTAGATCAACCGTATACCACGAAACCGTTCGATGTTTATTGTGATGCATCTGGCAACTGTCTTGGCTGCGTTCTTATGCAAGAAGGACCTGTGGTCGCATATGGATCACGGAAGCTCCGCAATCATGAACAGCATTATCCAACTCTCGACTTGGAGCTCGCTGCTGTGATACTTGCTCTAAGAATGTGGAGGCATTACTTGCTTGGAAATTTGGTTCACCTCTACACCGACCACAAAAGTTTGAAATATATCTTTACTCAGAAGGAACTGAACATGAGGCAACTAAGGTGGTTAGAATTGATCAAGGATTATGAGATTGAGATTCATTATCGTCCTGGCAAAGCTAATGTGGTTGCCGATGCGCTTAGTCGCAAATCTCATGTCAATAACCTGACCATCACACCTATGGGAGAGGATGAACCGAGTCTATACTTGGTTCCATATAGAGCTTTATACAATATTGCTCTCATTCCGACGATCCAAGATGATATTATTGAAGATCAAAAAAAGGACAAGGGTATGTCTCACATACTCAAGAGGATGGACAGCAGTGAGATGAAGTGCTTTAGAAAAGATGAGCAGGGTGCCCTATGGTTCAAGAATCGGATTGTAGTGCCCCGTGATATGGAACTTGAAAAGAAAATTTTGGACGAAGCTCATTTGTCCAAATATTCCATTCATCCACGCAGTAATAAACTGTATCAAGACTTGAAGACTAAGTTTTGGTGGACACGCATGAAGCCTGAGATTGCTATGTATGTATCCGAGTGTGATACGTGTCAGCAAGTGAAGGCCGACCATATGAAGAAAGCGGGACAGCTGCAACCACTGAATATTCTGGCATGGAAATGGGAGGATGTGAGTATCGATTTCGTCCTTGGATTGCCACTCACATTCCGGAAGCATGATTCTATTTGGGTGATAGTCGACCGACTAACCAAATTACCACACTTCATCCCAATAAATGTCAGATTCAATGCCAATAAATATGCGGAGTTGTACATATCAAGAATCGTGTGCCTACATGGCATTCCTCGCATGATTATTTCAGATCGAGGTTCGCTGTTCGTTGCTCGTTTCTGGTAGCAGCTGCACGCCTCATTGGGTACTAAACTGATTAGAAGCTCCGCCTATCACTAGCAGACCGATGGACAAACCGAGCGGTGAATCAAGTACTTGAGGACATGTTGCGAGCGTGTGCCATCCACCATGGTAAAAATTGAGATGATTATTTACCATTGGTGGAATTCTCGTACAACAATGGTTACCAAGCAAGTATCAAGATGGCACCATATGAAGTTCTCTACGGCGGGAAATGCCGCACACCGCTGAATTGGTGCGAGTCTAGTGAAAGAGTGACATTTGGGATTGATGTAGTCAACAAAGCTGAGGAACAAGTTCAAATCATTCAAGCGAACTTGAGAGCGGCTCAATCTCGACACAAGAATTATGTGGACAAGCGGCGTCACCCACTGCACATCAATGTCGGGGACCATGTATACCTACGCATGTCTCCGATGAAAGGAATTCACTGGTTCAGAGTAAAAGGAAAGCTAGCTCCCCGGTTTATTAGTCCGTTTGCTATTACGGAGAAGTGCGGACCTGTGGCTTATATATTGAAATTGCCGGCATCTCTCGCTGGTATCCACTACATTTTCCACGTATCACAGCTCCAGAAATGTCTCAAGTTCACAGCTGCAGTCCACACGGATGAAATTGGCGAGTTGCAACCGGATCTCACATACTCCGAACATCGGATTCAAATTCTTGACGAGAAGGCTCGAACAACACGGAACCGCATGCTGTGGTTCTATAAAGTGTTATGGAGCAACCATACACTTGAAGAAGCAACTTGATCATCTGGAGAATATCTCGGCTCCAACTATCCGGATTTCTTATCGTCTCATATCCGGTAAATTCTCTCCTACTTTCGTCTCTTCATTGTAATCTCGGGACGAGATTCTTTTAAGGGGAGAGGAATGTAAGAGCCCTAATTTGAATAATTCAAAGTTCAGTTAGGACAAAATTTTTTGAATAATATAAAACAATAAAAAGAAAATGAGAAAAACAAATAAATACACACTCCAAATGAGGGAATTCAAATAAATTAACTTAGCTACTGTACAGATGAAGTTAACATGAACATTTGAGTGGAAAATTGGTTTCCAAATATTTCAATTAGATTCCCTGCAAACATTCATAATTTTTTAAGCAAGTTTTCTATTTAATTCAATAGCTACATTGAATTCAACTCAAATTCAAATTCAAGTTTGAATTCAAATGAAACTTTGTCAAATCAACAATTTGAATTCAAAATCAAATTACACATGATTAATCCAGCCATCCCAAAAATATCTAACAAATTTCGGAATGAATTAGGTGGTAGAATTGATGGAGCGAGGATGAGGATGAGGATGAGGTGGGACCCACTCGTCATCCAAAGCGAAGTGTTGTTTTTGCTCTCCAAGTGACACTACATGCCATGCAAAGTCAAGGCATCTGCTTGCACTGTTGAGGTCGCCTCCAGCTGCCCCCAGCATGCCCTGGCCTCCTCTTTACCCCCCTCCACGGCCCTGAGTCGCCCATTTCTTCACCTTGAAGTTTCCAGCGCCATTTCTACTCCCCTCACAATTCTTCCTCTGTCCAGCCGAATAGGAGCAAAAGTCCTCGGGTTTGTGCACTTTTCTTTGCCTCTCCTCACTCACCAAGGTCATGCGCACCTCCTTGACTATTTTCTTGCCCAGCTAGAGCCTCCCCGACGCCAATCGAAGTGTAACCGTGGCCGCCGGAAAAGCTCCTCTGTTTGCCGCTTCGCTGATCATCATCGACCCGATGGTACAGCCATCATCTCGCCTCGGTGCTAGTAGCAAAAAGGTTTGCCTACTCATGTTCTAGTTGCTCATAAAATTTGAGCCCATGCTATGCCACCTAGACCCCGTATTTCCATTTTTTCCGACGAACTTTGGTTATGAGTAGAGTTGGTTCGCACGCGAAATTCCTTTTATACTGTTGATTATTCCTTGTGTACATGTGACATGTTGTTCTACACGATCAGGTGCATCACCTAGAAGAAAATTCATCGAGTTTCATCGGGTATTCACGCCGGAATACCATTTTTCCCCGACTGCCGGTTTTCCCCTCCTCGGTCCATCGTCGCCACCATATTCCTAGCCCTTTCTCTCCTTCTTATGGCCAGATTCTTGTTCCCCATGCTTCCATGAAGCTTCCCAAAGTCTTCCCAATCGATTTAGCCAACCTTAGTGCTCAGCCGACAAGGTCAAATCCCTAATCGCCGCCGCTGCCGTCGTGCAAGCTTTTCCGGCCATCGCCGGCGTGCACTGACCCGACCGACGTGCTCAACAACTCAAAGTATGGCTACGTGGCGAGTTTGGGGAGGGGCTGTGCCGTGAATCGACGGGCGGCGAGGTGCCGCCGCCACGCGGCGTCGGAACCGACGGTGTCGCGAGGTGGAAGATTAGCCTGTGGGGCTGACCGTCAGTCAAAGAAGTGCATCGCTCGGATTGGATGTGACTCCGGGATCAGATGTGGCTATGCCCATTAACTCTATGGCCCCGTGTGTCTTCAACCCGATTTGCCCATTTTAAACCTTTGGGCCCAGCCCTTTACTCAAATGTTTCCAATTGGAATTTTATTCTAGAAATTGCTCCAACATGGAAAATCCATATCTCCTGGGATACTTGACCAACAATTCCCAAATAAATTTTGTTAGAACCAGGATGATCTTTAATTTCAACTGGTGCACTTGGATATGTATGAGAGTCCATAAATTATCCTCAATAATTCCATGAAAAAAATTCCTTTCGAATTAATTACTAGTGTTCCATTTATTCAAAATTTCTCAAATTTGTCGACATCATTCCAAATAATTCCCTTAAGTCCCAGTTAAAGTTTCAGGTCCATTCTAGTTAAATTGTATAGCCAAATTGTATTTCCAATCTCTATGTACCTGAAAATTCCAAAATGTCCAGAAACATTTCAGAAATCCCTCCAAATTTCTAAATTCAATATCTCACACTAGAATGCTTAGAAAATTGTGAAACAAATTTTGTTGAGTCAACCTTGACTTCCTCTAAACAGAAAACCAACTTTTAGCCATGTTAAAGTGCCAGGTTACCCAAGACAATTCTGGGAAGGGTTTATATACATTGAATTTTATACAACAGATACTTCCATGAACTTAACCCAAATTTGGCAAAAACCTCACCCGTAGTTCCTAGTGTCCTCTGTAAAATTTCCAGAACCAGTGGCCATCATTTAATATACTTAACTTTTTTTCCTTTGAGCTATGCTATAATACCAATATTGATTCACTTGCATTATTCTTTACATATCGAATAGTTGCCGAGCTCGAGGAGACCCCGGAGCCACTGGAAGTCATCAACCCGGAGACTAACTTTGATCCCGTCTCGCAGCCAGGCAAGCCCCAATTTTGCATTTAACAGCGTTTTAAATTTTATGTGTATCACACTTTATGGGGTAGGATGTATGTGCATTAAGTCTAGATTTTCTTGGAGTTTTCCACATGCCTGACCATAGAACCCATGAGAGAAGGGTAGATGTTTAAGTCCTCGATGTATCCATTCTATGCTTAATGTTATAGTTGCTTCGGTAGAAGTTGAGTAGTTGGACTCTACTCGCGAGTTCAGGAATTGGGTTCACACGGGATTGGTTGAGTGAGAGATTCACCATTTGGTTAAATATGATACCAGGCATGGAGTAGGAGCAGCAGGACATAGGGGCCTGTGAGCTGTAGCTGTCCCCATGTCGGTCAAGGACCAATCCGTGTGCAGCCCTGTTGTTAAAGTTTGAATGTACCGAAGGCATACTGGATATATGGGACCCAGTAAACCGATGTAACTTGTCCACCTTAGCAACGAGGCGTACCCTACCACCTTATAGGTGTGGGTTGAGAGCAGCAAGGTGTAAACCTGCCAGCGGGTACGTCGTACTCCATGTGGGGGCCTCCTGCTTGTAGCAGTGGGACCGGTTCGGCGTGTAGTTAGCCGGTGAAAGGTTGCTGCATACAACATGAGTGGAGTGTGCCGTCGCAGCTTCGAGTGTGGGTGTATGTGTCGTGCTATTTGGGTATCCCTGCAGGTGTATATCGATTTGAGTCGCCGTTCCTCATGGTTATTGAGTACCTTTTGTTCACTGAGTTGTGACGCAGTTAATTATTTGGAGCTGAATATTATTGAATCATTCCTTATGGAGTAATTATGTATTGATGCTTGTATGTTTAGATCAGATTGTTTACTAAATTTCAGATTCATGAAGCCTTAATTTGCTGCTAAAATCTAAAAGTAAGGACTAACATTTAGGCGAGTCTTTTATTCCAAACTGCCATCCTATCTTATGTATATCCTGCACATAGTGTTCCATGCTTAGTGGAGAGGGTAAAGTCTTGCTGAGCCTTTGTGCTCACGGTTGCTATTTTAAGTTTTTGCTGCAGATGATGATGTTTATGATGAAGGGTTCGCCGGTGAGGTGTTGCCCCGTCGGGGTACACGGCAGAGTGGGAACCCTGCATGTCGCCGTGATATTTTCTGTGTGCTGCCATTGTGATTCTGTTCTAGGGCTAAACAGAATGACTTTTGCACAGCTTAGGCTTGAGTGTCGAGAGCTATGAACTTATCTTCTGTTGTAGTGTATTTAAATGTATATTATTTGTAAAATACAAATCTTGTATAATACTACGTTGTTTTACATAATATGATGTATATTTTTTGTGTGCTGTTGGGTTCCGCATCGCACGGCACCACCCAATTGCAATTCCTGGAATGTGTGGACTCCGGTCTTCACAGGATAAAGCACGATATTTCGGCACCCTACTCCCCTCAACAAAATAGGGTGGCCGAAAGGAAAAATATAATGTTGATTGAAATGGTGAGGACAATGTTGGATGAATACAAGACATCGGACCGGTTTTGGGCCGAAGCAGTGGACACCGCTTGTCAAGCTACAAATCGGTTGCATCTTCATCGAATTTTGAAGAAAACACCATATGAGCTTCTCATCGGTAACAAACCAAGTGTTTCATATTTTAAAGTATTTTGTTATAAATGTTTTATTCTGAACAAGAAACCAAGGATTTCGATGTTCGCTTCGAAATCTGATAAACGGTTATTGCTCGGTTATGATTCGAACGACTATGCCTATCGTGTCTTCAACAAAGTCTCTGGTCTTGTTGAAGTAGCACGTGACGTAGTGTTCGATGGGACTAATGGCTCCCAAGTGGAGCAAGTTGATAAGTGTGTGCTAGATCAAGAAGAAGCCCCATGTGAAGTGTTGAGGAAAATGGCACCTGGTGATATTCTACCTTAAGAGGAATCACAAGACTCAAGTGCACAAGATAAACCTCAACAAGGAAGCAATGAGCAAGGGGGAGCCCATGCACAAGATAAAAATAAGGAAAATCAAGAAGATCCATATAACCACGGAAGCAATGATTTAGGGGGAGACAATGAACATGAAGACAATGAAGAGCAAGCAACTTCACAAGTCCCTCACCCAAGAGTACATCAGAGTGTACAAAGAAATCATCTCGTAAACGACATCATTGAAGATATTGCTCAGCGATCAACTACTAGAAGAAGCAAACAGGGTAGAAGAAGCCTTAAAGTATCCAGATTGGGTGATTGCAATTCAAGAGGAGTTGAACAACTTCAAGAGCAATGAATAGTGGGAACTGGTGGAAAGACCAAAAGCGAACATTGTTGGAACCAAATGGGTCTTTTGGAACAAACAAGATGAACATGCAGTGATAACGAGAAATAAAGCGAGACTTGTGGCTAAAGGTTACTCACAAGTCAAAGGTTTGACTTCGATGAAACATCCGCTCCCGTAGCTATACTTGAGTCCATTCGTATTTTATTGACATATGCTACTAACCATAATTTCAAGTTGTATAAGATGGACGTCAAAAGTGCCTTCCTCAACGGTCCGATCAAGGAGGAAGTGTACGTGGAGCAGCCACCAGGATTTGAAGATCAAGAGTACCCCAACCATGTCTATAAACTGTGTAAGGCTCGCTATGGCCCCAAACAAGCTCCTCGAGCTTGGTGTGAGTGCCTTAGAGATTTTCTGACTCAAAATGGATTTAAAATTGGAAAAGCTGATTATACAGTGTTCACATAATACTTTAATGATCATCATTTTGTATGTCAAATCTATGTTTACGATATTATCTTTGGATCTACTAATAAGTCTTTTTGTGATGAGTTTAGCAAGATTTTGATAGACAAGTTCGGAATGTCGATGATGGGAGAATTGATGTTCCTCTTGGGATTCCAAGTGAAGCAATTAAGAGAGCGAACGTTCAAAAGCCAAACCAAGTACACACAGAACATTCTCAAGAAGTTCAATATGGACAAGGCCATGCCCGTCAAGACACCCATGGCGACTAACAGACATCTCGACCTCAATGAAGATGGTCCAAATGTGGATCAAAAGGTATATCGTTCTATGATTGACTCATTACTGTATTTATGTGCATTGGCCAGATATCATGCTTAGTGTATGTATGTGTGCAAGGTTTCAAGCCGCACCTAAAGAGTGCCACTTAATAGCTATAAAAAGAATCGTAAGGTACCTTGTGCAAACACCCAACTTGGGCCTTTGGTATCCTAAAGGATCCAAGTTTAACATGATAGGTTATTCCGATGTCGACTATGCAGGATGCAAAGTCAATAGAAAGAGCACGTCAGGGACCTGTCAATTTTTTGGCAGATCCCTAGTTTCATGGTCATCTAAAAAGCAAAACTCCATTGCTCTTTCCATAGCCGAAGCGGAGTATGTTGCAGCCGATATTTGTTGCACACAACTACTTTGGATGCGACAAACTCTAAGGGACTATGGTTACAATCTGAACCATATTCCACTCCTATACAATAACGAGAGTGCTATAAAAATTGCACACAACCCGGTAGAGCACTCGAGAACTAAGCACATAGATATTCGTCACAATTTCCTAAGAGATCATTCAATAAAAGGTGATATTGAAATTTAACATGTTAGGACTGAAAAACAACTTACAACTGCAGATATTTTAACCAAGCCATTAGATGAAAAAAGGTTTTGTGAGTGAAGAAATGAGTAAAATATACTTGACTCTCAAAATCTGGCTTGAAACACTGCATATCTGATTGTGATTTTGATGTTTACTCATTTTTTTGCCAAAAATTCCCTCTTATCTCGATTTTCTCTAGAAAAATATTTAAATGAGTAAATCTTGGTGAATTATGGCCCTTATATGATTGTTGATTGCTTACTTGTTATGTTCATCTAGATTAATTGTGAAATAATGTCCTTTAGATCACTATTAGATCAAACAACCAAAATCTAGTTGTTTCAATTCAATTTTGTCTTGCTGACACCGGACTTTTCGAGCGTCAGCACTGGACTAGTCCATTGTCATAGACTAGTCCGGCCCTAGTCTAACACATTGGACATGTCCGGTGTCGACCGGACTAGTCCGGATTTGTCGGGGTTAACCCTAATCCGCTGCTAGGAGCTCTTCTTCCACCTCTCACAACCTCTATTGCATTCTCTCTCCTCTTCCGTGAGCTCCAAAGGCGATTTTCACATCTAGCCACCAAAATCGTGGATTTCTCCAAGGGAAATCTCCTCCATGGCGCAGAGCTTGCCGACATCGGACTAATCTGGCCCCAAGTGTGCTCCTTCAACACGAATCTTTACTTTTAGGTAAAATCCCCCTCAAACCCTAGCTCTCAACTTTTCTTGATTCTAGCGTGTTTCACTCGACTCCTATGGCATACATTACTTCTCTAGATGTAATCCTACTGTTTCCTAGTCCCTGTGCATCAATTTGAGCTAGATTTGGTTCAAATAGGAAAGTTGGGGTTCTTATGCCAGACCGGGCTAGTCCGATGTCCTGGTGCGGACAAGTCCAGTTCACCGAACAAGTCCGCACTGTAAAAATGGACAAGTTCGGTATCTGACATCTGGACTTATAAAATCCTAATTGTACTTAGTCTACAATCCATTCTTATCTAATCCTTGAACCTCCTTTTTAGGCATGATGTCTTCAGGTTCAGAGGACAGTTCCTTTCATTATGATGAAGAGGTAGAGCATGCTCGAGTGCAAAGAGCCAAGGAGAGGGTGATGAAGAAAATAAATGATGTCAATGTCCACTCTCTTCCTTTCGACGACACTCTTCCTAAGAGAAGGAAAGTTGTAGTGAAGAAAGCTCAGGGCAAGGATGCAGCTGGGAGCTCATAGGGGCCCAAGAGAGCCCTCAATAAGGGCAAGGGACTTGCTAGTGGCCCTATTGGCCCATTGAAGATGAAAGCTCCTACTCACCACAACAGACAGCCATCTAGTGTTGATTTCACTGGCAAAGGTGGTGAGCTAGCTGACAAGTTCCGAAAGATAGAAGTCTGTGATCATCCCAAACAATCAGGTGATCCCGAATTTTGGAGTAATTTCCATGCTAACTACTATGAGCATGTGTATTTAAAGATGAGGAATCCTTTCATTGAAATTCAAAGGTTAGACATCACTTACATCCAGTCTAAGAGATGTCAAGCCTATCAAGAGCTTTTGGAAGCTTTGGGGCTGCATGGACTGAAGGATCTAGTCACTTTCCAGTGGGACTGGAACATTGAGGTCATCACTTAATTCTACTCAACTCTCTATTTTGCTCGTGATTACAATGACAAGATGATTTGGATGACACATGGAGCACAATACAGTGTCACTTCTGAGGAGTTTGCAATAATTCTTCACCTGGAAGACTCTCTAGAGAATGACATCATTATCCACAATCTAAAGCCTCTGGAGAATGATCAGCTTGACTTTCTCTATGATACAAAGATGCCATTCAAGCCTCCAACCACTAAGTATTTAAAGACTTTATATGCTTTCCTTAACAGGATCTTGAGAAATACCATAGCTCCAAAAGATGGAGATGCAGGGACCATCTAAGGCACCCTTAGAACATTGATGAAGGTGATAAGTAGGAAAAGGACTTTCAATGTCTTTGAGTACATGTACAATGACATTGTGAACATCTCTAGCACTCCTAACAGGTCCTGTGGCTACGCACCTTACATCATGTATATGATTCAGAAGGTGAAAGGATTGGAATTTGTCAAGGATGTGCCTCATACTAAGCTCAGGCACCAGAAGCCTAATATTTACACTGTCCCCTCTGCTCCCACTTCACCAGCAGAGGAAAGAAGATCCAAGAGGGCTCATGAAGGCACAAAAGCTGGGGTTGTTGCCTCTGCTCCTCCACCTCCTAGAGGGTCATCTAGTGGAATACTAAAAATGCTTACATCCATCTTTGCTTCTTGTCGCAAAGTGGAAATCAAGCAGCATCAAGAGTGTCTGGCCAGTAAGAAGCATCCAAGATATGTGAAGGCCAACATCAAAGCATTTGTGACAAGCTAGAGATTGAGCCAGTGGGGTCACCTCAGATCTCAGAAGACTCTTCAGAAGGTATCTCTAAGATGGCTCCTTTAACTGACCAAGAGTTGGCCTTATCTGGACTGGGTGGCTCCTCTGCTCCTCCTCCTCCTCCTCAAGCACCTGAAGATGAAGAAGAAGAAGAAGAGAGGACTGAGAGTGGGAGAGGCAGTGACGACTAGTGATTCCACTAATTTTTTCTCTTTTGGTGCCTTGATGCCAAAGGGGGAGAGATTGATACTAGTTGTCTAGGTTGTAGTTTTTAAGCCATTAAGGGCTTGTGATAAAGGACATGTACTCATTTTCAAACTATCATAAGTTATTTTGGATGTTCTTAAATTACATAATGTGTGATGCTTAGTTAATGTTAGTGTGATGATTGTTGCTATAACTGTCAAATGCTTTTGTATTGATCATCACATCTTCTAATGACACACTTGTTAGGCACCCCACCATAAAGAGTGCATATATGTGAGAAGTATTTTGTTACTCATTTATTATTATCATATATGCACACTTTATGAAAAATGACTTTTTTACTCTTAATTGTGATATCTCAATTGGTTGTCATCAAACACCAAAAGGGGGAGATTGAAAGTGCATCTAGGCAATCCCTTGTGGGTCTTGGACGATTGATGACAAACAAATGAGATCCTAATGAATTTGTTGAGATGACTGCAGGTTAAGCAAAATGAGATAGTTTGGTGCACTCAAAAAGGTGAAAAATAAATTGGTGTACAAAAGAGAAAGCCGAACTGACAACTGAAGCGCGAGGTAGATTTAAATGTATAGGATGTGTGTGAGAGACACATCCCAAGAGCTCAAGTCTTTGCGTAGGGGTAAGGGCTAAATAACACCTAAAAATTCACTGAGCACCGTACTAGTCTGTTCCTGGACCGCACTAGTCCGTCAAACTCTCTATTGCCCTAGTACACTGTGGACCGGACTAGTCCGTTCATAAACTAGAATAGTCTGTTAACCTTTCTATAATCCAATAACACAGTGCACCGGACTAGTCCGATCATGGACCGAACTAGTCCGTTCAAGTCTCTATAAACCCTTTTCACTACACTCCGAACAAGTTTGTTCACAGCACAGGACTAGTCTGATGAACTCTCTGATGTTCAATAACACATAGCACTGTACAAGTCCGTTCTTGGATCTAACTAGTCCATTCAACTCTATGAAGTTCAATTACACATGGCACCGGACATGTCCGGACACCAACCGGACTAGTTCGGTATACCTCACACAATTAGGGTTTCTAGTGTGCTGCATTCCACGCCGACTTTTACACGGCACACTGAACAAGTCCGGTACCCGGTACGGAATAGTCTGGTCATCGTTATTTCTAATGGTAACTTCTTGGAAACCCTATAAATAGGAGATCCACGGTCCCACAATCATAACTTTCTATTCCTACTGTCAAACTCATAAACCCTAGCGCCGGCACCTGTCCCAAGAGCCCAAAAACACATCTCCTTATGCATCTAAAGTCCAAAAACGTGAAAATAAATTGAACACTTAGATTTGGGATTGGGAGATCGTTGTCTACACATCGTTGAGCTCTTGGGGTTTGATCTCTTTACACTTTTGATCTTTATTGTAATCTTTTCGAGTGTATTTGATTATTTTCTCATTGTAATTTTTGTGGGAGCCCTCAACGTGTGAGGTTGCCCCATAAACTCGGTGATTGCCCGCGATAGTGGAATCAAGTCGGCCTTGTGTGGTGACTTGAAGAGGGAAAGGGTTTTAAGAGACCCGGATTTGTGTGGGATTCCTCAATGATGAGTAGATCACTTTGGTGAGATCGGACCTCAGTAAAAATCGGTGTCTTGTGTGCTTTTTACTTTTGCACCTTGGTTAGATCACATAGTTGACCAATATCATAACTTGAATTGGAAATTGTTTTTCACGTGCAACTTCACGACATCAATTGTAAATTCAAGTAATCTTATCTATTGTTCACAGTTCCACTGCTTAAAAGAATTTAACTCCTGTATCGACACTTAGTCAAATCGGCATACACAGAGCACACCAGACTTGTCCGCACACACAACCAGACAAGTCCGGTCAGTCAAAATTTTGACCGTTTGGTTAAGTGTGCATGAAATTTTCAAGTCCTATTCACCCCCTTCTAGGCCACATTCACCTTCCCGACTCTATCCATGGACTACAAGAAACGCCATTTATACAAACAGACTCACCTCCGTGTAGCTAAGCGTAGAACTTACGAAGGTGCTCGATATTCCATGGATTGGGAAGCAATGTCCCATCATATGTCACCAAGCGAACGCATCCAGTGCGGGATACTTTGATAACTCGGAAGGAACCTTCCAAGCCTAAGGATAGTTTGTTCATCCATTCACGGGTCAGTATTCTCTACAGCACCAGATCGCCCTCTTCTAGCTCCCAGTTATGCACGAACCTTTGTTGATAGCACCAGAGCGTCTGGCGGTATCGTGCATTCTGAACAACTGCTTGGCACCTTGCCTCGTCCACGAGATCCAGGTCTTCACGCCGGAGCTTGTCCCGCGTGGCTTCGTCGATGGTCCAGACTCGAAGGGAACCCATGGTGATCTCCAAAGGAAGGACTGCTTCAGCTCCATAAACCAAGAAGAAAGGTGTCTCTCCGATTGCCCGAATTTTGATGGCTACTAACATCACAGACCATTTCTAGTAAGAGACGGGGTCCACAAGCGCACGTAAACTATCGTGTAGCATTTTACCCAAGAGTATTCCCAAGGGTATCATATTTATCCGAAAGGAAGGCAATGAAGTAAAGTAAACACTACTTATTATCAAGCTATGTGAAACTAATCAATTATCAAGATAGGGGTAAGTTGATAATATGGGTAGTGTGACACACACATAAGGAATCTACTCTAGGGGTAACGTAGTCCTAGCGAGGGTTAGACTACGAGACAGAGATACTCCTACTATGCTCTAATTACTCATATACATAGTCTAATAAAGTACACATGAATATGCTAATGGTGAATACTAGGGCGTAGTGGTCCAACATCTCGGGCATGGGTTTACACCTATCAATACTAGGACGACTCCCGCCAAGAGCCTGTGGCATAGCCGAACGTGGAGGATTACAAAGGACATATAGGTCTGTCACCACCTACTGCCTACCTCTTCAATCTGTGTGTCTACAAGATATCCAACGCTACTTAACTATCCCATTCTAGCATATTAAGTAAATACCTAAGGGGTCACGGCACAAGCCACCCTAAGACAATGACTAACCTAAACATTGTTATACCAACGTTGGCACCAAGCACTAACATATTCATATTAACATTATCATATTATTACCTAATTAGACTATACTAGTGGTGTATGATATTTATGATAACATGATAATGGAATTATGTATTGATCATAACAACATCTACACCTAGCACATACATAGACTCCACAATCAAACAAGGAACGCTTTGCCCAAGTATATAAGTAAATAAAGACTAATAAAGCACAAAGTCACAAATACGAGAGAAGATATATGAGTCATACCTTTCCCAGTTTGGACTTGGGACTAGAGGCTCCACTATACAGCCTAACCTCCACTAAGGAACTAGGAGAACTAGTGTATACAATAGAGTGATGCTCAAGTGGTGTGTGTTGAAGTGAGGGGTCCTATTTATAGCTTTGAGAAGGGTTGGTTCCCGCCACCAAAAGTGCGCAAATCAGTTACCGCTGGCTTCTTTAAGCCGAGAGTAGCAAACACGTGGTGTTTGACCGCGTTTGGTTCCAGTACCTAGTCGGCCGACTACGGGGGTCGACTGATCTGGTTCTGGCTCCAAACAGCCAGTTCTTCCTCCAAGTGACTGAAAGGTGGGTCTCATTCCATGATATGGGTGCTACACTCTTCGATGGCCTCAGATACTTTTGTTTGTAGGCCATTTTATCCATGTGGTTCCATGTGGTGATGCTTCATTGGCCGAGATTTTATTTTATTGGATCCATCCCCTTGTTTCAGTTCAAGTCTACATAAAATGCCTGCATGCACTACTTTCTCCAAGGCAAAGTGGAAATAGGTTAAATAGAAAGGTAATGTGTGCAAGAAATGATATTTCCTTCACATATTTTAGTTATATTGACAAGTGAAATTGGTATATAACAACCATCAACAAACTACCCCAAGCTTATCCTTTGCTTGTCCCAAGCAAAGTCAAGACTTTAGGTTGATGATCAAGATTTTCTACTATGTTCTACTTTTCAAAAGTATCATGTGCAAAACAGAATACTCTACCTAGTATTGCAAAAATTAGCATGGTACTGCACCCATCTCAAGTCATTATGGGGCTTATGCCATCTCGTATTCATAGGTGGTTGAAAGATAGAACAGTAAATGGAGCACACATACCCTGAAAATCAAGTTCCACTCAAATCCCGGAGAGTTCAATTTAGATAATAAGTACCTCAATTTGATTCTCTGGGTCTCTCCTTTGTGTGTAGTGGAAATATTTCCTCACCAAGGCATTTTGCCTACATTCATCCTACCACTAAATAGGGCTTGTATGCGGAGCTTGGTAGGGAATATAGTAAGCATATTTGCGACACATAATATTGATAAGTCAAAAGAGCAAGCCTTAGGGGAAATCAATTCAAAAGAATTTGATTCAAGACTTGTGCATGTGTGATGGAATGTAGTGGATGTGGATATTTGAGATGACTCCTTTTTGTGTGGACTCTCATATTTTGCATTGATGAAACATGGCTACTTTTCTTTTCTTTATTTCTCATGCTTTTGATGTAAGCATGCATTTTTTTAGCCATGTCTTCTACTCCCTTTTTATGCAATAAATTTGGAGAGAGTACTAAGCATGAATCGTATGGAGTTTCTATTTTTATTGTGGGATGGTGGTATGGTGGGATTTGCTTACTTCTAGTGTAGAAGTAGAGCATGTGCAAGTGAAGTCTTGAATTCAAAAGGTAATGAATGAAATCTCACATAGGTCTATACTAGCTTGACAAATCTCAATGTGAAGACAAATAGCATATGCATAAGGTCCGTCAATGTAATATATCATATGGCTTTGGTAGGTATTTCCAATCAAATGATTGTAACTTAAATTTTTTTAGAATTTTCTCCGGAAATCTAAGTTTCACTTTCAAAATAGGAATAACAACCCTATCACTATATCATATCTCACAACAACTTAGAATTGGATTAATCTTTTGCTACCAACAATTTCTAAATCAAGGCAAAAGTAATTATAGCAAATGAAAGCAATATTTTAAAGAGTAGTAAGTTGTAAACTAGGGTCTTAGGAAAATTAAAACAGAGCAAATATTCATTATTTCATCTATGTGATTTCCAAATCATTCTTACCGCACATCTTTTATTTTATTTTAAAATCAAATATACTCTACTTGTTTTAAGTTTTTTTATATGCAAGGTGGATGATGGGTGAATGAAAAATAAATATGCAAAAGGTGTTATACAAGTTACCTCAAGTGGGGGTCCTCCCCCAAGTTATTCTTGATCATGGTCCGCAATAGGGGCTCAAACCCTAATGATGGATGTAGGCCATGAGGTTGGACTAACCTTGTTGCAGCATGGCTTTGAAATTGGAGGGTTTGAGTTTTGATGTTGGGTTGCCTTCCATGGGTTCCATGAGTGTGTTCGAGGAGGGTGCTATTGATGTCGTTCATCCACACTTCAAGGTTTCCATAGGTTGGATGTACCTCGTTATTCCTTGGCTAAGGTAGTGATAACCCTTAGCTACAAAGGAGTGACGTGTACTCAACATGGTTAAGTGTGTTCCGTCATTCTTTGGCTAAGGTGTATCCTACCTTTTTGCCATAAAGAAATAACTTGTACGTATCATGCATTGGGTGTGATCCATCACTCCTTGGCTAGGTTAATGATAACCTTTATCCACAAAAGAGTGACATCTATCCAACATGTATTGAGTACAATCCATTATTCCTTGGCTAAGGTACCACATACCTATAACCACAGAGGGATGACGTGCACTCAACATGGGTTGAGTGTGACCCATTGTTCCTTGGCTAAGGTATAAAATACCTTCTGGCCACATAGGAACAACTTGCACCCAATATACATTGGATGTGATCTTGTCATTCCTTGGTTAAGGTACATGATACCTTTTAGCCACAAAGGAATAACTTACAACTAAATGATGTTGGCAATTCCCTTGAGCTATAATGAGTGCTTAGAATAGTTGAGAGCATAATGTTCTCACATATTCGTAGCAGCCCATTGGTTGCTCACGGAGTGTTTCCATGTCAAATCTTCGGCTCGTATAGTTATCGTTGACCTTCAGGCTTAATTTCTGATAGGCAGCAACCATCCTAATTTACTCCTTGGCCAAGAAATATTGAAATGGAATCGTCTTAGGGTTTCCAACAATAGGATCTTTGAATGCCTGCATAGTTGTTTTGCTCCCACAAACTTCCTCTCTATGATAGAGAGGGATGGTTAACTCCTGATGCTTGTACAAAGAATTTTCTGGTTAGGTAACCGAATTTTCATTTGTACATACGGAGAAGATAAAAATCAAAGATGCACTTGTACATACGGGGAAGATAAAAATCAAAGATGTGTTGGTTCTAATTTCAATTGTATCTATGAAAAATGTATTATTCATTGATAAGAGTGGGGCTTTATGGATAAATCAAGTTGAACATTTTCTAAATCTCCTACTGATAGCACTGCAAGTTGTATAAATACACTATATGGATCCCTTCATCTTGTAAAATTTCTAGCCATCATAGTTTTTTTACAAGAGCAAATATTTATCATTTGTATCATGGCAAACAAGATTCTCAAATTTATCCTCCTGAACATATTTTATTTCTTGCCTAGGAATTTGAAATTTAGAGATCCATGCATGAATTAGTTTCAAATTAAAGTTATGGACATCACTATTCTAGGTTGCTGCATACTAATTCAACCATTAGGCATTTCATGAGCATTACATATGCCGAAAATGTCTATGTCAATTTTAGTAATGCTTATGAAATTCTAGGTACTTGTTTAAACTTATTCCCAGGTAAGGTGACATTCCTTTTTGAAGAATAAAAAAGAGTAATGTCAACACTTACTCTCGTGAGGATGCATAGGAATTGAATGATGAGAAGGTGTAAACCTTCCTTACCAATATAAGCAAAAATTATTCGATCCTAATGCAATTGAAACGACAAAAAATTTGAACTTGTACTTCAATTGAGAAGCAGCTCGGGTTGAAGGTCGTTGTGTGAGAAACTCACGATCATATATTTGGTGTAGCCTTCAAGTTCAATGTCTTCTGCCAAGTTGAGGTTGAAGTTGAATGAGCTTCATCTTGCTTCTCCATTGGACCACAATCTTGAGCATTCCTCCACCATGAACTCAAAATGAGATCGATAGAGGGATACGCACTTGATGGGACCTTACAACCTCTTTACAAATTTTGTCCTGGCTGCACTAAAATCAAGAACACACAAAACAACTCAAAACCAGGTTACGTTAGCTCAAAAGCATGTTGTACCCTTTGTCAAATTGTTTTGCCCAACTTGAAGAAGCTTGCAAATGCAATGAATATTAAGAAAAATATATTTGGTTTGAACTGGGTAAATGAATTCAAGTGGTTATGCCCAAGGTTCAATCCAAATAAATTTGTTCCCTAATTCAAAAATTTAGTTTTAGGATGGTTGGAAATTTTACTTTCCAACATGCAAGCGTGAAAATTTAAATATGCTAAATGCAAATGGAAAATTCAAATATGCAATTGGGGAAAACAAATATGAGATAAATACCAATTAACCTATTGGCAAGGACTCACCGAATTTATGAAGTTCGATGAGTGGGACTTACCTTCGTCCTGTTTGGTGCGATGATTTGTTGTCCAATCCAGGAGTTGAAGATGTGGACACTTCTCTTGATTGACATGACAAATTTTCTTTGGCATGTTAGTCGGACAAGTGGGCAACATGGTGTCCCTAGCCTCTCCGTCATTTAGATGAAGACTTGTTGATAAAGTGACGAACTTTCCTCTCTTGAAGATATTCTCTTGTGAGCATGGTGAGGCTTCTCCTTCTTTAGGGGTGTTACTTCGACCTTCTTGATGTACTTTTGAGTTAACCCAAACTTTGATCATGTATCAAAAGCTTCCTTGGGCATGGTGACATGTGGACTCCTCAATCAAACAAGAAACGCTTCATCCACAATGTCACTTCCCTAGGTTGCATAGGCTTGGTTGAAGGGTATGAATTCCAAAAACTAATTGTTGGACATCTTGGATATTGAATGCTCTTTAAGTTTCTTGTCCATGGCCAAGAGCTTCATGTACATGTTGTCTTGATTTCTCGGTTGGCCATGGACAAGATACTTCAACGTAGGCTAGTTTAACTTAAATCTATTGAAATTCTCACAGCCTCCTTGATTATAAGGTTGGTTTTGACTCCACCCCTGACCTCCTTGTAGGTGATAGCCTTTGGAGTGGTGTTTGGAAGGAAGAATCCTCATGGGTCTTTAGGGAAATGATTCCCCAAGCCTCCCCCCAAGCTTAGGGATGGATGACTTTGGTTCCTACTGGAATCTGAAATTCTTCCGCGGAAGGCAGTGGTGTTGTCTAGTAGACATTTGTTGAGATACACCTTCAATGTTGCAGTTGAGCACTACCATCCTCGTTGGCTATCCCATGAAATGGGTTAGCCAACATTACCTTGTTTTCACCACAAAAAGAGAAAACAAGCAAGGGTAATCCTCTCTAATAACTACTAGTAGCTATATCTTAATCACAAGTGATAGCTATTCTTCACTTCCTTTGCCTTCCACGACAATGGCGCTAGAAATGCTTGTTGACGACTACTAACATCACAGATCATCTCTAGTAAGAGATGAGGTCCGCAAGCGCACAAAAACTCTCGTGTAGCATTTCACCCAAGAGTGTTCCCAAGGGTATCATATTTATCCCAAATAAAAGAAATGGAGTACAGTAAACACTACTCTTACAATCAAGCTATGGGTAATCAATTATCAAGACAGGGGTAAGTTGATAATATGGGTAGTGTGACACACCTAAGCAATCTACTCTAAGGGTAAGGTTGTCCTAGCGAGGGTTAGACTACGATACGGAGATACTCTACTATGTTCTAATTACTCATATACATAGCCTAAAAAGTACACATGAATATGCTAATGGTGAATACTAGGGCTTAGTGGTCCAACATATCGGGCACGAGTTTACCCCTAGCAGTACTAGGACGACTCTCGCCAAGCGCCCGTGGCATAGCCGAACATGGAGAATTACAAAGAAAAGGTAGGGTAGTCACCATCTACTGCCTACCTCTCCAATCTGTGGGTCTACCAGACATCCAACGCTACTTAACTATCCTAGCACCATGCTAGCATATTAAGTAAATACCTAAGGGGTCGCAACACAAGCCACCCTAAGGCAATGACTAACCTAAATATCATTGAACCAATGTTGGTACAAAGCAATAACATATTCATATTAACATTATCATATTATTACCTAATTAGACTATAGTGGTGGTGTTTGATGTTTATGATAACATGATAATGGCATTATGTATAGATCATAACAACATCTACACTTAGCACATACATGGAAACAAGGAACGCTTTGCCCAAGTATATAAGTAAATAAAGACTAATAATGATATTATAATAAAGCACAAGTCACAAATACAAGAGAAGATACATTGGCCATACCTTGCCCAATTTGGACTTGGGACTAGAGACTCCTCTCTAAATCCTAACCTCCATTATGGAAATATAAGAACTAGTGTATACAATAGAGTGATGCTCAAGTGGTGTGTGTTGAAGTGAGGTGTGAGGGGTCCTATTTATAGCTTGGAGAAGGGTTGGTTCTCGCCACCAAAAGCGCGCGAATCAGCCACTACTGACTTCTTCAAGACGAGAGGCGCCCGCACTTGGCATTTGATCCCGTTTGATGCGAAGACCTAGTCGGCCGACTAGGGGGGGGGGGGGGGCGGGGTTGATCGACCTGGTCTCGGCTCCAAACGGTCAGTTGTTCCTCCAATTGACTCACAGGTGGGTCCCATTCCATGATGTGGGTGCTACACTGTTGGATGGCCTCAGATACTTCTGTTTGTGGGCCATTTGATCCATGTGGTTCCACGCGGCAACGCTTGATTGGCTGGGATGGTATTTTATAGGATCCATCCCCTTGTTTCACTTCAATTCTGCATTAATGCCTACATGCACTACTTTCTCCAAGGACAAGTGGAAATAGGTTAAATAGAAAGGTATTGTGTGCAAGAAATAATATTTCCTTCACATAATTGAGTTATATTGACGGGTGAAATTGGTATATAACAGCCATCAACACCGACTAGGTGTTGTCCTGCTTGCCCACAATGCAGACGGAAGCTGCTCTATCCAGTTGGCACCATGTTTGTTTAAGTGCTCATATGTGTGCGTCTTGAGTCCCTTGAGTATTTCTGCAATAGCTCTCTCAGCTTGGCCATTTCTTGTCGGGTGAGCTACTGATGCGTAGCTGACTTGTGTGCCAAGATCTTCGCAATACTCTTAGAATGTTGTAGTTGTAAATTGGGTTCCGTTGTCAAAAATGACTCTATTCAGAACTCCAAATCTGCAGACTATGGACTTCAAGAACTTGATAGCTAATTGTTTGTTGATTGTGACAACTAGAGTAGCTTCCGGCCACTTGATGAACTTATTGATGGTGACGTACAGGAACCTATAACCTCTGACGACTTTTGGGAAAGGTCCCAAAATGTCCATCCCCCACACAACGAATGGCCACATGGGAGGTATCATTTGTAGTGACTGAGTCGGTGTGTGAATCTGCTTTGCTTGGAACTAGCGCGCTTCACACTTCTTTCCAACTCAACTGCATCCTAGAGTGTTGTAAGCCAGTAATAGCCATGCCGGAAGGCTTTACCGACCAACATGCGAGAACACGCGTGGTTCCCACACTCGCCTCCATGGATCTCTGCAAGAAGCTCGCGGCCTTCTTCCCAGGAAATGCACTACATTAGAACGCTGTTGGCACCACAACGGTAGAGATCCCCTTCTACCAACATGTATCTTTTGGCCAATCTGACAATTTGATCAATAGAAGCACCGTCTTCAGGAAGGACATTGTCTTTCAAGAAGCTCCAGATCTCCGAGATCCATGCATCGGATTTAACTTGGCCTTCTACATCTTGCACGCTAGGTTGCTCGGAGCTTACTACAGTGCCTACGATCCTCGATGGGTGCCATGGTAACAGGGCCACAGAAACCGCCAGCTTTGTGATGTTGGTCTCGCCCCCATCACTCATTTCGTCGGGCTGAGTGGCAGGTCTTGACAATCTTCTGAAAAAAAACCCGTCTGGAGCTTGAGCTCCCGTTAAGCCTTCGTCAAGAGATAATCAGCTTCAGCGTTGTTGAGACATTGGACATGACAGAGATCCAGGACGTGGAAGTCCTTCCGCAGCTTCTGGACTTCAAGTAAATAAGAAACAAGTTGTGGGTTGTTGCAACTGCATTCACCTTTGACTTGCTTGATGATGAGTTGCGAGTCACCCTTTACCAATAGCTGCTTGACGCCATATGATAGTGCCACCTTTAGTCCGTAGATGAGAGCTTCATACTTTCCCATGTTGTTGGTTGCCTTGAAGTCAAGGTGTACCATGTACTTGAACTTCTATGCAGTCGGAGCGAGGAGAAGGATTCCAGCTCAGGCCCCCTGCTTCTACACGGAGCCATCAAAGTAGAGTGTCTAGTGAGGCTCAGTGAAGAACGGGACCTTAGGTTCCGACTTCTGATCACTGTGGCCCCCTGGAGTTGACAAAGCAGGAGTCCATTCTGCCGTAAAGTCAGCCAACGTTTGACTCTTGATAGCATGTCGAGGCAGGTATTTGAGATCGAATTCTGCCAGCTCCGTAGCCCACTTGGCAATATTTCCAGTAGAATTTGGATTATGTAATATGGCACATAGTGGAAAGGATGTTACCAATGATATCTTGTGGGCCCGAAAGTGGTGACGTAGCTTTCTTGAGGCTATAAGAACTGCATATAGTAGCTTACGCACCTTAATGTAGCGAGTCTTAGCATCGTGTAGCACTTCGCCGATGAAGTACACTGGCCGCTTGATGCTTCGGACCCTTCCTGAGGGGCCCGAAGCTTCTTTTCCATCAATTTGGACCCTCCCGGAGGGATCCAGATCTTCTTCTTGGGCAACTTACACCCTTTCAGAGGGGTCCAAATTTTGTTCTTCATCAGTCCGAACCTTCTCAGAGTGGTTCGGACCTTCGTCTTGAACTGCGGGAACTCCCTCAATTGAGAGAGGTTGATCCTCAGGTCTCTTGCCTTTACGATCCATGTGTGGGTGCTGGGACCCAGACTCGCCTTCAGTTAGCTCCAGACCCTCCCGGAGGGGTCTAGGCTCCCGAGCTGATGTTGGCTCTAGTCTCTCCGTGACCAGAACCATGCTGACAACCTTCGTAGTTACCGAATGTAAAGCAGAAGAGGCTCACCAGGCTCCAGTCCTACCAAGACTGGTAGTGTATGGAGGAGTTTCTTAAGCTCTTGGAACGACTTCCCTACTTCATCAAACCAATGAAATGGCGCGGACCTCCTCAATAATTTGAAGAAGGGAAGTGCCCGTTCTGCCAATCTTGAAATGAATCGGCTGAGCGCGGCTAGACATCTAGTTAGCTTTTGGACGTCCTTGACGCGGGCTGGGGGACGTATCTCTTCAATGGCCTTCATTTTCACTGGATTTGCCTCAATTCCTCGTTGTGTCACCAAGGAACCAAGGAGCTTTTCGGAGTTAACCCCAAAGACACAATTGTCCGGGTTGAGCTTCGTTCACGTCAAGCTCAGCTTGTCATAGACAGCTTGCATATTATCAAGCAGTGACTCCTTGTTCTTCACCTTGACGACAATGTCATCGACGTAGACCTCTACCAAGTCCTTAATAAGATCTCCAAATGTTTTGTTCATGGCTTGCAAAACATGAAGCAACATTTTTTAGACCAAAGGGAAGGAAGTATAACAATATAACCAATCTATTGTAATGAAGGCAATATGCTCTTCATCTTCCCTAGACATTTGAATCTGATGATACGCAGAATAGGCGTCTAGGAAACACAGTAGGTAGAATCCTCTATCTAATCTATTCTAGGAAGTGGAAATGGGTCTTTTGGGCATGCCTTATTCAAGGTGGTGTAGTCGATACACATCCTAAGGTTCTCATGGCCTTTGGTACAACTACTGGGTTTGCCACTACCATGTATGCTGAACTTCCCAGATGAAAAACCAGCATCGAGTAGCTTCTTGATTTCTTGTCTAATGAAATTTTGTCGCTCGTCTGATTGGTTCTGGGGCTTTTGATGTACTTGTCGTACATTGGAGTATATCTTCAAGTTGTGCTCGATCACCTCCCTAGGGATCCTAGACATCTGTGATTGTTGCCATGCAAACACGTTGACATTCGCCCGGAGGAAAGTGACGAGCGCGAAATCCTATTTGTCGTCCAGATGTCTCGATATACGAGTGGTTGGTCAGCATCGGAACCAATTTGGATGACTTCGACGGGGATGTCGGTGTCGCCGCTTGGTTGCACACGAGGTGTAGAAGTTGAGCCACACTAGCGTGAGCTCGAGGGTTGTTGAGTTGGTCGCTCCTTGCAAAATTATTCTTCCTGTGCTGTTGCAAGCACATGAAGTTCTTTTAGCGCAGTGACCCCGGTAGTGTGATCTTCACAGATCCAAAGGATGCCTAAAAGAGTCGGCATCTTCAGCACCAGATAGCCGTAATGAGCTACGGCCATGAATCTATACAGGGCTGGTCAGCCTAGGATGGCATTGAAGGGAAGGCTGATGTGTGCCACATCAAACACCAGCTTCTCGGACCTATAGTTGTCCCTGGTCCCAAATGTCACCGAAAGTGTAATAGATCTGAGAGGAGTGATGGCTCGCGACCCTACTCTGGAGTAGGGACGTGAGGGTCTTAGGTTCGATAGGTTGAGCTGGAGCTTCGTGAAAGCCGCAAAGCTGAGGAGGTTGAGTGATGCACCTCCGTCCACCAAGACATGATAGAGCTAGATATTGTTGATGGTAGGAGATACCATCAGAGGCAACTAACCAGCTCCGCTCATGTTCTTCGAACAGTCCAAAGTCGAAGGTGATGGCAGTATCTGTCCACTTCCGATGAAATTCTGCCTTGGCGATAGGAGCTGCAGCAGCCATCTCTCGATGCGTAGTCTTGAGGATACGCCGGGAGGTAATATCCCAAGACACTCCATATATCATATGGAGAGTATTCCGATGTTCATTGTTGTAGATGTCAGAGTCGTTGTCCACCGTGTTATAGACTGCCTTCAGGGACTTCTTGGCATCAAGGAAGCCAAGCTCCTGTTCTGATGGACCTTCTCTGACTTTTTGTTTCCCCTCCTGTTGGCGGTATGGGGCTTCTTCTTGGCTCTTGTAGTTGCGTTTAACAAGCCGTTGGACCTCGCGGCTGTCTTCAAGGTTGTGGTTGTTTGATTTATGATTCGGACACCACATCTTCTCACTGTCTCTGTCCTCGGTTGAAGGTCGAGAACGTTTTTCGGGGCATGGCCCCGGGCCACTAGGAGCTACAGCGGCAGCAACAGTAGGTGTGTCGACCAATGACCTCTTCTTGTCGTTGGACTTCTTCTTCTTCTTCTTCTTTCCACTGCCTGAGGCAGAAGCTTCAGATTTGGAGGATGATTTACCAGCCTCCGCAGTTGGTTTTGAGTGCATCTATCGGTCCTCCGCAGCTGTAGCACATTTGTTGGCTATGATGAAGAGCTTTGTGATGCTGCTGACATCTGTGGTTGCCAGCTACTCCAGCATCTTCGTATATCGTACTCCCTGTCAGAATACAATGACGATGGAAGCATTTGAGATAGAAGGAATAGTGTTCCGTACCTGAGAAAACCGTTAGACGAATGATTGTAGCGATTCTCCCGCATTCTGCTATACGGCGAACAGATCCAACTCTGTGGCAGGTCGGGTGTAGGAGCTCCCAAAATTGGCAGTGAACTGGCGGCAAAGTTCTCCCCAACTGTAAATGGATTTAGGAGGTAGACTCATTAACTAGGACCTTGTTGTCCAGGTTAGAGCCACGTGGAAGTAGTTGGCCATCACGGCCCCATTGCCTCCAGCCGCAGGGATGGCGGTGGAGTAGACTTGAAGAAATTCGATGGGGTTGACTGTCCTGTTGTACTTCTCTGGCAGATGAGGCTAAAACTTAGGTGGCTAGTTAGACATGCGGAGGTGCATGGCAAGGGCCAAGCATCCGCCCCCACTCCTAAGGGAGAAGGGTTTTCCCGAGCTTCTCGCCTCTCGCAAGCGCGCTCGATGTGGACGCTGTCTTCTTGCCTCATGTAACGGTGGTCAAGCTCCGACCGGAGATCATGAGTCGAGATCCTTGGTGTCCTATGAGTGCGACGTGCCCCGAAGGACAGTGACATCACTTGCTGGGATGGTGCTCGTCTCCTATGCTGCGACGCATGAGGACCAAGTCTACCAGACAAGGTCCTGTTCCTTGAAGGTGCCTGCCTAGCAGGGGGGCGGACCTTAATTACTGATGGCATCGGCTGCAACCAAATGCTACACATCAGCATGCCACTTTTCCATCGCACCTCGAGGTGCTCTGGGCGCTCGTAGACGCTAAAGAAGAGTCTGCGCTGCATTCAATGCGTTCTTAGGATTGTTTGTCGATGCAGTGACCGATGCAAATACACCATCTCGCTGAGATGGTGGCGGTGGTGGTTGAACGGCACCCACCGGGACAACGACATTGGTGGGCTGCTGCACGTTGGAAGGATTTCCGCAAACAGACTGCTCAACCAAGTCGTTGGATGAAGTTGAGGTGGAGTTCGCCATCTGGAGATCTTAGCGCCCCTACATGGCGTGCCAAATGTCGAAGTTTTGCAACGACACTTTTAAGTGCATCTAGGCATCCCTTGTGGGCATTGGTTGATTTATAACAAACAAATGAGATCCTAACAAAATTGATGAGATGAGTGCAAGTTTTAAAGAAATCTGGAGGAAAGCTCAAAAAGACAGGAGAATGAGTATCTAAAGGGAAAAGATCTTAAGAGCTAAAAAGAATAGTTTATTTTGTATGGAGTGTGTTATAGAAACACACCAGAAGAGCTCAAGTAAAAGATATCTCACTCACTAAACAAATAATTGAATTCACTGCACAATTCACAGGAAAACAGAACTAGTTTGATATACACCGGACTAGTCCGATATCTCTCTGACTAAGATCGGACTAGTCCCACCTAGTGCGGACTAGTCCTGAGCACTCCACATATGCATAAAAACGGACAAGTCTGATATCAACTGGACTAGTCCGATAATCTTCTGACTAAAATAGGACAAGTCCTCCAAATCCGGACTTGTCCTTAGCCCCACAATTTTTCACGACACCGGACAAGTCCGGTATCACAACGGACTAGTCCGAAAACTCTCAGACTAAAATCGGACAAGTTCTCCAAGTGCGGACTTATCCTCGATTTAACATGAGGTTCACCACACCGGACTAGCCCGATTTGTGGCGAACTAGTCTGAACAATTCCAGAACCCAAATCGGACTAGTCCGCAGATATCCGGACAAGTCCGATATATCTAAACATTAGGGTTTTCCATACGCCGCACACCAGACTAGTACGGACTCCACCACAGACTCGTTCGGACATCGCAAACCCTAACGGTAACTTTTGGAAACCCTAGTATAAATAGAGGTGTACGGCCCTACAACCATTACTCTCGACTCTCTACGCCATCACACCTTCCAAGAGCACAAAATACACATCTCTCCACACATTCTAACCCTAGAAAGAAAAAAATCTTTGAGGATTAGAAATTGATCAAAGGAGAGAATTTTTCCACACGATCTTTAGCTCTTGGGTTTGAATCTCTCGAACACTCTTGTTTTTTATTGCATATATTTTGAGTGTGTTTGCTGGTGTTCATCATTGTAAATCTCGGGGAGCCCTCAACTTGTGAGAAGGCCTCTTGAGCAAGGTTATTTGTCCCTTTGTGATTAGTGGAAGAAAATCGACCTCCGTGGCAATTCAACGAGGGTAGGGTTTGTGAAGACCCGTTCCTCCGTGGACTCCTCAACGTGGATGTAGGTTTCCTTTGTGGGAATCGAACCACGGGATAAAATCGTGTCTTGCACTTTTTGTTTTATTGTTCATCACATTCTAGGATTTACTTGGTCTTGTGTAACTTACGTTGAAACATTGATATTAAAGTTAATCTTTGGCACACCTTGTTTTATTGTCATAATACACCCAAGTTACCAATTACTTTATGTTGCATAACGCACTAGAATCGAAATCATCGATCAAACCTGATCGTTCTAGTCCATGTATACCGGACTAGTCTAATCTCTCTGTATTTTACCGATTTGTTAAGTGTTTGAGGATCTGAAAAAAAAATTCAAAGAGCCTATTCACCCCCCTCTAGGCTACATTCAATTGGTATCAAAGCCGGACTCTTCAAAAGAGACTCATCGTTCAAAGAGAAGATGTCGGACATCAAGGATGTACACAAGAACTTCAACAACGAGAAGGGTGATGAAGAAATAACTCAAAAGCTAGAGAAGCTCCTTGACGCCTTCTAAGATTGTGAGGACGATTACGAGGAGATGCTTGAACTCAAGGCACTCTTAAGGAAAAAGGCACTCTCCCCAAAGGGGAAGAAGAAGATTGAGGACGAAAAGAAGAAGGGGAGTAGTAACACCAACTACTCCCTATATCCTTTTAATTATGATCGGTTAAATTCTAACAATAATCATTACTTGTCAAATCCTCTAGGAAAGCACCTTTCTTCGATGGCAATGATTATTCTATGTGGAGACAAAACATGAAAATGCATCTCACAATCTATGGCATATAGTCTGTACAGGGATAGATATCACGGATGATGATGAAGAGTTGACTCTAAGCCAAGAACAAGCTATTCATTGGAACGCTCAAGCTGCAGCTGTTATCACATCGTCACTGAGCCGAGATGAGTTCACCAAGGTGGATGGACTCGAAATTTCCAAGGAGATATGGGATACTCTACAAACCGCACATGAAGGTGATCGTCATGTACGCGAAGCCAAGATTGAAATGATTGAAGGCGAATTGGGATGATTCGCCATTAAAGAAGGTGAGTCACCACAAAATATCTACAATCAATTGAAGAATCTTTTCAACAAAGTCCAAGCATATGGCAACAAGAAGTGGAATGATCACGAGGTCGTAAAGCTAATTCTTAGAGCATTCATGCCTCACAATGTTATTATTTGCTCGATGATTAGAGAAAGCCCCGGGTAACGGAAGATGACACCGGACGAATTTCTTGGCAAGATCATCAACTTTGAAAAAAATAGAGAAGCAAGGCAAGCATGTCAAAGAAATTGCCGATCTTACCTCAGCAAAGAAGAAAGGAGCTGCTTTGAAGTCAACTTGCAAACCCTCATCAAAATAAGCTCGAGAAGCTCATGAAGAAGATGGCAGCGATGATGAAAGCAGTGATATTGATGATGAAGATACGATCTTATTCATGAAGAAATTCAAGAAAATGATGAGAAGAAGACAAGGTGGTCGCTCAAATGAAGGATGAAATTGGGATAGAACAAGACCAAAAATGAGGCGTGCTTGCTATAACTGTGGAGAGTATGACCATTTCATAGTGGACTGTCCACATGAAGAAAACAAGAAGAAGACTAAGGACAACAAGCCTCAGCCCAAGAAAATGTTCAAGACAAAGAAGCAATTTGGCCAAGCACACTTAGGGAAGGAGTGGGCTCCAATGATGAGTCCTCATCCGGAGTAGAGGAGGAGATGGCCACCATAGCCGTCAAGAAGCCTTCAAAGAAATCCACTCTCTTCCCAACCACTTGCACATGTAAAGAAGACGACAACACATGTCTAATGGCCAAGGAAGGTAAAAGGAAGGAAACAATTAAACATTCCTCCTCGCGTTCTTTTACTAGTGATAGTGATAATTCTAGTGATGATAAATATATGATTGTTGGCTTAGATAAGAAAATTGCGGCTAAGATGAAATTTTTAATGGATAAGCTTGTTCATAAGGAGGAGCTAGTTGATCGTCATGAAGATATGATCATCCTCCCCAAAGAAGAATATCTTAAGATAAAAAAGCTACTCGAGCTTGAAAAGGAGCGAAGCAATTCACTGGAACTTGATTTAGCTTCAAGCAAGGAAGCTTGTTTGAAGCTAAAAGACTCAAACGTGGATATCAAGGATGAACATGCTAACTTAACCAAAGATAACAAGATCCTTGAGGTACAAGTTGAGTCACTCAGGTCAAGTGGTTCTTCATCCTCTTCAAGCTCACCTTCTCAACATATAAAATCCGAAATTGTTATTGCTTGTACATGTGCTAAAAATGACACTAAGTTGAAGGAAAAGTCAAAGTTGACAAAGGACAAGCATCCTTCTCGAAGTGGCATATTTGACAAGGAGAAGGTCAAGTATGCATGCAGTGCATACTTGGTCACAACACCTCCTACTGTCAAATACGGCATTGGGTATTCTTATGGTGAAAATCAAAATGCTAGAAGCCACAAGAATAACAAGGAACACATTACGTTTGTCAAGGGAATCACCTCTCAAGGTAGAAAACTTAATAATGTTGATAAGTTTAACATTGTGAAAACACATGAACAACAAGTTTTATTTAGAACATTTGATGCTTCATATGTACTTATGAAAAGTAATATTGGAATAGTTTATGCAAAATATGTTGGGCCACGCCATGGGAACACAAAATCTCATGTGTGGGTGCCCAAATCACTTGTGACTAACCTCAAAGGACCCAAGCAAGCTTGGGTACCTAAGACCAAGGCATAATATGTCTTTTGCATGCCTATTCATCTGGTGGAGCTAAATGGGTGCTAGACACTGGATGCACCAATCACATGACCGAAGAAAGAAGAATGTTAGTGGAATATGAAGAAAATGAAGATCCAAGCGAAGGCATTTACTTTGGCGATAACAGCCAAGGAAGGGTGCTTGGTACCGGTAAAATTGCAATTTCATCAAAAGATACTCTTTCTCATGTTTTACACGTTGGTTCCTGGGATTATAACCTTTTTTCCATATCTCAATTATGTGAGAAAGGTTATAATTATTTATTCACTAATGAGGCTGTGACCGTCTCTAGAAAGAGTGATAACTCGGTTGTATTCAAGGTTGTGTTAAAGGGAAAACTTTATCTAGTTGACTTCAACAAACATAAAGTCGAACTTGACACATGCTTGATTGCAAAGACCAACATGGGTTGGCTGTGGCATAGATGGATAGCACATGTTGGTATGAAGAATCTTCAAAAACTCTTTAAAGGCGATCACATTCGAGGTTTAAAAATGGGATTTTTTAGAAAGACAGGCCTTGTAGCGCGAGCCAAGCCGGGAAGCAAGTAGGAGCACCCCATCCCGCGAAGAATGTCATGACTACAACAAGACCGCTCGAGCTCCTCCACAGGGATCTATTCGGTCCAATTGCTTACATAAGCATCGGCGGTAATAAATACAGTTTAGTCATTGTTGGTGATTTTTCACGCTTCACATGGGTTTTCTTTTTGCATGATAAGACAAGAACTCAAGGAACCCTCAAAATGTTCATAAAGTGTGCTCAAAATGAATTCTCATTGAAGATAAAAAACATACGAAGTGACAATGGAACGGATTTCAAGAATAACCAAGTTGAGGAGTATTTAGATGAGGAAGGGATAAAGCACGAGTTTTCAGCACCACATTCTCCTCAACAAAACGGAGTAGCCAAAAGGAAGAACCGAACCCTCATTGAGATGGCAAGGACAATTCTCGATGAATACATGACTTCAGACCGGTTTTGGGCCGAAGCGGTTAACCCAGCTTGTCACGCCAGAAACCGACTCTATCTTCAAAGGTTGCTCAAGAAAACCTCATATGAACTACTCACAAGTAACAAGCCAAATATTTCATATTTTTGAGTCTTTGGTTCTAAATGTTATATTTTGAACAAGAAGCCTAGGACATCAAAGTTTGCTTTGAAGTCTGATGAAGGTTTCTTACTTGGCTATGATTCGAACTTTTATGCCTATCGTGTCTTCAACAAGACCTCCGGACTTGTTGATGTAGCACGTGACGTGGTGTTCGATGAATCTAATGGCTCTCAAGAAGAGCAAATTGATCAATGTGTGCTAGATCAAGAAGATGCTCCATGTAAAGCATTGAGAAGAATGGCGTCCGGCGATGTTCAACCACAAGTGCCACCTCCAAATGCAAATGAAGAAGATGAACCACAAGTGGAGGAAAATGATCGAGGGGAGTTTTCACACAAGATAAACCTCAAGAAGACCAAGGTGATCAACAAATCAATGAAGCCAACCATCCAGGTGGAGAAGAAGATGATGACCATGAAGATTCAAGATCACAAGTGCCCCATCCAAGAGTACATCAATGCATCCAAAGAGATCACCCTGTCGACAACATAATCGGTGACATCCAAAAGGGAGTAACAACTCAATTTAGTATAGCTAATTTTTGTGAACATTACTCATTTGTATCCTCTTTGAAACCACATAGGGTTGAAGATGCATTAAAGGTTCCGGATTGGGTGGTGGCGATGCAAGAAGAATTGAACAACTTCAAAAGGAACGAAGTGTGGGAACTAGTTGAAAGACCCAAGTTCAATGTCGTCGGCACTAAATGGGTCTTCCGCAACAAGCAAGACGAACACGGGGTGGTGACAAGGAACAAGGCACGACTTATGTCCAAAGGGTATTCACAAGTCGAAGGTTTGGTTTTCAACGAGATTTTTGCTCCCGTAGCTAGACTTGAATCAATTTGTATATTACTTGCATATCATACTCACCATGATTTCAATCTTTATCAAATGGACATGAAAAGCGCTTTCCTCAACAGACCGATCAAGGAGGAGGTGTACGTGGAGCAACCCCCCGGGTTTGAAGATCAAGAGTTCCCCGACCATGTATAAAAAGTGCGTAAGGCTCTCTATGGCCTGAAACAAGTTCCCAAAGCTTGGTATGAGTGCCTTAGAGATTTTTTGATTAAAAATGGTTTTAAGATTGGTAAATCTGATTACACCTTGTTTACTAAGCATTTTGATAATGATCTATTCATTTGCCAAATCTATGTTGACGATATTTTATTTGGTTCAACTAACAAATCTTTTTTTTTTCAAGAATTTAGTAAGATTATGACAGATAGATTCGAGATGTCCATGATGGGAGAGCTGAAATACTTCTTGGGATTCCAAGTAAAACAACAAAAGGCCGGGACGTTCATAAACCAAACAAAGTACACTCAAGACATTCTCAAGAAGTTTGGAATGGACAAAGCAAAGCCCATAAAGACTCCCATGGCGAAAAATGGACATTTAGATCTCAATGAAGACGGACCAAACATGGATCAAAAGGTATATCGCTTCATGATTGGCTCCATACTTTATTTATGTGCATCTAGGCCTGACATCATGTCGAGTTTATGTTTGTGTGCAAGATTTCAAGCCAATCCTAAGGAATGTCATTTGACAGTCGTAAAAAGGATCTTGTGATATTTAGTTCATACATCCAACCTAGGCCTTTCGTATCCCAAAGGTTCAAAATTCAAACTCATTGGATAATCTGATGAAGAATACACCGAATGCAGAATAGATAAGTACCTTCAGTACTCGCCTATTCTTAGGTAGATCCCTAGTTTCTGGGTCCTTCAAGAAACAAATTGCATTATCCACGGTCGAAGCGGAGTATGTTGCACCGAGGAGTTATTATGCACAACTTCTTTGATTGCGATAAACTCTAAGGGATTACGGTTATAGTATGACTCGTATTCCACTCCTTTATGACAATGATAGTGCAATTAAAATTGCCCATAACCCTGTTGAGCACCCTAGAACCAAACACATAGACAACCGTCATCGCTTTTCGAGAGATCATTCAATGAAAGGAGACATAGCCATTTCCCATGTCAACACTGAAAAACATCTAGTCGATATCTTTAGCAAGCCACTTGATGAAAAATGCTTTTGTGAGCTCCGAAATGAACTAAATGTCCTTGATGCTCGTAACGTCGCTTGAAAACTTGCATACCTGTATGCCATCTTCAAAAATCATGTCGATTGTGTTGAAAAATTATCTCTCTCTATTTTCTCTGAAAAAATGTGTTAATTACTTGATCTTGGTGAATTATGGCCATAGCTTGATTGTTGTATGTTTACTGATCATATTCATCAAGCATATTTGTGCGTTTTCCCTCTATCTTCTTTTTAAGCACCTTCGAATATATACAAAAGGTTTATAGTCTTCTGTCCAGGTGACCACAGAGTAGTCTGTGGTTACCCCGTACTAGTTCGCACATTGCAGACTAGTTCGCGTAGTGTCCGCTAGACCGGACTAGTCCGGTCAGACCACGGACTAGTCCGATTTTTCGACTCCATAACCCTAGGGCCGGCCAAAAACCTAATCTTCTACCTCAGAACACTCCTCACGTTCGCTTTCTTTGCTCGAGTGCTCCCAAGGCGATCTCACGAAATCTCCATCAAATCCACTCAAGTTTCTGTGGGAATTGATCTCCATTGCAAGGGGATTGAAGACAACAGACTTGTGCACATCAAAAGTACTTCAACGCCACGAATTGAAGTACTTGGTACAATTTCTCTCCAAAGCCTAGAACCTTTGATTTTCCTTGTATTTGTTAAAATAGCCAAGTTCTTCCTGTCAATACATGCTCCCTTGTAGCAGTACAACTACATTGCTCCATTTTTGCGTTGAGAAACTCCATTATACTGTTAGTTAGGGTTCGAGCAGCTGAATATTGGACTAGTCTGTTACCAGTGTGGACAAGTCCGATACCCCGGACTAGTCCGCACCTGAGCAACGGACAAGTTCGATGATAGCTGAACAAAACCCAATTTCTTCAACTCAATGCTTTCCCTTGCCATCAATCCTTATCTATGTCATGTATAACCCTCTTGTCAGGACAATGTCGAGATCAAATGAGGACATCACTGACTTTAAGGCCGAAATTAATCAAGAGACCTTGCCTCGCGTTTCGACGAGCCAAGCCAAGAAGAGACAAGATCGTAACAGTGACCCCTCGCCCACCACACCTAGGGTGCGTCGAAAGGTTCCGGCCAAGAAACCAGCTTCGAAAGCACAAGATGTGGTTGGCCCTAGCTTAGCGGATCCCCGCCAAACTAAGGGAAAAGGCAAAGAAATTGCTTCCATCCTGATTGGACCCCTCGAGATGACTGCTCCAAGATGGGGGAATAGGGACCCCTCGGAAGAAAAGTTCAATGGTAAAGGATGCAATGTGGCTTGGAAGCTGAGGAAAGTTGACGCTTATGGTAGTGGAAAAAAGGCAGTTGATCCTAGATTTTGGAGCAACTTCCACGCAGACTACTAATATACTGCGTACCTTCAGATGAAAACTCCAGCGGGAACGCAACCAATGGATCGACTGGACACACATTGAGAGAAAGAGTTGTCAAGCCTTTGATGAAGTGATAGAAGCTGTGGAGAGACATGGACTCAAGGACATGTTTGCTTTCTGATATAACTAGAATGATGAGGTCATAGAACAATTCTTTACAACCTGCTACTTTGCCAGTGATGAAGAAGGGATAGTGACTTGGATGACACATGGATCCAAGTACAATGTTACTTATGATGAGTTTGCTAGGCTGCTACACCTTGAGGACACCAGCAGCAATAAGGTCATTCTTCACAATATTGGTGTACTGGAGAATGACAAGATGGACTTTCTTTATGAAACTCGCCTCAAGTACAATCCTCCCTCAACCAAGAACATGAAGCCCTTCTTCATGGTTCTCAATATAGTGCTCCCGAAGACTATTGCTCCAAAGGATGGAGATGTCGGGGGTGTCCAAGGTTACTTAAGAACCTTGATGAAAGTGATTAGCAAGAAGAGGAAGTTTGACATCTTCGATTACATCTGGAATGACATGGTGAACATCTCCTGCATACCGAACCGCTCTTGTGGCTATGCACAATACTTGATATTTATGACTGAAAAAGTCACTGGAATTGAGTTTGTGAAGGATGTAGAACATACTCCTCTAAGGCCTCAGAAGCCTCCTCAAGCCTCTCTCCCAGCTTCTCCCTCACCTGAATCGAGTGAGGAACATCTAGAAAAAGCTCATGAAGATACAAGGCCATCCTCTAGCACTAGGGCCCCTCCTCCTCACAAAGGGTCTCCTAGTGGGATTATGAAGTACTTGGCCGCCATCTTTGGTTCTTGCCGCAAAGCTGAAGTGAAAATCCACAATATGAACAATCTAAGGAAAGAGGACATGAGGTACATGATGGAAAATGTCAAAGCCATATGCCAGAAGCTGGAGATGGAGCCTGTTGGGTCTCCAGTTATCTCAGAGGACTCGACTTCTGACTTCTCAGAACTTCCACCTCTCTCTCCTTTCGAGCTTGCCTACTTTGGCATTTGAGGCACGATGAGTGGAACGCATCCTCCTCCTCCTCATCTTGATGATGAAGACGACAAAAGGACCGACAGCACAGAGTGAGCCTACGACGATGGGTAGATCCCTCCTCTCCTTCTTTTTGGTGCCTTGATGCCAAAGGGGGAGAGATTGAGGGGGAGTCTTAGGTCCTAGCAGTAGGATGAGAGATGAGAGCTCTATTTGTGTTTCTTTTGGTGCTGTAAGACTTTAATTATGCTCTCATTATGCTTACGGACATGTGCTATGAACTGATGACTATGTTATGCTTATGATCAATGGTTTATGTTTAAAACTGTTATGTATGCTTTAGATTCTTGATGTCATTATGATTAATAGTTTCTTCTTATTCATATCAAGATTATTGCTCACACACATGTGGTTTTTCGCCCCATCATAAAGATTGCACATATGTCTTATGTCTACATTGCCCTTTTTGCCCAAAGTTCATATGTGCACACTTTATGAAAATCTGAATTTTTATCATATTTGTGTAATCTCAATTGGTTGTCATCAATCACCAAAAAGGGGGAGATTGTAAGTGCTTCTAGGCTTCCCTTGTGGGTTTTGGTTGATTTATTACAAACAAATTAGATCCTAACAAAAACGTTGAGATGAGAGCGGGTTTTAAAAAAAAATAGAAGGAAAGCTCAAAAAGAAAGAAGAATGATGATCTAAAGGGAAAAAAGCTCAAGAGCTGAAAATAATAGTTTATTTCGTATGAAGTGTGTTAGAGAAACACACCCCAAAAGCTCAAGTATAAGAGATCTCACTCACTAAACAAATAATTCAATTCACTGCTCAATTCACAGGAAAATCGGACTAGTCCAATATACACCGGACTAGTCCGATATCTCTCTAACTAAGATCGGACTAGTCCCACCTAGTGCAGACTAGTCCTCAGCACATCACGTCTGCACAAAGACAGACATGTCCGATATCAATCGGAATAGTCCGATAATCTTCTGACTAAAATAGGACAAGTCCTCCAAGTCCGGAGTTGTCCTTAGCCCCACAATTTTTCATGACAACGGACAAGTCTGATATCACCACGGAAAAGTCTGAAAACTATCTAACTAAAATCGGACAAGTCCTCCAAGTGCGGACTTGTCCTCGATTCAACATGAGGTTCATCACACAGGACTAGGCCGATTGCCAGACTAGTTCGAACACTTCCAGAGCCCAAATCGGACTAGTCTGCGGATTTCCGGACAAGTCCGATATATCAAAACATTTAGGGTTTTCCACATGCCGCACACTAGGCTAGTCTGGAGTCCACCACGGACTAGTCCGAACAACGAAACCCTCACGGTAACTTTTTGAAACCCTAGTATAAATAGATGTGTACGCCCTACAACCATTACTATCGACTCCCTACGCCCTCACACCTTCCAAGAGCTCAAAATACACATCTCTCCACACATTATAACCCTAAAAAGATCAAATCTTTGAGGATTTAGCAATTGATCAAAGGAGAGACTTGTTCCACACGATCTTGAGCTCTTGGGTTTGAATCTCTCGCACACTCTTGTTGTTTGTTGCATATATTTTGAGTGTTTTTGGTGGTGTTCGTCATTGTAAATCTTGGGGAGCCCTCAACTTGTGTGAAGGCCCCTTGAACAAGGTTATTTGCCCCTTTGTGATTAGTAGAAGAGAATCGGCCTCCGTGGTGATTCGACGAGGGTAGGGTTGGTGAAGACCTGGTCCTCCGTGGACTCCTCAACGTGGATGTAGGTTTCCTTCGTGTGAATCGAACCACGGGATAAAATCGTGTCTAGCACTTTTTTTTATTGTTCATCATGTTTTAGGATTTACTTGATCTTGTGTAACTTACGTTGAAACATTGATATTAAAGTTAATCTTTGTCACACCATGTTTTATTGTCATAATACATCCAAGTTACAAATTACTTTCCACTGCATAGGGCACTAGAATCGAAATCATTGATCAAATCTGATCGTTCTAGTTCACGTATACCGGACTAGTTCGCACAATACCGGACTAGTCTAATCTCCCCGTATTTTAACGATTTGATAAGTGTTTTAGGATCTGACAAAAATTCAAATAGCCTATTCACCCCCTCGTCTAGGCTACATTCAACACTTCCCCTGGTACTACTAAAGCGTAGTCCGCGGAAGTTCGTATTCGGATGGGGCCTGTAAGATCAGGAACAAGATGACGACATAGAGTTTTTACGTGGTTCGGGCCGCCTGAGCGTAATACTCTACTCCACAGGGTGGTTGTTGATTGAGAATGTGTGAATATGGCGAGTGTCTGAGGATGCTAGTTTGCATGTGAGCTTAGCCGTCTTCTACCGTGCGACGCAACCCTTTTATATGCTAAGGGTTGGCCGTTACAGTATATGCCTGACCAGACAGGTGGCCTCGACTGTAATTAACTACCTATACACGATCAACATGCATAATATGTGATTAACAGTGTGATAACGCACCTTAATAGCAGCATTACCTATCTTGATGTCCTCTAATCGTGTGTCATTAATACTGAATTAATGACATGTTAATAATGTCTTGTAACGATAGTTTAAAAGCCTCTTGAATGTTCGCGCCATTGGAGATCATGTATTCATTGGAGGATTAGGTCTGGAGGTCCAAGACGTGGCAGCTCCGGAGCTTCCCTCTGTGGGGAGGTAGGTCAGGAGCCACATGACGTGTGGCTGCACCGGAGCTTCCCTCTACTCGGGGTTAGGTCCAAGTTGTTGGACACGTGGCAGTACTGAAGTTTCCCTGTGAAGGGAGGTAGGCCGTTACAGTATATGTCTGGCCTGACATGTGGCCCCAGCTGTAATTAAACACATATACACGATCACATGCATAATCTATGATTAAAAGAGTGATGACGCGCCTTAATGGCAGCATTACCTATCTTGATGGTCTTCTGAGCGTGTATCATTAATACTGAATTAATGACATATTAATCTGGTTTTGTAATGGTAGTTTAATAGCCTCTTGAATATCCGCGCTGTTGGAGATCCTGTACTTGTTGCAGGCTTATGTCCAGAGGTCCAACATGTGGCAGAGCTGGAGCTTCACTCTGTGGAGAGGTAGGACCGGAGCCACTTGACGCGTGGCGGGACCAGAGCTAGCCTCTACTGGGGTGATGTCCGGGGTTGCTGGACACGTGGCAGTACCTGAGTTTCCCGATGAAGGGAGGTAGGTCTGGTCCCGCAGGACACGTGGTAACACTAGAGCTACTCAAACGAGGGATGCGGACCCAGTGCAGTCAGACGTGTGTTGCCTTCGAAAGTCTTCAACTCGGACATATGAAGTCCTTGGTTTTAAGTGAGGTATCAGGGGGTACCTGGTATCCACGGTACCAACACATTCCTTATGGAAGAAGGATACATCAGTTAAGGAAAAGGATGATGTTTTCAAAAACGCGGCCAGGAATCCACATGGAAAAGAGATAAGCTCTACATTTGAATCTCGCCAACGGCGGGTATCTACATTCATATCACTACGAAGAAGATTCATATTATAAGGAATCAAAAGATGTGGTGAAGTAGACTGTTACAGATTAACAATATTGTTATGGAACTTGCAAGGAAATGCAAAGAGTTCTTCCATCAGAATAAGCGGGATAGTTAGTGGCATTCTTGGATAACCTTCCCTATCTTTATCGTTTCAAATAGAATCTTGGGACGATATTTCTTTAAGTGGGAAAGGGTTGTAAAAGTCCACATTTGAGAAGAGCCAAAATGCAAAATACGAACTTGAGTTTTTTTTTGAATATGAAATTCAAAGTTACATGAACAAATTTAGTACATAATTAATCGTTAAAAATAGGACTTCACAAAACTTTACACTAAATGAGAGATTATGAGTGTGTGATAGCACTTAAGCCATTAAGTATTGTAAGGGGATTTGAACTATAATTCAAAATACAGAACAAGTTCAAATTTCAATTTTAATCAAAGCAAGAATAAAACCCTAAATAAAAGAACTCCAATCAAATTTGATAATTAGTTACAGGAAGTAAGAAAAAATTGTAAATAGCAAATAAAGTGTTAATTTAATGAAACCATAAAAGAGAGGATATAAATGTGAATTCAAAAACCCATTTTTAAATTAGTCAAATATCATATTTAAAAGCACCATGGGAATTCTTGATACCTAATTTAGTCCTCCTGCTGAAATCTAAAAATTCTGGAGCTAACTAGCTAATTTATTTAATTTTTGGAAACTGCTGCAGACTTGTGTCTATGACAGGTGGGGCCAACCTCCCAGCAGGCTCCACCAGTCAGCCTTATCATGACCGCGCCGTGGCCTCCGTTTCTAATGCCACGGAGCCCACCGCTCCAACACGATTCCTCCCGTCGCCCAAATCAGTTCCCTTGGCCCGTTCTTATCGATCAAAAAAAATATTCCCGTCACCCTCATCCCCGTCTCTGTTTCGTTCCCATTGTACGCAAGCACCGCTGCTCTTCCTCAGCACGCTGCAACCCGCTGCCAGGGCCTGTTCCTTGCCGCGTTTCTTCCTCCCCGCCCCACTGCTGCCGCCGGTCTACTCCCGCTCCTTTTCCCTGCTTCAGCGCCGCGCCCTGCCCAGCTGCGGCTCGCCGGCCTGGCCCCCATCTGCTCCTGCTCCAGCGCGCCTCGCCGCGCCGGGCCGTCATGCGCGCGTGCTGTTCCCGTGCCACGACGCTGACCCCTCGCCGCACTCTTGCGCACACATGCCCGGTCCCTGCTCCTGCGCGCCTCGTGCCTGCACACCGCCCTGCGCCCGTATGTCATGGCTGCTCTGCACCCGTGTTGCTCCCCACCTCCTGCCGGCGTCACCCCTGCTGCGGCACGCTGCACCCTCGCCGGTCACTGTGACAGCCGCCCATAACTCCCCAATTTACAGGACTGTCACCCTGCCGGATTTCCAGCTCCATTGTGCGCAGCACGGCCTAGCGCCATGCCTTTCTCATCTGCTGCTCGCCGGCTTTCGCCCACTCCCGCTCGCACGCTGTTCCAGCTCGATAGCGCCATGGTCGCCGCTGCACATGCCTCACCGAGCTTTGCCGCGCCAACAGAGCAGTGCTTGCCTTGTCCTACCACCCGCCATAACCCTTGTTGCTCGCTGTGCCTCCGCCCTCGCAACTGTCCGGTGGTCGTCGTTCACGCCTGCATCCTTTGCTGTGCCTGCTGTTCGCGCCGTCGCTGCGCATCCTCGCCTCACGGCACCACTGCAGCGTGATCCAGGTCCGCCTCCGTGCCACCGGAAAGTCCGTGTGCGCGCTTGTGTTTTTTCGACGACTACTCCGCCCAACGCTGTTGCCTTCAACGGGTCGTTGCGGCATTCTGCGCCGTGGCAGCGCCCAACCAGCAATGAATGTGATGTGTGTATGGATAAGATGCAGGAACACGTCGATGACACAACGACGTCGGCAATTGGACCAATGTTAGCTCTGATTTGCACAATATTGGTCGGGACAGTATTGCAGCCATGGTCTTTTATGGAATGTGTACAAGGCAAAACTAAGTGTGATGATGATCCCTACTGCTCTATGATGCAGAATTGCAAGAACGTCGCGACCGAGAAGGATAATTGGACCACAGTTGGCCTTGAATCATGATTGCTTGGTCAGGTCGAAGATGCATCCACGGTGCTCGCTGAAATACTTGACAAGGTGTGACCAACTGTGATGAAGTTCAACAATCTACACTGTCGAATTTGAATGGACCTGTGAGATTGTGACAGAAATGAAAAGATGAAGATCACAATGAATGAGGAATTGTGCAAGAAAAGTCATAGAGATGATGCAAAGCGGTTGATGAAATAGATGGTTGAGCAGGATGCAAATGCAACAACGACACGAGCTTGCTAGGAAACAGGTAGGCACACTCCAGGTGAGCGGGTTCATGCATCAGCAACTATGTAACCTTGTGTACAAATAGTTCAAGTCCAATAGACTCTCTTGAACTCCACTTTTTAGATTATCCATTATGTAAGTGTATTTGAGTTCTAGAGTATCGTGTATTGAAATATATTGTTCTGTATATGTGCACAATAATATTGCTAGATGACATGATGAAGATCGACGAGAAGCACGACTCGGTAGAGAAGGACTAGCGTAGAGCCCACGTCAAGAACAAGATTTGCCCAAGTAGCACACATGAGCAAGATTCGGCCAAGCAACGTCAAAGACAAGAAAAGGGGGAGAACGTCAAGATGAGCAAGAGCTGACTTATTGGCATTAACACAAGCCGCAACCTAAGGCAAGCCCCGATATGCATTTAAGTTGTTAATATGTTTGGCTTATACAATTTATATGATGGTAATTGTGCATTAAGTCTAGGGATCTATGATACTCCACGTGCATGACCCAAGAATCCTTGGAGTTTGGGAAGTACATGGCTTTACATAACTGTTTATATTGTTCTTAATATGGAAACATGAGTAAGTGGTATGGCTCGAGTAGACGGATTCTAGTTGGCAACAGTAACAAGTGGGATCAATTTGGGAGAAACTGAAGAACGAGCAGGACGATTAGGATGCTCAAGAACGTGGTTCTATGGGCATAGTTCTTGCCTGTCTCGATTGAGGACCGTATCGTGTGCAGCCCCGCTGGACAAGTTTGAATAACTACCAGATGCATACCGACTCTAGTAGACCCAACAAACTGGTGTAACTTGTTAACCTTGGTGTTTAGACTTTTTCGAACATCCTAGGAGGTAAGCTGGCGAGACAGTTGGGAAAAGCTCAGCTACATGGACCATGCCGAAGCCGTGTGTGCCGTGTTGGGAGTCTACTGGCGCGAGATGGTTGAACTGATTCAGCATTGAGGTGTCTTGTGAAAGGTGGCCATACATGACGTCAATAGAATTTTTTGATCACCTCCTTCAGATGGGTGTGTGTGTCGTGCAAGCCGGGTGTTTTATGATTCGAATCACCATCGCTCGCGGAAGGGAGCATACTTGTTCACTTTGATGTGACGTAGTAACAACTGGAACTGGGTGGAACCTACTGGATGGTTAAGCAACTTGGTCGAGGTAGCTGCTAGAAGAACTAAAGTATGATTCTAAGCATTTAAATTTCTAAGGCCTGTGTAATCTTGGGCCCTGCAACCTCATGAATGAAGCATTTCTTCTTTTATTGTGGAGTTCATGATGTTGTCGTGCCCAAGGATTGCACATGCTATTTTATACTTGAATCAAGGATCTACTAATAGTGAACATGTACTTATTGCAGTTTAAATCAAGTCTTACGTTCCAAGCATGTAGAGTTTCATGTTCTTATGTGAGACGGTTAAGTCTTGGTGAGCCTTGTGCTCACGGTTGCATTTGTACGAGTTTTGCAGGTATATAGATATGATGGGTTCCTAGGCTTTACCCTCACCGGTGTATATAGCCAATGGAAGCCCTCGACGCCGCTGCTTGCTTCTGTGATGCTAGATCGGAGTATGCGCGGGTTGGACACGATCGCTATTGCTGTAGTGTAGGTTCGAGAGAGTAGTATGAAGACTTCCGCTAATATAAGATATTTTGTATAAAACTCCGAGATTTATGTATGTTGCTCACTTATGTTATGACTTCTTTGTTCTTTTCTGTGTTGTGCTACTGGATGTCGCATCACACGACACCACCCAATGTGATTCCTAGTTTGTCTGGACCCCGGTCCTCAAAGTTCACTTGTTCCCCTCACTGACATGTGGGTCCTACTGAGTGTCTCCCTCTTATCCCTCTCTGGAACTCAATTCCTCTACTAAACATTGTACAAACATCCTTAAATTTGGCAGTTAGGCTCATTCAAATAGGCAGATTCTAAATGTGAACTCAAATTCAATATTTGGCAAAGTTTTAGTTAGATTCTAATTTGAATTTGAATTCGAATGCTTTACAATGGCTTCATTTAATTAAGTAGCAATTGAAGTTAAAAAATTATAAACCTTGGCGGGGATGATACTTGAATTATGCGGAATCCATTGACGAACTCAATTTTGCATTTTACTATTTTTTGTATGAACTTTGGATTGAATTTAAAATCTCACTCTAAGGTTTGATTTAATTCATTTTACTTGAGCACCATTTTCTCTTTTATTTTATTTTCTCTTTTTGGTTCTCAGATGATGTGCACACGGGGTGGTGACAAGGAACAAGGCACGACTTATGTCCAAAGGGTATTCACAAGTCGAAGGTTTGGATTTCAACGAGATTTTTGCTCCTGTAGCTAGGCTTGAATCAATTCGTATATTACTTGCATATGATACTCACCATGATTTCAATATTTATCAAATTGACATGAAAAGCGCCTTCCTCAACGGACCGATCAAGTAGGAGGTGTACCTAGAGCAACCCCCGGGTTTGAAGATCAAGAGTTCCCCGATCATGTATAAAAAGTGCGTAAGGCTCTCTATGGCCTGAAACAAGTTCCCAAAGCTTGGTATGAGTGCCTTAGAGATTTTTTGATTGAAAATGGTTTTAAGATTGGTAAATCTGATTACACCTTGTTTACTAAGCATTTTGATAATGATCTATTCATTTGCCAAATCTATGTTGACGATATTATATTTGGTTCAACTAACAAATCTTTTTTTCTAGAATTTAGTAAGATTATGATAGATGCTGAACAACATATGATTGGCTAATAAAATTGTTGGTGGTGCCGGAGTCAAAGAGTATGACAACAGAGTGATCATTGAGAGAAAATGTGCCCGCGAGTACGTGTTCACCTTCCGGCATGTCCTCGATAGCGATGCGGTGAACGTTGCCGGGTTTGGGAGCTGGTTAGGTGGGCTGGTTACAGGGCCGATTTGCACCATGATATGCTGCATGTTCGCTACCCCATTTCCCCTCTTGGAAATCTCTAAAAAAATGCCTGACATGGCTACACGTATAACACGCGTATTGCGTTGGGTTCCCGCCAATCGCAGGACGAAATCCCTGTGCACGTTGTTGAGGTGGAAATGCACATGGGACTATCCTTATTTGCTGTTGCTGTCGTTGTTGTGGCAGCGGTGGTCGGAAGGTGCGCACGTTGCACGGACGACCATGGAACTGCGATGGTCGTGTCAGTGGCTGCCTTCTCTGACCGGATGGTGCACGATACACCAAATGGTACTTTTGTGGAGCACCAACCGTGCTGCTCTGCGGAGCACTTCGATTTCTCTTGTCCATGGACAGCTCACGTGTAGTGTCCTATTGCACAATCACGGCATTGATGATCTCATTGAATGTGCTACAGTTGAATTGTGCGAGCTTGTCGTTCAATCTGGGGTCTAGACCCTGGTAGAAGCTCTCATGCTTCTTGTCTTCAGTACTCACAAAATCTGATGCGTACTGCGCCAGATGATTGAAGGACATGGGGTACACTTGAGCACTCCTCCCGCCTTTCTAAAGCTCTGAAAATTCCTAGAGCTTCTTCTTATTGATGCCGAGAGGTATATGACAGATGTGGAATGCCTCCCAGAACTTCTTCCATGTCAAAGCATGTCCATCTGCTAGTGATGCGATGTGGTTCGCCCACCGTGAACCGGTAGAACCGTGAAGCTGTTCTGCTGCGAACAGTGCCTTCTGATGCTCGGTGCATTGGAGCAGCCCCAACTTCGCCTTGATGGTGCGGAGCCAGTCGTGTGCCTCTAGAGGCTCATCGGCCTCCATGAAGACCAGTGGATGCATCTTCAAGAAGTCCGAATATGAACTCTGTTGGGGCCATCGTGGCCCGATATCTTATCGTCCCCCTTGACGGGATGAATTATGCACCAACATTCGTAGTAGCATGATTTGCTCATCGCGCAAGAACCTCCGCTAAGTTACTCAGAAGTAGAATTGGTGGTGGGGGTTGTTGCTGCCACTGTGTGGATTGCTCCGGAGATGGAGACTCATCACCACCACCTTGGCTTGAACCTCCCACCTCCTGCGTGGAGCGAGTACAAACCGTTCTGCATCCACAAGAATGAGAACATCAGCAATATATCCTCAACAACATGCATTCCATACAATAATAGTTAGGGTAATGACAATGTGAAGTCCAAAATAACGGACTGCCACTATGGAAGTGTATCTCAACTATTCTTGGTCTCCATGAGACATCATACGTACATCATCAACTTGTACACCCACACTACTATTTACAATATGATACAAACATGGCTACAAACTAAAACGTGAGCAACGACTAACTACTTGTTGCTTTGTCGTGATTGCGGTGCTGCCTCAACCTCCTCTAGGTCCTCCGGTTGGGAAATCAGCAATACGCTACTCTAAGCAATTCTACCACATCACTCAGGAAATATGCGAGTAGAGAGGTCATAGATCGTTACCACTAGACGTGCAGCACAACAGAACATAGATGTGCGTCGGTGTAGAAGAAGTAGACAATCACATTCTTCTCCTCCTTGTAGTCGTCACGGCAACGACGTCATGGTGCCATAGACTGTCTCCTCATCGTCCTCGTCACAGCAATGTCATCACATCACCATAGCAGCAGTAGCAGCAACACCTTCACGAAGTTCCCACGTACAGAGAAGAACGCCGTGCGCCGGTGTGCTAGCACCGCTCGCGCTGCAATGGAGTCGGCGTGAGGACTGCGAGGGGTGGCGGCTAGGGCTGTCACGTGGTGGAGTAATCCGCCTCTAATCCTACCCCACATATTTATAGGTGCGCTAATGGGCTTTTAGGTCACAGACCCATTATTACCTTAATCGGTTGTCGATCAAATATCCAACGGGTCTTATTCCAAATTGTTATTATTGCCGCTTGGGCATATCACCAACAATCTCCAACTTGTACTAGAGACAATCATATAGGCAAGCTTTTCAATATTCCAACCTCTTAAGTGTGTGAACCGTTAGGTTAATATCAAGTTGGTTGTGACTGGAAACCGTTTCCAACCACATGTCAATAATGGTACCTAGCAGGACATACTGACTCCCGGATGTACATAAAGATCATAATAGATGAACCTAGATAAAGTAAACATGCTAATCCCGTTGCCTCATGATATTAGTCAATCTTAAGAAGAAATATGTGCCATCCTTGTGATAGCTCGACCATTGACACAATCAAATAGTGGATTCAATCCATGACTAACCTTTAGTCACTTTTATTAAGTCCTTAATCACCTTGGCATGGCCATGCACTTTCCAATCAAACTATCTCGAGGGGTCCCGAGACATCTCTAATGTTATTTAGGAGGGGCAAATCGCATCTTTATCCGCGCACATCCCATTCCATATCTTATTATCTACCAGAAGACTACTTTTATGACTATCCAGTTACGGAGTAGCGTTTGGTAGTCTGAAAGTACACAATTACACATAGTGAGAAACAATGGCAATCTCAAGTCTAAGGATCTAGCAACTGTATCACTCAAGACAAACTGGTGACACATATGAAAATAACAATCACAACAGTTTCTTGGGGTGGGTCAATCCAACACCATGTTCACTAACATGTGTTCACATTATTAATTTTATATCCCCATATTTATGATCCATGAAATGTGATCATCAATTAATACATGCGCTAGTCTGTGTGCTATCATTATCTCATATAACAATGTAGACTAGGGATTATTTTGAGCAACACTATAATAACAAAGAGTTTCACGAACAAGTCACATATTTGATGACTAATGTAAATAATGATGACTCAATAATAATTTATTTAACTGTACATAAACATAGCTATAACACAAGTCTCCCACTACACACCGTGATCACTGATGTAAGTATGTAATACCCATATATCTCGTTTGTGTCTCATGCTTTGATTGTGGAAGAGGCTTTGTCAACGAATCTGCAACATCGAAATCCATGTGCACTTTGCATATCTTGACATCACCTCAGTTGATGATCTCTCGGATGAGGTCATAAGTCGTAGTATATGTTTGAATCTTTTGTGTGATCTATGCTCCTTTCCCTATGCAATAGCTCACTATTGTCACAATAGAGATCCATAGGACAAAAAACACTAGGAACAACAACCAACTCAGAAACAAATTTTCTGATCCAAACAACTTTCTTTGCGGCTTCAGAAGCTGCAATATACACCGCTTCCGTTGCTTCGAACTTTTCCAGCTCACTTCCCCATCATTGAGACAGAACACAAAACCAGATTGCGATATGGAATCATCCTTATCTGTTTAGAAGCTATCATCGGTGTAACCTTTTTAATACGAGCTCTTCATCACCTCGAAACACTAGGAACGCATCCTTGGTTCTTCTTAAGTACTTATGATGTTTGTAACAACTGTCCAATGAGCCTCACCATAATCTGATTGATACCTGCTTGTGATGCTTAACGCATAGGATACATCTGAGCATGTACATAGAATGGCATACATGATGGATCCAATAGCCGATGCATAAGGAATCGCTCTCATCCTCTTTTGCATATCAAGTGTCGAATGACACTGACTCTTGCTTAGAGTAATGCCATGTGACATTGGCAGGAAACTTTTCTCAGAATCTTGCATATTGGACCGATTTAATATCTTGCCAATATATGTATCTTGGCTTAATCCAACTAGACTTTTAGATCTATCCCTATAAATCTTTATGCCCAAAATGTATGCTGCCTCTCCTAAATCCTTCATTGAGAAACTTTTTGTTACTGGGGATTTAACAACATCAAGCATTGGAATGTCATTTCCGATCAATAATATATCATCTACATATAGGACCAGAAATACAAGTGGGTTCCCACTAAATATAAATATAGGATTCTCCTACATTCTTGATGAAATCAAACCCTTTGACCACTTCATCTAAATGTAGTTTCTAACTCTGAGATGCTTGCTTCAATCCATAGATGGACTTTTGAAGTTTGCATATTTTGCTAGCATTTTTAGGATCGACAAAACCCTCAGGTTGTGTCACATACACATCATCAGTCAGACTTCCATTAAGAAAGGCTATTTTGACATCCATTTCCCATATTTCATAATCAAAATATGCAGCAATTGCTAGGATAATCCGAACAGACTTTATTACGATGGGTGAGAAAGTTTCATCATAATCAACACCTTGAATTTGTTTCAAATCTTTCACTACCAATCACGCTTTATAGATGTGAAATTTCCATCCATGTTAGTCTTTTTCTTGAAGATCCGTTTACAAATGATAAGTCTCACACCTTCGATTGGATCAACCAAGTTCCAAACTTGATTCTCATGCATGATTCAATTTCGAATTCTATGGCCCCAAGCCATTTGTCAGAGTCGGGTCTCTTCATTGCTTCGGTATAGGTCGTGGGGTCATCCTTCTCTAACAATACCATGTCATGTTTATCCGTGGTCAGGAGTGTCAACTTTTATACCATTAAAAAAGGTCATTTTGACATCCACCTGCCATATTTTATAATAAAAATATTTAGCAATTGATAGATAATTTGAACAAACTTTCGCATTTCGAAGGGCGATAAAGTTTCATCATAATCAACAGCTTGAACATGGAGTGGTGTTGTAGACCGTCTCCTCGTCGTCCTCATCACAACAACGTGGTCATGTCACCGTAGCCAATGAGCATAGCAATAGTAGTAGCACCTCCATGGAGTCCACACGTACGGAGAGGAACGTCGTGCGCTGGTGAGCTAGCACCGCGCGTGGCAAGGGAGTCGGCGTGAGGCATGTGATGGGTGGTGGCTAGGGATGTAACATGGTGGAATAATCAGCTCCAAACCCTACCCCTCGTATTTTTAGGCGCGCTAAGGAGCTTTTAGGTCGCTGGCCCATTAATACCCTAATCGGTTGTGGATCAAATATCCAACATGCCTTAATCCGAATTTTTATGATTGCCTCCTGGGCATATCACCAACATCTCCTCCTCCTCAAACTAGACCTCCTTTGGGTCCCCCTCCTTAGGGGATTGTGCCACTGGCTCTAGCTCTGGGTCACGTGCTACCTACTCTCCTAAAGCGAGTGGCATCTCATTTGCCAGTGGGTGAACAACTGCGTGCGGCAGGTTTGCTTGAAAATCATCGAAGTCCTCCTGAGCTTGGAGATACTCCTGCTTTCAACACTGTGCCTCTTCTATGGCTTCAGCACTTTCTTTAGTATTAACCAGGAGTTGTTGGTGCTGCTCCTGCACCACATTTTCACTCGCTTGCATCTCATCACGAGCTTGCTGTGATGGAGAATGAGCTTGCTGCAGCTCATTCTCCCGTTGATTAAGCCTGTGAGTGGTTGGTGTGAGGAATGCATGCAGTGAGTTGTTGATGTAATCGAGAGTACCACCACGTACATCTGCATGCCTCAAGGTCTCAATGTGCTACTGGATAATGCTGCCTAGCATATCTATCACCATGCAATATGAGGCGACGTAGGTCCCGAGTGTGGTCGTCGTTGTGTCGCCGAATGGTTGATAAGCCTCAACCATTCGCTGCTCCCACTCGAGACCAGCCGACCCGTCGACTGAAAGGAAAGTGAATTATGTTCTGTCCATGGCACTATGATGAAGCTTGCAAAACTGAGTGAACGCTTAACCAGCAGTAACAAACAGAGTATTCTCCAGACGCGCTCCCAAAAGAGTGACTGAAAAGGGAACCCGTCCAAGATGTTGTGTACTGGCAGGGACATCCACATGCACGGTGCAAGACATTACACACCCCCGTGCCCTTCTTTTTACCCCAATATATTGGAATCTATATGTAGACAAAGTTTTAAAGCATCTGCCCCAGCAGCACGAGAAAGCCAGGGCAATTTACCTAGGCCGAAAATGTCTAAGTCAATTTTAGAAATGTTTATGAAATTCTAGGTACTTGTTTAAAATTATTCCCAAGTAAGGTGACATTCCTTTTTGAAGAATCAAAAAGAGTAATGTCAACACTTACTCTCGTGAGGATGCATAAGAATTGAATGATGAGAAGGTGTAAACCTTCCTTACCAATGTAAGCAAAAATCATTCAATCCAAATTCAATTCAAACGATTGAAAATTTGAACTAGTACCTCAATTGAGGAGTAGTTCTAATTGAAGGTTGTTGTGTGAGAAACTCACAACCATGAATTTTGGTGTAGCCTTCATGTTCAATGTCTCCTGCCAAGTTGAGGTTAGAGTTGAATGAGCTTCATCCCGTTCCACCATTGGACCACCATATTGAGCATTCCTCCACCATGAACTCAGAACGAGATCAATGGAGGGATATGCGCTTGATGGGGCCTTCAAGCTTCTGTGTAAATTTTGTCCCAGCTGCACTAAAATCTAGAACAAACAAAACATTTCGAAAACGGGTTACGTTAGCTCAAGAGAATGTTGTACCCTTTGTCAAATAATTTTGCCCAACTTGAAACAACAAGCAAATGCAATGAATATTAAAGGAAATATTTTTGGTTTAAATTTGGAAGATAAATTCAAGTGATTACACCCAAGGTTCATATCAAAATAAATTTATTTCCTAATTCTCAATTTTAGTCTTGTGATGGTTGGAAAATTTACTTTCCAACACGGAAGTGTAAAAATTCAAACATGCTAAACGTAAATGCCAAAATTTATAGGGAATTAAAATACGCAATTGGGAAATCAAATACGAGATGACTACAAATTAACCTATTTACAAGGACTCACTGAATTTATGAAGTTTGATAAGTGGGACTTACCTCCGTCCTGTTTAGTGCGATGATTTGGCGTCCAATCCTGGAGTTGGAGATGTGGACAACGTCTCTTGATTGACATGCCAAATATCCTTTGGCATGTTAGTTGGACATGTGGGCCACATGGTGGCCCTAGCCTCTCCGTCATTTTGATGAAGACTTGTTGATGTAGCGACTGCTTTTTCCTCCTGAAGATATTCCCTTATGAGTATTGTGAGGCTTGTCCTTCTTTAGGCGTGTCACTTCGAACTTCTGGACATTCCTTAAGGTCAACCCATACTTTGATCACGGATCAAAAGCTTCCTTGGGCATGGTGACATGTGGACTCCACAATCAAACAAGAAACGCTTCATCCATAATGTCATTTGCCTTAGGTTGCACGGGCTTGGTCGAAGGGTAGGAGTCCCAACTAGTGATTGTGGGATATCTTGGATCTTGAATGCTCTTTAAATTTCTTGTCCTTGCCCAAGAGCCTCATGTTGCCTTGTTTTTGTTATTGTCCATGGACAAGGTACATCAAGTAAGCTAGTTGAAGTTAAATCCCATGAAATCCTCATAGCCTCTTTGATTACAAGGGGTATATTGAACCCACCCTTGACCTCCTTGTAGGTGATAGCCATTAGAGTTGTGTTTGAAAGGAAGAATCCTCATGTGTCTTAAGGAAATGATTCCCCAAGTGGCCCATGTTTGACATGGGTTTTCACAAAATAATGTGAATATCCATGGCTTGGATCATCCAAATACTTCTCCACTGGCTTGATCTTCATGTTACTCAATGGGAGGTGTAGTTCTGTAACTAGCATGTCCAACTTGTTAAGTGGTGTTCATGCCAAGATAAAGCTAGAGCATTCTTCAATCCACCCCTTGACTGGAGACCATATTGCCATCCATGATGAACGACAACAGGACTCCTTCAGCTCTAGCATGAATGTGGTCATGGATTGGTGAGGCCAACCCATGACATCGGTGTTGGATGAAGAGCCAACTATCCACCCCATGATGGAGGAAAAGCAAGAAAAACTCTTGGATCCTCCCCAAGCTTGGGGATGGATGTCTTTGGCTCCTACTGGAAGCTGAAATTCTTCCGCAAAAGGCAATGGTGTTGCCTAGAGGATATTTGTTGAGGTACGCCATGAATCATCTTGCAGTTGAGCACTTGTGTCCTCCTTGGCCATCCTATGAAATGGGTTAGCTAACACTACCCTATTTTTGTAAAAGCTCTAAATTCAAAGTGCAAAGCTCAAAGAGGAGAATTTAAAAGTTGAATTGGAAAAATAAATTGAAGTGGAAATTTAAGAATCAAACCAATTCAAGCTCCAATAGAAGGAATTCAAAAATTCAAATTAGCTCCTGTTCAAACTTTGCCAAAATACAAATCTGAGTTCACCATTAAATTCTAAATATTCCAAATAGTCTCTTTGGAAAGTTTAAAAATTTTTGAAGCACAATTCCTGTGTATTTAATGGAAACATTGAATTCTTTCAAATTCAAATTTGAATTTGAATTTTCATCAAAACTTGATTGAATCAATGTTTTGAGTCCAAATTCATATTATGCATAATTATTTAACCTCTCCACAAAAATCAAGCATTTTTGGACTATGGCTGGTGGGAGAATTGAAGGAACAGAGAAGGGATAAGGATGGGGACTGTGGGACCCACATGTCAGTGACACAATTACGTGAGTGCTCTGTTTCTTCATCGTGGCGACACCTCCCGACATGCAAGCCACGCACCTGTGTGCTTGCTTGCCGATTGCCTTTGAATCCAACGCTTACATATATCTAGCAGGCGTCCTCATCACTACCCCTAGCGTCCACTGCAAGCCACCCACCGTTCTTCCTCTGTTCTTGGCCGCCGGCGACGAACCTCTCGGTCATTCTAAGAATCCAAGCTACCCCAGAGGCTGTGGATCCTTTTTCTTCACGTTGGAACTTGGTAACTGTCTTGTGCACCTTCCTACACCATTTTATAGGCAGCTCCCTCACGGTGGGTTGTTAATTTGAAGTTTTTGCGGACCTCGTCGTGGAGCCGCCGTCGGACCCTCTCTTCATCACCGTAGAGCCGACGTTCTAGGCCGTTTCACACTTCACCGTCAACTCCAAAAAGGTGTGCCTAGCAAAGCTTTTTGCGATCACAAAGTTTTAGGTTGATTTGTGGGCGGTAACTCGAGTATTTCCAATTTCCCCGACAACATGAATATAACATTGAAGCTAGGTCATCACTTTCCATTTGTACATGAAACTATTCTCTAATCAAGTTTTCAAATAGATTCCCAACCACCTTGCAAACCCTCTCAAATAAATAGCAAGAGAAATTGTCTGTGGTTGGCTAGGTTCTTCGAGTTTTCCCCGTCGCCATGGAAAATCCCGTCGGTCCACAGTCGAGGTCGGCGTTTCTAACTATTCCATCCCTTTTTATCCCCCTATTCATCTTCCCCAGAATCCTAGGAGCGTTTCTGATCAATTTCCATGGAATTTGAGCCATGGAGCAGCGGTACTGACCATCGTCGGAACCCTAGTTCTGCCGCCACCATCGTGTGCTCATCTCCAGCCGTCGCTGACTCGTCTGGACCTCACCAGCTTGTTGCGCGTACGACTTTAGGGCTAGGCGGCCACAGCTGAGCCGAGAGGAGGTCGACGGAGCAAGTCCAGTGGGCGCTGCCGTAGTTCTGGCGAGGAGTGCCGCCTCCGCCGCGTGGTGGAAGAAGGTGGCAGGTCCCGCTTGTTAGCCTCGGTTAGGATCTGCTGTGGCCACGGATCTGGTGTGACTGGGCGAGTTAACCTCGTGCCCCTCGGTGTGGCTCAAATTCGATTGGCCCATTTTAAATGACTGGGACCGGGCTGGATTATTTAAACTTTTCTCTTGGAAATTATTCCGGAAATTTAGCCAACTTCAAAAATCATTTACTCCAAGCATACTTGCTCAAATAATTCCAAAAACATTCTGGTAGACTCATCTTGATCCCAATTTTGCAGTGGTGCAGTTTATTGGACATGAAAGTCCCAGATTTTTCATAATTACATCTTTTGAGCTAACTGCTTGGGAAATTAGTTACCCCTGTTCTGCGAATTGGAAAATTCCCAATTTTTGTCAGAACACTCTTAAAAATACCTTTGATTTCCAGTAAAAATTTCAAGTTCATTTAACTTCATTTACTGGACCAAACAGTGTTAAAATCACTTATTTCAATTGAAAAATGAAAAATGTACATAAACATTTTTAGAATTTCTTGCAAACTTGTAAAATCAATTTCTATCTATAGAAAGCTCAGAAAACCAGAAGAACCTCCCCTACCATAATCATCCACTTTTAGCCATGACAAGACTCCAGGATTAATACCAAATTTCAGAGAATGCTTTTACTTGTTGGGATTTTAGAGACAACAAGCTTCCCTGAACATCCCCAATTCTTGGTCCAGCTCTTCCTCATAGAACCTAGTATCCACTGTAAAAATCCCAAAGCTAATTAAAATCATTTTCTTACTTGTTCAGTGGTTATAAGATCTTTGCTATAGTTTCTATTTCACTCATGTACTTTATATATTGCATATCATATAGTGATCGAGATCGAGGAGGAGCCAGTGCCATTGGAGAGCATACTTCCAGAAGCTAACTATCCCTCTGACTCGCAGCCTGGCAAGCCCCAGTTTGCATTTAACTGCTATTTCAAAGTTTATAATTGTATCACTTATGTCTAGGATGAACTTTGTGCATTAGGGCTAAGGTGATTGAACTCCACTTGCATGACCCACAATTCCCGTGGAGTATTGGGTAGGTCTACAGCTTGACGAGTAGAAAAGGCCATAATAAGTTTTTAGGAATCCGGTAGAAGTCGAGTAGTTGGAATCTACTCGCGAGGTAGGATTTTATCACACAAAAAGATTTGATCAAAGAATGGTTTATGAATATGAATTTGAGACCGAGGAGCAGATAGGATGCAGTGAGATGTGGTCTCACGTACGTAGCCCTACTTATGTCTATTTAGGACCGATCCGTGTGCGGCCCTGCTGGATAAGTTTGAACTGTACCGAGTTCATACTGGGCATATGGAACCCAGGAAACCGATGTAACTTGATAACTTGGGTGTCAAGGCGTAGCCCACTGTCGATAGGGGTGGGTTGAGGGCAGCAAGGTGTAAATCTGCCGCGGGCATAGACACACTCCGTGCAGAGACCTTATGTCCGCGATGGCGGGACCGGTTCGGTCCTTTAGTTTCTTGTGAATGGTTATTGCGTATGACGTGGTGGGGAGCACGGCACACTCCTTATGCACGGGTGTACTTGACGTGTTATCAGGGTGTCTACTGATTGCAATCACCGTCACTCGCGGTTATTTGAGTACCACTTGTTCACTGCGCTGTCACATAGTAAATATTGATGAAGCCAGGAGAATATGATGTATTGAATTGTAATTGCTTTATAACTATGATTGATGTCAATTATGCTCACTAAAGTTACTGTTATTTAACTTGTAAGTTGCTGTTAATAACTTTAAAATTAAGGATCAACATGTAGGCGAGTCATTTACTGCTATATCCGTTCATATGTTAAGTATCCTTGCATGTAGAGTTCCATATTTAGGTGAGACGGTTAAGTCTTCCTGAGCCTTCGTGCTAACAGTTGCTATATTAAGTTGTTGCAGGTGAGACGTATGAGGAAGGGCCCGAAGATGAGGCTATGCCCCCGTGGGCGTATACCGCCGAGTGGGAGCCTTGCACGCCACCGTAAATTGATGTGTGCTGCTAGTGTGTAGTGTCCCCAGTCTGGACAGCCGCACTTTTGCATAGCTAAGCTGAGAGTTTAGCTATGAGTATTATCTTCTGCTGTATATTAAGCATTGTAAAATATTTTTGCTGTTTATATAAATAAAACTTTGTATTTTGTCGTATTATTTTCGTGTGTGCTGTTGGGTGCTGCATCGCACGGCACCACCCTCTGCGATTCCTAGAATGTGTGGACCCGGTCCTCACAGCCTGGTATCAGAGCCGCATTGGGAATATCATGCTCTAAAAGAGCCTATTTTGAAAACTTAGAAGTAGTCGAGTGAGGATTAGTTACTATGCCCACATAAGGTCTATTATAGTATTAGTTACTTAAGGTGGCAAGCTAACTGATGTGTTATTATATTTTGTAACGACACTCCGACGTCAGGTAAGAGGTAAGGTACGCCACTCCAAGCGGATCAATTGTGGTAAGCTCACCATGCGACAGGTAGCATGTGATTGTTTCCGTGGCTTGGCACGTGAATGTCAATATGAGTCTCTGAAACTTTCCATGTTTTTGAGAACATATGACACATGGTACCCCAACATGCTTCAAAATTAGTGGGAGCCCCCATCGGGTGGGAAATAACACGATGCGCCCCTTACTGGTGCAGCACTATCCAAAGACGTGGGACACTGTCGGGTGGTAGAAAACCCGGTCATGTACCTCGAGACGTGGTTTAGCTCGGGGCAGCCCGTATGGAATGATACGGGACGAATGTTTTTACTTTCATATATAGTATTGTGAAATGATCGCCTGTGCGGGCCGTGCCGTACAGCACCATATGATTGATCTATCATTTGTGTGTAGTTGCAGGACACAAACCACGTTTTAAGTGGCTCGAGTAGAAAACGTTTGCGAGTGAACGTCATTAGTGCCACCGTTGAGACGTATGCCGGAATACTGGCTTATGAATTTCTTTGGTGAGAGCATAGTACTGGAATTGCATTCAAATTTCATCAGGCACGTCGACAACGATATCCGTGCTGGAGGTGTGACTCGACAACAAGTAAAAATTTTCAACTTGGGACTAACTTTGAATTTGTAATCTCTGTTTTGGAGCGTGATGGTCAGATTTACATTTAATCATGTGGCCATTGCGGTATGCAGACATATGGTTTGGGAACTTGAGGAAGTCCTTCACAAGTTCCATTTTCAGCTCCAAGGCATATTTCAAGATTTAAAACTTGAAAACTTCATTTGGATTTAAATTGTCCAGTTCCTGGTTCAAACTGTGAACTGGACAGAAAATTGACTAAGTTTGGAATAGCATAACTTCCTGTATAATTCGTCGCTGAAAGTCTCCCATACGTGGTTGGGGAGCTTAGAGAGTCCCATACAACTCTTATGTTCAACTCGAGATCAGAATCCCCATGTAAACTAATGAAAAATTAAAATTTCCAAACTCTGTTAAATCTGGACAGAGACTGGACAGTTTCTGTATCCTGTCATTGTCTTGATCATATCTCTTAGTAGAATCGACGAATGACTTCATGTAATGCATTTCTGTAATCATGAGGATGTATACAACAATGTTGTAATTTATTATTTTTACATATATTGATGTTTTGTATTTGGAAAAATGTGGACAAAATCTGCCTTAAACAAAGGAGATGCCAGAAAACTGTCAATTTGCAAACATCATATCTCCTCAAACGTAATAATCTGGAGACAAATAAATACGTTCTGGAAATCTATTTGAGTGTACTACAATGTTTTAGTTGAACTCAAGTCCTGAATGTGCCTCTAACTTGATGAAAAATTCGAATTTCTCCAGACTAGTCAGAATGAACAGAAACTGAGACAGAATTCCAGTGTTATGTTCCATTTGGCATTTGAATTTGAATTCACTTTCATATTAAATTTTCACATCCATGATATGTTTATCAACAAATTTTGTTAAATTTGAGTATTTGACTCATTCAAGTACTTCTTTTATAGATGGCGGATGTGATGCTGTTGCCGGATGGATGGGTGTTCTCCACGTGCGCCAACCGTGCGGACTTCCCGAGCATGCTGCGGGATGTACTCGAACAGTTTGGTTTCATCGAGATGCCATGCTATTGGGGTAAAGAAATGGTTGATAGAGGCATACTGTCATGCACCGTCCTGGTCGACATCCCTGCTAGTCCGTATTTTCATGGATGGGCTCCTTTTCCGGTCTCCATCCAGGGAGCTTGTTTGGAGGACACGTGGGGCCTTGCAGCGGGCGAAGCGCTAATTAAGATTTGCGAGCTTCATCAAGATGCCATGGCTGGGACACAATTTTCTCTTCTCCCGGTTCGTGGTGTGGCTGGTCCTTAGTGGAAATGTCGTATGGTTGCGGCCTATCAACCATATTGCGACGCAACCTCGACAACACTTAGGACTTATACCGCTGCATCCAGCATGGTGGTTATTGCGCAGAGTGCAATCATTCTGCAGCAGGTTGAAGCATTGAGCCAAGCGGTTGAACGAGGTGACACTCTTTATTACATCAATGAGAACCTATGTTCATTCCTAGCTCTGACGAATCACCAGCTAAATCAATGCGAGGATCAGCTGCATCACAACCGCTCTAGACTGTGAAAAGCTCGCGCCAAACTGAGGCAAACTGGTGATTGACTGCAGGCGTGTCAATTGGTGGTGCAGCAACAGCAAGAGCAGCTGTTGGTAGTCACCGAGGCACGAGATGAAGCCGTCGAAGAAGCTAAGAATTGGGAGTTTGAGGCAGGCCAACTTTAGGATGACTTGATTGAGGCCGAAGCACACTTGCCGCACCCAGTCATGTATCCACCGGCTCATGACACGCCGCTGAACATGGGTAAGAAGGTGCCTTCAAATTCTGAGGAGGAGGAGGATCCTGAGATAATCGAGTACATCGACAAGGATGCATCGGAGTAGGATGGGGCAGCACAACTACCATCATGGGGCAACATATAGTTAGTGGTTGCTCGTGTTTATTTTGTAGCCATGTTTGTGTCATATTATAAATAGTAGTGGTCGTGGAGGAGATGACAAGGTGTGTATGATGGCTCATGGAGACCAAGTAAAGTTGAGACGCACTTCCATAGATGGAGTCTATCATTTTGGAGTTCACTATTGTAAACTTGGTCATGAGATAATATATCTTGTATAAAGTTTTACTTTATCAATATATGTGAATGTTATGCAATTATCACAGTGTCAATACTCGCACTACTATGGTATAAAATGGATAAAGAAAACAAACATGTTGCTGATTTTATAAATCATGTGGATGCAGAATGGTGTGTACGCATTCTACGCCCGAGATGGGAGGATCTAGCCGGGGTCGTGAGGATGAATCTCGGACCCGGGAGCAAATCACGACATCGCAGCAACAAGTTACACCACCACCACCACCTGAACCTCCACAGACTCTCGCGGAGATTCTGGCTGCAGTACTCAGCTCGTGCGACAAGCAAACCGAGTTACTGAGGATGTTGGTGCTGAATTCGTCCCGTCAAGGGGGGCGACAAGACAATGGGCAACGCCAGCCCAAACAGAGTTCGTATTCGGATTTCTTGGTGACGCATACACCGGTCTTCACGGAGGCCGAGAAGCCACTAGAGGCGGACAACTTTATCCGCACCCTCGAGGCAAAGTTCGGTTTGCTACGATGCACCGAACAACAGAAGGCGCTGTTTGCAGTGCAACAACTTCAGAGAACCACCGGTGCTTGGTGGGCGAACTTCATCACATCATTGCCGGCTGGTAATGCGGTCACATGGACTGAATTCCGGGAGGCATTCCGCGCCTACCATAAACCTCCCGGTATAATGAAGAGGAAGCTTCAGGAAATTCTGGAGCTGAAGCAAGGCGGGAGGAGTGCACATGAATACTCCCGCGCATTCAATCACTTGGTGAAGTACGCGCCAGAGTATGTGGGAACATAGGACAAGAAGGGAGATACCTTATTCCGGGGTTTTAACCTCAGGATGAAAGTTCAGCTCGCACAATTCAATCGTGGCACCTTCAACGACATCGTCAATGCCTCGATAGTGCAGGAAGATGCTCAGCGCGAGCTCATTTTTGATAAGAGGAAACGGATCGCACCATCGAGCAGCAGCGGTGGTGGCCCACAGAAGTACCGTGTGGTGTATTGCTCACCATCTGGTCAGCGATGGCAGCCACCGGCGCGACAGCAGCAATTCTGTAGTCATTCTTTCAAAGAACCGAGTTTCCAACTGCCATTTCCACAGCAGCAGCAAAGGATGGTCCCGCATGCATATCCAACTCCACCACGTGCACCATGATTCCGTCCACAGATTTGCAGGACCTCGACACAACACACGTGCTACATGTGTGGCCGTGTCAGGCATTTTTCAAGGGACTGCCCCGAACAGCAACAAGGCAGCGCGCAAGCACCATATCGGGGTGCAGCTCAGCCCCGCAACCAGCCCAAAAAACCAGCACCAAAACCCGGCAACGTCCATCATATAGCCATCGAAGACGTGCCGGAAGGCGAACCCGTTCTCGTGGGTATGTTTTCTCTACTCCAAAATCTGGTAGTCATGCTCTTTTACTCCGGTGCCACCCATAATTTTATTAGCCAATCATATGTTGTCAAGCATCAATTAACTATTACTCCCACAGAAAGTCCATATTCGATTTGCTTCCGGGTGGGAAAATAGCAGCGGACATGAAAGTCCATAAAACACAACTTAAGATGGGTGGGAATATCTATCCGACTTCTCTTATTATATTAGAGGGTCAAAAGCTCGATGTCATATTAGGAATGTTGTGGATGCACCATCATGGTGCTGTTCTTGACATTGTTCCACGTGTGGTCCATTTAAACTCTCCTCTATATGAACCACACACTCTCATTCTAGACCGCCTTATCCAAGAAATTCCAGGCACATACAACACTGAAGCCACAAAGCTTGAGGACATTTGAGTGGTCCGTGAATATCCGGACATTTTTCCCAATGACCTTCCGGGTATGTCACCGGATAGGGACATCGTGTTCAAAATTGAACTTATTCCGGGAACCACGCCTACTTCTCGAAGGCCGTAGAAGATGGCACCAAATAAGTTGGCAGAATTAAAGGAGCATTTGAAGGACCTGCTGGACAATGGTCTCATACGCCCAAGTTCATCACCTTGGGCTGCTCTGCATTGTTTGTGAAGAAGAATGACAAGACGTTACGTCTATGTGTGGACTATCGTCTGCTCAATGCCGTTATGATCAAGAACAAGTATCGACTACCGCACATCAATATGTTATTCGATCAATTAGTGGGTGCTATAGTATTCTCGAAGATAGATCTTCGGTCTGGATATTATCAAATCAAAATCCGATAGGAGGATATATCGAAGACGGCATTCTCAACGAGATACGGGCTCTATAAATATCTCGTCATGTCATTCGGACATACCAATGCACCGTCTCACTTCATGTATTTGATGAATTCAATGTTCATGCTGGAGTTGGACAAATTTGTCGTGGTCTTCATCGATGAAATTCTTGTTTATTCTAAATCGGAGGAAGAACAGGCCAAACACTTGCATATCGTGTTCCAACGATTGCGAGATCATAAGCTTTATGCAAAATTCAGCAAGTGTGAGTTTTGGATCAGCCAAGTACCATTTCCTGGTCACATTATTTCAGCGGAGGGCATTTCTGTTGATCCAAGTAAAATTGTGCAAGTGCTGAAATGGAAGTCTCCAACGTCTGTGCACGAAGTTTGCAGCTTTCTCAGATTAGCGGGATATTATCGGAGGTTCATTCCGAGCTTCTCAAAAATCGCTACACCAATGACGGAGCTGCTGAAAAAGGGGACCAACTATATTTGGAGCAAGGCATGTGAGGATGCATTTAAAGCATTGGTGAAACATCTAACGACAGCCCCAGTGTCAGCTCAGCCGGATACGACCAAATCATTCGACGTTCAATTTGATGCATCTAGTATTTGTCTCGGCTGCGTGTTAATGCAAGAAGGCCGCGTGATTGCATATGGCTCACGACAGCTCTGAAATCATGAGCAGCATTATCCAACTCATGACCTTGAGATCACTGCCGTGGTGCTCGCTTTGAAAATTTGGATGAATTATTTACATGGAAATCTAGTGCACCTCTACACCGATCACAAGAGCCTGAAATATATCTTCACTCAGAAGGAGCTGAATATGCAACAGCAAAGATGGTTAGAGCCGATTAAAGATTATGAGATTGAAATTCACTACCATCCCGGCAAGGCGAATGTGGTTGTAGATGCGCTAAGCCACAAGTCTCATGTCAATAATCTGTCCATCACTCCCATGGACGAGGACGAACCGAGTTTATACTTGGTTCCATATGGAGCGTTATATAATCTTTCTCTCATCCCTACCATACGAGAGGAGATTATGGAAGCTCAAAAGAAACATGTGGGTATGTCCCACATTTGTAGGAGAATGAAGGATGGGGAATTGAAGTGTTTCCGGAGTGATGAACATGGTACTCTATGGCTCAAAGACCGTATAGTGGTACCCCGTGACATGACACTTCGGAAGAGAATTTTGGAAGAAGCTCACTTGTCCAAGTATTCTATTCATCCGGGCAGCAACAAAATCTATCAAGATCTAAAAACCAGATTTTGGTGGACACGTTTATAAAGAGGAATTGCAAAGTACCTATCAGAGTGTGATACGTGTCGGCGGGTGAAAGCCGACCACATGAGGAAAGCCGGACAGCTGCAACCATTGAAAATTCCGGCCTAGAAATGGGAGGACATTAGTATGGATTTTATTGTCGGATTACCTCTCATGTTCCACAAGCATGATTCGATTTGGGTGATAGTCGATCGACTAACCAAATCAGCTCATTTTATACCTGTACATACAAAGTATATTGCCAAGAAATATGCAGAGTTGTATATTGCAAAAGTCATGTGCTTACACGGTGTTCCCCAGACAATTATTTCAGATCGTGGTGCGCTGTTTGTTGCTCGTTTTTGGGAGCAGTTGCACACGTCATTGGGGACGAAAATGATCCGAAGCTGTGCATATCACCCGCAGACGGATGGTCAAACTGAGCTGGTGAATCATGTTTTGGAAGATATGCTACGTGCTTGTGCCATTGTGCCATACACCATGGTAAAAATTGGGATCGTTGGTGGAGTTCTCATGTAACAATGGCTATCAAGCTAGCATCAAGATGGCGCCGTATGAAGCTCTCTACGGCCAGAAATGTCTCACACCCCTCAACTGTTGTAAATCCGGTGAGTGAGTGATATATGGTATTGATCTTGTGAATGAAGCCGAAGAACGAGTGCGAGTAATCCAAGCCAATCTCAAGGCTGCTCAATCTCGTCAGAATAGCTATGCGGATAAAAGACGTCGACCTCTCCACTTCGACATTGGAGACCACGTTTATCTTTGTGTTTCTCCGATGAAAAGGATTCATCATTTTGGAGTGAAGAGAAAACTTGCTACATGATTCATCGGTCCGTTGGCCGTCATTGAAATATGCAGACCCGTGCCCTATCGTTTGGAGTTACAGGAGTCGCTTGCTGGTGTTCATAATGTATTCCACATATCTCAGCTGCGGAAGTGCCTTAAATCTCCAGCTGAAATTTGCACCGTAGACCTTGAAGCTCTCCAACCAGATCTCACTTATTCTGAGCATCCGATCCGGATTATCGACGAAAAGACTCGCACCACCAAGAACTAGACTCTATACTTCTACAAAGTCTTGTGGAGTAACCATACCGCTGAGGAAGCGACATGGAAAAGCGAGGACTATATCCGATCAAACTATCCGGATTTATTATCATCTCATATCTGGTAATATTTTTACCTCCATCTCTTTTATTTGTAATCTCGGGACGAGATTCTTTTAAGGGGGCAGGAATGTAAAAGCCCTAAATTCAGAGTGCAAAGCTTAGAGAGGAGAATTTTAAAATTGAATGGGAAAATAAATTCAAGTGGCAATTTAAGAATGAAACCAATTCAAGCTTCAATAGATGAAATTCAAAAATTCATATTAGCTCATGTTCATACTTTGCAAAAATACAATTCTGAGTTCACCATTAAATTCCAGATGTTCCAAATAGTCTCTCTGCAAAGTTTCAAAAATTTTGAAGCACAATTGTTGTGCAATTCAGTGGAAACCTTGAATTCTTTCAAATTAAAATTTGAATTTGAAATTTTCATTGAAACTTGATTGAATCAAAGTTTTGAGTCCAAATTCATATTCTGCATAACTTATTGAACCTCTCCACAAAAATCTAGCATTTTTGGACAATGGTTGGTGGGAGAATTGAAGGAACAGAGAAGGGATGAGGATGAGGACTGTGGGACACATAGGTCAGTGACACAATTACTTGAGTGCTCTGTTTCTTCACCGTGTCGACACCTCCCGACATGCAAGCCACGCACCTGTGTGCTTGCTTGCTGATTGCCATCGACTCCAGCGCCTACATATATCTAGTAAGCATCCTCATCACTTCCCCTAGCATCCAGTGCAAGCCACCCGCCGTTCTTCCTCTGTTCTTGGCTGCCGGCGACGAACCTCTCGTTTAAGCTGAGAATACAAGTTACCCAGAAGCTGTTGATCCTTTCTCTTCGTGTTGGAACTTGGTAACTGTCTTGCGCACCTTCCTACACAATTTTGTGGGCAGCTCCCTCACGGTGGGTTGTTAATTTGAAGTTTTGGCGGACGTCGTCGTGGAGCCGCCGTCGGACCATCTCTGCATCACCGTGGAACCGACGTTCTAGGCCGTTTCACACTTCACCGTCAACTCCAAAAAGATGCGCCTAGCTGAGTTTTTTGCGATCACAAAGTTTCAGGTTGATTCGTTGGCGGTAACTTAAGTATTTCCAGTTTCCCTGACAGCATGAACATAACCTTGAAGCTAGGTCATCACTTTAATTCCACTTGTACATCAAACTATTCTCTATTCAAGTTTGCAATTAGATTCACAACCTCCTTGCAAACGCTCTCAAACAAACAGCAAGAAAAATCGTCGATGGCTGGCCAGGTTCTTGGAGTATTCCCCGCCGCCATGGAAAATCCCATTGGTCCACCGTCGACGTCGACATTTCTAACTATTCCAACCTTTTTCATCCCCCTATTCATCTTCCCCAGGATCCAAGGAACGTTTCTGATCAATTTTCACGAAGTTGAGACATGGAGCAGCGGTAGCAACCATCGTCGGAACCCTAGTTCTGCTGCCGCCGTCGTGCGCTCATCTCCGGCCGTCGCCGACTCGTCTGGACCTTACCAGCTTGTTGCGTGTCCGAATTTACGTCTAGCCGACCACGGGTGAGCCGAGAGGAGGTCGACGCAGCAAGTCCGGCGCGCGCCACCGCAGTTCCTGCGAGGAGCGACGCCTCCGTCGCGAGGTGGAAGAAGGTGACGGGTCCCGCTTGTCAGCCTCGGTCAGGATCAGCTGTGGCCACGGATCTGGTGTGGCTGCGCAGGTTAACCTCGTGGCCCTTGGTGCGGCCCAGATTCGATTGGCCCACTTTAAATAGGTGGGGCCGCGCTGGATTATTTAAACTTTTCCTTTGGAAATTAATTGCAGAAATTTAGCCAACTTCAAAAATCAATTACTCCTAGCATACTTGCTCAAATAATTCCAAATAAATTCTGGTAGACTCATATTGATCCCAATTTTGCAGTGGTGTAATGTATTGGACATGAAATTTAAAAGCCCTAAATTCAAGGTAAAAGTTCATATAGGAGAATTTAAATTTGGATGGGGAAAAGAAATCAAATGGCAATCGGGAAATTAAACCAATTCAAACTTCAATAGAAGGGATCCAAAAATTAAAAATTTGCTCCTGTTCAAACTTTGCCAAAATAAAAATTTGAGGTCACCATTAAATGCCAAATATTCCAAATAGCCTCTTTGTAAAGTTTCAGAATTTTTGAAGATCATTCAAATTCAAATTCGAATTTTAATTTCATTTGAAACTTGTCCAAATTGGATATCCTATTTCAGAATCTGAATCGACACATTTGATTTGGCCTCTCCACAAAAATATAGCATTTTTGGACGTGTTTAGGTGGGAGAATTGAAGTTCCAAAGAGGATTGACTTGGAAGGGGACGTGGGACCCACTGTCCAGTGTCTCAATTATGTGCACCGCCTCCTCTCTGCACTCCCCACGCTTCAACTTCGGGGGAGCTCGACACCTCGATTTCCAAGCACCCAGGCAAGTAGCTCGGTGGCAAGAGGGATTTAAGGCGTCCTCATCTCCTCCCCAAACTCATTCCCTCACGCCATCAGCCAGAGCAAGCGCCGCTCGTCGTTCTTTCTTCCCGGAAAAAACAGAGCATCACCGCCTTCCTTCCCTCCCAGGTGAGCACCTCGGTCCTGCCTTCTGTATCTTGGATGTAAACAGCAAAGTTGGCACCAAGGCTATGCTCTATCATCTCCACCCCTTAGCTCGTCCTTTTGCTCACTGTTTTGCCGGTATGTTGATGTTCCGCGGACATCATCGTTGTGCCGCCATAGGACCTTCTCTGCATCACCGTGGAGCCAAGGTTCTAGGCTGTTTCGTGCTTCACCATCAACTACAAAAGGTGCGCCTGCACCCATGTTATACTACGGTGAAGACCGTTCGTCATTTCGTCCTTTATCGATTTTGTATTTTCAGTTTCCCCGACAGCATGATCGTAACCTTGAAACTAGGTCTCCACTTTGATTCTGTTTCTAGGTATAACCAGACCTTAATCCAGTGAGGTAGTATGCTCACCATCTCCTAGCGCACCCCTCTGCCAAGAATCAGTGGAAACCATCGAGTAAAGACCGAGATATTCATGTTTTCCCCGCCGCCACAAATAATTTCGTCGGTCCACCGTTGAAGTCGACTTTGCCGGCGATTTCATCCTTTTTTCTTCCCCTAGTCATCTTCCTCATGCTTCCAGGAACGTTCCCAACCTTTACTCGAGCTTCTTGCGCCATTCCCAAGAGATTCCGGCCATCGCCAAAATCCTAGCTCTGCCGTTGTCGTCGCGCCGCCATCTCCGGCTGTCGCCGCCACGATTGGACCCCACCATTGTCTTGCGCGGTCGATTTTAAAGCTTGGCGGTCACGGCCAAGCTGAGAGGAGGTCGATGAAACCGTCCCGGCGGGCTCGCCGGCGCTGCGCCGCTGCGGCCAAGCGGCACGTCGCGAGGAAGATGAAGGCCGGCGGGCCCCGTGTTTCAGCCGGTGTTACTCTCTTCCGCGGATCAGCTGTGGCTACAGATCTGGTGCGGCTGCGCGGGTTAACCCCGTGGCCCTCGGTGCGGCTTCTCTCTGATCGGTCCTTTTAAATGGAGTGGGGCCAGCAGGTTTAATTAAACTTTCCAATAAGAAAATAATTCCAGGTTTTGAGCAAATTTCCATTACTCCTAGTAGAATTGCTCAAAAATTTCAAATAAATTCTGGTAGGCTCATCTTGATCCCTAGTTTGCAGTAGTGCAATTTGTGGACATGAAAGTTCCAGAATTTTCATAATTAATTCTTTTGGGATAACAGCTTGTGAAATTATATACTCCTATTCTGTTAATTTGAAAATTCCTAATTTTGGTCAGAACACTCTTAAAAATACACTTGATTGCCAGTAAAAATTTCAAGTTAAGTAGACTTCATTCACTGGACCAAACAGTGTTCAAATTACCTATGTCAATTGAAAAATAGAAAATCTCCCGAACCATTTTCAGCTTTTTCCCCAAATTTATAAAACCAGATTCTCCCTGTACAAAGATCATAAAAATATAAAACAAATTTCCCCGAACCAGTGAGACCCCCTCTACCATGACCATCCATGTTTAGCCGTGACAAAGCTCCAGAATTACAACAAAAATTCAGAGAAGCCTTTTATTGTTGGAATTTTAGAGACAACAAGATTACATGAACATCTCCAATTTTTGGTCCAGATCTTCCACATAGAACGTAGTGTCCACTGTAAAAATCCCAAAGCCAATTAAAATTATTTACATACCTGATCAGTATTTATAAGATCTTCTCTATAGTTTCTATATCAGTCATGTACTACATATATTGCACATCATATAGTGACCGAGATCGAGGAGGACCCGAAGGCCTTCAACAGCATCTTCCCAGAAGCTAACTTTCCCTCTGACTCACAACCAGGCAAGCCCCAATTTGCATTTAAGTGCTAATTCAAAGTTTCTATTTGTATCACTTAAGTCAAGAATGATGTTTGTGCATTAGGGCTAAGGTGCTTGTTACTCCACCTGCATGACCCACAAATCCCATGGAGTATTGGGTAGGTCTACAGCTCGACGAGTAGAAAATGCTATGCTTATGTTTCAGGAGTCCGGTAGAAGTCGAGTAGTTGGAATCTACTCGAGAGATAGGATTTTATCACACGGGTAAGAATTTGATCAAGGAATGATTTATGAATATGTAATTGAGACTGAGCAGCGGGTGGGATGCAACATGCGTAGCCCTGCTTGTGTCGATTGAGGACCGATCCATGTGCGGCCCTGCTAGACAAGTTTGAACTGTACCGGATGCATACTGGCTATATGGAAACTAGGAAACCGATGTAATTGGTTAACCTGGGTGTCGAGGCTTACCCTACCGTTTAATAGGAGTGGGCTGAGGGTAGCAAGGTGTAATTCTACCGGCAGGCATAGAGGATGCTCCGCGCGGGGACGTCATGCCCGTTACAGACGGACCAGTTCGACATTTGGGTTTCCTTTAAAAGGTTGCTGCATACAACATAGTATTGAAGTGTGATTTGTTCCACTTTTGAAATGGGAGCATGTGACGTGTTATTCGGGTGTGTCCTGATTGCAATCACCGTCCCTCACGTATATTTCAGTAACGCTTGTTCACTGCGCTGTGACATAGTAAATACAGAAGAAGTCAGTATAATACGATGTATGGAGTTATAATGGTTTTGGAACTTTGGTTTGCTGTCAATAATGCTCACTAAAGTTAATTTATTAAAATTGTAAGCTGCTGTTAATAATTTAAAAATTAAGCATCAACATTTAGGCCAGTCAATTTACTGCAATATTTATTCCTATGTTAATTATCCATGCATATAGAGTTCATGTTTAGGTGAGACAGTTAAGTCTTGTTGAGATTCGTGCTCACGATTGCTATATTAAGTTGTTTACAGGTGAGACTTATGACGAAGGGCCCGAGGATGAGGCGATGCCCCCGTCGGGGTATACCGCCGAATGGGAGCCCTGCATGCCGCACTAAATAGTGTGTGGCTAGTGTGTAGCGTTCGCGGGCTGGACGGCTACAATTTTGCATAGCTAGTCTGAGAGTTTAGCTATGAATATTATATTCTGTTGTATATTAAGTATTGTCAAAGACTTCCGTTGTTTATATAAATAAAACTTTTATTTTTTCATATTCTTTTCGTGCGTGCTGTTGGGTGCCGCATCGCACGGCACCACACTCTGCGATTCCTAGAATGTGCAGACTCGGTCCTCACAGCCTGGCATCAGAGTCGCATTGGGAATAGCACGCTCGAAAAGAGCCTATTTTGAAAGCTTAAGAGTAGTCGAGTGAAGATTAGTACGATGCCCACATAAGGTCTATTATAGTATTAGTTACTTAAGGTGGCAAGCTAACTTATGTGTTATTAAATTCTGTAATGACGCTTCGACGTCATGTAAGAGGTAAGGTACTCCACCGTAAGCGGATCAATTGTGGTACGCTCGCCATGCACAGAAATGTTAATATGACTCTCTGAAACTTTCGAGGTTTCTGAGAACATATGACACACGGTACCCCAGCGTGCTACAAAATTAGTGGGAGCCCCCGTAGGGTGGGACATAACCCGATGCAACCCCTACTGGTGCATCACTATGTGAAGACGTGGGACCCTGTCGGGTGGTAGAAAATCCGGTCATTTACCTCGAGACGTGGCTTAACTCGAGGCGGCCCATATGAAATGATACAGGACGAATGTTTTACTTTCATATATATTATTGTGAACTGTTTGCCCGTGCGGGCTGTGCTGTACGTCACAATATGTTTGATCTATCGCTTGTGTGTATATGCAGTACACGAACCACATTTCAGTAGCTCGAGTAGAAAACATTTGCGGGTGAACGTCATTATTGCCACCGTTGAGATGTATGCCGGAATACCGGCCTAGGATTTTCTTTTGTGATGGCGTAGTACCAACAGTACATTTGAGTCCCATCAGGCATGTCGACGACAATATTCGTTCTGCTGGTGTGACTCGACAACAAGTAGAAATTACCAACTTAGGACTAAGGTTGAATTTGTAATCTCTGTTTATGAGCGTGCTGGTCAGATTTAAAATTTATCATGGGGTCGCTGCGGTAAGGCCTGTGATTCGGGAACTTGAGGAAGTCCTCCACAAGTTTCACTTTCAGCTCCAAGGCAGATTTCAAGATTTGAAACTTGAAAACTTCATTTTAACTTAAAGTAACGAGTTCCTGGTTCAAACCGTGAAATGGACAGAAAATTGACTAAGTTTGGAACAGCAGAACTTCCTGTATATTTTACCCCTGAAGGACTACCACACTTGGTTGAAAATTGTTGAGAGTCCTCTAAAGCTCTTATGTTCAACTCCAAATCAGAATCCCCCTGTAAACTATTGAAAAATTCAAATTTCCAAACTCTGTTAAATCTGAACAGAGACTGGACAGTTTCTGTATCCTGTTATTGTTTTTATCATATCTCTTTGTAGAATCAACGAACGACTTGTATAAAACAATGTTGTAATTTATGATTTTTGCATATATTGATTTTTTGTATCTGAAAAATGTGGACAAAATCAGCCTTAAACAGAGGAGATGCTATCAAAATTTTTCTAGAAAGCTGTCAACTTGCAAAAATCATATCTCCTTATGAAGAAATGCTATGGAGGCAAATAAATACATTATGGAAATCTAATTGGGTGTGCTACAATTTTGTAGTTGAACTCAAGTCCTGAATGTGCCTCTAACTAGATGAAAATTAAGAATTTCTCCAGACTGGTCTGAATGAACAGAAACTGAGACAGAATTCCAGTGTTATGTTTCATTCGACATTTGAATTTGAATTCACTTTCATAATTCAATTTTTGCATACATGATCTGTTTATAAACAAAGTTTGTTGAATTTTAGTATTTGACTCATTCAATTACTTCTTTTATAGATGACGGATGTGATGTTATTACCGGACGGATGGGTATTTTCCACGTGCGCTAGCCGTCCGGGCTTCCCGAGTATGCTGCGGGAGGTGCTCCAACAGTTTGGCTTCATCGAGATGCCATGCTATTGGGTTCAAGAGGCGGTTGACAGAGGCGTACTGTCATGTACCGTCCTGATCTACATCCCGGCAAGTCCGCGTTTTTATGGATGGGCTCCTTTTTCGGTCACAATCCAGGGGGCTCGTTTGGAGGCACGTGGGCCTTTGCAGCGGGCGAAGCGCCTATGAAGCTTTGCGAGCTTCATAAAGATGCCATGGCTGGGACACAGTTTGCCCTTCTCCCGGTCCGTGGTGCTGCTGGTTTTGAGTGGCAACGTCGTATGGTTGCGGTCTATCGACCATACGGCGACACTACCTCGACAACACATAGGACATTTGCCGCTGCATCCAGCATCGTGGTTCTTGCACAAGGTGCAATCCTGCAGGAGCAAGTCGAAGCCTTGAGGCAAGCGACTGAACGGGGTGACACTCTTGATTATATCAATGAGAACCTACATTCGTTCCTGGCTCCGACAAATCACCGACTCAATCAATGCGAGAATCAGTTGCATCACACTCGCACTAGATTGCGGAAGGCTCGTGCCGAACTGTGGAAAGCTCGCAAGGATCTGCAGCAAACTCGTGATGGGCTGCAGGCGAGTCAGTTGGAGGTGCAACAACAGCAAGAGCAGCAGTTGGTAGTCCCCGAGGCACGAGACGAAGCCATCGAGGAAGCTCAAAATTGGGAGTACGGGGCAGAGCAACTTCAGGATAATTTGATTGAGGCCGGAGCACAATTACAACCAGTTGTGTATCCACCGGCTCGGGACATACCGCTGAACATGGGTGAGCAAATACCTTCAGACCCAGAGGAGGAGGAAGATCCAGAGATAATTGAGTATGCCGATGACGATACATCGGAGTAGGATGTGGCAGCACTACTGCCACCACAGGGCAACGTATAGTTAGTGGTTGCTCGTGTTTATTTTGTAGCCATGTTTGTGTCATAATATAAATAGTAGTGCGTGTGTATGAGAAGACAAGATGTGTATGACATCTCATGGAGACCAAGTATAGTTGAGATGTACTTCCGTAGTGGGAGTCCGTCATTTTGGAAATCACTATTGTACACTTGGTCAATATATGTAAATGTTATGCAATTGTCACATTGTCATTACTCGCACTAATATGGTATAAAATGGATGAAGAAAACAAACATGTTGCTGATTTAAATCATGTGGATGCAGAATGATGCGTACGCGCTCTACGCCCAAGATGGGAGGATCTAGCCGGCGCCGTGAGGATGAATCTCTGACCCGGGAGCAAACCGCGACACCACATCAACAAGTCCCTCCACCACCACCACCTGAACCTCCAAGCACGCTCGCAGAGGTTCTGGCCGCAGTACTCGGCTCGCGCGATGAGCAAACTGAGTTACTGCGGATGTTGGTTCAAAATTCGTCCCATCAAGGGGGACGACAAGACAATGGGCAACGCCAGCTCCAACAGAGTTTGTAGTCTGATTTCTTGGGGACACATCCACCAGTCTTCATGAGGCCGAGGAGCCTCTGGAGGCGGACAACTTCGCCTGCATGCTTGAGGCGAAGTTCGGCTTGCTGCGATGCACTGAACAACAGAAGGCGCTGTTCGCAGCACAACAACTCCAGGGATCCGTCGGTGCGTGGTGGGCGAACTTCAGCGTGTCACTGCCGGCTGGTCATGCGATCACCTGGACCGAATTACAGGAGGCGTTCCGCGCCTACCATATCCCTCCCGGAATAATGAAGAGGAAGCTTGGAGAATTTTTGGAGCTAAAGCAAGGTGGGAGGAGTGCCCACGAATACTCCCGCGCGTTCAATCACTTGGTGCAGTACGCGCCCGAATATGTGGGGACAGAAGATAGGAAGAGAGATATATTCTTCCGGGGCCTTAATCCGAAGATGAAGGTCCAACTCGCACAATGCAACCGCGGCACCTTCAACAACATCGTCAGTGCCGTGATTATACAAGAGGATGCTCAGCGCGAGCTCGTTTCTGATAAGAGGAAACGAAGCGCGCCTTCGACCAGCAGCAGTAGCGATCCACAGAAGTACCGTGTTGTGTATCGCTCACCATCCGGTCAGCGATGACAGCCACCGGCACGACCGCAGCCATTCCGCGGTCGTTCTTTCAACGCACCGCATTTCCAACCGCCATTTCCACAGCAGCAACAGCAGCAAAGGACTGTCCCGTGTGCGTATCCACCTCCACCACGTACACCGGGTTTCTGTCCGCAGTTTGGAGGGAACCCGACACAATACACGTGTTACACGTGTGGCCGTGTCGGGCATTTTGTGAAGGACTGCCCCGTTCAGCGCCAAGGCAACGTGCAAGCACCATATCAGGGTGCAGCTCAACCCCGCAACCAGCCAAGAAACCTGCAGCAAAACCCGGCAACGTCCACCACCTAGCTATTGATGACGTGACGGAAGGTGAACCCGTCTTTGTGGGTACGTTTTCTCTACTCCAAAATCCCGTAGTCATATTATTTAACTCCGGTGCCACCCATAATTTCATTAGCCAATCATATGTCATCAAATACCAATTACCAATCATTCCCACAAAATGTACATATTTGATTTGCTTTGCGGGTGGGACAGTAGCAACTGATAGAATGGTCTATAGAGCACCACTTATGTTGGGTGGAAATCTATATCCGAATTCTCTAATTATATTGGAGAGTCAGAAGCTTGATGTAATTTTAGGAATGTCGTGGCTGCACTATCATGGTGCTGTTCTCGACATTGTTCCACGTGTGGTCCATTTGAACTCTCCACTACATGAACCACACACTCTCATTCTAGACCGCCTTATCTAAGAAATTCCAGCCAAATATAACACGGAAGCAACAAAGCTTAAAGACATTCGTGTGGTCCGTGAACATCCGGACGTGTCTTCCGACGACCTTCCGGGTATGCCACCGGATAGGGATATCGTGTTCAAGATTGAACTCATCCCGGGAACCATGCCTATTTCTCGAAGGCCGTACAAGATGGCACCTAATGAGTTGGCAGAATTAAAGGAGCATTTGAAAGACCTGCTGGACAAAGTTCCCATACGCCCAAGTTCTTCACCTTGGGGCTGCTCCACATTATTTGTGAAGAAGAAGGACAAGACGTTACATCTATGTGTGGTCTATCGTCCGCTCAATGCCGTGATGATCAAGAACAAGTATCCACTACCTCGCATCAATATTTTATTCGATCAATTAGTGGGTGCTAAAGTATTCTCAAAGATGGATCTTCGATCCGGATATCATCATATAAAAATCCGACCGGAGGATATACCGAAGACGGCATTCTCGACGAGATACGGGCTCTATGAATATCTCATCATGTCATTCGGGCTTACCAACGCGCCGGCTCACTTCATGTATTTGATGAATTCAATGTTTATGCCGGAGTTGGACAAGTTTGTCGTGGTCTTCATCGATGACATTCTGGTTTATTCTCAAAAGGAGGAAGAACACGCCAAACACCTGCATATCGTGCTCCAACGATTGCGAGATCACAAGCATTATGCAAAATTCAGCAAGTGTGAGTTTTGGATCAAAAATGTACCATTTCTTTGTCACATTATTTCAGCGGAGGGTATCGCTGTTGATCCATGCAAAATTGGGTAAGTGCTGAAATGGAAGTCACCAACATCCGTACACAAAGTTTGCAACTTTCTCAGATTAGCGAGATATTATCGGAGGTTCATCCCGAGCTTCTCAAAAATTGCTAAACCGATGTCGGAGCTGCTGAAAAGGGTGACTAAATATATTTGGAGCAAGGCATGTGAGGATGCATTCCAAGCATTGGTGAAACATCTCACAACAGCCCCAGTGTTAGCTCCGCCGGATACGACCAAATCTTTCGATGTTTATTGTGATGCGTCTGGTATTGGTCTCAGCTGCGTTTTAATGCAAGAAGGCCGCGTGATCGCGTATGGATCAAGGCAGCTCCGAAATCATGACCATCATTACCCAACTCATGACCTTGAGCTGCTGTCATGGTACTCGCTTTGAAAATGTGGAGGCATTATTTACTCGGAAATTTAGTGCACCTCTACACAGGTCACAAGAGCCTGAAATATATATTCACTCAGAAGGAACTGAATATGTGACAGCGAAGATGGTTGGAATTTATCAAAGATTATGAGATCGAAATTCATTACCATTCTGGCAAGGCAAATGTGGTTGCTGATGCGCTGAGCCGCTAGTCTCAGGTCAATAATCTGTCCATTACCCTGATGGAAGAGGATGAGCCAAGTTTATACTTGGTTCCATATGGAGAGTTTTATAATCTTGCTCTCATCCCTACTATACGAGAGGAGATTATGGAAGCTCAAAAGAAAGACATTGGTATGTCGCACATTCGGAGGAGATTGAAGAATGGAGAAATGATGTGCTTCCGAAGTGATGAACATGGTACCCTGTGGTTCAAGGACCGTATCGTGGTACCCCGGGACATAGGACTTTGGAAGAAAATCTTGGATGAAACTCACTTGTCCAAGTATTCTATTCATCTGGGAAGCAACAAAATGTATCAAGATTTTAAAACAAGATTTTGGTGGACACGGATGAAAAGAGAGATTGCAAAGTACGAATCCGAGTGTGATACGTGTCGGCGGGTGAAAGCAGACCACATGAGAAAGGTCGGAGAGCTGCAACCACTGAAAATCCCGGCACGGAAATGGGAGGACATTAGTATGGATTTCATTGTCGGGTTACCTCTCACATTCCACAAGCATGATTCGATTTGGGTGATAGTCGATCGACTAACCAAATCAGCTCATTTCATCCCCGTACATACAAAGTACATTGCCAAGAAATATGCGGAATCGTATATTGCAAGAGTCATGTGCTTGCACGGGGTTCCCAGGACGATTATTTCAGCTGTTCGTTGCTTGTTTCTGGGAACAGCTGCACGCATCACTGGGGACAAAACTGATCCGAAGCTCCGCATATCACCCGCAGACCGATAGTCAAACTGAACGGATGAATCAAGTTTTGGAAGATATGCTACGCGCTTGTGCTATCCACCACGGTAAAAATTGGGATGATCATTTACCTTTGGCGGAGTTCTCATATAACAAAGGCTATCAAGCTAGCATCAAGATGGCGCCGTATGAAGCTCTCTATGATCAGAAATGTCGCACACCACTCAACTGGTGTGAATCCGGCGAGCGGGTTATATATGGAACTGATCTTGTAAATGAAGCTGAAGAACGAGTGCGAGTGATCCAAACCAATCTCAAGGCTTCCCAATCTCGGCAGAAAAGACGTCGACCTCTCCACTTTGACATGGGATACCACGTTTAACTCCGTGTCTCTCCGATGAAAGGGATTCATCATTTTGGAGTGAAGGGAAAGTTTCCCCCATGATTCATCGGTCCGTTCGCCGTCACTGAAAAATACGGACCCATGGCCTATCGTTTGATGTTACCGGCATCACTCTCTGGAGTTCACAATGTATTCCACATTTCTCAGCTGCGGAAATGTCTTAAATCCTCAGCAGAAATCCGCAACGAAGACATTGAAGCTCTCCAACCTGATCTCACTAATTTTGAGTATCCGATCAGGATTATTGATGAAAAGACTCACACCACCAGAAACCAGAGTCTTTACTTCTACAAAGTATTGTGGAGTAACCATATCGCTGAGGAAGCGACATGGGAAAGCGAGAATTATCTCCAATCAAACTATCCGTATTTATTATCATCTCATATCCGGTAATCCATTTACCTTCGTGTCTTTTATTTGTAATCTCGGGACGAGATTTTTTTAAGGGGGGAGGAATGTAAAAGCCCTAAATTCGAGGTACAAAGTTCATATAGGAGAATTTAAAATTAGATGGGAAAAGAAATCAAATGGCAATTGGGAAATTAAACCGATCAAGAAATTCAAAATTTGCTCCTGTTCAAACATTGCCAAAATATAAATATAAGCTCACAATTAAATTCCAAATATTCGAAATAGCCTCTTTGAAAAGTTTCAGAATTTTTGAAGCTCATTTGCTATTTAATTCAGTGACTCCATTGAATTTCAGTCAAATTCAAATTTGAATTTGAATTTCATTTGAAACTAGTCCAAATTGGATATCCAATTTCAGAATCTGAATATACACATTTGATTTGGCATCTCCACAAAAATCTAGCATTTTTGGACATGTTTAGGTGGGAGAATTGAAGTTCCAGAGAGGATTGACTTGGAAGGGGATGAGGGACCCACTGTCAAGTGTCTCAATTAAGTGCACCGCCTGCTCTCTGCACTCCCCGCGCTTCAACGTCGGGGGAGCTTGGCACCGCGATTTCCAAGCACCCAGGCATGTAGCTCAGTGCAAGAGGGATTTAAGGCATCCTCATCCCCTCCCCAAACTCATTCCCTCACGCCATCGATCAGAGCAAGCGCCGCTCGTCGTTCTTTCTTCCTGGGAAAAACAGTGCACCGCCGCCTTCCTTCCCTCCCAGATGAGCACCTCGGTCCGACCTCCTTTCTCTTCAATGCAAACAGCAAAGTTGGCGCCAAGGCTATGCTCTATCATATCCACTCCTTAGCTCGTCCTTTTGCTGAACGTTTTGTCGGTATTTTGAAGTTCCGCCGACATCGTCGTTGTGCCGCCGTCGAACCTTCTCTGCATCTCCGTGGAGTCAAGGTTCTTGGCTGTTTCGTGCTTCACGATCAACTACAAAAAGGTGCGCCTGCACCCATGTTAGACAATGCTGAAGACCATTCGTCGTTTCGTCCTTTATCGATTTCGTATTTTCAGTTTCCCCGACAGCATTATCGTAACCATGAAACTAGGTCTCCAATTCGATTCTGTTTCCAGGTAGAACCAGACCTTAATCCAGTGAGGTAGTATGCTCACCATCTCCTAGCGCACCCCTATGACAAGAATCCGTGGAAACCATTGAGTAAAGATCGAGATATTCATGTTTTCACCGCCGACACGAAGAATTCCATCGGTCCACCGTCGAAGTTGACTTTGCCGGCGATTTCATCCCTTTTTCTTCCCCTAGTCATCTTCCTCGTGCTTCCAGGAACCTTCCCAACCTTTCCCCGAGCTTCATGCGCCATTCCCGAGCGATTCCGGCCATCACCGAAACCCTAGCTCCGCCGCCATCGTCGCGCCGCCATCTCTGGCCGTCGCCGCCACGATTGGACCCGACCATCGTCTTGCGCGGTCGATTTTAAGGCTAGGCGGTCACGGCCGAGCAGAGAGGAGGTCGACGCAACCGTCCCGGCGAGATCGCCGGGGCTACGCCGCTGCGGCCTAGCGGCACGTCGCGAGGAAGACGAAGGCCAGCGGGCCCCACGTGTCAGCTGTTGTTACTCTCTCCCGCGGATCAGCTGTGGCTGCAGATCCGGTGCAGCTGCTCGGGTTAACCCCGTGGCCCTCGGTGCGGCTTCGCTCTGATTGGTCCATTTAAATGGAGTGGGGCCAGCAGGTTTATTTAAACTTTCCAATAAGAAAATAATTCCAGGTTTTTAGCAAACTTCAAAAATCCATTACTCCTAGTAGAATTGCTCAAAAATTTCGAAATAAATTATGGTAGACACATCTTGATCCCCAGAGTTTTCATAATTAATTCCATTGGTCTAACTCCTTGGGAAATTAATTACTCCTATTCTGTTAATTTGAAAATTGCCAATTTTGGTCAGAACAGTCTTAAAAATACACTTGATCTCCAGTAAAAATTTCAAGTTCATTGGACTTCATTTACTGGACCAAACAGTGTTCAAATTACCTATGTCAATTGAAAAATGGAAAATGTCCAGAACCATTTCAGCTTTTTCCCCATATTTGTAAAACCAGCTTCTCCCTGTACAAAGATCATAAAAATATGAAACAAATTTTCCCAGAACCAGTGAGACCCTCTCTACCATGACCATCCTTGTTTAGCCATGACAAAGCTCCAGAATTACAACCAAAATTCAGAGAAGCCTTTTACTTGTTGGAATTTTAGAAACAAGAAGCTTCCTTGAACATCTCCAATATTGGTCCAGATCTTGCTCATAGAACATAGTGTCCACTGTAAAAATCCCAATGCCAATTAAAATCATTTACATGCCTGATAAGTATTTATAAGATCTTATCTATAGTTTCGATATCACTCGTGTACTACATATATTGCACATCATATAGTGACCAAGATCGAGGAGGACCCGGAGGCCTCGAACAGCATCCTCCCAGAAGCTAGCTTTCCCTTTGACTCGCAACCAGTCAAGCCCCGGTTTGCATTTAAGTGCTAATTAAAAGTTTCTATTTCTCTCACTTAAGTCAAAGACGATGTTTGTGCATTAGGGCTAAGGTGCTTGTTACTCCACCTGCATGACCCACAAATCCCATGGACTATTAGGTAGGTCTACAGCCCGACGAGTAGAAAATGCAATGCTTAAGTTTTAGGAGTCCGGTAGAAGTCAAGTAGTTGGAATATACTTGCAAGATTGGATTTTATCACATGGGGAAGAATTTGATCAAGGAATTATTTATGAATATGAAATTGAGACTGAGCGGCGGGTGGGATGCAGCATGCGTAGCCCTGCTTGTGTCGATTGAGGACCAATCCATGTGCGGCCCTGCTAGACAAGTTTGAACTGTACCGGATGCATACTGGCTATATGCAAACCAGGAAACTGATGTAATTTGTCAACCTGGGTGTCGAGGCTTACCCTACCGTTTAATAGGAGTGGGCTGAGGGTAGCAAGGTGTAATTCTGCCGGCAGGCATAGAGGATGCTCCGCGCGGGGACCTCATGCCCGTTACAGACGGACCAGTTCGACATTTGGGTTTCCTTTAAAAGGTTGCTGCATACAACATAGTATTGAAGTGTGATTTGTTCCACTTTTGAAATGGGAGCATGTGACGTGTTATTCGGCTGTGTCCTGATTGCAATCACCGTCCCTCGCGTATATTTGAGTAACGCTTGTTCACTGCGCTGTGACATAGTAAATACGGAAGAAGTCAGTAGAATACGATGTATGAAATTATAATGGTTTTGGAACTTTGGTTTGCTGTCAATGATGCTCACTAGAGTTAATTTATTAAACTTGTAAGCTGCTGTTAATAACTTAAAAATTAAGGATCAACATTTAGGCAAGTCACTTTTCTGCAATATTTATTCCTATGTTAATTATCCATGCATATAGAGTTCATGTTTAGGTGAGACGGTTAAGTCTTGTTGAGATTCGTGCTCACGTTTGCTATATTAAGTTGTTTACAGGTGAGACTTATGATGAAGGGCCCGAGGATGAGGCGATGTCCCCGTCGGGGTATACCGCCGAATGGGAGCCCGGCACGCCGCACTAAATAGTTTGTGGCTAGTGTGTAGCGTCTGCGGGCTGGACGGCTGCACTTTTGCATAACTAGGCTGAGAGTTTAGCTATGAATATTATCTTCTGTTGTATATTAAGTATTGTAAAAGACTTCCGCTGTTTATATAAATAAGACTTTGTATTTTGTTGTATTCTTTTCGTGTGTGCTGTTTGGTGCCGCATCGCACGGCACCACCCTCTGCGATTTCGGGAATGTGCGGACCCGGTCCTCACATGAAAGTCCCAGAATTTTCATAATTAATTCTTATGAACTAACTGCTTGGGAAATTAATTACCCCTGTTCTGTCAATTGGAAAATTCCAAGTTTTGGTCACAACACTCTTAAAATGAACCTTGATGTCCAATAAAAATTTCATGTTCATTGGACTTCATTTACTAGACCAAACAGTGTTCTAATCACTTATGTCAATTGAAAAATGAAAAATATACAGAAACATTTTCAGAATTTCTTGCAAATTTGTAAAATCAATTTGTCGCTATAGAAAGCTCAGAATAATGTGAAATAAATTTTCCCATAACTAGAAGAACCTTATCTACCATAATCATTCACTTTTAGCCATGACAAATCTCCAGGATTAATACCAAATTTTAGAGAATGCTTTTAATTGTTGGGATTTTAAAGACAACAAGCTTCCTTGACCATCCCTAATTCTTGGTCTAGTTCTTCCTCATAGAACCTAGTATCCAATGTAAAAATCCCAAAGCCAAATATAATCTTCTTCTTACTTGATCAGTGGCTATATGATCTTTTCTATAGTTTCTATATCACTCATGTACTTTATATATCTCATACCATATAGTGACCGAGATTGAGGAGGAGCCGAAGCCCTTTGAGAGTATACTTCCAGAAGATAACTATCCCTCTGACTCGCAGCCAGGCAAGCCCCTGTTTGCATTTAAGTGCTATTTCAAAGTTTATAATTGTATCACTTATATCTAGCATGAACTTTGTGCATTAGGGTTAAGGTGATTAAAACTCCACTTGCATGACCCACAAATCCCTTAAAGTATTGGGTAGGTCTACAACTTGATGAGTAGAAAATGCCATGCTATGTTTTTAGAATTCAATATAAGTCGAGTAGTTGGAATATACTCGTGAGGTAGGATTTATCACACGGGAAAGATTTGATCAAAGAATGGTTCAGGAATATGAATTTGAGATCGAGCAGCGGATAGGATGTAGCGAGACGTGGTCTCATGTGTGTAGCCCTGTTTGTGTCGCTTGAGGACTGATCTGTGTGCGGCCCTACTAGACAAGTTTGAACTGTACCAGGTGCATACTGGGCATATGGAACCCAGGAAACCAATATAACTTGATAACTTCGGTGTTGAGGGCATAGCCCACTGTCGATAGGGGTGGGTTGAGGGCAGCAAGGTGTAAATCCATCGGCGTGCACATACACGCTTCGTGCAGGGATCTTGTGCCCGCGATGGTGGGACCGGTTTGGCGTTTGACTTTCTTGTGAATGGTTGTTGCGTATGACCTGTGAGGAGCACGTCACACTCCTTTTGCACGGGTGTACGTGACGTGTTATCTGGGTGTCTACTGATTGCAATCATCGTCCCTCGCAGTTATTTTAGTACCACTTGTTCACTACGCTGTGACGTAGTAAATATTGAAGAAGTCAGGAGAATTTGATGTGTTGAATTGTAATTGCTTTATAACTATGATTGCTGTCAATTATGCTCACTAAAGTTACTGCTATTTAACTTGTAAGCTGCTGTTAATAACTTGAAAATTAAGAATCAAGATGTAGGCGAGTCATTTACTGCATATCCATTCCTATGTTAAGTATCCCTGCATGTAGAGTTCAATTTTTAGGTGAGATGGTTAAATCTTGCTAAGCCTTCGTGCTCACAGTTGCTATATTAAGTTGTTGCAGGTGAGACGTATGAGGAAGGGCCCGAAGATGAGGTGATTCCCCCGTCGGGGTATACCGCCGAATGGGAGCCCTGCACGCCACCGTAAATTGTTGTGTGCTGCTAGTGTGTAGCGTCCCCGGGCTGGACGGCTGCACTTTTGCATAGCTAGGCTGAGAGTTTAGCTATGAGTACTATCTTTCGCTGTATATTAAGTATTGTAAAATACTTCCACTATATATATAAATAAAACTTTATATTTTTTCGTATTCTTTTCGTGTGTGCTGTTGGGTGCCGCATCGCACGACACCACCCTCTGCGATTCCTGAAATGTGTGTATCCGATCCTCACAATTTTCACCACGAAAGGAGAAAACAAACAAGGGTAATCCTGTCTAATAACTACTAGTACCTTTAGCTTAATCACAAGTGATAGCTATCCTTCACTTCCTTTGCCTTCCTCGGCAATGGCGGCAAAAATGCTGATTGATAGCTACTAAGAAACATTAACAAATCATCCTCAACAACGGCGTTAGAAATGTTGGTTGACTTTTCTTACGTCACAAATCATCTTTCCAAAGAGATTATGTCCGCAAGTGCACGAAAACTATCGTGTAGCATTTCACCCAAGAGTATTCCCGAGGGTATCGCATTTATCCCAAGGGAAGGCAATGGAGTAAGTAAACACTACTCTTATGATCAATTTTTCGATACTAATCAATTATCAAGACAGGGTAAGTTGATAATATATGGTAGTGTGACACACACCTAAGCAATCTATTCTAAAGGGTAAATGGGTCCTAATGGAGATTAGACTAAGAGTTGGAGAGTTACTCCTACAATGCTTCTAATATACATATACACAGCCTAAGTTAGAAATTAATGAGCATGTCAATGGTGAATACTTATGCCAAGTTGTTCAACATATCAGGCACGGGTTTACCCCTAGAAATACTAGGAGGACCCCTGCGAAGAACCTGTGGCATATCCGAACATGGAGGATTACAAACGGCAGATAGGGCTGTCACTACCTACTGCCTACCTTTTCATTCTGTGGGTCTACGAGACATCTAACGTTACTTAACTATCCCAGCATCATGCTTGCATATTAAGTAAATACCTTAAAAGTCATGACACAAGCCATCTTAAGGCAATGACTAACCTAAAAATCATTGAACCAATGTTGAGACATAGCATAAGTTATTCATATCAACATGATCATATCATAACTAATTAGACTATAGTGGGGGTTTGTAGTGTTTATGATGATAGATTAAGAGTTATATGGCATAATCATAAAGACTACTCCTACCACATACATGGACTCCACAATCAAACAAGAAACGGTTCATCCAAGTATATGAATAATAGAAGACTAAATATAATATCTTTATTAAATATAAGAAAAGATACATGATCCATACCTTTCCATATTTGGACTTGGGACTAGAGGTTCCTCTCCCTATAGCCTAACTCCACTAAGGACTAAGAGATATAGTGTATACTATAGAATGATGCTCAAGTATTGTTTTTGAAGTGATGTGTGAGGGGTCCCATTTATAGGTACAGAAGGGTCGGTTCCTGCCACCAAAAGCGAGTGAATCAGTCATCAATGACTTCTTCAAGCTGGGAGGAGCCAACACATGGAAGCTAACCGGGTTGGCGACAAGAAAGGGTCAGTCGAACAACCAGTTCAATCGACTTGGTCTTGGATCCATATGATCTATGCTTTCTCCAGGTGGCTTATAGATGGGTCCCAATGACTGATATCGGGTGTAAACACTTGGATGGCCTTGGATACTACTATTTGTCGGCCATTTGATTCATGTGGTGCCACATGTCATTGCTTGATTAGTTGGGATGATATTTTATAGGGTCCATCCCCTTGTTTCACTTCAATTCTGTATAAAATACCTACATGCACCAATTTCTAGAAGGACAAGTGAAAACAGATTAATTAGAAAGGTGATGTGTGCAAGAAATGATATTTCCTTCACATAATTAAGTTATATTGACTGGTGAAATTTGTATATAATAGCCACCAACAAACTTCCCCAAGCTTATCCTTTGCTCGTCCCGAGCAAAGTCAAGACTTTAGGTTGATGAGCAGGAGTTTCTACAATGTTTTATTTTTCACAAGTACCATGTATACAACAAAAATACTCTACCTATTATTGCAAAAAATTGGCATGGTACATCACCGATCTTAAGTAATTATGGTCTTATGCCATCTCCTATTAATGGGTGGTTGAACGATAGAATAGTAAATGGAGCACACATACCCTAGAGATCAAATTCCACTCAAATTCCGGTGAGTTCAATTTGGATTGTAAGTACCTCAATTTGATTCTCTCAGTGTCTCCTTTATGTATAGTGAAAATATGTCTTCACCAAGGAAATTTTCCTAAATTCATCCTATCACTAAATAAGGCTTGTATGTGGAGCTTGGTAGGGAATATAGTAGGCATATTTGCAACACATAATATTGCTAAGTAAAAAAGGAAGCCTTAGGAGAAAATTAATTCAAAATTATTTGATTCAAGACTTGTGCATGTGTGATGGAATGGATGTGGATATTTTAGATGACTCCTTTTTGTGTGGACTCTCTTATTTTGCAGGGATGAAACATGGCTACTTTTTTTCTTTTCTTTTTATTTGTTTTTATTTTTTCTCATGCTTATGATGTAAGCATGCATTTTCTTTTTTCTTTTTCTTGTAGCCATGTCTTCTACTCCCCTTTTATGCAATTAATTTGGAGAGAGTACTAAGCATGAATGGTACAGAGTTCCTCTTTTTATTGTGGAATTGTGGTATGATGAGAATTTGCTTACTTCTAGTGTAGAAGTACAACACGTGAAAGTGAAGTCTTGAATTCAAAAATTAATGATTGAAGTATCACATAGGTCTATATGAGTTTGACAAAGCTCAATGTGAAGATAAATATCATATGCATAAGGTCTATCAATCATATGACTTTGGTAGGTATTTCGAATCAAATGAGGGTAACTTAAATCTTTTTAGAATTACTCCGGAAATCCAAGTTTCACTTTCAAACTAGGAATAGAAGCTCTATCGCTATATCATATCTCACAACAACTTAGAATTGGATTAAGCTTTTGCTACCCACAATTTATAATTCAAGGCAAAAGTAATTTTAGCTAATGAAAGCTATATTTTGCAGAGTAGTAAGTTGTAAACTAGGGACTTAGGAAAATTAAAATAGAGCAACTATTCATCATTTCATCTATGTGAATTTCAAACCATTCTTATCACACATCTTTTATTTTAATAACCTAACCTATACTGCATTATTACTAATATCTTTTTTGAGATACAAATGTGGTGGAAAGAAATAAAATAATGGAATGCAAATGGGATGTGATACAAGTTACCTCATGTGGGGGTCCTCCCCCAAGTTTGTTCTTGGTCAAGGTCCGCGATAGGGGTTGAAAGCCTAATGAAGGATGTAGGCCATGAGGTTGGCCTAACCTTGCGGCAACATGGCTTTGACATCGGAGGGTTGAGTGTTGATGTTGGGTTGCCTTCCATGGGTTCCATGAGTGTGGGCGAGGATAGTGTTGTCGATGTCGCTCATCAACACCTCAAGGTTCCCATAGGTTGTATGTACCTTGTTATTCCCTGGCTAAGGTAATGATAACCCTTAGCTACACAGGAATAATGTGAACTCAACATGCGTTGAGTGCGTTCCGTCATTCTTTGGCTATGGTGTATCATACCTTCTTGCCATAAAGAAACAACTTGTACCCCTCATGCATTGGGTGTCATCTGTTATTTTTTTGGCTAAGGTAATGATAACCTTTAGCCACAAATAAGTGACATGTACCCAACATGTGTTGTGTACGATCCGATATTCCTTGTCTAAGATACAACATACCTATAACCACAAAGGGATGACGTGTCCTCAACATGGGTTGAGTGTGATCCATTGTTCCTTGGCTAAGGTATGAAATACCTTCTAGCAACATAGGAACAACTTGCACCTAATTTACATTGGATGTGATCTTGTCATTCCTTGGTTAAGGTGCATCATACCTTTTAGCCACAAAGGAATAACTTACACCAAATGATGATGGCAATTCCATTGAGCTTGAATGAGTTCTTAGAATAGTTGAGAGCATAGTGCCCTCACATATTTGTAGCAGCCCATTGGTAGCTCATGGAGGGTTTCTATGTCCAATCACAGGCTCGTATAGTTATGGTTGACCTTCGGGCTTAATTTCCGATAGGTGGCAACCATCCTAATTTACTCTTTGGCCAAGAGATGTTGAAATGTAATCCTCTAGGGATTCCAAAAATCATATATTTGAATGCCTGCATAGTTATTTTACTCATGCAAACTTCTTCTGTATGATAGGGAGGGATGGTTAGCTCCAGATACTTGTACATATGAATTTTCGGGTAAGGTTACCAAATCTTCATTTGTACGTATGGGGAAGTGCAAAATCAAAGATACATCGGATCCAATTTCAAGTGCATCTATGAACAATGTATTATTCATTGATAAGAGTGGAGATTTATGGATAAATCAAGTTAGACATTTTCTAAAGCTCCTAATCATAGCAATGGAAGGGGTATAAATACACTATGGATCCCTTCATCTTTTAAAATCTCTAACCATCATAGTTTTTTTTACAAGAGCTAATATTTATCATTTGGATCATGGCAAACAAGATTCTCAATTTTATGCTCCTGAATATTTTAAATTTCTTGCCTAGGAATTTGAAATTTATTCATCCATGCATGAATGAGTTTCAAGTCAAAATTATGGACATCACTATTCCAAGGTTGCTACATACCAATTAAACCATTAGGTCATTCCTTAAGCATTACCTAGGCAAAAAATGTCTAAGTCAATTTTAACAATGCTTATGAAATTCTAGGTACTTGTTTAAATTTATTCCTAAGTAATGTGACATTCTTTTCAAAGAATAAAAAAGAGTAACGTCAACACATACTATCGTTAGGATGCATAAGATATGAATGATGAGAAGGTGTAAACCTTCCTTACCACTGTAAGCAAAAATCATTCAATCCTAATACAATTCAAAGGTTGGAAAATTTGAACTTTTACCTCAATTGAAGAGTAGTCCGGGTTGAAGGTCGTTGTGTGAGAAACTCACGACCATGAATTTTGGTGTAGCCTTCATGTTCAATGTCTCCTGCCAAGTCGAGGTTCGAGTTGAATGAGCTTCATCTTGTTCCTTCATTGGACCACCATCTTGAGCATTCCTCCACCATGAACTCAATATTAGATCAATGAAGAATATGCGCTTGATGGGGCCTTCCAACCTCTTTGCAAATTTTGTCCTGGTTGCACTAAAATCAAGAACAAAAAAAACAACTCGAAAACGGGTTATGTTAGCTCAAAAGCATGGTGTACCCTATGTCATACGGTTTTTCCCAACTTGAAACAACTTGCAAATGCAATGAATATTAAAGGAAATATTTTTGGCTTGAATTAGGAAGATGAATTCAAGTGGTTACGTCCAAGGTTCATACCAAATAAATTTATTTTGTAATTCAAAATTTTAGCTTTATGATGGTTGGAAATTTTACTTTCCAGCATGCAAGTGTGAAAATTCAAACATGCTAAATTCAAATGCAAAGATTGATGGGGAATTCATATATGCAATTGGGAAATCAAATATGAGATAATTACCAATTAACCTATTGGCAAGGACTCACTAAATTTGTGAAGTCCGATGAGTGGGACTTACCTCTGTCCTATTTAGTGAGATGATTTGTCGTCTAATCCTGGAGTTGAAGATTTGGACAACTTCTCTTGATTGACATGCCAAATATCCTTTGGCATATTAGTTGGACATATGGGCCACATGATGGCCCCAGCCTCTCCATCATTTTGAAGAAGACTTGTTGATGTAGTGACCGCTTTTCCCTCTTGAAGAAACTCCCTTATGAGTATGGTGAGGCTTATCCTTCTTTAGGGCTGTCACTTCGACCTTCTTTATATTCCTTAAGGTCACCCCATACTTTGATCATGGATCAAAAGCTTCTTTGGGCATGTTGACATGTGAACTCCACAATCAAACAAGAAATGCTTTGTCCATAATGTCATTTGGCTTCGATTGCACGGGCTTGGTCGAAGGGTAGGAATCCCAACAAGTGATTGTGGAATATCTTGGATCTTGAATGCTCTTTAAATTTCTCGTCCTTGGCCAAGAGCCTCATGTGGTCTAGATTTCTTGATTGGCCATGTACAAGATACTTAAAGGTATGCTAGTTGAAGTTATATCCCATGAAATCCTCATAGACTCTTTGATTACACGGGGGATATTGATCCCACCCTTGACCTCCTCGTAGGTGATAGCCAATTGGAGTTGTGTTTGAAAGAAAGAATCCTCACCCGTCTTATAGAAATGATTCCCCAAGTGGCCCATGTTTGATATGGACTTTCACAAATCATATGAATATTCATGGCTTGGATCATCCAAACACTTCTCCATTGGCTTGATCTTCATGTTACACAATGGGTGGTGTATTTCCATAACTAGCATTTCCACCTTGTTAAGTGGTGCGCATGGCAAGATAAATGACCTAGAGCATTATTGAAACCACCCCTTGAGTGGAGACCATATTCTCGTCCATTATGAATGATAATAGGACTCCTTCAACTTCAGCATGAATGTGGTCATGGATTGGTGAGGCCATCCCATGACATGGGTGCTGGATGAAGAGCCAACTATCCAACCCATGATGGAGGTAAACCAAGAAGAACTCTTGGATCCTCCCCCAAGCTTGGGGATGGATGTCTTTGGCTTCTACTAGAAGCTGAAATTCTTCTGCAAAAGGCAATGGTGTTGCCTAGCGGACATTTGTTGAGGTACGCCATGAATGATCTTGCAGTTGAGCACTTGCGTCCTCGTTGGCCATCCCATGAAATGGGTTAGCCAACACTACCCTTTTTTCACCACAAAAGGAGAAAACAAACAAGGGTAATCCTATCTAATAACTACTAGTACTATAGCTTAATCACAAGTGATAACTATCCTTCACATCCTTTGCCTTCTCTAGCAACAATGCCAGAAAAGATTAAAAAATCATCCCTGGCAATGGTGCAACAAATGCTTGTTGACGTTTCTTATGTCATAGATCATTTCTCTAAAGAAATGAGGTCTGCAAGTGCATGGAAACTGTCGTGTAGCATTTCACCCAAGAGTATTCCCAAGGGTATCATATTTATCCCATGGGAAGGCAATAGAGTAAAGTAAACACTACTCTTATGATCAAGCTATGGAATACTAATCAATTATCAAGACAGGGGTAAGTTGATAATTTATGGGTAGTGTGACACACAACTAAGCAATCTATTCTAAAGGGTAAGTTGGTCCTAATGTATACTGGACTAAGAGTTGGAGAGTTACTGCTACAATGCTTCTAATATACATATACATAGCCTCGGTTTGATATTAATCAGAATGTCAATGGTGAATACTTATGCTAAGTTGTTTAACATATCGGGCACGGGTTTACCCCTAGCTATACTAGGACGACTCCCGCCAAGAGCCTAACCTTATATAAGATGAGCCATCAGCGACTTCTCTGCACAGTTCTCCACAAGCGCGTTTGCATCCTTTCGTTTCTCCTCTTCTTCGTCTTATATAAGGAGCAACCCACCATGGACAACGTTCGACTGCCAAGCCTGTCGAGGAAACCACCCTTCAAGAAGCAGTGATGCGACTCCCCCGAGCGGCTCATGAACGACCTGCACCTCGTTATGGCATGAGATGCGTACTATAGTACGTCTCGCACCATGAGGTCCTTGGGGTTGGGTACCCTTCCAGAGTTTACTGGAATGGATACCACTGGCCACTACCTCTACGCCTTCATGGGTGTGGCCGATCGTCTCGACACTATGTTCGAGACGATGGCCTAGGAGCTCGGCGCCGAGGGCCGCTGGAACCTGGTGGCAGCGACGGCGAGGAACCTCAGTCTCGAGGTTGCACCACCGGAGCAGCCGGCCCAGGCTCCTTGTGCAAAGGCTCCTAGGATCCTGTGCCGAAGGAGGAGGAGGAGGAGTAGGATTTAGTTTTTCTTTTGTTGTTTTTCTTTTCTTATGTCTTCTTGTACTTTTTTCTTGTGTTTTGTAAGATATTGTGTTAATGAATGAATGTTTTATCTCTGTTCATCTATGTAAATGAATATTATTTTGTGCATTGAATTGTGCCTAGAGGGGAGAGTGAATAGGCGTTGAAACTTTTTCCTGCAACACTTAACAGAAATGTCAAATACAGGTGGGCCGGACTAGTCCGGTGTAGGATATGGACTAGTCTGGTGTACTAGTTATGCCTATGAAACATTAATAGTTAATGTAATTTTGCCGAATGATTTAGCAGCAGAATATAGTAAACTATCCTAACAACTTGAGTAAGTGATTAGGATGAGTGATTCCCATGTGGAATACACAATTACTACAAGATGCAAGTTTGATCAACACTATGCCCTAGATGATGATGATTGCAAAAGTAAAGAACTAGAATGCACGAGACAAGGATTTTTACCAAGGTTCAATCTCACCAAAGAGATATATGTCCCCAGTGAGGAGCTCACACAGAGTCAGGTCTCAATCAACTCTTTACCTCTTCAAGTCACCAAAAAGGCCGACTTGAGATCCACTATCAAGGGTAATCATCGAGTCAAGGGGCAACCTCACACGCTGAGGGCTTCCACAAAACTACAACGAGAAAAACGAATCAAGTACACTCAAAAGATGTACAATAGATGTGAGAGTGTATGAGGGATTTAAACCCCAAGAGCTCAACAATGTGTAGAAGATGATCTCCCTTTCCCAAATCTTGATTCCCAAAAGATTTAACATTTTAGTGCTTTAGATGTGTGGGAAGAAGTGTTTCTACGTTCTTGGGATGTATACCGATGCTAGGATTCTTAGTTGTGTGTTGTGGGGTCGTAGATGACCTATTTATAGACTTTCTAAAAAAGTTATCGTTAGAGATCTAGACGGTCGAACTAGTTTGCTTCGGGAACCAGACCAGTCTAATGTGCTATGTAAAACTTGCGTGAATTGTGCAGCACACCTGAAACCCTAATTTGTGTCAGGTGATCCGGACTTGTCCTCACCGGAACAGAAAGTTAACTGTACTAGTCCGTGATGACTCCAGAAACTCAATCAAACTAGTCTGCAATTGGATGAACGTGTCCGGTGCAAGGTGATATGTATTTGTGTTGGCAGACTACTCTAAGTCTTTGGACTTGTCCGCGCAAAACATCAGAAATTTGATCGGACTTGTCCGACTCATGTCCAGACTAGTTCGTGTGAGAATAGTGAGTTGATCGGACTAGTCCGGTTCACTTCCGGACTTGTCCGTGTGAGAACAGTAAGTTAATCAGACTAGTTCGCTATTGAACGGAATATCCAATGCTTCAGTGAATTGCTTAATTGTTGATTTTTAGCCCTTGCCCTCTACGCAAAGTTATGAGCTCTTGGGATGTGTCTCTCACACACATCCTATACATTGATATCTACTTTGCCCTTCCATTGATCACTTGGTATTTTCTTTTCACATTCCTCATTTTTCAACTTTTTGTGCACCATAAGTTCTATTCTTCATATACCTGCTTTCATCTCAACAAATTTCATTAGAATCTCATATGTTTGTCATCAATCGTCTAAAACCCACAAGGGAATGCCTAGATGCACTTTCAATCTTCCCCTTTTTGGTGATTGATGACAACCAATTGAGATTTCACAATTAAGAGTAAAAAATGATTTTTATAAAGTGTTCATATATGAGAATTACATATGAACAAGAATAAATTTCTCACATATATGCACTCTTTATGGTGGGGTGCCTATTAAGTGTGTGTGAGAAAATATTATGATGTGCATAATTGAAAATACATCAATTATAATAAACAACCATCATAAGAATATCATAATGAGCATCACATGTTCATATGAAACAAAATAGGCATCCACCAAAAGTTTATAAAGATTACAATAGTTTGTAACTTAAAGCATAAAAGAGATACATATCCATGATCACTAGTCCTTAAGGCTCATGAATAGACTACTAGTCTCAATCTCTCCACCTTTGGCATCAAGGCACCAAAAAAGGGAAAAATTTAGGGAAGTTACTCTCTGTCACTCCCTCTCTCACTCTCCGTCCTGTCCTCGTCTTCATCTTTAGATTTATGATCGTGCTGAGGAGGAGGAGGAACAGAGACACCCACAAGTCCAAAAGAGGCCAATCTTGTTTTGTGAGAGGTGCCATCTCTGTGAAGTTCTCTTTGGAGTCTTCAGAGATCTAAGGAGATCCCACTGTCTCAATCTCCAATTTCTCACTGATAGAATGAATTGCTTGATTAATCATAGGGTCTAGGTACATATTTATAGATACATAGATGGGCCGTACAGGCTAGGCCCAAACACAGTCCAACACCCCCCCGCAGTCCCAACATCTAGCCACAACAGATGTTGAGACTGGACCGAAACTCAGAAAACAAAGTCGACGGGAGTCCCTTCGTGAAGATATCGGCAAACTGTGACGCCGTCGGCACGTGGAGAACTCGAACCTCACCGCGTGCAACCCGCTCACAAACAAAGTGAAGATCAATCTCCACATGTTTCGTGCGCTGGTGCTGAACGAGATTGGTGGAGAGGTAAACGGCGCTGACATTATCACAGTAGACCAACGTGCTCCGGGCGACGGGGGAGTGGAGCTCCTGAAGTAACTGCTGGAGCCAAGACGCCTCTGCTACGCCGTTAGCCACGGCGCGGTACTCCGCCTCAGCGCTGGAACGAGAAACCACAGGCTGCCGCTTCGAGGACCAGGAGACAAGATTCCCCCCCCCCCCCAGGAAGACGGCGTAGCCAGAGGTGGAACGGCGGGTATCAGGGCACCCTGCCCAGTCAGCATCGGTGTAGACCACCAACTCAGAAGGCGAGTCACGTCGAAGGAGAAGGCCGTAGTCGAGGGAGCCGCGCAGGTACCGAAGAATCCGCTTCATCGCCGTGAGGTGCGTCTCCCGCGAATCATGCATGTGGAGACACACCTGCTGAACCGCGTATGAGATATCCGGCCTGGTGAAGGTGAGGTACTGCAGGGCACCTGCAAGGCTCCTGTAAGAGGTGGGGTCGGCGACCGAGGCGCTGTCAGCCGAAGCCAGCTTCCCCTGAGTGTCCACGGGAGTGGAGCACGGCTTACAATCAGCCATGCCCGCTCGCTCGAGGATATCTAGGCAGTACTGGCGCTGGTGGAGGAACAGAGCGTCCGGACGGTGCTCGACCGCAACGCCCAGGAAGTGGTGGAGCTGGCCGAGGTCCTTCATCGCGAACTCGCGCTGCAGTGCGGAGATCGTGCGCTGAAGAAGAGCCGAGCTGGACGCCGTGAGGACAATATCGTCCACGTACAGGAGGAGGTAGACAGTGTCACCCTCATGCCTACAAACGAAGAGCGAGGTGTCCGACTTGGCCTCGACGAAGCCAAGCGAGGCCAGGAAGGAGGCGAACTGGCTGTACCAAGCCCGAGGCGCCTGCTTCAGCCCGTATAGAGACTTGTTCAGCCAGCAGACCAAGTCTGGACGAGCTGAATCAACGAACCCTGTCGGCTGACTGCAGTACACCGTCTCTGTTAGCGTCCCGTGAAGGAAGGCGTTCTTGACATCCAGCTGGTGGACAGGCCAAGAACGCGAGAGAGCCAATGACAGAACAGTCCGTACTGTCGCTGGCTTAACCACCGGACTGATGGTCTCGTCGTAGTCCACTCCAGGGCGCTGAGTGAAGCCCCGAAGTACCCAACGAGCCTTATATCTCTCCAGGGAGCCATCCGCCTTCCTCTTATGCGTGAAAAACCCACTTGCCTGTGACAACGTTGCCACGGGAAGGGCGGGGAACCAGGTCCCATGTCCGGTTGGCAAGTAGGGCCGCATACTCCTCCTCCATAGCGCGGCGCCAGTGAGGGTCAGCGAGTGCGCTACGGACGGAGGTCGGTATAGGTGATACCGAAGAGGAAGTGGATGGTGTCGGTGTCGTCGAAGAGAGTACCACTCCGGAGAACCTCTCAAGAGGCCGGAGAACCCCAGCGGCACGTCTAGTCACCATCGGGTGAATGTGTCCTGGGTCCCGGTGAAGCAACGGTGGGCGGTACACCGAGGGCTCCGGACGCGCAGGCGTAGAGGCACCAACCCGCTCTCGTCGCTGGTAGACAAGAGCAGGATCGGCGAACCGCGGAACAGGGGCCGCGCGTGGCGCAGCGGGGGACGCGGGAGCCGGAGTAGTCGTTGGGTCCCCGCACAGCGCAGGAGTCGAGGCCGGAGACGCCGAGGCCGCGCGTGGTGCAGCTGTAGGGGTCGCCGGGGCCGCGCGTGGCGCAGGAGTCGAGGCCGGAGACGCTGGGGCCGCGCGTGGCACAGCCGTAGGGGACGTAGGGACCTCGTGTGCCATAGGAGTCGAGGTCGGAGACACAGTTGCCGCGCGTGGCGCAGCTGTAGAAGGCGCCGGGACCTCATGTGGTGCAGGAGACGAGGTCGGAGACGCCGGGGCCGCGCGTGGCGCAGCAGGAAGACGTCGGTGCCACACATGGTGCGGCACTCGTCCCCAGGGTTGACGGAGCCTGGGCACCAACCCGCACTCGTCGCTGGTAGACGAGAGCAGGGTCAGTGAACCGCCGAGTCGTGGCTGTAGGAGGCACAGCCGGAGTCACCACAGGTGTCGGTGCTGCATAAGGTGCAGCTGGCGACGTCGTGGGAGCCACCTGGGAACTGGTGGGTGATGTACCTGCAAAAAAGGGCCAAGGCAGCTGTGGTGGAGCAGCCTCGGTGTCAGTAGAAAAAAGGGAGTCCAGCTCTGCAGCTGAACCAGAGGTGGAGGAAGAAAAGGGGAAGGATGACTCGTCAAAGACGACGTGCCGAGAGATCAAAATGCGGTGGGTAGAGAGGTCGAGGCACCGGTATCCCTTATGCTCAAGGGAGTACCCAAGAAAGACACACCTAGTAGAGCGGGGCGCAAGCTTATGTGGAGCAGTGGCGGAAAGATTAGGGTAGCAGGCGCACCCGAAGACACGGAGGTGGTCGTAGAGCGGGGTAGTGCCATACAGGGCAAAGAAAGGAGTCGATGCCCGAATCGCCTTGGTAGGAAGGCGATTAAGGAGGAAGGTGGCAGTGTGAAGTGCCTCTACCCAGTAGCGAGCAGGGATGGATGCCTGAAACATCAAGGAACGCATGACATCATTAGTGGTGCGAAGCATGCGCTCAGCCTTGCCATTCTGAGGAGATGTGTATGGGCAAGACATGCGTAGCTGTGTGCCATGTGTAAGGAGAAAGTCACGGAGTCGCGAGTTGTCAAACTCTCGTCCGTTGTCACACTGGAGAGCACGAACAGTACGCCCGAACTGTGTGGAAACCCAAGTGAAGAAGTGAGAGAGAGTATCAAATGTCTCAGATTTCAGACGTAATGGAAAAGTCCAAGAGAAATGTGAGAAATCATCAAGTACCACCAAATAATATTTAAAACCCGAGACACTGATAACAGGAGATGTCCACAAATCGCAATGGATAAGATCAAAAATATGTTGCACATGAGACACAGAAGTGGTAAAGGGAAGCCTAACATGGCGACCAAGTTGACAAGCATGACACAATGACTCATGTGTGCCCCTAGTACATGAGATAAGTGAACTACTAGACAACTTCGACATAGCATCAGCGCCAGGGTGACCAAGCCGACGGTGCCAAGTAGAGGACGAAGCTGTCGTAGCCAGAGCAAAAGACGAAGATGCAGCGGAAGAAGGAAGTCGAAGAGTGTACAGGGGCCCCGGACTATCACATCGAAGAAGAAGACGCCGGGTGGAAAGATCCTTCACAAACAAACCAAAAGGATCAAACTCAATAGAAATATTATTATCAGTGGTGAAACGACGAATGGAAAGCAAATTTTGAATAATGTCTGGAGCAACAAGAACATTATTAAGATGGAATGAACCCGGAGAAACTGAGTCACCTACTGAGGTGACTGGAAGAACGGATCCATTTCCAACAACGATCGATGAAGGAAATGACGGATGAGGTGTGTGGGTAGAGGAGAGAATACCAGCACTTGGGGTGGTGTGGCAGGAGGCGCCAGAATCAGCCACCTAATCAGTAGTCGGTGGTGTAAGGTGCATGGTGCTGAAGGAAGACGCCAAGTCCTGACGGTCCCACCACATGGGCGGCTCCTGGAGAGGTGCTGGTGGCTCCGAGTATCCAGCGGGGTAGGAAGCACCGCCGTAGGCTGGAGTGGGCGATCCAGCCACAGGGCGACCAGGTCCACCATAGCCCGGATGGGCTACGTACGCAGCCGGAGGACGTGGCTGGTGCGGAGTGGAGGAAGTCGGTGGCGCCCCAAGAAGACCCGGAGACGGTCCAGGCCACATAGAGATCTGGCCAGTCCACGGGTTGTACGGTGTGGGCCAGGGCGCACCTCCCTGGCCAGTTCCACCAGTACCACCACTAGTAGGAGCAGTGGACGTAGGAGTGCCGCCAGCACCTCGTCCTGTGCGCCTTCCGCCGCGACGTCGACGAGTGCCACCCCCAGAGCCAGCAGAGGCACCCGGGGCGGTAGGTGGAGTAGGCGGTCGCGATAGTGGTCCCCCAGAAGACGGTGGGCATGAGGGCTGCCCGGAGCCATAGAAGGTTGTGGCAGACCCAGAGGTAGCAGACCCACCCGCCGTGATCTCCTCAAGCTCAAGATCAGACCAGACCTTCTCGAAGGTCGGTGGTGGCTCCATACGGAGAAGCCAGAAGCGAAGATGGCTGAAGCGCTCATTCAGGCCGTGAAGGACCCGAAGAACTAGAGTGCTGTCAGCGACCGGCTCGCCAAGGTCGCGCAGGGAGTCAGCCATGCCCTTCATCTCTCCACAGTAGGCCGAGATGGAGCGGTCACCCTGCACTGTAGTCTGGAACCGTGCGTTAATGTGAAGAGCCCGAGTCGCACGGTTCCCCAAGAAGTGGTGCTCCAGTATCTGCCAAGCCTGGCGCGTGGTCCCCCCACCACGCTGTCCGACAAGCTTGTACAGATCATCGGCGAGAGTGCCAAGGATCCAGACAAGGACCAGACTGTCCATGCTGATCCAAGAGTCATCCCACGGGGCGTCGTCTTGCTAGACGTGGTCCGCAAGCTGGTACCGCCGTAACGTGAGGAGGAACTCGTTACGCCAGCGGGCGTAGGTGGTAGAGGTACAACTCAGAACAGTCGTCACTAGTGTTCGAATGTTCTGAACTCCAGCCGCCTGGGCGTGTAGGGCGGCGGTGAGCGACGCCGAGTATGCGGAGTGCACACCGGTGTCCAAGGTGGGCTCGTACGTCGCGCCCGGCGGTCGGTGAGCGCTCTCCTAGATCTGGTGCGAGAGAGCAGCCGCCGAGGCGCGCTCCTGCTCTAAGGCAAGAGCGAGTGCCCGCTCGCGATCGCGAGAGGCAGCCAGAGCCGCGAAGACACTGGAGGTGTCCGCGGCCGGAGTAGTAGTAGTGCCAACAGCAGGTCCGGAGCCCATCATGAAGGCGACGGCAGTGGGGCCGGCAAGTGGTCCGCCGGCGGAGGGACCAGTCGCATCACCGTACGCAGGTCGGGTCATGGCGATGAGGGGCGCGCCCGCTGTAGGACCGGTGGCAGGCGCACCGGCGCAGGGGAGGGAGCCAGCCAGGGAGGGGACGTCGCCGGCGAGGGGCGCGCCGGCCCAGTGAGGGGAGGCGGCCGGCAGCGGCTGGGTCAGGGCCGCGCCGGCAGCCAGGGGAGCTGCGGCCCCGGCGACGGCGTGGGGGGCGCCTGCGCCAGCGGCCAGGGGAGGTGCGGCTGCGGCGGCGGCGGGGGGGGGGGGGGGGGGGGGGCGGGCGCTGGCGGCCAGGGGAGGTGCGACCAGGGGAGGCCCGGCGGCGGCGGCGGCGGCAGCGGCGTGGGGGGCGCCGGCCATGGGGAGAAGAGGGGCGGCCAGGAGGCGGCCGCCGGCGGCTGCAGCGGCGGGGGGGACACCGGCGGCTGCGGCGGCGGGGGAGACGCCGACGCCGGCGGCCAGGGAGGGGGCGCCGACCGTGGGGAGAAGAGGGGCGGCCAGGAGGCGGCCGCCGGTGGCTGCAGCGGCGGGGGGGACGCCGGCGGCTGCGGCGGCGGGGGGGGACGCCGGCGCCGGCGGCCAGGGAGGGGGCTGCCCCGCCGGCGGCGGCGGCGGCGGCGGCGGCGCAGGGGAGGGCACCGGCCATGGGGGGAGAGGGGGGGGCGGTGGCGGCTAGGGTTAGGGTTAGGGTGGGGATTAGGGTTTGGCTAATGATACCATGATAGAATGAATTGCTTGATTAATCATAGGGTCTAGGTACATATTTATAGATACATAGATGGGTCGTACAGGCTAGGCCCAAACACAGTCCAACACTCACATATAGCTTTGATGTTTGCCTTCATCTACCTATGTTGCCTCTTCCTTGCCAAGCTTTCCTTGTGGTTCTTAACTTCCACTTTGCAGCAGGATGCAAAGATGGAGGAAAGCATCTTTAGAACTCCACTGGAGGACTCTCTGGAGGGTGGAGAAGTAGAGGTAGCAGTTGGATCCCTTGTGCCTTCATTTGCTTGCTTTGATCTTTGTTCCCATGTAGGTGAGGCGGGTGCTTTGGGAACACTGTAGGTTGTGGGTTTCTTAGGCTTGAGACCGGCATGATCAACATCCTTGACAAACTCAAGGTCGGTTACCTTCTCAATCACAAACATGATGTATGGCGCATAGCCACACGACTTGTAGGGAGTGATTGAGATGTTTACTATTTCATTGTAAATATACTCAAAGACATTGAAGGTCATTCTCTTGCTTATCACTTCCATCAAGGTCCTTAGAGTTCCTTGAATTGTCCCTGCATCTCCATCCTTTGGAGCGATAGTCTTTCTCAAAATTCTGTTAAGCACCGCAAAAAATGGCTTCAAGTACTTTGTGGTAGGTGGCTTGTATGGCATTCTTGTGTCATGGAGGAAAGGTAGCTCATCCTTCTCCAAAGGCTTTAAGTTGTGCATTGCAAGCTCATTTTCCAAAGTGTCTTTGAGATGGAGCATCCTGACAAACTCCTCATAGGTTACACTGTACTTGGATCATGTGTCATCCATGTGAGTCCTTCCTCATCCTCACCCGGGAAGTAGGCAGTGGGATACAATTGTGTGATGACCTCATTGTTCCTGTTGTATCGGAAAGAGAGAAGATCTTTCAGTCCATGTCTATCCAAAGCCTCTAAGACTTCATGATAGGCGCGACAGTTCTTTTGCCCTGGCCACTCTCCCGTGATCACCCTTGGCTTCATAGTCAAACATGCTATCATCTAATGTTAATTAGACATTGTGGAGACAAGAATTTAGAGGTTCAAACTGTCAAGGGGCCGGACTTTTCCGATTTCAAGGTGCGGACTTGTTAAGTACCAGACTAGTCCAGTTTGATGTATGAACTCTAACTTCTTATTCCAACAAATCTAACTTAGATTGATACAAAATGGTAGAAGGATGATAGGAATACATACAACATTGCAGAGTATACCCTAGAAATCGAGAAAAGTAAGGAAGATTTGAGGAAAGATGAGAACTAGGGATAGGGATTCATTTTTACCCAAAATTGAAGATTTGAGGACGGAGGAGTGGAGCAAGTTCCGGGTTAATCTGGTGGAGGGATGCTTTGCGCGGAGGGTGAAGATTGTTGTGGAAGAACCTTTAATTTTTGTGGCTCGAAGTAGAAATCACCTTGGGAGCTCGAGCTTGAGGAGAGAGAGAGAGAGAGAGAGAGAGTAATGGTGATTATGAGGAGGAAGAAGAGAGGTCTTGGCGGATGGCTAGGGTTAAGCCCGACAGTGGTGGACTAGTCCGCAATAGACTAGACTAGTCTGGTACACCAAATCAGAGTCGGACGAGTTACTAGCAACGGACTAGTCCAGTGCTGACCACAGACAGTCCAGTTCAGCTGAACAGAATAGAATCAGAACAAAGTGATTTTTGGGAATATGATTTAATAGTGATCTAAAGGACATGATTTTAGAAATAATCTTGATGAATATGACTAGTAAATCAACAATCATACAATGGCCATAATTCACCAAGATTTAATAACTAAAATAGTTTTTGAGGGAAAATTTGAGATAAGTGATGACTTTTCACAAAAATAAGTAAACTTTGAAGAGTCAATCAGGTATGCAGTGTTTCAAGCCACATTTCGAGTGTCAAGTATATTTAATTCATTTCTAAGCTCGCAAAAATCGCTTTTCATCTAGTGGCTTGGTGAATATGTCTGCTAATTGTTTTTCAGTTCTAACATGTGAAATTACTATGTCACATTTTAGTGAATGGTCTCTTAATAAATGATGATGTATATCTATGTGTTTGGTTCTTAAGTGTTCTACTAGATTGTGTACAATTTTTATGGCACATTCATTATCACATAGGAGTGAAATACGGTTCAGATTATAACCGTAATCCCTTAGAGTTCGTCACATCCAAAATAGTTGCGCACAACAACTACCGGCTGCGACATACCCTATTTCGGCTGTGGAAAGGGCAATAGAATTTTGCTTCTTAGAGGACCATGAAACTAATGATCTGCCAAGAAATCGGCAGGTTTCTGAGGTGCTTTTTCATCGACTTTGTAGCATGCATAGTCGGCATCGGAATATCCTATGGGGTTTAACTTGGATCCTTTAGGATACCAAAATCCCAAGTTGGGTGTGTGAACAAGGTATCTTAAGATTCTTTTTACAGGTACTAAATGACATTCTTTAGGTGCAGCTTGAAACCTTACATACATACAAACACTAAGCATGATATCAGGTCTGGATGCACATAAATAAAGCAGCAAGCCTTTTATAGATCGATATACCTTTTGTTCCATATCTGAACCATCTTCACAGAGATCGAGATGTCTGTTAGTTGCCATGAGAGTCTTGATGGGCTTGGCTTTGTCCATATTGAACTTTTTGAGGATATGTTGTGTGTACTTAGTTTGGCAGATCAAAGTGCCTTCTTTGAGTTGCTTCACTTGGAATACAAAAAAGAACTTTAATTCGCCCATCATTGACATCTCGAATCTGTCTGTCATAATTTTATTGAATTCCTAACAAAAGGATTCATTAGTAGATCCAAAAATGATGTCATCAACATAAATGTGATATCCTAATAGATGACCATCAAAATGCTCTGTGAACAATGTATAATCAGCACTTCCTACTTTGAAACCATTTTGAGTGAGAAAATCCATAAGGCACTCATACCAAGCTCGAGGAGCTTGTTTGAGGCCATAGAGAGCCTTACGCAGTTTGTACACATGGTTGAGGTACTCTTGATCTTCAAAACCTGGTAGCTGCTCTATGTACACCTCTTCCTTGATAGGACCGTTGAGGAATGCACTTTTAACGTCCATTTGATACAGCTTAAAATTATGGTGAGTAGCATAGGCTAATAAAATTCGAATGGTCCCAAGTCTAGCTATGGGAGCAAAGGTTTTATCGAAATCCAAACCATCGACTTGTGAGTAACCTTTAGCCACAAGTCATGCTTTGTTTCTTGTTACTACTCCGTGATCATCCTGCTTGTTCTGAAAGACCCATTTGGTGCACACGATGTTGGATTTTGGTCTTTCCACAAGCTCCAACACTTCAATTCTTTTGAACTTGTTCAACTCCTATTGCATGGCGGTCATCCAATCTGGATATTTTAATACTTCATCAACCCTGTATGGTTTCAAAAATGAGACAAAAGAGTAATGTTCACAAAAATTAGCAATACGAGATCTAGTAGTTACTCCCTTCGCAATATCTCTCATGATGTTGTCGACGGGATGATCTCTTTGTATACTCTAATGTACTCTTGGGTGAGGCACTTGTGAGGTCATTTGCTCTTCATTATCTTCATTTTCAATGTCTCTTCTGAGATCATTGCTTCCATGATTATATTGATCATCTTGATCCTGCTGATGTTGATCTTGTGCAAAAGCTCCCCCTTGATCATTGCTCTCCGGTTGAGGTACATCTTGAGCATTTGAGTCTTGATATTTCTCTTGAGGTCGAATATCACCAAGTGCCATCCTCCTCAACGCTTGACTTGGGGCTTCTTCTTGATCTAGCACACACATATCAACTTGATCCACTTGGTAGCCATTAGTCTCATGGAACAATACATCACGTGCCACTTCAACAATGCCAGATACTTTGTTGAAAACACGATAGGCGTAGGCGTTCGAATCATAACCGAGCAAGATTCCTTCATCAGATTTTGAAGCAAACTTCAAAGTCCTATGTTTCTTTTTCAAAATATAACATTTACTCTCAAATACTCTAAAATATGAAACATTCGGTTTGTTACCCATTAGGAGCTCATATGGCGTCTTCTTCATAAGTCGATGAAGATATTACCGGTTTTTGGCGTGACAAGCGGTTTTTACTGCTTCCGCCCAAAACCGGCCCGAAGTCTTGTACTCATCTAGCATTGTTATCGCCATCTCAATCCGTGTCTTGTTCTTTCTTTCGGCCACCCCATTTTGTTGAGGAGAGTAGGGTGCCGGAAACTAATGATTTATTCCTTCTTCATCTAGGTAGTCCTCAACTTGAGTATTTTTGTTCTATGTTCCGTCATCACTCCTAAAGTTCTTGATTGTTGAGGAGAATTCATTTTGTGCTCTCTTCAAGAACTTCATGAGGATCCCTTGGGTCTCTGATTTATCATAAAAGAAAATACTCAGGTAAATCTAGAAAAATCATCAACAATAACCAAACCATATTTGTTACCGCCAATGCTTATATAAGCAATTGGGCTGAAAAGATCCATATGTAGGAGTTCCAGCGGTCTTGATGTAGTCATGACGTTCTTCGCAGCGTGTGGTGTTCCAACTTGTTTTCCAGCCTGACATGCGCTACATGGCCTGTCTTTTTCAAACACAACATCTTTTAAGCCTCCGATGTGACCACCCTTTAGAAAATTCTGTAGATTTCTCATCCCAACATGGGCTAGCCATCTGTGCCACAACCATCCCATGTTAATTTTTGCAACCAAGCAAGTGTTGAGTTTGGCTTTATCTTTTTTGAAATCAACAAGATAATGTTTTCCTTTCAACATTCCCTTAAATGCAATTGAGTTATCACTTCTTCTAAAGACTATCACACCTTCATTAGTGAATAAACAATTGTATCCTTTGTCACATAGCTGAGATATGGACAAAAGATTATAATTTAAAGAATCAACATGTAAAACAATGAAAAGTGTGTATTGAGATGAGATTGCAATTTTACAGATGCCAAGGACTTTTCATTGGCTGTTGTCTCCGAAGTAGATTCCTTCACTTGGATCCACATTTCGATCATATTCTAGGAATATTTTCCTTTCTGCGGTGATGTGATTGGTGCATCTACTATCTAATATTCACTTTGATCCACCGGAGGAGTAGGCCTGCAAAACAGGGTTATGTCTTGGTTTTAGGTACCCAAGTTTCCTTGGGTCCTCGAAGGTTAGTCACAAGTGTTTTAGGCACCCACACATAAGATTTGTATCTCTTGTGGCGTGGCCCAGCATATTTAGCACAAAAGCATCCAAATTTATTTTTCATAATAACATAAGATGCATTAAATTATGAAACAAAGTTTGTTGTTCATGTTCATATGACATTTCTTTAACAAAAGCAATACGATTGTTATTTTGACCACTAGTGAGTTGCTTCTTACCTCTTGCATACCCAAGAGCATCTTTGACATTAGGAGGTCTTGTGACCATATATGCACTATGTGCATATTTGATCTTTTCCTTGTCAAAGATGCCGCTTTGGGATGGATGCTTTTGTTTGTGTAGCACTTGTCGGTGGTTTTGATCCGGCAGATCTCCCGACACTGCTAAAGTGTTGAAGGAGTTTGTGGTTCGGTGTGGGCACGCGGAGATTCAAGAAGGTGAAAATCAAAGTAATGTAGGAGACACGAGGATTTGCGTGGTTCGGGCCGCCTGGGCGTAATACCCTACTCCACGGGTGTGTTGGTGTTGTATTAGCGGTAAGAGCTTGTCACGAACGCGTGGGGTGCGTCTGATCGTCCCTGAGTGTATCGTCGGCCTGTCCTTTTATAGTACAAGGGTAGGCCGTTACAATTCAACCTGGCCCGACATGTGGCCCCGGCGGTTACTAGTATTGATACACGCTTAATTGCTCTTAATAACCCTGTAACGGGCTTTGACAGCACCGTTACTGGTGTTAAGATCGTCCGTTTAAGTGTCATTAATATGACATTAATGACACTTAATCGGGTCTTGAAGTCCTTGGCTCTCCTTTGAAGATCCGGAGCTGTTACTAGGTCTTCCGGAGGATAGAAGCTGAAAGGTCCGACGATTTGACACGTGGCTGCTCTGGAGCTTGCTGTGGGAAGCAGGTAGCTCCGGGGCTACCAGACACGTGTTAGGTCCGGAGCTTCTCTCGGTCTGGGATTAAGTCCGGAGGTGCCGTTTCGGTACATGGCCCGGAGCTTCCCCCTTGTGGGCGGTAGCTCCGGGTTAGTCGTACACGTGGTGACCCAGGGATTAACCATGTTGGAGAAGCGGGTCCGGTTATGTCTGACAGGTGGGCCTCCGAGGGTCTTCAAACCAAGTAGATGACTTTCCTTTGAGATCTTTGTAACCTCAAGGGGTGTATGGTTTTTAGGGTACCGACAGTGGCCCCCTGGACCTACCTCCGAGGAAGATCACTGGGGTGAAGTCGTTCCGTCGGAGGTGGGTCCATCCTTGCGACTCTTGAACTGAGTCTTCAAGGGTCTTCGAACGTGCCGTTGGCAGGGGTTTACAGTTAGATCTCGCCGCGTGGCACACCTCAGGCGGCAGATGAGATCTTTGACGTGCGGATCTCACGCAATTGAAGGTCGCCGGTTCCCGATACGAAAACCGTATCGGTTCCGCGCGCCCTGTCAGGCCGCCGCCTTAGGGTTTCCCGCCTCGTGATGACAACCGTTCGCCTGGGTAATAGCCTCGACTCTATCGTCGGGGTGGTCCCAGGCCCTCTTGTCATCGGCTGGGTTAAATCCTTGAGTGCTATCTTTGACTTCCCTGCAATTTCCATCCAAGCATTGCGAGGGCTTACTTAAGAACGAAAGCGCACACCGTCGGGAGTTCTTAACGCCTCTCATCTGATCTTGCGCTCAAACTCCCAACTCGTGCTTAGCTCTTCTTCTCTTGCCTAGCTGTGTTGCGATGGAGTTGGGTCTGCGCGAGAGTCGCTTGAAGACCGACGGCGATTTGAAGAAGGTTCGGGCCCTCATGGGGTGGTCCTCGGACTTCTTTAACCGTTTGGTCCGTGCCGGCGGAGAGCTCCCCTTCGAGAAGGAGCGCGCTGGCGAAATGGTGTACTTTTCTTAGTACGCCATGGTGGGGTTGATCCCACCTTTTTCTTCCTTCTTCTTGATGCTGCTAGACTTCTATGGTCTGCAGCTATACCACCTTGGCCCTCACTCCATTCTCCTCGTGTCCATCTTTGTCCACTTCAATGAGATGTGGGTGGGCATCCCCCCTGCATCGAACTCTTCCGGACCTTCTTCACCGTCCACACCACCGGCCGGAGCAATGAGTACCTTGGCTTCTACTACTTTGTGAAGCGCAAGAAGTGCCCATTCAAGTACCTCCGGTCGTTCCCTTCCGGGAAGTGGGATGACTGGAAGAAAGATTGGATAGTCGTCAGGGTGGAGGAGCATGAGCGGTTGGAGCTGCCCGACGGTCTGCCCGGCATCGACACGACGATCTGGAGTGAGGTTCTGGTGCTGGCGGAAGCTTTCGACCCCGCCTTGACCAGGATCCGCCAATGCGTGGAGGGAGGATTGACTCCCCAGGCGGTATTTTGTAATTTCGTGGCCAACAGGTGGGCGCCGCTGAAGAGGAGGGAGAAGCTCGCTTGGGCCCTCAACAGCGTGATGGACGAGGACCGGGTTGAGACCGGGTTGAAGTCCAACATGGTGGGGAAGACCTTGGAGTTCCACCTCAAGAAATTCCAGCACGGCATCAACGTCGACGGTGATGACTTGACTCTGCCGTCGGCCTTTCTCCCTCTGAACGTGGAAGTGGAGTTCAGCAGGGAGCTCCGGCGGACGATGCCCTTACTTCACGACCTTGGTGTCATCGAGAGAAGATCAACCACCCGAGTGACGATCCCCGGGATGCCCGAAGACGGCTCCGCCCCTGCCCCACAGCCGAGGGTCGAGGTCGTCGGCAAGGGCAAGGAGCTGGCGGATGAGCCGGAGGGCCGGAAGAGGAAGCTGCGACATGCCGACGGAAGGTCCGTCAGGCCCGCTACTCCCGCCTCAGTCCCTTCTGCCCAGGGGGAAAGATCTTCTGCCACCGTGGCGACTGTCCCCGTAGTGGGGTCCTCCTGGGGTGCTAGCTTCGGCCGCACGACTCCGGCACCTGGGACGGTGGGAGCCTCCAAGTCCAGGGGTTCCTCCCGATCGAGGAGAGCCTCGACCCGGGAAACGCCCGTAGCTGCAACAAGTTCCGGGGGGCCTTCTGGAGCTTCTACGCCGACCGTGGCCAGCCCGGAACGTCCACGAAAAAGGTTCCGCGCAAGCTGGTGCGGAAGCCTTCCAAGGTAATTTTTAATCTTTACCTTGGTTAACTTTTTAATTGTAGCGATTGTCTGTTGATTTTCTTCGTCCATCATATGCAGCGTCCCCAAGAAGGGGAGTGAAGCTCCACCCTCAGCCACGATGTCTGAGGTCGTGGGAGCTTCTGCTCCTGTCCCGGTGCCGCCCCAAGTGGTGGCTGAGGCTGCGACAGCTCCGGCGCCGGCTGTCGTGGTCATGGACCTCGACTCGTCCCCAGAAGTCCCCGTGGTAGCGCCGGACCACGGGAGTGAAGACACGCCAGCGGCACCTGTCTCGGAGGTTGAAGTTCCGGGTCCAGGTGCTACAGTGATGGAAGCTCCGGCTGTTGAGCCGGAGGAAGTAGTAGTCCCGGCCTCGGAGCCGGAACTTGTCGAAGCCCCGACGGTTGAGCCGGAGGTAACTGAAGCCCCGGCATGCGAGCCGGAAGTCGAGGTAGTTCCGGCAGTTGAGCCGGCTATCTCCAAAGCACCGGCCGTTGAGCCGGTTATTGTTGGAGCGCCGATCATAGAGCTGGTGGTTGAAGAGGCGATGGAGCTCGAGCCTCCCTCGGAAGAGGTGTCCCGGCCGGAGCCAGTAGCAGCTCCTGCTCCGGAAGCGACGACATCAGAGGTACCTGCGGCAGAGTCGGAGTGCCCAAACGAAGTCACTGGCCCCCTGCCCGAGGAGGTGAACGAAGACTTGGCGGCGGGGCCTTCTTCGATGGCGACTGAGGCCATCCCGGAGGACGGCCCTAGTGCCTTGGAAGCTCAGGGTTCCGCTCTCGTAGAGTGGGACCCAATTTTTGTATGTGAAGACCCGCTGGAACCAGCGGAGGAGACCCCAGCAGGTCCGGAGCCCATCCCGCTGTCGATGTCTATCGACAACGCCTGCTCCAGTCTGCGTCAAGTCCAATTGGCCTTCTTCCACGACAGCAAGGCTCTTGAAGAGGAGCGCCAAACCCTTAGGCGGTGGCGTAACCGACTCCACTTTGAGACCAAGCTGGCGCAGTCGAGGCTAGCGGATGACAAGGAGTGGATCAAGCGGGAGAAGATCCGCCTGGAGTACTGGGGCAAGCTGCTGGATGATAGGGAGAGCATGACTCATGCCCTCGACGCTCAATCCCGGGAGATCCACGATCAGGCCAAAGCTGCCAACGACGCGGCCAATGCTCGGCACGAACAGCTTGAGGCCATCAGCACCGCACTCATCAAGCGCCGAGAGGCACTTGAAGAGAGGGAGAGACGGCTCGAGGACGAAGAGCAGAAACTCCTGGAGCTGTGGGATGACGTCCTGAGGAGGGAAGAGGAGCTCACCGAGAAAGTAGCTCTGGCTAACAAGGGCCTCGAGGAGCGCACCAAGAAGTTGGAAGAGCGTTGCCAAGAGGAAGAGGAGAAGACCTGGGTGCGGGGGCAGGAACTCTACGAATACGAGTGTGCCCTTGTTGCCCGGGAGAAAAAAGTGGAGGCTAGGGATAAGAACCTGGTCGATCGTCGGAACAAGATCCACCTCCGGGAGGAGGAGCTCGGAAGACTTGAGAGGCGGGTTGCTGCAAAGATTCAGCAAAATGCCAAAGAAGTTGAGCGCCTCGCCCGTGAGAATTCCGAACTGACGGCGGCCAAGAGATCCCTGGAAGAGATGAAGAGCTTGAGGACGGCGGACTCCCTACAGATTTGGGAGTTCCTGGGCAAGGCCAATGATGCGCTGACGCCGATGGGTTTCAGCCCCGTGCGCCCAGATGATCCGGAGCCGGAGTCAGACCTTGCGCTGCAGGCGTTGAGCGCAGCAGGTAGCAAGCTCTCCAAGGTGGGCGATGTCATCGCGGACCAACTGGAGGTTGAGGGGCAATCCCTGGCGAAGAACGTCGCAGAGTATGTGCTGACGTGCTACACCAGCCGGAACCCCCAATTTCCTCTGGACCCGGTGCTTGAAGGCCCCGTCGAAGGAGAAGGCGAAGCTACCCGAGCCAGCGTATCAGAGGTCGCTCAGAAAGTCGCCGAGTTCTTCCATAGGGTCTAGGACCATCTCTTTAGCTCTCACTTGTATTTTCTCTTCTTCTTCCTCAATTTTGTAATCCCTTGTCTCCAGATGTAATCTCCTGTCTCCAGATGAATGAAATCCCCAAATTTTTGCGAATTTCACTTTTTGTCTTCAACATCTTTATCCTCATTTGGTAGATGTACACAATTTGATTGTGAACATGTACCAAAAGGATATTGAGTTTTGTTGAAGACTCATTTGCTCCGAACTTGTAGCATTTAGGTCCGAAGTCTTCGATAGTGAAGGTCCCCTGAGGTTGTCGGAGCTTAGAAGCTCCGGCATTGTCTATCGCTGGAGCTTGGTAGCTCCGGCAATAGCTTCTATCAACACGTAGAGTGTCGATAGTTAGTCCTCCGGGGTGTCGGAGCTGGGTAGCTCCGGCAGTGACCTTTGCCAACACTTGGTTTGTTGGCAGCAGACTCCATTTATGGGGTCTTCTCACCATCTTATATTCAGCGTCGACGGCTGGCCCCCTTAGGGGAGTCGGAGCTTAGTTAGCTCCGGCTTCTCTCCATCAACGTAGAGTTTATTTTTCCTGCACACTTAAGCCAAGAAAAATAGTAAAATTTGTTCCTTGTCTATAATTTTGTCGCGGCTTACAATTCTTAAGAAAACTTTAAGTTGAACGCGATTTTAAATACAACCGGATGCGTTGCCTTTTCTCTTAGATTCAACTGTTCATGGACTCGCCTTACTTCGGCCTGCCGGGGTGTAGGTAGAGTGGCGTACTTAGGGTGCTTGACCAGGTTAAGTCGATAGCACACTCCGACCCTAGATTGGCTTGGAGGCTTTCGAGCGAGTTGGCCATGAGCGATATTTGAATGCAAAAGAACTGACAATACAACTTGAATCGTATATAAACCGGTCAAACTAAAATTTCTTAAGAATTGCACGTCTTTGTTATAGACAAGAAAGAGAAAAATAAAAATGGTGAGCCTGTACAAAATAAATGCACGTGGAGTCTATTTCACATGAAGATGTCTTTCATTATAGGTCCGGGGTACAGGGGAAACAAGTACACTCTTAGGTACGGAACCAGGCTAAGTGTGTTTGGTTTCTTGTTTGACCCAGGGTAGTTAGCCACACTTTTAGTCCGAAGACTGTGACAAGTGCTGCATGAGCTTTGCGGATCTTTCGGGAAAGGTCCGGCTGCTCTCCCGGAGGAACTACCCGACTCTGTACAATGACTCTATAACATACATCTCAAGTTACTCAAGACTCACCTCCATGGTATTAAGTGTAGAACTTACGGAGGTGCTCGATGTTCCAAGGATTTGGGAGAGGTGTCCCATCCTCGGTAGCCAAGCGAACGCTTCCGGGACGGGATACTTTGATCACTCGGAAGGGCCCTTCCCAGCTGGGGGAGAGTTTGTTTAACCCTTCTCTGGATTGTATTCTCCGTAGCACCAGATCACCTTCCTCGAGCTGTCAGTTGTGTACATGCCGCTGGTGATAACGCCGTAGAGCTTGTCGATATCGGGCATTCCGAACATCTGCTTGGCACCTTCCCTCCTCGAGGAGGTCTAGGTCTTCACGCCGGAGCTGGTCCTGCGCGGCTTCGTTGAAGGTCCGGACCCGGAGCGAACCCAAGGTGATTTCCGGAGGAAGGATTGCTTCAGCTCCGTACACCAGAAAGAAGGGTGTTTCTCCAGTTGACCGGTTTGGAGAAGTCCTGTTGGCCCATAGAGTGGGCGGAAGCTCTTCGATCCAGTTGGCTCCATGTTTCTTCAAACGCTCATAGGTGTGCGTTTTGAGTCCCTTAAGGATTTCTGCATTTGCTCTCTCGGCTTGGCCATTGCTGGCTTGGTGAGCTACGGAGGCGTAGCAGACTTGTATGCCGAGGTCTTCGCAATATCCATGGAATGAGGAGCTTGTGAATTGAGTCCCATTATCAGTGATGATTTTGTTTGGGACTCCAAATCTGCTCACAATGGATTGTAGAAAGTTGATAGCAGATTGCTTGTTGATCGTCACAACTGGAGTTGCTTTCGGCCATTTGGTGAACTTGTCAATGGCGACGTACAGGAACTTGTAACCTCCGACGGCTCTTGGGAAGGGTCCCAAGATATCCACCCCCCACACAGCGAAGGGTCATGTAGGAGGTATCATTTGTAAGGGCTGAGCCGGTGTATGAATTTGCTTTGCATGAAATTGGCATGCTTCGCATTTCTTCACCAGCTCAGTGGCATCCTGGAGCGCTGTAGGCCAGTAGAAGCCATGCCGAAAGGCTTTTCCGACCAGCGTGCGGGAAGATGCGTGGTTCCCACACTCGCCTCCATGGATTTCTGCGAGGAGTTCGCAGCCTTCTTCCCTTGTGATGCACCGCATTAGGATGCCGTTGGCACCACGCTGGTAGAGATCTCCTTCTACCAGTGTGTATCTTTTAGCCAATCTGACTACCCGGTCAGCGGATACATCATCGTCAGGAAGGATGTTGTCTTTCAAGTAGCTCCGGATCTCCGAGATCCATGCATCGGAGCTAGCTTGAGCTTTTGAGTCTTGCGTGCTGGGTTGCTCGGAGCTCCCGGCAGCACCTACGACCCTTGATGGCTACCATGGTAACAGGGCCATCGGGACCGTCAGCTTCGGGATGCTGATCTCGCCCCCTTCGCTCAGTTCGGCAGGCTGAGCTGTGGGTTTCGACAATCTCCGGACAAAAGTTTCGTCAGGAGCCGGAGCTCTGGTTGACGCTTTCGTCGAGAGTTCGTCGGCTTCAGCGTTGTGGGCACGCTGAACATGGTGGAGGTCTAGGACTTCAAAGTCCTTCTGAAGCCTCTGGACTTCTAGGAGGTAAGCAGCTAGCTGGAGATTGTTGCAGGAGCATTCACCCTTCACCTGCTTGATGATGAGCTGTGAATCTCCTTTGACCAGCAGTTGCCTGACACCGTATGACAGTGCCACCTTTAGTCCATAGATGAGTGCTTCATACTCCGCCATGTTGTTGGTTGCCTTGAAGTCAAGGTGTACCATGTATTTCACCTTCTCCCCAGTCGGTGCAAGGAGAAGGACTCCAGCTCCGGCCCCCTGCTTCTGCATGGAGCCGTCGAAGTAGAGGGTCCAGTGAGGCTCGGTGAAGGTTGGAGCTTGATGCTCCGTCTTCTGTTCACTGGGGCCCCCAGGGTTTGATGGAGAGGGAGTCCATTCTGCCACAAAATCTGCCAAAGCTTGACTCTTGACTGCTTGTCTTGAAATAAATTCAAGATCAAATTCAGCCAATTCCGCTGCCCACTTTGCAATATTCTCAGTTGAATTGGGATTATGCAGGATTGCTCGAAGTGGATAGGAGGTCACCACCGAGACTTTATGAGCTTGGAAGTAGTGTCGAAGCTTCCTGGAGGCAATAAGAACTGCATAGAGTAGCTTATGCACCTCTAGGTATCGAGTCTTGGCATTGTGTAATACTTCGCTGATGAAGTATACCGGGCGTTGAATGGTCCGGACCCTCCCGGAGGGGTCCAGAGCTTCCTCTTCATTGATCCGGACCCTCTCGGAGGGGTCCAGATTCTCTTCGGGGACCTCTGGGTTCTGGCTGGAGGAATCCGGAGCTTCTTCAGAAATGACCCGGACCCTCCTGGAGGGGTCTAGGTCTCCTGAAGTGACTTCTTGTGGGTTCAAATCTGGGAGCTGGGACCCAGACTCGCTTTCAGGAACCTCCGGACCCTCCCGGAGGGGTCTGGATTCCTGAATGTGGGGTAGTTCCGGTCTCTCCGCAACCAGAACCATACTGACGACTTCGTCAGTAGCTGAAATGTAAAGCAACAAAGGCTCACCAGGGTTCGGAGCTACCAGAATTGGTAGGGTGGTGAGGAACTGTTTCAGCTCCTGGAATGCCTTCTCTGCTTCTTCGGACCATTGGAATGGTCCGGACTTCCTCAATAACTTGAAGAAGGGAAGTGCCCGCTCCGCCAGTCTTGATATGAACCGGTTGAGGGCTGCTAGACATCCAGTTAGCTTCTGGACATCCTTGATGCGGGTTGGTGGCCGCATGTCTTCAATGGCTTTTATCTTCGCCGGATTAGCTTCTATGCCCCGGTGACTTACCAGGAAACCAAGAAGTTTTCCGGAGCTAACCCCAAACACGCACTTGTCTGGGTTTAGCTTTGTGCGGGTGGCCCGCAGTTTGTCGAAGACAGCCTGCAAGGTGTCTAGGAGTGACTCCTTGTTCTTGACCTTGACCACGATGTCATCGACGTACACTTCCACTATGTCTCTGATGAGTTCTTCAAAAGTTTTGTACATAGCTCGTACAAAAGTTGAAGCTGCATTCTTGAGACCAAATGGCATGGCTGTGTAACAGTACAATCCATCTACTGTGATGAATGAAGTATGCTCTTCATCCTCCCTAGACATCCTGATTTGATGATACCCAGAATATGCGTCTAGAAAACACAGTAATTCACACCCGGAGGTGGAATCCACTATCTGATCCATTCTAGGCAGTGGGAATGGATCTTTTGGACATGCCTTATTTAGTGTGGTGTAGTCGATGCACATCTGAAGCTTCCCGCCGACCTTGGGCACAACGACTGGGTTCGCCAGCCATTTTGGATGGAAGACTTCTCGGATGAATCCGGCTTCGAGCAACTTCTTCACTTCTTGTCGGATGAAGTTCTGTCGCTCTACGGATTGCTTCCGAGGCTTCTAATGCACAGGTCGGGCATCGGGGTAGATCTTCAGATTGTGCTCAATCACTTCCCTGGGGATCCCAGGCATTTGTGACGGTTGCCAAGCAAACACGTCAACGTTAGCCCGGAGGAAAGTGATGAGCGTGAGTTCCTATTTGTCATTCAACCCTCCCGATATACGGGTGGTTTGAGCGGCATCGGAACCAATTTGGACGACTTTGACGGGAATGTCGGTGTCGCCGCTTGGCTGCACACGGGGTGCAGAGGTCGAGCCTCGTTGTCGAATGCTCGGGGGTTTTGGAGCTTGCTCCTGCCTGGAGTCCTCCTCTTGCGCCGTGGTGAGTGCGTGGAGTTCCTCTAGAGCCGTTACTCCGGCAGTGCGATTTCCGCGGATCTGGAGAATGCCTACTGGTGTTGGCATCTTCAACACCAGGTATCCATAATGAGCAGCTGCCATGAATTTGTACAGGGTAGGCCTACCCAAGATGGCGTTGAACGGTAAGTTGATCTGTGCGACGTTGAAGACCAACTTATCGGTGCGATACTTCTTCCGTGTCCCGAAGGTAACGGGGAGAGTAATAGCTCCGAGTGGGGTGATGGCCCCCGGACCTACTCCAGAGAAAGGTCGAGAGGGCTGAAGATCCGAAGGTCGGAGCTGAAGCTTAGTGAAAGCTTCGAAGCTGATGAGGTTAAGCCCCAAACCTCCGTCTATCATGACATGGTGGAGCTGGATGTTATTGATGGTAGGAGATACCATCAAAGGTAACTGTCCTGCTCCAACCATGCTCCTCAGGCAATCAGAGGCATCAAAAGTGATGGAGGTGTCCATCCACTTTCGATGAGGTTCCGGCCGGACTGTAGGGGCTACAGCGGCCATATCCCGCCGCATAATCTTGATGACGCGACGAGAGGTGATATCCCATGACCCACCGAAAATGGTGTTCATGGTCTTCCGACGCTCGTTGTCAGAGACGTCAGAATCATCATCGACGGAGGTGTAAACGGCCTTCAGGACCTTTTTGGGATCTTGAAACCCTAACTCCTCTTCAGCCGGAGCTTCGTCGACCTTCTGTTTTCCTTCCCTCTGTCGGAAAGGAGATTCTTCCCGGCGCTTGCTGTAGCGCTCGGCAAGGTTCTGGACCTCCCGGCAGTCTTCCAAACTGTGGCTACCTGTTTTGTGAATGGGACACCACACATTGGGTTTGCCACCGTCTTCAGAATACTTTCGAGGTCGCTTCTCGGGGCGTGGCCCCCGGCCACCCGGAGTTGCAGCAGCTGTTGGATGTGCCGGCCGACAGCTTCTTCTTGCCGTTGGTCTTCTTTTTCTTCTTGCCACTCCCGGAGGTAGCGGCTTCTTCTTTGGAGGATTTCTTGTGATCCTCCGAGGCTGGTTTGGAGTGCATCTCACGGCCCTCCACAGCTCTGGCACATTTATCTGCCAGGCTGAAGAGTTCCGTGACGCTAGTGATCTCCTTGATCGCCAGCTTCTCCAACATCTTCTTGTCCCGTACGCCCTGTCTAAATGCCACAATGACAGAGGCGCTAGAGATAGAAGGGATAGTGTTTCGTACCTGAGAGAACCTCTGGATGAAGGACCGCAAAGATTCTCCCCCTTTTTGCACGACCACAAAAAGGTCCAGTTCAGTGCCTGGTCGGGTGTATGAACTCCCGAAGTTGGCAGTGAACTGATGGCACAGCTCCTCCCAACTGTTGATAGAGTTGGGTGGAAGGCTCATAAACCAGGACCTGGCGGCCCCAGTTAAGGCCACTGGAAAGTAATTGGCCATCACGGCCTCGTTTCCTCCAGCTGCCAAGATTGCAGTGGAGTATATCTGAAGGAATTCGGCGGGATTGACAGTCCCGTCGAATTTTTCTGGCAGGTGAGGCCGGAACTTCTGGGGCCATCTAACCATGCGTAGGTGCATGGCTAGGGCTGAACAGCCTCCTCCTACTCCTTCAAGAGTAGAAAGGTGCTGAGCTTCCCGTCTTTCACGGGCACGCTCAATATGGACACGGCCATCCTGCTGGCGGTATCGGCGATCAAGCTCCGCCCGGAGGTCATGAGTCGAAAGCCTGGATACCGTGTGAGTGCGTCGAGCCCCGGAGGGCAATGACGTCACTTGCTGAGATGCAGCACGTCTCCTACTATTGGAGGCGTGTGGACCAAGTCTTCCAGACAAAGTCCGCCGCTGCGACAGGGCTCGTCCCGAAGGAGGAGGACCCTGGTTGTTGAGGCGTTCGGCCGCTGCTGCGACCAAATGCTCCACATCGGCCCTCCACTACTCCATTGCATCTCGAGATGCATTCGGAGGTGGTGGACGTTGGAGAAGAGCACGCGCTGCATTGAGCGCGTGTTCTGGGTTGTCATGACTCACCGACGCAGTAAGCGACGCCGGCGCACCATCACGTTGCCCAGCACGATGTGCTGGAAAAGATGGTGGTGGTGGGAGTGTGGCTCCTGCTGGTGCTGAGGTTCCTGCTGGCGGCTACCTGTTGGAGGGATTGCCCCCAATAGCCTGAGCGGCAGGTTGGCCATTGGATGATCCAGCAGCAGAGTTCACCATTCTCGAAAATCTCTGGCGCCCCTACCTGGCGCGCCAACTGTCGGTGGTTTTGATTCGGCAGATCTCCCAACACTGCTAAAGTGTTGAAGGAGTTTGTGGTTCGGTGTGGGCGCGCGGAGATTCAAGAAGGTGAAAATCAAAGTAATGTAGGAGACACGAGGATTTACGTGGTTCGGGCCGCCTGGGCGTAATACCCTACTCCACGGGTGTGTTGGTGTTGTATTAGCGGTAAGAGCTTGTCACGAACGCGTGGGGTGCGTCTGATCGTCCCTGAGTGTATCGTCGGCCTGTCCTTTTATAGTACAAGGGCAGGCCGTTACAATTCAACCTGGCCTGACATGTGGCCCCGGCGGTTACTAGTATTGATACACACTTAATTGCTCTTAATAACCCTGTAACGGGCTTTGACAGCACCGTTACTGGTGTTAAGATCGTCCGTTTAAGTGTCATTAATATGACATTAATGACACTTAATCAGGTCTTGAAGTCCTTGGCTCTCCTTTGAAGATCCGGAGCTGTTACAAGGTCTTCCGGAGGTTAGAAGCTGAAAGGTCCAACGATTTGACACGTGGCTGCTCCGGAGCTTGCTGTGGGAAGCAGGTAGCTCCGGGGCTACCAGACACGTGTCAGGTCCGGAGCTTCTCTCGGTCTGGGGTTAAGTCCGGAGGTGCCGCTTCGGTACGTGGCCCGGAGCTTCCCCCTTGTGGGCGGTATCTCCGGGTTAGTCGTACACGTGGCGACCCAGGGATTAACCATGTTGGAGAAGCGGGTCCGGTTATGTCTAACAGGTGGGCCTCCGAGGGTCTTCAAACCAAGTAGATGACTTTCCTTTGAGATCTTTGTAACGTCAAGGGGTGTACGGATTTTAGGGTACCGACAGCACTGGATTCATCTTTTACATTAGAATTCCTACTAGAGCATATGCAAGTTTTAATTTTTATCGACTTGAGAGAGGTCAGCTCTTTGAGTAGGAAGCGCCACTTTGATTGAATGAACAACTTGCACTTCAAAAATTTTGTTAACTTTTGTCAAGTTAGCAAGTTCATCCTTGATTACAACGTGTGAGTCTTCTAGTTTTGGGTAAGTTTCCTTACTCAAAGCTAGCTCAAGCTCAAGTGTCTTACTTTTCTCCCTTTCAAGCTCAAGAAGCTTTTCAACCTCATGATATTTCTTCCCTTCATGGATGAGCATATCTTCTTGATGATTGACAAGCTCCTCTTTCTTGAAGATTTCATCTAACAACCTTTTTCTTTCCTTCTATAGCCATGAGGCAAGTGTGGTTGTAGTTCTCCCATCCTCCCATGTTTGGGAATAGTGTAAACTTATTGGTCAGCTTCTCGATGGCAATTGTTTCCATCTCCTCTTCATCATCCGAGGAGGACTCGTTGTTTGAGTCCCACTCATTGCCGATGTGCGCTTGATGTGCTTGCTTCTTTTTCTTGAAAATTTTCTTTTCTTGTGGCTTCACTTCTTTCTTCTTCTTGTTTTCCTCATATTGACAATCAACCATAAAGTGTCTGTATTAGCCACAGTTGTAGAAAGTACGTCGAGCCTTGTATTTTCCTTTTTCCTTGTTCTTTCTTTCACTTTAGTTGCTGCCTTTTCTTCTTCTCATCAAGCGCTTGAATTTCTTGCTGAACAACACCATTTCTTCATCATCCATATTTGTGCTTACATCATATGTATCTTCTTCATGTGTTTCACGAGTTTCCTTCCCTTTGGGCTTGCAAGTTGCCTTGAGGGCAACTTCCTTCTTCTAGGATGAAGTAAGCTTTACTAGGTCTTTGACCTATTGTGCTTCCTTCTCCATGATCTCGTGATTGATTATTTTGCCAAGAACTTCATTGAGGGTCATTTTGTGGAACCCCAGCCTTTCCCTTATCATTGAGCATAAAGTGACATTCCTAGGCATGAAGACTCTTATTATCCTTTTTACAACCTCATGATCATGTACTATTTTCTTACATAAACACATATCTTGTTGACGAGTGTCTTCAAGCGGTTGTACATATCTTGAGGAGTTTCACCATCCTCTGTGGCAAATCTCTCCAATTCTCCCTCAAGCATCTCAATCTTCGCTTCACGAACATAGCAGTTCCTTTCATGAGCAGTTTTGAGTGTATCCCATATGTCTTTGGCAACTTTGAGTCCATCCACCTTGGTGAACTCTTCTCGACTCAAAGATGAGGTAATCACCGCAATGGCTTGTGCATTGCGATGAATTGCTTGTTCTTGCTCTGAAGTGAGTTCTTCATCGTTGTCGGGGATGTCCAAACCTGTACACACTATATGCCAAAGAGTAGGATTTAATGAGATAAGATGCATCTTCATATTATATTTCCACATTGAGTAATCATTATCGTCAAACTATGGAGGTCTCCCCATGGGAATATAAAGATAGTGTTTGTAGCTATTAAGCTTCTCATAATTAAAAGGATATTGAGAGTAGTCTTAATGACAACCCTCTTTTGGTTTTTCATCTTCCTTCTTGCCCTTCTGGCTTAGAAGTTTCTTCCTTAGAAGCGCTTTGAGTTGACGCACTTCTTTATCATTGTGTTTGTTCTCCTTGAGCACATCAAACGCCTTGGTGTCTTGTTTGTCTCCACTGATGGGCATTTTCGGGATCTCGTTAGTCTTGTCGGTGGTCGTTTATCTCTCTGAGCAATGAGTCTTGTAAAAGGAGAGTCTTGCTCGGATACCAATTGCGTGTGGCCTATAGGGGGTGAATAGGTGTTGAAACTTTTTCCTGCAACACTTAACAGAAATGTCAAATACAGGAGGGCCGGACTAGTCCGGTGTAGGATACGGACTAGTCTGGTGTACTAGTTATGCCTACGAAAGATTAAAATTTAATGTAATTTTCTCGAACAATTTAGCAGTAGAATATAGTTAACTATCCTAACAACTTGAGTAAGTGATTAGGATAAGTGATTCGCACGTGGAATACATAATTCATACAAGATGCAAGTTTGATCAACCCTATGCCCTAGATGATGATGATTGCAAAAGTAAAGAACTAGAATGCACGAGACAAGAATTTTTACCGAGGTTCGATCTCACCAAAGAGATCTATGTCCTCGTTGAGGAGCTCATACAGAGCTAGGTTTCAATCAATCCTTTACCTCTTCAAGTCACCACAAAAGCCGACTTGAATTCCACAATCAAGGAATCATTGAGTCAATGGGGCAACCTCACACGCTGAGGTCTCCCACAAAATTACAGTGAGAAAAATGAATCAAGTACACTCAAAAGATGTACAATAGATGCGAGAGTGTATGAGACATTCAAACCCCAAGAGTTCAACAATGCCTAGAAGATGATATCCCTTTCCCAAATCTTGATTCCCAAAATATTTAACTTTTTAGGGCTTTATATGTGTGGGAAGAAGTGTTTCTATGCTCTTGGGACATATGACGGCGCTAGGGTTCTTAGTTGTGTGTTATGAGGTCGTCGATCACCTATTTATAGACTTTCTAAAAAAGTTATCGTTAGGGACCCCAAGGACGGACTAGTCCACTCCGGGGACCGAACTAGTCCAGTGTACTGTTAAAACTTGCGTGAATTGTGCAGCACACCTGAAGTCCTAATTTGTGTGAGGTGATCTGGACTTGTCCACATCGAACAGAAAGTTAACCGGACTAGTCCGTGATGACTCCAGAAACTTAATTGGACTAGTCCGCAATTGGACGGACTTGTCCGGTGCAAGGTGATATGTATTTGTGTTGGCGGACTACTCCAAGTCTTGGGACTTGTCCGTGCAAAACATCAGAAACTTGATCGTACTTGGTCGGCTCATATCCAGATCAGTCCGTGTGAGAACAACAAGTTAATTAGACTAGTCCGCTATTGAACAGACTTATCTAGTGCTTCAGTGAATCGCTTAATTGTTGATTTTAGACCTTACTCTCTACGCAAAGTTATGAGCTCTTGGGATGTGTCTCACACACACATCTCATACATTGATATCTACTTTGCACTTCCATTGTTCACTTGGGTTTTTCTTTTCTCATTACTCATTTTTCACCTTTTTATGCGCCATAAGTTCTATTCATTATATACCTGCTTTCATATTAACAAATTTCATTAGTATCTCATTTGTTTGTCATCAATCATCCAAAACCCACAAGGGGAATATCTAGATGCACTTTCACTTCATCTGTGTGAATGAATGAATGTTATCTCGTGTGTTCATCGTGTTCGTCGGGAATGACAATTAATAAGCAAAACGGAGAGGATCATGAAGTACGCCCGTGAATTGGAGAAGCGATAATAATAGCAAACGAGCTTCCTATAAAGCACATCTCTTTTCCTTTCGTAAATAGGAGACGCTCTTTGGGCTAAGCTCGTCTCCCTTTTGTTAGAGGAGCGAACGCGTCTCGAATATTAACTTAAATGAGACGAGTCGTAAAGTAGGTCGTCTCCTTTTACACTCAACCGAGCTATGTACAGATACTCGCTGAAGCGGGCGTGTCTCGTTTACCCATATCAGAGAACAGTCGCCTTTGCGCTCGTCGCCGGTCTTTGTCTCCTATTTGAATTTCTTACATAGTGAACCCACTCCCGAGCTAACAAAGAACAAATGCTGACCATACTAGACTTAGGGCATTCTTTCCTGAACCAACATAAACCTCTTGTGTCTTTGTAGCTAGGCTTTCAAGGACGAAACACACAACAATACAATACTAGACGATGATCCAAACACCTACAATTGGTGCACAAGGAAGGGGATATGCCATTCATTTCTTCTTGTTTCCTTCGATGACTTCATCATGCTCGACCCTCACGCCTGGCTACACTTCAGCGAGTTTGAGGTCACCACACACCACGGCGGTGGGCTCAAGGCCGACTCTTGTGATATCTCGAATATTTAGGAAAAAAACATCACAGCTGAAAGAATAAAGGTTTGACTAAACTTTGACTCATTGAACTATTCCTCCGACAGACGATCAGAGACTATAGATGTGTTGAGTCCATATTATGGATTTCAGAAAAATTAACTTCGTGGCAAGAAATACTAGAGGGTTGACCAAAATTTGACTCTTCAAATCTTCGATCCGATGAATGATTGGAGACCATAGATGTGTAGAGCTCGTCGATAAGATTTAGTTTCACTACTCATATGCTTGATTCGGAGGACGGATGAGTCGGTTGTGAGCCTGTTTATTTTGGACCGTCGGATGAAGTTCTATTAGGTTAACTCTTCTAGAAAACTACCGGTACAACTCCCAACTCCCAGCGCCGCCGTTTTTCAGAGCTCTTCCGTAGTTTCTTTCTCAATCTTCTCTGCTGCAGGCCATGGAGAGGAAGTTCAGCCTTGCCGGGGAGAGGGGGCCACATGCTACTCAGCCCTGCCGCTGAAACTTGAACGGATTGCTGGTCCGCCTTGCGGCTGCCTTGCGGCTGCGTGTGCTGCCTGCTTGCCTGTGCATGGCTGTCGGTTTCTTGGTTTGTATTGCGGCGGAGCCAGACCAAGGGTGGACAGGTTGCAGGTAACTTGAAATCTCCTCTGCTCTGCTGGTTTGCCTGCTATTTGCTCGTAGGTGCTTGCTGCTGCTATGCTGCCGTAGGGGCAGCCATGGTTAAAGAGGATCAAGGAGAAAGAGGAAGGAGAAAAACAGGTATTTGTGGGATTCCATAAATTTTTAGAAATTGGTGCTCTGTAGCAGGGAAACTTCTACTTAATCTTAATTATTTGAAGATTATTCTATGATAATTGGATGTGCCACCGAAGTCAAAATTAGGAGATCAAGTTTTCATGCAGCCATGCTATTTTAAATTCTGGTATTTATTAGGGCAAATTCAGACAATGAGTTAATAATGAAAGTAGTTAATAAAGTTTTTATCTTTCAAACAGCTTTTATCTCATTTAATTCCGATCAACGGTTAGGGAGAAATATTCAGAATAGTACTGTTGTCTCGCAATTCCTAATTTGTACAGTAGTATATCTATTTATTTTGATCAGGTTGGAATACAAATTTTGTTATGCGCTAAGACGTTCTAAGCGCATGGTAAATTTCCTAGGTCTGGAGGGTTCCGTTGTTGAGAAAGCGTCTTCAGGTTTTTGTCGAGGTCAAGACAAGTGCATAATGAGGTTTCTTCTAATATGTGTGATTTGCTTGTGATTGAGTTTTCCCGTGCTTTGGGTTCGTTATTTGAGGTTTTAAGAATTAATTGCTTAATGATTCTATTTATTCATGTTCGAGATTCAAGTTATTCATTTAATTATCATTCAAGTACCGGTTTAGTCCGGGATCGTTCTTATATTCAAGTTCCTATGAGTAAGTGCTGATCACACTTGCTCGGCTTTACCAGTGATTGCTAAGAAGAATTCAAGTGTTGTCCGTTTCAGACAGAAACTTTTATTTTATTGTTCCTCATTTCCAGTTCAAGTATCACTATGTTTCATTCGTTGGATTCCATTGTTCTTCAAGCTCTAAGTGTACTTGCTGAGTGTTTTTACTCACTGTTATGTTTATTTGGTTTTTATGTACCCATTAGTCAAGCATGCATTTGGAAGAGAGTAGCATCTGCACTTGAGCACGCAAACCATTTAATAAGCTTAGTTTATCAATATTCTTAATTAATTACATAATTTTGTGTTGTTGAGACTGTAGTGTGGTTGTCTGAGTCTTTAATTCACTTGTGGGGATGAATGTGAGTTTAATAGTGTTGCTATATAATATTATGTCTGTTATTGTGTTTTATTGCTCACGAATGATAGAGTTTTCAAATGAGATTTTGCCAAAATTTTCTATAATTTTTATACTTAGTAGGAAAGTTTAGATGTTAGTAGTAGCGCTCAAGGGAGTTTAAACCTGAGGCATTACAGTTGGTACTCAGAGCCAGGTCATGTTTGCTTGTTATAGGTTTAATGTCCAAATAATTTAAGTTGACATACTTATGCACTGTAGGATGGGTTTCATGGGCATATTCTGCATTCTTGTTTTCGTTGCATATGTTCTTTTTTTTTTCTTCTCTCATGATAATATGTTTTTAGTCATACTCTTATGTATTTCAAATTATTAGAATTATGCCTCTGAATAGGAGTGCACATGCTATCACGCCTGGTAGAGGTCGTGATGGAGAGATTTTAGCGAAATTGTTCATTTTATGCCTAAAGTAACATGTGATGAGCATGAGAAGTCTATAACTTTTTTTTCATGTAACACAATGCTTGATATAGGGAGGTGATGGGATGAAATCCTCTCACCATATACATCATGATAGTTGAGGATCATAGGTGTTTGAAGATCTAGTTTCAGCTTATAGTTCTATAATAAAGACATAGAGGGAGTCTGACTATCGTGAGTAGTGATCATAAGAGGGTTCAATAGGAAGGATGAGAGTTTTCGCAACAACACTATTCAAGATGCTTAAGTCTAATTAATTCTCTCGAAGATCTTTCAACCTAAGCAACTAGGACCTCAACACTTTAAGTGCATGTTATATGCTTCAAGTCCCAGGACAAGGTTAAAATTGCTTCAAGTGTGGGAAGCCCCACTGTGCTTTAGAATGTGATTTTTCTAGGACCTCTCGTGTCATTGGAAGACAAACATAAGAGTGTGAGGAGCAAGTGAAAATCGAATTTTGTTATCAAGTGGCAAAAGTCAAATTCTTCTTCCTTAGGACCCACTTCAATGAACGATTATAGGTGTTAAATTTCCATAGTCAATGCTTCTCACGGTGCTGTTCAGATAATGATTGGTCCTCCACCTCCACATTATCAACTTCTTGATTAGTACCTTATCTGCCAGGCTACTATGGCCCATGCCACAACTTCTTGCCAAACATGTTCCGCTTAGCCACCTCAGTACCTTGCAGATGGATCTACTTCCACTTCCACTAGTCCACACTATTCCTACACCATCTTCTTTGAGTCACCCAATATGGTTCTAGGTGTACTGGTTGTTGATTCCTGTAGCACTCATGTTTACCTCATTTGGTCACCACATTTTCGTTCGTTCATTTGATTTCGTAAGAAAGAAAAATATTTCCAGTCAAGAAATATCTCAGTTCGTTCATGTTAGTTCTTTCGAGGCCTTGGTTTCTAGTTCTATGGTGTTTTCTGGTTGCACTATTTTTATAGTAGATGACGAATTCTTACCTAATCTCATAGTGATTCCATTACTGATTTTTTTATGTCATCCTTGGTTTGGATTGGCTACACCACTATCGAGACAATATATCTTATTTTTGGAAGACCCTTACGTTGGAGGCACCATATGGAAAGATTGTCAATTTTTAAGATGATGCATCTCTTTGTTCTTTATCTGTGATGGCAAATTTTTTTCCCTAGTCGTTGTCTTGTAAAGACAGGCTTTCTATGGAGCCTTGTTGAGAAGCAGACAAAGTCATTGGATATTTGAAATATTTCAGTAGTGCGAGACTATTATGATATCTTTTCTGATGAGCTAGCAGGAATACCACGTAAGAGAGAACTGTAGTTTCACATTGATCATATACCTGGTACCCGTAATGTATCTATTGCTCCCTACCGATTACCTCGTTATCTTCAGGTGGAGTTGAGGAAGCAGTTGGATGATCTATTGGCTAAGAAGTTGATACATCGTGGTGTTGCACCATGGCGAGCTCCAATATTGTTCTCTAAGAAGAAATATGAAAGTTAGCGTATGTTTGTTGATAATCATGACTTAAATGTCGAGATGATAAAGAACAAGTATCCATTACCTCATATCGATGAGTTATTTGATCGATTAATAGGAGCCACAATATTTTCCAAAAGTTGACCTTAAATCTGGCTATAACCAAATTTCTGTTCGAGAGGAATATATTGAGAAGATAGTTTTTCTACCATGTATGGTCATCACGAGTTCAGAGTTATGTCTTTCGGACTCACTAATGCATGTACAAACTTTATGTAGAATATGAATAATATAATTTTTGGATTGCGAGAGTTTGTAGTGTTCCTTATTGATGATATACATGTCTTCTCCAAGACTGTGACACCCGATTCCGAAAAATAAACCAAGTGCAGTATATGTGAACCCATGATGTTTAACACACATACACAAGTGATTCACAAATGATAAATAGATAATTATCACAACTCAAATCATTAAATAAGTACTTTTATTACAATATTCAAATAATTCTCATACTACAACTCTAATGATTATTAAGGATAATACTACTGCATCGGAAATTATCTAATTAAGCAAACTAAGCAAATAGGGTAGTGCGGCTCCAAGCAACACCACAGGCAAGTCGACGGCAACACACAACCTAGTACTCCTCATTATTTTTAAGGATACTCCCAAACATCACCTGAAACTGTTGGGGGGGATTGCAAGGGTGAGTACATATCGTACTCAGCAAGTGTGGGAAAGTATGACATGTAGCTTAAACAAGGCATGATAATAAACAATGGCTATTTGCTGACAAGTACATTTAAAACATATGAAAAGCATTATACTGTGTCTATGTGAAGTAAACCCATCATATCCCACATAATTAACATAATACGAAACCATAATTAATTATCCATCCATATACCATATTATTACCATCATCATCATCCATGTCCATTTATCATAACCCGATCCATAACCATAACCATCCATTCCAAATCCCAAGTTCCCTCTAATCATGTAGGTCATCCGGGTGCTCTTAACCGGGAGCACGACTATCATGATAGTTTTTAACACTCTGCAGAGGTTGTACAATTTTACTCACAAGTTCGTGATTTCGTCACCCGTCGGCGACTAAAGGAACCTCACTTATGCCAATTACACTTCCTTAGGTGTATGGCCAAGAGATCACAAAATAGCCTTTACAAACGGACTACTAGCATGTACGGACCCACTGAGGTTTCACCAGTTGCGATGCCTCCAACTGAGCACATCCTAAACCAAGGGCCCCCTATTGTGTCGTTCGGATCCTAGGGAGTCCCACCACTCATATAAACCCAATATGACTCGCCTTCCCCGCTCTTTCATATGGTCCGCGCAATACTAGCAATACCCTAATTAATCACGCCACAAACCATGCTTTCTTAGATCTCCCAAGTCCCACATTACCATTTATCCATATTCATCAATTCACATCATCCATATGTTCATTAAATCATGATTAAGCATTTTGGTTGTTATCCCATCTCAATCAGTTAGAGCAAAGCGAAAAGGTAAAAAGCCCTTCCCGACCCTATAGAACGTATTACAAGCGACAAGGATGGTCATATAAGACGTAAACTCCTATCTTGGGTTTCCCATCAATTTGACATAAGCATGTAATTTTGCAAACAAAATATTTAAAAACAGGATCAATATGGTCAAGGACACTTGCCTTGCCCCTGAGCTTGGTTAGGGTTGAAAGCTTCAATGTTCTAGTACTGGAGGTCCTCGACAGCACCCTCTAGCGCAGCACCTTCTATTCTGAGCGACAAACATGCAAAACACACAATTCAATCAAATAATGCTCATATAATACTCAATATGACATGTCATGGCATGATTAATGCAACTATGAGGTAAAACTTGTTAATGAGTTGCTATTAATGTTTACTAACTGCTTCTAATAGTTTTTAACAAGTTTGGATAGGTTTGGGATTGATTCGAGTCAATTTGGAATTAATTCAGCACAATTCAGATTTAGAGGCCAGACAAGTTCGGTACCAGAGCTGGACTAGTCCGCCCTACGCAGAATCGAGTTAGGGTTTTCTTGATCTACGAGAATTTTGGAGAATTGAGGTTGAATTCACGTGGGAAAGAGAAAGTAGAAGGTATACCACGTGTCTTGAACTCCAAAGAACAAGAGTTTGGAGGCAACACTTGGATATTGACGATCTAGGATTGGTGATGAAGAGTTGAGGGTGAATTGGTGACGAAGAACGAAAACTCGATGAAGATCTTGTTCACTTGATCCTCTTTCCTTTCCTCCTCTTCTTCTTACTGCTGGATCTCCTCTTGATGGCGGCTCCCACGAACTAGGGTTTGGTGGTCCTCCAAAAGTTGCAAAGAGATGAGAAGTTGGGGTGTTGGGTTGTTTATATAGGGATGGAGGTGTACGGTTTGATGGATTTCGAGTTTGGGGTGGGTGGAGGACAGTGTGGGGTCCCACATGGGCTCCAAAAAGGTTAGAAACGACGTCCTTGGGCCCACTTAAGGTAAAAACCCAAAAACAAGTCGTGGAAGAAAAGATTGAATCGGAGTCGCGAACATCGATCAAGTCCGCACAAGACCGTACTAGTCCGATGGCTAGTCAGAGAGAAATCGAACAAGTTTAGATGAAATCGGACAAGTCCAGGGACTTAGCAAAATGTTCAAAGGATGGGATTATCGGACTAGTCCACAATGGACCAAACAAGTCCGAAAATGGAACAGAGACTTTTCGGACTAGTTTGCAGCAAAACAGACAAGTCCGAGTCTCAATAGAGGGGTAACCAAACTAGTTCGGGGTACAAACCAGACAAGTCCGCACTACTTAGGAAAAACTACAGAGAGTTAGACCAGACTAGTCTGGGGTCCATGTCCGGACAAGTCCACTCTTACAACAGGTTTTAATTGGCTCTATGATTATAATTCATTTTAAACTTATTTCTTTTTGTGTTGCTTGATGTTAAACATGTACAAGAATGTACGCAATGCATGATGGATGAAAATGAGGGTGTTACAAATCGATCCCCCTTATAATGAATCTCGCCCTCGAGATTCGATGTAGAAGGAAAAAGATAGGGAAAATCTTTCTTGAGATCATCCTCAAGCTCCCAAGTTGCTTCTGATTCTGTATGATGCTTCCATTGTACTTTGCACCATCGAATGACCTTTTTTCTTGTGACCCTCTCCTTGGTTTCAAAGATATTGGCCAGATGCTCATCATAAGTCAAATCTGCCTCTAATTCCAATTCTTCCATTGACACTTTTTCTTGATTGTCACCTTGTTGAGAGCTCGCTAGTCCACACACATCCTTTGGGATCCATCCTTCTTGTCCATGAAAAGTACGGGCGCTCCCCATGGCGAAGAGCTTGGGCGAATAAAACCCTTCTCTAGTTGCTCTTGAATCTGATTCTTGAGCTCCGCTAACTCTTTAGGAAGCATCCTATATGGACTCTTAGCTATAGGTGCAGTTCAAGGTATTAATTCAATAGCAAATTCTATGTCTCGATCAGGTGGCATACCTGGCAGCTCTTCTGGAAACACATCCAAGAATTCACACACCATTGGAATATCCCCAATTTTGGCACCGTCCATGTGAGTCAGCTCGAATTGCTTCAGCGCATGTTGAGATGCTTCAAATTCTATGGTGATCCCTTCCTCATTGGTCAACTTCACCATCTTTGTGGCACATTGAATAATTCCATTGTGCTTCCTTAACCAGTCCATACCAAGTATAATGTCCAATCCTTGAGAATCCAAGACAATGATGTTGGCAAAGAAGTCTACCCCCTTATTCTAAGGCTTACTTTTGGACATACTATATTTGTCCTCATATCTCCTCCAAGAGATTTAACCAACAAAGTAAACTTCATATGAGAGATAGGCAAACTATACTTGGCAACATACTTCGATGCAATGAATGAATGCGATGCTCCAGAATCAAATAACATAGTCGCGGGGTTGGAGTTTGCGAGAAACATACCAATGATCACGTCATCCGCTTGTTGCGCTTCCTCCGTAGAGACATGGTTCACATTGCTACAAGCAAAATTCTGCTGTCTACGGTTGCCTTGTGGCGTCCCTCCATTCGATCTTGGGTTCTGTCTTGGAGCATTGCTTCCTTGACCAAGAACTGACTTGAGACATTGAGATGCAAAGTGTCCTACCTCACCACAACTATAGCATGACCTTGCTGCACCAGTATTGTAAGGGCGAACTTGATTTTGGGCATTGGCAGGAAAGTTGGCGCGGAGTGCTTGAGGCATTGAAGGGCGAAGAGCTTGCATGGCAGGGCGTTGTTGCATAGGTTGAGCTGGACGCAATGGAATAGCAGCGCGATATGCATGAGCCGAGGGGTTGTAGTATGGCGCATTGGGTGGTGCAAAGCAGGGGCGAACATTGCTTCCTTATGGTTGTCCTTGATATGGTGCCTTCTTCTTATTATCCTGCCCCATCTTACAGATTTTATTCTCAACCACAATTGCTTTGTCCACCAGCTTCTGAAAGTTGGCATAATCACAATTGAGCAATTGCACTTGTATTTCATTGTTAAGACCCCCTCATAAACAAATATTGCTTTCAGTTGTCCCAACTAACATCTTTTGACGCATACCTTGAAAGTTGAGTGAATTTTCCAAGATATTCACTCATGCTTGATCTTCCTTGCCTCAAGTTCTCAAATTTTTGCCTCTTTAGGATCATAACACCTTCCGGCACATAATGAGAAAGAAAGCTCTCCTTGAATTCAGCCGAAGTGATCCTCTCTTGATTTTCATGGGCGTTGCATAGAGAATCCCACCAATCCGCAGCTGCTCCAACTAGTTGGTGAGAAGCAAATAGGACCTTCTCCCGGTTGCTGCATTGGACAATAGCAAGCTTCTTCTTCACGGACTTCAACCTATCATCTACCTCCATAGGATCAATAGCTTGAGCAAAGGTGTGTGGCCTGGTCCTCATAATCTCTCCCAACCGGTTATGAGGTGGTGGGGGTGGTGGCGATGGAGGCATGTGGGGCTGATTGTTGTTGCCAGCTTGCAGTTGTCCCATAGTCTGTATCATGGTCTGCATGAACTGGTTTTCATAGCCAATAGCTGCCCAAAGTTGACAGTCTCAGGTACAGGTCCATTGTTGTTTTGAGGTGCTGTATTGTTCTTTGGCATCCCTCTGGTTGCGAGTCCTCACCATCTGAAAAAAGCAAGAGATAGAAGAATTTAGAAAATGTCCCCAACTATATGCATCAAGGGATATGAAACTAAACAACTAACTATAGGAGCCTATATGGACATGGCGATGCTAAAGCATCTTACAATCCTCTACTAAGCATACAAGCAACATATATAGCAATCAGCACACCAAACAAATCACAACGCTTCCTGAGTGCCCCTATGTGCTCTAAAGTGTCCATTCTCTCTAGGTTGTGTCCTACAATCAACCTATGGCTTTGATACACATTTGTGACACCCAGTTCCAAAAAATGAACAAAGTGCAGTATATGTGTGCCCAGGATGTTTAACACACATACACAAGTGATTCACAAATGATAAATAAATAATTACCACAGCTCAAATCATTAATAAGTACTTCTATTACAATATTCAAATAATCCTCATACTACAACTCTAATGATTATTAAGGATAATACTACTACAGTGAAAATAATCTAATTAAGCAAACTAAGCAAATAGGGTAGCGCGGCTCCAAGCAATACCACAAGCAAGTCGACGGCAGCACACAACCTAGTACTCTGCATTATTCTCATGATACTCCCAAACATTACCTGAAACTTTTAGGGGGGGATTGTAAGGGTGAGTACATGTTGTACTCAACAATTGTTGGTAAGTATGACATGTAGCTTAAACAAGACATGATAATAAACAATGGCTATTGGCTGAAAAGTACATTTAAAACATGTAAAAAGCATTATATTGTGTCTATGTGAAGTAAACCCATCATATCCTACATAATTAACATAATACGAAACCATAATTAATTATCCATCCATATACCATATTATTACCATCATCATCATCCATGTCCATTTATTATAACCCGATCCATAACCATCACCATAACCATAACCATCCATCTAACATCCCAAGTTCCCTCTAATCATATAAGTCATATAGGTGCTCTTAACCAGGAGCACGACTATCATGATGGTTTTTAACACTCTGCGGAGGTTGTACCACTTTACAAACAAGTTCGTGATTTCATCACCCGTCGGCAACTAATGGAACTTCCCTTATGCCAATTACACTTCTGTTGGAGTGTTGTTCCGATTCTCTCGGTACTACTATTGATAGCCCGCGGAGTTTGTAGTTTGGTATTGGGCGCGCAGAGATTCAGAACACGATGGCAAGTAGACACAGGGATTTACGTGGTTCGGGCCGCCTGAGCGTAATACCCTACTCCACGGGGTGTGTAGCTGTTGTATTGAGTGTCTAGGAGTCGAGAGTTCCCAGAGAGTCAGAGAAGAGTCAGAGGAGCCGAGAGAAGAGTCCTTTGTGTATCGTCGACCAGTCCTTTTATAGTACAAGGATTGGTCGTTACACTATTAGCCTGGCCCGACATGTGGCCCTGGCAGTTACTGATGCTTAATACACAATTAATGAGATTAATTACCCTTAATAGCGTGGTAATGGGCCTTGACAGTGCCGTTACTGGTATTAAGGGCCTTCCGATCGTGTGTCATTAATATGGTATTAATGACACTTAATCGGGTCTTAAAGTCTTTGATTGCCCCTTGAAGGTCCGAGCCGTTGGGGTCCACCAGTCTGATTGTTGAGGCTGAAGGTCTGGCGGTTGGACACATGGCAGCATCGGAGCTTTCCGTCTGGGCCGGGTAGGTTCGGTGTAGATGTACACGTGTCGGTATCGGAGCTTCCCTCTATCGGGGGTTAGGTCCGCGGGTGCCGCATAGGTGTTTAGCCCGGAGCTATCCCATGTGTGGGATGTAGGTCCAGTTGCTGTATACACGTGGCAACACCGGGACTAACCATAGATGGGAGGCAGGTCCGGTCCCGTATGACATGTGGGGCCTTTGCAGGTCTTCAACTCAGACAGGTGAAGTTCTTTTGGTCTTTTTGTAGTCCCAAGGAGTATACGGTACGTAGGGTACCGACAACTTCCTTAGGTGTATGGCCAAGAGATCACAAAATAGCCTTTACAAAGGGACTACTAGCATGTACGGACCCACTGAGGTTCCACTAGTGGCGATGCCTCCAACTGAGCACATCCTAAACCAAGGGCCCCATCTTGTGCCGTTCGGATCCCATGGAGTCCCACCACTCATACAAACCCAATCTGACTCCCCTTCCATGCTCTTTCAAATGGTCCGCGTAATACTAGCAATACCCTAATTAATCAGCTATGTTGCACCCATACTTGGCCTCGTGGTGGCACTGTAGTCCTGGCCTATTCTGGCATGAACCGGTCCTTAGATCCAAGTCAAGCAAACCACCATAACATCCAACCCAATCCACAAACCATGCTTGCTTAGATCTCCCAAGTCCCACATTACCATTTATCCATATTCATCAATTCACATCATCCATATGTTCATTAAATCATGATTAAGCATTTTGGTTGATATCCCATCCCAATCAATTAGAGCAAAGCAAAAAGGTAAAAAGCCCTTCCCGACTCTCTAGAACGTATTCCAAGCGACAAAGATGGTCATACAAGACTAGTGAACTCCTATCTTGTGTTTACCATCAATTCGACACAAACATGCAATTTTGCAAACAAAACATTTAAAAACAAGATCAATATGGTCAATGACACTTGCCTTGCTCCTGAGCTTTATTAGGGTAGAAAGCCTTAAAGTTCTGGTACTGAAGGTCCTCGACAGCACTCTCTAGTGCATAACCTTCTATTTCGAGCGACAAACATGCAAAACACTCAATTCAATCAAATAATGCTCATATAGTACTCAATATGACATGTCATGGCATGAATAATGCAATTATGAGGTAAAACTTGTTAATGAGTTGCTATCAATGTTTAATAACTGGTTCTAATAGTTTTTAACAAGTTTGGACATGTTTGGGATTGATCCGAGTCAATTTGGAATTAATTCAGCACAATTCAGATTCAGAGGTCGGACAAGTCCGGTACAGGGTCGGACTAGTCTGCCCTACGCAAAACCAAGTTAAGGTTTTCTTGATCTACGAGAATTTTGGAGAATTGGGGTTGAATTCACGTGGGAAAGAGAAAGTATAAGGTATACCACGTGTCTAGAACTCTAAAGAACAAGAGTTTCGAGGCAACACTTGGATCTTGACGATCTAGGATTGGTGATGAAGAGTTGAGAGTGAATTGGTGATGAAGAACAAAAACTCGATGAAGATCTTGTTCACTGGATCCTCTTTCGTTTCCTCCTCTTCTTCTTGCTGTTGGATCTCCTCTTGATAGCGGCTCCCACGAACTAGGGTTTGGTGGTCCTTCAAAAGTGGCAAAGAGATGAGAAGTTGTGGTGTTGGGTTGTTTATATAGGGGTGGAGGTGTAAGTTCGATGGATTTCATGTTTGGGGTGGGTGGAGGCCGATGTGGGGTCCCACATGGGCTCCAAAAAGGTTAGACACGATGTCCTTGGGCCCACTTAAGGTAAAAACCCAAAAACAAGTCGTGGAAGAAAAGATTGAATCGAAGTCGCGAACAGTGGATAAGTCTGCACAAGACCGGACTAGCCATAGAGAAATCGGACAAGTCCAGACAAAATCGGACAAGTCCGGGGACTTAGCAAAACTTTCAAAGGATGGGATTATCGGACTAGTCCGCAATGGACCGGACAAGTCCAAAAATGGAACAGAGACTTTTTGGACAAGTCTACAGCAAAATAGACATGTCTGGAGTCTCAACGGAGGGGTAACCGGACTAGTCCGGGGTACAAACCGGACAAGTCCGCACTACCCAGGAAAAACTACAAAGAGTTAGACCAGACTAGTCCTGGGTCCATGTCCGGACAAGTCCACTCTTACAACAGGTTTTAATTGGATCTATGATTATAATTCATTTTAAACTTATTTCTTTTTGTGTTGCTTGATGTTAAACATGTAAAAGAATGTATGCAATGCATGATGGATGAAAATGAGGGTGTTCCAAAGACTGAGGCAGAACATGAGGACATTTTAGGAGAGTTCTTGAAAGCCTCCAAAGTCAAAAGTTCTATGCTAAGTTGAAGAAGTGTGAGTTCTTGCTCTTAGAAGTTGTCTTTCTAGGTCATGTAATTAATCAACCTGTCATGTCGGTTGATCCAAGCAAAATTTCTATAGTAGTTGAATGAGAAAGGTCAACAAATGTCATGAAGGGTTGGAGTTTCTTGGGTATGACTGGTTATTATCATCACTTTGTAAAGGATTTCTTTAGAAATGTTGAGCCTATGACACAACTTACCCAGAAGAATGTCAAGTTTGCATGGACTTAAATGTGATGTTGCTTCTAATTATTGTAGAAGTTGGTCACTTCCCCTATCCTTGCCTTCCTGAGCCAGATAGATGTTTCATCGTAAGATACCTCTCGTGTAGAACTTGGTTGCGTACTTATGCAAGAAGGAAAAGAGATTACCTATGCCTCAAGACAATTAAAGATGCATGAGTAGAATTATCACACCCACGATCTACAGCTTGCTATACTAGTTTTTGCATTAACGATATGTAGATATTTCTATAGAGAGTCATGTGATTTATTCACCGACCATAAGAGTTTGAAGTAATGGAATTCAGTTAACTGAGGGTTTAAATGACTCAAATGCATAGAGCTAAAAATTTCAAACTTAATTCAATTTCAAGTCTAACTCAGCAAATGTAAAACTTTAGACCAGAAATTTATCAATGCAATTCATTTGAAGTCCTTGCTGTTTTTGGAAAATACAGTGAAGATTTAGGGCAAGGGCTTAATAGGTGTATTAAAAATCATATTTGAATGTTCAAATTCAGCTAGGCAAAAATGCAAATTTTAGCGCATCATAATTCTCCTCAAATTCAAATTAATGTCCTGTCAAATTCAATCTAAATTTGGAAGTCTTGAACTGGAGATATTTTACACTGGAATAGAAAGGATAAGGGGGAATGAGAGTGTGGACCCCACCAGTCAGAGAGGCACCAAGGTGCTCTGTTTTTAACCGTTTCCTTTGCTCGCTCAGCTTGCCTGCGCGATGCATGCAAGCCACTGATGCTTGCAGCGCACAGCTTGGTCATGGACGCCCCAACGCTTGCCCTTATCGTTCTCTGCCTCATTTGTGTTGTCTCCATCACTCAAGCGCTGCTCCGCTCCAAGTCACTGAGTGCTGCCCCCGTTCTTCGTTCCTAGCTGCGGCAGGCGTTTTCTGCTGACCATCACATCCAGGAGAAGGCCACCACACAGGGCACAGGCGTTTCTTCAACCTCCCAAGGTTGCTGCTCCGTCGTTTTTCTTCCTCTGCAGTGCTACAATCGGCGGGTGATTGGCCTTCTTCATCCTTGCTTTAGGCCGCCATCCTCTGCTCCGCGGCGCGCCATCACTTCGGGCTTGCTTTCCAGCTCAAGAAGCGCGCCAAAAAGGTGCACATAACCAACCATCTTCATGTTGTCCATCAAGCCCATTCCTTGACCCATCCTTCGTAGCCGCCGGATTCCACGTTTATGTTGCGGATAGTCTTATGAACAGAGGAGTTCGACATGGGAATTCCTTTTCCACAAGTAATTATTTCTTAATCCCATTAGAAAATAGTTTCCTCAGGTCCATATGAGTCCCCTGGATCAACAATCAATAAAAATGATCATCTGAAGCCTCGATTATTTGAGTTCTCGTACTTGCCGGTTTGTTTCGACCTAGGTCACAGATGAACATTGATTTCTTGCCCTTTATCCTAAATCTGTGTTCATTTTCTTGTTCCTCATCGCCTACCGGTGCCTTGCAATCAGATCCCGTGTGGAATAGGGTGCTATCCACTCCGGGCGACCTCGCCGGAGTAAGGTTTGCCGCCGCCGCCATGTAGAGGCCACTTCCGGCCATCCTCGACCTCCCTTGACCGCACCAGTGTCATCTCAATTCTGATTTAAGCCCAGGCGGCGATTTTTGGGCAGGGAGGAGCAAAGGGGAGGGCAGCTGGCGAGGGACGCCGCTATGGCAGCCTCAGGCGCCGCCCGCTCGGCCATGGGCCGAAGGAGGAAGAAGGAGGCCAGGCCCCACCTATCAACGAGTATTCCTCCAGATCCATTGTGGCACCGATCGGGTGTGGTTGCGCAGATATTTTTGTGGACCATTTTGTTGCTTCATTGCCAATGGCCCATTTTAGATGGTAGGGCCCACTGTCAACGGTTCAACCCATTTACAATAGAAAAACAATTGCAGAAATTAGAGAACCTTTAGAAATTCACCATTCCCTGTAGGAATGCCTAAAAATTGTGAAATAAATTTTGTTGGATTCCTCATGGAAATTACTTTGGTACAGATTATTTTCTATGAAAATCCCTAGTTCTTCCCTAATAATTCCCACAAGTTAAACCGTTAGGAATTTATTCTAGGTGATTCCTTTTATGAAAAATTCTCAAACTTGGCCAAATTCTTCATTTGAATATTATTCATATCCAGTAAAAATTTCAGAACCATTTGACTTCATTTACTAGATCAAATTTGGATTCATTCTTCGATGTCCAGAAAAATAGGAAAAACAACTTAGACTTATTCAGAAAATTGGAGCAACCTGTAAAATGGATATCTCCCTCTAGAATGCTTATAAAAATGTCAAACCAATTGTATTGGACTCTATATGAACCCCTATATCCAGAAAACCTAGTTTGACCTGTGCCAAATCCTCTGTTTGGCCATGAAAATTCAGAGAAGTCTAAACACTTAAGAAATTTTGTAGACCAATATATTCCATTACTGTATCTGAAACTTACCTGATTTCCTCCTTGATCATATGAACTCACTGTAATTTTCTCAGGCTCAGGGGGTCTGTTGAACCTGTAGAATTTGAGATCACATCTCTATGTCCAAAACAATATCTATATCACTTCATATTCCCATTTCCTAAGTTCATCTTATTTCCTCTCTGTTGCTGTGCATTCCAGGAACAGAACTTTCAGTCCTAGCTAGTATTAACCCTTCTTGAATTATAATCAACTTCAATTGTTACTTTGCTAAATTGCATTCTTTTTTTATGCATATTCATGACGATAGTGATCGTGACGAAGGTGGACGAGAAGCACAATTTGGAGGAGTGGAATTCTCTATTGGATATGTTGTGGCATGGCTTCTCGACGTAGTGTACTAACTGATCGTCGCTGACTTTAAATCTCAACCGAAAGGCAAACCCCGGTTTGCATTTAAGAAATGCTGTAAAGTTTTCATTTTTACACACTATACGGATGAGATGTATTGTGCATTAGGTTTTGTGCAATGAAACCCAATTGCATGACCAGATTATCCCTAAGAGGTTTGGGTAGATTAGTACTCCACGTTTCTATATGCTATGATTAACTGTTTAGTGAAAGATTCGGTAGAAGTCGAGTGGTTTAACACTACTCGCGAGACTGACACTTAGTTTATCATCGGATTGGGATTATGAGTTGAATTGTGTGGATTCACCTTAACGAATTGGAGACGGGGCAAGAACGTAGAATGCAGTAGGACATGGTCCTGGGTGCGTAGTACTGCCTGTGTCAATTAAGGCCTGTCTCATGTCTGGCCCTATTGGACAAGTTTGAACTGTACCGGGTGCATACTGGCTATATGGGACCCAGGAAACCGATGTACCTTGGGGATCCTACGTTGGAACCTTTTCAATCGGCTTAAGCTGTCGACTGTTAGTACAGTGGGAGTCAACTCGCTCATGAACATCTCACAATGGAGGTGCACCTTGAGGGAGCTTGTTGTTCGGGTCGGTTGAACTGTTTTGATGTTGGTGAGTCTTGGGAAAGGTTGCTGCATGCGACATCAGTGGAGTGTGCCATTGCAACTCCGAGTATGTGTGTACGTGTCGTGCAGTCCGGGTGTTTACTGTTTGCAATCACCGTCGCTCGCGGTTATTTGAGCATACTTGGTCATTGAGTCTTGACGTAGTAAGAAGTGAACATGGTTTATTGGAATTTGATACTTCTTGATATATAATTGTATTGCAAACTTGTATGTTGTACTTGTAGTGCAAACTAAATTTACTTTATATGAAGCCTTAACTTGATGCTAAAAATGAAAGTAAGGATTCATTTGTAGGCGTGTCCTTTATGCAAATTCAGCTTCCGTTATTTAGAGTTTCCAGCATGCAGAGTTTCATGCCTTAAGTGAGACAGTTAAGTCTTGTTGAGCGTCAAGCTCACGGTTGCTCTATTGTGGTTTTTACAGGTATTATTAGCTTATGCTTATGTTGTGGTTGTCCGTGAGACCTCGAGCCTATCGAGAGGTATCTCTCACGGAAACCTTGCCGCTGCTCTGTTTCGTGGTGCTAGTAAGAAGCGTCTGCGGGTATGGACAACTTCTCTTGTGCATATTTAGTTCAGAGTATGAGTATGTAATATTTCGTTGCGTTGTATATTTTATTGTAAAAGAGAATCATCTTGTGAAATAAAATATTTGTGTTGGTTATTTTGTGTGACTTTTCTTGCGTGCTGTTGGGTGCCGCATCGCACGACACCACCCAATGCGATTCCTGGAACATGTGGACCCCGTTCCCCACACCAGAGGAAGAACTTGCACTCATCTCTACTCAGTTCTCAAAAGCATTGTAAAATGTGAGAACTGGAGGGAGAGGGAGTGCTTAACCTCAACGATGCTTTGAATGTGGTAAGACAGGATATTTTCGCACAGATTGCCCTAACCTTTCAGGTACTACCTCCCGTGACAAAAAGCAAACCAGGACGAAGTATTCCACTGCAAACAACAACAAGAAAAAGAAGGGTTTCACAAGACGCCAATTGGTTAATTTATCTCCGCGCTTGAAGAACTTGGTTGGAGCGATGTGGACATCAGAAATGACGAAGCTGAAGATGATTTGGCAAACTTGTACTTCATGGCGGGCAAGTCAAGATCAAGTATGGAGGAGACAGAAAGCAACAACGACAATGAAGAGGTATGTCCTACTCCCAAAGAAATGTGTGATATTATTTCTCGTGCCACTGTTATAGTTAAGAAAAATGACAAAAAACTTAGGGACAATGCTGTTAAAATTGATTCACTAGAATCTAAAATTAATCGTTTGAAATCTTTGATTCCTAGTGATGATTCTTGTTCCTCATGTTATTTAATATTTGAAAAATTGTCCTCTCTAAGAAATGCACACACCTCCACACTTGATAAACTTGAGTTAGAAATTAAAAAGAACAAAAAGCTTGCTGCACTTAATGATAAAAACTTAAAAGATGCTTGTTGTTCTACAATTGATTTGCATTATTCTACTTGTGATGATCTTGATAAGAAACTACAAGATGCTATGAATGAAATTTTTATATTAAACAATGCTTTACGTTCTCATAAAGTTAAAAATTATTCCAATTGCAAACTAAAAAGAAAAACTTCATGTGAAAACTGTCTAGACTTGTCTAAGAAACTTGATGACACGCATAAGACATTAGATCGATTTTGTAATTCAAATAAGAACCTAAACTTGTTGCTGAATTCTTCCAAGTCTTGAATGATAAAACTAGTTTAGGTTTTGATTCTCATGCTTATGCTAAGACACATCCACCTAAAATTGTAATGTCATTAGGAAGTCGTTTAAATCAAACAGTTCCTAAACAAAAAGAAGTGGTTTTCAAATCTGCAAGGGTGTTGTCTTTTTCAGCTTTTAATAAACATGTTGCTTGCTCATCTAGACATGAACACAAAGTTAAATTTCATTGTACCTACTGTGGTAGAGATGGTCATGTCATAGATTTTTGTTATAGACTAGCTAAACAACAGAAAAAGGAAAGAATACAATCTAGATCCCATAACTCTCATGCAACATTTGTTGCACACGCTAAACTGAATATCAAGAACATGCAACCTGCTGTTATGAGTCAAAAACATGCAAAGTTTGTTCCCAAACCTACTGTTTTTCGTGCTACACATGTAACATCCTGTAGGTTAGTAGTTGAGTACAAAACTCCTCGAACTTTGGCTCATAAACCTACTGTTTTATCTCATCTTTTGCGTGTTATTCCTGTTGCACGTCGTGTGACTTAGTACTAGATTCCTAAATTCCTTTTGACTAACCCTAGTATTGAGTCATCAATGTATTATGCTTCTATGTAGGTTACACGTTTGAGGAAGGAGAACATTTGGATTGTGGATTCAGGTTGCTCACACCACATGACTAGTAATAAAGATTAGTTCTCCTCCCTCTCTTTTGTGTCACGTGTAGAGAATGTTACTTTTGCCAACAATTCTTCAACTCCTATAATTGCTAAAGGTTTAGTTAGAGTAAATAATCACTACACTTTGAAGGATGTGGCACTTGTTAAAAATTTGAAATACAACTTGCTTTCTGTTTCACAATTTCTAGATGAAAATCTAGAAATTATTTTCACTAAAAATTGCTGCAAGGTTGTAGATTTAAACAGTGAGCTTATTTTTAATATGTCTCGGTTTGGAAGAGTTTTTAAAGCTGATTTTGATATGTCATCCTCTCAGCATAGGTGTCTAGTTGCTAATGATTCAAAAGACTTATATTTTTGGCATCGTAGACTTGGTCACGTAGGCTTTGATCAATTAATGCGTGTTAGTGCTCTTGATCGCATACGTAGGCTGCCTAAGCTTAAAGGGGACAAAGAAATTGTGTGCTCTTCTTGTAGAAATGCTAAGATGGTTGCATGTTCACATGCTCCTCTCACAATGACCATGACAACTGAACCGGATCAACTTTTGCACCCTAAGACCATAGGACCTTCATGTGTTAAATCCTTCAGAGCTAAATGGTATGTTCTTGTGATTGTTGATGACTATTCTAGATACTCTTGGATTTACTTTATGACATCTAAGAATGAAGCTTTTAGTCACTTTAGAACTTTATTTCTTAGATTATCAATTGATCACCCAGGATCACAATTAGAAGTGATAATGAAACCGAATTTAAAAATCAATCGTTTAAACACTTTTGTGCTGAAAATGGAATAGATCATCAATTTTTTTCACCTTATGTACCTCAACAAAACGGTGTTGTAGAGAGAAAGAACAGAACCTTAGTTGAGATGGCTAGGACTATGCTTGATGAATATCAAACTCCTAGAAAATTTTGGGCAGATGCGATTGCAACCGCTTGTTATGTCTCTTTCGGTACCCTGGGTACCATATACTCCTTGGGATTGCAAAGATCTCAAGGGAAAGTCATCTACTTGATTTGAAGACCTTCGGAGGCCCACATGTCAGACATAACCGGACCCGCTTCTCCAACATGGTTAGTCCCAGGGTCGCCACGTGTACTATCAAACCGGAGCTACCGCCCACAAGGGGGAAGCTCCGGGCTATGTACCGAAATGGCACCCTCGGACCTAACCCCAGACCAAGGGAAGTTCCGGAACTGACACGTGTCGGGTAACACCGGACCTATTTGTTCCCCACAGTGTGCTCCGGCGCTGCCACGTGTCCAACCGTCAGATCTTCAGCCTCTAACCTCCGGAAGACTCCACAACGGCTCTGGATCTTCAAAGGGGAATCAAGAACTTTAAGACCCGATCAAGTGTCATTAATATTATATTAATGACACACGATCGGACGATCTTAATTACCAGTAATGGTGTTGTCAAAGCCCATAACTCGGTCATTAAGGGCAATTAAACGTGTTGAATGTGTATCAATATCAGTAACCGCCGGGGCCACATGTCGGGCCAGGCTAACTTGTAACGGCCTGCCCTTGTACTATAAAAGGACAGGCCGACGATACATAGGACACACTCTCCGGAGACACGCTGACTTTACACTCTCAACTGACGTTGAGCTCATACATCCAATACAACACCAACACACCCCGTGGAGTAGGATATTACGCTCAGGCGGCCCGAACCACGTAAATCTTCGTGTCCCTTGTGTCACTCGACATCTCACCTTCTGGAATCGCCGCGTGCCCATACCGAACCTCAAACTCCCCTAACACTTTAGTAGTGTCGGGAGATCTGCCGGATCAAAACCACCGACAGTTGGCGCGCCAGGAAGGGGCCCAGAGATTTCAAGAATGGTGAACTCAGCCGCTGGATCATCCAATGGTCATCCCGCGGTTCAAGCTGTTGGGGGTAATCCCTCCAATATGCAGCCACCAGCAGGAACCACAGTTCCAGCAGGAGTCACACTTCCACCACCGCTGCCTCCACCAGCAAATCAAGCTGGACAACACGATGGTGCACCGGCATCAATCACTGCGTCATCGAATCTTGACAACCCGGAACACGCGCTTCATGCAGCATGTGCTCTTCTTCAGCGCCCACCACGTCCGGACGCATCCCGGGATGCAATGGAGCAGTGGAGGGCCGATGTGGAACACTTGGTTGCAGCAGCAGCCGACCGCATCAGCAACCAGGGTCCTCCTCCTTCAGGACGGGCCCCGTCGCAGCGATAGACCTTGTCTGGCAAACTTGGTCCGCATGTTTCCAACAACAGGAGACGTGTTGCATCACAGCAGGTGACGTCGTTGCCCTCCGGGGCACGAAGCACTCACACGGTACAAGGCTTTCAACTCATGACCTCCGGGCGGAGCTTGATCGCTGATATCGCCAACAAGACGGCCGAGTCCATATTGAGCGTGCTCGTGAAAGACGAGAAACTCAAAATATTCCTGCTCCTGAAGGTGTAGGAGGAGGCTGTTCAGCCCTGGCCATGCATCTGCGTATGGTCAGGTGGCCACAGAAGTTCCGGCCTCACCTGCCGGAGAAATTCGACGAGACCGTTAATCCTGTCGAATTTCATCAGATTTACTCCACTGATATCTTGGCAGCTGGAGGAAATGAGGCTGTAATGGACAATTATTTCCCAGTGGCTTTAACTAGGACCGCCAGGTCCTGGTTTATGAGCCCTCCACCCAACTCCATCAGCAGTTGGGAGGAGTTGTGCTGGCAGTTCACCGCCAACTTCGGGAGTTCTTACACCTGACCAGGCACCGAACTGGACCTTTTTGCAGTTGTGCAAAAAGGAGGAGAATCCCTGCGATCATTCATCCAGAGATTCTCTCAGGTACGAAACACTATCCCTTCTATCTCTAGCGCCTCTGTCATCGTGGCATTTAGACAGGGAGTGCGGGATAAGAAGATGCTGGAGAATTTGACGATCAAGGAGATTACCAGTGTCTCGGAACTCTTCAGCTTGGCTGACAAATGTGCCAGAGCTGCGGAGGGCCGTGAAATGCACTCCAAACCAACTCCGGAGGATCACAAGAAATCCTCCAAAGGAGAAGCCGCTACCTCCGGGAGTGGCAAGAAGAAGAAAAAGACCAACGGCAAGAAGAAGCCGTCGGCCGGTGCATCCAATGTTGCAGCTGCTGCAGCTCCGGGTGGCAGGGGGCCACGCCCCGAGAAGCGATCTCGACCGTCTTCTGAAGACGGTGGCAAACCCAAGGTGTGGTGTCCAATTCACAAAACGGACAGCCACAGTTTGGAAGACTGCCGGGAGGTCCAAAACCTTGCCGAGCGCTACAACAAGCGCCGGGAAGAAGCTCCTTTCCGACAGAGGGAAGGAAAACAAAAAGTTGACGAAGCTCCGACTGAAGAGGAGTTAGGTTTTTAGGATCCCCAAAAGGTCCTGAAGGCCGTCTACACCTCCGTCGACGACGATTCCGACGTCTCTGACAACGAGCGTCGGAAGACCATGAACACCATTTTTGGTGGATCATGGGACATCACCTCCCGCCGCGTCATCAAGACTATGCGTCGGGACATGGCTGCTGTAGCTCCTACAGCCAGTGCAGAGCCTCATCGGAAGTGGATGGACACAGCCATCACTTTTGATGCTTCGGACTGCCCTCGAAGCATGGTTGGAGCAGGTCAGCTACCTTTGATGGTATCTCCTACCATCAATAACATTCAGCTCCACCATGTCATGGTAGACGGAGGTTCGGGGCTCAACCTCATAAGCTTCGAAGCTTTTACCAAGCTTCAGCTCTGACCTTCGGATCTCCACCCCTCCCGACCTTTCTCCGTAGTAGGCCCGAGAGCCATTACCCCACTCGGAGCTATTACCCTCCCCGTTACCTTCGGGACCCGGGAGAAGTATCGCACTGAGAAGTTGGTCTTTGACGTTGCTCACATCAACTTACCCTTCAATGCAATCTTGGGTAGGCCTGCCTTGTACAAATTCATGGCAGCTGCTCATTATGGTTACCTGGTGTTAAAGATGCCAACACCAGTAGGCGTTCTCCGGATCCGCGGAGATCGTACTGCCGGAGTAACTGCTCTGGAAGAACTCCATGCGCTTACTACGGCGCAAGAGGAGGACTCCAGGCAGGAGCAAGCTCCAAAACCCCCGACCATTCGTCAGCGAGGCTCGACTTCTGCATCTCGCGTGCAGCCAAGCGACGACACCGACATTCCCGTCAAAGTCGTCCAAATCGGTTCCGATGCCGCTCAGACCACCCGTATATTGGGGGGATTGAACGACAAATAGGAACTCGCGCTCATCGCTTTCCTCCGGGCTAATGTCGACGTGTTTGCCTGGCAACCGTCACAAATGCCTGGGATCCCCAGGGAAGTGATTGAGCACAATCTGAAGATCTACCCCGACGCCCGGCCTGTGCATCAGAAGCCTCGGAAGCAATCCGTAGAGCGACAGAACTTCATTCAACAAGAAGTGAAGAAGTTGCTCGAAGCTGGATTCATCCGAGAAGTCTTCCATCCAAAATGGCTGGCAAACCCAGTCGTTGTGCCCAAGGCCGGCGGGAAGCTTCGGATGTGTATCGACTACACAACACTAAATAAGGCATGAGCAAAAGATCCATTCCCATTACCTAGAATAGATCAGATAGTGGATTCCACCTCCGGGTGTGAATTACTGTGTTTCCTAGACGCATATTCTGGGTATCATCAAATCAGAATGTCTAGGGAAGATGAAGAGCATACCTCTTTCATCACAGTAGATGGATTGTACTGTTATACAGCCATGCCATTTGGTCTCAAGAATGCAGCTTCAACCTTTGTACGATCTATGTACAAAACCTTTGAAGAACTCATTAGAGACATAGTGGAAGTGTACGTCGACGACATCGTGGTCAAGGTCAAGAACAAGGATCACTCCTTGACACCTTGCAGGCTGTCTTCGACAAGCTGCGGGTCAACCGCACAAAGCTAAATCTAGACAAGTGTGTCTTCGGGGTTAGCTCCGGAAAACTTCTTGGTTTCCTGGTAAGTTACCGGGGCATAGAAGCTAATCCGGCGAAGATCAAAGCCATTGAAGACATGCAGCCACCAGCCCGCATCAAAGATGTCCAAAAGCTAACTAGATGTCTAGCAGCCCTCAGCCGGTTCATTTCAAGACTGGCGGAACGGGCACTCCCCTTCTTCAAGTTATTAAGGAAGTCCGGACCATTCCAATAGTCTGAAGAAGCAGAAAAGGCGTTCCAGGAGCTAAAACAGCTCCTCACCACCCTACCAATTCTGGTAGCTCCGAACCCTGGTGAGCCTTTGCTGCTTTACATTTCAGCCACTGACGAAGTCGTCAGTATGGTCCTGTTTGCGGAGAGACCAGAACCATCCCATACTCAGGAGTCCAGACCCCTTCAGGAGTGTCTGGAGGTTCCTGAAAGCGAGTCTGGGTCCCAGCTCCCAGACTTGAATCCACAAGAAGTTACTTCAGAAGACCCAGACCCCTTCAGGAGGGTCCAGGTCGCTTCTGAAGAAGCTCCGGGTTCCTCCAGCAAGGACCCGGAAGTCCCCGAAGAAAATATGGACCCCTCTGGGAGGATCCGGATCAATGAAGAGGAAGCTCCGGGCCCCTCCGGGAGGGTCTGGACCATCCAGCGCCCAGTGTACTTCATTAGTGAAGTACTTCATGACGCCAAGACTCGATACTTAGAGGTGCATAAGCTGCTCTATGCAGTTCTTATTGCCTCCAAGAAGCTTCGCCATTATTTCCAAGCTCACAAGATCTCAGTGGTGACTTCTTACCCACTTCGAGCAATCTTGCATAATCCTAACTCAGCTGGGAATATTGCAAAGTGGGCAGCGGAATTGGCCGAATTCGATCTCGAATTCATTTCAAGGCAAGCAATCAAGAGTCAAGCATTGGCAGACTTGATGGCGGAATGGACTCCCTCTCCATCAAACCCTGAGGGCTCCAGCGAGCAGAAGCCAGAACACAAGGCTCCGGTCTTCACCGAGCCTCACTGGACCCTCTACTTCGACGGCTCCATGCAAAAGCAGGGGCCGGAGCTGGAATCCTTCTCCTTGCACCAACCGGAGAGAAGGTAAAATACATGGTACACCTTGACTTCAAGGCGACCAACAACATGGCGGAATATGAAGCACTCATTTACGGACTAAGGGTGGCACTATCATACGGTGTCAAGCAACTGCTGGTCAAGGGAGATTCACAGCTCATCATTAAGCAAGTGAAGGGTGAATGCTCCTGCAACAATCTCCAGCTAGCTGCTTACCTCCTTGAAGTCCAGAGGCTTCAGAAGGACTTCGAAGTCCTAGATTTCTACCATGTCCAGCGTGCCCACAACATTGAAGCCGACAAACTCTTGACGAAAGCGTCAACCGGTGCTCCGGCTCCTGACGGAACTTTTGTCCGGAGGTTGTCAAAACCCACAGCTTAGCCTGCCGAACTGAGCGAAGGGGGCGAGATCAGCATCCCGAAGCTGACGGTCCCGATGGCCCTATTACCATGGCAGCCATCAAGGATCGTAGGTGCTGCCGGAAGCTCCGAGCAACCCAGCACGCAAGACACAAATGCTCAAGTTAGTTCTAATGCATGGATCTCGGAGATCCGGAACTACTTGAAAGACAATATCCTTCCTGACGATGATGTATCCGCTGACCGGGTAGTCAGATTGGCTAAAAGATACACGTTGGTAGAAGGGGATCTCTACTGGTGCGGTGCCAATGGCATCACAAGGGAAGAAGGCTGCGAGCTCCTCGTAGAAATCCAAGGAGGCGAGTGTGGGAACCACGCGTCTTCCCGCACGCTGGTTGGTAAAGCCTTTCGGCATGGCTTCTACTGGCCTACAACACTCCAGGATGCAACTGAGCTAGTAAAGAAATGCGAAGCATGTCAATTTCATGCAAAGCAAATTCACACACTGGCTCAGCCCCTACAAATGATACCTCCTACATGGCACTTCGCTTTGTGGGGGATGGACATCTTGGGACCTTTTCCAAGAGCCGTCGGAGGTTACAAGTTCCTGTACGTTGCCATTGACAAGTTCACCAAGTGGCCGGAAGCAACTCCAGTTGTGACAATCAACAAGCAATCTGTAAGACCTATATGTGCTGAATACATTGGCTTGTAGTGAATACACGTGCTTTGACGATAAAAGTTTTGAATATCACCAAAACACCTTTTTATCAAGGTCCGACTCTAGCTCCGAGCTATAGCAAGGTCCGACCATAGGTCCGACTTGTTTTAGGTAGCTCCGGTTACGTTCGATGCTAGGTCCGACTTCTTGGTAAGGTCCGAATAGCTTTGGTTAGCTCCGGTGAGCTTTATCTTTAGCTCTGGCATGTCTTTGTTAGCTCCGGCATATATTTGATAGCTCCGACATGTCTTTGATAGCTCCGGCATATATTTGATAGCTCCGACATATATTTGATAGCTCCGGCATGCTTTTGCTAAGCTCCAACGTACTTTGTCTAGCTCCGGTTTTGGGTTGACTAGTTTTGACTAGTTTTTGGTAAGCTCTGGTGCTAGGATCTACTAGTTTTGGTAAGCTCCAGCAGGTGCTTCATTGTACTAGTTTTGGTAAGCTCCGGCGCTAGGTTCTACAAGCTTTTGTTAGCTCCGGCTCAAGCGCCGGGTTGCTCTGGCAAGGTCCGGAACTTGACCACAGTGCTTCTGCTTTTCATTTGCAATGTTTCGTACTTGCTTTACATTGTTGGAAAGATTGCTTAGTATTCTTTTACTAAGTTTTTGGTGCGTTTTGGATGATATGGCTGATATCGTTTTGCTATGCTTTGCAACATGCTTATGTGAGGTTCTCACGTAGGATGTTGTGTTCGGAACTAACTTGAGTCAAGTCGAGGACTTGGGCTCGTATGGATTGGTTGTTTATTCATGTGCAGGTGTTGCTTGAGTTCAAGTCATGGCTGGTGACAGGATCCATTGGACTAGTCTCAGGGAGGAGATGAGGTTCCAACAACCAAGTTCGGAAGGAACTGTGGTTGAGCTGATCAGGAGGTCGCGCAGGATGATTGAATCAAGGGCGGTGCATATGAAGGTTACTGGACGTCGAAGGAAGATGTTTGCACGTGTGAAAGGAGTGCATGGACGTGGCTACATGGTTCCGAGACGTGATGAAGAGATGTGGACGTAAAGAATTGGTCGGAAAGGTCCAACCGACTAGGTTATGGACTCAGGCTGCGGCTGAGTCGGGTTTGACTCAAATATGGAAAGATTTGAGTTGGTTATGATAGGATTTCGTGTGGGTCACGAATTTGAGTTGTTTAGGAATGTGGGATACGTTCCTAAGGTGTTTGGAAGTCTTAAGATTGCTTCTATCTGCGTATAGAAGAATCTTGAGCAGCTATGGAAAGTTACGATTCGTGATCTGAGTAGGATTGGAGTCCTAGTTGATATTGGGTTGGCCTAAGGGCTGGTTATATAAACAAGGGAGCCCAGAGCTCGTGGTGCACGACATTAGGGCTGTTCCTCTTGTGTTCTATTGAATAAAATTCGTAGTTTGAAGGAACTTTTGTGCCTTGTTCGTGCGACTTGTTTCAAACAAGTTTTACTCGTCGAGTTTCTGGACAGCACTACCTTTCGTCGGTGGTTTTATCATAACTCGAGTTTTACAGATCCAATTTACGTGATTCTTTTTGGGTTGTCTTCGCAACTTGATTATCTATCATCTTTCAAAATTTCACAGTCATTGGATTTGTGGTCTATGATCTACACGAGTTTCTTTGCAGCGTTCCAGAACTGTTTTTTTCTCGGGTAGGACAGATTGACCTTTGTTTGATCTTTCAATCATAACTTGAGTTTTTCTCGACGGATTTGAGTGATTCTTTTTGTGTTGTCTTCGTGACTTGATTCTCTCTGATATCTATCACTTTTGTCATGGTGAAACACGTTTAGATTAGTCTCACACACGACTTCTTTAACAGATCGTTTTTCTGCCGAAAGGGTTTGGGGTTTAATTGTTTCCGCTGCGTAAGATTTTTAAATCTACCATTCACCCCCCCTCTAGCAGCTTTTCACGTGCTCTTCGATCCTACAATTGGTATCAGAGCCACGGTGCTCTAATCTTTGTGATTTGCACGTGTTTTTGACTAATCATCATGGAGAAATACTCCGCCAAACCTTGTGTGTTTGCTGGTATTGATTTTCAGGTTTGGAAGGCACGCATGGAGGCTTTCATCCAGGCGCAAGGTTTTGCCATATGGGAGAAGGTATACAAGCCTTACGAAGTGCCATCAAACGATCAAGTTACGGCTACAAATCTGAGAGATGTCGACAACAACAACAAGGCTCGGAACTTGATCATACAAGGATTAACACAAAGCGACTTTGACCGTGTTGCACACCTCCGATCTGCATACGATGTGTGGAAAGCACTTTGTGACTACCATGAAGGATCCAACACGATCAAAGAGGTAAGGCAAGACATGTTCAAGAAAGAATACATGCGCTTCAAGATGCAACTCGGTGAGTCTATTGATGACCTTTTTGCTCGCTTTAATAAAATTCTCAGCAACTTGCGTAGTGTCAATGTTATTTTTTTAGATGCTGAAAATGCTAGGCAATTGCTAAGTGCATTAGATATGTCAATTTGGGAGATGAAAGTCACATCTATTCGTAAATCTACTATCATGAGTTCTCTTACATTAGATGTGCTATATTCCAAGCTAAAAACTCATGAAATTGATATAATATCACGTAAGAACCGCAACAAGTCTATTGCTTTTGTTTCTCAACGTGATATGCCTAGCTCCGGCCAATCTTCATCTTGTAGTACACTTGCTTTGTTGTCCTCTCTAACCCTTGAACAGATTGAGGAGTTTCCAGAGGAGGAGCTAGCACTTCTCTCTACGAGGTTCTCAAAAGCATTGCAAAATGTGAGAACTAGAAGGAGAGGAAGCTCCGAACCTCAACAGTGCTTCGAATGTGGTAAGACAGGACATTTTCGTTCAGATTGCCCTAACCTTTCAGGTCCTACTTCCCGGGATGAAAAGAAAACAAGAACGAAGCACTCCTCTGCAAAAGATACGAAGAAAAAGAAGGGTACCATAGGACGCAAGATGATTAACAGCTTCATCACCGCACTTCAAGAACTTAATTCAAGTGATGTAGACTTTGAAAGTGATGAAGATGATGACGATCTGGCCAACTTATGCTTCATGGCGGGCAAAACAAGATCAAGATCAAGTCAGGAGGATGCAAAACACAACAGTGAAGACGATGAGGTTACACGTTTGAGGAAGGAGAACATTTGGATTGTGGATTCAGGTTGCTCACGCCACATGACCGGTAACAAAGATTGGTTCCCCTCCCTCTCTTTTGTGTCACGTGTAGAGAATGTTACTTTTGCCGATAATTCTTCAACTCCTATAATTGCTAAGGGTTCGGTTAGAGTAAATGATCACTACACTTTGAAGGATGTGGCACTTGTCAAAAATTTGAAATACAACTTGCTTTCTATTGCACAATTGCTAGATGAAAATCTAGAAATTATTTTCAATAAAAACTGCTGCAAATTTGTAGGTTCAAATAGTGAGCTTATTTTTAACATGTCTCAGTTTGGAAGAGTTTTTAAAGCTGATTTTGATATGTCTTCCTCTAAGCATAAGTGTCTAGTTGCTAATGATTCAAAGGACTTATATTTTTGGAATCGTAGACTTGGTCACGTAGGCTTTGATCACCTAACGCGTGTTAGTGCTCTTGATCGCATACGTGGACTACCTAAGCTTAAAGGGGACAAAGAAATTGTGTGCTCTTCTTGTAGACATGCTAAGATGGTTGCATGTTCACATACTCCTCTCACAATGATCATGACAACTGAACCATGTCAACTTTTGCACCTTGACACCGTAGGACCTTCACGTGTTCAATCCTTCGGAGGTAAATGGTATGTTCTTGTTATTGTTGATGATTATTCTAGATACTCTTGGGTTTACTTTATGGCGTCTAAGAATGAAGTTTTTAGTCACTTTAGAACTTTATTTCTTAGATTATCAATTGATTGCCCAGGATCTTTAAAAGCAATTAGAAGTGATAATGGAACTGAGTTTAAAAATCAATCTTTTGATCACTTTTGTGCTAAAAATAGAATAGTTCATCAATTTTCTTCACCATATGTACCTCAACAAAACGGTGTTGTAGAATGAAAGAACAGAACCTTAGTTGAGATGGCTAGGTTATGCTGGATGAATATCAAACTCCTAGGAAATTTTGGGCTGATGCATTAGCAATCGCTTGTTATGTCTCAAATCGTGTTTTCTTGCGTGCTAAGCTAGGTAAAACACCATATGAGCTTCGGTTTGGACATAGGCCTAGTGTTACACACTTTTGGGTCTTTTGTTGCAAATGCTTTGTTAAGAAACATGGTAATCTTGATAAATTTGAACCTAGATCCATTGATGGCATGTTTCTTGGTTATCCATCTCATACTAGAGGCTACCGTGTGCTTTTACTTGACACTAACAAAATTGTGGAGACTTGTGAAGTGTCTTTTGATGAAGCTAGCCCAGGTACTAGCTCCGGTGTTGCAGGACCAGATCTGTATCCTCAGGGGGAGGGTATTTTCGAAGATGAAGAAGAGCCGGTGATACTGCCTGGTAGTTCCGAAGTTGACACGTGTCCAGCTCCGGACATTGAACAAGCTCCGACTATCACCTCTGCTGGTCCTGATCATCCACAAGTCACAAGCTCATCAATCTACGATGAACCTAATGAAGAAGAAGCTTGTGAGACATCTGTGCCCCTACGTTTTTACAAAGATCATCCCCCACAACAGATGATTGGAAGCTTGCACGAACGAGTCACACGGTCCAGGTTTTGCGATCCAAACTCTCATGCTCATTCTGCTTTTGTTGCTTCTTTTGAACCCAAAGATATATCACACGCACTCACTAATGAATCTTGGATTATTGCCATGCAAGAAGAGTTAGAAAATTTGAAAGAAATAATGTTTGGAAACTTGTACCTCCACCTCAGGGTCACACATTAATTGGAACTAAATGGGTATATAAAAATAAACAAAGTGAGGATGGGGTTGTGGTTAGGAATAAGGCTAGGTTGGTTGCTCAAGGTTTCATTCAAGTTGAAGGTCTAGATTTTGATGAAACTTTTGCTCCTGTCGCTAGATTAGAAGCCATAAGAATTTTGTTAGCTTCTGTAGCATCTAAAGGTTTTAAGCTATATCAAATGGATGTTAAAAGTGCTTTTTTTAATGGCTACATAGATGAGGAGGTTTATGTCAAACAACCACCGGGTTTTGAAAATCCAGATTTTCCTAATCATGTTTACAAACTGTCCAAAGCCTTATACGGTCTCAAACAAGCCCCTAGAGCATGGTATGATAGGTTAAAAACATTTTTACTTGAAAAGGGGTTTACCATGGGCAAGGTTGATAAAACTCTTTTTGTGCTTAAGCATGACAATGACTCATTATTCGTTCAAGTGTATGTGGATGATATTATCTTTGGTTGTGCTTCTCATGATCTTGTGTCCAAGTTTTCAGCGATGATGAGTTCCGAATTTGAAATGAGTATGATGGGTGAACTCACTTACTTTTTGGGGCTGCAAATCAAGCAAACCAAGGAGGGTACCTTTGTGCATCAAACGAAGTATACCAAAGACCTCCTAAGGCACTTCAACATGGACAAAAGCAAGCCTCTTCGGACACTAATTTGAACAGCAACAACACTTGAACTTGATGAAGATGGTGAATCTGTGAATCAAAAAGAATATAGAAGCATGATCGGATCACTTTTGTACCTCACGACATCAAGACCGGACATACAATTCAGCATATGTCTTTGTGCGCGGTTTCAAGCTTCTCCACGTGTCTCACATCGTCAAGCCGTCAAAAGGATTCTCAGGTACTTACATGGAACCCAAGAATTTGGCATTTTTCTTCCTTCTTCCTCAACTATTACTTTGAAAGCTTTTTCGGATGCTGATTTTGGGGGTTGTAGGATTGATAGGAAAAGTACTTTCGGTGCTTGTCATTTTCTTGGTAATTCTCTTGTTGCTTGGTCCTCTAGAAAACAAAATTCAGTTGCACAATCCACAGCCGAATCTGAATATGTAGCTACTGCTAGTGCTTGCTCATAAATTCTTTGGATTGTTCAAACACTTAAGGACTATGAGGTTGATCTAGATAGTGTTTCACTGTTCTGTGATAACACTAGTGCTATTTGCATTGCCAAAAACCCCGTGCAACATTCTAGAACTAAGCACATTGACATTAGGTATCACTTTCTCAGAGATAATGTTGAAAAAGGAAACATTGTGCTTCACCATGTAGATACCGAACAACAATTGGCTGACATTTTTACAAAACCTTTGGATTTCACTCGTTTTTGTTACACTCGTAGTGAAATCGGGGTTATGCATCCTCATGGCTTAAATTGACGGGGAGTTTTTGAAACTTGGGAAGTCTATGTGTGAATCTGAAATTAAAATAATATGAGCATAGTATTTCATACATATATGACTTTGTGATTCCTTTTACATGCTGAAAGTTCTTACTACATTACTCGTGTTATACATTTTGTAGTTTTTGCCATGTCTAGTAATTGAAATAATCACTTACACTAAAACTGGTCATGGTCGAACTTTCTTGCTGTTTTGAACTTGTTACATGTTCACAAGTGCTTTTAATCATAAAGAATTAATCAAGTAATCAACTCACGTGTTGAGTTTTTATGAACAAATATAAATTGAGAAAAGATCAAGAGAATATGCATGCATCGCACTTCTTCTTTTGAGATGGCTTGTCATTGCACTTAGATATGAACTTGGAAGAAGTTGTGTATGACTAAAACCATGTCCTTAAGCTTCAGATTGTCAAATGACATAGGCTTGGCTTGGTTGGTTAGAATAAGGCAGATGCGCTTATAATCTCTTGCAAATATCATATGATCTAAATTTATGATTTGAAAAATAATAAAATGCAGCAACTAGTGTCATGCTTTCAGGTTTTGAGATAGTTAAGTTTGTGAGATCATGACTTGCTTAAAATTGAAAATTACATTTGATCTCTAGCATGGCTTACACTACTTTATGTATTTCATTGATGTGATAATGTAAAGTACTTGATAGTATGACTTGGATGAGCTTTTTTTATATATATATGTTATAATATGCTCATAACAACTAAAGAGGGAGAGATAATTTGTTTATATGCTCATGACTTGCTATACATTGTCAAAGGGGGAGAGATAAGCATGAAGAGAAAGAAAATATGTGCATAAGGAGAGATAATAAAGGGGGAGAGATTTTCTTCTCATTTTACTTTTGATTTACAAAAGGGGAGAAATTGTTTTCAAAACTTTTTGTGAATAAGCCAATGTTCGGATTTTAAATGGTGTTGCCAATGCATTCATCAAGGGGGAGATTGTAAGACCTATATGTGCTGAATACATTGGCTTGTAGTGAATACATGTGCTTTGACGATAAAAGTTTTGAATATCACCAAAACACCTTTTTATCAAGGTCTGACTCTAGCTCCGAGCTATAGCAAGGTCCGACCATAGGTCCGACTTGTTTTAGGTAGCTCCGGTTACGTTCGATGCTAGGTCCGACTTCTTGGTAAGGTCCGACTAGCGTTGGTTAGCTCCGGTGAGCTTTATCTTTAGCTCCGGCATGTCTTTGTTAGCTCCGGCATATATTTGATAGCTCCGACATGTCTTTGATAGCTCCAGCATATATTTGATAGCTCCGGCATATATTTGATAGCTCCGACATGCTTTTGCTAAGCTCCGACGTACTTTGTCTAGCTCCGGTTTTTGGTTGACTAGTTTTGACTAGTTTTTGGTAAGCTCCGGTGCTAGGATCTACTAGTTTTGGTAAGCTCCAGCAGGTGCTTCATTGTACTAGTTTTGGTAAGCTCCGGCGCTAGGTTCTACTAGCTTTTGTTAGCTCCGGCTCAAGCTCCGGGTTGCTCTGGCAAGGTCCGGAACTTGACCGCAGTGCTTCTGCTTTTCATTTGCAATGTTTCATACTTGCTTTACATTGTTGGAAAGATTGATTAGTATTCTTTTACTAAGTTTTTTGTGCATTTTGGATGATATGGCTGATATCGTTTTGCTATGCTTTGCAACATGCTTATGTGAGGTTCTCACGTAGGATGTTGTGTTCGGAACTAACTTGAGTCAAGTCGAGGACTTGGGCTCGTATGGATTGGTTGTTTATTTATGTGCAGGTGTTGCTTGAGTTCAAGTCATGGCTGGTGACAGGATCCATTGGACTAGTCTCAGGGAGGAGATGAGGTTCCAACAACCAAGTTCGGAAGGAAATGTGGTTGAGCTGATCAGGAGGTCGCGCAGGATGATTGAATCAAGGGTGGTGCATATGAAGGTTACTGGACGTTGAAGGAAGATGTTTGCACGTGTGCAAGGAGTGCATGGACGTGGCTACATGGTTTCGAGACGTGATGAAGAGATGTGGAAGTAAAGAATTGGTCGGAAAGGTCCAACTGACTAGGTTATGGACTCAGGCTGCGGCTGAGTCGGGTTTGACTCAAATATGGAAAGATTTGAGTTGGTTATGATAGGATTTCGTGTGGGTCACGAATTTGAGTTGTTTAGGAATGTGGGATACGTTCCTAAGGTGTTTGAAAGTCTTAAGATTGCTTCTATCTGCGTATAGAAGAATCTTGAGCAGTTATGGAAAGTTACGATTCGTGATCTGAGTAGGATTGGAGTCCTAGTTGATATTGGGTTGGCCTAAGGGCTGGTTATATAAATAAGGGAGCTCAGAGCTCGTGGTGCACGACTTTGGGGCTGTTCCTCTTGTGTTATATTGAATAAAATTCGTAGTTTGAAGGAACTTTTGTGCCTTGTTCGTCCGACTTGTTTCAGACAAGTTGTACTCGTCGAGTTTCTGGACAGCACTACCTTTCGTCGGTGGTTTTATCATAACTCGAGTTTTACAGACCCAATTGACGTGATTATTTTTGGGTTGTCTTCACAACTTGATTATCTATCATCTGTCAAAATTTCACGGTCATTAGATTTGTGGTCTATGATCTACCGAGTTTCTTTGCAGCGTTCCAGAACTGTTTTTTCTCGGGTAGGACAGATTGACCTTTGTTTGATCTTTCGATCATAACTTGAGTTTTTATCGACGGATTTGAGTGATTCTTTTTGTGTTGTCTTCGTGACTTGATTCTCTCTGATATCTATCACTTTTGTCACGGTGAAACATGTTTAGATTAGTCTCACACACGATTTCTTTAACAGATCATTTTTCTTCCAAAAGGGTTTGGGGTTTAATTGTTTCCGCTGCGTAAGATTTTTAAATCTACCATTCACCCCCCCCCCTCTGGTAGCTTTTCACGTGCTCTTCGATCCTATAATCTGCTATCAACTTTTTGCAGTCCATTGTATGCAGATTTGGAGTCCCAAACAAAATCATCACTTATAATGGGACCCAATTCACAAGCTCTGCATTTCAAGGATATCCCGAAGACCTCGGCATTCAAGTTTGCTACGCCTCCGTAGCTCACCCAGCAAGCAATGGCCAAGCCGAGAGAGCAAATGCTGAAATCCTTAAAGGACTCAAAACACGCACCTATGAGCGCTTGAAAAAACATGGAGCCAAATGGATTGAAGAGCTTCCACCCACTTTATGGGCCAACAGGACAACTCCAAACCGGTCAACTGGAGAGACACCCTTCTTCCTGGTGTATGGAGCTGAAGCAATCCTTCCTCCGGAAATCACCTTGGGGTCACTCCGGGTCTGGACCTTCGACGAAGCCACACAGGACCAGCTCCGGCGTGAAGACCTAGACCTCCTTGAGGAGGGAAGGTGCCAAGCAGCTGTTCGGAATGCTCGATACCGCCAAGCCCTTCGGCGCTATCATCAGTGGCATGTACACAACCGACAGCTCGAGGAAGGCGATCTGGTGCTACGGAGAATACAATCCAGAGAAGGGTTAAACAAACTCTCCCCCAGCTGGGAGGGACCTTTCCAAGTGATTAAAGTATCCCGTCCCGGAAGCGTTCGCTTGGCTACCGAGGATGGGACACCTCTCCCAAATCCTTGGAACATTGAGCACCTCCGTAAGTTCTACACTTAATATCACAGAGGTGAGTCTGTAGTAACTTGAGGTGTATGTTATAGAGTCATTGTACAGAGTCGGGTAGTTCCTCCGGGAGAAGAGCCGGACCTTTCCCGAAAGGTCCGCAAAGTTCATGCAACACTTGTCGCAGTCTCAGGACTAAAAGTGTGGCTAGCTACCCTGGGTCAAACGAGAAATTAAACACGCTTAGCCTGGTTCCGTACCCTAAGAGTGTACTTGTTTCCCCTGTACCTCGGACCTATAATGAAATACATCTTCATGTGAAACAGACTCCACGTGCATTTATTTTGTACAGGCTCAACTTTTTTATTTTTCTCTTTCTTGTCTATAACAAAGACGTGCAATTCTTAAGAAATTTTAGTTCGACTAGTTCATATACGATTCGAGCTGTATTGTCGATTCTTCTAGATTCAAATATTGTTTATGGCCCACTCGCCTGAATGCCGCCAAGCCAACCTAGGGCCGGAGTGTGCTATCGACTTAGCCTGGTCAAGCACCCTAAGTACGCCACTCTACCTACACCCCGACAAGCCGAAGTAAGGCGGGTCCAAGTACAATTGGATCTGGAAGAAAAGACAACACATTCGGTTGTATTCAGAATCGCGTTTGACCTAAAACTCTCTTGGGAATCGTAAGCCGCGACGAAGTTATAGGCAAGGAACGAATTTTACTATTTTTCTTGGCTTTAGTGTGCAGGAAAAATAAAAAATCCACGTTAATGGAGAAAAACCGGAGCTAACTAAGCTCCGACTCCCCCTAGGTGGCTTTTAATCGATGTTAAACATTGAAAATGAGCATCACCGGAGCAACCAAGCTCCGGTAAAGCTATGGGGCCAGCCGTCGACGCAAAATAAATGATGGTGAGAAGACCCCGCAAGCGGAGTCTGCTACCAACAAACTACACGTTGGTAAAGGTCACTGCCGGAACTACTAAGCTCCGACACCACGGAGGACTAACTATCGATGCTCTACGCGTTAATAGGGACTATTGCCGGAGCTACTAAGCTCCGACGATAGACAATGTCGGAGCTTCTAAGCTCCGGCAACCTCAGGGGGCCTTCACTATCGAAGACTTCGGACCTACACTCTACAAGTTCGAAGCAAATGAGTCTTCAACAAAACACAATATCCTCTTGGTACATGTTCACAATCAAATTGTGTACATCTACCAGGGGGCCAAGTGAAGACAAAAGTGTTGAAGACAAAAAGTGAAATTCACAAAAATTTGGGGATTTCATTCATCTGGAGACAAGGGATTACAAAATTGAGGAAGAAAAAGAGAGAATACAAGTGGGAGCTACGGAGATGGTCCTAGACCCTATGGAAGAACTGGGCGACCTTCTGAGCAACCTCTGACACATTGGCTCGGGCCGCTTCACCTTCTCCTTCGATGGGACCTTCAAGCACCGGGTCCAGAGGGAATTGGGGATTCCGGCTGGTGTAGCAAGTCAGCACATACTCTGCGACGTTCTTCGCCAGGTATTGCCCCTCAACCTCCAACTGGTCCGCGATGATATCGCCCACCTTGGAGAGTTTGCTACCCGCCGAGCTCAGCGCTTGCAACGCCAGGTCTGGCTCCGGCTCCGGATCATCCGGACGCACGGGACTGAAGCCCATCGGTGTCAGCGCGTCGTTGGCCTTGCCCAGGAACTCCCAAACCTGTAGGGAGTCCGCAGCCCTCAAGCCCTTCAGTTCTTCCAAGGATCTTTTGGCCGCCACCAGTTCATAATTCTCGCAAGCGAGGCGCTCAACTTCTTTGGCGTTTTGCTGAATCTTTTCAGCAACTCGCTTCTCGAGTTTTCCGAGCTCCTCCTCCCGGAGGTAGATCTTGTTCCGGCGGTCAACCAGGTCCTTCTCCCTGCCCCTTACTTTCTTCTCCCTGGCAGCGATGGCACACTCTTGCTCGTAGAGTTCCTGCCCTCGCACCCAGGCCTTCTCCTCCTCCTCAGCGCAACGCTCTTCAGTTTTCTTGGCGCGCTCTTCGAGGCCCTTGTCAGCCAGAGCCACCTTTTTGGTGAGCTCCTCCTCCCTCCTCAAGACGTCATCCCGCAGCTCTAGGAGTTTCTGCTCTTCATCTTCTAGCCTTTTCTCCCTCTCCTCAAGTGCCTCCCGGCGCTTGATGAGAGTAGTGTTAATGGCCTCAAGCCTTTCTTGGCGTTCATCAGCCGCACTATTAGCTGCTTTGGTCTGCTCATAAATGGCCCGGGATTGAGCATCGAGGGCGCGAGTCAAGCTCTCCCTGTCATCTAATAACTTGCCCCAGTACTCCAGGCGGACCTTCTTCTGATGATCTATTCTTTGTCATCTGCCAGCCTTGACTGCGCCAGCTTGGTCTCAAAGTAGAGCCGATTACGCCACCTCCTAAGGGTTTGGCGCTCCTCTTCAAGAGCCTTGCTGTCGTGGAAGAATGCCAGCCGAACTTGACGCAGACTGGAGCAGGCGTTGTCAATAGACAATGACAATGGGATAGGATTCAGACCTGCTGGGGTCTCCTCCGCTGGTTCCAGCGGGTTTTCAGTTACAAAAATTGGGTCCCACTCCACAAGAGTGGTCCCCTGAGCCTCCACGGAACCAGGGCCGTCCTCCAGGATGGCCTTAGTCGCCATCAAGGAGGGTCCCGTTGATGAAGTTCCGACCTCCAGAAGTGGTTCCGAAGGACCAGCCGCCAAATCTTCGTTCGTCCCCTCGGGCAGGGGGCCAGCGACTTCATCAGAGCACTCCAGCTCAGCTGCGGGTACCTCCGGCGTCGTCACTCCCAGAGCAGGAACTGCTTCTGGCTCCGGCCTGGGCACCTCCTCTACTGGGGGCTCGAGCGCTGACGCCTTCGCAACGACCGGCTCAGGAGCTGGAAGATCTTCAACAACAGCCGGCCCTGCGGCCGGAGCTTCAACGGCAACCGTCTCGGGAGCCGGAAGGTCTTCAACATCAACTGGCCCTGCGGCCGGAGCTCCAGCAACGACCAGCTCTACGGACGGTGCTTCAGAGGTACCCGGCCCAACCGCCGGGACTTCCTCAACATCCGGCGCGCACGCCAGGACTTCAATTACCTCCGTCTCAACCGCCGGGGCTTCGACAATTTCTGGCTCTTGGGCCGGAATTATTGCTTCCTCCGGCTCAACGGCCGAAGCTTCCATCATCTCAGCACCCAAACCCGGAGCTTCAACCTCCGGGGCAGGTGCCGCTGGCGCATCTTCTCTCCCGTGGTCCGGCGCTACCACGGGAGTCTCGGGGGATGAGTCGAGGTCCATGACCATGACAGCTGGCGCCAGAGCTGCCGCAGCTTCAGCCACCACTTGGGGCGGCACCGGGACAGGAGCAGAGGCTTCTGCCCTCACAACTTCAGCTGTTGTGGCTGAGGGTGGAGCCTCACTCCTCTTCTTGGGAACGCTGCAGATGAAGGATGAAGAAATTTAAAAAACTGTTACTACAAAAAAACAACTGTCTGAGGTAAAAATTAAAAATTACCTCGGGAGGCTACCGCACCAGCTTGCGCGGAACCTCTTTCCCGGGCGTTCTGGACTGACCATAGCCGCCGCCGGCGTGAAAGCTCCGAAAGGCCCCCCGGAACTCGTTGCAGTAACGGGCACTTCCTTAGTCGAGGCCCTCCTCGACCGGGAAGGACCTCCGGACCTAGAGGCTTCAACTGGCCCTGGTGATGGAGTCGCATGACCGGAGCTAGCACCCCGGGAAGACGCCGCTGCGGGTACAGTCACCGCAGTTGTAGAAGACCTCCCCCTCCGGGGAGAAGGAGCTGATGCAGAGGTTGCAGGCCTGACGGGCCTTCCATCGGCATGCTGCAGTTTCCTCTTCCGACTCAAGGGTTCGTCCGCCGGTTCCTTGCCCTTGCCGACGACTTCGATCCTTGGCTTCGAGGTAGGGTCGGAACCACCTTCGGAAGCCCCAGGGATCACCACCCTGGAGGTTGATCTTCTCTCGACAACACCAATGTCATCAAGCACCGGCATCATCCGTCAAAGCTCCCTGCTGAACTCTACTACCACGTTCAGAGGGAGAAAGGCTGATGGCGGGGTCAAGTCATCTCCCGCAACGTCGATGCCGTGCTGGAACTTTTTGAGATGTAACTCCAAGATTGCCCCCGCCATGTTGGACTTCAGTCCGGTCTCGACCCGGTCGTCGTCCATCACGCTGTTGAGGGCCCAAGAGAGTTTTTCTCTCCTCTTCAGCGGTGCCCACCTATTGACCAGGAAGTTGCAAAATACCGCCTGAGGAGTTAATCCTTCCTCCACGCACTGGCGGATCCTGGTCAGAGCAGGGTTGAAGGCATCTGACAGCACCGGAGCTTCACTCCAGACTGCAGTGTCGATGTTGGGGAGGCCTTCGGGCAGCTCCAGCTTCTCGTGCTCCTCCACCCGGATGACTATCCAGTCCTTCTTCCAATCATCCCACTTTCCAGAGGGAAACGACCGGAGGTACTTGAATGGGCACTTCTTGCGCTTCACGAAGTAATAGAAGCCAAGGTACTCATTACTCCTACCGGTGGTATGGACGGTGAAGAAGGTCCGGAAAAGTTCAATGCAGGGGGGGATGCCCACCCACATTTCACAGAAGTGGACGAAGATAGACACAAGAAGAATGGAGTGGGGGCCAAGGTGGTATAGCTGCAGACCATAAAAGTCTAGCAACATCAAGAAAAAGGAGGAAAAAGGTGGAATCAACCCCACCATGGCGTACGAAGAGAAGTACACCATCTCGCCGGCGTGCTCCTTCTCAAACGGGAGCTCTCTTCCGGCGCGGACCAGACGGTTGAAGAAGTCCGAGGACCATCCCATGAGGGCCCGAACCTTCTTTCAAGTCACCTTCGGTCTTCAAACGACTCTCGCGGAGTCCCAACTCCATCGCAGCACAGCAAGGCAAGAGAGGAAAAGCGAGCACAAGTTGGGAGTTTGAGCGCAAGATCAGATGAGAGGCGTAAAGAACTCCAGACAGTGCGCGCTTTCCTCCTTAAGTAAGCCCTCGCAACGCTTGGATGGAAACCGCAAGGAAGTCGAAGATACTACTCAAAAATTCCACCCAGCCGATGACAAGAGGGCCCGGGACCAATCCGACGATCAAGTCAAGATTCTTACCCAGGCGAACGGTTGTCATCATGAGGCGGGAAGCCCGAAGGCGGCGGCCTGGCAAGGCACGCGAAATCGATACGATTTTCATATCGGGAACCGGCGACCTTCTATTGCGTGAGATCCGCACGCCAAAGATCTCATTTGCCGCACACGGGATATGCCACGCGGCGAGGATTTAACTCCAAACTATCGCCAATGGCACATCCGAAGACCTTTGAGGACTCAGTTCAAAAGTCGAAGGATGGACCCACCTCCGGCGGAATGACTTCACCCAAGGGGTCTTCCCCAGAGGTGGGCCCAGGGGGCCACTGTCGGTACCCTGGGTACCATATACTCCTTGGGATTGCAAAGATCTCAAGGGAAAGTCATCTACTTGATTTGAAGACCTTCGGAGGCCCACATGTCAGACATAACCGGACCCGCTTCTCCAACATGGTTAGTCCCAGGGTCGCCACGTGTACTATCAAACCGGAGCTACCGCCCACAAGGGGGAACCTCCGGGCTATGTACCGAAATGGCACCCCCGAACCTAACCCCAGACCGAGGGAAGCTCCGGAACTGACACGTGTCGGAAAACACCGGACCTATCTGTTCCCCACAGTGTGCTCCAGCGCTGCCACGTGTCCAACCGTCGGATCTTCAGCCTCTAACCTCCGGAAGACTCCACAACGGCTCTGGATCTTCAAAGGGGAATCAAGGACTTCAAGACCCGATCAAGTGTCATTAATACTATATTAATGACACACGATCGAACGACCTTAATTACCAGTAACGGTGCTGTCAAAGCCCATAACTCGGTCATTAAGGGCAATTAAACGTGTTGAATGTGTATCAATATCAGTAACCGCCGGGGCCACATGTCGGGTCAGGCTAACTTGTAACGGCATGCCCTTGTACTATAAAAGGACAGGCCGACAATACATAGGACACACTCTCCGGAGACACGCTGACTTTACACTCTCAACTGAAGTTGAGCTCATACATCCAATACAACACCAACACACCCCGTGGAGTAGGGTATTACGCTCAAGCGGCCCAAACCACGTAAATCTTCGTGTCCCTTGTGTCACTCGACATCTCACCTTCTAGAATCTCCGCGCGCCCATACCGAACCTCAAACTCCTCTAACACTTTAGTAGTGTCGGGAGATCTGCCGAATCAAAACCACCGATAGTTGGCGCGCCAAGAAGGGGCCCGGAGATTTCAAGAATGGTGAACTCAGCCGCTGGATCATCCAATGGTCATCCCGCTGTTCAAGCCGTTGGGGGTAATCCCTCCAATATGCAGCCACCAGCAGGAACCACGGTTCCAGCAGGAGTCACACTTCCACCACCGCCGCCTCCACCAGCAAATCAAGCTGGACAACGCGATGGTGCACCGGCGTCATTCACTGCGTTGGCGAATCTTGACAACCCGGAACATGCGCTTCATGCAGCATCCACCTAAAATTGTAATGTCATTAGGAAGTAGTTTGAATCAAACAGTTCCTAAACAAAAAGAAGTGGTTTTCAAATCTGCAAGGGTGTTGTCTTATTCAGCTTTTAATAAACATGTTGCTTGCTCATCTAGACATGAACACAAAGTTAAATTTCATTGTACCTACTGTGGTAGAGATGGTCATGTCATAGATTTTTGTTATAGACTAGCTAAACAATATAAAAAGGAAAGAATACAATCTAGATCCCATAACTCTCATGTAACATTTGTTTCACATGCTAAATTGAATATCAAGAACATGCAACCTGTTGTTATGAGTCAAAAACATGCAAAGTTTGTTCCCAAACCTACTGTTTTGCGTGCTACACATGTAACATCCTGTAGGTTAGTAGTTGAGTACAAAAATCCTCAAACTTTGGCTCATAAACCTACTGTTTTATCTCAGCTTTTGCGTGTTATTCCTGTTGCACGTCGTGTGACTTAGTACTGGATTTCTAAATGCCTTTTGACTAACCCAGTATTGAGTCATCAACGTATTATGCTTCTATGTAGGTTACACGTTTGAGGAAGGAGAACATTTGGATTGTGGATTCAGGTTGCTCACACCACATGACTAGTAACAAAGATTGGTTCTCCTCCCTTTCTTTTGTGTCACGTGTAGAGAATGTTACTTTTGCCAACAATTCTTCAACTCCTATAATTGCTAAAGGTTTAGTTAGAGTAAATAATCACTACACTTTGAAGGATGTGGCACTTGTTAAAAATTTGAAATACAACTTGCTTTCTGTTTCACAATTTCTAGTTGAAAATCAAGAAATTATTTTCACTAAAAATTGCTGCAAGGTTGTAGATTTAAACATTGAGCTTATTTTTAACATGTCTCGGTTTGGAAGAGTTTTTAAAGCTGATTTTGATATGTCATCCTCTCAGCATAGGTGTCTAGTTGCTAATGATTCAAAAGACTTATATTTTTGGCATCGTAGACTTGGTCACGTAGGCTTTGATCATCTAATGCGTGTTAGTGCTCTTGATCGCATACGTAGGCTTCCTAAGCTTAAAGGGGACAAAGAAATTGTGTGCTCTTCTTGTAGAAATGCTAAGATGGTTGCATGTTCACATGCTCCTCTCACAATGACCATGACAACTGAACCGGATCAACTTTTGCACCCTGAGACCATAGGACCTTCATGTGTTCAATCCTTCAGAGCTAAATGGTATGTTCTTGTGATTGTTGATGACTATTCTAGATACTCTTGGATTTACTTTATGACATCTAAGAATGAAGCTTTTAGTCACTTTAGAACTTTATTTCTTAGATTATCAATTGATCACCTAGGATCACAATTAGAAGTGATAATGGAACCGAATTTAAAAATCAATCGTTTAAACACTTTTGTGCTGAAAATGGAATAGATCATCAATTTTCTTCACCTTATGTACCTCAACAAAACGGTGTTGTAGAGAGAAAGAACAGAACCTTAGTTGAGATGGCTAGGACTATGCTTGATGAATATCAAACTCCTAGAAAATTTTGGGCAGATGCGATTGCAACCGCTTGTTATGTCTCTGTCGGTACCCTGGGTACCATATACTCCTTGGGATTGCAAAGATCTCAAGGGAAAGTCATCTACTTGATTTGAAGACCTTCGGAGGCCCACATGTCAGACATAACCGGACCCGCTTCTCCAACATGGTTAGTCCCAGAGTCACCACGTGTACTATCAAACCGGAGCTACCGCCCACAAGGGGGAAGCTCCGGGCTATGTACCGAAATGGCACCCCCAGACCTAACCCCAGACTAAAGGAAGCTCCGGAACTGACACGTTTCGGGTAACACCGGACCTATCTGTTCCCCACAGTGTGCTCCAGCGCTGCCACGTGTCCAACTGTCAGATCTTCAGCCTCTAACCTCCGGAAGACTCCACAACGGCTCTGGATCTTCAAAGGGGAATCAAGGACTTCAAGACCCGATCAAGTGTCATTAATAATATATTAATGACACACGATCGGACGACCTTAATTACCAGTAACGGTGCTGTCAAAGCTCATAACTCGGTCATTAAGGGCAATTAAACGTGTTGAATGTGTATCAATATCATTAAACGTCGGGGCCACATGTCGGGCCAGGCTAACTTGTAACGGCATGCCCTTGTACTATAAAAGGACAGGTCGATGATACATAGGACACACTCTCCGGAGACACGCTGACTTTACACTCTCAACTGACGTTGAGCTCATACATCCAATACAACACCAACACACCCCGTGGAGTAGGGTATTATGCTCAGGCATCCCGAACCACGTAAATCTTCGTGTCCCTTGTGTCACTCGACATCTCACCTTCTGGAATCTCCGCGCGCCCATACCGAACCTCAAACTCCTCTAACACTTTAGTAGTGTCGGGAGATCTGCCGGATCAAAACCACCGACAGTCTCAAATCGTGTTTTCTTGCGTGCTAAGCTAGGAAAAACACCATATGATCTTCGGTTTGGACATAGGCCTAGTGTCACACACTTTCGAGTTTTGGTTGCAAATGCTTTGTTAAGAAACATGATAATCTTGATAAATTTGAACCCAAATTCGTTGATGGCATGTTTTTTGGTTATCCATCTCATACTAGAGGCTACCGTGTGCTTTTAATTGGTACTAACAAAATTGTGGAGACTAGTGAGGTTTCTTTTGATGAAGCTAGCCCAAGTACTAGCTATAATATTGCACGTCTAGATCCATATCCGCAGGGGAAGAGTATTTTCATCAAAGAAGATGAAGAAGTGGTGCTGCTGCCCGAGAATTCAGAAGCAAATGTGTGAGACCTATGTGTGCTGAATACATTGGCTATGGCAATAAAAGTATTGAGTACTACCAAAACACCTTTATCATCAAGGTGCGACTCTAGGTCCAAGCTTCAGCAATGTCCGATGATAGGTCCGACTTGTTTTGGGTAACTCCGGCAAGGTGTGACGTAAGGTCCGAATTGTTGTGGCTAGGTCTGACTAGCTTTGGTCAGCTTCGGTGCTAGGTCCAACTAGCTTTGGTCAGCTCCGGCGCTAGGTCCGACTAGCTTTGGTAAGCTCCGACGCTAGATCCTGCTAGCTTTGGTAAGTTCCGGCTCAAGGTCCGGTTACTTTTGGCAAGGTCCGGTGCTAGATTGCAATGGTTATGCTTTTACTTTGAAATGTTTCGAACTTGCTTTTTAGCTTATGGAAAGTTTTCTTAGTATTCTTTTACTAAGTTTTTGGTGTGTTTTGGTGGTTATTGTTGTTATCACTTTGCTATAGGGTTTGCAACATGCTTATGTGAGGTGCTCACGTAAGGTGTTGTAGTTAACGGAACTAACGTGAGACAAGTCGAGGACCTGTGCTCGAAAGTATTGGTTATTTATTCATGTGCAGGTGTTGCTTGAGTTCAAGACATGGCTGGTGACGGTATCCATTGAACTAGTCTTAGGGAGATGATGAGGTTCAACAACCAAGTTCGGAAGGAATTGTGGTTTAGTTGATCGGGAGGTCGCGCAACATGTTTGAATCAAGAACAATGCATATGAAGGTATCGTGGACGTCTTTGGAAGATGTATGCACGTGTGCAAGGAGTGCATTGACGTGGCTACATGATTCCGAGGCGTGATGAAGAGATGTGGATGTAAAGAATTGGTCAGAAAGGTCCAACCGACTAGGTTATGGACTCAGGCTGCGGCTGAGTTGGGTTTGACTCAAATATGGAAATTTTTGAGTTGGTTATGATAGGATTTCGTGTGGGTCACAAATTTGAGATGTTTTAGGAATGTGGGATACGTTCCTAAGGTGTTTGGAAGTCTTAAGATTAAATCTATCTGCGTATAGAAGAGTCTTGAGTAGTTATGAAACGTTTTGATTTGAGAATTGAGTAGGATTAGAGTCCTAATTAGGTTTGGGTTGGCCTAAGGGCTGGTTATATAAGCAAGGGAGGCCAGAGCTCATGGTGTACGACTTTGGGGCTGTTCCTTGTGAGTTCTGATCAATAAAATTCGTAATCTAAAGGATCTTTTGTGCCTTGTTCGTCCGACTTGTTTTTTTCAGGTCTTTCTCGTCGAGCTTCTGCACAACACTACCTTGCTTCGGTAATTTTATCATAACCCGAGTTTTACAGATCCAATTGACGTGATTCTTTTTGGTTTGTCTTCACAACTTGATTTTCTATCATCTGTGAAAATTTCACGGTCATTGGATTTGTGGTTTCTGATCTACACATGTTTCTTTGTAGTGTTCAAGAACTGTTTTTTCTCGGGTAGGAAAGATTGACCTTTGTTCGATCTTTCGATGGTAACTTGATTTTCTCTTGATGGATTTTCGTGATTCTTGTTGTGACGTCTTCGTAACTTGATCTCTACAATCTATACTAGTTTTTTCACAGTTGAACTGTTGGTGATATGCCCAAGGGGAAATCATAACAATTAGGGTTAAGGCCTATTGGATATTTGATCCATAAGCAATTAGGGTACTAATGGGCCTGAGACCTAAAAGACCATTAGTACGCCTATAAATATGAGGGGTAGGGTTAGGTTCTAATCACTCCACCATGTGACAGCCCTATCTGCCACCCCTCGAAGGCCTCACGCCGAGATCCTAACCGCGCGCGCGGTGCTAGCACAGCGGCACACGGCGTTCCTCTCCGTACATGTGGACTCCGTGGGGGCGCTGCTGCTACTGCAGTGCTAATCGGCTACGACGAACGTGTTCGTCTACTGCTGTTGTGAAGAGGGTGAGTAGGATACGAACAAGATCTTCTACTTCCCCTACACCGACGAGCGTCTACGTTTCGCTGCGCTGCGCGTCTAGTGGTTATGATCTATGACCTCTGTACTCGCATGTTTTCTGGGTGATGTGGTAGAAATGCTAGAGTAGCGCACCGCCGATTTCCCAACATTAACACGTTTAGATTAGTTGCACACACGGTTTCTTTAACGGATCAGTTTTCTACCGAGGGGTGTTTCGTTGCTTCCGCATAAAAGTTTTAATCTACCATTCACCCCCCCACTCTGGTAGCTTTACACGTGCTCTTCGATCCTACAATTGGTATCAGAGCCACGATGCTCTAATCTTTGTGATTCGCACATGTTTTTGACTAATCCTCATGGAGAAATACTCGGCAAAACCTTGTGTGTTTATTAGTATTGATTTCCAGGTTTGGAAGGCACGCATGAAAGCTTTTATCCAGGCGCAAGGCTTCGCAATATGGGAAAAAGTGTACAAGCCTTACAACATGCCACCAAATAATCAAGTCACGGCTACAAACTTAAGAGATGTCGACAACAACAACAAAGCCCGCAACTTGATAATCCAAGGACTAACTCAGAGCGACTTCAATTGTGTTGCACACCTCTGATCGGTGTACAATGTATGGAGAGCACTTTGTGACTACCACAAAGGATCCAACATGATCAAGGTGGTAAAGCAGGATATGTTCAAGAAAGAATACATGTGTTTTGAGATGCAACCCGGTGAGTCCATTGATGACCTTTTTGCTCGCTTTAATAAAATTCTCAGAAACTTGCGTAGTGTCAATGTTAATTTTTCAGATGCTGAAAATGCTAGGCAATTGTTAAGTGCATTAGATATGTCAATTTGGGAGATGAAAGTCACATCTATTCATGAATCTACTGTCATGAGTACACTTACATTAGATGTTCTATATTCTAAATTGAAAACTCATGAAATTGACATAATCTCACGTAAGAGCCCTAACAAGTCTCTTGCATTTGTTTCTCAACATGATATGCCTAGCTCCTGCCAATCTTCATCTAGCAATACACTTGTTTTGCTATCTTCACTAACCCTGGAACAGATTGAAGAATTTTCAGAAGAGGGCCTAGCACTCATCTCAACTCGATTCTCAAAAGCATTGTAAAATGTGAGAATTAGAAGGAGAGGAAGCTCTAAACCTCAACGGCACTTTGAATGTGGTAAGACAGGACACTTCTGTACAGATTGCCCTAACCTTTCAGGTCCTTCTACCCGTGATGAAAAGCAGAATAAAGTCAAATCCTCTTCTGGCAACATCAACAAGAAAAAGAAGGGTTTTACAGGACCCAAACTAATAAACAGTTTCATCACCACACTTCAACAACTTGGCTCGAGTGATGTAGACATTGGAAGTGACAAAGATGAAGATGATCTGGCACACTTGTGTTTCATGGCGGGAAAATCAAGATCAAGTATGGAGGATGCAGAACACAACAGTGACAACAAAGAGGTATGTCCTACTTGTGATGAAATGTGTGATGCTATTTCCCATGCAACTGTTATTGTTAAGAAAAAGGACAAAAATCTTAGGGATAATGCTATTAAAATTGAGTCACTAGAATCTAAAATTAATCGTTTGAAAACCTTGATTCCTAATGATGATTCTTGTTCCTCATGCGATTTAATATATGAACAATTGTACTCCTTAAGAAGTGCACAATCCTCCACTCTTGATAAACTTTAGTTAGAGATTGAAAAGAACAAAAAGCTTGCTGCACTTAATGACAGAAACTTAAAAGATTCTTCTTGTTCTACATTGATTTGCATTGTTCTTCCTGTAATGATCTTAAAAAGAAACTAAAATATTGTATGAATGAAGTTTCAATTCTGAACAATGCTTTACGTGCTCATGAAGTTAAATATTGTTCTAATTGCAAATTAAAAGGAAAAACTTCATGTGAAAACTGCCTAGAGTTGTCTAAGAAACTTGATGACATGAATAGGACACTAGAACAATTTTGTATTGGGAACAAAAATCTGAACTTGCTACTGAATTCATCCAAATCATTCAATGATAAAACTGGTTTAGGTTTTGATTCTCATGCTCATGCTAAAGCACATCCACCTAAAATTGTAAAGTCATTAGGAAGCGGTTTGATTAAAACAGCTCCTAAACTAAAAGAGATGGTTTTTAAATCTGCAGGAGTGTTGTCACGTTCGGGTTCAAATAAACATACTGCATGCTCATATAGACATGAATACAAAGTTAAATTTCATTGTACCTATTGTCGTAGAGATGGTCATGTCATATATTTTTGTTATAGACTAGCTAAACAACACAAAAAGGAAAGAATGCAAGCTAGATCTTATAACTCTCATGCAAAATTTGCTGCACATACTAAACTGAATGTCAGGAACATGCAACCTGCTGTTATGAGTCAAACACATTTAAAGTTTACCTCCGAAGCTTCAGTTTTTGCCTCTGGAGCTTCTGTTCTTACCTCCGGACCTTCTGTTTTTACCTTTGGAGCTACTGATTTTTGTGCTAAAGAAGTAACACCTTATAGTTTAGTAATTAAGAACAAAAAATCTCAAACTTTGACTCATAAACCTGCTGTTTTATCTCAGCTTTCGGGTGTCTTTCCTGCTGCACGTCGTGTGACTCAGTGTTGGATTCCTAAATGCATTTTGAATCACCCCAGTATTGAGTCATCGACGTATTGTTCTTCTATGTAGTTTACACGCTTGAGGAAGGAGAACATTGGATTGTGGATTCAGGTTGCTCATGCCACATCACTGGTAACAAAGAATGATTCTCCTCCCTCTCTTTTGTGTCACGTGTAGAGAATGTTACTTTTGCCGATAATTCTTCAACTCCTATAATTGCTAAGGGTTCGGTTAGAGTAAATAATCACTACACTTTGAAGGATGTGGCACTTGTTAAAAATTTGAAATACAACTTGTTTTCTATTTCACAACTGCTAGATGGAAATCTAGAAATTATTTTCACTAAAAATTGCTGCAAAGTTGTAAATTCAAATAGTGAGCTTATTTTTAACATGTCTCTGTTTGGAAGAGTTTTTAAATCTGATTTTGATAGGTCTTCCTCTAAGCATAGGTGTCTAGTTGCTAATGGTTCAAATGACATATAATTTTGGAATCGTAGACTTGGTCACGTAGGATTTGATCATCTAACGCGTGTTAGTGCTCTTGATCGCATACATGGGCTGCCTAAGCTTAAAGGGGACAAAGAAATTGTGTGCTCTTCTTGTAGACATGCTAAAATGGTTGCAGGTTCACATACTCCTCTCATAATGATCATGACAACTGAATCGGGTCAACTTTTGCACTTTTACACCGTAGGACCTTCACGTGTTCAATCCTTCGGAGGTAAATGGTATGTTCTTGTGATTGTTGATAATTATTCTAGATACTCTCGGGTTTACTTTATGGCATCTAAGAATGAAGCTTTTAGTCACTTTAGAACTTTATTTCTTAGATTATCAATTGATCACCCAGGATCTTTAAAAGCAATTGGAAGTGATAACGGAACCGAATTTAAAAATCAATCGTTTGATCACTTTTGTGCTGAAAATAGAATAGATCATCAATTTTCTTCTCCATATGTACCTCAACAAAACGGTGTTGTAGAAAGGAAGAACAGAACCTTAGTTGAAATGGCTAGGACTATGCTTGATGAATATCAAATTCCTAGGATATTTTTGGCTGATGCGATTGCATCCGCTTTTTATGTCTTAAATCGTGTTTTCCTGTGCGCTAAGCTATCTAAAACACCATATGAGCTCCAGTTTGGACATAGGCTTAGTGTTAACACTTTCGGGTCTTTGGTTGCAAATGCTTTGTTAAGAAATATGGTAATATTGATAAATTTGAACCTAGATCCATTGATGGCATGTTTCTTGGTTATCCATCTCATACTAGAGGCTACCATGTGCTTTTACTTGACGCTAACCAAATTGTGGAGACTTGTGAGGTGACTTTTGATAAAGCTAGCCCAGGTACTAGCTCAAACATTGCAGGTCCGGATCCATATCCTCAGAGGGAGGGTATTTTGAAGAATAAGAAGAAGAGTCAGTGATATTGCCTAATAGTTCCGAAGATGACACGTGTCCAGCTCCGAACTTTGAACAAGCTCCGACTACCATCTCTGCTGGTCCTGATCGTCCACAAGCCACAAGCTCATCAATCTGCGATGAACCTGATCAAGAAGAAGCTTGTGCTGCATCTGTTCCCCTACGGATTTACAAGAATCATCCCCGCAACAGATAATTGGAAGCTTGCATGAATGAGTTACGAGATCCAGCAATGATGAGTTTAGAATTTGAAATGAGTATAATGGGTGAACTCACTTACTTTTCGGGGCTGCAAATCAAGCAAACCAAGGGAGGTACCTTTGTGCATCAAACGAAGTATACAAGGGACCTTCTCAAGCACTTCAAATGGAAAAAAGCAAGCCTCTTCGGACACCAATGGGAACAACATCAACACTTGAACTTGATGAAGATGGTGAACCCGTGGATCAAAAAGAATGTAGAAGTATGATCGGATCACTTTTGTACCTCACAGCATCAAGACCGGACATACAATTCAGCGTATGTCTTTGTGCACTATTTCAAGTTTCCCCACGTGCTTCACATCGTCAAGCCGTCAAAAGGATTCTCACATGCTTACATGGAGCTCAAGAATTTGGCATTTTTCTTCCTTCTTCCTCAACCGTTACATTGAAATTTTTTCGGATGTTGATTTTGGGGGTTGTAGGATTGATAGGAAAAGTACTTTCAGTGCTTGTAATTTTCTTGGTAATTCTCTTGTTGCTTGGTCCTCTAGAAAAAAATGTTCAATTACACAATCCACAATTAAATTTGAATATGTAGCTGCTGCTAATGCTTGCTCAGAAATTCTTTGGATTGTTCAAACACTTAAGGACTATGGGATTAATCTAGATAGTGTTCCACTGTTTTGTGATAACACTAGTGCCATTTGCATTGCTAAAAACCTCGTGCAACATTCTAGAACTAAGAACATTGACATTAGGTATCACTTTCTCCGTGATAATGTTGAAAAAGGAAATATTGTGCTTCACTATGTAGATACCGAACAACAATTGGCTGCCATTTTCATAAAACTTTTGGATTTCACTCGTTTTTGTTACATTTGTCATAGCTTAAATTAAGGGGGAGCTTTCATATTTGGGATCTGAAATTAAAAATAATATGAGCATCATATTTCATACATATATGACTTTGTAATTTCTTTTACATGTTGAAATTTCTTACTACATTACTCGTGTTATACATTTTGTAGTTTACCATGACAAGTAATTGGAATAATTACTTACACTGAATCTGGTCATGATCAAACTTTCTTACTGTTTTAAATCGGTTGCATGCTCACAAGTGCTTTTAAAAGACTTAATCAATTAAGAAACTCACATGTTGAGTTTTTATGTTCAAATGAAGAAATGAGAAAAGATCAAGAGAATATGCATTCATCGCACTTCTTCTTTTGATATGGCTTATCATTGCACTTAGATATGAACTTGGAAGAAGTTCTGTATGACTAAAACCATGTCCTTAAGCTTCTGATTGTCAAATGACATAGGCTTGGCTTGGTTGGTTAGAATAAGGCAAATGCGCATATAATCTCTTGCAAATTTCATATGATCAAAATTTGTGCTTAAAAAAATTGCAGCAACAAGTATCGTGCCATCAGGTTTTGAAATAGTTAAGTTTGTGAGATCATGACTTGCTTAAATTGAAAATTACATTTGATCTCTAGCATGGCTTACACTACTTTATATATCTCATTATTGTGATAGTGTAAGTTACTTGACAGTATGACTTGGATGAGATTTGTTCTATATGTATATGTTATAATGTGCTCATAACAAATTAAAATTTCTCTTTTGTACCTTGCTGAATACATTGTCAAAGGGGAAGAAGTATGCAAGGGGGAGAAATAAGTATATGGGGAGAAATTTATTTCTATCGATTTTCAAAAAGGGGGAGAAATTGTTTTCAAAACTTTTCATGTGAATAAGCCAATATTCGGATTTTAAGTGGTGTTGCCAATGCATTCATCAAGGGGGAGATTATGAGACCTATGTGTGCTGAATACATTGGCTATGGAAATAAAATTTTGGAATACTACCAAAACACCTTTATCATCAAGGTTCGACTCTAGGTCCGAGCTCCAGCAAGGTCCGATGATAGGTCTGGCTTGTTTTAGGTAGCTCCGGCAAGGTCCGACTTGCTGTCGCTAGATCCGACTAGCTTTGGTCAGCTCTGGCGCTAGGTTCGACTAGCTTTGGTCAGCTCTGGCGCTAGGTCCAATTAGATTTGGTAAGCTCCGGTGCTAGGTCCTGCTATCTTCGGTAAGCTCCGACTCAAGGTCCGATTTTTGGCAAGGTCCGGTGCTAGATTGCAATGGTTCTGCTTTTACTTTGAAATGTTTCGAATTTGCATTTTGGCTTATGGAAAGTTTTCTTAGTATTCTTTTACTATGTTTTTGGTGTGTTTTGGTAGTTATTGCTTTTATCAATTTTCCATGGTTTGCAACATGCTTATGTGAGGTGCTCACGTAAGGTGTTGTAGTTATCGGAACTAACGTGAGTCAAGTCAAGGACTTGTGCTCGAAAGTATTGGTTGTTTATTCATATGCAGGTGTTTCTTGAGTTCAAGACATGGCTAGTGACGGTATCCATTGAACAAGTCTTAGGGAGAAGATGAGGTTAGATAACCAAGTTCGGGAGGAATTGTGGTTGAGTTGCGGGTGGTCGCGCAACATGTTTGAATCAAGAACAATGCATATGAAGGTATCGTGGACATCGTTGGAAGATGTTTGCACGTGTGGAAGGAGTGCATCGACGTGGCTACATGGTTCCGAGGCATGATGAAGATATGTGAACGTAAAGAATTAGTCGGAAAGGTCCAACCGACTAGGTTATGGACTCAGGCTGCGGCTGAGTCGGGTTTGACTAAAATATGGAAAGTTTTGAGTTGGTTATGATAGGACCTCGTGTGGGTCACGAATTTGAGTTGTTTTAGGAATGTGAGATACGTTCCTAAGGTGTTTGGAAGTCTTAAGATTGCTTCTATCTGTGTATAGAAGAGTCTTGAGCAGTTATGAAAAGTTTCGATTCATGAATTGAGTAGGATTAGAGTCCTAGTTAGGCTTGGGTTGGTCTAAGGGCTGGTTATATAAGCAAGGGATGCCAGAGCTTGTGGTGTACGACTTTGGGGCTATTCCTTGTGAGTTTTGATCAATAAAATTTGTAATCTAAAGGATCTTTTGTGCCTTGTTCGTCCGACTTGTTTTCTTCGAGTCTTTCTCGTCGAGTTCCTGCACAGCACTACCTTGTTTCGGTAGTTTTATCATAACTCAAGTTTTACAAATCCGATTGACGTGATTCTTTTTGGGTTGTTTTCACGAATTGATTTTTATCATCTGTGAAAATTTAACAGTCATTGTATTTGTGGTTTTTGATCTACACGAGTTTCTTTGCAATGTATCAGAACAGTTATTCTCGGGTTGGACATATTGACCTTTGTTCGATCTTTCGATCGTAACTTGAGTTTCTATTGACGGAATTTCATGATTCTTGTTGTGACGTCTTCATAACTTGATTCTCTACAACTATAATCATTTTGTTTTAGTTGAACACGTTTATATTAGTTGCACACTCTGTTTCTTTAACAGATCGATTTTCTGCCGAGGGTTGTTTCGTTGCTTTCGCTCAAATGTTTTAATCTACCATTCACCTCCCCCTCTCTGGTAGCTTTACACGTGCTCTTCAATCCTATAAAATGATGTTGGTCACGCTACTGATTTTACATTACAACCAGCACCAACAACTACTGCAGCTGGTACAGATTGTCCTCAAGCCTCAAGTTCTTTGACTTGTGATGAACAAGGAGCTTGTGAAGTGTCTACTTCCCTCTGAATCCTCAAAAGTCATCCTCCACAATAAATCATTGGGAGATTGCACTAACGAGTCACACAGTCCAGGTTTTGTGATCCAAGGTCTCATTCTCATTCTGCTTTTATTGCTTCTTTTGAACTCAAAGATATATCACACCCACTCACTAATGAATCTTTGATTATTTCCATGCAAGAAGAGTTAGAAAATTTTGAAAGAAATAATGTATGGAAACTTGTACCTCCACCTCAAGGTCATACTCTAATTGGAACTAAATGGGTGTTTAAAAATAAACAAAGTGAGGATAGGGTTGTGATTAGGAATAAGACTAGGTTGGTTGCTCAAGGTTCCACACAAGTTGAAGGGCTAGATTTTGATGAAACTTTTGCTCCTGATGCTAGATTAGAAGCCATAAGAATTTTGTTAGCTTTTTCTGCATCTAAAGGTTTCAAGTTATATCAAATGAATGTTAAAAGTACTTTTCTTAATGGCTACATAGATGAGGAGGTTTATGTCAAACAACCATAGGGTTTTGAAAATCCAAATTATCATAATCATGTTTACAAACTGTCCAAAGCCTTGTATGGTCTGTTACATGGAACTCAAGAATTTTGCATTTTTCTTCCTTCTTCCTCAACTATTACTTTGAAAGCTTTTTGGGATGCTTATTTTGGGGGTTGTAGAATTGATAGGAAAATACTTCAAGTCCTTGTTACATTCTTGGTAATTCACTTGTTGCTTGGTCCCCTAGAAAACAAAGTTCAGTTGCACAATCCACAGCCGAATCTGAATATGTAGCTGCTGCTAGTGTGGCTCACAAATTATTTGGATTGTTCAAACACTTAAGGACTACTGGGTTGATCTAGATAGTGTTCCACTGTTTTTTGATAAAACTAGTGCCATTTGCATTGCTAAAAACCCCATGCAACATTCCAGAACAAAGCACATTGACATTTGGTATCACTTTCTCCATGATAATGTTGAAAAAGGAAACATTGTGCTTCACCATGTAGATACCGAACAACAATTGGCTGATATTTTAACAAAACCTTTGGATTTCACTCGCTTTTGTTTCATTCGTAGTGAAATAGGGGTTATGCATCCTCATGGCTTCAATTGAGGGGGGTTTTGAAACCTGAGAAGTCTATGTGTGAATCTGAATTTAAAATAATATGAGCATAGTATTTCATACATGTATAACTTTGTAATTCCTTTTACATACTGAAAGTTCTTACTACATTACTCATGTTATACATTTTTGTAGTTTTTGCCATGACTAGTAATTGGAATAATTGCTTACACTAAATATGGTCATGATCAAACTTTCTTGCTAGTTTGACCTTGTTGCATGCTCACAAGTGTTCTTAATCATAAAGAATTAATCAAGCAATCAACTATTCACATGTTGATCTTTGATGATCAAATAAAAAATGAGAAAAGATCAAGAGAATATGCATGCATCGCACTGCTTCTTTTGAGATGGCTTATCATTGCACTTAGATATGAACTTGGAGGAAGTTTTGTATGACTAAAATCATGTCCTGAAGCTCCTGATTTTCAAATGACATAGGCTTGGCTTGGTTGGTTAGAATAAGGCTGATGCAGTATATAATCTCTTGCAAATATCATATGATCAAAATTTGTGCTTAAAAGAAAATAAAATTGCAGCAACAAGTGTCATGCTTTCAGGTCTTGAAATAGTTAAGTTTGTGAGATCATGACTTGCTTAAATTGAAAATTACACTTGATCTCTAGCATGGCTTACACTACGTTATGTATCTCATTGATGTGATAGTGTAAGTTACTTGATAGTATGACTTTGGATGAGCTTTGTTTTATGTGTATATGTCATATTACGCTCATAACAAATTAAAATTTCTCTTTTGTACCTTGCTGAATACATTGTCAAAGGGGGATAAATTGATCACACATTGCACACATTCACAAGTGTTTTGTCACGACTCTTCTCTGGGGGAGAATTTTTGTTTTTCTTCTCATTTTATTTCTGATTTACAAAGGGAGAGAAATAAGTCTAGGGGAGAAATATTTGTTTTGAAATTTCTTTTTCATTTGATTGTGTTAAAAAATTTCATGTGTTTATGCCATTGTTCGGATTTTAAGTGGTGTTGCCAATGCATTCATCAAGGGGGAGATTGTGAGACCTATGTGTGTTGAATACATTGTCTATGACGGTAAATGTTTTGAATACTGCTAGAACACCCTTTTAACAAGGTCTGACTCTAGGTCCGAGCTCCTGCAAGGTCCGACGATAGGTCCGGCTTGTTTTGGGTAGCTCCGGCAAGGTTCGACATAAGGTCTGACCAATTTTGGCTAGGTCCGACTTCTTTGTTTAGGTCCGACTTGTTTTGGCTAGGTTCGACATGTTTTTCTAGGTCCGATGCAAGGTTCAACTAGCTTTGGTTAACTCCGGCGCTAGGTCCGACTAGCTTTAGTTAGCTCCGGCGCTAGGTCCTGCTAGCTTTGGTAAGCTCCGGTTCAATGTCCGGTTAGCTTTGGCAAGGTCCGGTGCTAGATTGCAATGGTTCTGATTTTAACTTCCAATGTTTCAAACTTGCTTTACACTTATGGAAAGCTTGCTTAGTATTCTTTTACTAAGTTTTTGGTGTGTTTTGGTGGTTATGGCTGATATCGTTTTCGCTATGGTTGCAACATGCTTACGTGAGGTGCTCACGTAAGTTGTTCTGTTTTCAGAACTAACGAGAGTCAAGTCGAGAGCTTGTGCTCGGAAGTATCGATTATTTATTCATGTGCAAGTGTTGCTTTAGTTCAAGACATTGCTGGTGACGAGATCCATTGAACTAGTATTAGGGAGAAGATGAGGTTCAACAACCAAGTTTGGGAAGAATTGTGGTTGAGTTGATCGGGAGGTTGTGCAGCATGTTTGAATCAAGAACAATGCATATGAAGGTATCGTGGACGTCATTGGAAGATGTTTGCACGTGTGCATGGAGTGCATGGACGTGGATGCATGGTTCCAAGGTGTTATGAAGAGATGTATACATAAAGAATTTGTCGGAAAGGTCCAACCGACTATGTTATGGACTCATGCTGCGGCTGAATCGTGTTTGACTCAAATATGGAAAGATTTGAGTTGGTTATGATAGGATTTCATGTGGGTCACGAAGTTGAGCTGTTTTTAGGAATGTGGGATACGTTTCTAAGGTGTTTATAAGTCTTAATAATTCTTCTATCTGTGTATAGAAGAGTCTTGAGCAATTATGGAAAGTTTTGGTGGAAACTCGATAGGATTCGAGTCCTAGTTTGGTTTGGGTTGGCCTCATAGCTGGTTATATAAGCAAAGGAGGCCAAATCTAGTGGTACACGGACTTTGGGCTATTCCTCTTATGTTCTATTGAATAAAGATCATAGTTTAAAGGAACTTTTGCGCCTTGTTCGTCCGACTTATTTCACACAAGTTTTTCTCGTCTAGTTTCTGCACAGCACTACCTTGCTTATGTGGTTTCATCATAACTCGAGTTTTAAAAATCCAATTGATGTGATTCTTTTTTGGTTGTATTCACAACTTTATTATTTACCATCTGTGAAAATGTCACGGTCATTGGATTTGTGGTTTCCGATCTACACGAGTTTTTTTGCAGTGTTGAAGATCTGGTTTTTACTCAGGTAGAATAGATTGACCTTTGTTTGATATTTCGACCGTAATTTGAGCTTTTCTCGACGGATTTTCGTGATTCTTATTGTGACGTCTTCGTGACTTGATTCTACACAATTTATACTGGTGTCATAATTGATCATTTTTATATTAGTTGCATACACGATCTCTTTAACAGATCAATTTTCTGCTGAGGGGTTTTTGTTGCTTCCGCTGAAAAAGTTGTAATCTACCTTTCATCCTCCTCTGGTAGCTGTTCACGTGCTATTCGATCCTACAAAGCAAACGAACAAGATCTTCTTACAAGATACAGTTTGAAGTGAGTTCCCTCTCCTGGTTCCCAAATAGTAGTAATAAAAGATTTGAAAATCTTGGGCAAAATCCTACTTTGGATGCTTGTGTTGGACGGAAGAAAGAGGAGAAGTTTGGAGTCAATGATTGATGGAGTGGTGCAGCGAAGAAGCAAGAGGACGGCAGGCCTTTATAGCGTATCAACCGTCTAATCGCGCGAGTGGAGATGATCGGGCGCTTCAAATATTGTGCTTTTGAATGGGTGGGTCAGTCGGAGTTACACGAAACCGCGGTTTGCCTCTTCTCGGTTTGCGATAACCAAGAGGAGGCAAACCGTGGTTTGGGTTAACTCCAACCGGCCCACCTATTCAAAAGCACAATTTCAAAGCGTTCGATCATCTCCACTCGCGCGCTTAGACGACGACCCTATATAAATACACACCGTCCTCTTGCTTCGCCGCACCACTGCAACGATCGTAGCCTACAAACTTCTCTTGCTTCTCCGCCACACCACCGTCGACCACCTCTCGCTTTTTCTCCGCACCTCCGTCGCCGTACAAATGGGTGGCTCCACACCGAAGCGCTTCAAGCCATCAACATCCTCCAAACCTCCTTCTCTGTTTCAATCGCCGCCAATGCCAGTGGAACTAGAGGCGACGCCCGCACCTCCTCTGTCGCCATCTCCGCCCGAGGAGCCCGCACCTCCTCCGCCAGCGGCGCCCGCACCTCCTCATCCTGACTAGGTTGATGAGACTGCCCGACTCTTCACCGCCAGCATCGACGAACCCGAGCGCCGGCTTAAGGAGGTCACCGACGACATGTCCGCTGCCGATGAGAGCGCAAGAGCGCTCGACAAAATGGCGCGAGATGTATTTAACGATACGTCTCGCTCCTGTCACCACCTGGGTCTTGGGAGCCTTCCCCACCACACAAGCATGGACTTCGTCGACTACTACTGTGTCGGGTTAAGCTTTGTGGCAGCTCGTCTCGATGCACTCTAGGAGACGATCGGGGAGGAGTCCGGGGTGGAGTTCCACCGAAAACTATTGAACTCCATCGCCCGGAAGTTTGGTCTGGTGATGGGGGCTGATGAGAAGTTTAGGCCCGATTTTTTGAAAGGTAATGATAAGTCGATTAAGGTGGAGAACTCGACGTTGATGATCCGCGGCACTCGAGCAGCTCGAATACCCCTGCAATCACTACACTACCGTTCCGTTGGATATCAACCATGCTACACACGATTGACCTCGCCAAGAAGGCTAATCCCTGCAAGTGCAACTGAGAACACAAGCAAGAACAAGGTAGAAACAATCTGAATTACTAAGTTGGGGTCTCACAAACCGATCAACGGCGAAACTGTGTATAACAGATTAATCTAAGCAAAAACCACCGAATATGACCGGCAGCTGTAGTATTTAAAGGCTAGGGTTCAACGGAAATACGGTTAGATGCGTCCCTAATGGACTCATACGGGATACAAGGCCCAAAGGCCCGATTCAGTTGCACAACACCGGATAGAAATCTGTACTCGATTTGTTTTGATGATTACTAATGACTTCAGAGGAATTTTGAGGTGGAACTAGAGCCATTGGAAAGTTTATTTTCTCCTCTTTCTGTGATATGTGGAATGTCGAAAACGGAGTCTGTATGCATCTTGGGCGTCCGTTTTAAGGTGGACTGCTTCTGGACTCCGAGTTGAACTCAAGTCCGAGTTGCAAACTGATTCCATCAACTTGTGGACGTCCCAGCAGGTTCTCCACATTCGCAAGACCTCTTTCCTTCACTTGTTGATCTTCTCCATTATTCCTAATAACAATTAAATCATCACATAGCAATCTATTCTCAAACTCACATACAAAGGAAGTTAGGAACGAGTTCACCTGCTGATTTATTAACCGTGCTCGTGCTCTTGTGATTGGTCCTTGTAGTTCAATGTGCGTCTCCGCTGTTGTGATGTCCTCATCATCCTCCCCCTATTTAATCGGAGTCGTCCTCGACTTAGGTTCATCTTCTTCTCCCAAGTACGGCCGCAAATATTAAATGTCAAATATGGGACTAACCCAAAAATCAGGAGGCAACTCAAGCTTATATGCATTATCATTAATATTTTCAACAATCTTAAAAGGACCAGCAGCTCATGGCATAAGTTTAGATTTTCTCAAGTCAGGGAATCGCTCCTTTCTCAAATGTAACCACACCAAGTCACCTGGTTCAAGTTTTACTTCTTTTCTACCTTTACTACCTGCAATCCTATACTTCTCATTCATCTTTTCAATATTTTTCTTTGTAGTTTCATGCATCTTAAGAATGAACTCAGATCGTTGTGTAGCATCCAAATTTATAGTTTTAGAAGGAGGCAAATGTAGTAAATCAATAGGAGCACGGGGATTAAAACCATACACTACCTAGAATGGACTTACCTTCGTCGTGTAGTGAACGGATCTGTTGTAAGCAAATTCTATATGTGGTAAACACTCCTCCCACAACTTCAAATTTGTTTTCAAGACAGCCCGCAACATAGTGGATAAAGTACGGTTAACTACCTCAGTTTGTCCATCCATTTGTGGGTGACATGTAGTTGAAAACAGAATCATGGTTCCCAATTTATACCACAAAGTTCTGCAAAAATGACTTCAAAATTTTGCATCACGATCAGAAACAATGGTATTTGGCACACCATGTAAACGAACAATTTCCGTCATAAATAAATCAGCAATGTGTGAGGCATTATCATTCTTATGACAAGGTATAAAGTGTGCCATTTTGGAGAAATGATCAACAACTACAAAAATACTATATGTCCCCCTCTTAGTCCTAGGCAATCCCAAAACAAAGTCCATAGAAATATCCTCCCAAGATACACTAGGAACAAGAAGAGGCATATAAAGACCATGTGGGTTAAGGCGAGACTTAGCTTTATTGCAAGTAGTGCATCATGACACGTAGTGCTCGATATCACGCCTCGTCTTTGTCCAAAAGAAGTGTATGGACAGCACGTCTTTCAGTTTTCTTCACTCCAAAATGTCTCATCAAGCCTCCTCCATGTGCTTCCTGCAAAAGTAGTAGACGGACAGAGCTAGCTGGAATGCATAGCTTGTTAGCACGATAGAGGAGACCCTCTCGCAGCACATATTTATTCCAAGTCCTTCGTTCTCTACAATTTTCAAAAGCATCTTTTAAGTCCAAATTAGTAGGATATAATGCTTTTATTGTTTCCAAACCAAAGATTTTATGATCAAGTTGGGACAGCATGGTATAACGTCTAGATAATGCATCGGTGATGATATTTTCCTTCCCTTTCTTATGCTTAATGATGTATGAAAACGACACGATGAACTCAATCCATTTAGAATGTTGTTTATTCAGATTGGTTTGACACTTAAGATACTTCAATGATTCATGATCGGAATGTATGACAAACTCCTTAGACCAAAGATAATGTTGCCAAGTTTATAATACTCGCACTAAGGCATACAATTCCTTATCATAAGTAGAATAATTCAGAAAAGGACCATGAAGTTTTTCAATGAAGAAAGCAACGGGTTTACCTCCTTGTATGAGAATGCCTCCAATACCAATGTCGCTTGCATCGCATTCTAGATCAAAGGTCTTGTCAAAATTAGGAAGTTGTAGCAATGGTGCTTGTGTAAGCTTCGATTTGAGAGCACCAAAAGCTTGTTGCTGCTGTACGCCCCATCAAAATGGCACTCCCTTCTTCGTTAGCTCATGTAGAGGTGTTGCAATGGTGCTGAAATCCCGCACAAAACAGCGATAAAAACCTGCAAGACCAAGAAAACTACGAACCTGTGTGATGGTTGTTGAGGCTGGCCAGCTAGTGATCACTTCAATTTTTGCCTCATCCATCTCAATTCCCTGCGAGGAAATGACATAGCCAAGAAATGAGACTCGATTGGTGCAAAAGACGCACTTTTGAGGTTACCAAACAAATGTGCATCTCTCAAAACAGTAAAAACAGTACGTAAATGATCAAGATGTTTATCATATGACTTACTATAAATGAGGATATCATCGAAGTAAACCACCAAAAATTGTCCAATGAAATCACGTAAAACCTCGTTCATTAATCGCATAAAGGTGTTGGGTGCATTAGTTAAACCAAAAGGCATGACTAACCACTCATAAAGTCCAAACTAGGTTTTAAATGCAATTTTCCATTCATCTCCTATTGCCATTCTAATTTGGTGGTAACCACTATGCAAGTCAATTTTTGTGAAGATGATAGCACCACTCAATTCATCAAGCATGTCATCTAAGCGAGGAATAGGATAACGATATCGAATGGTGATGCTATTAATCGTTCGACAATCAACACACATGCACCAACTACCATCTTTCGTAGGAACCAAAAGAACAGGAACGAAACAAGGGCTAAGGCTTTCACGAATGTACCCATGGTCCAAAAGATCTTGGACTTGTCGTTGAATTTCCTTAGTTTCCTATGGATTCGCCCTGTATGCTGCACGATTTGGCAAGCTTGCTCCTGGAATCAAATCGATCTTGTGTTCAATGCCTCTCATGGGTGGTAAACAAGGGGGTATCTCGGAGGGAAACACATCCTCAAACTCCTGCAAAAGGTTAGCTATAGCAGGGGCAATGCAATAGACACTTCATGAAGTGAAAACATGGCTTCTTTGCATACTAAAGCATAGCACATCCCCTTAGCATCGAATAAATTAACAAGGTCAGATTTAGTTGCGAACAACGATGGTGATTTTAACTTAATTACGTGCTGTTTTTCATATTCTAGTTTTGTTGCTTTGCCATCACAAATTTTACTCTTCTCAAAATTCACAATTTCAGCAGGAGTCATGGGGAGCAAAATGATTTTCTTTCTTTTATGCATGAGAGTATATTTATTAGTTCTACCGTGATGAATAGAATCTGTATCAAATTCCCAAGGACGACCCAATAAAAGAGGACAAGCATCCATAGGCACGACATCAAAATCAGCAAAATCATGGTAAGAACCAATTGAAAAAATGTATTCTCGCTGTTTGTATTACCCAAACCTTACCGCTGTTGTTGAACCATTGAATGTGGTATGGATGAGGGTGTGCTCTTGTTATCAAACCAAGTTTCTTGACGACGTCCGTATTCACCAAGTTATTGCAGCTACCTCCATCAATTATAGTATGTACATGGCATTCCTTTACGACGAGAAACATGTGGAAGATGTTGTGCCGTTGTAGCTTGTCGTCGGCCTCCACATTGGAGCTCAAGGCACGCTGCACAATGATGCTCCTATAGTTCTCCGTCGCCGTTGTACCAAGTACCTCTTCTTCGGTGTGTTCGTCATTTGTATCTGTAAAGTCAGTAGCAAGAAAATATTCATCTTCAACATCTGAAGTACTATCATACCCGCCATCGTCGCGTGCTATGTATGCTTGTTTGCTCGGGCAATGTCTCATCATATGACCAAGTACCTGTCAGCTGTGACACTTAATGTCGAAAGTACGACTCATAGGAGTGGATGACGAAGGCTTGAATGATGTCGCCTTGCTGCCCTTCGCCACGCGAGAAGGTGGAGCAGCAGGTGTAGTTCGTTGGCCACCATTGGATGGTGTAGTCGCTGCATGGGTGGGGGAGGGGTCGAAGATGGTGTTGTTTTGGATGGTGTAGACGTCAAACGCAGCATGAAGTTGCTCCTCGTGCGTTGTTGCTGTTGTTGTCAGCCCTGCAATTCTTTTTCTGCCAACATAGCAAGCTGAAACAATCGGTTAACAGTATCATATTCCTTGTAATCATTAATGTCCTGAATTTCACACCTCAACCCCCCATAAAAACAAGCTATTTTATCATCCATGACCTCTACTACCCCACACCGCAACATACCCTTTTGTAACTCTTGATAATACTCCTCCAAAGACATGTTATCTTGGTCTAAGCGCTGCAATTTTTGCGAAAGTCCTACTGAAAAGATGGAGGAACAAATCGAACATGCATAGCTTCCTTTAATCTATCCCATGTTGGAGCATCAGTTCTAGTTTTAACAAGTTCATTCCACCATATGATAGCAAAGTCCTTAAACTCATTAGTGGCTTGATGAACTCTATATTGTTTAGGAACAAGATGGGCATTAAATTTTTGCTCTATTGTCATCTCCCAATCAAGATAAGTCTTAGAATCATGCACTAGAAAAAGAGGGTATAGTAAATTTCACTTTAGCAAAAGGATCATCAGGAGGACGATTATAATTATTATGATGATTATTACCTCCCATACCTCGATGATAAAGTGGTAGTCTTGGCTGATTGTTGTGATCTTCCATATCATCATAAGCATTGTCTTCATGTCTTCTAGCGAGAGGCAACCGAGCCTCAAAAGTATTCATCTGAAGAGCAAGGTCATCAAATTGGCGAGTCAAGTTCGCCAATGACTCCTCCGTTGATGAGTTGTATTTGGCGAACATATCTGTTATGGTCTTCATCATATCACGTAACTCGGCATGTTGAACACATTCATCATCATTGTCTTCTCCTGCTATTGTTAGTAGGAAACAAAAGACAACAAAAATATGTTATCCCTATTAACTACAGTGACAATGTGAAAGGTGGAAGAAAACAATCTCTCTCGCTCAAGCGTCTTACCACGCTCTTACAAGTGTTCTTACCGACACAGCAGGTGGTGTGGACGGTGAGATGAACCAATAAAGTGTGGGGTGACTGCAAAGGTACCTGTTATGCTCAAGAGAAAGGTGGAGCTTGGATGTCAAAATATGGTGGCTAATAAGTAGAAAATCGTTAACAGGTAAACAAAGTTGAATAAGTATACAATGTAGGAAACTGTTGCTAGTCAACCAAGTTCTCTAGGACCTAGCACAACACAAAGAAGTAGCAAGGCAAAAGGAAGACATAATGATATAACCAACAATTACAGCACTAGTAGTATAGGCCAATTGCTTTAATATGCGTGCATTTCACTATTTTTTTTACTTTTTGTAATATTTTTTTGATATTTTTTCTTTACTCAGGAGCACAAAAATATGAAGCACACAAATTTACAGCTCAATTTAATGTAATACGCAGCCTATAGAAAATCAAGAAGATTCTTTAAAATTCATGCTGAAACTTCGGAGGCCGGATAGCCTATCTTCCGAGAGGGATTTGGGCAATCTAATTTTCGCCGAACGCGGCAAAGCGGTGGAAAACCAGATGTGAAATTTTACGTACATCAATTTGAAAAAAAAAAAATCGCCTGATTTCGAGTTCGTATGCGAAAGTTATTGCCGTTTTAAGGTAGGCTGTCCGAGTTACGTTTTTTTGGTTGTTGATTTCAACTCGGTTTGAGAACAAAACTCGCAATCGGATATGAAAACGATCAGGAATTTGCACAACAACTAATGGGGTGGTGTGTGATGATTCAAGGATGAGTGGCACAAAGGTTTGTCAATTAATCTAGGGCTGGCTATGCGGGAGTTCACGCAAGGCGGCTAGCTAGGGCAAACCGATGAACGTGGTGGATCGGTTTGTTGTTTAGGGATTGTGGAATAGGTATCGAACAACAAGAAAACAAGGATGAAACACGATAACTAAGACCCAAAACACAAAGCTAAACCAGCAACAAGACTCGACCACACGAATGCAAACTCAACAATGCAAACTGAAAAACAAAACTGCAGGCACTATAGTCTAGAAAGTGGTAAAAACGATTTAATTTTTTTGTGGCTTTTCTGTGGACTCTAGGTATGAAACAAAACCGATCTAATGGAAGGAAAACAAAGATACCTCACGGGCAACTTGGAAATATGATACCAATTGATGAGTAGTCTAGGCCCGATCTTCCGAAAGGTAATGATAAGTCGATTGAGGTGGAGAACTCAACGTTGTTGATCCGCGGCACTCGAGCAGCTCGAATACCTCTGCAATCACTACACTACTGATCCATTGGTTATCAACCGTACTACACACGATTGACCTCGCCAAGAAGGCTAATCCCTGCAAGTGCAATCGAGAACACAAGCAAGAACAAGGTAGAAGCAATCTGAATTGCTAAGTTGGGGTCTCACAAACCGATGAACGGCGAAACTGTGTATAACAGAATAATCTAAGCAAAATCCACCGAATATGACCGGCAGCTGCAGTATTTAAAGTCTAGGGTTCGACCAAAACGCGCTTAGACGCGTCCCTAATGGACTCATACGGGATACAAGGCCCAAAGGCCCAATTCGGTGGTGCAGCACCGGACAGAAATATGGACTTGACTTGTCTCGATGATTCCTAATGACTCTGAAGGAATTTTGAGGTCAAACCAGATCCATTGGAAATTTTATCTTCGCCTCTTTCCATGCATATGTGGAACGTCGAAAACGGAGTCTGTATGCATCCTGGGCATCTGATTTAAGGTGGACTACTCCTGGACTTCAAGTTGAACTCAAGTCCAAGTTGCAAACTGATTCCATCAACTTGTGGACGTCCCGACAGGTTCTCCATGTTCCCAAGGCCTCTTTCCTTCACTTTTTTATATTCTTCATTGTTCCTAATAACAATTAAATCATCACAAAGCAATCTATTTTCAAACTCACATGCAAAGGAAGTTAGGAATGAGTTCACCTGCTGATTTATTAACCGTGCTCGTGCTCTTGTGATTGGTCCTTGTAGTTCAATGTGCGTCTCCGCTACTGTAATGTCCTTATCAGAGGCGGAGGAGGCGGCGCCGGCGGATGCGGCAGAGGGGGAGGTGCGGCCAATGGATGTTGCGGCGGAGGCGGAGTAGGAGGAGGCGGCAGCGGAGGAGGAGGAGGTGGACGAGTTCTCCGAGTAGGGTAGGATTAGAAGTTGTTTATTTTCATGTTTTCTATGTGTTTTTCTTTTTCCTTGTTTGTAATATATGTGTTGTTTTATGTTAATAAAAATGTCTTTTATGTTCATAAACAATATGTCCTATGCATTATCGGAAAACTTCTTTTATCGAAAAACATCTCCTTTAACCTCCTTAGTGCGGGAGTAAAATTCTCTGTAGTACGGCAGCAGAGCCGTCTTCGTACGACCCTGCCCAGATGGTTGCCACATATGTTCACCTTCCGAATCTTACAGCAATACAGTCGTGGGCGCACTGCACAATTCTCATGATTGTGCGACCTTTCCCCGATGATTTCCACGTACGCCAACGCCCTGAATCTTGCAGCGTGCACGGGAACAATGCAGGGGCGGACCAAAAGCTTATGTCAGGTGGGCCCCAGCATACCAAGGGCCCAGTAAAAAGTCTTTTGTTTACATGTGGACTGTGCTCAGTGACCAGCCATAGCAATTACCGCTCCTAATTTTTGAACTAAAAAATAACAAATTTTCTAGAACATGGAGTATTAGTTTTACTAGTGGCAAAAATGAGTTTTGAAGAAGGTGTTTTTTGTAAAGGTGCATTTGTAATGATTTTAGTAAAAACAATGTTATATAATAAGACAAGTGATAGTCTTTTGATGATCATATTTACTGAGTGATATATTTTCTTTGAAGTGGACAAAGCAATTCATGTCCTTTAGAATACGAAGGTTAAAGAAGCCACACAAGTAGTATGTGAGTCTCGCTTATGACTATATCCCGAACTATCAGTATTGTATTTGAATTATTTATATAGTAATTTATTGAATTTAACAATTATCATGCTATTTAGTGTCGATCTATCAAAATATATTTAAAAAATAAATACATATAAATTTTATATGTAGCATATCCTATCAAAAAATCCTAGGTTCGGCGCCACTAGAACATCGCACGGCTCTTCTGATTCTCAACGTAATCAAACATGATCAACAAGCCTCAAACATGATAATCTTTTAACAAAAAGAGGAAACATGTATGCCACATCCGATCCTCAACGTCATCAAACATGATCAAGGTCTTTCACATGCATGTTAGTTGTCCATGCATGCTACGCTCCAAACATGATCAACGAGCCGCTTATTTTAGCCACGTCTACTGATTGTGTGTGGTCCAGATCTCCCTTTTCTCCTTTCACCGTTGTCCTTCTACGTCTAGATGCTCTGTTCGGACACGGGTGTGCGGTGACCAATGTGGTCGACGCAGGCTGCCCGGTCGATCGATGGGATTACAGAAGGAGATCTTGGAGGAGTTCCAAGCTCAGCTGGGCGTGCTGTAATGATGTTCCTTCGAGGGTTTGAGAATAGAAGGTACTCCCTCCTTTCTCAAAAGATTGTCACCTTTAGTTCATCATTTGAACTAAAGGTGACAATCTCTTGAGAAAGGAGGGAGTACCATCTAGGAAGCCAGTCGGAGGTTCGAACGAAGCTACACGACTGGGTACACGGTTCAGGTGTGCCGATGTACCTTAGCCCCCGTCGCGCATCCCCGGTGATGGGTTGGGAAGAGTCTGGTATGTTTTGATTCTACACTAATGAAGAATAATATTCTGCCATCAAAAGAGATATTAGAATGCACCATCTAGGCACAACTCACTACGTGGTTCATCAAATTAATGGCAGGCCATGTACAATATATTTTCCAACATGTTGTACTCATCCTTTTGAAGAAACGATAGCCGTAGGCGCTAGCCGCTACGTGTTCTAATTTTTGGGACAAATGAACACACTTGTGAAAACACATACTAGCTCCCTCCTCTCTCAAAAGATTGTCACATCTAGTTCATTTTTTGAACTAAAGGTGAAAATATTTTAAGAAAGGAGGGAGCACACCACATCAAATCCTAAACGTCATCAAATTAACATGATCCTCAACAACGGGCGTGTCAAGTTAAAAAACTGCCTGTGAAGCCGATGGGACACGTCGAGCCGTTGCGATAACCGAGAGGAGGCAAACTGCGGTTTTGAGTAACTCTGACCGACCCACTGATTCAAAAGCACAATTTTTGAAGCATCCGATTATCTCAACTCGAGCGATTAGACGATGACCCGCTATAAAGGCACACTGTCCTCTTGCTTCTCCGCCGTACCACTCCATTGATCGTAGCCTCCAAATTCTCCTATTGCTTCTCCACTACACCACCATCAACCACCTCTTGCTGTTTCTCCACACCTCCGTCACCGCACAAATGGGTGGCCCTGCACCGAGGCGCTCTAGGCCATCGACGTCTTCCAAACCTCCTTCTCCATTTCTGTCGCCGCCAATACCGGTGGAACTGGAGGCGGCGCCCGCACCTCTTCCGCCCGCGGCGCTCGCACCTCCTCATCCCACTTCGGTTCAAGAGATTGTCCGCCTCCTCAATGCCCGCATAGACGAACTCGATCGGCGCTTGAAGGAGGCCACTGACGGCAAGTTCGCTGCTAGCGAGCATGCAAAAAAGCTTGCAAAATTGGCGCAAGGTGTATTTTACGATACATCAGCATGGACTCCGCCAGCCACTACTGCTTCTAGTTCAGCTTTGTTGCCGCTCGTATCGACGCCCTCCATGAGACAATCGTGGAGGTGGCTGGGGTGTAGGGCCGCCAGCACCTTGTGCACACCGTCACCCAAAAGCTTCGGACTCAATTGTCGGAGGAGGAGGAGGCGGCAGCGGCAGTGGCGGCGACGGCGGCGACGGACGAGGTGGAGTAGACCTCCTCCGACTCCGAGTAGAGTAGGATTAGGAGTAGCTTTTCTTTTTCTTGTTTTCTATGTGTTTTTGTATTTCTTGTTTGTAATATATGTGTTGTTTTTATGTTAATGAAAAATGTCTTTTCTGTTCATGAACAACGTGTCTTATGCAGTATCGAAAAAAACTCCTTTCTGAAAAAGAGGTGAGATAAATGGCGTTCAATGTCTAGCCAAGAATTTGTTGTGTTGCAACAATCGACGATTCTTGGTTGGGACTCCATTAAGAGCGTGGTTGAGGCTGCATTTCTCCTCTTTTGTGTTCTTTCATTCAATTTTTTCATTTGAAGTCGGCAGTTACTGCAATTATTATCATCATCTTTCCAAAAAGAAGACCGATGGTGACCGATTTTACATAATCTTAACCCGTGATTGATCTAGCGATCAAACTTCATTACTCCTGTTTTCATACTAAAGTTCATGAAGAACATACTCATGGATCAACATTAAGGATGGGTGACCACTTATCAGTTTGGGATTCGATCTCTGAATCGGGACCCCGATGTTCTCATCGGTACATGTCTACAATGAAATTTCAGTTATTGTCTCTCATGCGTGGAGCCACAATGGAAGTGTGACATCCCTGTCATGCATCGGATTCTGAGGATTTCAATGATCTCTTGAAGGACGTGATTTCAAGACTATGTGTAGTTGTCAGTTTTATTATACGTGCATTTATCGTGTTGTAGTGTGAGTGAACTTTTGTGCAACAGTTACTACAAATGTACGTAGTTGAGAGAAATCAAAGAAAAACAACTCCTTTTATCGAAAAACATCTCATGTATGTTTGTAACTAGGGACCGTCTATATTGCATGTGTCTGAAATACTAAAATCCGGTAAAATTTTAGGCAACCTTAATTAACACTAATCAATGTCATTAGCTGTTAATATCATAATTGATGAGATTATTTTTTCTATAGCTCATAAATTTACAAGAGAAAATGATTTATTAATTTACAACATAATTGTTACAATTAATAGAATTAACAACTAACATGATGCATAATTAAAATGACTAGGAAATTACGTCATCTTATTTGCTAACTAGTCCATAGCCTTATGCATCGGACGCATGGAAAGTAGTTTATCCATTATAACTAATGCATCCAGTGAAGAGTAAAATCATGTGCAGGAATCAACGCGACATGACATGAATTTAATCATGATTGCATGGGCGCACAGGGGCACGGCTAGCCCAAAATTCGCTATTGCCGCAAAAAAAATTGTTCTTCTTGGCGCGCCACAATTGAGACTTTTACAATTGAAATTTCACTCCCTGCGCCTCCAATTTATGTCGCCCATTGTAACCCTATTTTAGCCACGATGAGTACAAATGGAAACACTGGTCTCTTATCCCGCAATACCTTGGCCTCCATTCCTGTAACACTGCTACCCCGCCCTTCCAGTGAGATCTCGCAGTACTCCAAATGTTCTACTCTTAGTCCTATGTTCTAAACTTGTATTCCTAAGAACTTACCGTGTTCCTAGTTCCCATGGTTTTTACACTTTTTTCCCATTGATCTCGCATTGACGCATCGAAGCTCTTGGTGATGGTGAATCGTGCGTACAACGCCCGGCGACCATGTTTGACGGGCTCTACCGAACCTCTTCGTCGCCGACACCTCCCTGCGACATCCTGGACTCCAGTTTTTCACTAGGTAAGTTCTACATGATCCATGTCGTCTTTTTATATAGCTATATTGGCTTGTGTAGCAGTACACGTTAGGGCCTGTTTGGAACCTCCAGATATAATTGTTAGCTGTTAAAATTAGCTATAGGGATTCGAAACAGGGTAGATGTACAGCTAATTATTCGTCCACCCCAGCTAACAATAATCAACCATGCAACACTACTCCTACACACAAATTGACATGAGATTTTTAATAAAATAAATTGTAAATTGAAACGGATGGTGGGCTGATATACGAATATTAAATAAATTAACAAATAAGAAATATGCTCTTATGTTTCACGAATTTAGTTATATATATATAGCATATACTACCTCTGTCCCGAAATAAATGTCACTCTGACAGCTTATGGTAGTGTATTTCTAGTTCATTCCTTATCGATAACTACAAATATTAAAAACCGAAGGTAATGTGTAATTATTGGATTTAGAAGTAAATGACGCAAGGGTTATCTAATCAACCACTCCAAATGTTGTACTCTCATTTCTGTGTTCCAAACTTGTATTCCTATGATTTTCAGTTCCCGCAGTTTTTATAGTTTTTTCTTTCTCGTGTTTTTCTCAGATCATACGTTTTTTTTCTATTCCTTCATTTCTAATTCCTCCATTCCAAACAGACACTCTCATTTTATAGAAAGCACACCGCCCGATCCAAAATCTACGTCGGTCATGTAATCTGACGTTATCACTGTTATTTACTATATATAATTTACTTTTAGGAACAAAACACCAAACCGTCATGTCATCTACAAGTAATCGTGGTGGCCAACAAGAACCTGGTACAAATATAAATGTGTTTACTATCAAAATTAAAAAATTTAGAACACATTAATTCCTATGGTATGCAGAGAATGCAGCACAAAATTTTCAGGAACCTGAGATTCTTTATTCCCTAGTACTACGAGTATGCTTGAACCAACAATAGGTATAGATATACAAACCATAAATATGTACTAGACTCTACTAATAGTTTTAGCATGCCTTGCGATTCTACTTTCCAAGTCCCAGTTAACAGTTCATCAGTCTATGTGAAGCCGTGATTTTTCGATGCCTCTACACGGCACTCTCTCGCCGCCGGCCACTCCGGCACTGGCACCCACGCCCTGCTACTAGTCACTCCAGTGTCCTTCCCAACGCGATCCCTCGTTCATCGCCACATCCCATCCTTCGCATGCCATGATGAACCCGCCGCCCGCAAAACCCTGACCATTACTCGCCCTGCCACCAACCCTCCTCGATCGAGACTTGCTCTGGGTGATCTTGGCCACACCGAACCCTCATTTTGTTAAGCTTCGCAAGCTACCCACCTCATCTGCCTTGAATTCGCCACCTGCTACCGCTGGTGTTCATTATTCGCTCTGCCACGAATCACAAAACTGTTGCATTAGGATCATCAGTCTATGTGATTGCGTAATTTTTTTATGCCTCCACAATGCGCTTTCTCGCTGCTAGCCACTCCAGCACCGGTGCACATGCCCTGTTGCTGGTCACTTAAGTGTCCTCCTAGACGTGTCTCCCTCGCCCATTGCCACGTCCCATCCTTCACGTGCCACGATGACCCCGTTGCCCGCAAAATCATGGCCATTACTCGCCCTACCACCAATCCTCCTCGAGAGTTGCTCTGGGTGATCTTGGCCAGAACGAACCCTCACTTTGTTAATCATCACAAGTTGGGACTCACATCCTCTACAGTACAACACCTACAGCAGCTGCCACTAACATGTGGACCCGATGTCTCATTTGTTGTTCTGAAACGACAATTAATATAAACTAGGAGGGAGTAATATGGAACAAAATGTTGATGGGATGCGGTCGTCCCACGCTCGTATTTGCCGCAGTCGTATTGAAGATGGTACGAACATCATATATTTCTTCTTTCACACTATTTGTACATGATACTAAACTTGGTCAGGTGGTAATTTGCTTTAATCGTTTACCGTTTGAATCAATGTAACAGAATGAAGGAAGTTTGGAAGAGGGGTGGCTAAAGAAATTAAGGTTGCCAGAATATGCTATGCAGCCCATGTAATAGAACGATTGAGAACGGGAAGCTACCAATTCAGTTCTCCAGTAGGTTGGATGCTGTGGTTGGTACTAATCAGCGGCACTTTGTCGATGATGTGGTTATGACTACAAAAAAACATCCATCCCTCACTAATGCAAGGAAGTCGGCAGAGGTTGACGATACTCACAATAGAGAAATAGTAAAAGACATTCTGGTTAGTGTCGTCACACCCCACACAAGTATTTTTTCTAGCAATCTCCATCTTGTACGTTTACACCAATGTGTTATACAATGTACATAATTTCTGGGACTTGGAGGACACAAAGCAGATCGCAAGAAAGATTTTGAAGATTGTTGGTGAGCGCTGCAAGGGGTGGTGATCGACATTTCATGCCACCTATAAGAGTTATTCGACCGATGAAGAACGTATACAAAAGAAGCCTGATGACATAGAGGACACTGATTGGTTACACCTAATAGAATATTTTGGGTCCGAGCGATTCAAGGTTAGCTAACTTTTTAATAGCTTCACATCATACAAAAATTATTTGATTTACATTCATTCATGGAATTAATTCTTAAAATTGCAGTCACTAAGCAGGACCAATGCTTAAAGTTGAAGAAGTCAAAAGACGGAATACTTGCTTGGCTCTAAATCCTACACCCAACTTAGTTACGAGAAGGTATGAAAAATAAATCATGCTTTTACTTTGCGCTGCAATCAAAATATATACCTATATTTTGAATTTTATTTGTATTTTGTGTAGGGAGACCCAGAGACCGGTGAAGAACCTGATGACATACAACTGTGGGAGGCAAGCCATTTGAAGAACGGTGAATGTGCAAACGAGCAAGCAGAAGCTGTACATGTGAGTAACACTTCAAACAATCCACATTTAAATAAATATTTGCAATGTATATGTGACTTTTATTTCATATATAGAGCCAGGCACGTGCCCAAGTGAACAACAAGGATGCTGAGCAGGGAGGCCCAATCCCAAATGAGGAGAGAAACAACATCTTTCGGCATTGTTATAGATTCTCAATCGGTTGTGCAGGATCATAGGTTCAGGGGCGTGGTTATATGGCTAACCCTAATGTTTTTGAACGTATGCATATACAGATGGCTGAAGACCTCAACTACCAAGTTCGAAACATAGAAGATAGAAATGCAGACCTCAATCTACAAGTGCAGGACTTGGAAAGAAAAAAATGATGAATTAACCACCCAGATGAACGGCATAGGCCAGAAGAATGAAGTGCTAAGCCTTCAAGTCCAGAACTTACAAGATCAGATGACAGCTGATCGTGAATGGACACCTAAGGAAATGGAGGACATGCGCCGCACAATGATGAATGAAATGCGCAGAATGTGGAGCAAAAGGGCCAACAAAAGGTTGTTAAGGGTTCTATTAATACAATTAGTACCCGTCTTCTTAGGAAAACTATAAACATGCAATAATGTCCCATTAATTCTTGAGTGTTGTTATGCATGTTGCATCAACTGATGGATATTTATTGCTAAACTCAACATACGTATCGTGGGTGAACAAATTGATTCTGTTGCCACTAATTTTCAAACCTGGTGCATTAGGATTCTACTGTTGCTAATTATAAAACGTGGCATTACGAATTTATTGTCACGAATGATAAATCGTTGCAATAGGAAGCTATTACCACAAATTACAAAACGTTGCAGTAGAAACATTTGGTCACGACTCAAAAAACGGTGCACTATACTACTATTGCCACCACCCAGAAAACATTGCATTACAACCCTATTCCCATAGATGAGAAAATTTTGCATTACACATCTATCACCACAAATCATTAAACATTGCATTTTGAACCTTTTGCCATGACTTAGAAAACATTGCATTACAACCGTATTGCCACAGATCAGGAAACGATGAATTACGAACCTGTTACCACATATCAGGAAATGTTGCATTACAAACCTATTGCCAGAGATCAGGAAATTTTGCATTACGAACCTATTGCCACATATCAAAAATCATTGCCTTATGAACCTATTGCCACAAATCAGCAATCATTGCAATACCATACTATTCGCCACGGTTGTGAAATCGTTGCAATACCATACTATTCGCCACGGCTGTGAAATCATTACAATACCATACTATTCACCACAGCTGTGAAATCGTTGCAATACCATACTATTCACCATGGATGTGAAATCTTTGCAATACAGTACTATTCGCTATGCTTGTGAAATCATTGCAATACCATACTATTTGCCACGGATGTTAAATCGTCGCAATTCTATACTATTTGCCACGGATGTGAAATCGTTGCAATACCATACTATTTGTCACCGCTGTGAAATTGTTGCAACACATACTATTTGCCAGAAATGTGAAATTGTTGCAATACCATACTATTCGTTGCAATACATTAAATAATTGCAATACCAAACTATTTGTGGCAATACATTAAATCGTTGCAATGCCATTCTATTCGCCACGGATGTGAAATCGTTGCAATACCATACCATTTGCCACGAATGTGAAATCGTTGCACTACAATACTATTTCCACAAATGTGAAATCATTGCAATACTATGCTATTCATTGCAATACATTAAAATTGTTGCAATATCATTCTATTTTCCATCGATGTGAAATTGTTACAATATTGTACTATTTGCCACGAATGCGAAATTGTTGCAATACGTTAAATCATCGCAATACGTTAAATCGTCGCAATACGTTAAATCGTTGCAATACCATACTATTTCCCACAAATGTGATATCGTTCCAATACCATACTATTTATCACGGATGTCAAGTCATCGGAATAACCTATTGCCACGGGACTTATTGCAATGGTTCGTAAAAACTATCATCACGTTTTTTGTTGTTGCAATAGTGACCTATTGCAACGAATTTTGACCTATTGCAATGAATTTTTTCGTCATGATAAAACGAAATCCTTGTAGTTTCTCCTTGTTGGTGGTGCCCATTGGAGTTGTTGCTTGGAAATGAAGGATCCTCGTGGCTCTTGGGAAAATAAATCCCCAAGTATCCCATGTTGACATGTATTTTCACAAATCATGTGAATATCCATGGCTTGGATCATCCAAACACTTCTACATTGGCTTGACCTTCTTGATCTTTCAATTGGAGGTCCAGTTTCATGGATAGCATGTCTACCTTGTCAATGATGTGCATGCCATACTGATGGAACTGGAGCATTCATTGATGCACCCCTTGAATGGTGACCTTCTTCTAAATTAAATCTTCATCCTTCTTATGATCATTGAAAAGAGGTCACCTTCGGCCTTAGCATGAATGTGATCACATGTCGATGAAGTCAACCCATTGTAAGAGTGTTGGATGATGAGCCAACTATCCACCCACGGTAAAGGCAAACCAAGATACAGTCTTGGAGCCTCCCTGAAGCTTTGGTTCTCCTTGAATAACTTTTGTAGTTGAGTACTTGCATCCACATTGGATTTCCCATGAAATGGGCTAGCCAAATACTACCCTATTTTCACACTAACGGAGAAAACAAAGCAAGAGTAATCATGTCTAACAACTAGTAGTACCTATACCTTAATCGTAAGTGATAGCTACACTTCACTTTCTTTGCCTTCCTCGGTAATGGTGCCAGAAATACTTGTTGGTATTTTTTAACACCACAGATCATCTGGGGTAAGAGATGAGACCCGCAAGCGCATGGAAGATACCATTTTAGCATTTCACCCATGAGTATTCTCAAGGTATCGTATTTATCCCAAAGGAATTCGATGAAACAAAGTAACACTATTCTTATGATCAATACATAGAATACTAAGTAATTATCATGGTAGGGGTGAGTTGATAATATGATAGTGTGACACAAACCTAATCAATCTACTCCTAAAGATAATATAGTCCTAGTGAGAGTTAAGCTAAGAAAGGGTCATTCCTAATATGCTTCTAATATGCATATGCGTAGCCTAAGTAGTGTACACATGGATACGTTAGTGGTGAGTACTAGGGCTTAGTGGTCCAACATATCAGGCACGGGTTTACCTCTGGCAATATCAGAATGATTCCAGCAAAAAGCTTGCGACATAGCAAAACATGGGGGAGTACAAAGGACGAACAGGGCTGTCATCATCTGCCCGTCTACCTCTACCATCCTGTGGGTCTACGGGACATCTAATGCTACTTAGCTATATAAGCATCACGCTTACATGTTAAGTAAATACCTTAAGAGTGATGGTACAAATATCTTCTTAAGGCAATGTCAAATTTAAATATCGTTGAACCAATGTTGGGACCGAGCACTAACTTCTTTATACCAACATATTCATGTTATACTAATTAGACTATAGTGATGGCTTATGGTATTTACAATAACATATTAACATAATTACTATACTATCATAATAACTACTAAACCTATTACATACATGGACTCCACAATCAAACAAGAAACATTTTATCCAAGCATATGAATAATAAAAGACTAATATTATTACAGTGCATAAAAGTCAAATAAAGAAGAAAAGATACATGAGTCATACCTTTCCCAAAATGGACATGGGACTAGAGGCTCCTCACTACAGTCTGAACTCCACAAAGGACTTGGAAGAAGTGTGTATACAAGAGAGTGATTCTTAAGTGGTGTGTGTTGAGAAGTGAGGAGTGAGGGTCCTATTTTTACATCAAGTCAGTCGGTTCCTGCCAAGAGCCGCCTTTAGGAAACCATAGATAGTCGACATGTGGAAGGAGATCGAGTTTGGTGCTAGGAAGAAGTCGGTCGAGCCAGGGATTTGGTGGACCCTTTCCTGGCTCCTCCCGCATTGTGCTTTCTCCTGGAGGCTGGCAGGTGGGCCTTTTGACCACTTCTGGGAGCTACGTCATTGGATTCCCTCGTATACTCCTATAGGTGGGCCATTTGATATGTGTGCCACCACATGTCAGCGTGTGATTTATTGGGATGTCACTTTCTAGAATTCTTGCCTAGGTTTCACTTTAGTTCTATATAAAATGCCTGCATGCACAATTCTATCAAAGTACAAGTGGAACTAGGTTATTTCTAAAAGCAATGCATGTAAGAAATGTCTACTCTATCAAATAATTGGGATATATTGATGGTAAAAATTGGTACTTAATGACTGTCAACATGCAGCCCTCGACGGTTGCACCATCCCCTCCTATTGCATCACCAGGGACATAGCAACCGAAGACGTATGCGAAGGCGGATGGACCGCCCCTGCCGAGCCCTTGTCCGAGGTGGTGATGCCAGTTTCGTACCCTTTTCATGGAACAATTTATAAGAAACATTTGTGACACCACTTCATAAATACATCGACAAAGCCAATGGGCCAACCTCAATGAGCGGCAGAAGACAATGTCCAACCCGCTTTGATGCACGGTTGGGACATCGACAGATTGGGGAACCGACTAAATCCAAGCCGTGTCTATGGCAGTCAGTTGGGGAGCTGGCCAAGCTCCCAAGTCTCTGGGTAGCGATTTGCGCTCCAGAGTCGGCGACAGTCGGCTGGGGAGCAGGTTGAGCTCTCGAGTTCCGAGCCACGATGGTTGGGCAGTGTCTTGAGCTTCAGAGGGACCAGTGGTGCGTGCCACGGGGGAAGAAGGAGCGGCTCGGCTTTTTCTCTCACCCTTATCTTGGCAATGCTGGCAACGGGCCTTGTTGCTCGTTTCCTTTCAACCCGGACAACCACTTACTCTCACTCATTCGAGCCAAAACATCCTCCTCATAATCCTCTGTCGGTGTCTCTGAAGGGGACTCACCAGCAGCCCTCACTGCTTGCACTGCGCTCAAGTGTTTATTTCGACGAGCCTTGCACTTGTCCTTCCTCTTTTCTCCACTACAGCACGAGCAGCCCTCGCCACCCTCTCCTCCCTGCCTTCCGACATCTTGTGGAGGTTGACGGCACAATAAATCCCCCGAGTGGAGGGCCGACCCGCAGCTAGTGGAAATGGTTGGGGCTCGACATCCCTCACGACCCTCGCCCCCATGAGGTCCTACATCCTCCAGGAGAGCTCACACCCTAAAAGCTCGAGCATCAACTCCCGCTTCGGATCTTTTAAGCCCAACTAGAGTCACATCGGGTGATCTTCGGCCCGGATTGGTTGGATCCTCCACTCAACGAAGGTGTGGAGGATGGACTCGCCTGTGAGGCCCTCCACCTTTAGAGCATCCACCTGGTCGAGGATGGGCCTTAGCTGACCCATCTGCTTGTTCGGGACCACCTAGCACTAGGACTCCTAATACATCGGAGGCTTGCCGGTGAAGGACAAGAGAGTGGGCTCATCGTTTCAGATGTAAAGCAACTCATAGTGCTAGCCTTTGAGGGAGGAGGGTGGGCTGAGGTTTAAGTAGTGTGGCTGCTATCCTTGGACCTAGATGCAGGCACCACCAATGACCGAGAGCGACGAGTTGTTGGATGTCACGCGTACCCAAAAGAAATGCCGCCATAGGTTTATGTGTGGCTCGCTCACCAGATATGCTTCACACAAGGTGATAAACACCACAATGTGAAGCACGTCGTGCGGTGTCAAATGGTGGAGCACCATCCCATACTTGTGCAAGAGCCACGGAGGAAGATGTGCACTAGCAGCCCTAGCCCCCACATGTTGAAGTCGAGGAGCAACACTACCTCGTCGTAGTGCAGCTCGGGGATGGGCTCCCCGGCGTTGAGGTGGATGGTGTGAGAGTCATGCGCCGACAAGATCACCTTGTCGACTAGGTTGGCGATGTGGGACGTGACTACACACAACTTCATCCACGAGGAAAACGAGCAAGGAGCAGAGATCTATAGTGGAGGTAGTGGAATTGGCATTTCCCCTGCTCTTGCTTGCAGCTCTCTCAGTGTCTCTCTGGTTTTATAGGGAAAAGAAAGGGTGCGGAGGAAATGGCGAGGCGAGGGGGCAAACGAGAAGGCAGGCGATGCGCTGAGCATTTATAGCTCCAACACGTCAATGTCAAGGCAAGCGGGTAGGTGCGCTTGAAGAACGTGCCACTACCCAAGTCTCCTTGTAACTAGTGTCAGCTTAAAGTCAAGAAACTACCCACGCCCCTCGAAACCGACATTAGTATGAAGTCGAGCGACATCCCCTCCTCCACAACATGACAAACGCAGGCCACCTCGCTTAAAATAGTAGGTCGAGGTAAGGCGGGTAAGTTTCCAACCCACTTCTAGGGTCCAATCGATTTCTGAGTTTGAAGATCTACTAGTAAAATGGGCCCCAATGCTGCCTGAAATGAACCAATGTGAGGGATGAATGACACAGAATGGCTCGCTAATGGTGACCTCAGGGCCTTTCAGATGCCCCTGACATCTCTCAGTCCATATCCGAGTCTCAGCTCGGTGACACTGTAGTATCCCTCGAAGGGTCGGCACTGAGCCGCCCGAGCCCCCGGACGACCCAGGAACTATGCGAGTGTCCTGAGCGAGATTTAGTGGAAGCGTGGGCAACAAGCCAGGACAACCAGATTCCACTCGGATCGACCCAATAGGCAGCTCACTGAGCTCGGGAATTCAGACATCGTGGATAATTCTCGTCCAGCTCAACTACTTCGAGCTACGAACAGCTCACAGACGGCACGAAGCGGATTCGCAAATCCACTAACCCGACCCTAGAAGGGGCTCGAGGCTCACCACAAAACTTAAGATAACAACGACCAAGGTTAACACCCCACTGTCCTGGCCTCAAGTCTAGCGGTGATCCCAAATGAATTGTGAACCAGTAATAACGCATTTATCAAATTCTTGTAGTCCTGTGTTTCAAGGTCCATGACATGCTGCCGAATTCGATTCTGACTGGTTGAACAGCTCGGCCGAAGGCTCAAGGGCTACTAATGGGGTCCTATACCCCGAGTATCGAGGAATACGGAATCATACCCGAGTGTGGGATGACCTAGGCTGTGCTCGACCCCCGACAAGAAGGAACACGACGCTTGAGCCCCGACCATCATGGTCGAGGTAGGGAGCCCAGCCGAGCTCGAGCTCGGGAGCAGAATGTAGATTGCGGCATTCAATGAGGGCATGAGCTAAAGAAACTGCCTTTATTACCAGAAGGAAAGCCACACACAACCTAACCTTGCCAACACAGTGCTTGCTGATGCCTCCCCCGACCCATCCCGTTCGACGTGGAGACGTGCATGCGCCACAGTATGACGCGGACTTGTGCCAAGACCGGACCAGGTATACGGCCATGAATTCGATGACCCAAGGGGGACCCAGGAAATCCACAAGAGAGACACGAAACAATGTACCGCCCGCCCCATTTATTAGGAGTTGAGGTAGATAGAACACTCCCTAACCGACTATAGAAGGGGCCTAAGGCCTCCTTTTCGTGGGATAGGGACTAGAGAGATAAAGTTCCACCACAAACTCGCTTGCAACTCTGAACACAACACCTTTGAAGTAACAAAGATCAGTGGAGCGACCGAGACTGGAAGTAGGGCATTCGTGTGAACCAGTATAAATTTCTTATGTCTTTGTAGCTAGGCTTTCAAGGACAAACATGCATAAATGATACTAGTCAGTGACCTAAAGCCAACACCAAACATATCCGAATCTTTTAGACTTGTCCCAAAAAATCTGCACCAGGCCGAACATATCCAAAACCTAGTTGACTAGTTGTGTTCCAGGTTTAAATCACCTATTGACCCCCCCTCTTGGTAACTTTCATCCTCTGCAGAGAGGTAATACCCAACTCTTGTTTAATTAATTTTTTTGTATCAAGGTTACAATGATATAAAGGGACTGAATATCGGCTACTCGATCAGATGTTGATGGGTTGATGTCTCTAGTCTATGATGATAATGATGAATCTAATATGGTGTTGTGTTGTATATTATCTCAACTCAGTGCCCCTCTCCCACCTTTTACAGGGATTTAGTGGTCCGAGATTACATATTTGATGAGTCCTTGTTGCTTATATCGCTAATTTCTGTATCTAATCTTGATGTGGTTATTTCCTTCCGTGTTTGGTGGGTGTCTAGATATTAATCATCTTTCCAATTGTGAGGGTGCGTCGTTTAGAACAGCCACACACAATGTCGATGTTTGGAATCAATATTTGGGAAAACTACTGAGTTCCCCCTTTGATGATTTGGAGTGGGGCGTGTGGCCCATGTGGTGACATGGATGATGGATGATGCTCACGCGACATTGAGAACACATGTGATTTAACCCTGGTTTAGGCTGCCCGGAGGCTAGGAGCCCTACATCATGCTTGTCAAATTGAATCATTAGGAGCTGTTACATGAGAGAGCTCTCCCCTTTTCTCTAAGAGAGAAACACTCCCTCTCTTGGTCCCGAGGCTTCCCTTTTATATTCAAGGCATCACTCGCAAGATAGATCGAGCCGCCTTTCCTTGCGCATCTGATGCTCATTCTTTACTCCCACCTACCCGCATCCTATCGGGGTAAAAAGTTACTAGTCTTGCAAGATTTCTCCATATCTACCCTAGTGAGGGAAGCAATCCTGGTGGCGCCCTTGATAGGACCCCTGACGGTCACACCGCCTGACACACATCGTGCATAACCCATTTTTCCATGCTTTGAAGGCGCAGACCCTGAGTCGGCTCGCAGGTTTAATCGGCTGCCCACTTGAGTGCACACCAGGCACACATTACTTCTTCATACCGTTGATCTACTCTTATCCAGTCAAAGGAGCCAATAAGAGCGCTTTGAAGTGGCTCCGGCATGACTGTGCCAAAGGGGAGATAGCTCTCGCAGGCCTTAAGTCACCCTATGAAGGATTGGTGCGGGTTGACAAAGAGCCACAACGAGGTTCGAACCCTAGAGTAGAGTGGACTGATGATGGGCCGTAGCAGTTCCAACCCGTTTAAGCCATCTGATCTCCTTGCGCGCATAACTCGGATATTTTTCTAGTGTCCGAAAGTAGGTTCAGAGGTGGTAGATGGGGAACCCCGTTCCCGTAACACTAATACACACACACATACAAAACATAGAATCTTTTGTTAGGGTGATGCCTCGCGCCGTGACACCGCATTACATACCAAATGGACCATAAGTTACAACATAATAAAACTTTGCAAGTATGACATATAAAATTTCAAAATACATCGAGTTTCGTAGCGGAATAATTAGCAAAATTATAAAACAATCCATACTTAAGCATTTGCATCATGTCCCGCCCAAGGACACGTTGCATTATCAACAATTCACACTGGCAGCGAGTCAGGTTCCCATTGCATCGTCCATCCCTCAAAAGGTGATGCTTCATCCAGTAAGCCCGAGTTATCATTCACATCATCAAAATTATGCTCACCTCCAAAACATTAATTGACAAACCCTAAGTAAGTAATACTCAGCATGATATACCCGTCAAAAGACTTTCCAGACCATTTACAAACATGCAGCGGGAAATATACTAGCAATTGATACTATTTTGCAAACAACATAGCCTAATTGTGGATCTCTATGGTTAAATTACAGCAGCAAGTTTTAAGTTATGCAAGAAAGTAGATTTAGTTGACAACTACACCTAATACATACAAGTTAAAAGCAAAAAAAATGTTCAATTCAGATATGATCACAATAATAAAAATTTCCACTTCTTACTATGTGACGGCGGCAAGAACAAGCGGCACTCATATCCGCGAGTAATGGCGATCATGATCATTTTACTACCGCAGGACAAACCTGATAACATGACACGTACGAACTTCATGAAGTCACATACAACACCCTTCTCGACTGTCGTATGTGGCAATCTTTCTCAAGACACCCAATGCCGAAAAAGGCTACTGTCTAGGACAGTGGGTTCCTACATGTGATGGTATACCGGGTCCAACTATTAGCGGATTTACTCCCGATTTGTCCTCTCAAAGCCAACCTAGGACAAGGGCATGATCATTCGACGCCTAGGTAATCAGAGTACATCGGTTTACTAGTGCCCATATCACTAGCATATCATCGGTATGTTTAATACTTGTTCAAAGGACCGACTACGGCTCGGTCCTCAATCGACACAGACAAGTCTATGCACGTAAGACACATCCCTACAGCTCTCTACCACCTGCATGGTCTCCAATTTCCATTTCTGATCCAACATCTAATTCCAATATTCAACCAATTATCCCACAAATTTTATATCTTGCAAGTAGATTTCAACTACTCGACTTCTGCCATCATCCAAGCCTAATTAGCATAGAAAAGTAGTAATCCATGGTTGGTATACCCATTGCACTAAGAGTTTTAATGGCCATGCAAGTGGAGTTTTCATGCAATGTCTAGACTTAATGCACACAATACTACTACTCAACATCAGCAAATGTAAAGTGAAGGATCAATAAAAGGTCATATGATAAGACAGGGGATTACCTTGCTCAATGACAAAGTCAGTAGCAATAAGATCAGTAACTTCCTCCGAGTTGAGATCATCAACGTTCTCCTTCGGCTCGTACTCTACCGATATGCATATGCACATGAAAACTGCAAATTCAGCAATTTAATACGTGAGTATTATCATAATGCATATGGATTCTCAACTTAACATAGATAAACATAGGATGTAATGTTTAGGCTCTGAGATGATTATATTTGAAAAGATTAAGCATTAATTACAGAAGTTTATTTATAAGTCATATAGTTCGTATACCATACATAAGGGTGGTAAATAATTCCTAAAGATCCAATGGTCAGATGAAGATTAAACTTTTTCTGGGGATACTATATCAGGTAAATGAAATTATAGCAAGTTTGCATAATTTTCTAATGGCTGGATTGTCCACAATTTATTTTTAAAGGCTCATAGTTAAAGCAAATTTTGACCAAACACTGTGTACTTTCAGGAAAATGAAACTTGTCCAATGTGTAGATCTAGGTACATGGAGTCCAGCAGAGTTTGTTTCATATTTTTCGGATATGTCTATCAGTTTCTATAGATTTTCTAAGCTTGCCATTGTTTCCTGGCATTAATTAAATGGCAAGCATTTGGAAAAAATATTGGGCCAACCAGCAGCAAGCAATACCAATCCGCAGGGATTCTTGGCGCGCTGGATCAGCAAGGCGTCACACGGGATCCAGCTGAGGGGTTCGAGCCCCAGCCATGGCCCCGTGGGCGGCGCTCGCGGGAGTGCCGTCCACTGCTCTTTTCCTTGCCCTGATTGAGAGAAAAGGATCCAAGAGAGATGGGCCGCACAATGGAGAGGAAAAGAAGGCCCGGGGCGCACTGAGGAGTTGTGGCAGCGGACGGCTCCGAGGAAGAAGGCTCCGATTCGCTCTCCCTATGTAGGAGACGAGGAATGGGATGCCGCTGGAGTTTGCTCACATCCAGGCACAACACTTGGCGATCCGGCCGAGTGGAAGGGGCAGAGGAGGGACGGCGCTACGGAGTCCTTCGCTGGACGGCAAGGCGATGGTGGAGTGTGTGAGTGGAGAAGAGGGGAGCGTTGGGGTTAAAAGGAGCTGCTCTTCGACTGCTGCGGTTGGCTTCGTGGCAGCGGTCTTATGCCTCGCCGGAGATACGTGGGAGGAAGAGAGGAAGAAGAGAAGGGAGGCTGATATGCCGCTCCCACCTGGGATTTATTATTTATTTATCTGAACTACTTATCATCTTAGACTTCAAAATTTTGAAAACAAATAGTTCCTGACCTTCAAAATTCGTAAATATTGACAGGAGTGCTACTCAGACCATAAAATAACTTTTGGAGAACCTATTTGAATTGGGACAAGAAGATTTTGAATTACAATGTTCGCTCTAATTTTCTTTATTTTAATTTAATTAACAAATACACAGATTTAACAATTAAAAATGAATGTTCAGGGGCTTCAAATATAAAGCTTGCTCTGCATATTTTGCTCACATGATTTGTACTTCAAAAGTAAAATTGCTTCCACCTCATTGCTCATTGTCTAACACTACAGGAAACTCGACCATTTGAGACGGCTAGACTAATTTTCAACCACCGGCCGTCGTAAAATACTTAACTTGCGACGGCCCGCACTGGCCGTTGTAAATTAGATTGTTCCCTATGGTTGCGGGACCATAGTGGTCGTAAAAAACAATGTCGTCATAAATAGGAGCTTGACTTGCGACGATATAACCCTAAACGGGCGTAACTCCTTGAGCCGTTGTAAATAGGAGCTTAATATACGACGACGGACCCTAATGTCTTCGTATGTTACACAACCTCGTAAATGAGGGGATATATTCCAGACCCGCGTGGCCCCGCTCTCCATTCTTCCTCACAGACGCTGTTGTCGCCTCTCTCTCTCTCTCTCTCTCTCTCTCTCTCTCTCTCTCTCTCTCGCCGCCGCCCTCGTCGTCCCACGCCGGGCCACCCGACGGTCGGCCGCCTCTGTCGCGCCCGACAGCCGGCTTCGACGCCCACCTCAGCGCCCACCTCGGTGCCCGACGCCTGCCCCGACGGCCGGCGCCGCCAACGAGCTCGGCCTGCCGTCGCCGCCCTCCCCGACGCCCTCCCCAACGCGCTGCCTCCCCCAAATCGATGTTGGCTGCCTCCCCCAAGTCGCCGCCTCTTTATAGTCGGGCGCCTCTACATTGATAGTTAGGTTAAATTTTTTTTCTTCTCCATTGCCTCTCTATTGCTAGTTAGGTTTAATTTGTGCTTGTTTAGATGATTATGCTTAGATGATAATTTTTTGATAATTTGTGCTAGTTAGACAATTATGCTTAGATGATATTTTTTGCTTAGATGATTATGCTTAGGTTTAGATAATTTTTTGCTTAGATAATTATGCTTGCTTAGGATTAGATAATTTTTGTCTTGGTCTTGTTATTTTGATTGCTTGATTGTTTAAGTACTATATGTACCTATCAAGGTGTCTAACTGACACCTCCCTCGGACCTGCTCGAAAGTAGCCCGCAGTGGTTTGATGTATTTTCGGTGGGCTAGTCCTAGTAAGATCGAACGCAGTGAACGATGAACGTAAGGGATTTATATGGTTTGGGCCACCTGGGCGTAATACTCTACACCACGATGGTTTTTGTGTGTGTTGTATTGCTCAAGCGTGTGTCTGGGTCTAAGCCAAGATGTCTAAGTCGATGGCTTTCCGATCCTTTTATAGTCCAAGGCCAGACAACTTACAAGTGGGGCCCGGGGCTCGACAGGTGGCCCCGGGAGTCACCAAATCCAATCTAAGATCTGGGAGTAAATGCTATCTCCTGACAATGGCTTCAATGTGCCGTCTAGCCATGCCCTGCAGCAGGGCTACACATAGCCCCTCATGATGGATGGGCGCATCCCGTCCGTCTTGTCGCAGCCTCCCATTCATACGCCGTACGTAGTAGTGCGGCACTGGCCCGTCATAACAAGATTGGGTACTGACCCTCTTCACTTATGAGTGCGCACCCCTGCTTACCTAGTGAAGGCGCGTGTACTTACTGCTTGGACACAGTGGACATGCCTTACTTTACTCCTGCTTCCTTCCACTCCCCGGTAGCCGTTAACCAAGTGGCTGTGCTGGGGCCCACTTCTGGAGGAAGGCCTATGCCTGACGCTGCAAAACACGTGGCAGCGCCGGACCCTTCCTCGATGGAGAGGCGGGTCCGGAGCTGCGGAGCACGTGGCTGCACTAGACCTCTCCTCATCGGGGAGGAAGGTCCAGAGCTGCAGGACATGTGGTAGCGCTGGACCTTCCCCCAGCGGGGAGGCAGGTTCGGAGATGCAGGTCCGGAGCTACGGGAGACGTGGCAGCGCCAACCGCGCCCTCAATGGAGAGGTCCAGCCTGAAGCTGCGACGCACGCAGAAGCTCCGAGCCTCCTCTCAGTGGGAAGCGGGTCCGGAGGTACAGGACACGTGGTGGGGTCAGGCCTACCCTCAGCGGGGAGGTTGGTCCAGGAACTGCGCGTCACGTGGCTTACGCCAGGACCTGCCTCCATGGGAGGCGGGGCCCAGCACATCATCTTCATTGTATCTATGGGTATCCGGTCCGCTAGGTACCGACAGTACCTAAACGAGCTTCGGGCCGACTTGGGCTGACATAGCCTATTTAGGGCCCTATAAGGCTCATTTAGTGGTAAAGTATGTGTCTAGACGGACACGGAGGCAAACGACGACGGTGAGGACGGCAAGCACCCGCGCGTGGATGATGAACCCTGATGGAGCGGTTTCATCTCTGACCCACTTATGACGGATAACACTAAAGTTGTCGTAAGTTAACGACGGCTCGGGATAGGGCATAACGTTCGACGCCTAACCCTAAAGCCGTTCGACTATTAACGGCGGGCCCCGACAGGGTATAACTTGGGACGGCTGACCAAGTTCCCTATCTCTCTCGTTCTTCCCCCCCTATATCTCGTTCTTTCCTCTCTCTCGTAAATGGCTCAAATGAAAGATTAACATAACCTATACAATATGTGTCACCCGTTTGGAACCGGGCAGTCTCACATGCGTTACTCTTGTGAGGCATGTAGGTTCGGAACTGTCCCTTTTTGATAGCCTGGGAGTGATCGAGGGGGTGTGTTAAGACGAGACACGGGTCTGGATCTAGACGAGGTTTCGACAGTGTAACCCTAATGTACTCTACTGCACCATTTTCGGGCATGCAGTTAGAGAACAGCGGGGTTATGCTGTCAAAATTTCGTCTGGATCAGCATCTCATCATAAGCACATTCCTATCAGTCACTCTTGGGTGGGTTTAGCACCTACCTTTTCAATAGATGTAGGGATGTGACACTAAACAATGTATAAAGTAATGATAATTTCTCTGACTTTAAACTGCAGAGGCGGACGAAGAGGACTCACTTTGTCGGTCCTCCTTTGGTCCCTAGAGAGAAGATCGTGATTCGGCTGGTTGGAGACAGGTAAGAAAATCTTAGTGTTCAATTTTGGTTTCTTTTGGTTACTTAATTAATGATTCAAGAAATATTTTGTAGCTTTTGATACGACTGGTCCTTCACCGGTACTACACACCACAGACCTGTGAGCGGTGTCATCGGGTCCTTAGTGCGTATGCACTATTCTGGTGTCATCTATGTAGTGGCCACTACTTCGTGGGATGACTATGCTCGTGTCTCTCACAAGGAGCATGCCACCGTTTAAGAGGCCATATGGGCTGATTTTAGGGTAAGTACGTTACATACAATTTCTAAATTTCAATTCTTAAACTCTTTTAAATTATTAATATATAGCTTTTGAATATCTCCTTTCTTATAGGAAATGTATTGTTTAGAGGACCCGGACGACCCAAGGCAGGTTCAGCTTGCGAGGGACGTATTCAACCACAACGCTCGGAAGGTAGTGCAGCAAGCTTTGTCGAACGCTTGTACTCAAGCGATCAACGACTTCTTGAGGTGAAACCAGCACGACGTGCGAGCATTCTGACAGGAGAGCGATAGGAATTTGACGGAGGAGGTGTACGCGGAGGTAAGTTGGGTGTAGTAAATATTATTTCTGATAATTTTGTTAAAGAATTTAATGGTCTACAAATATGTGCAGGGTAACGTGAACTGGTTGCAGGGTCGACCCGATGACTACCGGGCTCTTTGTAGGTATTGGGCTAGCGATGAGTTCAAGGCTAAGTCCAACAGGGCTTGGGAAATACAACGACGGCCAAGATGGCCACTTTAGTTTAGCTAAATGAATGATAAGTATGTCTAACTTATTTTTATATATTCATAATATACTGATCGTACCAACATGTATTGACAGGAGCGCAAGATGAGGGTGGAACCGACCCCTACTCAGGTCTGGAAGAGAAGTCACAAGGACCCTTCTCAGTCGGAGTAGTGCAGTCAGCTCGTAGCTGAGCGGCTAATATGTTTCAAAATCATTCAAATTAATTATAACTATCTCTATTGTTGAACTTATATGGTTTTCTTCTTTTTCAGGCTAGGTACGAGCAAGACATGGCAAAAATTTTGATTGGGAACATGAGCCAATCTATCCTCAAGTTGCGTATGCAAGCGGAGGCGTCAAAGCCCACGAAAGGTGGGTTGCTCCTTCATTTTGTTGTTGACAATTCAAGATAATTTAATTTAATATGCATGCTTCGTTGGTGGGCATATTGAGTCTTCGTGTCTCAAAAGAGACATAGAGGTGCATGCCCCCCAACAAAGCTCTGAAGAGAAGCTTGCGCAGCAAGAGGAGGCGCACAGGATCGCGATGGAGGCCGCGATGTCATACCAGGCCGCCTGCATGGCTTAGATGCGGGAGGCGGTGTTGGTAAGAAATAAAAACTAAAGTAATTTAAAATCATCGCATTTTAATAATATGTAACATCTAATGTTTGCAATGATAGTCCCTAGCTCGACAGCAAGGAGGGTAGATCCAGCTACCGCCACTACCACCACCACCGGTGCATCCACCGCTGCCAGTGCAGACCACGCAAGACACACCTTCTTCGATAGTTCAGGTAACCAAAACTATACTTATTCTAGTCTTACTTCATCAAACATAGTTTAGTCTAACTCAACTTAGCTAAATTAAGCTCAATATGATCAATTCTAGCTTATTTAATCAATTTTAGTCAAAAGCAAAGTTTCAAACTAATAAACATGTCTAACTACTTACATGTATTGCAGGGATCAGTGATGGAGGCTCAAACATCGCCGCCGTCGATATTGGTGCCTCGAGTGACGTGCGGCGACGATGTATACGGCACCGGAGGTAGTAGAGGGGCTAGTGTATTGCCCCTCTTGTTCGGTTTATGTCGTTGTCATATGATGGGACATTTCTAATGTATATGAAGTTTGTGAATTGTGAAGTGATGCTATATGTGTTGTTGTATACTGTGATGCTATTATGTGTTGTTCCTGTGTTTCTGGCTATCACGCTGGGTAGTTTTTTCTGTTTTTAAGAAAAATATAAAAACCTTATTTAAGACGGTTTTTATACAATACTATCATAAATAAGGCATCTACATTTTACGACGGCTGGTCTGGCCGTCGTAAATAAGCCATATTAATTTACGATGGCCGAAATAACCATCGCAAATAAGGCCCTTATTTACGACGGCCAGGTCAACCGTCGTAAATAAGGAGGCCCAGCCCACCCACCTACGGCCGTCATAATTCAGCCGGATTCCTGTACTGTAAACACTATTTAAATTTAGATTCAAGACATTTTCTAAAGTAGCTCAGTTCAGGATTTAATTCGAAAAGTAAGGAGGCTTGAAAACATGAAATGTTACACCGGCCCAATCTTCTATGCTAAGATAGAATTAAATCGTAGACTTGTCCCATCTGAGCTCATCCCCATGTTACTGGTATTGACAAATTTGATCTCAAAGGCATCCATATATACTCAAACTTAATGAGAGTGATGATATAAAACTAGAAGAAATAGAACAAGTCTCGAGTAATGACTTGTAGCAAGAAGAACACACGAGCCTCGACAGTAGCTGGAAAAGGCTAAAGTTGAGTTTTTGTGCGACAAACAACAAGCTATGTTAGTTTTGGTGGAGAGTTTGCTAGATATACCAAGAAGCATGGTCATCAAGGTAGGATCAGAGATTGATGGTTCGGGCAATTCTTGGACTATTCTAATTTATCCTTTTAATGCCTCTTTTGCTGATGATTCGCCTGAAGATGAGGAGAACCCCCTGATCACAACGGCAACCCCCACCCGTTCAATGGCCCCGTCCTTCCCGGACCAGACCCTTTCGCTGGATGGATCCCCGAGCAGGAATTCCAGCAGCCAGAGCAGGAGGACTTCCAAGTTCAAGACCATGGGCAAGTCCAGGTAGATTCCTTGGAGACCTCTGGGCATAACCCAAGCCTAAACTCTTCAGTTCCTTCCCACCGTTCAGGCTTCACTCCTGAGGACAATGGCAAGCAGCCGATGATTGAGAACAGTAGGGAGAATGAGGTGGAAAGTGAGGATGTTCATTTTTCAAGAATGATTGCAGAAGGAATGCAGCGGTGGCTTGCCAAGGCAGGAGAAGGAAAGCCCACAAGCTCTCTTTTGCGGTGCAACTGGAAAGAAGTGAAGGTGCAGCAAAGAAGGTCTGCGTGCTCTCTCACCCCCTGAAGAAGTGGACCAAGCTTTATCCAAGTCAGTGCAAGCTTCTAATCCTATCCAGTGCATGATCACCAGATCCTCTGCTAAAAGCAAAGGAATCTCACCGATCGTGGAAGATGAAGTCAGAAGAAGCCCTCAGGTTAGCTGCGCAAATAAGGGACGCAAGGTCCAGCTGGAGTCAGTGGAAGCAGCCAGAAAAGTAATACAAGCGAAACGCAAGGCTTCCAGGGGTAATTCCTTATCTCATAAAGGTAAATGCTCCTTTTGTTATAACTTCCCGGAATTAAATGATGTATCTAATGCTAATGAATCTCTCCCTGAAATTCCCATCAAAGTATTTATCAGTTGCCACCAAACATTGCCGAATTTCTCCTTCGGAGATTACGGCGGAGCACCTCCTATAGGTGGGCAAATGGGCCGGGCCAGATGGGCCGGCATGAAAGCCCGCAAAAAAGCATGACCCGAACCCGGCACGACCCAAAAAAGCGGGCCCGGGCCAGCCCATAGCCTAGTCCGGGCCGTGCCCAAATCTGGACATCCAGCCCGTCGGGCTTGCATACACGATCCGTTTAGACCCGGCACGGCGGGCTAGCCCGGCCCGACACGGCCTGTTTATGCTCAAATAATGTTTTTTGTTGTTTTTAGTGTCATTTTAACTGAAACGGGCCACGGGCCGGCCCGACTCGGCACGTTTAATTTGAGTTCGGACCGTGCCCAGGCCTGGACCTTCGGCCCGCGGACCGGTCCAGCACGGCCCGATTTTTTCCCAGACCGTGCTGGGTCGAGGCTTTTTAGGCACGAGCCCGGTCGGGCGCACGGCCGGTTGGCCACCTATAGCACCTCCTGACTCCTAAGGTTGAAGATGTTGAAGATGGAGCTTTCCCGAGTAACAAGTCAAAGCGTGGAAGGACCGAAAGAGCTGCTGGGGGTGGGAGAGATGCAATGGAGCTCCAAAGAAGAAGTTGGGACAATGCTGCAGCAGAGATGTCTTTTGTGTTTGTGTGTTATTCTGTTTCGAGAACTCAGTTTGACAGTTGTTTGTGGTATGTGCGGTCTAGCGGTTGGATGTGGCAGTGGTTGAACTATTCGGTTTTTAATAATTGGGTTTATCTTTCATGGCCGCGTTCTGCCATCGCTATTATCTCAGAGCTTCCTTTGGTGCTCTTTTTCTACCTCTTTTAATTTTTACCCTACGGATTCCTGGCACTTAATCAAACAACACTGCAATGTCTTATCCTGGAATGTACGTGGTGCTTCCTCCTCAGAAAAACAACAGCAATTCGTCAGCTTATAATTACAACTAACTGTGATGTGGTCTGCCTACAAGAAACTAAACGTGAAGACATTGATCCAAGTTTTTTACGCAAAGTGGCCCCTAAATGCTTTAATGAATATTCTTTCTTTCCCTCTTTGGGCTCTGCGAGCGGTCTCTTGGTAGGATGGAAGGGTTCCCGATTTGAAGGAAGAACAATATATAAGTCTATATGGGCGATTATCATCCAATTCAAATGTTTGTGAATAACAACAAATGTTACCTTGCGTCTATTTATGGTCCCTGTAGTGAACTTCACAGAACTGAATTCTTACAATGGTTTGAGACCTTGGAGTTGGAAATGCAGGACAATTCTTGCTGGATGTTTGTCGGAGACTTTAACATGCATCGATATCATAATAACAGAAATAAATCTGGAGATAATGTCACCTATACCAGGATCTTCAACGAAATCATCAGTCATTTGGGCCTCATTGAAAACCCCCTCAAAGACAGAAAATACACATGGAGCAATATGCAAGAAGTTCCGTTGCTTGAACAGTTGGATTGGTGCCTAGCAAATCCGGATTGGTCAAGTAAATTTCCAGACACTATGATGACAGGTCTTCCTCATTCAACTTCAGACCATGTGCCAATCCTAATTTGAATCACAACCGATATTGCTCGGACTCAAATCTCAGGATTTCAGCATGTTGTACAGGCCTCCTGGTCCTCTGAATGTGCTCATCGAAACAAAGCAGTCAGGTTTTCTAATAAGCTACGACAGACTCAGAAGTGGTCCAGAACCCTAAAAAACCTCGCGGGAACAATAAGAGAATGCAAGCTGGTTCTTCAGATACTTGATACCATTGAGGAATCCGGAAACTTATATATTCAAGAATGGAATTTTAAAAGGATACTATGGCACCATATCACCAAACTACTTGGCTATCAAAATTCCTACAGGAAAAGATACACAATCAGATAGACGAAGCTTGGTAATCAGTCTACGAAGTTTTTCCATGCTGCTGCAGCTGAAAGGTACCGAGTCAATAAAATCTTGGCGCTTCAAGATGAAGGTGGTAACTTAGTCTATTAGCATGAGGATAAGGAAAAATTAATCTGGCAAACTTTTAAGGAAAGAATGGCCCAATGCAAGAACCCAACTATGCTTTTCAACATTGAAAGTCTTGTCCCCAAATTTGATTGTTTATCTCAGCTTGGAAGACAAGTAACTAAAGAGGAAATTGAGGAAATAGTGCATGCAATGCCAAAAGACAAGGCCCAGGCCAGATGGTTTCAACGGTCTCTTCAAAACTTGCTGGAACATTATAAAGGATGATGTTTTTGACCTCTGTGATGAATTTTTGTAAGGAATTTAAGCATTGAATCAGTTAATACTTCCTACATCACTCTAGTGCCTAAGACATCAAACCCAACAATGATCAATGATTATAGGCTAATCTCCTTGCTTAATGGGGTACTAAAGATCATCACAAAATTTATGGCTGAAAGACTGCAGGAAGTAATTATCCCCATTTTCCATCAAAACCAATACGGATTCATAAAAGAAAGATCCATACAAAATTTATGGCTTGGGGATATGAATATATTCATAAATGTAAAGTGTCTAAGAAAGAAGCAGTGGTTCTGAAATTAGATTTCACTAAAGCTTTTGATATGGTGGAATATTGTGTCATGATTCAAATGATGCAGCAAATGGGTTTCCCAAACAACTGGATTGGATGGGTCATCAACATTTTCCAATCAGGATCCTCAGCAGTGCTCCTCAATAGAATCCCGGTTTGAATCCCGGACAAACCTTTTTATTACAGAAGAGGAGTTCAATAGGGCGACCCACTATAACCGCTTCTCTTTGTGCTTGCTGGAGAACTTCTACAATACATCATTAATGAGGCAATGAGAAGGGGTATTCTGTCTAAGACTTTTGAAGAAACTGGTAACTTGGACTTCCATACGGTTCAGTACGCTGCTGATACACTGTTCATTTTGAAAGCATCTAAAAAAGAACTCTTCTGTCTAAGAGCTCTCCTGACAAGTTTCTCGGAATCAACAGGTTTACATGTCAATTACGGAGATCTTGCCTAGTTCCCATCAATCTTTCGAATGAAAAAGCACAAGTATTAGCTTGCGTTTTTGGCTGTCAGATTAGTAGTTTTCCTATTACATATCTTGGGCTCCCATTGAGTACAAGTAAACCTAAGGTCATTGATAATGCTCCCCTGGTTCATAAAGCTGAACGCCGTCTCTCAGCAACCTCCAGATTCCTATCCCTGGCAGGAAGATTTCAAATCGTCAACTCTGTGCTATCAGTGCCGCCTACATACACAATGTGCACCCTCTTAATATCAGCAACAGTCATAGAGCAAATAGACAAAATTAGAAAACACTGTCTCTGGAATGGTCCTAAATTTCAATCATGCGCAAAAGCTCTCGCTGCTTCGGAGAAATGCATGTTAGCAAAGAGCAAAGGAGGATTAGGAGTCATTGATCTGAAAAAGCAAAATGAGGCTTTGCTAGTGAAGCATTTACACAAATTCTTTAATGGATTAAACATCCCCGAGTTAATCTGATATGGGAAACTAATTACCAGCATGGTTTTACTAACATTACATATAGATTCAAATGTTCTTTTTGGTGGAGAGATGTCACACCTGGTAAAAAAACGACTAGATGCTTTCTACATGTATGCCAGGATCAGTTCAATTCATACATGTGTAGATGAAAGTGAAATACCATAAATAATGTCATGTTCGAGTACATCACCTTATTACATAAAAGACCTTCCAAGTCTAAAAGAAAAGTACATAAGTAGCAGAAAAACATAATAAGGGCTCCAAACACAGGCATTGCACGGGGAATACGTCAGCCTAGAACATCTCATCGGGATCTCCATAGAAGTCCTGGTTGTCCACCTCTTCATCTTCATAGACTGGAGGAAAAATATGCAACTAACAAGTTTGAGTACCAACGGTACTCGCAAGTTGAAAAGTTATGACATGAGGTTCACAACAAGGAAGGCAAATAATGGATAAAGCACTATGGCAATTACAACCTACTCTTAATGTTGTTAAGCACCTACATCTAGATGAATTCCAACCATAAACCCCAAAGTAACCAGATGATGTCCAAACCCAATCCATCTATTAATTAACCATGTGTGCTAATTATGAATTTGGTTCCAAGCCACTCGTGTCCATGAGCACGGCGTTCGAGACAGTTTGATAAAACTCTACAGAGTGTGTATCCTTTATCCACAGTTCATGATTTCATCTCCTGTTGCCAGGAGGACGAAGGTAAACCTCCCTGATGCTCGTGGTAGCTAACCACATTACACACTTCCGTAGGTTTGTGGTCAGGAGATCACTACAAGGTGTTTCCGATGGTTCTCCCGACTTGCAATGGGTACTCTGAGGTTTCACCGCTCCGGCACCTCGAGTATATTTTCCCTCCGCCAGAGAGAAGCCCCCTCTTGAGCCATGCGGATCCCAAGGCAATATTCTTAACCCATTCCTCACCCGTTCAATTACATATGCCACATCGGGAGAGACCAAATTACTAAACCAAGTTGTCCCATATACAACCCTGTGGTGATACTGTAAGGCTTAGCAACTTCCTCCATAAACCGGTCCTTAGAAACCGATAGGTGTCAAGCCCCCAATCCAAGGTCTTGTGCACGCATGCACCAATCCATACAAAACCCTCTATCAGATTCCTATCCACTAAATTCATATTTGCCAACATTTCATGAATCATAGTAATACAAATGTAGATAAGTTGACCATATTAAATTAAGCATAGCTAAGCGTGAACTAATTAATAGTAAAAAACACCCAAAACAAGCGACAAGGAATATTGGAGAATAACTAGAAACATAGCATAGGATTCATATGTTAACTTAGCATGCATCTAACTAAAACTTAACAAAAATGGTGCAAGATGGTCATGGAACTTGCCTCTAAAATAAGCCTGGTGGTCGACGGGAAACTACTACTCTAGATTACAACAATGCATAACAAAATAATAACATACAATAAGAACACATAAAATGCAAACATTTCAAATAAATATAAATTCCTACGCAAAAGTGATTTTATGGTTAATTTAAATTAAAGACATAAGCCATTTATTGACAATTTTGGAGTTAAATGAAATAATTTGAGTTAAACATGTTTTTAGTAATTTTTATACAATTTTTATATTTATTTGAAACCTATTACTATTTTACTAGGAAGTTTTCTCCTTTTAAATATGCCTAAAATAGTTTTATAACATAAAATGTGCATTTTACAAATTTTACACCATTTTTAATAATTATTTCTATGTGCAAATCAATTTTTATGAATTAAATACACTTAAAAAGCATTTTATGATTAAATCAGCAATTTAAATGAATTAATAAAAATATTACAGAACTGAAAATAAATTAAAAACATTTTGAAATTTTTTATAATATTTTTATAGCAACTAGGGATTATTATTTAATTTCTAAAATTTTTAAAGGATTTTCTGCAAAAACAGAGCTATTCCAGAGACTAAAAACAATTTTTATAAAGTCCAGGGCTCATTCTACAATTTTCAAGTATTTATTTGTTATTTTCTAATATTCCGGGGGCTCTAAAATAATTTTTACTTCATTTTACAGTTATTTCCTAATTTCCAGAAAACTCAGGGTTAAATCTGTAAAGTTTTGGACCAATTTGTAATTATTTAAAATTGTCTAGGGAGTTTACTAAACTATCCAGGGGGCCCTCTGTAAAATTACCAACGGTCACGGTTGTTTGAATTTGGGCCGATGGATCTAAAATGAACGGCCCAGATTTAATGTACCGAAGGGGTACGATGGGTTCTAATCTCGGCCGTTCGGACAGATCCGACGGCCGGGATTGGCACGTCGGCTGGGCTCGGGCTGGGCGGCGGCGCGCGGTGGCACCGAGCACGCACGGCGGCGATCTTGCCGGCGACGTTCGAAACACACGCTAGGAAACCAAAACGACGCAGCTAAATGGCGCAAAAGCAAGAGGGTGACGAGGGGAACTCACCGAGGGTCGTCGCACGGCCGGAAATGGGGCGGAAGCTAGTCGGCGAGGATGAGGAGCGTCAGAGCTCGGCGGCACCTGATGAAGTCGGCGACGCAGAGGCGTTCCCTCCCGACGAAGTTGTTCGGCGAACTCCTAAAGACATGGCGCACACGTTAGGCAAACTCTTGAGGCAAGGTATTGGAAGAGTCGATGGGAACAACGTCGCCATTACCTAGCTCGACGGTGGATAGGGTTTGGGGCATCGGGGTGATGAAATTCTAGGGGGATTGGCCGATATTTATAGGGAGATTGGCGGAGTAACTGGCGGCACCATCATTGAGCATGACGGGGCGCTTGATTAGGGAGAAACAGGCGACAATGAGGAGGGGGCAAGTGGGGCGGCTCGGTGCACGAGCATTGCCGCGCGCGCGCGACGCGGCGGGGATGAAGCATCTCACAGGCGGGGCCACCTGGCAGTGGGAGAGAGCGGAGGGGAGGCGCGGGCGCGGAGCGGGCCGACGCAAGGGCAGAAGAGGAAATGGGCCGGGGTGGGGAATTTGGCTAAGGTAAGTTTTCTCTTTTTCTTTTTATTTTCTTTTTCTTTTCTGTTTTGTTTTTCTTCTCCTTTATGATTTGAATTTGTAAACTGAATTTATAGTGAATTTAAATTTCAAAAAAAATTCACACAATCATTTAAACATGATGCAATTGCCTTATATGAATTTTATTTCCCAAGAAATTTTTTTTTGTAGCTCTTCAAAATTTTATTTTACACATTTTTTCCTGTTCAAAATTTGGGTGTTACAATTCTACCGCCCTTAAAAGAAATCTCGCCCTCGAGATTTGGACGGCCTAAGAACAGATTGGGAAGCTCCGTCTTGAGGTCTTCTTCTCTTTCCCACGTTGTCTCTTCTTCTGAGTGATGTTTCCATTGGACTTTGCACATACGAGTAACTTTATTCCTCGTAACTCGTTCTGATGTCTCAAGAATCTTAATAGGTTGTTCTGCATAAATAAGGTCCTCTTGCACATCTACTGCTTCCAATGACAACTGTTCTTCAGACACTCTCAAGCATTTCTTTAATTGCGACACATGGAGTACGTCATGCACGTCTGATAAGTGTGATGGTAAATCGAGCCGACATTCTACTTCTCCTCTTTTCTTCAATACCTTGAAAGGACCAATGTAACGGGGTGACAATTTGTCCTTCACCTTGAATCGTCTCAATCCCCTCGCTGGTGACACCTTGAGATACACAAAATCACCAATCTCGAATGACAGATCACGACGCCGAGTATCTGAATAACTCTTCTGCCTTGATTGAGCCGTCTTCAAATTCTTTTGGATTTCTTGCACTTGTCTCTCAGTTTCTCTCAATACTTCAGGCCCAAATACTTGACTTAATCCAGTTTGATTCCAAAACAACGGTGTTCTGCACTTTCGTCCATATAATGCTTCAAACAGAGACATCTTCAAACTGGCTTGATAACTATTGTTATAAGAAAACTCAGCATATGGTAGGTTTTTATCCCAGCTTCTACTATTTTTCAAAGGACACAGTCGCAACATGTCTTCGAGAATTTGATTAGTGCGCTCTGTTTGACCATTAGTCTGTGGATGATAGGCTGAACTAAAATTCAGACGAGTATCCATGGACTCATGCAACTTCTGCCAAAATCAGGATGTGAACTGAGTACCTCTGTCTGATATTATCTTCTTCAGAACTCCATGCCAACATACGATCCTTGACATATTGAAAGTGCATCTAGGCATCCCCGTGGGTTTTGAATGATTGATGATGACAATTAAGAGGCTAATGAGCTTAGTTGATCTTAAGCACAGGTACAAGGATTGAAATGAGATGAAAACCCTCAAAAAGGAAAAGGCTAAAACTGGTGCCAAAGACTCAAGCGTAGAAATTAGGGTTTCTATGATATTGAACTTATGTGAGCCGTATCAAGTGAGAGGGTGGTTGTATCATGTGCATTGAGATCATACCAAGGGGCTCAAAGTGGTGGTTTAGAGGAAAACCTAAGTGAGAAGCTACTTATGTGAGCCGTATCATGTGAGAGGGTGGTTGTATCATGTGCATTGAGATCATACCAAGGGGCTCAAAGTGGTGGTTTAGAGAAAAACCTAAGTGAGAAGCCTAAAATGAGAAAAAAAACCTAGGAGGCCGGACTAGTCCGGGCCTCAGGGCCGGACTAGTCCAGCCATGGCAGACAAGTCTGTTTTGAGACGGACCAAACATCTCTAGAGTGAACCTAAGTGAATTTGGATCTAAGTCCGAGAAGTCCAGACTTGTTCGTTTTTGGATGGACCAAAGCTCTCTGGAGAAGTTCGGACTTGTCCGTTTGGGTACGGACTTGTCCGTTTGAGACTTAGTGTGACAAACCGAGAGAAACCCAAGGGGTCCGGACTAGTCCGGGCCAACCCAAAAAAGTCCGTTTTGGAAAGGACCAAGTGGTTCTGTTCCACTTCGGACTAGTCCGTTGTTGACCAGACTAGTCTGTTGTCTAGTGACCGTTTGAATTTGGAAATATGGCGGGTAGCGTGACGATCGTTGCTCAGTGTGGCAGTTGTCGGGAACTGACCAGGGGTCAGTGGTCCCATAGGGTAGGACTAGTCCGAGGTCTGAGGCCGTACTAGTCCGCCCCTTTGCTGATGTAAGAAAAAGGGGCTCGGGACCTCTATAAAAAGGGGACCCCCGGGCTCATTTGAACAAGTCTTGAACACTAGCGCCGCCACAAGCATCCTAGAGCATTCCAAAGCCTTCTACTCATCCTACTAACCCCCTAAGAGCAAATCTTGAAGAGATTAGGGTTTGGGGAGGAGAGTAAAGGAAGATCATCTCGCTTTGGATCTCGGTTTGATCTCTTGCACATTGTGTTGTGTTGTGTGGCTTGTGTGAGTTGAGCTTCGTGTGCTCCTCTTGTATTGATTTGTGGGAGCCTCAAGTTGTGAGCAACCCCATCAAACTTGGTGATTACCGATTAATATAGTGGAAACCAAGTCGGCCATCGTGGTGGCTTGGTGAGAGAAGGGTCAAGTGAGACTCGATACTTGTGTGGAATTCTCAACGTGGAGGTAGGATTCTTCGTGGAGCTGAACCATGGGATAAATCTCGTTTCACTTGTCTTTCGCTTTTTGTGATCACTACTTTTGCTATTAGGGTTCACTTTGGTCTTATTGCCCCGCACTTTGATCATTATCGTAAACTTGCAATCTAAGTGTTTAAACTTTACAATCTGAGCCTTACAAGTTTACTACACATTGCTCATATCTTTGGTGAACTTTAATTCCACAAATAACATGTAGAAATCAAGTTTTAGGGTTTCCACCCTGTGCTGAATGGACTAGTTCGGCCTTTTGCAGACTAGTCTGGCCACATGAATTTAATCTTGTTTGGTTAAGTGACTTCAGGTATTATTGCCTATTCACCCCCCTATAGGCGACTTTCAATTGGTATCAGAGCGGACTTCTCCCCAAGAGTCTAACAACTCAGAGAAGTAATGGCTAGAAGGGGTGACAACGAGGTTCCGGTGGTCGTCGATGATACCAAGATGAAGAACGTCGATGTTCTTCAAGATGATCCGAATGACGACGAAGAAGTTCGGATGCTCAAAGCACGTCTTCTAGAAGCTCAACGTGCCAAAGAAGGAGATCAATCCAATTGCTCCGGTCAACATCGACAACGGGAGTAGTTCACAGGACTACTCCCGGTATTCTTACAGTTATGAGCAACTTACCGCTAGCAACCATTATTTGTCTATTCCAATTGGCAAACCTCCTCAATTTGACGGAAATGATTATTCTATGTCGAAGCATAATATGAAGATGCACCTCATTTCCTTAAACCCTAGCTTGTGGAAAATTCTGATGACAGGTGTTCATCTTCCGAAGAATGAGGAAGACAGCACTCCGGAGCAAGCCGTCCTTCTACATCGCAATGCTCAAGCCGTTGGAGTGATTACCTCCTCATTGACTCGTGAGGAGTTCAATCGCATTGAAGGGTTGGAGGTTGTCAAGGAGATTTGGGATACCATCAAGACGTTGCACGAAGGCAACCGCGTCATAAGGGAAGCAAAGATCGAGATGATCGAAGGAGAGCTTGGGAGATTCACCATTACGGAGGGTGAATCTCCGCAAGATATGTATGACCGCCTCAAGACTCTCATAAACAAGAGTCGGTCAAATGAAAGCACCCGGTGGACTGACCACAAAGTGGTAATCAGGACGATTCGAGCATTCATGCCTCAAAATGTCACTCTTTGCTCACTAATTCGTGAAAGTCCGGGCTTCCACAAGATGACTCCCGAAGAAGTGCTAGAGAGAATCATCAATCATGAGATGATGGAGAAAGAAGAGATGTTATACAATGATCTTCAAAAGCTTTCCTCCTCCAAGAAAAGAGATGTTGCATTCAAAGCAACGTCCTCAAAATCTCAAGAAAAGTAAGAGAGTGATGAAGAGAGTCCCGACACCGATGAGGAAGAAGCTCTCTTCATCAACAACATTAAGAGGATGTTTAGAAGGAGGAGGGGGAGCTACAAAAATGAAAGAAGAAGCAAAGACAAGCCCAAGACAAGATCAAAAAGGGTTTGCTACAATTGCAGAGAATACGGCCACTTCATTGTGGATTGTCCACATGAAGAAAACAAGGAGAAGAAGGAGGGCAAGTCCAAAGAAAATAAGTACCTCAAGAAGAAGAAGCAATCCGGACATGCTCACCTTGGAAAGGAGTGGGATTCAAATGAGGAATCCTCCTCCGATGAAGATGAGAAGGTAGCAACTATTGCTATGAAGAAGACAACAACGGAGAACAAGCTCTTCCCAAACTTGGAGATCTCAAGGCCAACATGTCTCATGGCCAAGGAGGGAAGAAAGAAGGTTAAATCTAAATCCCCTTCTTCAATTTCTTCTCATGATGACTTTGATAGTAGTAGTGAAAATGAACACATGCTTAAAGACATGAGAAAAAGCACCTTGAAGAGATTGAGATTGTTAACGGAAGGGATATTTGAGAAGGAAGAACTCATCAACCGTCAAGAGGAAATGCTCATCCAACAAAAGGAGAGATGTCAAGAGGTTGAGGAGCTCTTGGAGCTTGAAAGAGAAAGAAGCAAGGCACTTGAGCGTGAACTCGCTTTGAGCATGGAAACTTGCTCAAACCTTGAGAACACTACAATTGTGCTCAAGGATGAACTTTTTAGTTTGACACAAGCTAACAAGATCCTTGAGACGCTGTAAGGATCGAAACGCCCAAGAGGGGGGTGAATTGGGCTTTCTTTCAAATTTTAAGGTAATTAAAAGCTAACAACTTAAAGCCCAATTCCCTATGTGATTAATCTATGCAATCAATGTAAATTAAAGTTGCGGATTGAAGATTGCATAAATGTAAAAGGGAGAGGGATGCAAACGCTCAAGGGACACGGAGTTTATCCCGTGGTTCGGCAAGATCACAAGGATCTTCCTACATCCACGTTGTGGCACCCACCGAAGGGTTTTGCCACTCCCAAGTCACCGAGACAAGGGGGGTCTTCACTATTCTTCTCCGTTTGCCAACCTTGGCAAGGTGGAGCTCAAGCCTTGTACACTTTGAATCCTCCGGGCTTCCACAATCCTCTTGGCAAGCTCCGGAAGTCACACACACCAAGGGACACTCCCTTATGGCTCTCACTACACTAGAGACTCCAATCACCTAGAATGGAGGCACACAAGCACTATCTCTAGCTAGTTCTAGCCTATCTCTTGGTGTACAAATGATGAACAATGATGTGAAAGTGGTAGCTCTATGTCTTGAATGCTCTAGGATGTGTAGAGTATGTCTGGGCTTCAAGTCATGTCGGTTTGACAGGTTGAAGGGGTATAAATAGCCAGCTTCCACGAATTAGCCGTTGGAAAAGTAGGCTGACATCACTTCTTTGCGAACACCGGATGATCCGATGTCTCCCCTTCAGTTATCATCGGTCAAAGCCAAATTAGCTGATGCCACTGTGTCAGATATGACCGTTGTTAGACCGATGTTGACCTGTCTTCTCATCGGATGATCCGGTGGCTCTTCCTCTAGAATTTGCTTGATCTTGATGCTTACTGGAGTGATCGACCGATGTGTGTAATTCTGCACATCGGATGATCCGGTGCTTCACTTGGTCCAATGGTATTGCAAACTGTGCTCATGGACCGATGTCACTGAGCCACTCACATCGGATGATCCGGTGAGTTCTTTGCTCTGAGGTCTTCTTCTTCTGTTGACACAACTCGACCGATGCAGTCAACTCAGAAAACATCGGATGACCCGGTGTGTTCAATTTGTTGACTTCGAGTTGTTTTGAGTTGTTCTTTTGGAATTTGAACTTGTGACCTCTTTGATACTTGTTTGAAGTGTTGTTCTGATAGTCTTCAAGCATTGAGTGATGTCAAGTTAGAGCTTTCACTTCTCGTCTTCATATGGTTTGATTTGATCTCATTAGTTGATTTTAAATGGGTCTCCAATGTAATTTTGATTTCATTTGACTGAGTGTTATTGGGACCTTGCATTCACAAATTCATTAGTAATATCGAATGGTTGTCATTAATCACCGAAACCGTACCTCATGGGGCCTAGATGCTTTCAATCTCCCCCTTTTTGGTGATTGATGACAACACAATAATTTAAAGCGCAATAATAATGAATTTGATGAAGGTATAGTACTCAAGTAGATATGTAATGAATACAAGATAAGACACATTGAGCTTGTAGAAAGCAAATGAAATTAATGGCGCGAAAAGATCAATCGATTAAAACCATAAGCAAATGTGACAAGCGGAAAAGTGCTTAATTAAAATTACAAAAGAGGTACTCAAGCACGAATACAAAGGATAAACTCAAACTCCCCCTGAGACTACTACTACTACCACTCCCCCTGACTCCTCTACCTCTTCTCCCCCTTTGGCATCAAGACACCAAAAAGGGATCATAAAGCCTACTGACCCTGAGAGCTAGGCGCGATGACGAACTGGTCACCGTCGCTGTCATTGGAGTTGGAGTGGCCAGTCGCAGGAGCTGGAGCGGAGGGAGCTGGGAGATCCGCTGTCGGTGCTGGAGAGGAAGTAGCAGGTACGGGAGGCGCCGATGGAGCTGGAGGAAGCGGGGCACTGACCATGGATGCCGACGTCTGCTGGAACAGAGTCGTCGCCGGCAGAGGTGAGTGGATCGGTGCGCTGGGTGCCAGAAGTGGTGACATACTGATAGAAGGAATTGGAGTAGTAGGCACCTGAGCTGCACCTGGAGCCAGTCCCAGTCCAGGCTGCTGTGGAGGAAGGGCGATCCCGGTCTGAGTGTATAGGTTGGTGATCAACCCTAGGATCCCCATCATGGCCTGTTGAGTCTGCTGCTGCTGGTCGAGGGTACGGCGGTGCATCTGATCGACCAAGTTGGTGAACCGATCCGTATCCTCTCGCCTCTGTCTGGCGATCTCCAACTGAAGCTCCTGCTGCTGCCTCTGTAGCTGTGCCAGGTGAGCAGCCTGCTCTGCCCTGGCCTGCTCAGCCGCGAGCCTGTCCTGGCGCTGCTGCTCTATCATCTGCTGAAGAAGTGTCGACAGCTCTGACGGCTGTGACACCTGCGCCTCGGACACAGGAGGTGGAGTCGGTGGTGGAGCAGCTGAACCTCCTGCCTCGGCGTCGTGCTGCCTCAGTGAGGGTGGAGGAGGAGGGAAGTACTCCTCGACACTCTCGTCTGTGTCGCTCTCGGACCAGACGTGCTGCAGGTCTCCTCCCTGAGCTTCCGCCTCAGCTAGTCGCTCATCCTCTCTCTCAAGGTCAGACCAGTCCTCCTCAGTCAGTCGGGCCCTGACCTAACGCTCAACTGGACGGCCAAGGCGGCGGTCACCAGGAGCTGGAGCTCGGTAGTGTCCGAACCGTGACACACTCTCGTCAGAGAGACGGTCGTGTGCGGTGGACCCCTCGGGAACCATCATGGTGAGCAGGTAGCTGATCCAGTGCCCATATACTAGCTGTCTCATCATGCCCACACCATCTGTGATCACATCTTCCATCTCGCAGATGATGACATCCACTATGTCAAAGTCCATCCCGTTCATGATGTAGAACAGGATCGTCTGTTGGAGGCTGGTGAAACCCTCAAGATAGCCGGACCTCGGCAGGAGAGAGCAATGCAGGGCAAGGTGCACCGTGCGTGCTGCAGGAGTCAACAAGGCCGGTACTCTCGGCTGGTCTGGAGAGAAAGTGGGTCCAAACAGTGATCTGATCTCCTCCAGAGCAGGAGCCACTCCTCCAGTGAGCGGCCTCCTCGGTGGGTCTGCCTGACTGATGAGATCATGCACATTATTATTGCACCTACAAACAATAACAATATTTATTTGTTTGGGATCCTGGCTCAAGTGAATGTGCACTCTTATGTGATGGACAAGATCAAGATGGCGCACTATGTCGTCCACCACCTTGGCCTCCTCCATTCATGCATACAAGAAGATTTGATGGCGTTGCACATTTGGACTAACACATGAGAGGAGACGAACTTGAGTCGAGGACGACTCCAATTCAAGGAGGGGAGGATGATGAGGACATCACTTATATGGATACAAACAACACTCTACTGAATATACAAGATGCAATCAATAGAATTCATACACAACAATTAATTTCAGAGGTGAACTCATTCTTATATATTTCCTTATATGTTTTTGAGCATAGATTGCTACTTAATGATTTATTTGTGATTAGGATCCATGGAGAGGTTCAAGGAGTACTTGGAGGGAGTATTAGGGACGTGAAAGACCAGAGAATTCGTTCAAAGAAGATGGAAACCGAACCAAACTCCAAATCGTATCCAACTCGGAGTCCAGGAGCAGAACGCACTAAAACGGACGCCCAGGACGCATACGAACTCCGTTTTGGACGTTCTACATATGCACGGAAAGGGGAGAGGATAAACTTTCCAATGGATCCGGTCTCATGTCAAAATTCCTTTGGAGTCGACGGGAATTGTTGAAACAATATTAAGTACAGAATCTGTCAGGGTGCTGCGCCACCATATTGGGCCATTGGGCCTTGTATCAAGTCTAAGTCCATTATTTTCGTGTCTTAGGGTTAGGTCACGACCCTAACACCCCCTTGGACGTCCTCCCACCTATATATACTCCATGGTAGCCGCCATGAACAATTGGGTTTTGCTTAGATCAATAATATCGCCGTTCTTCGGTTTGTGAGACCCCAACTTCGCGATTTCAGATCGTGTCTACCTTGTTCTTGCTTGTGTTCTCGGTTGCACTTGCAGGGATTAGCCTTCTTGGCGAGGTCAATCGTGTGAAGCACGGTTGATAACCAACGGAGCGGTGGTGTAGTGATTGCAGGGGCTGTTCGTGTTCTACTCGAGAGCCTCGGATCATCAACGTCGAGATCTCCATCAATCGACTTACCTATTACCTTTCGGAAGATCGGGACTCATCCTCTTTTTCCTATCAATTGGTATCAGATTTCTAGGTTGCCCGTTAGGTAATTCATCTATCCATTACATTAGTTTTGTTTTTCATACCTAGAGTCCACAAAAAAAGCCACAAAAAAACTTGTAGTTTAGTAGATCTGTTCATTACTTTGTCCAAACCACATTGAGCCTTTGCAACTTTGTTATTCAGTTTGGTTTTGTTGAGTTTGTGTCCGTTGTTGAGTCATATTGCTGGTTTAGAAAGTGTTTTTGGTCTTAGTTTGTGTTTTGCATTGTGTGATTCATCCTTTTGAATCACGTCATCACGTCTAGATTAGATTCACCTCTATCTAGTTTGGTATTTTCATCATATCTCGCACATACAAACTCGGATTTTGGTGTTATTGTACTTTCTGGAAATCTTAAAAAGTGCTCTATAACTTTCATATTCATCATTTTCCCAGAAAATATAGGTATCGATGTCTAAATTGCATTAGATCCGAATCTGTTATTGACCTAAAAATTCTGAACAGTCTGTATTTCGGGGTCAGTATCTCCTATTGTTCATTTCCAAAATAGGTCTTCCATATATTTAAATTAAAGAGGAGAGATATATCTACAATCTTGCTGTTCTAAGTTTTCCAATTTAGAGCCTATAAGTGTGCCTATTTGTCCTTGGAAGATTGAGCAGAAAATCTGCGACAGACACACGAGATATCTTGGGTTGATTTTCATTGTGTTCTTCCCTTGCAGCACATTCTGAAAAAAAAGGAAGAAAAAAGAAAAAGGCAAGTGCAAAACAAGAAACAAAAGCCGCACAAAAAAAGAGGAAAAAACAACAAAAAAACAGAAGTGGTTGCATTCTTTGTGTCATCTAGTTTTGTCTCATGTCTTGCTAGCTTGAACTACTAGGAACACATTTAGGCCAGCAACTTTGACAAATACTTTGGACACTTATTCAACTTTACTATCTGATTTCATTGTTGCTAATCCTTGCTACATAGAAAGTGCCATCCAAGCTACACTTTACTCTTGAGCAGAATCGATACACCTTTGCAATCGTCCCATGCTTCATTGGTTTCTTCATACCGGCCACCGTTTGCCACCTGCAGTGTCGGTAAGAACACTTGTAAGAGCGTGGTAAGATGCTTGAGAGTGTGTGATTCCACTTCCACTTTGCCATTATCCTTTGTAGTTGATAGGGATAACATATTTTTTGTGTTGTCTTCCGTTTGCTACTAACAATGTCAGGTAAAAGCAAGAATCATGCATTATATGCTGAGATGATGGACATGATGAAGACGACGATGGAGTTGCTCACTAAAAATCAAATATCAACCAAGGATTCACATGACATTCAAACCACCTTTACAACACCTTCCAGAAGAAGTAATTACATTCGCCCAACTCTTCCTTCTTATGATGGTTTTGGTTATGATGAACATATTACTTGGGAAATAGAGGTGGATAAAATTTTTGGACAATGTCATATGTGTGAGAGGAGAAAGATTAGAAATATTGCAAGTGCATTAGTAGATTGTGCATTAACTTGGTGGAACAATTTAAATGAATTAGAAAAACCTCGAACATGGAAAGAAACGAAAATTCTTATGCGAGAAACTTTTGCTAATGTATCTATGTGCAAAGAAGAAATTCAGCAATTTGAGGAGAAATTTCTTATTGTACCTCCTTTTGTGTCTAACGTTTTGCAGGAGACTGTAGAAAATAATATAGATGATGCAAAAGAGAACGAGGCTTTCGACAACACTTGTGAAATTTTTGATGAATCAACTCATAATGCATTTGAATTTCTTGCTGAAAATGAGTGTAATGTTAACGGACAATGCTATATAGTTAACCAATGTATGATATTTTCAGATGTGCTGAATTTTGCTACCAATCATACTATCGATGAGCAGCAACAAGATGAACCTTTTCATAATACAACTTTACCATTAGTTGATTTTCCTACTGATTCTTATAACAAAAATGAGTTGTGTGCTGATAATTATATTATAACTATGCTAGAACAACCAAATGAATTTGATACTTTATCACTCACTTGTGCTGAAATTAAGCATTTGATCCCAACTACATGTGAAAGGGATGGGCTGAAATTGTTATCTTCTCTAAATACTTTGGGCTATATTGAATTTGACACTCTTTGTGATCTAGATATCGTAGAGAAGATAATATTTTCTCAATCTGAATTGCCTTTGTTAAGTAGAAATATTTTTCATGCTATAGGCAAATATGAACATAGTGGTATGTTTATGGTGCATAAAGTTTACATATGTTCAAATGAGGAAGCTCCTTTTGTGCTGCAATAACATGGTCAAGTAAATGAATGTACTAACGCTAATAATGTCTTGTCAAGTTTTTCTAGTATGTTTTCCTTGCAGCAGGGACAACAAAAGCATTATTCACTGTGGTTGTGCATTATGGACAGCACTCACTCTACCTCCAATGCAAGCCTCTTTGCTGGACATACGAGCAAGCCGAGGACGGCTTGTCATAAAGAAGGGGAGAATGATGAGATCATGCACATTATTATTGCACCTACAAACATGAAACAATATTTATTTGTTTGGGATCCTGGCTCAAGTGAATGTGCACTCTTATGTGATGGACAAGATCAAGATGGCGCACTATGTCGTCCACCACCTTGGCCTCCTCCATTCATGCATACAAGAAGATTTGATGGCGTTGCACATTTGGACTAACACATGAGAGGAGACGAACTTGAGTCGAGAACGAATCTGTCGACTATTGGAGTCGGCAGATCCCCTGTCACTACGAAAGTGTGGAAGGAGTTTGAGGTTCGGTTTGGGCGCGCGGAGACTCAAGCAGGTGAAACGCGATTGGACACGAGTGACACAGTCGTTTACGTGGTTCGGGCCGCCTGAGCGTAATACCCTACACCACGGGTGTGTGTGTGTGTTGTATTAACTTGTGAGCTTCAGAGTGTTCGAGAGTCCTCCTCTCGTGTATCGTCGGTTTGTCCTTTTATAACATAAGGACAAACCGTTACAAGTCAGCCCGGCCCGACATGTGGCCCTGGCGGTTATTAGTATTGATACACGAGATTAATTGTTGTTAATAACCCTGTAACGGCTCCGACAGTGCCGTTACAGGTGTTAAGATCGTCCGATTAATTATCATTAACGTGGAATTAATGGTAATTAATCGGGTCTTGAAGTCTGCGGCTGTCCTTTGGAGATCCGGAGCCGTTACAACGTCTCCCGGGGGTTTTAAGCAGCTAGCTCCGACGTATGGACACGTGGCAGCTCCGGAGCTTGCTTGGGAGAAGCGGGAAGCTCCGGGGTGGCCTGGCACGTGTCAGGTCCGGAGCTTCTCTCGGTCAGGGGTTACCTCCGGAGGTGCCGTTTCAGTACCTAGCCCGGAGCTTCACCCTTGTGGGTAATAACTCTGGTCTGTCAGTACACGTGGCAACCTAGAGGTTAACCATGTTGGAGAAGCGGGTCCGGTCACATCTGGCGAGTGGGCCCCCGAGGGTCTTCAATTTGAGTAGATGTCCTTCCCTTGAGATCTTTGTAACCTCAGGGGGTGTATAGTTTTTAGGGTACCGACAGTGGCCCCCTGGACCTACCTCTGGGGAAGGCTAACGGGATGAAGTCATTCCGCCGGAGATGGGTCCACACTTGCGACTCTTGAACTGGGTCTTCAAGGGTCTTCGGAGGTGCCTTTGGCGGGGCTTTACGGTTGAGTCCTGACGCGTGGCGCACCTCAGGCGGCAGATAAGATCTTTGACGTGCGGATCTCTCGCAATTGAAGGTCGTCGGTTCCCGATACGAAAACCGTATCGGTTCCGCGCGCCTTGTCAGTCCGCCGCCTTTGGGTTTCCCGCCTCGTGATGACAACTGTTCGCCTGGGTAAGAGCCTCGACTTGATCGTCAGGGTGGTCCCGGGCCCTCTTGTCATCGGCTGGGTTGAATTCTTGAGTAGTATGCTTGACTCCCCTGCAGTTTCCATCCAAGTGTTGCGAGGGCTTACTTAAGAAGGAAAGCGCACCGTCAGGAGTTCTTTACGCTTTCCATCTGTTCTTGCGCTCAAACTCCCAACTCGTGCTTTGCTTCTCTTCTCTCGCCTAGCTGTGCTGCGATGGAGTTGGGTCTGCGTGAGAGTCGTTTGAAGACGGAGAGCGATCTGAAGAAGGTCCGAGCCCTCATGGGGTGGTCGTCGGACTTCTTCAACCGTTCAGTCCGCGCCGGCGGGGAGCTTCCCTTTAAAAAGGAGCACTCCGGCGAAATGGTGTACTTTTCATCGTACGCCATGGTGGGGCTGATCCCACCGTTTTCTTCCTTCTTCTTGATGCTGCTGGACTTTTATGGTCTGCAGCTATACCACCTTGGCCCTCACTCCCTCCTCCTTGTGTCCATCTTTGTCCACTTCTGCGAGATGTGGGTGGGCATCCCTCCATGCATCGAGCTCTTCCGCACCTTCTTCACCGTCCAAACCACCGGCCGAAGTGACGAGTACCTTGGCTTCTACTACTTTGTGAAGCGCAAGAAGTGCCCGTTCAAGTACCTTCGGTCGTTCCCTTCCGGGAAGTGGGATGACTGGAAGAAAGATTGGGTAGTCGTCCGGGTGGAGGAGCACGAGCGGTTGGAGCTGCCAGACGGTCTGCCCGGCATTGACACGTCGGTGTGGAGCGAAGTTCCGGTGCTGGCGGCAGCTTTCGACCCCGTCTTGTCCAGGATCCGCCAATGTGTAGAGGGAGGATTGACTCCCCAGGCGGTGTTCTGCAACTTCCTGTCCAACAGGTGGGCGCCGCTGAAGAGGAGGGAGAAGCTCGCCTGGGCCCTCAACAGCGTGATGGACGAAGACCGGGTCGAAACCGGGTTGAAGTCCAGCATGGTGGGGAAGTCCTTGGAGTTTCACCTCAAGAAATTCCAGCACGGCATCGATGTTGACGGAGAGTACTTGACTCCGCCGCCGGCTTTCCTCCCCCTGAACGTGGAAGTTGAGTTCAGCAAGGAGCTCCGGCGGAAGATGCCCGCGCTTGACGACCTTGGCGTCGTCGAGAGAAGATCGACCGCCCGGTTGGCGATCCCCGGGTTGTCGGAAGGCGGCTCCGCCCCTGTCTCTCAGCCAAGAGCGAAGGTCACCGGCAAGGGCAAGGAGCTGGCGGAGGAGCCAGAGAGCCGGAAGAGGAAGCTGCGACATGCTGACGGGAGGTCCGTTGGGCTTGCTACTTCCCCGCCAGTTCCCCGTCCTCAGGAAGGAGGATCCTCCGCCGCTGTAGCGTCCGTCCCCGTGGTGGGGTCTTTTCGGAGCGCTACTGTTCCAGCGGTGGGATCCTCCCGGAGTGCGGCTGTCCCCGTGATGGGTCCCTCCGGAGGTGCCAGCTCCGGACAGGCGACTCTGGTTCGAGAAGCGGTGAGGGCCTCCAGGTCTAGGAGTTCCTCCCGGTCAAGGAGAGCTCCGACCCGGGAAACGCCCGCGGCTACGGCAAGTCCTGGGAGTCCTCCCGGAGCTCCTACACCGACCGTGGCCAGCCCGGAACGTCCGGGAAAGAGGTTCCGCGCAAGCTGGTGCGTGAGCCTCCCAAGGTAATTTTTCTTGCTTACCTCAATTAACTTTTAATTATAGCATCTGTTTGCTCAATTTCTTCATTCTTCATCTGCAGCGTTCCCAAGAAGGGGAGTGAAGCCCCGCCCTCAGCCACAGTGTCTGAGGCTGCAAGGGCTTCTGCTCTAGCCCCGGTGCCGCCCCAGGCGGAGGCTGCGACAGCTCCGGCGCCGGCTGTCGTGGTCATGGACCTCGACTCGTCTCCAGAAGTTCCCGTGGTAGCGCCGGACCACGGGATTGAAGATGCGCCAGCGGCACCCGCTCCGGAGGTTGAAGCTCCGGGCCCTGGTGCTGCAGAAGTAGATGCTCCGGCTGTTGAGTCGGAGGAAGTAGAGGTCCCGGCTTCGGAGCCGGAAAGTGCTGAAGCCCCGGCGGTTGAGCCGGAAGTAGCTGAGGCCCCGGCGTGCGAGCTGGAAGTTGAAGTGGTTCCGGCAATTGAGCCGGTTACTTCCGAAGCTTCGGTCGCAGAGCCGGTAGCTATTGGAGCGCCGGCTGCAGAGCCGGTGATTGTGGAAGCGCCGGCTGCAGAGCCGGTGGTCGAAGAGGCGAGGGAGCTTGAGCCTCCCTCAGAAGAAGCGTCCCGGCCGGAGCCAGTGGAGGCGACGACGTCGATGGTACCCGTGGCGGAGCCAGAGTGCCTGAACGAAGTCGCCGGCCCCCAGCCTGAGGGGGCGAATGAAGATTTGGTGGCGGGACCTTCTTCGGTGGCGACTGAGGCCATCCCGGAGGAGTGCCCTAGTGCCTTGGAAGCTCGGGGTTCCGCTCTCGTAGAGTGGGACCCAATTTTTGTAAATGAAGACCCGCTGGAACCAGCGGAGGAGGCCCCAGAAGGTCCGGAGCCCATCTCGCTGTCGATGTCCATCGACAACGCTTGCTCCAGTCTACGCCAAGTCCAACTAGCCTTCTTCCACGACAGCAAGGTTCTTGAAGAGGAGCGCCAAACCCTTAGGAGGTGGCGTAATCGACTCCAATTCGAGACCAAGCTGGCGCAGTCGAGGATTGCTGAGGACAAGGAATGGATCAGGCGGGAGAAGGTCCGCCTGGAGCTCTGGGGTGAGATGCTGGACGAGAGGGAGAGCATGACTCACAACCTCGACGCCCAATCCCGGGAGTACCATGAACAAGCTAAGGCTGCTAATGATGCGGCCAACGCTCGGTTCGATCAACTCGAGGCCATCAGTACCGCACTCATCAAGCGCCGAGAGGCACTTGAGGGAAGGGAAAAGCGGCTCGAGGATGAGGAGCAAAAACTCCTGGAGCTACGGGACGACGTCTTGCGACGTGAAGAGGAGCTCGCCGAGAAGACAGCTCTGGCGGACAAGGGCCTCGAGGAGCGCGCTAAAAAATTGGAAGAGCGCTGCCTCGAGGAAGAGGAGAAGACCTGGGTGCGGGGGCAGGAACTCTACGAGTACGAGTGTGCCCTTGTCGCCCGGGAGAAGAAAATAGAGGCTAGGGAGAAAGACCTGGTCGACCGCCGGAACAAGATCCACCTCCGGGAGGAGGAGCTCGGAAGACTTGAGAAGCGGGTTGCTGCGAAGATTCAGCAAAACGCCAAAGAAGTCGAGCGTCTTTCCCGCGAGAATTCGGAGCTGGCGGCGGCCCGGAGGTCCCTGGAAGAGATGAAGGGCCTGAGGAAGACAGACTCCCTGCAAATTTGGGAGTTCCTGAGCAAGGCCGATGATGCGCTAGCGCCGATGGGTTTCAGCCCCGTGCTCCCGGATGACCCGGAGCCGGAGCCGGACCTTGCGTTGCAAGCGTTGAGCGCTGCGGGCAGCAAGCTCTCCAAGGTGGGCGACGTCATCGCGGACCAGCTGGAGGTCGAGGGGCAATCCCTGGCTAGGAACGTCACAGAGTATGTATTGACGTGTTACACTAGCCGGAACCCTCAATTCTCTCTGGACCCGGTGCTTGAAGGCCCCGTCGAAGGAGAAGGCGAAGCTACCCGAGCCAGCGTGTCGGAGGTCGCTCAGAAGGTCGCTGAGTTCTTCCATAGGGTCTAGGACTATCTTTCTTAGCCTTTATTTGTATCTTCTCTTCTTCCTCAATTTTGTAATCCCTTGTCTCCAGATGTAATCTCCGGTCTTCTGATGAAATGAAATCCCCAATTTTTCGTGAATTTCATTTTTTGTCTTCAACATCTTTGTCTTCACTTGGCCCCCTGGTAGATGTGCACAATTTGATTGTGGACATGTACCAAAAGGATGTTGAGTTTTGTTGAAGACAAATTTGCTTCGAACTCGTATAGTTTAGGTCCGAAGTTTTCGATAGTGAAGGTCCCTTGAAGTCGTCGGAGCTTAGAAGCTCCGGCACTGTCCATCGTCGGAGCTTAGTAGCTCCGGCAGTAGCCTCTACCAACACGTTGAGTGTCGATAGTTAATACTTCAAGGTGTCGGAGCTTAGTAGCTCCGGCAATGACCCTTGCCACGCCTGGTTTGCTGGCAACAGACTCTAGTGATAGAGTCTTCTCACCATCTTTAAGTTAACGCCGGTGGGAGTCGGAGCTTGGTTAACTCCGGTTTTTCTCCATCAATATTGGGTTTATTTTTCCTGCACACTTAAGCCAAGAAAAACAGTAAAATTCGTTCCTTATCTATAACTTCGTCGCGGCTTACGGTTCTCAAGAGAATTTCAAGTTGAACACGATTTTTAGTATAATTGGATGAATTGTCTTTTCTTTTAGATCCAATTGTCCATGGACCCACCTTACTTTGGCCTGCCGGGATATAGGTAGAGTGGCGTACTTAGGGTGCTTGACCAGGCTAAGTCGATAGCGCACTCCGGCCCTAGAATGGCTTGGCGGCTTTCAGGCGAGTTAGCCACAGACGATATTTAAATCTAAAAAATCCGACAATTCAACTCGAATCGTACGTAAATCGGTCTAACTAGAATTTCTTAAGAATTGCACGTTTCTGTTATAGACAAGAAAGAGAAAAATAAAAATGTCGAGCCTTATGCAAAAATGAATGCACGTGGAGTCTATTTCACATGAAGATGTCTTTCATTATAGGTCCGGGGTACAGGGGAAACAAGTACACTCTTAGGGTACGGAACCAGGCTAAGTGTGTTCGGTTTCTCGTTTAACCCAGGGTAGTTAGCTACACTTCTAGTCCGGAGACTGTATCAAGTGTTGCATGAGTTTTCCAAACCTTTCGGGAAAGGTCCGGCTGCTCTCCCGGAGGAACTACCCGACTCTGTACAATGACTCTATAACATACACTTCAAGTTACTTAAGACTCACCTCTGTGGAATTAAGTGTAGAACTTACGGAGGTGCTCGATGTTCCAAGGATTTGGGAGAGGTGTCCCATCCTCGGTAGCCAAGCGAACGCTTCCGGGACGGGATACTTTGATCACTCGGAAGGGTCCTTCCCAGCCGGGGGAGAGTTTGTTTTGCCCTTCTCTGGATAGTATTCTCCGTAGCACCAGATCGCCTTCCTCGAGCTGTCGGTTGTGTACATGCCGCTGATGATAGCGCCGTAGAGCTTGGCGGTATCGGGCATTCCGAACAGCTGCTTGGCACCTTCCCTCCTCGAGGAGGTCTAGGTCTTCACGCCGGAGCTGGTCCTGCGCGGCTTCGTCGAAGGTCCGGACTCGGAGGGAACCCAAGGTGATTTCCGGAGGAAGGATCGCTTCAGCTCCGTACACCAGGAAGAAGGGTGTTTCTCCGGTTGCCCGACTTGGAGAAGTCCTGTTAGCCCATAGAGTGGGCGAAAGCTCTTCGATCCAATTAGCTCTGTGCTTTTTCAAACGCTCATAAGTGCGCGTTTTGAGTCCTTTAAGGATCTCTGCGTTTGCTCTCTCGGCTTGTCCATTGCTGGCAGGATGAGCTACGGAAGCGTAGCAAACTTGTATGCCGAGGTCTTCGCAATATCCTTGAAATGCGGAGCTTGTGAACTGAGTCCCATTATCAGTGATGATCTTATTTGGGACTCCGAATCTGCTCACGATAGATTGTAGAAAATTAATTGCAGATTGTTTGTTGATCGTCACAACAGGAGTAGCTTCCGGCCACTTGGTGAACTTGTCGATGGCGACGTACAGGAACTTGTAACCTCCGACGGCTCTTGGGAAGGGTCCCAAGATGTCCATCCCCCACACAGCGAAAGGCCACGTGGGAGGTATCATTTGTAAGGGCTGAGCAGGTGTATGAATTTGCTTTGCATGAAATTGGCATGCTTTGCATTTCTTCACTAGCTCAGTAGCATCCTGGAGCGCTGTAGGCCAGTAGAAACCGTGCCGAAAGGCTTTTCCGACCAGCGTGCGGGAAGACGCGTGGTTCCCACACTCACCTCCATGGATTTCTGCGAGGAGCTCGCAGCCTTCTTCCCTTGTGATGCACCGCATTAGGATGCCGTTGGCACCGCGCCGGTAGAGATCCCCTTCTACCAACGTGTATCTTTTAGCCAATCTGACTACCCGGTCAGCGGATACATCATCGTCAGGAAGGATGTTGTCTTTCAAGTAGTTCCGGATCTCCGAGATCCATGCATCGGAACTGACTTGAGCATTTGAGTCTTGCGTGCTGGGTTGCTCGGAGCTTCCGGCAGCACCTACGACCCTTGATGGCTGCCATGGTAACAGGGCCATCGGGACCGTCAGCTTCGGGATGCTGATCTCGCCCCCTTCGTTCAGTTCGGCAGGCTGAACTGTGGGTTTTGACAACCTCCGGACAAAGGTTCCGTCTGGAGCCGGAGCTCCGGTTGACGCCTTGGTCGAGAGTTCGTCAGCTTCAGCGTTGTGAGCACGCTGAACATGGTGAAGGTCTAGGACTTCGAAGTCCTTCTGAAGCCTCTGGACTTCAAGGAGATAAGCAGCCAGCTGGAGATTATTGCAGGAGCATTCACCCTTCACCTGTTTGATGACAAGTTGTGAATCTCCTTTGACCAGCAACTGCTTGACACCATATGATAGTGCCACCTTTAATCCATATATGAGTGCTTCGTACTCTGCCATGTTGTTGGTTGCCTTGAAGTCAAGGTGCACCATGTATTTCACCTTCTCCCCGGTTGGTGCGAGGAGAAGGATTCCAGCTCCGGCTCCCTGCTTCTGCATGGAGCCGTCGAAGTAAAGGGTCCAGTGAGGCTTAGTGAAGACCGGAACTTGTGGTTCCGTCTTCTGCTCGCTGGGGCCCCCAGGGTTTAATGGAGAGGGAGTCCATTCTGCCACGAAATCTGCCAATGCTTGACTCTTGATTGCTTGTCTTGGAATGAATTCGAGGTCGAATTCAGCCAGTTCCGCTGCCCACTTTGCTATATTCCCAGTTGAATTGGGATTATGCAGGATCGCTCGAAGTGGATACGAGGTTACCACCGAGACTTTGTGAGCTTGGAAATAGTGTCGAAGCTTCCTTGAGGCAATAAGAACTGCGTAAAGCAGCTTATGCACCTCTAGGTATCGAGTCTTGGCATCATGTAACACTTCACTGATGAAGTATACTGGGCGTTGAATGGTCCGGACCCTCCCGGAGGGGTCCGGAGCTTCCTCTCCATTGATTCGGGCCCTGTCGGAGGGGTCCAGACTATCTTCGGGGACCTCCGGGTTCTGGATGGAGGAACCCGGAGCTTTTTCAGGAATGACCTGGATCCTCTCGAAGGAACCAGGGTCCTCTGAAGTGGCTTCTTGTGGGTTCAAGTCTGGGAGCTGGGACCCAGACCCGCTTTCAGGAACCTCCGGATCCTCCCGAAGGGATCTGGATTCCTGAGTATTGGGTAGTTCCGGTCTCTCCGCAAACAGAACCATACTGACGACTTCGTCAGCAGCTGAAATGTAAAGCAATAAAGGCTCACCAGGGTTCGGAGCTACCAAGACTGGTAGGGTGGTGAGGAGTTGTTTCAGCTCCTGGAATGCCTTCTCTGCTTCTTCAGACCATTGGAATGGTCCGGACTTCCTTAGTAACTTGAAGAAAGGAAGTGCCCTTTCCGCCAGTCTTGAAATGAATCGGCTGAGGGCTGCTAGACATCCAGTTAATTTTTGGACGTCTTTGATGCGGGTTGGTGGCCGCATGACTTCAATGGCTTTTATCTTCGCCGGATTAGCCTCTATGCCCCGGTGACTTACCAGGAACCCAAGAAGCTTTCCGGAACTAACCCCGAAGACGCACTTGTCTGGGTTTAGCTTCGTGCGGGTGGCCCGCAGCTTGTCGAAGACAGCCTGTAAGGTGTCCAAGAGGGACTCCTTGTTCTTGACTTTGACCACGATGTCATCAACGTACACTTCCACTATGTCTCTGATGAGTTCTTCGAAAGTTTTGTACATTGCTCGTACAAAAGTTGAAGCTGCATTCTTGAGACCAAAAGGCATGGCTGTGTAACAATACAATCCATCCACTGTGATGAATGAAGTATGTTCTTCATCTTCCCTAGACATCCGGATTTGATGGTATCCTGAATATGCGTCTAGAAAACACAGTAACTCACACCCGGAGGTGGAATCCACTATCTGGTCTATTCTAGGTAGTGGGAATGGATCTTTTGGACATGCCTTATTCAGTGTGGTGTAGTCGATGCACATCCGAAGTTTCCCGCCGGCTTTAGGCACCACGACTGGGTTTGCCAGCCATTTTGGATGGTAGACTTCTCGGATGAATCCGGCTTCGAGCAACTTCTTCACTTCTTGTCGAATGAAGTTATGTCGCTCTACAGATTGCTTCCGAGGTTTCTGGTGCACAGGCCGAGCATCGGGGTAAATCTTCAGATTGTGCTCAATCACTTCCCTGGGGATCCCAGGCATTTGTGACGGTTGCCAAGCAAACACGTCAACGTTAGCCCGGAGGAAAGTGATGAGCGCGAGTTCCTATTTGTCGTTCAAGCCACCCGATATGCGGGTAGTTTGAGTGACATCAGAACCAATTTGGACGACTTTGACGGGAATGTCGGTGTCGCCGCTTGGCTGCACACGAGGTGCAGAGGTCGAGCCTCGTTGACGAATGCTCGGAGGTTGTGGAGCTTGCTTCTGTCTGGAGTCCTCCTCTTGCGCTGTGGTGAGTGCGTGGAGTTCCTCCAGAGCAGTTACTCCGGCAGTGCGATCACCACGGATCCGGAGAACGCCTACTGGTGTTGGCATCTTCAACATCAGGTATCCATAATGAGCAGCTGCCATGAATTTGTATAAGGCAGGTCTACCCAAAATGGCGTTGAATGGTAAGTTGATCTGAGCGACGTCGAAGATCAACTTTTCGGTGCGATACTTCTCCCGGGTCCCGAAGGTAACAGGGAGAGTAATAGCTCCGAGTGGAGTGATGGCCCCCGGACCTACTCCGGAGAAAGGTCGAGAGGGCTGGAGGTCCGAAGGTCGGAGCTGAAGCTTAGTGAAAGCTTCGAAGCTGATGAGATTAAGCCCCGAACCTCCATCTACCAGGACATGATGGAGCTGGATGTTGTTGATGGTGGGAGATACCATCAAGGGTAGCTGGCCAGCTCCGACCATGCTTTGAGGACAGTCCGAAGCATCAAAAGTGATGGATGTATCCATCCACTTTCGATGTGGCTCCGGTCTGGCTGTAGGAGCTACAGCAGCCATATCCCGTCGCATAGTCTTGATGACACGACGAGAGGTGATGTCCCATGATCCACCAAAGATGGTGTTCATGGTTTTTCGACGCTCGTTGTCGGAGACGTCGGAATCATCGTCGACGGAGGTGTAGACGGCTTTCAAGACCTTTTTGGGGTCCTGAAACCCTAACTCCTCTTCAGCCGGAGCTTCATCGACCTTTTGTTTTCCCTCCCTCTGTCGGAAGGGAGACCCTTCCCGGCGCTTGTGGTAGCGCTCGGCAAGGTTTTGGACCTCCCGGCAGTCCTCCAATCTGTGGCTGCTCGTTTTGTGAATGGGGCACCACATCTTGGATTTGCCACCGTCTTCAGAAGACGGTCGAGGTCGCTTCTCGGGGCGTGGCCCCCGGCCACCAGGAGTTGCAGCGGCTGCAACGTTGGATGTGCCGGCCGACTGCTTCTTCTTGCCGTTGGTCTTCTTTTTCTTCTTGCCACTCCCGGAGGTAGCGGCTTCTTCTTTGGAGGATTTTTTATGATCCTCCAGGGCTGGTTTGGAGTGCATTTCACGGCCCTCCGCAGCTCTGGCACATTTGTCAGCCAGGCTGAAGAGCTCCGTGACGCTGGTGATCTCTTTGATCGCCAGCTTCTCCAACATCTTCTTGTCTCGTACACCCTGTATGAATGCCACAATGACAGAAGCGCTTGAGATAGAAGGGATTGTGTTACGTACCTGAGAGAATCTCTGGATGAATGACCGCAAAGATTCTCCTCCTTTTTGCACGACCGCAAAAAGGTCCAGTTCAGTGCCTGGACGGGTGTATGAACTCCCGAAATTGGCGGTGAACTGACGGCACAGCTCCTCCCAACTGTCGATAGAGTTGGGTGGAAGGCTCATAAACCAGGACCTGGCGGTCCCAGTTAAGGCCACTGGAAAGTAATTGGCCATTACGGCCTCGTTTCCTCCAGCTGCTAGGATCGCAGTGGAGTATATCTGTAGAAATTCTACGGGATTAATAGTCCCGTCGAATTTTTCCGGCAAGTGTGGCCGGATCTTCTGTGGCCATCTAACCATGCGCAGGTGCATGGCTAGGGCGGAACAGCCTCCTCCTACTCCTTCCAGAGTAGAAAGGTCTTGAGCATCTCGTCTTTCTCGAGCTCGCTCGATGTGGACACGGCCATCCTGTTGGCGGTATCGGCGATCAAGCTCCGCCCGGAGGTCGTGTGTCGAAAGCCGAGATGCAGTATGGGCACGTCGTGCCCCAGAGGGCAACGACGTCACTTGCTGTGACGCAGCTCTTCTCCGGTTGTTGGAGACATGTGGACCAAGTCTTCCAGACAACGTTCGTCGCTGCGACGGGGCCCGCCCTGAAGGGGGTGGACCCTGGTTATTGAGGCGTTCGGCCGCTGCTGCGACCAAATGCTCAATATCAGCTCTCCATTGCTCCATGGCACCTTGAGATGCATCCGGAGGTGGTGGTCGCTGGAGGAGAGCACGCGCTGCATGGAGCGCGTGTTCTGGGTTGTCATGACTTGCCGGTGCAGAATGTGACGCCGGTGCACCATCATGTCGTCCGGCATGTCTTGCCGGAGAAGACGGTGGTGGTGGGAGTGTGACTCCCGCTGGAACTGAGGCTCCTGCCGGTGGCTGCATGTTGGAGGGATTGCCTCCGACAGCCTGAGCAGCAGGTTGCCCGTTGGATGATCCAGCCGCAGAATTCACCATTCTTGAAGATCTCAGGCGCCCCTACCTGGCCCAACTGTCGACTGTTGGAGTCGGCAGATCCCCTGTCACTACGAAAGTGTGGAAGGAGTTTGAGGTTCGGTTTGGGCGCGCGGAGACTCAAGCAGGTGAAACGCGATTGGACACGAGTGACACAGTCGTTTACGTGGTTCGGGCCGCCTGAGCGTAATACCCTACTCCACGGGTGTGTGTGTGTGTTGTATTAACTTGTGAGCTTCAGAGTGTTCGAGAGTCCTCCTCTCGTGTATCGTCGGTTTGTCCTTTTATAACATAAGGACAAACCGTTACAAGTCAGCCCGGCCCGACATGTGGCCCTGGCGGTTATTAGTATTGATACACGAGATTAATTGTTGTTAATAACCCTGTAACGTCTCCGACAGTGCCGTTACAGGTGTTAAGATCGTCCGATTAATTATCATTAACGTGGAATTAATGGTAATTAATCGGGTCTTGAAGTCTGCGGCTGTCCTTTGGAGATCCGGAGCCGTTACAACGTCTCCCGGGGGTTTTAAGCAGCTAGCTCCGACGTATGGACACGTGGTAGCTCCGGAGCTTGCTTGGGAGAAGCGGGAAGCTCCGGGGTGGCCTGGCACGTGTCAGGTCCGGAGCTTCTCTCGGTCAGGGGTTACCTCCGGAGGTGCCGTTTCAGTACCTAGCCCGGAGCTTCACCCTTGTGGGTAATAACTCTGGTCTGTCAGTACACGTGGCAACCTAGAGGTTAACCATGTTGGAGAAGCGGGTCCGGTCACATCTGGCGAGTGGGCCCCCGAGGGTCTTCAATTTGAGTAGATGTCCTTCCCTTGAGATCTTTGTAACCTCAGGGGGTGTATAGTTTTTAGGGTACCGACAGAATCCAATTCAAGGAGGGGAGGATGATGAGGACATCACTTATATGGATACAAACAACACTCTACTGAATATACAAGATGCAATCAATAGAGTTCATACACAACAATTTATTTCAAAGGTGAACTCATTCTTATATATTTCCTTATATGTTTTTGAGTATAGATTGCTACTTAATGATTTATTTGTGATTAGGATCCATGGAGAGGTTCAAGGAGTACTTGGAGGGAGTATTAGGGACGTGAAAGACCAGAGAATTCGTTCAAAGAAGATGGAAACCGAACCAAACTCCAAATCGTATCCAACTCGGAGTCCAGGAGCAGTACGCACTAAAACGGATGCCCAGGACGCATACGAACTCCGTTTTGGACGTTATACATATGCACGGAAAGGGGAGAGGATAACCTTTCCAATGGATCCGGTCTCATGTCAAAATTCCTTTGGAGTCGACTGGAATTGTCGAAACAATATTAAGTACAGAATCTGTCAGGGTGCTGCGCCACCATATTGGGCCATTGGGCCTTGTATCAAGTCTAAGTCCATTATTTTCGTGGCTTAGGGTTAGGTCACGACCCTAACACCCCCTTGGACGTCCTCCCACCTATATATACTCCATGGTAGCCGCCATGAACAATTGGGTTTTGCTTAGATCAACAATATCGCCGTTCTTCGGTTTGTGAGACCCCAACTTCGCGATTTCAGATCGTGTCTACCTTGTTCTTGCTTGTGTTCTCGGTTGCACTTGCAGGGATTAGCCTTCTTGGCGAGGTCAATCGTTTGAAGCACGGTTGATAACCAACGGAGCGGTGGTGTAGTGATTGCAGGGGCTGTTCGTGTTCTACTCGAGAGCCTCGGATCATCAACGTCGAGATCTCCATCAATCGACTTACCCATTACCTTTCGGAAGATCGGGACCAATTCTCCTATCACTGACCGTAGACTCTCTCATGTATGCAAGTGTCGTGCAAGTCTACTCCAAGCAACTGTCCCAGCGTCTGCCTCGACAGGTGGTAGTGCTGACCCATGAACATGAAGTCAATGGATCGTCTGCCCTCAGAGACGTAGAGGGTGGCGTAGAACACGCGGACCCAATCCTCTACGTAAGCACTCCACTCATATGACAGCAACTGTACCAGGCCCCTGTATCTCTCAAAGAATCGCTTGATTTCTGTCCCTGCGGCTACTGCAAGCTGAACCCAATCCATGTAGTTGTGTTGGAACAGCTTGTGGCCACGGCGCCTGTAGGTCTCGTAGAGAGACTCCTGCGTGACCATCCAGAACCGACTGTCCACCATAGCTTCCCAGGGCTGCGGGTACCACTCCTCAAGCAACACACTCCATCTGAGCTTCCGAAGTTGCTTGGCCTTCATCTTCCGGTAGTCCGTGAGACGGACTCTCTCACCGACACGGACGGCCGTGTCCATCTGGTAGATGGCCCGCTCGGCCTCCCTGTCCTCACGACGGTCGACAGCCATCGGTCTTGGACGAGGAGCAGCCTCGGTGTGACCTCCACGTGTCCGGGCTGAGCGCCGGCGGACGAGAGGCTCAACCGACTCCTCTTCGGCCTCGGAGTCGTCGATCACGGGAGGCTGCCTGGAACGAGCCTCGCGGATCCTCAGGGACCCTCCTCGGCCACGCTCACGCTCCTCGGCGGCGCGAGCGGCCATCAACGCCTTCTTCTCCTCCTTGGACAGCTTCTGCTTCTTTGCGGCGGGCTCCGCGATGGCCTTGCCCTTGTTCTTCTTGTCGCGAGCCATTGCAAACGCGGAGTTGAGCTTTGACGGGGTCGAGCGTACGGGGAAACGACAAAAGTGTCGCGGTCGAAACCCTAGCGGCGATGGAGCTTGGGAGACACCACGGAGATGATGGAGAAGGGCGGTGTGTGCGTGGGGCGGCTGTGGCGGTGGAGAGAAACGGCGGCGGTGCTTGGGCGCGGTGGTGAGGGGTGGAGACGGCGGCGCGGCGCTTGGAGGTAAGGCAGTGCAGGTGTGTGGCGGCGGCGTCCGGTGGGAGCACGTCGGCGGCGCGAGGGAGAGGCGGCGGCGCGAGGGAGAGGCGGCGGCGCAGGGGGAGAGGCGACGGCGCGGTGGACGGTGGTCGGCGGCGGCGATTAGGGCGTGATCGGCGGCGGCGAGAGCACGGGCGAGCGAGGCGTCGGGGAGAGAGAAAGAGGCGGCGGCGCGCGGGTTTAAATAGTGGACCCCAAACCCTAGCCGAATTTTTAACACCGGATGGACCGATGCTAGATAATATGAACATCGGTCGAATGCCACAGTAAGAATATTCAAAAATTGCTGTTGACATTGGATGGACCGACGTTTAGGGTTTGGGTCATCGGTTGAATGGCACAGTAAGGGTGTTCGAAAAGTGATGTTGACACCGGATGGTCCGACGTTGGAGGAAGTAAACATCGGTTGAATTGACCATAGCTCCAGAAGAGTGAACATCGGATGGACCGATGTTTCTCAGAATGAACTCGTCGGATCATTTGAGGTTCTGACTGAATTGGCCCTTGAAGATTGAACACCTATTGATCTGATGAGGGATTGACTTAGGCATCGGATAATCTGATGACAACAGAATGAAAACATCCCATATATGTCCTTTGACCGAACAAACAATCAAAGAGAAACACATGTCTTAGAACCTTTTGGGCAACCCCTTACCCCTCAAAAAGCTAATATGCCAATAGCTTGGCTAGGCCTTGCAAATGGAACACCGAGAAAAATGGAGGAGAAAATATCCAAATAAAATGTAAGGCCCATGCTTTGTGAGGTAGAGTATGAAGGCTTCTATCTCTTTGAAGCATGTTCCTCTAGGCATTAACGTACCTAACATTTTGTTCTTTCCACCTTATATGAGTTGAGATATTGTATTCCAAACAAGTCTCCTTCTCATGAGGTGGGTTCCCCTTTGTGACAATCTACCGTATGCAATGCCAAACAAATTATAGTGCAAGAAATTAAAATGAGTGCAAGTCTATATGGCAGGGATCATGCAAGGCATAAAATAAATCTATCTTGCCAAGTTTAAACCTTCCAAAGGCTTCCTCAGGGAAAACTATTTCTAGTTTGCCCCTATCCTTTGGGAGTTAGAGAAGACCTATATGATATGCAACCTTACATGAACATGGCAACTTACATGACGTTAGATGCATCTAGCACATTTAATTCACTTCTAAGTCTAGAAAAGGTTTTCTCATCAAGTGGTTTAGTGAAGATATCCGCCAATTGTTCTTCGGATCTAACACCTTGCAAAGAGATGTCTCCTTTAGCCTCATGATCCCGCAAGAAGTGATGGCGAATATCAATGTGCTTAGTGCGGGAGTGTTGAACGGGGTTTTTAGCTATCTTAACCGCACTTTCATTGTCACAAAGGAGAGGCACACAACCAAATTTAATTCCAAAGTCCAAAAGGGTTTGCTTCATATATAGAATTTGGGTGCAACATGCACCGGCTGCTATATACTCTGCCTCCGCGGTGGACAAGGCCACAGAATTTTGCTTTTTGCTTGACCAAGATACTAGGGAACGCCCAAGTAAGTGGCACCCACCGGGGGTACTCTTGCGATCCACACGGCATCCGGCAAAGTCCGAATCTGAGTAACCCAAGAGATGGAAACTAGCGTTCTTGGGGTACCACAAACCTACACTTGGGGTATGCTTGAGGTACCGAAGTATCCTAAAGACCGCCTTCTTATGCGATTCTTTAGGTGCCGCTTGAAAGCGAGCACACAAGCACACACTAAACATGATATCGGGCCTAGATGCGGTAAGATATAACAATGAACCAATCATGGAACGGTAGAGAGATTGATCAATAGGTTTACTGTCCAAGTCCGCGTCGAGATGACAATTTGTCGCCATTGGAGTACTTCTTGAGCTACAATATCCCATCTCAAATTTCTTCAAGAGGTCCTTGGTGTACTTTTCTTGGTATATGAAGGTCCCCTCTTGAAGTTGCTTGATTTGAAATCCAAGGAAGAAGTTGAGCTCTCCAATCATTGACATCTCGAATTCCCTAGACATCATGGTGCCAAACTCATGGCTAAGCGATTTGTTAGTTGAGCCAAAAATAATATCATCGACATAAATTTGACAAATAAATAAATCCCCGTCGATGTCTTTGGTGAAGAGTGTAGTGTCCACCCTCCCGATCTTGAATCCTTGCATGACCAAGAAATCCCTTAGACGTTCATACCACGCCCTAGGTGCTTGCTTGAGCCCGTAGAGCGCCTTGTGTAACCTATACACATGATTAGGATTCCTCGGATCTTCAAACCCGGGAGGTTGCTCAACATAAACAAGCTCGTTAATATAACCATTAAGAAAGGCACTTTTAACATCCATTTGATAAAGCATTATATTGTGATGTGAAGCAAAAGCAAGGAGTATACGAATAGCTTCTAACCGAGCGACCGGAGCGAATGTTTCTCCAAAGTCTAGTCCTTCAACTTGTGAGAAACCCTTGGCCACACTTCTTGCCTTGTTGCGGACCACAACGCCATTCTCGTCTTGCTTGTTGCGGTACACCCACTTCGTTCCGATGACGTTCTTGTCCTTGGGTCGCTCCTCCAACACCCAAACTTCAATTCGGGTGAAGTTGTTGAGTTCTTCTTGCATGGCCATCACCCAATTTGGATCTTGGAGAGCTTCCTCTATATGAGTGGGTTCTACACACGAAACAAACGAGTAGTGCTCACAAAACGAAGCGACATGGCGAGAGCGAGTACTTACTCCCCGTGACGGACTTCCGATGATTTGATCAATCGGATGCGCCTTGGAGATGCGTCCATGCCTCATAAGTGATTGTGAAGCACTTGGTTGTGGTGAAGCATTTTGCTCGTCTTGTGGTTGGACTTGATCTTGGACTTCTTCTTCTTCTTCTTGTTGATGTTGTGTGGCTTGTGAATCTTGCATTGGCAATGGATCATCATCTTTTTCTTCTTCTTCACCAGCTTGAGGCGCCATGGAGGTGTTGATGTTGGAATTTGATGCTCCCCCTTGATCATGGCTCTCCTCAACTTCGGGCTTGATGTCTCCAATGGTCATGTTTTTCATGCCTTCCCGTAGAGGCTCATCATCTATATCATCATGACCAAAACTCTCCTCTTGGGAGCCATTAGTCTCATCAAACTCAACATCACAACTTTCTTCAACTAATCGGAGGTTTGGTTGAATACTCGATATGCTTTTGAGTTTGACGCATAGCCAAGAAAGATACCAACATCACACCTTCTTTCAAACTTACCGAGCCTTTTCTTGCGGTAGATGTAGCACTTGCACCCAAAGACTCGGAAGTAGGAGATGTTGGGCTTTCTCCCAATGAGGAGCTCATATGGGGTCTTTTGAAGTAGTAGATGAAGATAGACCCTATTAGCGGCATGGCACGCCGTGTTGATTTCTTCGGCCCAAAACTTCTCCGACGTGCCATAGTCATCAAGCATTGCTCTAGCAAGGGTGATGAGAGTCTTGTTCTTCCTTTCAACGACACCATTTTGTTGAGGGGTGTATGTGGCCGAAAACTCATGCTTCACGCCTTCACGATCACACCACTCCCCAATGTTGTAGTTCTTGAACTCGGTGCCGTTGTCACTCCGGACCTTGATGATGGGAAGTTGAAATTCCCTTTGAGCACGTTTAGCGAAAGTCTTGAAGACTTCCGGAGTTTCACCCTTGTCACCTAGAAACAAAGTCCAAGCATATCTAGAATAGTCATCAACAATAACAAGACAATAGAGATTACCACCAAGACTTTGAAATGTGGACGGTCCGAAGAGGTCCATGTGGAGTAGTTCAAGCGGCTTGGAGGTTGACACCATTGTCTTCATTGGGTGGTGTGAAGCAACTTGCTTCCCGGCTTGACAAGCGCTACAAAGCTTGTTCTTCTCAAATGTGACATCCTTCACGCCGGTCACCATACCAAGCTTGAACGACTTCTTGAGCTTTCTCATCCCAATGTGAGCAATGTGTCGATGCCATAGCCAACCCAAACTCGTCTTGGTGAAAAGACAAGTCGTCAAGCTAGCATCCTTGTTGGAGAAGTCCACCAAGTAAAGATGTCCATGCCAAAAACCTTTGAAGATTAGTTCTTTGCTTGATTCACTAGTCACTACAACTCCATTCTTGTCAAAGGTGCACGTTAGTCCAAGATCACATAGTTGTGCAATGGAAAGCAAATTGAAACTAAGAGACTTAACATATAGCACATTAGAAATGGACAAATCATGCGAAATAGCAATTTTACCTAAACCAATTACCTTCCCCTTTGAGTTGTCACCAAAGGTGACTTGTTCATGATTGTCGGGGTTCTCTATGGAGGTGAACATACCATCATTGCCGGTCATATGTTGAGTGCACCCGCTATCGAGTACCCAATGCTTTCCTCCGGCTTTGTAGTTCACCTACACACATGAAGTTAGTTTTTGAGTTTAGGCACCCAAGCCAACTTAGGTCCTTGTATGTGTGATACAAGTGATTTTGGGACCCAAAGTTGCTTGGGGAGCTTCCCCTTCATGCCCTTAATGTCTTTGCCGATGAACCTTGCCTTCACCTTGCCACCTACTTTGCTCAAGAGATAGTGGTAATTATTAAAAGTAGATTTGTAGTTAGGAGGCAATTTGGGAGAAGGACGGTTGGGAAGAGGACACTCCCTCGTGTGATGTCTGGTGACCTCACAATGTTGGCAATAGGAACCAACTTCTTTGATGAAGCTTGTCCTAAGTTCCGGTGAGGGCACCTTCCCTTTGTTGAGCACGGGAAAGGATCCAAGTCCTCTTTTGTTGAAGCCTTTAGCTTGTTGGTAGAGGATTTTCTTGTGCTTGTCCTCCCCCTTAGAGAGTCTTGCCACACTAGTGCGGAAACTTTCAATCTCGTCCATCAACTCCTTCTCCCTAAGGCTTGCTTTCAAAGGCAAAGACTTATCCAAAATATTAGTGGCATGTGAAATAGTTGATACTTTGCCATCAAGGGTTTCCTTTTCATGTTTTTCATTTTTAGTTCAATTGCTTCATAAGCACGGTTAAGCACTTCATGTTCTTGAACCAAGTCATTGTGCTTTCTCAAGAGTGCTTGGTTTGCTAAGTCAAGCTCATGATGATCAAGCTTGATTTGAGAATTTTCCTCCTCGATTTGCTTGACATGTGTTTTGAGCGTGTCATGCTCTTTAAGTATGGTTACATACTTGTCATGCAAATCGAGCTTCGCACTCTCAAGCTTGGCACAAGCTTGTTCAAGTGCCTTAACCTTGCTCTTCTCCCTTTTTATGATGACATGGTATTCATTAATCATAGATGCTAATTCATCGGGGGAGAGCTCATCATCATCATCGCTAGAATCATCACATACCTTAGTGTTACCTTTCGCCATGAGGCACATAGGAGGTGGACGAAGAGGTGAGTTATCCTTGTTGACGATGGAAAGGCCCGCCAAGTTTTCTTCATCTTCACTCTCTTCGTCGCTTGACTCTTCATCCGTGATCCACTCATTGGCCTCGCACATGAAGACTTTTTGAGGTCCTCTTCTCTTCTTTGGAAAGAGCTTGGTCTTCTTGCCTTTGTCAAATTTCTTCTTTCCAAAGGAGCGCTTGGGCTTGACCTCTTCTTCATCTTCATCACTTTCTTCTAGCTTTCGATACTTTCCCTTGTGGTTGTCCTTCCTCTTGTCCGGTCTTGGACAATCATATGATATGTGGCCTTGATCACCACAATTATAGCATATCTTGTTTTCATCTTTTCTTGGGAGGAAGGCTTTCTTCTTGGGATCAAAAGAGTATCCCTTCTTTGCGATCTTGGAGTTTAGACGTGAGAATTTTCTCATCATCAACACAAGCTCATCATCGTCTTCTTTGCTTGTTGCTTGCTCTTCTTCACTTGAGCTAGGCTCAACCACTTTCTTCTTTTTGGGAGTTGTCTTCTTGGTTGAAGCCTTGAGAGCAATGGTTTTTGATGATGACTCCTCCATCATCCCAAGTACGCTCATCTCATGAGCATGAATTTCTCCAATGAGCTCCGAAACTTCAATGTTGTCAAGTGACTCTTTTTGGAGCATTGAATTGATAATGTTGTACTTGGGCTTGGGTAGAAGCATGAGGATCTTGCGGTTGATAAGTCCCTTACCAAGAGAAGCAATGTCAAGTGCGTTAATCTCCTCAATGAGCACATTTAAACGAGAAAACATTTGGTTAACATTCTCATGAGGAAGCATTTTGAATTCATCATACTTGGATTTAAGCAAGTGATATTTGAGTTCTTTAACACGAGATGAGCCCTCATGTATTTCAATTAAACATGCCCAAATTTCACACACTTTCTCTTTACTAGCAATTCTAGCAAATACATCTTGACTTGTACATTCATAGATAGCATTTCTAGCCTTAGCATCCCATTTTAGTTGATCACCAACATAATTAAGATCTCCAAACCCCGCATGGGTCGCTTCCCACACTTCGGGAGCAATAGCCTCTAGGTAGGCACGCATGCGTGCTTTCCAATAGGCAAAGTTCTTGCCCTCGAAGGTAGGAACCGAACCCCCATTCTTGGCCATTTTAGCTCTCTAGCGGTGAGGCTAGAATGATCCAATGAGCAACAAGGCTCTGATACCAATTGTAAGGATCGAAACGCCCAAGAGGGGGGGTGAATTGGGCTTTCTTTCAAATTTTAAGGTAATTAAAAGCCAACAACTTAAAGCCCAATTCCCTATGCGATTAATCTATGCAATCAATGTAAATTAAAGTTGCGGAATGAAGATTTCATAAATGTAAAAGGGAGAGGGATGCAAACGCTCAAGGGACACAGAGTTTATCCCGTGGTTCGGCAAGATCACAAGGATCTTCCTACATCCACGTTGTGGCACCCACCGAAGGGTTTTGCCACTCCCAAGTCACCGAGACAAGGGGGGTCTTCACTATTCTTCTCCGTTTGCCAACCTTGGCAAGGTGGAGCTCAAGCCTTGAACACTTTGAATCCTCCGGGCTTCCACAAACAAATGATGAACAATGATGTGAAAGTGGTAGCTCTATGTCTTGAATGCTCTAGGATGTGTAGAGTATGTCTGGGCTTCAAGTCATGTCGGTTTGACAGGTTGAAGAGGTATAAATAGCCAGCCTCCACGAATTAGCCGTTGGAAAAGTAGGCTGACATCACTTCTCTGCGAACACCGGATGATCCGATGTCTCCCCTTCAGTTATCATCGGTTAAAGCCAAATTAGTTGATGCCACTGTGTCAGATATGACCGTTGTTAGACCGATGTTGACCTGTCTTCTCATCGGATGATCCAGTGGCTCTTCCTCCAGAATTTGCTTGATCTTGATGCTTACTGGAGTGATCGACCGATGTGTGTAATTCTGCACATCGGATGATCCGGTGCTTCACTTGGTCCAATGGTATTGCAAACTGTGCTCATGGACCGATGTCACTGAGCCACTCACATCGGATGATCCGGTGAGTTCTTTGCTCTAAGGTCTTCTTCTTCTGTTGACACAACTCGACCGATGCAGTCAACTCAGAAAACATCGGATGATCCGGTGAGTTCAATTTGTTGACTTCGAGTTGTTTTGAGTTGTTCTTTTGGAATTTGAACTTGTGACCTCTTTGATACTTGTTTGAAGTGTTGTTCTGATAGTCTTCAAGCATTGAGTGATGTCAAGTTAGAGCATTCACTTCTCGTCTTCATATGGTTTGATTTGATCTCATTAGTTGATTTTAAATGGGTCTCCAATGTAATTTTGATTTCATTTGACTGAGTGTTATTGGGACCTTGCATTCACAAATTCATTAGTAATATCGAATGGTTGTCATTAATCACCGAAACCGTACCTCATGGGGCCTAGATGCTTTCAGACGCAAATGAAGTCTCTCAAGTTCAATGCACCTTCTTCCTCTACAAGCTCACCTTCCACAAATATTAAATCTGAAGCATCTCAACCTTGTAAATGCTCAAACTTAATCATAAATCTTAAAGATGAGCTAAAGTTGGCACAAACCAATCAAGCACCCAAGGGTGGCATCTTTGACAAGGAGAAGGTGGCATATGCACGTAGTGTTGTCAAGGATGGTCTTGGTTATTCTAGGGGGATGAGGCAAAACGCCAAAACTCTCAAGAATGACAAAGACTTGATTGTTTTTGTCAAAGGAGGCTCATACAACAATAAAGGAAAGAACATTTCTACTACACCTAAAATGCCTAAGAAAGAGCCTCATCCAATGTTTCATGATTTTGATGCTTTATATGTTTTATTAAGGAACAAGTTTGGAAAGGCATATGCTAGGTATGTTGGGACACACCGCAAAAGTCCCAACCTTGTGTGTGGGTGCCCAAGTGCCTCTTGACTAACATCAAAGGACCCAACACTGCTTGGGTACCTAAGGCCAAGGCTTAACTCTTTCTTGTGGGAATACTTCTCCGGTGGAACCAAGTGGGTTCTTGATAGTGGATGCACAAATCATATGATTGGAGAGAGGAAGATGTTTGTGGAGTATGAGCTGAATGAAGATCCAAGTGAAGGAATCTATTTTGGGGACAATAGCCAAGGAAAAATCCTTGGCACCAGTAAAATTGCTATATCCCCATACTCTTTCAAATGTTTTACATGTTGATTCACTTGATTATAACCTCTTGTCCATATCACAACTATGTGACAAAGGTTATAATTGTTTATTCACTAATGAGGGTGTGACCGTCACAAGGAGAAGCAATGGCTCAATTGCCTTTAAGGGTGTACTCAAGGGAAAGCTCTATCTTGTGGATTTATCCGCGGATAAAGCCCAACTTGATACATGCTTAATTGAAAAAACTAACATGGGATGGCTTTGGCATAGAAGGCTAGCTCATGTTGGGATGAGGAATTTGCAAAAACTCCTTAAGGGCGAGCACATCCGTGGTTTAAAGAATGTTGTGTTTGAAAAGGATAGGCCATGTAGCGCATGCCAAGCCGGAAAGCAAGTTAGAGCACCACATCCATCCAAGAACATTATGACAACATCAAGACCATTGGATCTTCTACACATGGATATCTTCGGTCCAATCGCCTACATTAGTATTGGTGGTAACAACTATGGTTTTGTTATTGTTGATGACTTTTCACGTTTCACTTGGGTATTCTTTTTGCATGACAAGAGCGAGACTCAAGGTGTTCTCAAGAGATACTTGAAGAGAGATCAAAATGAGTTCTCCTTGAGTATCAAGACCATAAGGAGTGACAATGGCACCGAATTCAAGAATACTCAAGTTGAAGAATTTTTGGATGAAGAAGGCATCAAGCATGAGTTCTCGGCCCCCTACTTCCCTCAACAAAATGAGGTGGCCGAGAGGAAGAATATGACCTTAATCGAAATGTCAAGAACCATGTTTGATGAATACAAGATGTCGGACCGGTTTTGGGCGGAAGCGGTTAACACCGCTTGCCATTCCATAAACCGGTTGTACCTTCACCGCATACTTAAGAAGACGTCATATGAGCTCCTAACCGGTAACAAGCCCAACATCTCTTACTTTCGTGTTTTTGGGAGTAAATGCTACATTCTTAACAAGAAGCCTAGGACTTCAAAGTTTGCTTCTAGGTCCGACGAGGGTTTCTTGCTTGGTTATGACTCAAACACTTACGCCTATCGTGTCTTTAACAAATCCTCTGGAATTGTTGAAGTAGCACGTGACGTAGTGTTTGATGAGACTAATGGCTCCCAAGTGGAGCAAGTTGATTGTTATGTGCTATATCAAGAAGAAGTTCCACAAGTGGTGATAGGAAGGATGGCACTTGGAGACATTCGACAATAAGAACAACCTCAAGATGCAAGTGACCATCCTACACATCAAGCAAGCGCTCCCTCAAATGACCAAGATCAAGTTCCCCAAGATACGCTCCAAGAAGATGAAAATGGAGGCATCAAACAAGGGGAAGACAATGAGGATGAGGAAGACCAAGATGATGAATCAAGACCTCAAGCACCACACCCAAGAGTTCATCAAAGCGTCCAACGGGACCATCCTATTGACAATATACTTCGAGACATTTCCAAGGGGGTAACTACTCGATCTCGTGTTGCAAACTTTTGTGAACATTACTCTTTTGTTTCTTCCTTCGAACCCCACAAGGTTGAAGAAGCACTACGAGATCCGGATTGGTGATGGCCATGCATCAAGATCTCAACAACTTCTAGAGAAATCAAGTATGGGAGCTTGTGAAGAGGCCTAATGCAGATGTTCTAGGCACCAAATGGGTGTTCCGCAACAAACAAGATGAACATGGGGTGGTTACAAGGAACAAGGCACGACTTGTGGCCAAAGGGTACTCACAAGTCGAAGGTTTGGATTTCGAAGAAACTTTTGCTCCCGTAGCTAGGCTTGAATCAATTCGTATATTACTTGCCTTTGCTATTCACCGTGATTTTAAGCTATATCAAATGGACGTCAAGAGCGCATTCATCAATTGTCCAATCAAGGAAGAAGTGTATGTGGAGCAACCCCCGGATTTGAAGATGAAGATTTCCCAAACCATGTGTACAAATTGCGTAAGTCTCTCTATGGACTCAAACAAGCTCCTAGAGCTTGGTATGAGTGCCTTAGAGACTTTCTAACTCAAAATGATTTCAAAATTGGGAAGGCAGACTATACTCTATTAACTAAGCACTTTAATGATGATTTGTTTGTTTGCCAAATATATGTTGATGACATTATCTTTGGTTCTACTAACAAAGCTTTTTGTGATGAGTTTTCCAAGATAATGACGAAAATATTTGAGATGTCCATGATGGGGGAGTTGAAGTTCTTTCTAGGTTTTCAAGTGAAGCAACTCAAGGAAGGCATGTTCATTAGTCAAACCAAGTACACACAAGATATACTCAAGAAGTTTGACATGGACAAGGCCAAACCCATCAAGACTCCTATGGCAACCAATGGGCATCTCGATCTTAATGAAGATGGTCCAAATGTGGACCAAAAGGTATATCGTTCCATGATAGGCTCATTGCTATAATTATGTGCATCTAGGACCGATATCATGCTTAGTGTGTGTATGTGTGCTAGATTTCAAGCCACTCCTAAGGTGTGTCATTTGACTGCCGTTAAGAGAATTCTTAGATATTTGGTTCACACACCAAGCCTATGACTTTGGTACCCCAAAGGCTCCAAGTTCAACCTCATTGGATATTCCGATGCGAACTATGCGGGGTGCAAAGTTGATAGGAAGAGTATATCGGGAACTTGCCAATTCTTTGGTAGATCTCTAGTGTATTGGTCCTCAAAGAAACAAAACTCCATTGCACTTTCCATAGCTGAAGCAGTGTATGTCGCCGCTGAAAGTTGTTGGGCAAAACTTCTTTGGATGCAACAAACTCTTAGGGACTATGGTATAAACTTGCGCCATATCCCTCTCCTATGTGACAATGAGAGTGCCATCAAAATAGCCCACAATCTAGTTGAACACTCAAGGAACAAGCACATCGATATTCGCCACCATTTCTTGAGAGATCACTCCATCAAAGGAGACATTGCAATTTCCCATGTGAGAACCGATAAACAATTGGCCGACATCTTTACCAAGCCCCTAGATGAGAAAAGATTTTGTGAACTTAGGAGTGAGCTAAATATCCTAGATTCTCAAAATGTGGCTTAAGTCTTGCACATGTGATTGTTACATTCAAAATTCACACATGCTTGCAAAAAACTCTTCCCCCTCAATTTTTCTACAAATTATTTTGAAATTATTGATCCTTGTGAATCATGGTCATAGTTTGATTGTTGATTGCTTACTGACCATATTTACAAAGATCTTTTGTGAAATATAGTCCAAAAGGATAAAATCTCCACTAAAAGCACAATATATAGGAGTTTTAGGTCTTAGGACCAGACTAGTCCGCTTCACTGCACCGGACTAGTCCGGTATCTCAGGTTGTCTGGACCCAGTCTGGAGGCCGAACAAGTCCAGATATCTGACCGGAATAGTCCGGCCCTTTGGGACTTAACCTCCCCAGGGAGCCCTCGACCTCTCCACTTCCATTCAAACACTCTCTCTCCAAAAACGCTCGAAAACCGTCTCCCAAACGGCGATTTTCGATTTTCTCCACAAATTCTTCATTTCAATCGGTGGATTGAAGCCCTAGGGTGCTTAGGAACCTTTCCCCAAGCATCGGAGGCCGATTCCTTCCTAACATTTCATTGAATAAAAGATTTGAAGAGGTATTCTTGACCTAACTCCAAAGTCCTTGAAATTCAATTCTTTTGGGTCCATTGATAGAAATTTCTTCACAAATGTTGTTGTACACATCAATGTGATCATGTAGCTCCATTTTTGTGGTAGGATCCATAGTTTTTGCAAAATTTTCCTAGATTAGGATTCTTGCTGTGTGAACCGGACTAGTCCGACCCTTGGGCGGACAAGTCCGGGTTACACAGTGAAAAACCTAACCTAGGTTGATTTTGTGAATTCTACCAATTTATCTTGAGTCCTTGGACTTATACAAATTCCCTTGCTTCTCTTGTCAGCAACCGTGTCAGATAATGAATATGTTCCTCCTTCGGACTCTGAGACCGAAGCGGAGAAGCATGCTCTCTTTCGCCGGAAGCAAAGAGAGGATCAAGAGATGGCTGCTGCATACTTTGCCTCTCAGAGGGCAAAGTGTGAGGAGCACAACTCTGCTGCTACCGAGGCTGCCCCGAAAAGAAAGAGACTTGTGACCTTGGGTGAGCAAGCCAAGCCTTAGGGGCGAGGACCTCCAAAGATAAAGGCAAAGCCCCAGTTGATGCTGCACCCAAGAAGAGGGTGATTGTGGCCAAGAAGGCTGCATGCAAAGTCAAGAAGGGTGCCACTCAACCCATTGGCCCCTTGAGGATGTCTTCTCCTGCACGGAACCCAAACCGTGTAGCTGCCTTCGATGCCAACATCTTCAAGGGCAAGGGGGCTGAGAAGGCACGCAAGCTGAGGAAGATCAATGTTTATCAGCGAGACAGGAGCACAGTGGATCCCTGGTTCTGGTGTGACTTCCACTGTGACTACTACATGACGGTCTATATAACCAAGCAAACCCCTATCACAGACGCTCAGTGGGGAGACTGGGACTACATGGCCCAGAAAGATCATCAAGCCTTCAATGTTGTGATTGAGGCTGTCGAGAGGCATGGCTTGAAGAAGTTCATGGCCTTCCAGTATGACTAGAATGTGGAAGTCATAAGTTAGTTCTACTCCACTCTCTACTTCCACACCGATGGGGACAGGAGGATTACCTGGATGACCCATCGAGAGCAGTACTCCACCACCTATTGGGAGTTTGCTCAGTTGCTTGACTTGGAGGATCAACTGGATAATGAGATCATCATTTCAAATCTGAAGCCGGTTGATCGGGACACCTTGGAGTATATGTATCCAAGTCATGTACAGTATGAAGCCGAGCATATCAGAAACATCAAGCCATTCTATAGTGTGCTCAACTGGGTCCTTAGAAAGACCATTGCCCCCAAGGATGGAGATGTGGGGATAATTCAAGGCAATTTGAGGCACTTAATGGTCCACATTGATGGAGATGTCCGCTTCAAAGTGGTGGACTATATCTTTGATGACATCTTCAACATCTCTCACACCCCCAACCGATCATGTGGATATGCTCCATACATCATGTACATGATCGAGAAGATCTCCGGGCTGACATTCAAGAAAGACATCATTCATCAGAGGCTTCGACCACAACTCCCTCCTCCAGAGCTGGTTGCTTCTAGGAGGAAGAATGCGGATCCTCCCGCTTATTCCTCTCGCTTCGTGCCATCTCCTCCACCACCTCCGCCTTCGACACAATGCGGGAGTGGCTTCTTCAAATGCTTAAAGGCTCTCTTCTCCTCGTGCAGGAAGACGGAAATTAGGCAACGTCGCATGGAGCGTCGCAATGAGAAGTATCTCAAGGCGATGTGCAACAAGCTGGACATTCCAATGTCCCCCACCGAGGAGAGCGGTGGTGAGCTCACTTCCTTTCCTGAGTTCACTGCCGAGGAGCTTGCTGAATTTGGAGAAGCTGGGACTTCCACCGCGGCCCCGACCGATGATGATGAGGCACATCTTGACTCGAAGGCCACGGAGAGCGATAGCGAGCCCCAAGGCGGCAACGACGTTTCCGACTCCGACGATGAGTAGTCCTAAGGGCCCTTCCTCTCTTCTTTTCCTTTTTGGTGTCTTGATGCCAAAGGGGGAGAGATAGCTTGGAGATGATAGCTTGGATGGGCACTTTTGGATGGGCACTTAGATCTAGGGGGAGAGATATAGGGAGTGAGATGTAGGGTGAGAGATAAGACAGATAGACTATTTTGTGAGAGTATTGATCTATGTTGGACTTATGTTTTAAACCTCATTTCAAGTTGTATTGTAAGACTTAATCTATGTATTCATGTATCTTGCCTAAATTTGTGATGTGTTGCCCCATTTAAATGTCTATTTTGCATAATCATTGTCTTATCACACTTTATGAACACATCACTTAGGAACCCCACCATAACATGTATATGTATGAGAACTCTCTCAATCTCTCTTACTCATGATGCATACATTGAGAGGGAGTCACTCATACAATGTGTTCTCATCAATTCACCAAAAAGGGGGATATTGAAAGTGCATCTATGCATCCCCATGGGTTTTGGATGATTGATGATGACAATTAAGAGGCTACTGAGCTTATTTGATCTTAAGCACAGGTACAAGGATTGAAATGAGATGAAAACCCTCAAAAAGGAAAAGGCTAAAACGGGTGTCAAAGACTCGAGCGTAGAAATTAGGGTTTCTATGGTATTGAACTTATGTGAGCCGTATCATGTGAGAGGGTGGTTGTATCATGTGCATTGAGATCATACCAAGGGGCTCAAACTGGGGGTTTAGAGAAAAACCTAAGTGAGAAGCCTAAAATGAGAAAAAACCCTAGGAGGCCGGACTAGTCTAGGCCTCAGGGCCGGACTAGTCCGGCCATGGTAGACAAGTCCATTTTGAGACGGACCAAATGTCTCTGGAGTGAACCTAAGTGAATTTGGTGCTAAGTCCAAGAAGTCCGGACTTGTCCCTTTTTGGACGGACCAAAGCTCTCTGGAGAAGTTCGGACTTGTCCGTTTGGGTACGAACTTGTCCGTTTGAGAGTTAGTGTGAAAAACCGAGAGAAACCCTAGGGGGCCGGACTAGTCCGGGTCAACCAAGAAAAGTCTGTTTTGGAATAGACCAAGTGGTTCTGTTCCACTTCGGACTAGTCCGTTGTTGAAGAGGTTAGGGTTTGGGGAGGAGAGTAAAGGAAGATCATTGCGCTTTGGCTCTCGGTTTGATCTCTTGCACATTGTGTTGTGTTGTGTGTCTTGTGTGAGTTGAGCTTCGTGTGCTCCTCTTGTATTGATTTGTGGGAGCCTCAAGTTGTGAGCAGCCCCATCAAACTTGGTGATTACCCATTGATATAGTGGAAACCAAGCCGACCATCGTGGTGGCTTGGTGAGAGAAGGGTCAAGTGAGGCACAATCCTTGTGTGGACTTCTCAACGTGGAGGTAGGCTTCTTTGTGGAGCTGAACCACGGGATAAATCTCGTTTCACTTGTCTTTCGCTTTTTGTGATCACTAGTTTTCTATTAGGGTTCACTTTGGTCTTATTGCCCTACACTTTGATCATTATCGTAAACTTGCAATCTAAGTGTTTAAACTTTACAATCTGAGCCTTACAAGTTTACTACACATTGCTCATATCTTTCGTGAATTTTAATTCCGCATAACCTGTAGAAATCAAGTTTTAGGGTTTCCACCCTGTGCTGAACGGACTAGTCCGGCCCTATGCAGACTAGTCCGGCCACAGGAATTTAATCTTGTTTGGTTAAGTGATTTCAGATATTATTTCCTATTCACCCCACCCCCCCTTCTAGGCGACTTTCACATATATAGTTCTGCCAATCTTGAACCATAATAGCTTTCTTTTACTGGAATAAAGTGAGCCACTTTAGTCAAGTGGTCCACTATAACCCATATGGAGCCGTATCCTGACAGAGTTCTTGGCAACCCCACAATAAAATCCATACTTATTTCTTCCCAATTCCATTCAGGAATTTTGATTGGTTGAAGTAACCCTGTGGGTCTTTGATGTTCTGCTTTGACCTTCTGACATGTGTCACATAGGGCTACATACTCCACCGGATCACGTTTCATTTCGTGCCACCAATATTGATCCTTAAGATCTTGATACATCTTTGTGCTTCCTGGATGGATAGAATACGACGAGGCATGGGCTTCCCTTAAGATCAATTCTCAAATATCCTTGATGTCAGGCACACATATTCTCTTCCCTAGCCATAGTGTTCCTTGTTCATCTTCTTTATAGTTTGGAGCTTTTCTTCTTTCATCTGATTCTTAATCTCTTGGATCTTCTGATCATGCTTTTGTCCTTCTCTAATATCCTTCTCCAAAGTGGACTCTACTTCCATGGACACTACCTCAGTGTTAGTCACAATACTAAGGTTTAGCTTCGCAAATTCCTCACATAACTGCGGTTGCTGACCCTGCAGTGCCAAGCTGTTGCAATGTGCTGGCCTACTCAAAGCATCTGCGACCACATTAGCTTTTCCAGGATGGTAATTGATTCCAACATCAAAATAATTGATAAGCTCCAACCATCTGTGTTGTCTGAGGTTTAGATCTGGTTGAGTAAATATATATTTCAAACTCTTTTGGTCAGTATAAATTTTTGTTCTTTTTCCTATTAGATAATGTCTCCATAGCTTCAACGCATGAACCATGGCTGCTAACTCCAAATCATGAGTAGGGTAATTTCTTTCATGCTTTCTGAGTTGGTGTGAAGCATAAGCCACTACATGTCCCTCCTGCATCAATACACATCCTAGCCCTTGTCCGGATGCATCACAATAAACTGCAAACTCTTTCTGCATATCTGGCATAACCAACACAGGTGCAGTGGTCAACCTTTTCTTTAATTCCGCAAAACTAGCATCACATTTTGGTGTCCACTTGAATACAACTCCCTTCTCAAGTAACTTGGTTAATGGACGAGATATTTTTGAGAATCCTTCAATGAACCGGCGATAATAGCCAGCCATTCCCAAGAAACTCCTGATTGCCCCAACATTTTCTGGTGTTTTGCAATTCAGAACAATTTTCACTTTCCCCGGGTCTACTGCTATTCCACCTTACGATATAACATGTCCCAAAAATGACACCTCCTTCAACCAGAACTCGCATTTACTAAGCTTTGCATATAGTTGATGTTCACAAAGCTTCTGCAAAGCCAACCTTAGGTGTTCCTCATGCTCCTCTTCACTTTTGGAGAATATTAAGATATCATCAATGAACACCACGACAAACTTGTCCAAATATTCCATAAACACCTTATTCATAAGGTACATGAAATAAGCAGGGGCATTGGTTAAATCGAAGGACATGACTGTATACTCATATAGTCCGTATCTTGAAACAAATGTCATCCTGGGTATGTCTGAGGGTCGTATCTTCAATTGGTGATACCCCGAACGCAAATCAATCTTTGAGAACACGCAAGCGCCTCTCAACTGGTCAAAAAAATCCGCAATCCTTGGTAGAGGATACTTGTTCTTGATAGTTACTGCGTTGAGAGCACGATAATACATGCACAATCTTTGAGTGCCATCCTTCTTGGGTACAAATATCACTGGAGCTCCCCAGGGTGAGGAACTAGGACAAATGTATCCTTTTTCTAACAACTCATTGATATGAGTCTTCAATTCAGCCAACTGTTTAGCATCCATCCTGTATGGTCGCATGTAAATTGGAGTTGTTCCAGGTACTAGTTCAGTGACGAATTCAATTTCCCGGTCAGGGGGCATACCCGGTAGTTCTTCAGGAAACACATCCGAAAACTCGTAGACAATTTTAATCTCCTCTACTCCCTCAACTTGATTGAGTCGTATCTTTTGAACGGGTGCCTGATCAGGATGAAACTCAACCTTTGTGCCATCTGTATGAGTTAAGCACACTGTTCTGGTAGCATAGTAAATCACCCCTTTGTACTTGGTCAACCAATCCATTCCCAGAATAATGTCTATCCCTTGTGACTCCAGCACAATAAGGTTTGCTAAGAAAGCTACTCCCCTAATGCTTATGCTTACATTAGGGCATACTTTCCTTGTTAACATCTCTCCTCCATGAGAGTTGACTACTAACACTTGAGTCATTAACGTAACAGTCATTTCATGTCTTATTATGAATTCTTTTGCTATGAATGAATGTGTTGCACCAGAGTCAAACAATATTGTAGAAGGGTGGGAATCGACAGAGAACGTACCAATCATCACATTAGATGCATCTTGAGCTTCCTCCAAAACAACATGATTAACCCGTCCTCTGGATTGATTCTGCTGCGATGGCTTCTTCGGGCAATTGTTGGAGTAGTTTCCCTTGTTACCACAGATGTAACGGGCTCCTCGAGTGCTATTATATGGTGCCTTGTTTCTTTGTTGACCTTGTTGTGGTTGCCTAATTGGACGAGGAGTTGAAGACATTGGACACTGTTGATACATTTGAGGGCATTGTGGTTGCATCTGCTGGTACTGTGGGCGAGCATACTGCGCTTGAGGCCTGAATGAAGAGTTGTTGGAGTATCACTGACCTTGATTAGTTCTCATGGGACGACTCAAGTGTCCCGATTGCTGGGGGTTAAAGCGAGGACAATTGTTGCTTGAAGATTGTCCCATCATCATCTTCCGCTTGCGATCTTCTCCCTCATATTCTTTCTTCTTTCTTTCCACAGTGAAAGCCTTGTCCACCAAATGTTGAAAGCTTGCATAGTCACTAGAGGACATCATCAATTGTATCTCCTTATCTAATCCCTCCTTGAAATAGAATTGTTTCTTTGCATCTGTGTCCACATCTCCAGGGATGTAGCGGGACAGCTGTGTGAACTTGTTCAAGTATCCTCATACGTTCATGTTCCCTTGCTTCAGTGCTAGGAACTTCAGACGTTTTGCTTGAATCTCTCCTTCAGGTACATGATGATTGCGGAAATTTTCTTTGAACTCTTCCCAAGTGATGTTTTCCGGGTTAGCATGGGCTGCTGTGTAAGCAGTCCACCAATCAGCTGTGGGTCCATTGAGCTGGTGAGATCCCAGTAGTACCCTTTCTCTTCCTTCAAATTGAACAATTCTCAGTTTATTTTCAATTGTCTTGATCCAATCGTCAGCATCCATAGGCTCCACTGCATTGGAAAAGCGTGGAGGTTGAGTATTCATGAAGTCCCTCAAGCAAGACCTTAGAGGTGGTGGTGGTGGTGGGGGTGGAGGAGGTGGTGGTGCTTGCTGAGCCTGCTGCATGTTGTTCACAATTTGTGTCAAATTTTGCATCATATTCATGAAGTCCCTCAAGCAAGACCTTGGAGGTGGTGGTGGTGGTGGGGGTGGAGGACGTTGTGGTGCTTGCTGAGCCTGCTGCACGTTGTTCACAATTTGTGTCAAATTTTGCATCATCTGCAGCTGCATTGTCATCATTTTTTGCATTTGGTTTGCTGTTGGTGCTCCACGGGCACCTCTTCCATTCCATTGAGGTAGCGAGCCTTCATTGTTTTGATTGTTGGGTGGTGCACCATGACCACGTCCTCTTCCTCTTCCCGACATATGAGGTTGGGGTGTTGTTTTAGAATAAGAAGATGAGAAAGAAACTATTCTATACTATTTTCCCACTATATGCATCAATAAGGAATATGAGCACTCAAAATCATTCCATTAAAGCAAACTCAACATAAGTAAACAAGTTCTCAAAGAAAGACATACAACTCAAGCATGCATAGATACGTCACTACTCGCTCTTATTGCAAAAGATGGGTAAATGCCTAATCTTGAATTGTATGGTAGGCCAAGATCTACTCGCGCTCCTTAGGGTCCTCATCTGGGTCTTCATCATCATCACCATCATATCCACGGTTGCTTCCATGGGACTCGTTGCCATGTGGAGGAGAGTTGGCGAGCGGTTGTGGCACAGAAGGCTCCTCAGAAGGTGGCTCCTCATCTGAAGTCTGGTCCAGTGTATGAGTATTGTCTCGACTGACATGGCGGTCCGGGGAGACTGGGATCCACGTAGAGGTGTCAGAAGCATAGCCATTTGGGTCCTCGTCAGTGATCCGACGATACCTCCTCACCATCCTCTCGTAGTGCGCAGCGAGGTTACGTACATCTTGTATCTCCTGCTGTGGCTTGTGGAGTCGAATGCTGAGGCGCTCCACATCATCCACTGCCTGATGAGTTTTTGGAAGGTCCAGGGGTTCCTCCACGAACCTGGTGACAAAGTTTCCTATACCACTTGGATGCTGAGGTGTGAAGGCGTGTACGGTGTTCCTCAGTTGGTACCGGTAGGAGTGACTCCAGAAAGTGATGGCCTCCCAGCTAGCATCTTGTTCAGCATATCGATGATAGCTCCTTGAAGAAGATGTGCGGTGTACTTGAGTAACTCATCTCCATAGTATATGAACAGCTTGCAAGACCACTCCATCCTGTAGGGGCGTTGAATCCCGATCGAGTTATAGGAGAGTGACAGCCCCTCGTGCCTGTAGCCAGCATCACGTAGCATAGCTCGAAGTCAAAGTCAAAGTTGTCCTGCAGCCCTTCCATCAGTGTGAATCACCATGGCACGTCGGAGGTTGTTGAGTGGGGTGCGGCGGGCAGTAATCCTACGGTGGGGTACGTATCCTCCAATGGACACAAGGGCGGTCCTCCTGACATTGGCCATCTACTATTTTGAAATAGGAGAGTCTCGGTAACAAAACAAATTAAGGAGTGAATAAGTACAAGGTAAATAATTCAAATAAATTTTCATAATTAATTATATTTGAAAATAGTAAAGTCCTTAAAGTGTCTTTTTCTATCTAGGCTTGCGTTCGACGGGCAACACGGCTCTGATACCACTTTGTCACACCTACTAAAAAACGACCAAATGCTTTCCACATGTATGCCAGGATCAGTTCAATTCATACATGTGTAGACAAAAGTGAAATACCATAAATAATGCCATGTTCGAGTACATCACCTTATTACATAAAGGACCTTCCAGGTCTAAAATAAAAGTACATAAGCAGCGGAAAAACATAATAAGGGCTCCAAACAGAGGCATTGCACGGGGAATACGCCAGCCTAGAACATCTCATCAAGATCTCCATAGAAGTCATGGTTGTCCACCTCTTCCTCTTCATAGACTCGGGGGGGGGGGGGGGGTATGCAACTAACAAGTTTGAGTACCAACGGTACTCGCAAGTTGGGAAGTTATGACATGAGGTTCACAACAAGGAAGGAAAATAATGGATAAAGCACTATGGCAATTACAACCTACTCTTAATGTTGTTAAGCACCTACATCTAGGTGAATTCCAACCATAAACCCCAAAGTAACCAGATGATGTCCAAACCAATCCATCCAATAATTAACCATGTGTGTTAATTATGCATTTGGTTCCAAGACACTCGTGTCCGTGAGCACGGCTATCTAGATAGTTTGACAAAACTCTGTAGAGTGTGTATCCTTTACCCACAGTTCGTGATTTCATCCCCTGTTGCCAGGAGGACTAAGGTAAACCTCCCTGATGCCCATGGTAGCTAACCACATTACACACTTCCGTAGGTGTGTGGTCAGGAGATCACTACGAGGTGTTTTCGATGGTTCTCCCAACTCGCAATGGGTACTCTGAGGTTTCACCGCTCCAGCACCTGGAGTCTATTTTCCCTCCGCCAAGGAGAAGCCCCTTCTTGAGCTATGCGGATTCCAAGGCAGTATTCTAAACCCATTCCCCGCCCGTTCAATTACCTATGCTACATCGGGAGAGACCAAATTACTAAACAAAGTTGTCCCATATACAACCCTATAGTGATACTGTAAGGCTTACCAACTTCCTCTATAAATCGGTCCTTAGAATCCGATAGGTGTCAAGCCCCAATCCAAGGTCTTGTGCACGCATGCACCAATCCATACAAAACCCCCTATCAGATTCCTATCCACTAAATTCATATTTGCCAACATTTCATGAATCATAGTAATACAAATGTAGATAAGTTGACCATATTAAATTAAGCATGGCTAAGCGCGAACTAATTAATAGTAAAACACCCAAACCAAGCGATAAGGAATACAGGGGAATAACAAGCGAAACATAGCATAGGATTCATATGTTAACTTAGCATGCATCTAACTAAAACTTAACAAAAATGGTGCAAGATGGTGAAGAAACTTGCCTCCAAAATAAGCCTCGTGGTCGACGGGAAACTGCTGCTCTTGAAGATTAAGTGTCGGTTCTGGCCCTGACTCTAGATTATGACAATGCATAACAAAATAATAACATACAATAAGAACACATAAAATGCAAACATTTCAAATAAACATAAATCCCTACGCAAAAGTTATTTTATGGTTAATTTAAATTATAGACATAAGCCATTTATTAAGGATTTTGGAGATAAATGAAATAATTTGAGTTAAACATGTTTTTAGTAATTTTTATATTTATTTGAATACTATTGCTATTTTCCTAGGAATTTTTCTCCTTCTAAATATGCCAAAAATAGTTTTATAGCATAAAATGTGCATTTTACAAATTTTACACCATTTTTAATAATTATTTCTATGTGCAAATCATTTTTTATGAAATAAATACACTTAAAAAGCATTTTATGATTAAATCAGCAATTTAAATGAATTAATAAAAATATTACAGAACTGAAAATAAATTAAAAACATTTTTAAATCTGTTTTATAATATTTTTATAGCAACTAGGGATTATTATTTAATTTCTGAAATTTTCAGGGGCTTTTCTGCAAAAACAAAGCTATTCAGAGACTAAAAACAATTTTTATATAGTCTAGGGGTCATTCTGCAATTTTCCAGTATTTATTTATTATTTTCTAATATTCCAGGGGCTCTAAAATAATTTTTACTTCATTTTACAGTTATTTCCTAATTTCCTAAAAACTCAGGGTTAAATCTGTAAAATTTTGGACCAATCTGTAATTATTTAAAACTGTTGAGGGGGTTTACTAAACTATCTAGGGGGCTTTCTGTAAAATTACCAACGGTCACGGTTGTTTGAATTTGGGTCGACGAATTTAAAATGAACGGCTCGGATTTAATGTACTGAAGGGGTACGATGAGTTCTAATCTCGGCCATTCGGACAGATCCGACGACCGGGATTTGGCCACGTCGGTTGGGTCAGGGCTGGGCGGCGGCGCACGGCGGCGATCTCGCCGGCGATGGTCGAAACACGCGCTAGGAAAACAAAACGACGCAGCTAAATGGCGCAAAAGCAAGAGGGGGACGAGGGGAACTCACCGAGGTTTGTCGCATGGCCAGAAATGGGGCGAAAGCTAGTCGGCGATGATGAGGAGCGGCGGAGCTCAGCGGCGCCTGATGAAGTCAGTGACGCAGAGGCGTTCCCTCCAGACGAAGTTGTCCGGCGAACTCCTAAAGACATGGCGCACACATTAGGCAAGCTCCTGAGGCAAGGAATTGGATGAGTCGACTGGAACAACAGCGCCATTACCTAGCTCGACGGTGGCTAGGGTTTGGGGCATCGGGGTGATGAAATTTGAGCGGGATTGGCCGGTATTTATAGGGGGGTTGGTGGAGTAACTGGCAGCGCCATCATTGAGCACGATAGGGCGCTTGATTAGGGAGAAACGGACGGCAATGAAGAGGGGGCGAGTGGGGCGGCTTGGTGCGCAAGCGTTACCGCGCGCGCGACACGTTGGGGACGGAGCATCTCACAGGCGGGGCCGACTGGCAGCGGGAGAGAGCGGAGGGGAGGCGCGTGCGCGGAGCAGGCCAGCGCAGGGGGTGAAGAGGAAATGGGTCGGGTGGGGAATTCAGCCCAGGTAAGTTTTCTCTTTTTGTTTTTATTTTCTTTTTGTTTTTCTTCTCCTTTATGATTTGAATTTGTAAACTGAATTTCTGGCAAATTTAAATTTCAAAAAAAAATCACACAATCATTTAAACATGATGCAGTTGCCTTATATGAATTTTATTTCCCAAGAAAATTATTTTTGTAGCTCTTAAAAATTTAATTTTACACATTTTTTTCTTTTCAAAATTTGGGTGTTACAAGAGACATCATCTCTTTCAGAGAACAATTCAAAGAAATAGCTCTGCCTAAAGTGGGTAGAGGTGATACAATTTTGTTATGGGATGATAAATGGACTACTCCCGTTCTTAAAGATAAACTGGCACTCCTATTCTCCTATGCGAAGAATGAGAATCTGACAATTAAAGATATGCAAGATGCAGAAGACATAAGGGACATTTTCCATACTTCTTTACCTGGAACAGCTTTCCAAGAGCTCTTGGTGTTGAAGGACATATTCCAAACAATAGAGGTAACAACTACCATAAAAGAAAGATGGCACTATGCTTGGGGATCTGGAAAATATTCATCAAAAAAATTCTAGAATCAATTCTTTAAAGACATCCAACCCCCAAACCCTCTGAAAAACATCTGGAGAAGCAAGTGTAATAACAAACTTAGGGTTTTCATGTGGCTACTACTGATGGATAAACTCAATACCGGAGACATGCAATTTCGGAAAAACTTGGAGATACAAGATGACAACTACTGTTGTGTACTCCGTAGAAGATGTCGATGGGAAACAACAATGCATCTGTTTTTCAAATGCACTTTCTCGATGAACTGCTGGAGAATAATAGGTATCATATGGAATTCCAACCTTGATTTCTTCTCCATGATGGAGGCAGAGGCTTCTCCTTTCAACAGGACTTCTTCATGGGCATAATCATCATTGCGTGCTGGACTACCTGGAAGACCCGTAATAAAAAAGTCTTTGAAAATGCAACCCCTTCCTTTAGTAAATGGCTGGATTTTAAAGAGGTCTGTCCAAATTCTTAGAAGGAGCCCGTCTAGTTAAAAATTTCTAAGTTTGTTAAATGGTCTTCCTTAGTGCACCTCGTGCTCTGGAGAATCTAGATCTATACTTAATATTGTAACATCTCCTTTTGTGGTTTAATATAAATCTTTAGCGGGGAGGCTACGGCTCTGCTGTTTCCTTTTCAAAAAAAAACAAGTTATGTTCTATTTTATTGAATTCCTTACAAAACATCTGGCGAAGTGATGAATCAGCAAGAAGGAAGAACATGGTTTGTGTCGAAGTGTTTTTGCGACACTTCCTCCAGACCTGCTACGCGAGCAGCTCGCGGAGGTTCTTGATTGGCAGGACCTAGTCCTCGGGTGAGGTTGTGCGCATGAGAGATGGTGAGACGGTGGTTTTAAGTGGTTCGGACCACCGAAGCATAATACCCAACTCCACGGTGTGAGTTGTATTGCTGGTGTGAATGCGTATGATTTTTGTGTATGAGTTGAGATGAGCTTTCCCCTAGTCCGAGCGGACCAGAGACCATCCCTAGTAACTGGTGCGGTCTGGTCCTTTTATAGTCAAGGCTGGACACTTACAAGTGGGGTTCAAGGTCCGACAGGTGGTCCTAGAGTGATCTTATCCTGTACAAGATCTAAGGCTTCTTGCGTACGCTGCCTCTGACCTGTCTTGAAGACCCGCCGTCTTGTCACGCTGGACGCCAGTGGTTGTGCGTAGTCGTTGATGGTGGCAGGGGACGTCTCGTCCGTCTGTCTTGTCGCCGTATGCTACCACTTGGCAGAGTGGGGTAGGCCTGCGACGCTTTTATTGTGATGCGATTGGGCACAACAGTACCTGACAGGAGGCGTGTGCCGCACCTGTACACCTGGGGAAGGCACGTGCCTTTAATGCGGGACTGGACAGGACGCACCGCCCTTTACTCTTGCAACCTACCGCCCAGGACAAGTTGCAGGACGCGTGACTGCTCCGAAGCCCTCCTTGGTGGGAGCAAGGGTCGGAAGCGAGAGGATGCGTGGCACATTCAGAGCCCTCCTCGGTTGGAGCAAGGGTCTGGAGTCGGAGGACGTGTGGTAGCTCTGGAGCCCTCCTCAGTGGGAGCAAGGATCTGGAGTCGGAGGACGCGTGGCAACTCCGGAGCCCTCCTCGGTCGGAGCAAAGGACCGGAGCTAGAGGACGCGTGGCAGCCTCGGGATCTGCCTTAGCGGGGAGGCCGGAGCTTCTTCTAGCTTGTATGCGGGGTACCCGATTTGCAGGGTAATGAAAGTTTGAATCATCTAAAATACGATCGAAACTGAAGCTCAGTTAGACACTGTTGAATTTTTCCAATTAGGGCCCTAAACATTCATTTGTAATATTGAGCTAGTGCACTAACCAGTTGCATCCACCAAATCCCTCCCTCAAGTCTCAGACATGAAATAGTAGTAAAGAGTTAGAGATTGTTGAGTACTTTAGTTATAATTTCACACTCACTAGCTAGCTTGTGAGTCTACTATAAATTTATGGAGCTATCTAAATTTCATGTGCCTTAAATTTAAGAAAATTTCAGGCTCCATGCAATTAGTAGCTAATTACTTTTATTAACTACTAATCCTTGTAGTTAATTAGTAATTATTAATTCTATAGGTTAATCAATCATATAATTATTTCTTTTATTATTTTATAATTAACATAACTCTTACAAATTACGGATTAACAATTAACAAAATAAAAAAATTAATCGTCTTTCTCCTCTCACTGTTGCATGCTGCACTACTACAAAAAGCTTTATCACATGCGGCTTTGAACATATTATCACAAGCAGATTTCAAAACTGCCTAAAACAAAGAGCCTGTGAAAATCGTCCATTTTCACAGGTAGCTCTAGAAATCGCTTGTGCTAATTATTGTCTACAAGCGGTTGTTTGCGTACAACGTGCTGCCTGCGATGATGCATTATCTTAGGCAGGTAGTAACATACAACTCTGCCTGTGATAATGCATTATCTCAGGGGGTCCTAAACCTAATTAAACCCTACTATTTCTAATTTCCTGATCAAATTTAAGTAACATTAATCACAAATATATTCAATGCAATTCATAATTTATACATTGTAATTCATAGCTCATACATTGCAAATTATGGCTTCATACATATTGCAATTCATAGTGTCTACATTGCAAAATATAATTCATTTATACATATCAATTCTCTCAGCTCGCATCTAATATTCGTGGTTCGTACATTGCAATTCATAGCTTGCTCTCCCTGACATTGCAATGAATAGGAAATGGTTGTGTTCCTATGAATAGGAAACAATTGTGCCTCCTTTAATCTAGATCGAGCTGCAATCATTTCATCAAGCTTTTCAAACTGTAGTCTGGGAGACATGATTTTTGAAGTTCGACCTCCCACTTTATAGCATCAACATCTTCTCCATTTCCAGCTTTAAGCTTTCCAAATTGTCCATGAAGACAAAAAGGGAAGGCACTACTTCCACACTATCATAACCATTAAGGACGACTGATAAATTATCTATAGTCTTCTCTACGATCAAATTCATAGAACCCACATGGATAATCTATACAAAGTAACAATATCAACTGATGCATGAATAGCCTGATATCAAAACTTGTATGAGCAACACCAATTATCGTATAGGTATCTTGATTCCAGCATGGCTGCAGACATAGAAATCAAAAGTGCCATTAACATCAATCAATTCTTGATATCCAAGATGAAAGGTATATCCTTCACAATTGCATCCTCCAATCTGATACATACAATATATACATATTAATATCCAGAAAAGACAAAGAACATTGTTAAAAAGGACAATAGGCATGGCTGCCGAATGCACTAACCTTCACATTGATTTTAAGGGCAACATTTTCAAAATACTGGTTGTCTATATTGGAATTGGGGTTGATTCATTGAAAAAATGGTTGTCTATACTGGTTGTCTATACCAAGTGCAGTCGCGCACAACCTCTTAATTTTTCTTGCAAAATGAATTGTGCAACATATCTTACTACAAGACTAAGAAAGCCAATAGTGAGCGTAACTTTGATGCATCCTGAGATATCACATATGAACATTCTTAGAGATAAAAAAATAACAGTAACAATACAAAGAACAGTAACAATACAAAAATAATAACAAGAACAATACATGGATAAAGACAAACATGACCGTATATATAAAATCTACACAAAGAGCAGAAAATCTATACTTTGAGGGCGGCGCTCGACAGCGACCTTGAGGATGGCGCTCGGCATCGACGACGATGATGAGGGTGAGGATGGCGCTCGGCGGCAACGGCGAGGGTGAAAACGACGCTCAGCAGCGACGACGAGGGGTGAGGACAGTGAGGAGAGAGGATGGCGAGGGTGCGAACGGTGACGATAAGGATGGCGAGGGTAAGAATAGCGAGGGTGAGGGCTTCGTGGCGGCGGGGGGGGGGGGGGGGGGGGGCTTGGCGGCAAAATGAAAATGTTAGGTTTGTGGGGCACGGCTGATGTTTCATTTATAGAGATATTATTTTCCACAAGCGACAGCCCTTAATCACCGCTTGAGTAATAATTTATAAAACTAAGTTTATCAGGCGGCGACCTCTTAATCACCGCCTGAGAAGCTGAGTAGTAGCTACTTAGAGATACTATTATCACATGCATCTTTTGCTTAAGGGCTGTCTGTTAAAAGTTACGACACTTTTTGATCAACTTATGCAATACATATATGTCGAAGTGTTCTTGCGACACTTCCTCTGTATCTGCTTTGGGAGCAGCCCACGGAGGTTTTTTATCGGTGGGTCTTAGTCCCCAGGTGAGGCTGCGCGTATGATATTGGTAAGATGACGGTTTTACATAGTTGGGGCCGCCGGAGCATAACACCCTACTCCACGGTGAGATGTATTGCTTGAGAGTTTGTGTGAGCGTCTAACTTGCGTATGAAAAAGTCCAAACTGGCATGTGTTTTGTAACGGTGGTTGTCCGGTCCTTTTATAGACAAGGTTGGACGCCTTACAAGTGGGGTTGAGGGTCCGACAAGTGGCCCTGGGGCGATCTTATCCTAGATACCTAAGGTTTCTGGCATAAGCTGCCTTTGAACGCGGCTTGAAGACCCGTTGTCTTGCCGTGTCGGATGTCAATGACTATGCGTAGTCATTGATGATGGCAGAGAATGTCCCGTCAATCTGTCTTGTCGCCGTAAACTACCCACTTGGCGGAGTGGGGTAGGCCTGCAGTTACTTCACTGCGATGCAATTGGACGTAGCAGTACCTGACAGGATCGTACACTGAGTAGTGTGCATGGGGAAGGCGCTACCTTCAATGCGTGACTTAGAGAGGGCATGCTGCCCCTTACTCCTGCAACCTACCGCCTAGGACAAGTTGCAGGATGCGTGGCTGCTCCTGAGCCCTGCTCGGTGGGAGCAAAGATCCAGAACCAGAGGACGCTTTGAAGCTCCATAGCACTCCTCGGTGGGAGCAAGGGGTCCGGAGCCAGAGGACGCGTGGCAGCTCTGGAGCCCTCGTCAGTGGGAGCAAGGATCCGAAGCTGGAGGACACGTGGCAGCTCCGGGGCCATCCTCGGTGGGAGCAAGTATTCGGGGCCGAAGGACGCGTGGTAGCCCCGAGACCCGCCTTAGCGGGGAGGTTGAGTCCGGAGCTTCTTCTTCCTTTTTTGCGGGGGTACCCAATCTGAAGGGTAGTGACAGTGTCCTCTAGGCCCACCTCAGGAGAGGTGACGATCCCGCCGGTGGGGCCTTCGTCTTGTCTTATAAATGTGATGCCAGCGAGCCCCTTGGGGGGCGGCACTAGAGCTCAGAGAAGTGATGTCGGCACCCCCCTTGAAGGGTGCCAGAGCTCGGAGAAGCGTCGACAGTGCCAGCGACCCCATGGGGGGCTCCAGAGCTCAGAAAAGTGATGCCGATGGTGCCACTTCCCTGCTCTTTATGGCTTATGGTGCTTAGCTAAGATATGAAGCATGGGTTATACGGTGTGATAGCATTAAGGGTATGGTCACTGCCTTACTCAGGGCATGAGCCGTTGACCCCCTGTACTCAGCTGTTAGCATTGGGAGGCAAGGTGCACAGGCTTAGGTTACAGAACCAGGCTTAGCAGGCTGCACACCTTGGACCTCTAGCTTGGTGTTAGCCTTTCAGGAGTGAGAACCATTCAGCGCTATGGACCTCGAACAAGAAAATGACCATCGGACCCCAAACACATTGCAGGTACCTCATGCAGGCTCGCCTTTAGCAGGATAGCATAACTCTGACTAGGACGAGACAGGGAAAGAGTGACCGTGCATACGACAGGCAATATGCAAAAATGAGCATAGCTTCATGAACATAAAATTCATGTGTAATTAAATAAACATAGAAATACAATGCGATAATATCCAGGTTATGGTTATTGCCTTGCTCATGAGTATGGGTCGTCCGGCCCCCTAGTACTTAGCCGCAACGCTAAGGAGACAGAGTATACACGCTTAGCGTGCAGGACTAGGCTAAGCAGGTTGCAAACTCTGGACCTCCTGCTGGCATTAACACAAGTATGAGCCGATCGACTCCTGGTACTCAGCCACTGCACTGGGGATGCAAAGTGTACACGCTTAGGGTGCAGGACCAGGCTAAGCAGGTTGTACGCTTCGGACTTCACGCCGGCGTTAGACTTTCAAGGGAGGGACTGTTGAACACCACGAGTCCCAAGCAACAAAATAACCAAAAGACCCCAGATTCTTAGGCTCCCGCCTTGTTTAGGGTGTATGCCGTCTGGCCCCCAGTACTCAACCCTAGCACTGGGGAAGCAGAGTGCACACGCTCATGGTACGGAACTAGGCTAAGCAAGCTGCACACTCTGGACCTCCTGCTTAGCGTAGGCCTTTCATGGGGGAGACCGTTTGGCATCACAGGACCCCAAACAAGAGGATGACCGAAAGACCCCGGATACGCTACAGATACCTTAAGCGGACTTGCACGCTATCCACGCTTGATGCAGACGACACCGTTGTTGTCGTGGCAACCAAAAGTCGTTTGACGTCCTGCCCATGGGACCCCTTAGAGAAATGTCGAAGGCCACACGACTAATGAGGTTGAGGCCGACCCCGCCATCTATCAAGACGTGGTAGTGCTTGACGTTGGCGATAGTGGGGGCGACGAGGAGGGGCAGGAGCCCGGCTCCCGCCATGTTGTTAGGGTAGTCAGAGATGTCGAAGCTGATCGGCGTCTCCTTCCACTTGTGGTGCAGCGCTGGAGTGGGGGTAGGAGCTACCAAGGACACTGCTCGGTGTAGAGTCTTGACCGTGTCCTGAGACGCGAGATCCCAAGTACCCCTATAGATGACGTGGAGTGTCTTGCAATGCTCGTGGTCACTGTTGGAGTTGGAGTCCTCGTCATGGTGGACCGCCTTTATGTCCCGTTCAGGCTTTTGGTACTCCGTTTCCACATCTTAGTCGACCTGCGGGTCGAACTTCTGCGACTTGTTCTAGCCACCATCCAAAGGCTTGATTTTTACCATTACAGTAAAAGCATAACAACTTTTTGAGGAAAAAAACCCTACCTGGCACACCAAATGTCGAAGTGTTCATGCGATGCTTCCCCCGGACCTGCTTTGGGAGCAGTTCGTGGAGGTTCTTGATCGGCGGGGCTTAGTCCTCAGGTGAGGTTGTGCGTATGAGAATGGTGAGATGGTGGTTTATGTGGTTCGTGCTGTGGGAGCGTAACACCCTACTCCATAGTGAGATGTATTGCTTGAGACTGTGTGTGAGCGTCTATGTTGCGTATGAAAAAGTCTAAAGTGGCGTGTCTAAACTGGCGTGTGTTTTGTAATGGTGGCGGTCTGATCTTTTTATAGACAAAGTCAGAAGCCTTACAAGTTGGGTCCAGGGCCCGACAGGTGGTCTCGGGGCGATCTTATCCTAACGATCTAAGGATTCTTGCATAAGTTGCCTCTGACCGTAGCTTGAAGACCCACCGTCTTTCTGCGTCGGACGCCAATGGCTATGTATAGTCATTGATAATGGCAGGAAATGTCTCATCCATCTGTCTTGTCGTCGTAAGCTACCCACTTGGCGGAGTGGGGTAGACCCGCGACGCCTTCACTACGATGTGATTGAACGCAGCAGTACTTGACAGGAGCGTGTGTTGAGTAGTGCGCATGAGGAAGGTGCGTGCCTTCAATGAACGACTTAGACATGACATGTCGCCCTTTATTCCTGCAACCTACCACCTGGGACAAGTTGCAGGACGCGTGGCCGCTCTGGAACCCTCCTCGATGGGAGCAAGGATCCAGAGCCGGAGGATGCGTGGCAGCTCTAGAGCCCTCCTTGATGGGAGCAAGGATCCGGAGCCAGAGGACGCGTGGCAGCTCCGAAGCCCTCCTCGGTGGGAGCAAGGGTCCGGAGCCGAAGGACGCGTGATAGTCCTGGGACCCGCCTCAGCGGGAAGGCCGGGTCCAGAGCTTCTTCTTTCTTGTACGCGGGGGTACCCAATCTGCAGGATACCGACAATATCTATAATGATTTTCTACATCAACAATGTGTTACACATATGTTAAAACGATAAATCATCCATTAGTTTATGTTTTTATAATACATATCTATAAAGATTTTATTTATCGTTAGGACAACACACATTATTAGTTCATTTTTAGTAGTTCACCCAAATGATCAGGTTATGGCCCATTAGAAGATCGATCGGCGATTAGAACTATTTTTGCACAGATAGCACACCGATGAACAACAGCATAAAGTTCATTAACTTAAAACAATATATTACAAAGACAAGAAAAAAGAAAAGCACCAACTAAAATGTGAAAAGAAAAACAACACAACTAAAAACAAGAAAAGGAAAACAACTAATTTTTACTTCTCCTCCTCCTCCTCCTCAGGCTCCTGGCAGGCCTGGGGCGCCTCCAGTGGCAGAGCCGAGAAACCTAGTTTCCTACCTGTCGCTGCCACCAGGTTGTCGCGGCCCTTGACGTCGAGCTCGGCTACCATCGTCTCCCAGAGAGCGTCGAGACGACCGACCAAATGCGTGAAGCCGAACACGTAGTGGCCCCTGGTGCCCATTCCAGTATATTTTGGAAGGGGACCGAGCCCAATACATATCGCGCCATTTTGTGGAGGGCGAACTCCATGATCGGGGGGGGGGGGGGGGGGTAGAGTCCTGTCACGATCGCTTACTCTTCGGGTCCCTGTGCGGGCTTGGCGGCGGCGTGTTCTTGTCAGCCATTTTGGTGTTTTTGGCGCGGTTTTGCGGAGAAGAGAGGAAGAGTTGTTGTGCAGAGAAGACGATGGCGCGCGCGGGTGATCTTATAGCATTGTAGCAGTCCAGCGGTTCGTCTCTCTACGCGCGCAGTGGTGATGGGATGCATAGCGGTTCAATTTGAATACAAAGGACGCGCATGCGCTGCTTGTGTTTAAGACACCTCGGTAACTGACGCGCACGCCCGATGCGTCCAATCACATCAGACGTCTGTATTAATGGCTACTATGCAAACGGCTCGTATTTCAAATCTCTCATGTACAAATAGGTTTGTTTACACCGACAGATCATTTATGTGAGCCACCTGTGAAAATTTATTATCACGGGCAGCTATTAACTCATTAGGCAATACAGGCGGACTTTTAACGGTCTGTCTGTGTAAAAAGATCGAGACGTCTGTGAAAATTGTTTTTTAGTAGTGCCGCAATGGGGCACTCGCTGTTGCGTGACGCTTTGTTGCACCTGAAGAATAGCGTTTCCTAAATTTATACATGGCGTGCCGAAGGAGGAGGTACCAATGGGGCGACATAACACCCCGCCAAATTTGGAGCAATACCAGATCCAGGCGCAACAAATCAGTGTCCGACAGCAACACTCGATGGCTATATGAATACCGATCCTACCGACACCGGCGGCCGCGGGAATGGAAATACTACGCCCGCCGTGCGCTGGAAGCTGTTACACAGCCGGCACGCGGTGCAAAAATCGTCGGCCGAAACGCGCCGGCACGTACTATGATGGCTACCCGGATGGGGAATGGTGCGGGGGCCTCGCGGTCATGTGGAAGCCGAGGCGGCTACGTGCCCGCCTCCGCCTCACAAAGCCCCAGGCCCCTACCTCGCCTCCCTCCGTGCGGTCACTCTCGCTGCCCCCGCCTCTACCTATATCCGCACGCTGATCTCCTCGGTCCTCATAGAGCACGCCATCAACCGATGCACTGCATGGCGCACGCCGCACGCCACACACCTCGCGCAACCATCGCTGCCTCCGCGCGATCCCCGGCGCCCGCACCATCCATACACACGTTGCTCATCATAAGCCTGCCGAGCTCGGCCGAGAAAACTCTATACCCGCCGTGCCAGCGGCCGTGTCGCCCCGCTGCCCGTCAAAGTGGTCACGCCTCTGCAGTGCGCACTTGACGAGAGGATATAGCAGCTGCCGTGGAGATGAACCAGTGCGTGCAGAGCTGGGACCTGGACGACCGGGCGGCAGGTAGCGTGGGCGGGCTTAATACGTACGGTGTCGGCGGCCGGCGGCGCGCACAGGGCGGCGGTAGCTGCACAGGCCGGAGGCACGTTCTCGCCCGCCGTCGTGCCTGAGCCGGACCAGTACTACGAGGTGGCGGAGCTGACGTGGGAGAAGGGCAACATCTTGTCGCAAGGGCTCCTCAACCGGCGGCCGCCGCCCAAGTACCCGCCACCCCCCGCATCTTCTCAGCTGCAGGCAATAGGAGCAGGGAGAGGAGGAGGCGTCGGGGACCGCGAGACTCTCGAGGCCGTCGTAGGCGAGGCCGCCGCACGGTCCCACTTCCCACAGCCGTTGTCCGCCACATGCTGGCTCGGGGTCGGGGTGGCAGCGGGCGTCTGTGTCGCGGCGCGCACGCCCGCGGACGTGCTCGTCCAGCCCGGGAGGGACGAGGACGCGGAGGAAGAGACGCGAAGCAAGCGCGCGCGGGTAGTTGGCGAGGACGGGCTGGTATGCGCCAGCCAGGGGAGCGCCGCGCCCGGCCGCCGCGGGAAGTGCGCGATGCTTGCGCTGGACGCCGCCTGCGGCACCGGGGTCGACGACGTGTGCGGGTTGTTCACGACCACGACCAACAACTCCACGTCGCTGGACCGGGAGGACAACGGATCCCCGGAAACGGAGAACCCCAGCATCGGTGGAGGGGCCACTGACTCACGCTGCTTGAGCCGTCAGTCACACAGGTAAGCTTACTGGTCATCAGCTTATCAGCTTGCTAGCTTAGCTTCTTGCATTTCTCACCTGATTTGCATGAGCCAAAAGTACTGCACAGGCACATCACACATGCCCGACGGTAAGCTTTACTCCAGGCATGATGTGAGTTTATGTAAAGTGCTTATCAAGTTGCAAATTTTGTAAGCTTACTGTTTGCATCTCTCGTTGCATGCACGTGTGGAACGTACACTACTACAAAAAGCATTTTTACAGGCGCCTCAAATTTTCAAACACAGGCGGTCCTTAAAAATATTCGACTGTGATGACGAATGATATAATAACCGTATGTGATGACAGAACAACACAGTCGGATTTTAAACAACAACCGTCTGGGTAAATACATGATCTTCATAGACGGTTCTTAATTAAGAACCGTCTGTAATGCAATGAACTTCACAGACGGATTTTAAGAAACAACCGCCTGGGTAAATACATGATCTTCATTGGCGGTTCTTAATTAAGAACCGTCTGTAATGCAATGAACTTCATAGACGGATTTTAAAAAACAACCGCCTGAATAAATACATGATCTTCGTAGATGGTTCTTAATTAATAACCGTCTGTAATGCAATGAACTTCATAGACGGTTCTTGGTTAACAACGGCCTGAGAAGATCATGTATTTTCAGTGGCGGTCATTGTTTAAGAACCGTATGTAGTTGTTCAATTATCACAAGCGGTTTTCATTGAAATTATAGGGATGTAGTCGTTGCAATTATCACAACCGTATGTAGTCGTTGCAGGGAAAATTGTATCAGGAAAAAAACACAGATGAGCGGATACTAGTACAGTAATGCATTATAGGAAATGCTCGATCACCCGTGAGGCTAGCTTAATTGTGATAATACACCATTAGAGGCTCTACAATTGTTCAAAGATAATTTCTTTACACACTGAACAAAAATCATGCTACATTCATTGTAGATCGATGATGAAGCTCCCATCGATCAATCTAAATTGTACCGTCCTGCTTGCTCCTGAACACGTCTCTTATATTCCGCTGGATCCTGAAAATATTGACATTATTTAAATTAACAAATGTCAAAGGAGGAATGAATAACCTACATTGGTCACTAAGTCAAAGTGTCATATAACCTTGATAAGTAGATTATAGCAATCATTTTCAACATCAGACATATTTGACTGATGCAGCAAACGCTGAACTTCAAGTAGTATAATTTTGATTGTAAAAGCACTGCACCACCCCTACGAAATATAATTTAAGCAATATAAGAAATCAGTTCAAATAAGTTCGACAACAATTATAAATAATAATTACATGAACAAAATAGGTCTATCTTATAGTCTCTTGATCGAGAATCCCGATGCAGAGTGCTCCCGAACGATGGACATTTGGGTGGAAGAACCCAATTGGAAATGCGCATCTTGGAGGCACCAAGGGATAGTCCTCAAAGAAGGAGATTGTCAGGGGGTAGTAACCATCTTCCCATTCAGTCTGCAAAAGAAATTTATTAATAGGAGGACGATGGTTAAACTCATATTGTGCTTGTTCTTCATGACTTACCTCTTCTTTACCGGGGACGATGCACTGCCACTTCAATAAATCTCCCGATTCAGGCTTTGCAGAGAAACCCTAGGCGGAGAAATTGAAAATATCAAAAACAAACAAGACGGAAAAACAAAGTACAGTTAAGTTCATCAGTCCATTACAGATACATATGCATATACAACCATGCAACCGGTGTGCCATATGTACATACATGGGGATGGTTCTTGCGCCACGCCAAGCGCTCCTCCTTCAATCGGCTACACGCCCGAGACATCATTACCTGAAAGACCAAACTTCCAAACTTCCAAATTATTGAGTCCAAACACATATGTACACAAATGCAAAAGGACACAATCCATATTCCAACATTGTTCTAAGTTAATTTCAGAAGATACAAATATATACAATATATATCATCTAGCATTGCTATATACATTTTTTCCAGCATTGACATCTTCTTGCATATAGGGTTTTAAATTCTTTTTAATGCTTCTCTCTACGCGCTTGATGTTTTCTGGTTCGGTGAAAAGGTACATCTCTTCATACTCATTATATTCCTCTTCATTATCTCCCACATTCTCAACCCCAACAATATTTTGTGGGTATTATGTATGCGAGCATCTTCGGACCGCCGGTGTATATAGAGTGAATCGTGAGGATGTAAGTTATTCTTAATGTCGATACCTTATTTTCTTACTTTTGTGTTTCATTTTCATTGTAACTAGCATAGTTTAATGCTTATATTCTCTGATGTTCAATATTACCAGAAACATTATTTTCATATTTTGATTCCAACTTCAAAATTCAATTGCTCATAGTACAACTGCTCCAAAAATACCAACTAGATTCCTGTATACTCTCACTTTGATCTATACTTTGAGATTGTTCAAACCAACACATTCTAAACCTTGTTATGTGTTATATTGCAGCACACGAAGAATCTGAATGAAGAATGGCCGGTTTGTAGAAGTATTCCTGATGGAGGAGGCGACAGGATTGCTTCTGAACTCTGTCAGTTCATTCGTTGCGAAATTTTGCACAAAAAAGGGAAGTTCTTTGATGAGAATTGTGCAGCAGCTGATGTGCCAGAACTTTGCGACTATGCCAATAGAAACAATTTTCAGTGAAACTTGTAAACTTTGAGATGAATTGTATCTGTAACTTGTACATATGTATATTGTTTTAGTGAAATTGACTTATGTGATGATAATATTGCTGACTTTTGTTCTGTGATGATATTGTTTTTTTTGTTCTGTGATTATATTGAATTGACCTAGAAATTAGAAATAACAGCAGTAGTACTGCATATGTTATACCTTATCACAGGCGGTTATTAACCAACGACTAGGCATGACTGTGAAAAACAATTATCACAGGCGGCTAGATACAAGTAAAGAAACATCTGTGATAACCTAATTTTCACAAGCGGTACTGTTATGATAGAAACCGGCTGCCTTAAAGGGTCTTCACAGACGGCTGATGTAGGTAAACGTCCGTCTGTGATAACAGCATTATCATAGGCGGTTAGTTATGCTTCAATACCTGCCTGTGAAGACACATTATCATAGGCGGTTACTTATGCTTCAATACCCGTCTGTGAAGACATATTATCATAGGCGGTTAGTTATGCCTCAATACCCGTCTGTGAAGACACATTATCATAGGCGGTTAGTTATGCTTCAGTACCCGTCTGTGAAGACATATTATGATAGGCGGTTAGCTATGCTTCAATACCCATCTGTGAAGACACATTATCATAGGCGATTAGTTATGCTTCAATACCCGTCTGTGATAAGACATTTATCACAGGCGGTTATATATGCTACACGATCCGCCTGTGATAAAGTATCTTCACAGGCGGCTAGCCTAAGTAAAGAATCGTCTATGATAATGTGTCTTTACAGGCGGCTAGCCTAAGTAAAGAACCGCCTATGATAATATGTCTTCACAGGCGGTATCACTTCTCCACCTGTGAAATTGCGGTTTATCACAGACTCTTCGTTTCAGACGGTTTTAAAAGCCGTTTGTGATAATAGGTTTGGAGCCGCTTGTGATGAGACTTATTGTAGCAGTGGTAAATTCAAAGAGAGACGGGTTATGCGAGGAGGGGGAGAACGCAGTGATCAACGGCGAGCTGACAATGAGATCTTACGTTTCCACCAAGAGGAGCCGATCAGCTGCCATCCATAATGAATTTGAGCGTGTAAGAAAACTAATCTCCATTTCCGCACTCACTTATAATGCTAGCTATCTCGCACGACATCCATTGAAACAATCCCACGACATCCAGTTCACTTTTCTATTGCTGTCGAATATATCCGCTCTTCTATCATTCAGTGTTTAAACTTCTACTGTATAACATATTATTTGGTCGTGCTTAAGTGATATTTTGACATGCATATGCCTTTCGATGCATCTCTTTGGTCAGTAATATTTATTAAGGAAAAGCTAAATCTCAGATGCCTGAAATCGGCCCCGATTTTAGGGGCTCCTACTACCATGCAATCACGGAGATTCTGCAATCCTGCAATCCGTCAATACCGGTCATTGGATCCTGATCGTACGCTAACTGCAAAAATTGTCACTTAAGTCCTCCTCCTGAAGCGGTAAATATGCAATGCAAAAACAACCCTAAGAGCCGAGCCGAGCCGAGCCATTATCGTAACGGATTGTGGCCAGAAGACCATCGCCCAACGCCCTCGAGTCTGGAATTCCTTCGACATCTCCTCGCCGGATCGCACTCGCCGGATCGCCGAGTTCCTTCGACATCTCCCTCCACAGAGCGCACTCGCTGAATCGCAATCGCGTCGTCGCTCTCGGCTGCCGGTGCACTCGCCCGACGCCCGACCATGCTGGGATCTTGTGTGGTCCCAACCTGCATGTCCATGCTCGAATGTTGTGCGAATCAATTGCCGTGTGAACTCATTTTTTAATCAAACTCTCAATCAGCTGACAAAAAGGTAGTACTGCATTATTTTCTTGAAATCTCCATAATCTTTGTTCAAGTTAACTTATGTGACAGTGAAGTTACTTTCATGCAAAACCACACGCAGAAGACCGCTTTGCAAAACTAGGGTGCAGAGAAAAACCAAACTAACATCAGAGAAGGTCAAAGTATGTGATTACAAGAGCATGTCGTTATTTCCAGTAACTTAATACGGGCTTGACACATACAAACTGACCATAACCTTTTTTCTACTAACATAATACTAGTACATGAAATACCGGTGTGAACAGCTTATCCTGAATAGCTAAATTGTTCTGCTGAACCCAATTTCTGTGACTGGGTAGGAAAGACCGGCAGATCCATGCAGTGGCGACGATTTTAGCTTGGTCTTGTCAACTCAGGATCCCTGCGAAATGTTCAAAAAGGGGATGAGAAAAAAAAGGTAAAGTAAATAGCAGAAAGCAGAACTTGTTATCGACCATTTTAGACCTTGCAACATGATCGAGTATGAGGACTACCCTGGAAATTTGTTTACACAACAGTTCAATGTTCATCGGAAGCATGACCATAACCAAGCCAATGTGAACTCAAACTTCCATTCAAATTACTTATGGTTCATGTAACTATAAGGTCACGACAAAGTTATGTAGCACTAAGGTACCTAGGATTTTCCACATCGTGTGCCACATATAGCTAGGACTTGCTAAAAGGAATACATGGGTACCCTGTCAGTAAGGAGGGGCAAGGTACTATCAATCTGGAGGCCTTTTTTGAAATGCTTCCTGTTGCGTTCATGTCGGAGTTCTGGATACAAGTCGGAGTTCTGGATACAAGTCGGAGTCCATTGATGCAAGCAAATGCAACACAACTTGGAGTTGGAGTCCAGCTTGCTGTTTCGTTTTGTAGGGGCAAAATGTCGAACACCTTACGTGCGCGAGTTCACCTCAGCATCAGCACGGGCGTGGCTGTACCGCTGCCCGCATGCTACAAACGTCGAGGAGATGCGACGACGATGCCGGTGCTGTGAAGGTCTCCACTCGACGGGGTGTTGACGAAACGACGCCGCTCCTGTGTCGCGCGCCCAAGTGTATACCACACGCCCGACCTTCGACAAACCACACGGGCGACAGACGAATCGACGATTCGAAGAACTGCAAGTACGGACGAAGCGCACGAGCCAGGGGTACAAATCGACGATCCGCATGCGGCGCTCTTTGTCCGGCGAGCGATACGCCAATCGGCGGTCGCGATGGAGAAGAACGAGCCTCGACCGGCTAATTGACGATAATTGCTCGGCTCGGCTCGGCTCTTAGGGTTGTTTTTGCATATTTACCGTTCCAGGTGAGAGGACTTAATAAGTGACAATTTTTGCAGGCAGCGTAAGATCAGGATCCAATGGCCGGTATTGACGGATTGCAGGATTGCAGAATCTCCGTGATTGCACAGTAGTAGGAGCCGATTTTAGGCGCGGAGTTGCAAACTGGCTGGTGTCTGCCTAGCTCACTCCGTCATTCGCCCGATGATTGATGAAGATTAGTGGTTAATCATTTTAATTGTTAATTTTGTAAGGATTATATTAATTGCAAAATAAATAATAAAATATTTTTGTGATTGATTAACCTATAGAATTAAGGATCAATGCTTAATTACTAGGATTAGTGGTTAATGATACTAATTAGCTGTTAATTACTTGGTGTCTGAATTTTTTTAAAATTACAGGTACCTGAAATATAGACAAACCCTATTTATTATCATGTGTTTATTAACATAGATTGATGCCACTAGGAGTGCTTTGAGAATAATCTACGGATGTCGTTTTCATATGTTCAAAGCATTGATACGAATAGCAATCGCCACAATATGATTATTTTCCTAGCAAAAATCAATGTTGTTTATTTTTCATTCGATAAACGGAGTCATTAGCGCTACAGTTTAACATTCAGTTTTTGATTCATGGGAACCTAGAGATTCCACTTTGTTTGCCGGTCTATCAGTATTGCTGGTATACTACTCCTGCTATCTATAAAAGGATGTCCACTACGTAAGAAAGGCTCATACGAGACGGGCCCGAACGAAGAAGGAAGACGAACAAACTGTGTGTCTCTGTCATTACGTCTCGCATTACGGTGGCATCAGAGATGGGCTTCAAGGCGCATCACTGATCGAACTAGGTGCGAGACACGCTCAAAAGAAGCGTGTCTCCTTTCTTTTTGTCATAATAGACGATCTTTACGGTGTCATTGGAGACGCCGCTGGCGCGCATCGCCTACCAGCTTACAAGCATGACAGGCCTTACAAAACACGTCATAGATATATTGACTATCCGAGATGCTCTATTATGTAGCACGTCGCAGATTCATTAATATGTGAGACGGGCTTTATTGAAGCTTGTCTCCTTTATGTAGGTTATCTGAGACGCTCTATGCTACAGCTCGTCGCGGATTGTTTACAGGCACTACTATTAGAAGCTAGCCAGGATTTGGCAGCCGTATTACCGGTGTCAGCAACATACTGTTTCATGAACATATGTATAGCTAAAATTATCACACGTTAAATTATAATGACCAATCAAATATTACCAAAGTGTCAATCGTGGTTATCAAGTATACTAATTAAAGACTGTTCATCCTGATTACAATGTAACTAATTACACACATCATAACTGTCATCATCTAATCCTGTATACCGTAATGAAAATTCTCCCATCAATGACTTCATTGACGATGAGCCTTCATAGCCTCTAATGCTCCGACTGAGACATACTAAAATTCAACTGTAATAAACACAAGAACAAATTGATATACAATTTTAATAAACATAGGAACTGTTAGTGAATGGAGAACAGAACTTACTTGTAGCACATGCAGTTGGTGAGCATCTGCAAGGCATCAGCAGAGAAATTGTTCTCATGGTAAAGGACATGATACTGAGTTGGTGTGCTTGTCCCTTAAAAAAACAAACAATTTACATTCTACTGATACTTTTATAGCCTGATATCAAAAACTCATGACAGAAACACCAATTATCGCATAGGTACCTTGATTCCAGCATGGCTGCAGAGGTAGAAATCATACTCAGTTGGATGGCAAATGCTAGTGTCAACCACAGTTCCTGCAATTTCAAGGGTTTGCAAATCAGAATTTATTATACATTAGTCCAAACAAATACATAACTTCTGCATTGGATATAAAAGACAAGAAAGATGAATGTATACCGCAATAAAAATTCTTCCTTTGGATCAATGACTTCATTAATGATGAGCCTTCATTGGACATCCTCAAATTCAATAAAATCACTAAAATGCACGCTCTGAGGGTAGGGTCGAGGCGGCGGCGTGCTCCGGAGACAGGGGACACAGCGACGTGCTTCAGGACGAGCTGGCGGAGGCGCTGGAGTGGCGGTTCCTAAACTCTCTGATGACAGCAGACCGTCGTGCTCTGGGGACAAGGAGAATATTTCCACTTATGTGAAGGTGGTGGCGTGCTCATACCGATTACCGAGATCGGGGTCAAGGCGGCGGGGAGCTCCGAGGACAGGGGACGAGGCGGCGTGCTCCAGCGTGCTCAACTCTCTGATGACGAAGGTCGGGGTTGACATCGGGGTAGGGGTCGACGCCGGCAGCGCGACAATGACGAAGAGCGAGTTGAGAAAGAGGGACGACGGCGGCGTGCTCCGGGGACAGGGGATGAGGCAACGTGCTCTATCGTGCTCAACTCTCTGATGATGCGAAGGTCGGGGTTGACGGCGGCGACGTGCTCAGGATCTGCGGTTTATAGGTTGAGAAAGCGCGCTATAGCTAAATTTTTTTGCCAAATGTTGGGAGAGAGCACGCGATGGACAAAAATTTTCAGTGTAAATGGGAGATGCGTAAATTTAAGGCGAGTCTCTCATTATTTTGATGCCCCGAACAGCTGGAGTGGCCTAGATGTGCCACGGTGCGTTGAAGCCAGAACAACATCCAAGACATTCCAGCGTTTCCAACTAGTAATTGTGCATAATGCCTTATACAATCGTTGCAATGTGCTCAACTTTACGAGATGGGACAAAAGATCTTCGAAACAAATTGGAGACGAGCCCTTGTAAGGCCCGTCTCCCTTTTGCCGGATATCAGGTATCTGAGACGCGCCTTTCTAAAGTTCGTCTCTCATGCACTCTTCACATTGCCACTCGCACGACATCGTGAACCGTTGCAGAAATAAACAAACACAATGACATTGCAATTCACAGATTAATTGGAATTCAGGGATAAACAAACGCAATGACATTGCAATTCAGAGATAATTTGCAACTCAATGAATTTTATAGTCCATACATTGTCTGCTCTCTAAACTAATTTCGAATATAAACTTATTCCTAAAGCTCTCATCAATCAATCTAAATTGTACCGTCCAGCTTGCTTCTGAACACATCTCTTATATTGCCTTGGATGCTGAAAATATTAACATTCTTTAAATTGACAAATGTCGAAGGAGGAATGAATAACATACGTTGGTCACTAACACAAAGTATCTAACCTTGATAAGTAAATTATAGAAATCGTTTTCAACATCGAGCGCATTTGGCTGATGCAGCAAATTCTGAACTTCAATTAGTATAGTTTTGATTGTAAAACCAGTGCATCATCCATATGAAATATCAATTTAAGCAACATAAGAAAACAGTTCAAATAAGTTCGGCAACAATTACTAATTACGTAAGCAAAATAGGTCTATCTTACAATCTTTGATCAAGAATCCCAATGCAGAGTGCTCCTGAGCGATGGACATTTGGTTGAAAGAAACCACTTGGAAAAGCGCATATTGGAGGCAACAATAGACAATCCTCTAAGAAGGAGATTGTCAGGGGGTAGTAACGACCTTTCCAGTCAGTCTACAAAGGAAATCCATTAATAGAAGGACAATGTTTAAACTCATATTGTGCTTGTTCTTCATGACTTACCCCTTCTTTACTGGGGACAATGCACTGCCACTTCAATAAATCTCCCGATTCAGACTTCGCAGAGAAACCCTACGCAGATGGAACAACAAAAATAAAGTTAAGTTCATCAGTCCATTACAGAGATATATATATATTTACAACTATGCGATCGGTGTGCCATATGTACATACATGGGAATGATTCTTGCGCCACGCCAGGCGCTCCTCTTTCAGTCGGCTATGCGCCAAGTCGATACCAGCCATGAACAGTGACGACGACGAGGAGGACGGCGATGGTGACGATGAAGACGACGGGGACGACGACGATGACGACGACGAGTACGGTGACGATGACGACGATGAGGACGACAACGCCAACGACGACGACGATGGCAAACAGAGGAGGCGGTCACACTGGAGTTGGTCAATTAGTAAAGGACCGTTGGTCGATTAGTAATAAAGGAGCACCGGAGGCAAAGAAGAGACGAGAGAGAAAAATGCGAGATGCACTATAATAAAGAGAGATGCACGTTAATCAAAAGCGCGTCTTCCATAGTCCAAAGAGAGACGCACGACACGAGGTCTGCGGAGAACTTAATTTTGGCGGCGTGGTGCAGAGACGCGTGCGGCATCCGTGCGCGACCTTTCATTTACCAGAGGCGGTATCGATGCGTCCCATCATTCTATCAATGCGCTGGAAACCAACTGCTCCCTCGACGACTCTGTGTGGATCTTATTTAAGACGTGCCATCACCAGTGAGTTCTTCACAAGCGCGTCACTCACTTTGAATCCTCTTCTTTTCTTCGCCTTCTCCGCCCCGATGACCCACCAACACCATGGCCGACCTTCCACCGCCAAGCCATCCGAGGGAGCCACCATGCAAGAAACTGTCGGTACCCTGGGAACCGTACACCCCTTGAGATTACAAAGATCTCAAGGGAAAGTCATCTACTTGATTTGAAGACCTTCGGAGACCCACATGTCAGATATAACCGGACCCGCTTCTCCAACATGGTTAATCCCAGGGTCGCCACGTGTACTATCAAACCGGAGCTACCGCCCACAAGGGGGAAGCTCCGGGCTATGTACCGAAATGGCACCCCCGGACCTAACCCCAGACCGAGGGAAGCTCTAGATCTGACACGTGTCAGGTAGCTCCGGAGCTACCTGTTTCCCACAATATGCTCCGGAACTGCCACGTGTCCAACCGTCGGATCTTCAGCCTCTAACCTCCGGAAGACTCCACAACGGCTCCGGATCTTCCAAAGGGAATCAAGGACTTCAAGACCCGATTAAGTGTCATTAATACCATATTAATGACACACGATCGGACGACCTTAATTACCAGTAACGGTGCTGTCAAAGCCCATTACCTGGTCATTAAGGGCAATTAAAAGTGTTGAATGAGTATCAATACTAGTAACCGCCGGGGCCACATGTCAGGCCAGGCTAACTTGTAACGGCCTGCCCTTGTACTATAAAAGGACAGGCCGACGACCGACTCTACACGTTCAGATACGCTACACACGTGCCATAGACGCTCGACACAAGCCCATACAGCTAATACAACACCAACACATCCGTGGAGTAGGGTATTACGCTCAGACGGCCCGAACCACGTAAAACTCCGTGTCTCCTGTGCCATTTATAATTCACCTTCTTGAATCTCCGCGCGCCCACACTGAACATCAAAATCCTCTAACACTTTAGTAGTGTCAGGAGATCTGTCGGATCCAAACCACCGACAGTTGGCGCGCCAGGTAGGGGCGCCTGAGATTTCGAGAATGGTGAACTCAGCTGCTGGATCATCCAACAGTCATCCTGCTGTTCAAGCTGTTGGGGGCAATCCCTCCAATATGCAGCCACCAGCAGGGGCCTCAGCGCCAGCAGGAGTCACACTGCCACCACCGCCACCTCCACCAGCAAATCAAGCTGGAGAGCGCGATGGTGCACCGGCGTCAGTCACTGCGTCGGGAAATCATGACAACCCGGAACACGCGCTCCATGCAGCACGTGCTCTTCTCCAACGCCCACCACCTCCGGATGCATCCTGGGACGCACTGGAGCAGTAGAGGGCTGATGTGGAACATTTGGTTGCAGCAGCAGCCGACCGCATCAGCAACCAGGGTCCTCCTCCTTCAGGACGGGCCCCGTCGCAGCGGTGGACCTTGTCTGGTAGACTTGGTCCGCACGTTTCCAACAACAGGAGACGTGCTGCATCACAGCAAGTGATGTCATTGCCTTCCGGGGCACGACGCACTCACACGGTATCCAGGCTTTCAACTCATGACCTCCGGGCGGAGCTTGATCGCCTGTCGAATTCCTTCAGATCTACTCCACTGCTATCTTGGCAGCTGGAGGAAATGAGGCCGTAATGGCCAATTATTTCCCAGTGGCTTTAACTGGGACCGTCAGGTCCTGGTTTATGAGCTTTCCACCCAACTCCATCAACAGTTGGGAGGAGCTGTGCCGGCAGTTCAACGCCAACTTCGGGAGTTCATACACCTGACCAGGCACTAAACTGGACCTTTTTGCAGTCGTGCAAAAAGGGGGAGAATCCCTGCGATCATTCATCCAGAGGTTCTCTCAGGTACGAAACACTATTCCTTCTATCTCTAGCGCCTCTGTCATTGTGGCATTCAGACAGGATGTACGGGATAAGAAGATGTTGGAGAAACTGGCGATTAAGGAGATCACCAGTGTCACGGAACTCTTCAGTTTGGCCGACAAATGTGCCAGAGCTGCAGAGGGCCATGAAATGCACTCCAAACCAACTCTGGAGGATCACAAGAAATCCTCCAAAGGATAAGCCGCTACCTCCGGGAGTGGCAAGAAGAAGAAGACCAACGGCAAGAAGAAGTCGTTGGCCGGTGCATCCAATGTTGCAGCTGCTGCAGCTCCGGGTGGCCGGGGGCCACGCCCCGAGAAGCGACCTCGACCGTCTTCTGAAGACGGTGGCAAACCCAAAGTGTGGTGTCCAATTCACAAAACGGGCAGCCACAGTTTGGAAGACTGCCGGGAGGTCCAAAACCTTGCCGAGCGCTACAACAAGCGCTGGGAAGAAGCTCCTTTCCGACATAGGGAAGGAAAACAAAAAGTCGACGAAGCTCCGGCTTAAGAGGAGTTAGGTTTTCAGGATCCCAAAAAGGTCCTGAAGGCCGTCTACACCCCCGTCGACGACGATTCTGACGTCTCTGACAACGAGCGTCGGAAGACCATGAACACCATCTTTGGTGGATCATGGGACATCACCTCCCGCCGTGTCATCAAGACTATGCGTCGGGACATGGCTGCTGTAGCTCCTACAGCCAGGGCGGAACCTCATCGGAAGTGGATGGACACAGCCATCACTTTTGATGCTTCGGACTGCCCTCGAAGCATGGTTGGAGCAGGTCAGCTACCTTTGATGGTATCTCCTACCATCAATATCATCCAGCTCCACCATGTCATGGTAGACGGAGGTTCGGGGCTTTACCTCATAAGCTTCGAAGCTTTTACCAAGCTTCAGCTCCGACCTTCGGATCTCCACCCCTTCCGACCTTTCTCCGTAGTAGGTCCGGGGGCCATTACCCCACTCGGAGCTATTACTCTCCCCGTTACCTTCGGGACACGAGAGAAGTATCGCACCGAGAAGTTGGTCTTTGACATTGCTCAGATCAACTTACCCTTCAATGCCATCTTGGGTAGGCCTGCCTTGTACAAATTCATGGCAGCTACTCATTATGGCTACCTGGTGTTAAAGATGCCAACACCAGTAGGCGTTCTCTGGATCTGCGGAGATCGTACTGCCGGAGTAACTGCTCTGGAAGAACTCCATGCACTTACCACGACGCAAGAGGAGGACTCCAGGCAGGAGCAAGCTCCAACACCCCCGAGCATTCGTCAATGAGGCTCGACATCTGCACCTCGTGTGCAGCCAAGCGGCGACACCGACATTCCCGTCAAAGTCGTCCAAATCGGTTCTGATGCCGCTCAGACCACCCGTATATCGGGAGGATTGAACGACAAATAGGAACTCACACTCATCGCTTTCCTCCGGGCTAATGTCGACGTGTTTGCCTGGCAACCATCACAAATGCCTGGAATCCCTAGGAAAGTGATTGAGCACAATCTGAAGATCTACCCTGACACTCGGCCTGTGCACCAGAAGCCTCGGAAGCAATGTGTAGAGCGACAGAACTTCATTCGACAAGAAGTGAAGAAGTTGCTCGAAGATGGATTCATCCGAGAAGTCTTCCATCCAAAATGGCTGGCAAACCCAGTCGTTGTGCCCAAGGCCGGCGGGAAGCTTCGGATGTGTATCGACTACACAACACTAAATAAGGCATGTCCAAGATCCATTCCCACTACCTAGAATAGATCAGATAGTGGATTCCACCTCCGGGTGTGAATTACTGTGTTTCCTAGATGCATATTCTGGGTATCATCAAATCAGAATGTCTAGGGAAGATGAAGAGCATACCTCTTTCATCACAGTAGATGGATTGTACTGTTATACAACCATGTCGTTTGGTCTCAAGAATGCTGCTTCAACCTTTGTACGAGCTATGTACAAAACCTTTGAAGACCTCATTAGAGACATAGTGGAAGTGTATGTTGATGACATTGTGGTCAAGGTCAAGAACAAGGAGTCACTTCTTGACACCTTGCAGGCTGTCTTCGATAAGCTGCGGATCACCCGCACAAAGCTAAACCCACACAAGTGTGTCTTCGGGGTTAGCTCCGGAAAACTTCTTGGTTTCCTGGTAAGTCACCAGGGCATAGAAGCTAATCCGGCAAAGATCAAGGCCATTGAAGACATGCGACCACCAGCCCGCATCAAAGATGTCCAAAAGCTAACTGGATGTCTAGCAGCCCTCAGCCGGTTTATTTCAAGACTGGCGGAACGGGCACTCCCCTTCTTCAAGATATTGAGGAAGTCCGGACCATTCCAATGGTCTGAAGAAGCAGAAAAGGCGTTCCAGGAGCTAAAACAGTTCCTCACTACCCTACCAACTCTGGTAGCTCCGAACCCTGGTGAGCCTTTGTTGCTTTATATTTCAGCTACTGACGAAGTCGTCAGTATGGTCCTGGTTACGGAGAGACCAGAACTACCCCATACTCAGGGATCCAGATCCCTTCGAGAGGGTCCAGAGGTTCCTGAAAGCGAGTCTGGGTCCCAGCTCCAAGATTCAAGTCCACAAGAAACCACTTCAGAAGACCCAGACTCCTCCGGGAGGATCCAGGTCGTTTCTGAAGAAGCTCCGGGTTCCTCCAGTCAGGACCCGGAGGTCCCCGAAGAAAATCCGGATCCCTCCGGGAGGATCCAGGTCAGTGAAGAGGAAGCTTCGGGCCCCTCCGGGAGGGTCCAGACCATTCAGCGCCCGGTGTACTTCATCAGTGAAGTACTACATGATGCCAAGACTCGATACCTAGAGGTGCATAAGCTGCTCTATGCAGTTCTTATCGCCTCTAGGAAGCTTCGCCATTATTTCCAAGCTCACAAGATCTCAGTGGTGACCTCTTACCCACTTCGAGCAATCTTGCATAATCCCAACTCAACTGGGAATATTGCAAAGTGGGCAGCGGAATTGGCTGAATTCGATCTCGAATTCATTTCAAGGCAAGCAATCAAAAGCCAAGCATTGGCAGATTTCGTGGTGCAATGGACTCCCTTTCCATCAAACACTGGGGGCCCCAGTGAGCAGAAGCCGGAACACGAAGCTCCGAACTTCACTGAGCCTCATTGGACCCTCTACTTTGACGGCTCCATGCAAAAGCAGGGGGCCGGAGCTGGAATCCTTCTCCTTGCACCAACCGGGGAGAAAGTAAAATACATGGTACACCTTGACTTCAAGGCGACCAACAACATGGCGGAGTACGAAGCACTCATCTGCGGACTAAAGGTGGCACTATCATACGGTGTCAAGCAACTGCTGGTCAAGGGAGATTCACAGCTCATCATTAAGCAAGTGAAGGGTGAATGCTCCTGCAACAATCTCCAGCTAGCTGCTTACCTCCTTGAAGTCCAGAGGCTTCAGAAGGACTTTGAAGTCCTAGATCTCCACCACGTCCAGCGTGCCCACAACGCTGAAGCCGACGAACTCTCGACGAAAGCGTCAACCGGAGCTCCGGCTCCTGATGGAACTTTTGTCCAGAGGTTGTCAAAACCCACAGCTCAGCATGCCGAACTGAGTGAAGGGGGCGAGATCAGCATCCCGAAGGTGACGGTCCCGATGGCCCTGTTACCATGGCAGCCATCAAGGGTCATAGGTGCTGCCGGAAGCTCCGAGCAACCCAGCACACAAGAATCAAATGCTCAAGTTAGTTCCAATGCATGGATCTCGGAGATCTGGAACTACTTGAAAGACAACATCCTTCCTGACGATGATGTGTCCACTGACCGGGTAGTCAGATTGGCTAAAAGATACACGTTGGTAGAAGGGGATCTCTACCGACGCGGTGCCAACGGCATCCTAATGCGGTGAATCACAAGGGAAGAAGGCTGCAAGCTCCTCGCAGAAATCCATGGAGGCGAGTGTGGGAACCTCGCATCTTCTCGCACGCGGGTTGGTAAAGCCTTTCGGCATGGCTTTTACTGGCCTACAACACTCCAGAATGCAACTGAGCTGGTGAAGAAATGCGAAGCATGTTAATTTCATGCAAAGCAAATTCACACACCTGCTCAGCCCCTACAAATGATACCTCCTACATGGCCCTTCGCTGTGTGGGGGATGGACATCTTGGGACCTTTCCCAAGAGCCGTCGGAGGTTACAAGTTCCTGTACATCGCCATTAACAAGTTCACCAAGTGGTCGGAAGCAACTCCAGTTGTGACAATCAACAAGCAATTTGCTATCAACTTTTTGCAGTCCATTGTATGCAGATTTGGAGTCCCAAACAAAATCATCACTGATAATGGGACCCAATTCACAAGCTCTGCATTTCAAGGATATTGCGAAGACCTCGGCATTCAAGTTTGCTACGCCTCCGTAGCTCACCCAGCAAGCAATGGCCAAGCCGAGAGAGCAAATGCTGAAATCCTTAAAGGACTCAAAACGTGCACCTATGAGCGCTTGAAAAAACATGGTGCCAATTGGATTGAAGAGCTTCCGCCCACTCTATGGGCCAACAGGACAACTCCAAACCGGTCAACTGGAGAGACACCCTTCTTCCTGGTGTATGGAGCTGAAGCAATCCTTCCTCCAGAAATCACCTTGGGGTCACTCCGGGTCCGGACCTTCGACGAAGCCATGCAGGACCAGCTCCGGCGTGAAGACCTAGACCTCCTTGAGGAGGGAAGGTGCCAAGCAGCTGTTCGGAATGCCCGATACCGCCAAGCCCTTCGGCGCTATCATCAACGGCATGTACACAACCGACAGCTCGAGGACGGCGACCTGGTGCTACGGTGAATACAATCTAGAGAAGGGTTAAACAAACTCTCCCCCAGCTGGGAGGGACCCTTCCGAGTGATTAAAGTATCTCGTCCCGGGAGTGTTCGCTTGGCTACCGAGGATGGGACACCTCTCCCAAATCCTTGGAATATTGAGCACCTCCATAAGTTCTACACTTAATATCACGGAGGTGAGTCAGTAGTAACTTAAGGTGTATGTTATAGAGTCATTGTACAGAGTCGGGTAGTTCTTCCGGGAGAACAGCCGGACCTTTCCCCGAAGGTCTGCAAAGTTCATGCAACACTTGTCACAGTCTCAGGACTAAAAGTGTGGCTAGCTACCCTGGGTCAAACGAGAAATAAAACACGCTTAGCCTGGTTCCGTACCCTAAGAGTGTACTTGTTTCCCCTGTACCCCGGACCTATAATGAAAGACATCTTCATGTGAAACAGACTCCACGTGCATTTATTTTGTACAGGCTCAATATTTTTTATTTTTCTCTTTCTTGTCTATAACAAAGACGTGCAATTCTTAAGAAATTTCAGTTCGACCGGTTCATATACGATTCGAATTGTATTGTCTATTCTTTTGAATTCAAATATTGTTCATGGCCCACTCGCCTGAATGCCGCCAAGCTAATCTAGGGCCGGAGTGTGCTATCGTCTTAGCCTGGTCAAGCACCCTAAGTACGCCACTATACCTACACCCTGGCAGGCCGAAGTAAGGCGGGTCCAAGTGCAATTGGATCTGAAAGAAAAGGCAACGCATTCGGTTGTATTTAGAATCGCGTTTGACTTAAAATTTTCTTGAGAATCGTAAGCCGCGACGAAGTTATAGGCGAGAAACGAATTTTACTATTTTTCTTGGCTTCAGTGTGCAGGAAAAATAAAATTTACGTTGATAGAGAAAAGTCGGAGCTAACAAAGCTCCGACTCCCCTAGGTGGCTTGTAATCAATGTTACGCATTGAAAACGAGCATCACCTGAGCAACCAAGCTCCGGTAGAGCTAGGGGGGCCAGCCGTCGACGCTAAATAAAAGATGGTGAGAAGACCCCGCAAACGGAGTCTGCTGCCAACAAACTACGCGTTGGCAAAGGTCACTGCCGGAGCTACTAGCTCCGACACCCCGGAGGACTAACTATCGATGCTCTACGCGTTGATAGGGATTATTGCTGAAGCTACTAAGCTCCGACGATAGACAATGCCGGAGCTTCTAAGCTCCGACAACCTCAGGGGGCCTTCACTATTGAAGACTTCAGACCTACACTCTACAAATTCGGAGCAAATGAGTCTTCAACAAAACACAATATCCTCTTAGTACATGTTCACAATCAAATTGTGTACATCTACCAGGGGGCCAAGACAAAAGTGTTGAAGACAAAAAGTGAAATTCACAAAAATTTGGGGATTTCATTCATCTGGAGACAAGGGATTACATCTGGAGACAAGGGATTACAAAATTGAGGAAGAAGAAGAGAAAATACAAGTGAGAACTACAGAGATGGTCCTAGACCCTATGGAAGAATTGGGCGACCTTCTGGGCAACCTCCGACACGTTGGCTTGGGCAGCTTCGCCTTCTCCTTCAACGGGACCTTCAAGCACCGGGTCCAGAGGAAATTGGGAGTTCCGGCTGGTGTAGCACGTCAGCACATATTCTGCGACGTTCTTCGCCAGGGATTGCCCCTCAACCTCCAATTGGTGCGCGATGACATCGCCCACCTTGGAGAGTTTGCTGCCTGCCGAGCTTAACGTCTGTAACGACAGGTCCGGCTTCGGCTCCGGATCATCTGAGCACACGGGGCTGAAGCCCATCGGTGTCAGAGCGTCGTTAGCCTTGCCCAGGAACTCCCAAATCTGTAGGGAGTCCGCAGTCCTCAAGCCCTTCAATTCTTCCAAGGATCTCCTGGCCGCCACCAGTTCAGAATTCTCGCGAGTGAGGCGCTCAACTTCTTTGGCATTTTGCTGAATCTTTTCAGCAACCCGCTTTTCAAGTTTTCCGAGCTCCTCCTCCCGAAGGTGGATCTTGTTTTGGCGGTCGACCACGTCCTTCTCCCTGCCCCTCACTTTCTTCTCCTTGGCAGCAAGGGCACACTATTGCTCGTAGAGTTCCTGCCCTCGCACCCAGGCTTTCTCCTCCTCCTCGATGCAGCGCTCTTCCAATTTCTTGGCGCGCTCCTCGAGGCCCTTGTCAGCCAGAGCCACCTTCTCAGTGAGCTCCCCCTCCCTCCTCAGGACGTCATCCCGCAGCTCAAGGAGTTTCTGCTCTTCATCTTTGACCCTTTTCTCCCTCTCCTCAAGTGCCTCCCGGCGCTTGATGAGAGTAGTGTTAATGGCCTCAAGCCTTTCTTGGCGTTCATCGGTCGCACTGTTAGCTGCTTTGGTCTGCTCATAAATCTCCCGGGATTGGGCGTCGAGGGCACGAGTCATACTTTCCCTGTCATCCAATAACTTACTCCAGTATTTCAGGTGGACCTTCTCCCGCTTGATCCACTCTTTGTCATCCGCTAGCCTCGACTGCGCCAGCTTGGTCTCGAAGTAGAGACGGTTACGCCACCGCCTAAGGGTTTGGCGCTCCTCTTCAAGAGCCTTGCTGTCGTGGAAGAAGGCCAGTTAAACTTGACGCAGACTGGAACATGCGTTGTCAATAGACAGTGACAACGGGATAGGTTCCGGACCTGCTGGGGTCTCCTCCGCTGGTTCCAGCGGGTTTTCAGATACAAAAATTGGGTCCCACTCCACAAGAGTGGTCCCCTGGGTCTCCATGGCACTAGGGCCGTCCTCCGAGATGGCCTCAGTCGCCATCGAGGATGGCCCCGCTGCCAAGTCTTCATTCACCCCCTCAGGCAGGAGGCCAGCGACTTCACCAGGGCACTCCGGCTCAGCCACGGGTACCTCTGACGTCGTCACTTCCGGAGCAGGGGCCGCTGCTGGCTCCGGTCTGGGCACCTCCTCTGATGGGGGCTCGAGCTCCGACGCCTCTGCAACAACCGGCTCGGGAGCCGGAAGATCTTCATCATCAACCGGCCCTGCGGTCGGAGCTCCAACAACGACCGGCTCTGCGGCTGGTGCTTCTGAGGAAGCCGGCCCAATCGCCGGAACTTCCTCAACATCCGGAGTGCACGCCGGGACTTCAATCACCTCCGGCTCAACCGCCGGAGCTTCGACAATTTCCGGCTCAGGGGGCCGGAATTACTGCTTCCTCCAGCTCAACGGCCGGAGCTTCCATGATCTCAGCACTAGGACCCAGAGCTTCAGCCTCCGGGACAGGTGCCGCTGGCGCATCTTCTCTCCCGCGGTCCGGCGCTACCACGGGAGTCTCTGGGGATGAGTCGAGGTCCATGACCACGATAGCTGGCGCCGGAGCTGTCGCAGCTTCAGCCACCACTTGGGGCGGCACCGGGAAAGGAGCAGAAGCTCCCGCCTTCACAGCTTCAGCTGCTGTAGTTGAGGGTGGAGCCTCACTCCTCTTCTTGGGAATGCTGCAGAAGATGGATGGAGAAAATTAAAAAATAATTACTACAACTAGACAACTGTCCAAGGTAAATATTAAAAATTACCTTGGGTGGCTTCCGTACCAGCTTGCGCGGAACCTCTTTCCCGGGCATTCTGGGCTGGTCATAGCCGGCGTGGAAGCTCCGGAAGGCCCCCCAGAACTCGTTGCAGCCACGGGCGTTTCCCTAGTCGAGGCCCCCCTCGATCGGGAAGAACCTCCGGACCTAGAGGCCTCAACCGGCCCTGGCGCTGGAGTCGCACTCCCGGAGCTAGCACCCCGGGAGGACCCTGCTGCGGGTACAGTCGCCGCGGTTGTAGAAGACCTCCCCCTCCGGGGAGAAGGAGCCGATGCAGAGGTGGTAGGCCTGACGGATCTTCTGTCGGCATGCTGCAGCTTCCTCTTCCGGCTCAAGGGTTCGTCCGCCGGTTCCTTGCCCTTGCCGACGACCTCGACCCTTGGCTTCGGGGCAGGGTCGGAGCCACCTTCAGACACTCTAGGGATCGCCACCCTGGTGGTTGATCTTCTCTCGACGACACCAAGGTCGTCAAGCACGGGCATCTTCCGCCGGAGCTCCCTACTGAACTCTACTTTCATGTTCAGAGGAAGAAAAGCCGATGGCGGAGTCAAGTCATCACCCTCAACGTCGATGCCGTGCTGGAACTTCTTGAGGTGGAACTCCAAGGTTGTCCCCACCATGTTGGACTTTAGCCCGGTCTCGACCTGGTCGTCGTCCATCACGCTGTTGAGGGCCCAAGCGAGTTTTTCTCTCCTCTTCAGCGGTGCCCACCTGCTGACCAGGAAGTTACAAAACACCGCCTAAGGGGTTAATCCCCCCTCCAGGCACTGGCGGATCCTGGTCAGAACAGGGTTGAAGGCGTCCGCCAGCACTGGAGCTTCACTCCAGATCGTCGTGTCAATGTTGGGGAGGCCTTCGGGCAGCTCCAGCCTCTCGTGCTCCTCTACCAGGATGACAATCCATTCCTTCTTCCAGTCATCCCACTTCCCAGAGGGAAACGACCAGAGGTACTTGAATGGGCACTTCTTGCGCTTCACGAAGTAGTAGAAGCCAAGGTACTCATTGCTCCTACCGGTGGTATGGACGGTGAAGAAGGTCCGAAAGAGTTCAATGCAGGGGGGATGCCCACCCACATCTCACAGAAGTGGACGAAGATAGACACAAGGAGAATGGAGTGGGGGCCAAGGTGGTATAGCTGCAGACCATAAAAGTCTAGCAGCATCAAGAAAACGGAGGAAAAAGGTGGGATCAACCCCACCATGGCATACGAAGAAAAATACACCATTTCGCTGGCGTGCTCCTTCTCAAACGGGAGCTCTCCTCCGGCGCAGACCATGCGGTTGAAGAAGTCCGTGGACCATCCCATGAGGGTCCGGACCTTCTTTAGGTCGCCGTCGGTCTTCAAACGACTCTCGCGGAGACCCAACTCCATCGCGGCACAGCAAGGCAAGAGAGGAAAAGCGAAGCACAAGTTGGGAGTTTGAGCGCAAGATCAGATGAGAGGCGTAAAGAACTCCAGACGGTGCGCGCTTTCCTTCTTAAGTAAGCCCTCGCAACGCTTAGATGGAAACCGCAAGGAAGTCGAAGATATCGCTCAAAAATTCCACCCAGCCGATGACAAGGGGGCCCGGGACAACCCCGATGATCAAGTCGAGGTTCTTACCCAGGTGAACGGTTGTCATCATGAGGCGGGAAGCCCGAAGGTAGCGGCCTGACAAGGCGCGCGGAACCGATACGGTTTTCGTATCGAGAACCGGCGACCTTCAATTGCGTGAGATTCGCACGCCAAAGATCTCATCTGCTGCACGCGGGATACGCCACACGGCGAGGATTTAACTCCAAACCATCGCCAACGGCACATTCAAAGACCTTTGAAGGCTCAGTTCAAAATTCGCGAGGATGGACCCACCTCCGGCGGAATGACTTCACCCAAAGGGTCTTCCCCAGAGGTGGGCCCAGGGGGCCACTGTCGATACCCTGGGAACCGTACACACCTTGAGATTACAAAGATCTCAAGGGAAAGTCATCTACTTGATTTGAAGACCTTCGGAGGCCCACATGTCAGATATAACCGGACCCGCTTCTCCAACATGGTTAATCTCAAGGTCGCCACATGTACTATCAAACCGGAGCTACCGCCCACAAGGGGGAAGCTCCGAGCTATGTACCGAAATGCCACCCCCGGACCTAACCCCAGATTGAGGGAAGCTCCAGATCTGACACGTGTCAGATAGCTCCGGAGCTACCTGTTTCCCACAATATGCTCTGGAACTGCCACGTGTCCAACCGTCGGATCTTCAGCCTCTAACCTCCGGAAGACTCCACAACGGCTCCGGATCTTCAAAGGTGAATCAAGGACTTCAAGACCCGATTAAGTGTCATTAATACCATATTAATGACACACGATCGGACGACCTTAATTACTAGTAACGGTGCTGTCAAAGCCCATTACCCAGTCATTAAGGGCAATGAAACGTGTTGAATGAGTATCAATACTAGTAACCACCGGGGCCACATGTCAGGCCAGGCTAACTTGTAACGGCCTACCCTTGTACTATAAAAGGACAGGCCGACGACGGACTCTACACGTTCAGATACGCTACACACATGCCATAGACGCTCGACACAAGCCCATACAGCTAATACAACACCAACACATCCGTGGAGTAGGGTATTACGCTCAGGCGGCCCGAACCACGTAAAACTCCGTGTCTCCTGTGCCATTTATAATTCACCTTCTTGAATCTCCGCGCGTCCACACTGAACATCAAACTCCTCTAACACTTTAGTAGTGTCGGGAGATCTGTCGGATCCAAACCACTGACAGAAACTATGCTGTAGCTCCCCCGAGAGGTTCAATACCGAGCAGCGGCTCCTTGTGGCGCAAGAGGCGTACAACAATATGTCTCGCACCATGAGTTCCTTGGGTCCGTGTACCCTTCCCCAGTTTACTGGAATGGGTACCATCGGCCACTACCTCTTCGCGCTCACGGGGGTGGCCAATCGTCTCGACATTCTGTTAGAGATGATGGCCCAGGTGCTTGGCCCCGAGGGCCGCAGAAACCTGGTGGAGGCGACGGAGAGCAACCTCGTTCACAGGGTTGCACCGCCGGTGCAGCCGGCGCAGTTGGAGCAACCGGCCCAAACTCCTGTTGCACCGGCGCCGGAGTCATCGCCGGAGGACGAGGAGGGGGAGGAGGAGGAGGAGGAAGAGTTGGAGTAGGAGTACGAGTAGGATTTAGTTTTTCTTTGTTGTTTTTAATAGCTTCTGTTTTGTAAATATTGTTAATGAATGAATTCTATCTTTGTTTATCTATGTGATTGAATATTATCTTGTGTGTTCTTCAACTGTGTGGATGAATGAATGTGTGGTGTGTTCATCGTGTTCCTCAGGTATCATAAGGAAGGATTTGATTATAGTTAGGTATCAAGTGAGAATGTGCTCTGAGCTCAGCGATGTGTGATATCAACAGTGAACCGAAGCAAAATAGAGAAATCACGAAGCTAAAGGTGACGTGAGGAATCGGAGACGCGCTTTCAATTTAGAGCGCGTCTCTCTTTTAGCAGAGGAGAGGGAGACGTCGGTCATAGGAGACGTGTTGTGTTTTATGCGCGTCTCCCACTTTTCAGAGAGGATATCGTGTCTCGGATACCAATTTAACTGAGACGGGCTTTGTTTTAACGTGTCTCCTTGTACTTTTAGCCGAGCCATGTCAGATCCTCGTTGAAGCGGGCTCGTCTCGCTTAACATTATCAGAGACATCGTCTTTGAGCGCGTCACCCATCTTTGTCTCCTATTTGGGTTTCTTACGTAGTGGTCGTTTTGTAAACTAAATTTAGTTCTAAAAACGACATCCTTTTAAAGATGGAGGGAGTATTTATTACCTTTTATGATACCGGAGTAGGTAGCAAAAAACAATTTCTGATATGTAGACAAATACCACATAGCCATCAAACAGTTCAGGATAGCGTCCGCTGACCTAGTCCTGGCACAAGCATAGTAAAAAAATTCAATATAAAATGTTGATACGATTTGGGATACAAACAGGTATCTAATGGGTATCTGTGAGTCAAATCTCTAGTTCAATTTCTCTCTTAACTGTATGGACAGTAAAATGTGTTTTGTTTATATTATAGAGTTTTAAACCGAGATGTTGACTTAAAATATTGAAAACTTGCATCACTAGATGTGACGTCGCAGCTGGAAGTTTATGTCATACCGTACTTTAGTCTGGTTCATTTAGAATCTTGAAGCAGCTGGTTGAACAGTTGAAAGGTTGACATGTTTAGATTGCCGTTAAGTGGGCTAGGTCAAAAATGTCCAGTTTGTCCGTTTGAACGGCCTGTCTTAAACTAAAACTTTATCTGTTCTCAAAAGTTTATCACGTTTTAATTTAATTTTAAATTAAAACGGGACAAATTTTTAGAGACAGAAGGAGTATGTCATTAGTTGCATTGTGCCATGATCCCGTCACTGAGCAACATTTGAGAAACCATATTGAGTTCTGTTGCATCGTAGAAACGAAGGGACAAGATCAACCAGAAGATGAAAACATTGCAAAACCTCGTCCCAAAGTCTAACAAGGTGAGGGGTCACGACTCTTTTAAGTCATAAATGTCGTCCCAAAAGAGATTTCTGACAGTGTCTTGTTATCATGGCTACTGTTAGACGGACAAGGCGTCCATGCTGGACGAGGTGATCGACTACCTGAAGCAGCTGCAGGCGCAGGTGCAGATGATGAGCAGCGTGATGATGCCCATGGTCATGCTGCAGCTGCAGATGTCTGTCATGGCGCAAATGGCCCAGATGGCGCAGATGGCCCAGGGCATGATGAACATGTGCCCCCTCGCCCAGCCCGGGTACGCTCCGCCTCCTATGATGCACCCGTCCCCGTTTATCCCCATGCCCAGCTGGCGCGCCGGCTCGGTGGCTGATCACGCGTTGCAGCCAGGCGGCGGCAATGCCTTCGCCGCCTTCCTCACGTGCCAACAAGCGCAACAGAACGGCCAGGTACGAGCAAATTAAACGCAAATCAAGCATATCCGCGTCGTCGAGTTCACGTGCTGGCTGGCACGACCATGCGCAGCAGCAACTGGGCACAATGGAGGCGTACAACAGGATGTTGGCGATGTGCCAGAAGCTGAACCAGCACCAGCAGCATCATAGCCAACCCGGCAACTCCCAGCAGTGAGCATTACTATGCACATCTACTGCCTAGGACTATCCGCACCAATATACTCTAAACCATACTCTATCTTCTAAAATACTCTATACACTCTACTTCCAGTATGTCGTCTCACAAAAATTTTCTAGTATGCTTTACAATATGCTTTACGGTATGGTTTCCAGTACCTTCTACTGTCTAAGACCATCCGCACCAGCATACTCTATACACTATTCTCCTTCAGCTTTTACAGTACGTACTCTAAATTATACTGCGAAACAGTGTATTTAGTATCTTTTACAGCGTACCACTGCGGATGGTCTAAGTACTCTCTGTACAAGTATTTCTTTGCTCCAACCATTTTTCTTGGCTCGTTTGGTCACTGTTTTTCTCTAGACTCTTCCTCTCATTTGATGAATTCTGAATTGTGCAGTAGAGGTGATTCCGTTGACGCGGTACATGTAAACATCTTGCATTTACGTTGTTTTGACCTATCTCTGTCTCCCTCTTTTCTCTCTCTCCCAAGGTAAATCACCAGATAGCTACAGCCTACAGTATGTAATGTTGTAAAGATCTTCTAATCAATCGATGCACTTAAAAGCCATCTAGCGAGGATCCACAGGATCCGTATCCTCTCCTGTGGAGAAGAAAATTCAGAGAACTGTAGTCATTGCTACAGTAAAATAGGAGGAGATGAGCAGTTCTCAGCAGTAATTCTGCAGACTGAAACAGTAATACTGACACTGCAGCTTAATCTGTTACTGTTCGTTGTTACTGTAGCAAATCATCTAACCCATTCTTCTTTTATCAAACGGTCTAAAATGAAACAAATTCAGAGCACTGTAGCTTCTCTGAATTTTGTACTCTAATTCAGAGATGTGGATCCGGATCCACATCCTCTGAATTAGAGAGCGATTCCCACGCTACAGTACAGAGCAGTGGCGGACTCAGCTTCGAATTCGATATGTAGGTGGGGCAAACTCCAGCTACGAGAACAAACTGGATCACAAGTTTGTTCAAACATACGACATTATCACACAAGATTAAGGAAATAGAAGAATATTAAAATGTTACCTCTCATGCAAAAAAATAACATTTTTCGCTCCATGTAATTTAAATACATGATTATGGATCAACCTGTCGTTATAATAAAGATCAGCTAGTGAGCAATTCGTTATAAGAGTTGAGAACTTGTGAACTAATGGCTATAAGAATATAAGTATGTAATGTACCTTCTTCAATAAAAGGCCGAGCAGCTGTCATCTGCGTCAAAAAAATAACAAACCACTATTAAAATATTATGCATGTTCTCTTCATTTTAGTTTCTTAGGAAATTAAAGGTTACAATCTCCCATATAGTCTGAAGCCTCTTATTCATTTTTTCACACACTACGAGAAACGGTAAATAGGGCGTCAGGGTCCCTAAATCCGTCGGGGCCATCGGCTCTAAAGGACATAAAAAAGTCAGTTTTAAGGAAGCGACGGTCGTAAGATAGCACTGTCGGCCAGCCACGAAACGCCCGATGTAGACAATAAAGTCGTCGAGATCGGACAAGGGCCGACGCATTTAAATAGAACTGTTGGCCCAGAAACCGACACTCTTTTTTAGAGCCGTCGGGTACCCACGGAGGCCGACGCTCATAATAAAGTCGTCGGGGCGGACTCCTAGGCCGACAGTCTTAGCTGTGGGCCCGAGCGTGGATTCAACGGCATCTCGCACGCACCTGTGCTCGACCGAGACAAACTCTATCACTCTCTTGCTCGGCTTGACGCGCGCTGCCGCCTCTCGTCACTGCGCCTCCAGCCGTCCGTCGCCGCGCCTTCAGCCGCCCGTCGCCGCGCCTCCGACCGAGGGCCCTTGCACCGCCGCTTCACGTCATTGCACCGCCGCCTCGCGTCATCGCACCGCCGCCTCCTGTTGCCGCACCTCCGGTCGAGGGCCCTCGCGCCGCCTCCGTCCAAGCTAGGGTTGTCGCGCCCCCCGTCCGAGCTTTAGCTAGAGTCGTGGTGCCTCCGTCCGAGCTATGACTGCCACGTCGCCTTGTGTTGATCGGCACCCTGTTCGCCGTCCGTGCACTGCTGGCCGTCTACTGGCACCCCGTCCACCTCCCTCTGTCACGCTACCAGCTCGCCGCGCATCGCTGATTCCTCCTATGGTAAAAGTTGTACATTTGATGTCGTATATTTGAGCTCGTATGTGTGAACTTGTTTGGTGCATGAGTTTGTATATGTGATGTTGTTTGTGTGCACTTGATTCATAGTTAATGTGTATGTGTGAGCTTAATTAATAGATAATCCTCAATTTACATGCAAATTTACATGGTTAACTTGTATATGTGAGCTTGATTCATAGTTTGTAATTTAACTTGTTTGAATAGGCAATGATATTTAGAAACTTTTAAAGGGTGAGTAAATTGTTAAACCACGTTAATGATATTTGGCGACTTGTATATGCTGCTCAAATGATGATGACGTCTAATGTTACTTGAAAATAATTTTATTCGTGTTATCTCTAAAATTATAGACAACGCAATTGACGTCTATACTTTGCTTCATCATTTTTTTCCTAACTAGATACTGCTTTCTGAATGTTAATAGATAAAGTAGGTAGTGGTAGCATAATTGATTGATTCTTATGTTCCTAAACTCTTATTAGGAAAGCGCGGTTATTTTTGTGCTGGTTCTATTAGTTTTTTCCATTGGCATATATCGATTTACAACACACATTAAATGTATGCGTCAAGACGAGCACGGAGACGTACGACGATAATGACGACGACCTTACCCGCGCATGGATGGTGGATCCGAACTTGGAACTTTCAACTCTGACCAACTTTCTCCCTCTCTCTCATTCTTTCCTCTCTCGTAAATGACTGAAAAATGAAAATGAGCAACGTAACCTATAGAATTTGATTACCCGTTTCGAATCGGCACGTTTCACATGCGGTAGGCAAGTCAGGTGTTGATGGTCGTTATATACCAATTTCGCGCGTCCATATAACTCATTATGTGAAGGAATGACTATTTCTTAGACACAACATAGTTAAAATAAGCTATTTCCACTTGTACTTATAGAAATGGTGCATGCAGGTATTTTATACAAAATTGAGGTGAAACAAGATGATGGATCCTAAAGAATATCTTCCTAGCCAATCAGATGTCGACATGTGGCAGCACATGAATCAAATGGCCCACTTACAGGAGTATCCGAGGAGATCCAACAGCGTAGCGCCCAGAAATAGTCATGGAACCCACCTGCTAGCCACTTGGAGAAAGCACAACCCGACCCGGTCTTTTCTCCAAACCCGATCAACTTTCATGTGTTGGCTCCTCCCGGCTTCCTGAAGCCGTGCTTTTAGTGGCGGGAACCGACCTTTCTCCAGCTATAAATAGGACCCCTCACTCCAATACGTAAGAAAGGCTCATCCGAGACTTGCCCGAACGAAGAAGGGAGATGAACAAACCGTGCGTCTCTATCATCACGTATCGCATTATATTGTCATCAGAGACGCGTGGCAGGCGCTTTGCCAATCAGACAAAGTGCGAGGCACGCTCAAAGAAAGCGCGTATCTTTTCGTTGAATCATAACAGGCGTTCTTTACGGGGTCATTGGAGACGGGCTCCGGGCGCGTTGCCCATCAACGTACATGCGAGACATGCTCTAATACAGCGCGTCACAAATTTATTAACTGATCCGAGATGTGCTTTATGTTAGCCCATCACAGATTTGTTAACTGATGTGAGACGTGCTCTAGGAAAGCGTGTCTCCTTTATTTGTGCAATCCAAGACGTCTTTTGTCACAACATGTCATGGATTGTTTATAGGCAGGTTACTGTGGCACTAACAGGAGACGCTCCCTTCTAGACGCACGTCTCATATTAGGATCCCCCCACTCCTGATTATCCTCGTTGTCGTCTGCATCCTGGAGCTAGCCAGGATTTAGAAGCCGCATTGCCAGTGTTAGCAATATACACATATAGAAACATATGTATAGCCAAATAGAGATCACACACATTGACCAATCAAATATTAACAAAGTGTCAATCATGGTTACCAAGTAACTATTTACACAAAGTTCCCCCGTTCATCCAGCTTAACAAATAACTAATTACACAAAAGAATAACTGTCACCTAATCCTCTACTTGGTAATGAAATTCTCCCTGTGAACTAATGATTTCAGAAATGATGAACATGCATAGTACGTCTCTAATTTGCTCGAGGCTATGACCTTCATCGTTCCTGAAGGCGGGTCTGTAGTCCTGCCACACGATAAAATGAGATTTAGAGAAAGATTAGTAATAAAGTAAAATAAATGCACTTACACACACATTGCAATTAGGCTGCTCTCCAAATAAATCCATGTGTAAGCAGACATGGAAGCCGCACGTGTTGCCTAGAGCTTGTTGTGGGACGTCGAATGCAGTATGATGTTTAAGTTGTTGGCGTTTTCCTTTTTCTTCTTCAAAAGCCCTAAACAAAAACATTCACAGTTAATGTAAAATTATCGTGCAAGGACGAAACAGTCAGAAACTAAAGTGAATAAGGAAATTACTCATCAATAAAGGAAGAGATATCACTCCATGTACGGGTTATTCGCTTTCCAGTTTTTTCATCTCTCGGCCTTGAGGAGTCACAGTACGAGACTTGGTCGTACCTTGTAGAAATTTCTATGGTTACCCAATGGTTACCCGTGTTGAACGGTACGACTAGGAGATCCTTATCAATATAGTGTTTCATTGCCTTCACAAAATATTAAAAAACATCTTTTCGGCTGCTCGATGTTTGAATATAAGTTCTCGTTGGTACTTGCGGGTCAAGATATGCATAAGACGCATTTCTCGTGTTATGACGATTATGTTGTTGCTGGTGCCTACAAGTAAAATGCCAAATTTGTTACATATAACACTTATATTGAGTATATGTATTGAAGAACCTAGTTTTTGAGGACTTACAATGCGAAGCAGCGTATTAGAGAGACATCCAACGTGTCAAGGTTGAAAAGGTCGTAGAGATCGAACCATGCGATGACATAAGTGCCATCACCAAAGAGAAAGTGTGTATCCTTCAATGACACTAGTATGGTATCATACTTTTTGTAATTTTCCATGTAGTATTGATGAAATTGAATACAAGGTTTACCAACTTGTTTGAGTGTGGCCGCAGATAACATCGGCTTTCCCCTTTCAAACATCGGGTTTGCATGTGTCGGTACCTGGCATACCGGGTACCCCCGGGCACGAGATAAAGCCACCTAGGTGTCCTGCCTACAAGCCAAGGGGGGCTCTAAGGGCACCGCGTGTCCAGAAGGCCTGGACTGAATGTGGCCTAGAGGGGGGGGGGGTGAATAGGCCTTTTGAATTTCCTGCACACTTAATAGAATCATCAAAACTTGGTTGGCCGGACTAGTCCGGTTGTGTGGGCGGACTAGTCCGGTGTGCAAAAATTATGTGTGTTGATCAGGTGTTAATTGGGAAAATAAATTTCTTTAGTAGCAGAATTGAGAACAACTGATATTTGTACTTGAGATTAATATAAGAATGCAAGTGTAACTTCTAATTGCCTTATGTTGAAGTTTAGCACTCAAATGATCTAATGAACAAAATTTAAAGTAAATGAGACACAAGAAACACAAATTTTTCCCGAGGTTCGATCTCACCACGAGATCTACGTCCTCGTTGAGGAAGCTCACACAGAGCCGGGTCTCCAACCCTTTCTCTCCTCAAGTCACCACGAAGGCCGACTTGATTCCACTATCACGGGTAATCACCAAGTTTGTGGGGCAACCTCACATGTTGAGAGCTCCCACGAGAATTACAATGAAAAAGTGATCAAATACACTCAAAAGTATTACAATGCAGAGTATGAGTGTAGAAAGATCAAACCCCAAGAGCTCGCAATGAAAGAATGACGATCTCCCAATCCCGAATCCAAGTGTTCAATTGATTTCACTCTTTTTGAACTTTAGATGTGTGGGGAGATGTGTTTTGGGCTCTTGGGACGAAGTGGCGGTGCTATGGTTTGCTCTTTGATCAATATTCGACGTGTGTGTTGATAGGAAAGTCGTGGACTCTCTATTTATAGGGTTTCCAAAAGCTAGCCGTTGAAAAACCCTAACGCCAGAGTAGTCCGGTGCAAGTCCGGACTTGTCCGGTCCCAATGTGTTTTGAGGTCCAGAAAGTTTGCCGGACTAGTCCGGTCCAACCTCGAACTAGTCCGGTGCTGTGTGAAAGTGACTCCAGAAAGTTCATCGGACTAGTCCGCGGACTAGTCCGATCTCCACGAATGGGAGATTACAGAAAGTTCAACGGACTAGTCCGGTCCATGATCGTACTAGTCCGGTCCCTCAGTATGAGAGACTCCAGAAACATCAACGGACTAGTCCGGTGGATGCACGGACTAGTCCGGTCTCCTTGTGAGTGGGATTCCAGAAAGTTAAACGGACTAGTCCGGTGCTTTGTGAAAGTTAGGTTAATTTTAATCCCTTACCCTCGCGCGAAGTTGTGAGCTCTTGGAGTGTGTCTTTCATACACTCCATATACATTCAAAATCTATTTTGGTCTTCCAAGCTTCATCAAAGTATTTCTCTTTGAACACCACTTCATTTTTCACCTTTTTGTGTGCACCGAAATGTTTCACTTGTTTGTCCTGCAATCATCTCAGTAGTTTCATTAGGATCTCATATGTTTGTCATCAATTAGCCAAAACCCACAAGGGATATACTAGATGCACTTACAATCTCCCCTTTTTGGTGATTGATGACAACCATTTGAGATATCACAATTGAGAATAAAATCTTGATTTTCATAAGGTGTGCACATATGAGAATAATGATAAGTCCACAAAAAGCTTCTCACATATGCACACACCTTATGGTGGGGTGCCTAACAAGTGTGTGATCAACAAGGTGTGATGAAGTAAAGATAATCAACAATGAGTATAAAGATAATCATCCAAGCAACAATAAGCATCACACATAAGAGAAGAAATAGTGCATTACAAGGTTTTAAAATTAAGTACACATGTCCTTGATCACAAAAACATAAAGACACCAACTACTCTCAAACTATTAGTCTTAATCTCTCCTAGTCTCAATCTCTCCCCCTTTGGCATCAAGGCACCAAAAAGGGAAAAATTGAGGGGAAGTTTTAGCAATAAAATGTAACATTTGAAGTATCAACCAGATGTGCAACGTTTCAAGCCACATTTCGAGAGTCAAGAATATTAAGTTCATTCCTAAGTTCACAAAACCTTTTCTCATCCAATGGTTTGGTAAAAATATCCGCAAGTTGTTTTTCAGTTCTAACATGTGAAATAGCAATGTCACCTTTTAATGAATGATCTCTAAGGAAATGATGACGGATATCTATGTGCTTAGTTCTTGAGTGCTCTACTGGGTTGTGTGCAATTTTTATAGCACTTTCATTGTCACATAAAAGTGGGATATGGTTAAGATTGTAGCCGTAGTCCCTAAGGGTTTGCCGCATCCAAAGTAATTGGGCGCAACAGCTACCGACTGCAATATATTCTGCTTCTGTTGTGGAAAGGGCAATGGAGTTTTGCTTTTTAGATGACCAAGATACCAGGGACCTACCAAGAAATTGACAAGTCCCTGACGTGCTCTTTCTATCGACTTTGCATCCTGCGTAGTCGGCATCGGAATATCCTATCAAGTTAAATTTGGATCCTTTGGGATACCAAAGACCCAAGTTGGGTGTGTGCACAAGGTACCTTAGGATTCTTTTTACAGCAACTAAATGACACTCTTTAGGTGCAGCTTGAAACCTTGCACACAAGCAAACACTAAGCATAATATCTGGCCTAGATGCACATAAATAAAGTAAAGATCCAATCATGGACCGATATACCTTTTGATCTACATTTGGACCGTCTTCATTGAGGTCGAGATGTCCATTGGTGGCCATGGGTGTCTTGATGGGCTTGGCTTTGTTCATATTGAATTTCTTGAGAATGTCTTGTGTATATTTGGTTTGTCTTATAAATGTACCTTCTCTTAGTTGCTTCACTTGGAATCCCAAGAAGAACTTTAATTCGCCCATCATTGATATCTCGAACCTATCTGTCATAATTTTGCTAAACTCTTCACAGAAGGATTTATTAGTTGATCCAAAGATAATATCATCAACGTAAATTTGACACACAAATAAATGAACATCACAATGTTTAGTGAAAAGTTTATAGTCAGCTTTACCAATTTTGAATCCATTCTGAATTAGAAAATCTCTAAGACACTCATACCAAGCTCGAGGAGCTTGTTTGAGGCCATAGAGAGCCTTACGCAGTTTGTAGACATGGTTGGGATACTTCGGGTCTTCGAATCCTGGTGGCTGCTCCACATAAACTTCCTCCTTGATTGGGCCGTTTAAGAAAGTGCTTTTGACGTCCATTTGATACAGCTTAAAATTATGGTGAGTAGCATATGCCAATAAAATACGAATGGAATCAAGTCTAGCTACAGGAGCGAAAGTTTCATCGAAGTCCAAACCTTCGACCTGAGAATAACCTTTGGCCACTAGTCTTGCCTTATTTCTTGTTACTACTCCATGTTCATCTTGCTTGTTCCGAAAGACCCATTTAGTCCTGACTATGTTCGCCTTTGGTCTCTCCACTAGCTCCCATACTTCATTTCTCTTGAAGTTGTTCAGCTCCTCTTGCATTGCAATCACCCAGTCTGGATCCCCTAAGGCTTCTTCTACCCTGTATGGTTCCAGAAAAGACACAAAAGAGTAGGATTCATAAAAATTCGCAACTCGAGATCTAGTAGTTACTCCCTTTGCAATATCTCCAATGATGTTGTTGACAGGGTGGTCTCTTTGCATGCTCTGGTGTACTCTTGGGTGTGGAGCTTGTGTAGTTGCTTGTTCTTCATTATCTTCATGTACATTGTCTCCCCCTAGATCATTGCTTCCATGATGGTCCTGATCTTCTTGACCTTCCTCCTCTTGATCTTGTGCAAGGGCTCCCCCTTGATCATTGCCTCCGCGTTGAGGTTCAACTTGTACATTTGAGTCAAATGTTTGCTCTTGTGGTAAGATATCGCCAAGTCCCATTTTCTTCAGTGCTTCATATGGAGCTTCCTCTTCATCTAGCACACACTTATCAACTTGCTCCACTTGTGAGCCGTTAGATTCATCGAACACTACGTCACGTGCTACTTCAACAAGGCCGGACACCTTGTTGAAGACACGATAGGCGTAGGCATTCGATTCATAACCGAGCAAGAATCCTTCATCGGACTTCGAAGCGAACTTCGAGGCCCTCTGCTTCTTGTTCAGAATAAAACATTTGCAACCAAAAACTTTAAAATAAGAAACATTTGGCTTTTTACCGGTAAGGAGCTCATATGGAGTTTTCTTCAGTAGTCGATGGAGGTACAGTCGATTAGTGGCATGGCAAGCGGTGTTCACCGCTTCTGCCCAAAATCGATCTGATGTCTTGTATTCATCCAACATAGTTCTCGCCATTTCGATCAATGTTCTGTTCTTCCTTTCGGCCACTCCATTTTGTTGAGGGGAGTAGGGTGCTGAGAATTCATGCTTTATCCCTTCTTCATCGAGAAACTCTTCAACTTGGAGATTCTTGAATTCTGTCCCGTTGTCACTTCTGATGTTCTTTATGGTTGATGAGAATTCGTTCTGAGCTCTTTTTAAGAACTTCTTGAGGATCCCCTGAGTTTCTGATTTATCAGACAAGAAAAATACCCAGGTAAATCTTGAAAAATCATCAACAATTACTAAACCGTATTTGTTACCGCCGATGCTGATGTACGAGACTGGACCAAAAAGATCCATGTGGAGAAGTTCCAGTGGTCTTGCGGTAGTCATCACATTCTTGGCGGGGTGTGGTGCTCCGACTAGTTTTCCTGCTTGACAAGCGCTGCACGGCCTGCCCTTTTCAAAAACCACATCCTTAAGACCACGGATGTGACCACCTTTTAGAAGTTTCTGCAGATTTCTAATCCCAACATGGGCTAGCCGTCTATGCCACAGCCATCCCATGTTGGTCTTAGCAACCAAGCAAGTGTTGAGTTCGGCTTTATCTTTGTTGAAGTCAACTAGATAAAGCTTGCCCTTCAACATTCCCTTGAATGCAATCGAGCCATCGCTTCTTCTAAAAACAGTCACACCCTCATTAGTGAATAAGCAGTTGTAACCTTTGTCGCATAGTTGGGATATTGACAAAAGGTTATAATCTAGAAAATCTACGTGTAAAACATTTGATAAGGTATGTTGAGAGGATATTTCAATGTTACCGCTACCAAGGACCTTTCCTTGGCTGTTGTCTCCGAATTATATGCCTTCACCTGGATCCTTGTTGTACTCGTACTCCACAAACATACCTCTCTCTCCGGTCATGTGATTTGTGCATCCGCTATCAAGTACCCATTTTGTTCCGCCGGAGGAGTAAGCCTGCAAAAAAGAATTATTCCTTGGTTTTAGGTACCCAAGCTTGCTTGGGTCCTCTCAGGTTAGTCACAAGAGTCTTGGGCACCCACACACAAGTTTTCAAGTTCTTATGGCGTGGCCCTGTATATTTGGCAATGACTCTTCCATTTTTGGCTTTCATAAGAACATAAGAAGCATTAAATGTATGAAACAATGTTTGTGGTTCAGATTCATGAGATTTTTCCTTGACAAAGACAATTCTATTCTTAGCATGATTAGAAGTAGGCATGTGTTTGTTCTTATCAAAACCAAGGCCATCTTTGACATTAGGAGGTCTAGTGACCATATATGCACTGCGTGCATATTTGATCTTCTCCTTATCAAAGATGCCGCTTGGAGGGGCATGCATATTACGAGAAGTTGATGTATTAGAAATAATATTCTTCTTACTAGAGCAAGTGCAAGTTCCGATTGTTGTCGAACTCATATCTTTGGAGGAAGAGCTCTTGGAGGAAGAAGAGTCACTTTGCTTGAGCGACTCAACTTGCACCTCAAGGATCTTGTTAACTTTTGACAAGTTAGCAAGTTCTTCCTTGATTGCAATATGCGAGTCTTTTAGATTTGAGTAAGTTTCCTTACTCAAGACTAGCTCAACTTCAAGCGACTTGTTCTTCTCTCTTTCAAGCTCGAGAAGCTTTTCAACTTCTTGATATCTCTTCTTTCACGAATGAGCATATCTTCTTGTCGATCAAGAAGTTCTTCCTTCTCAAAAATTTCGTTCGACAACATTTCCATTTTCTTTAGAGCAATTTTACTTAGTCCTCTAAACATTTCTTCGTTATCGCTAGAGCTGTCAAAGTCATCAATAGAGGAATTTAGCATAGGAGGAGTGAGCCGTACCTTTTTCTTGCCTTCCTTAGCCATAAGGCAAGTGTGGTTGTTCATGTCCCGTCCTCCCATGTTTGGAAAGAGTGTGGCCTTCATAGTAGGTTTCTTGATTGCAATAGTGGCCATCTCTTCTTCTTCATCGGAGGAGGACTCGTCGTTTGAGTCCCACTCCTTGCCAATGTGAGCTTGATGGTTTTGTCTTCTTTTTCTGAAATTTTTCTTTTCTTGAGATCTTGTTTCCTTCTTCTTTTTGTTTTCTTCATAGGGGCAGTCCATCATGAAGTGACCATACTCTCCGCAGTTGTAGCAAGTGCGTTGAGCCTTGGATTTTCCTTTGTCCTTGCTTTTGCCTTCATTTGAGTTGTTGCCGTGTCTTCTTTTCATCATTCGCTTGAACTTCTTGATAAAGAGTACCATTTCCTCATCATCAAGATTGGTGCTCTCGTCACTTGTGTGCCCATCGTCTTGATCTTCACGAGCTTCTTTGAGTTTGGGTCGGCATGTAGCTTTGAGAGCGACCTCTTTCCTTTTGGAGGAAGTGAGTTCGGCCAAGTCTTTGACGTATTTTGCCTCTTTCTCCATCATCTCATGATTTATGATCTTCCCCAACAACTCATCGGGGGTCAATTTGTGAAAACCGGGGCTTTCTCTAATCATTGAGCAAAGTGTGACATTTCTTGGTGTAACACCCTAAATTTACGCATCATGCATTGCATACATGATCATGTATTAAACATTAGTAGAATGAAGGAAAAATAATAAGACATAAAATATACATATACAAATATGTGTAGCAAAAGAAGAAATAGAAAATAATAATTATAGCCTAAAAATTGTAATAGGGAATAAGTATAAAAATAATAATATATATATATATAAATAATATATATAAAAATATATAAGAATAAATAAAATATTAATAGTAATAATATATATTATAATAATAAATAATAAATAATATATATATAGTATAAATAATAATATATATATAAATATATATAAAAAAAATAAATAAAAGAAAAGGGAAGTAAAAAAAAAAGAAAAAGGAAAAAAAAGGGCCAACCCGGCGGCCAGGCCAACCGGCCCAGCCGACCGAGCGGCCTCGCCCCAGAGCGCCCGCGCCAGCCCCGCTGGCCCCGACGCCCGCCCGGCCTCCCGCCTCCTGCCCCGATGCTCCCGTCCGGCTCGGCCTCCCGTCCCGCCCCGACTCCCCACTCCCGCGCGCGGCCGAGCGCCCCGCGCTGGGCCCGTCCCCGCTGGCCCCGACGCCCCCCCCCCCCCCCCCCCCCGATCCCGTATCGACTCTGCCCCGGACTCCCTCCCGCGTACACGCGGATCCCGCCCCGTGCTAACCGCCTCCCAACCGACTCGGTTCTGATTTTATCGCTCCCGCAATGCCTATAAAAGAAGCACCGAAGCCCCACGATCCCAGCCGCCAGAAGCAGCCGCCGAACAGAGGAAAAAAGGGGAGTCCAGAGAGCTGCGCCCAGGGAAGAAAAAGGAGAAAAAGAAGGGGAAGAAGAGGAAGAAAAAGAGGAGGGCCCCACCATTCGCCGGAGATCAACGTCGACATCGCGCCGCCGTCGTCGTGCCGCCGGAGAACGCATCTACTTCGTCTACGCATTGTCCCCATCCCGCGATCATCGAAGCCATCGCATCTACGGTAGGCCATGTTCCCGATGCAAATTTTAGCGATCATATTGAATCTAATAGGCGTAAATTGATTTTAGTTGCACCATGATTTTATTTTCAGCAGCATTAATCCACCCTAAAACCCCCGTAAACTCATATGAACACGTATGAACTACTCGCATCTAATTAATAAACAACCGTAGTTAATTAATTATTGAATTGTGCATGCATACATGTCATTGCATGTTGATTATTTTGTGTGCATCATGTTGATTTGTATATGTTCTCTTGTATGTATGATCACGCGTAGAGGAACGTGCTCAAGAGGCCGCATACGAGGATTTCCAAAACCAAGACTTTGAAGCGCTTGAGCAACCCCATCCGCCGGAGCAAGGCAAGTGTCCTTGAAGCATATTGATCCTATTTTAAATTAAATGTTTTGTTTGCGAACTTGCATGTTTGTGTCAAATTGATGGGAATCCTATGGTAGGAAGTTTACTAGTTTTGTTTGACCACCCTTGTCACCTGGGATATAAGGTAGAGAGTCGGGAAGGGTTTTTACCTTTTTGCTTCGCTTAATTAATTGGGATGGCAAACAACACTACACATTTAATTATGCATCAATGATATTCTGGTTAATGTGAACTGGTCAATACGATGGGTGATCTAAGCAAGCATGGTTTTGTGGATGGGTTGGATGTTATGGTGGTTTGCTTGCCTTAGATCTAAGGACCGATTCATGCGAGAATATGCCAGGTCAACAGTGCCACCACAAGGCCAAGTATGGGTGCGGCGTAGCTGAATAATTAGGAGCGCTGCTAGTATTGTATGGACCATTGGATGGCGTGGGGAATGGGAGTCGAGGAGGACTGCCCTGGGATCCGCATGGCACACGAGGGGGCCCGTGGGTGGGAGAATAGAGATTCAAGCCTGCCGGTGAAACCTTAGTGGGCCCGTACATACTAGTAGTCCCTTTTGAAAGGCTATTTTGTGATCTCTTGGCCACACACCTACGGAAGTGTGAGATGGCATAACGGAGGTTTCTTAGTCATCGAAAGGTGATGAAATCACAAACATGTGGGTAAAGTGGTACAACCTCTGCAGAGTGTTTAAAACTATCATGATAGCCGTGCTCCCGGTTATGAGCGCCTGGATGACCTACATGATTAGAGTTGGAATTGGGATTTGGGATGGTTATGGTCTGGTAATGGTTATGGTTGGTTTATGGTTATGGTTTGGTATTGGGTATGGTTTATGGATTATGGTCATGGATATGAAATTGAGTTATGGTAATTGGACATGGATAATGGTGATGTTGGTACTAATTAGATATGGTTTATATTTTGTTAATATGATGGGATTGTTTCACATAGACATAGTATAATGCTTTTCAAATGTTTTACTGTACTTTTCAGCACTTAGCCATTATTACATTCGTCATTTGAATTAGCCACATGTCATACTTTCCACACTTGCTGAGTACGACATGTACTCACTCTTGCAATCCCTCCCCAACAGCTACTGGAGACAATTGGGAGTACCCTGAGGATCACGTGGAGTACTAGGTTGCGTACCACTGTCAATTGCCTGTGGATTGGAGTCGTGCTGTTTAGTTTATTTTCCGCTGCAATTATTTAGAGTTTTATTATTCGTGAACTATTGGATTATTGTAATAAAGTACTTATTTATTAGTTAAGACGTGGTTAAATTCTGTATATCGTTTGTGATGCAACCGTATATGTGTGATGAACTTCCTGGGCACACATATGCGTTACGCTTGGTTCATATTCGGAACCGGGTATCACAAATTGGTATCAAAGCCAGGTTGACCGTAGGACGCAAGCCTAGGTAGAATGGACACTCTAGAGCACTTAGGAACACTCTTCTAATCTGCTATTTTCGAAAAATTTTTCTGCTGTTTTGTTCCTTTATTTTCAGCCGCAAAAAGTATTGATCGCTGCTGCGTTTTTTGATAAAAATTTTAAGAAGTGAGCAATATTAAGTGCTGCTGTTTTGCTGCATAAATTTTCGCGGAAAAAGTGTGTTTTGCCGCTGTTATGTGTGGGTAAAATTATTGTGTTGGTTGCTGTATTTTTTCTCTTTATTTTTCGTTCTTTTGGAACCGCTGCACCGCTCTTTTTCCGCCGTTTTAGCTGCTGAAATTTTCAGATTTGTATTTTGTTATTTCTTTTTCCTCTAATGTATTTTTGTTTTCTGTAGATGGCCCGCACCAAGACAACCCCCCGTAAGTCGACCGGTGGACTTGTGCCCCCGCGTAGGTTGGCTAGTCGCTCCCCGGCCGTCGACCCCCGTCACCCCGTGGTGATCTGTTCTGACGGTAGAGCCGCAGGACAACTGCGACACCGTCTCCGTGCCCTACTTCGTGAGGCTGGCTACCGTCACCACAGCCTCTCGCTCTCCTACCACATCACTGGAGTGCAGCGCCCCGGCAGGAAGGAGTGGAGCTGCAAGATCTATATCTACTATGGTGATGAGTTGGTGAAGACCCATAGTAGTCCTGCTTGGAGGAGCCCCCGCCGATCTGCGGAGCAGGATGCTAGCTGGGAAGCAGCCACTTTTTGGAGCCACGCCCGCCGTTTCCGTCTGGAGGACACGGTGCACGCCTTCGTCCCGCAGCGTCCCAGTGGCACTGCGCGCTTCGTCTCCAGGCACGTGGAGGGACCCCTGGACCTCCCGCAGTCTCGTCAGACTATTGACGACGTGACCCAGCTCAGTGCCCGACTTCAGAGGGCGCAACAGGAGATTCAGGATGGGCGTGACCTCGCCCAGCGCCACGAGGCGATATTCAGGAGGTATCGTCGGATCACCGACGAGGACCCGGACGACTACGCGCCCGACACCCCAACGTGGACCCCAGACTCTCCAGACCGTCGCAACGGTCAGCGTGAGTCGTCTTCTGAGGAGTCCTCTGACAAGGAGCCTTCCAGTGTGGCGTCTACCGCACCACTGCCGCCTGCTGCCTCACCACCCCAGAACCCCGAGGACCCCGAGGACCCCGACGACGACGACGACGAGGACCTGGATGAGTTCCCGCTCGACGACGAGTAGTCCTCGACCTATGCCACGACTCAAGGATAGGCACACCCCCATTAGTTAAATAAGAGCGACATAGATATACTTGTGTGACCTTGAGTTGTGTTACTTCTTTTAGGATTTTTGTCAATCTTGTTTGGTGCTTGTTTGAGTGCTTGTGTGCTTAGTAGAGAGTTGTGGAATGCTTCGGCAATTGTCCACATCCTCATAATATAGGTCTATATTAATAAAGGATTATTTAGTGTCACATACCTTGATGCATATAGTTGGGACGTTTCTTTCCAAATTCTAAATCCTTCTGTCCCCACTCTTCTTTCGCCAACAGATGGTGAGAACTCGTAACCAGAGGGATGCCAACGATGAGGAGGAGCGCAATGAAGTACCTCAAGACAACCAAGGACATGCTCATGGAGCTATCAATATTGAACAATTGTTAGCTATGCAGAACCAGCTCATGCAGACCATGATACAGACCATGGGACAGCTGCAAGCTGGCAACAACAATCAGCCCCACCTGCCTCCACCGCCACCCCCGCCACATCACAACCGTTTGGGAGAGTTCATGAGGACCAGACCGCCTACCTTTGCACAAGCCACAGACCCAATGGAAGCTGATGATTGGCTGAAGTCCGTTGAGAAGAAACTTGCTATTGTCCAGTGCACTGATAGGGAGAAGGTTCTCTTTGCATCAAATCAACTAGTTGGAGCAGCCGCTGACTGGTGGGAAGCTCTTTGCAACGCTCATGATAATCAGGAGGCAATCACATGGGCTGAGTTCAAGCAGAGTTTCCGTTCCCACTATGTACCTGAAGGAGTTATGATACTGAGAAGACAAGATTTTGAAAATCTCAGGCAAGGAAGGATGAGCGTGAGTGAGTATCTCAACAAATTCACTCAATTATCAAGATATGCTCCAGAAGACATCAAAACTGATAGTAGGAAGCAGTATTTGTTTATGAGGGGTCTCAACAATGAAATTCAAGTCCAGTTGCTCAATACTGATTATCCAAACTTCCAAAAGCTGGTTGACAAGGCTATTGTGGTTGAGAACAAGATTCGTGAGATGGAGCAGGACAACAAGAGGAAGATGCCACATCATGGACCGCAGCAAGGAAGCAATGTTCGCCCCTGCTATGCACCACCTACTGCACCACACTACAACCCATCTGCTCCCGCATACCGCGCTGCTTATCCGCCCCACCCAAATCAGCCACCGCAGCAACGCCCCGCCATGCAAGCGCCTCGCTATCCTGTGCCACCTGCGCCGTGTCCTAACATGGCGGCAAATGCTCAAAACCAGTTGCGCCCAAACTTCCCTAATGCTACGGGTGGTAAGACATGCTATGTGTGTGGAGAACCCGGACACTTTGAAAGTCAATGCCCCAAGAGAAACTATGGACCTATGAACAATGCACCAAGGCCAAATAACCCGCGACCAAATGGAGGAGCACCACAAGGCAACCGTGGACAGCAGAATTTTGCTCGTGGCAATGTGAATCATGTCTCTACTGAGGAAGCCCAGCAAGCTGATGACGTCGTGATTGGTATGTTTCTCGCCAACTCCAACCCCGTGACTGTTTTATTTGATTCGGGAGCATCTCATTCATTCATCTCATCAAAGTATGTTGCCAAGTACAATTTGCCTATATCTCATATGAAGCAAACTATGCTAGTAAGTTCTCCTGGCGGAGAGATGAGGACAAATATAGTATGTCCGAAAGTAAGCATTAAAATAAGGGGGGTAGACTTTCTCGCAAACCTCATAGTCTTGGACTCCCAAGGAATAGACATAATACTTGGAATGGACTGGTTGAGCAAGCATAATGGAGTCATTCAATGCGCCGAGAGGATTGTGCAGTTGACAAGTGAACATGGTACACGCATTGAAGTTGAAGCAGCCCAACCTGCAAGAGAGAAAGCAATGCTGAATCACGTGGAAGAAGTGACATTGGAAAGCATTCCGATCGTTCGCGAGTACCCAGATGTGTTTCCAGATGAGTTGCCAGGTATGCCACCTGATCGTGACATAGAATTCGCCATTGAGTTGATACCCAGAACTGCACCTATAGCTAAGAGGCCATATAGGATGCCTCCTAAGGAATTAGCAGAGCTCAAGAAGCAAATTCAAGAGCAGCTAGAGAAGGGTTTTATACGCCCAAGCTCGTCCCCGTGGGGAGCCCCAGTGCTCTTCGTAGATAAGAAGGATGGAACCCAGAGGATGTGTGTGGACTATAGGTCTCTCAACGAAGTGACAATTAAGAACAAGTACTCACTGCCCCGTATTGAGGATTTGTTCGACCAAATGAAGGGTGCCTGTATCTTCTCCAAGATCGACTTGCGGTCAGGATACTTCCAAATGAAGATTAGACCATCGGATATACCCAAGACAACATTTCGGACATGATATGGATCTTATGAGTACACCGTCATGTCATTTGGATTGACGAACGCGCCTGCGTACTTTATGTATCTCATGAATAAGGTCTTCATGGAATATCTGGATAAGTTCGTTGTAGTGTTCATCGATGATATTATGATCTACTCGAAGGATGAGAAGGAACACGAGGAACACTTGAGGCTTACGCTGCAGAAATTGAGGGAGCATCAATTGTATGCCAAGTTCAGTAAATGTCAATTTTGGTTACGGGAAGTTTCTTTCTTAGGCCATATTATCTCTAGAGGAGGAGTATCAGTTGACCTAGGGAAGGTGAGAGATGTGCTTAAGTGGGAACCGCCACAGAATGTCAAGGAAATTCGGAGTTTCCTTGGAATGGCTGGATACTACCGCCGATTCATTAAGGATTTCTCCAGAATAGCCAAGCCTATGACTGAATTACTCATGAAGGGAAAGGCATTCCGATGGACTCAAGCTTGTCAGGATAGCTTTGAGGAGTTAAAGAAAAGGTTGACAACCGCGCCGGTGTTAGTATTACCAGACGTGAGAAAGAGTTTTGATATATACTGTGATGCATCAAGACAAGGATTAGGATGTGTGCTCATGCAAGAAGGCCAAGTGGTAGCTTATGCATCGAGGCAACTAAAGAAACATGAGTTGAATTATCCTACACACGACTTTGAACTCGCAGCCGTAGTACACGCCTTGAGGATATGGAGACACTATGTTTTTGGTCACCGATGTGAGATTTATACGGATCACAAGAGTCTCAAGTACATATTTACGCAAACGGATTTGAATCTGAGTCAACGCCGATGGTTGGAGCTCATCAAGGATTATGACGTGGGAATCAACTATCACCCTGGAAATGCCAATGTAGTGGCCGATGCTTTGAGCCGAAAAGGAGTAAGTCATCAACTCACAGTTCGAGAGCTGCCATCCGAGTTATGCAAGGAGTTTGAACGGTTGAACCTTGGATTCATAAACGAGATGGGAACGATGGAAGTCAACCCAACATTAGAGCAGGAAATACGGGAAGGACAGACAAAGGACAAGGAAATACAGGAAATCAAGGAAAGGACCCAAGAAGGAAAAGAATTCTGGTTTGATGAGGACGAACAGGGTACCTTATGGCTTGGAAAGAGGATTGTGGTACCTAATGTTAGGCACATTCGGGAAACAATATTGAAGGAGGCACATGACTCGCCTTACTCAATTCATTCTGGCTGTACGAAGATGTACAAGGACTTAAAGACATGCTATTGGTGGGCCAGCATGAAAAAGGACATAGCCGAATATGTTGCACTTTGTGATGTGTGCCAACGAGTTAAAGCTGAACATCAAAGGCCAGCCGGATTGCTACAACCATTGAAGATTCCGGAGTGGAAGTGGGAAGAGATTGGTATGGACTTTATAGTTGGATTACCGCGAACTCAGTCTGGCTATGATTCAATATGGGTTATTGTGGATCGGTTGACAAAATCAGCTCATTTCATCCCTGTCAAGACCACATATACCACCGCAAAGCTAGCAGAATTGTATATGGAACATATTGTGTGCCGACACGGAGTACCGAAGAAGATAGTCTCGGATAGAGGTTCTCAATTTACCTCCAGATTATGGCAGAAATTGCATGAAGCAATGGGAACAAGGCAGAACTTCAGTTCGGCGTATCACCCTCAAACAGATGGACAAACCGAGGGGACCAACCAAATTTTGGAAGACATGTTAAGAGCTTGTTCTTTAAAGCATGGGAAAAGTTGGGATAAAAGTTTGCCGTATGCTGAATTCTCGTACAACAATAGTTACCAAGCAAGTTTGAAAATGTCACCCTACGAAGCATTGTACGGAAGGAAGTGTAGGACTCCGTTGTTTTGTAATGAAACCGGAGAGAATCAAGTGTTTGGTCCCGACGTGTTACAAGATGCTGAAAGGCAAGTCCAAATAATACGGGAAAACTTAAAGGCTGCCCAGTCTCGATAGAAAGGTTATGCTGATAATAGTCGAAGGAGTCTGACTTTTGAAGTTGGAGATTTTGTATACCTCAAAGTGTCACCAATCAGAGGTCAGCGACGGTTTAACGTCAAAGGAAAACTGGCACCACGTTACATCAGACCGTTCAAGATTTTGGACAAACGAGGAGAAGTGGCATATCGACTTGAGCTGCCATCGTATCTTTCTGATGTACACGACGTATTTCACGTCTCTCAACTCAAGAAGTGTCTCAGGGTACCGGAAGAACAAGTGCCGATGGACGAGTTAGAACTTCAGGAGGATTTGTCCTATGTCGAGCAACATATCAAAATTTTGGACATAAAGGAAAGGGTCACGAGAAATAAGAGGATCTGTTGGTGCAAAGTGCAATGGAAACACCATACGGAAGCCGAAGCTACATGGGAACGTGAAGAAGACTTGAAGGCAGAATTCCCTCATCTTTTCTCCACGCTATCGAATTTCGAGGGCGAGATTCACTTTAAGGGGGTAGGTTTGTAACACCCTAAATTTACGCATCATGCGTTGCATACATGATCATGTATTAAACATTAGTAGAATGAAGGAAAAATAATAAGACATAAAATATACATATACAAATATGTGTAGCAAAAGAAGAAATAGAAAATAATAATTATAGCTTAAAAATTGTAATAGGGAATAAGTATAAAAATAATAATAATAAAATATATATAAATATATAAATAATATATATAAAAATATATAAGAATAAATAAAATATTAATAGTAATAATATATATTATAATAATAAATAATAAATAATATATATAGTATAAATAATAATAATATATATATATAAATATATATAAAAAAATAAATAAAAGAAAAGGGAAGTAAAAAAAAGAAAAAGAAAAAAAAAGGGCCAACCCGGCGGCCAGGCCAACCGGCCCAGCCGACCGAGCGGCCTCGCCCCAGAGCGCCCGCGCCAGCCCCGACGCCCGCCCGGCCTCCCGCCTCCTGCCCCGACGCTCCCGCCCGGCTCGGCCTCCCGTCCCGCCCCGACTCCCCACTCCCGCGCGCGGCCGAGCACCCCGCGCTGGGCCCGTCCCCGCTGGCCCCGACGCCCCCCCCCCCCCCCCCCCCCCCCGATCCCGTATCGACTCCGCCCCGGACTCCCTCCCGCGTACGCGCGGATCCCGCCCCGCGCTAACCGCCTCCCAACCGACTCGGTTCCGATTTTATCGCCCCTGCAGCGCCTAAAAGAAGCACCAAAGCCCCACGATCCCAGCCGCCAGAAGCAGCCGCCGAACAGAGGAAAGGGGAGTCCAGAGAGCTGCGCCCAGGGAAGAAAAAGGAGAAAAAGAAGGGGAAGAAGAGGAAGAAAAAGAGGAGGGCCCCACCGTTCGCCGGAGATTGACGTCGACATCGCGCCGCCGTCGTCGTGCCGCCGGAGAACGCATCTACTTCGTCTACGCATTGTCCCCATCCCGCGATCATCGAAGCCATCGCATCTACGGTAGGCCATGTTCCCGATGCGAATTTTAGCGATCATATTGAATCTAATAGGCGTAAATTGATTTTAGTTGCACCATGATTTTATTTTCAGCAGCATTAATCCACCCTAAAACCCCCGTAAACTCATATGAACACGTATGAACTACTCGCATCTAATTAATAAACAACCGTAGTTAATTAATTATTGAATTGTGCATGCATACATGTCATTGCATGTTGATTATTTTGTGTGCATCATGTTGATTTGTATATGTTCTCTTGTATGTATGATCACGCGTAGAGGAACATGCTCAAGAGGCCGCATACGAGGATTTCCAAAACCAAGACTTTGAAGCGCTTGAGCAACCCCATCCGCCGGAGCAAGGCAAGTGTCTTTGAAGCATATTGATCCTATTTTAAATTAAATGTTTTGTTTGCGAACTTGCATGCTTGTGTCAAATTGATGGGAATCCTATGGTAGGAAGTTTACTAGTTTTGTTTGACCACCCTTGTCACCTGGGATATAAGGTAGAGAGTCGGGAAGGGTTTTTACCTTTTTGCTTCGCTTAATTAATTGGGATGGCAAACAACACTACACATTTAATTATGCATCAATGATATTCTGGTTAATGTGAACTGGTCAATACGATGGGTGATCTAAGCAAGCATGGTTTTGTGGATGGGTTGGATGTTATGGTGGTTTGCTTGCCTTAGATCTAAGGACCGGTTCATGCGAGAATATGCCAGGTCAACAGTGCCACCACAAGGCCAAGTATGGGTGCGGCGTAGCTGAATAATTATGAGGCTGCTAGTATTGTATGGACCATTGGATGGCGCGGGGAATGGGAGTCGAGGAGGACTGCCCTGGGATCCGCATGGCACACCAGGGGGCCCGTGGGTGGGAGAATAGAGATTCAAGCCTTCCGGTGAAACCTTAGTGGGCCCGTACATACTAGTAGTCCCTTTTGAAAGGCTATTTTGTGATCTCTTGGCCACACACCTACGGAAGTGTGAGATGGCATAACGGAGGTTTCTTAGTCATCGAAAGGTGATGAAATCACAAACATGTGGGTAAAGTGGTACAACCTCTGCAGAGTGTTTAAAACTATCATGATAGCCGTGCTCCCGGTTATGAGCGCCTGGATGACCTACATGATTAGAGATGGAATTGGGATTTGGGATGGTTATGGTCTGGTAATGGTTATGGTTGGTTTATGGTTATGGTTTGGTATTGGGTATGGTTTATGGATTATGGTCATGGATATGAAATTGAGTTATGGTAATTGGACATGGATAATGGTGATGTTGGTACTAATTGGATATGGTTTATATTTGGTTAATATGATGGGATTGTTTCACATAGACATAGTATAATGCTTTTCAAATGTTTTACTGTACTTTTCAGCACTTAGCCATTATTACATTCGTCATTTGAATTAGCCACATGTCATACTTTCCACACTTGCTGAGTACGACATGTACTCACTCTTGCAACCCCCCCCCCCCCAACAGCTACTGGAGACAATTGGGAGTACCCTGAGGATCACGTGGAGTACTAGGTTGCGTACCGCCGTCAATTGCCTGTGGATTGGACTCGTGCTGTTTAGTTTATTTTCCGCTGCAATTATTTAGAGTTTTATTATTCGTGAACTATTGGATTATTGTAATAAAGTACTTATTTATTAGTTAAGACGTGGTTAAATTCTGTATATCGTTTGTGATGCAACCGTATATGTGTGATGAACTTCCTGGGCACACATATACGTTACACTTGGTTCATATTCGGAACCGGGTGTCACACTTGGCATGAAGGCTCTAATCATTCTCTTGACTACCTCGTGATCTGTCCATTTCTTACTTCCATAGGCACGTAACTTGTTGATGATTGCCTTCATCCGGTTGTACATGTCTTGAGGTGATTCGCCTTCTTCAATAGCGAATCTCCCCAACTCTCCTTCAAGCATTTCGATTTTTGCTTCACGAACCGATCTATTTCTTTCGTGAGCCGTCTTAAGTGTATCCCAGATTTCCTTCGCACTTTCTAAGCCATCAATCTTGGTGAATTCCTCTCTGCTGAATGATGATGTGATCACAGCGACGGCTTGTGCATTTCTGTGAATCTCTTGTTCTTGTTCTGGGGTGAGTTCTTCATCCGTGTCCGGGATATCTATGCCAGTGCAAACGATGTGCCATAGACTAGTATTTAGGGATATTAGATGCATCTTCATGTTGTAATTCCACATTGTATAGTCGCTTCCATCAATCTGTGGAGGTTTTCCCATAGGAATGGAAAGATAATGGTTGTTGGAGTTGAGACGGTTGTAGTTGTAAGGCTGTTGGGAGTAGTCATGATGACCACTCCCCGTTGTCTTCTCTTCTTCCTTTCCTTTTTGTCCTAGCAGTTTCTTTCTCAGAAGTGCCTTCAATTGTCGCACTTCTTCATCATCGTGTGGGCTCTCTTTCAGCACATCAAGAGTTTTAGTTTCTTGTCCCTCCTCATTAATGTTCATCTTCAAGATATCGTTGTTCTTCTCAGAGGCCATTGATCTCTCCAAGATGTGAGTCTCGTTGGTGGAGAACCTTGCTCTGATACCAATTGAATGTGGCCTAGAGGGGGGGGGGGGTGAATAGGCCTTTTGAATTTCCTGCACACTTAATAGAATCGTCGAAACTTGGTTGGCCGGACTAGTCCGGTTGTGTGGGCGGACTAGTCCGGTGTGCAAAAATTATGTGTGTTGATCAGGTGTTAATTGGGAAAATAAATTTCTTTAGCAGCGGAATTGAGAACAACTGATATTTTTACTTGAGATTAATATAAGAATGCAGGTGTAACTTCTAATTGCCTTATGTTGAAGTTTAGCACTCAAATGATCTAATGAACAAAATTTAAAGTAAATGAGACACAAGACACACGAATTTTTCCCGAGGTTCAATCTCACCACGAGATCTACGTCCTCGTTGAGGAAGCTCACACAGAGCCGGGTCTCCAACCCTTTCCCTCCTCAAGTCACCACGAAGGCCGATTTGATTCCACTATCACGGGTAATCACCAAGTTTGTGAGGCAACCTCACACGTTGAGAGCTCCCACGAGAATACAATGAAAAAGTGATCAAATACACTCAAAAGTATTACAATGCAGAGTATGAGTGTAGAAAGATCAAACCCCAAGAGCTCGCAATGAAAGAATGACGATCTCCCAATCCCGAATCCAAGTGTTCAATTGATTTCACTCTTTTTGAACTTTAGATGTGTGGGGAGATGTGTTTTGGGCTCTTGGGACGAAGTGGCGGTGCTAGGGTTTGCTCATTGATCAATATTCGACGTGTGTGTTGATAGGAAAGTCGTGGACTCTCTATTTATAGGCTTTTCAAAAGCTAGCCGTTGAAAAACCCTAACACCGGACTAGTCCGGTGCAAGTCCGGACTTGTCCGGTCCCAATGTGTTTTGAGGTCCAGAAAGTTTGCTGGACTAGTCCGGTCCAACCTCGGACTAGTCCGGTGCTGTGTGAAAGTGACTCCAGAAAGTTCATCGGACTAGTCCGCGGACTAGTCCGATCTCCACGAATGGGACATTACAGAAAGTTCAACGGACTAGTCCGGTCCATGATCGGACTAGTCCGGTCCCTCAATATGAGAGACTCCAGAAACATCAACGGACTAGTCCGGTGGATGCACGGACTAGTCCGGTCTCCTTGTGAGTGGGATTCCAGAAAGTTGAATGGACTAGTCCGGTCCATGGTCGGACTAGTCCGGTGCTTTGTGAAAGTTAGGTTAATTTTAATCCCTTACCCTCGCGCAAAGTTGTGAGCTCTTGGAGTGTGTCTTTCATACACTCCCTATACATTCAAAATCTATTTTGGTCTTCCAAGCTTCATCAAAGTATTTCTCTTTGAACACCACTTCATTTTTCACCTTTTTTTGTACACCGAAATGTTTCACTTGTTTGTCCTGCAATCATCTCAGTAGTTTCATTAGGATCTCATATGTTTGTCATCAATTAGCCAAAACCCACAAGGGATATCCTAGATGCACTTACATGGACCCCTCTACCCCAGATACGGGGTCCGGCGTACCCAGTGAACCTCAAGGAGGAGTTCAGCTCCACCTGAGGGGCGAGCTCCCAAACGGCCACGTGTCTCGCAAGACGGGATCCCGCTCCCCCAATGGGAGTGAGCTCCGGAGCTACCACATGACTCGAGACGACAGACAGGCCACCTCCCTAAAGTGGCGGGCTCCAGCTCTGCCCCGGTCCCACGGCCCTGGAGCCGCCACTATACTCTGGAGCCGGCTCCGGAGCTGCCACGTGGTCAGTGGGTCAGGACCTAGCCTCCCTAGAAGAGGCTAGCTCCCGAGCTACCACGTACCCTGCAACTTGTCCTAGGTAGTGGGTTACGGGAGTTAAGAGGGAGGTTTGCCTTGTCCAAATCAGGCATTGAAGGCTCACATCTTCCCTAGGCACGTGACGCGGTGCACGCCTGCTGTCAAGTACCGCTGCGCCCAATCGCATCACAGTGAAGGCACAACAGGCCTACCCCACTCCGCCAAGTGGATAGCTTACGGCGCTAGGGACAGATGGATGGGACATTCCCTGCCATCATCAACCACTACGTATGGGTCATTGGCGACTGAAGCGGCAAGACGACAAGTTTTCAAGCCGCGGTCAGGGGAAGCGTATGTGAGAAGACAGATCATTTTAGGATAAGATCGCCCCGGGGCCACCTGTCGGGCCTCAGACCACACTTGTAAGGCATCTGACCTTGTCTATAAAAGGACCAGACCGCCACCATGACAAAGGATCCCAACTTACGCATTCACAAACACTAGCAATACAACCTCACCATGGAGTAGGGTGTTATGCTCTTGCGGCCCGAACCACATAAAAACCACCGTCTCATTCTCTCATATGCGCAACCCCTAGATTGAGAACGAAGTCCTGCAGATCAAAGAACCTCCGCGGGCTGCTCCTTAGCAGACCCGAGGGAAGTGTCGCTTTAACACTTCGACATTTGGCGCGCCAGGTAGGGGCTTTTTCCCTCATAAAAGTGATTGCGTTTTCACCACCATGGTGTTCATCAAACCCGTAGACGGCGGTTTTTGAGGCGGTCGTTCGGTTACCAGATCTATCCCCCAAGCGGTGCACTCTTGTCTGTCACGCCCCCGCACATATGTTGCTGGCCAGGGTGGCATCTCCGGTCACGTCCTGGCCCAGTCAGCGCCCCCACAGCCGCCAGCTCCGAGTCCTGAGAGCGCCCCAACAGCAGCCAGTGATGAGGAGGTTTAGGCCCAATCTTCCGAAAGGTAATGGATAAGTCGATTGTGGAGATCTCGATGTTGATGATCCGAGGCTCTCGAGTAGAACATGAAAACCCCTGCAATCACTACATCACTGCTCCGTTGGTTATCAACCGTGCTGCACATGATTGACCTTGCCAAGAAGGCTAATCCCTGCAGGCGCAACCGAGAACACAAGCAAGAACGTAGAAGACATGATCTAAAATCGCGAAGTTGGGGTTTCACAAACCGTAGAACGGCGATATTATTAATTTATGACCCAATTGTTTATGGCAGCCACCATAGAGTATATATAGGTGGGATGACGTCTAAGGAGGTGTTGGGGTCGTGACCTAACCCTAAGACACGAAAATAATAGACTTATACTTGATACAAGGCCCAATGGCCTAATACGGTGGCGCAACACACTGACAGATTTTGAACTTGATTTTGTTTTGATGATTTCTATCGTCTCAGAAGGAATTTTGACATGGACCAGTGGCATTAGAAAGGTTATCCTCTCCCCTTTTCGTGCGTATGTAGAACGCCCAAAACGGAGATCGTATGCGTCCTGGACGTCCATATTAGTGCAAACTGCTTCTGGATTCCAAGTTGGACACGATTTTGAGTTCGGCTCAGTTTCTATCTTCTTTGAATGTATTCTCTGATTCTCCACGCCCCTAAGACTTCCTCCAAGTACTCCTTGAACCTCTCCATGGATCCTAATCACAATTCAATCATTAAGTAACAATCTATGCTCAAAATCATATAAGGAAACATATAAGAACGGGCCCACCTTTGAAATTAATTGTTGTGTGTGAACTCTATTGATTGCATCTTGTATGTTCAATAGAGTGTTGTTTGTATTCATAGACGTGATGTCCTTATCATCCTCCCCTTCTTGAATTGGAGTCGTCCTCAACTCAAGTTCATATTCTCTCATGTGTTGGTCCAATTGTGCAACGCCGTCAAATCTTCTTGTATACATGAAAGGAGGAGGCCAAGGCGGTGGATGACATAGTGCATCATCTTGATCTTGTCCATCAAATAAGAGTGCACATTCACTTGAGACAGAATCCCAAACAAATAAACATTGTGCCATGTTTGTATGTGCAATGATAACATGCATGATCTCGTCATTCTCCCCTTCTTTATGACAAGCCGTCCTCGGCTTGTTCGTATGTCCAGGAAAGAGGCTTTTGGAGATAGTATGAGCATTGTCCATATCGCACAACCACAACGAACAATGCTTCTATTTTTTTGTTGTCCCGGCTGCAAGGAAAAAATACTAGAAAAACTTGACAAGACATTATTAGTATTAGTGTATTTATTTACGTTACCATGTTGTTGTAGCACAAAAGGAGCTTGCACATTTGAACATATGTAAACTTTATGCACCATAAATTCACCACTATCATCATAGTTGCCTATAGCATGAAAAATATTTCTACTTAACAAAGGCAATTTAGATTGAGAAAATAATCTCTTCTCTACAATATCTAGATCACAAAGAGTATTGAATTCAATATATCCCAAGGTATTTAGAGAAGACAACAATTTCAGTTCATCATTTTGACAAGTAATGGGAATCAAACGCTTAATTTCAGAACATGTGGGTGATAACGTATCAAACTCATTCAGTTGTTCTAGCATAGGTATAACAAAATTATCAACACCCAACTTCTCTTATCACAAAGACTAGTAGGAAAATTAACTTGTGACAAAGGTAAATCTATAAAAGCTTTCATAAGTTGGTGCTCTACAACAGTGTGATCGGTCGAAAAATTCAGCACATCTAAAAACTTCTCACCTTCTGTATTTGTAGAATGTTGTGCCTTACCTTTATCCTTATTTTCAGCAGTGATTTCCAGTGCAGTATGAGTTGATCCATCTAAAATTTTACAAGTGTTGCCGAAAACCTCGTTCTCTTTTGCATCATCTACATTATTTTCTATATTGTCCTGCAAAATGTTAGACACAAAAGGAGGTACAACAAGAAATTTGTCCTCAAATTGATGCACTTCATCTTTGCAATTAGATACATTAGCAAAAGTTTATCACATAAGAATTTTCATATCTTTCCATGTTCGAGGTTTTTCTAAATCACTTAAGTTATCCCACTAAGTTAATGCACAATCAACTAATGCACTAGCAATATTCCTAATCTTTCTTCTTTCACACATACGACATTGTCCAAAAATTTTATCCATCCCTGTTTCCCAAGTAATATATTCATCATAACTAAAACCATCATAAGGAGGAAGAGATGGAAGAATGTAATTACTTCTTGTAGAAGGAGTTGTAAAGGTGGTCTGAATGTCATGTGCATCCTCGACTGGTGTTTGTTTCTTGGGAACCAGCCCCATCATCGTCTTCATCATGTCAAGTAAATCAATATGTAGAGCACATTCACCATTCTCTCTTTTACTTGACATTGATAGTAGCAAATAGAAGACAACAAAAATATGTTATTCCTAACAACTACATATGACAATGGCAAGGCGAAAGTGGAATCACACACTCTCAAGCGTCTTACCACGCTCTTACAAGTGTTCTTACTGACACTGCAGGTGGCAAACGGTGGCTAGTGTGAAGAACCAATCGAGAGTTGGGTGATTGCAAAGGTCTACGAATTCAACTCAAGAAAAAAGTGTGGCTTGGAAGGAACTTTATATCGTAGCAAAGATTAGCAACAATAAAATCAGATAGTCAAGTTAAATAAGTGTCCAAAGTATTGTCAAAGTTACTGGCCTAAATGTGTTCCTAATAGTTCAAGCTAGCAAGACATGAGACAACTAGATGACACAAAGAATGCAAACACTTCTGTTTTTTGCTTTTGTTGTTTTTTTCCTCTTTTTTGTGCGGCTTTTGTATCTTGTTTTGCACCTGTCTTTTTCTTTTGTCTTTTTTTTTAAGAATGTGGTGCAAAAGAAGAACACAATGAAAAGCGATCAAAGATATCTCATGGGTCTGTTGCAGATTTTCTTCTCAATTTTCCAAGGACAAATATGCATACTTAGAGGCTCCAAAAAGAACAACTTACAACAGAAAGATTGTAGATATATCTCTCCTCTTCAATTTCCATATATGGAAGACCTATTTTGGACAAGAACAGTAGAACATATTTTGGAGTTCTTGTACTTTCTGTAAAGACTAAGAAGTTCTCTACAACTTTCGTATTCATAGGTTTCCCAGAACACGGCTTATATGAGTTAGATATGATGAAAATATCTAACTATATAGAGATGAATCTAATCTGGACGTGATGACGTGATTCAAAAGGATGAATCAAAACAATGCAAAACTCAGACTAAGACCAAAAACACTTTCTAAACCAGCAATATGACTCCACCATATACACAAACTCACAAAACCAAACTGAAAAAAATTTTACAAAGGCTCAATAGTGGTTTGGACAATGTGATGAATAGATCTACTAAACTACAAGTTTTTTGTGGCTTTTTTTGTGGACTCTAGGTATGAAAAACAAAACTAATCTAATAGATAGATGAATTACCAAACGGACAACCTAAAAATCGGAGACCAATTGATGAGGAGGTTTAGGCCTAATCTTCCAAAAGGTAATGGATAAGTCGATTGATGGAGATCTCAACGTTGATGATACGAGGCTCTCGAGTAGAAAACAAAAAACCCCTGCAATCACTACACCACTGCTCCGTTGGTTATCAACCATTCTGCACACGATTGACCTCGCCAAGAAGGCTAATCCCTGCAGGTGCAATCGAGAACACAAGAAGAACGTAGAAGACACGATCTGAAATTGCAAAGTTGGGATTTCACAAACCGTAGAACGGCGATATTATTAATCTAAGCAAAACCCAATTGTTTATGACGGCCAACATGGAGTATATATAGGTGGGAGGACGTCTAAGGAGGTGTTGGGATCGTGACCTAACCCTAAGACACGAAAATAATAGACTTAGACTTGATACAAGGCCCAATGGCCCAATACGATAGCGCAACTCCCTTGCAGATTCTAAACTTGATATTGTTTTGATCATTCCTGTCGTATTAGAAGGAATTTTGACATGGGACCTGCGGCATTGGAAAGGTTATCCACTCCCCTTCCCGTGCATATGTAGAACACCCAAAACGGAGATAGTATGCGTCCTGGACGTCCGTTTTAGTGCGATCTACTTATGGATTCTAAGTTGGACACGATTTTGAGTTTGGCTTAGTTTCCATCTTCTTTGAACGTATTCTCTGGTCCTCCACATCTCTAAGATTTCCTCCAAGTACTCCTTGAACCTCTCCATGGATCCTAATCACAACTGAATCATTAGGTGGCAATCTATGCTAAAAAACAGATAAGAACGAGCTCACCTCTGAATTTAATTGTTGTGTGTGAACTCTATTGATTGCATCTTGTATGTTCAATGGAGTGTTGTTTGTATCCATAGAAGTGATGTCCTCATCAGCCAGGGCCCTGCTTCATCACCCACCGTCAATGAACGCTTCTCAAGGAGTCATTAACAGGATTCTGGTTTATTGCGACGAAAAAAATCATTGCAATAGATTGAAGGTTGTTGTTGCAACAAAATAGAACATCACAATAGATTTTTGCGATCCGTGGCAAATAGTATGGTATTGCAATGATTGCACATCAGTGGCAAATAGTATGGTATTACAACAATTTAACGTATTGCGACAATTTAACATATTGCAACGAAAATTATGGTGTTTCAACGATGTCACATTCGTCGCAAATAGTATGGTATTGCAACGATTCCACGTTCATGGCAAATAGTACGGTATTGCAATGATTTAACATGTTGCGACGATTTACTATATTGCAACGAATAGTGTTTTGTTGCAACGATGTCCCATTCATCGCAAATAGTATGGTATTGCAACTATTCTACGTTCGTGGCAAATTGTATGGTACCGCAACGATTTAACGTGTTGCGACGATTTAATGTATTACAACGAATAGCATGTTATTGCAACAATATCACATTCGTCGCCAATAGTACGATATTGCAGTGATTTCTCGTTCGTGGCAAATAGTATGGTATTGCAATGATTTATTGTATTGTGTAAGACCTATATGTGCTGAATACATTGACTTGTAGTGAATACACTTGCTTTGACGATAAAAATTTTGAATATCACAAAACACCTTTTTATTAAGGTCCAACTAGTTTTGGTTAGCTCCGGTGAGTTTTGTCTTTAGCTCCGACGTGTTTTTGCTAAGCTCCAAGTTGATTTTTCTAGCTCTGGCTTTTGGGTTTACTAGTTCTGACTAGTTTTGGTAAGTTCCGACGCTAGGTTCTACTAGCTTTTGTTAGCTCCGGCTCAAGATCCGGGTTGCTCTGGCAAGGTCCGGAACTTGACCGCAATGCTTCTGTTTTTCATTTGCAATGTTTCGTACTTGCTTTACATCTCTGGAAAGATTGCTTAGTATTCATTTGCTAAGTTTTTGGTGCGTTTTGGTTGATATGGATGATATCGTGTTACTGTGATTTTGCAACATGCTTATGTGAGGTTCTCACGTAAGGTGTTGTGTTCGGAACTAACTTGAGTCAAGTCGAGGACTTGGGCTCGTACGGACTGGTTGTTTATTCATGTGCAGGTGTTGTTTTAGTTCAAGACATGGCTGGTGACGGGATCCATTGGACTAGTCTCAGGGAGGAGATGAGGTTCCAACAACCAAATTCAGGAGGAATTGTGGTTGAGCTGATCAGGAGGTTATGCAGTATGATTGAATCAAGAACAATGCATATGAAGGTATCGTGGATGTCATTGAAAGATGTTTGCACGTGTGCAAGGAGTGCATAGACGTGGCTACATGGTTCCGAGACTTTTTGAAGAGATGTGGACGAAAAGAGTTGGTCGGAAAGGTCCAACCGACTAGGTTATGGACTCAGGCTGCGGCTGAGTCGGGTTTGACTCAAATATGGAAAGATTTGAGTTGGTTATGATAGGATTTCGTGTGGGTCACGAATTTGAGTTGTTTAGGAATGTGGGATACGTTCCTAAGGTGTTTGGAAGTCTTAAGATTGCTTCTATCTGCGTATAGAAGAATCCTAAGCAGTTATGGAAAGTTACGATTCGTGAACAGAGTAGGATTAGGTTCCTGATTTGAGTTGAGTTGGCTTTCGAGCTGGTTATATAAGCAAGGGAGCCCAGAGCTCGTGGTGAGCAACTTTGGGGCTGTTCCTCTTGTGTTCTATTGAATAATTTCGTAGTTTGAAGGAACTTTTGTGCCTTGTTCGTCCGACTTGTTCCAGACAAGTTTTACTCGTCGAGTTTCTTGACAGCACTACCTCTCGTTGGTGGTTTTATCATAACTCGAGTTTTACAAATCCAATTTATGTGATTATTTTTGGTTTGTCTTCACAACTTGATTATCTATCATCTATCAAAATTTCACGGTCATTGGAATTGTGGTGTATGATGTACACGAGTTTCTTTGAAGCGTTCCATAACTGCTTTTTTCTCGGGTAGGGCAGATTGACCTTTGTTTGATCTTTCGATCATAACTTGAGTTTTTCTCGACGGATTTGAGTGATTATTGTTGTGTTGTCTTCGTGACTTGATTATCTATGATATCTATCACTTTTGTAATGGTGAAACACGTTTAGATTAGTCTCACACACGATTTCTTTAACATATTGTTTTTCTGCCGAAGGGGTTGGGGTTTAAATTGTTTCGGCTGCATAAGATTTTTAAATCTACCATTCACCCCCCTCTGGTAGCTTTTCACGTGCTCTTCGATCTTACAATTGGTATCAGAGCCACGGTGCTCTAATCTTTTTGATTTGCTGTGTTTTTGACTAATCATCATGGAGAAGTACTCTGCCAAACCTTGTGTGTTTGCTGGTACTAATTTTCAGGTTTGGAAGGCACACATGGAGGCTTTCATCCACGCACAAGGCTTTGCAATATGGGAGAAGGTATACAAGCCTTACGAAGTGCCATCAAACGATCAAGTTACAGCTACAAATCAGAGAGATGTCGACAACAACAACAAGGCTCGGAACTTGATCATACAAGGATTAACACAAAGCGACTTCGACCGTGTTGCACACCTCCGATCTGCATACGATGTGTGGAAAGCACTTTGTGACTACCACGAAGGATCCAACACGATCAAAGAGGTAAGGCAAGAAACGTTCAAGAAAGAATACATGCATTTTGAGATGCAACCCGGTGAGTCTATTGATGACCTTTTTGCTCGCTTTAATAAGATTCTTAGCAATTTGCGTAGTGTCAATGTTAATTTTTCAGATGCTGAAAATGCTAGGCAATTGTTAAGTGCATTAGACAAGTCAATTTGGGAGATGAAAGTTACATCCATTCGTGAATCTACTGTCATGAGTTCACTTACTCTAGATGTTCTATATTCCAAGTTAAAAACTCATGAAATTGACATAATCTCACGTAAGAACCCCAACAAGTCTATTGCTTTTGTTTCTCAACATGACATGCCTAGTTCCAGTCAAACATCATCTTGTGGTACACTTGCTTTGTTGTCCTCTCTAACCCTTGAACAGATTGAGGAGTTTCCAGAGGAGGAGCTAGCGCTCATCTCTACCTGGTTCTCAAAAGCATTGCAAAATGTGAGAACTAGAAGGAGAGGAAGCTCCGGACCTCAACGATGCTTTGAATGTGGTAAGACAGGACATTTTCGTTCAGATTGCCCTAACCTTTCAGGTCCTACTTCCCGGGATGAAAAGAAAACAAGAACGAAGCACTCCCCTGCAAAAGATACGAAGAAAAAGAAGGGTTTCACAGGACGTCAATTGGTGAGCAGTTTTATCTCAGCACTCCAGGAACTTGGCTCAAGCGACGTGGACATTGGAAGTGATGAAGATGAAGATGATTTGGCAAACTTGTGCTTCATGGCGGGCAAGTCAAGATCAAGTATGGAGGAGGCAGAACACAACAGCGACAATGAAGAGGTATGTCCTACTTGCGAAGAAATGTGTGATGCTATTTCTCGTGCCACTGTTATTGTTAAGAAAAAGGACAAAAACCTGAGGGACAATGTTGTTAAAATTGAGTCACTAGAATATGAAATTAATCATTTGAAATCCTTGTTTCCTAGTGATGATTCTTGTTCCTCATGTGACTTAATATATGAACAATTGTCCTCCCTAAGAAGTGCACATACCTCCACACTTGATAAACTTTAACTTGAAATTGAAAAGAACAAAAAGCTTGCTGCACTTAACATTGGAAACTTAAAAGATGCTTCTTGTTCTACAATTGATTTGCATTGTTCTAGTTGTGATGATCTTGAAAAGAAACTAAAAGATGCTATGAATGAAATTTCAATATTGAATAATGCTTTACGTTCTCATGAAGTTAAATATTGTTCCAATTGCAAAGTAAAAGGAAAAACTTCATGTCAAAATTAGCTTGATTTGTCTGATAAACTTGATAACACGCATAAGACATTTGATCAGTTTTGTAATGGGAATAAGAACCTAAACTTGCTGCTGAATTCATCCAAGTCTTGCAATGATAAAACTGGTTTAGGTTTTGATTCTCATGCTCTAAAGTCATTAGGAAGTGGTTTGATTCAAACAGTTCCTAAACAAAAAGAAGTGGTTTTCAAATCTGCAGGAGTATTGTCTCATTTGGTTTCAAATAAAAATGTTGTTTGCTCATCTAGACATGAACACAAAGTTAAATTTCATTGTACCTACTGTGGTAGAGATGGTCATGTCATAGATTTTTGTTATAGACTAGCTAAACAACAAAAAAGAGAAAGAATGGTTGCTAGATCTCATAACTTTCATTTAAAATTTGCTGCACATATTAAACCGAATATACAACCTGCTATTTTGAGTCAAAAACATTCAAAGTTTACCTCCGGACCTTCTGTTTTTGCCTCCGGAGCTACTGATTTTTGTGCTACACAAGTAACACATTATAGTTCAGTAGTTAAGAATAAAAAATCTCAAACTTTGACTCATAAACCTGCTGTTTTGTCTCAGCTTTCCCGTGTTTTTCCTGCTGCACGTCGCGTGACTCAGTACTGGATTCCTAAATGTCTTTTGACTAACCCCAGTATTGAGTCATCGACGTATTGTGCTTCTATGTAGGTTACACGTTTGAGGAAGGAGAACATTTGGATTGTGGATTCAGGTTGCTCACGCCACATGACCGGTAACAAAGATTGGTTCTCCTCCCTCTCTTTTGTGTCACGTGTAGAGAATGTTACTTTTGCTGATAATTCTTCAACTCCTATAATTGCTAAGGGATCGATTAGAGTAAATGATCACTACACTTTGAAGGATGTAGCACTTGTCAAAAATTTGAAATACAACTTGCTTTCTGTTGCACAATTTCTAGATGAAAATCTAGAAATTATTTTCAATAAAAACTGCTGCAAAGTTGTAGGTTCAAATAGTGAGCTTATTTTTAACATGTCTCGGTTTGGAAGAGTTTTTAAAGCTGATTTTGATATGTCTTCCTCTAAGAATAGGTTTCTAGTTGCTAATGATTCAAAGGACCTATATTTTTGGCATCGTAGACTTGGTCACGTAGGCTTTGATCACCTAACGCGTGTTAGTGCTCTTGATCACATACGTGGGCTGCCTAAGCTTAAAGGGGACAAAGAAATTGTGTGCTCTTCTTGTAAACATGCTAAGATGGTTGCAGGTTCACATACTCCTCTCACAATGATCATGACAAGTGAACCATGTCAACTTTTGCATCTTGACACCGTAGAACCTTCACGTGTTCAATCCTTCAGAGGTAAATGGTATGTTCTTGTGATTGTTGATGATTATTCTAGATACTCTTGGGTTTACTTTATGGCGTCTAAGAATGAAGCTTTTTGTCACTTTAGAACTTTATTTATTAGATTATCAATTGATCACCCAGGATCTTTAAAAGCAATTAGAAGTGATAATGGAACTGAATTTAAAAATCAATCTTTTGATCACTTTTGTGCTGAAAATAGAATAGATCATCAATTTTCTTCATCATATGTACCTCAACAAAACGGTGTTGTAGAAAGAAAGAACAGAACCTTAGTTGAGACGGTTAGGACTATGCTTGATGAATATCAAACTCCTAGGAAATTTTGGGCTGATGCGTTAGCAACCGCTTGTTATGTCTCAAATCGTGTTTTCTTGTGTGCTAAGCTAGGTAAAACACCATATGAGCTCCGGTTTGGACAAAGGCCTAGTGTTACACACTTTCGGGTCTTTGGTTGCAAATGCTTTGTTAAGAAACATGGTAATCTTGATAAATTTGAACCTAGATCCATTGATGGCATGTTTCTTGGTTATCCATCTCATACTAGAGGCTACCGTGTGCTTTTACTTGACACTAACAAAATTGTGGAGACTTGTGAAGTGTCTTTTGATGAAGCTAGCCTAGGTACTAGCTCAAACATTGCAGGTCCAGATCCATATCCGCAGGGGGGGAGCATTTTTGTTGAAGATGAGGAAGAATTGGAGCCGCTGCCCGAAAATTTAGCAGCTAAAGACTTTGGTTCAGCTCCGGATTTTAATTCTCAACCACAACCATCAATGCTGATTCAAATCATCCTCAAGTCACAAGCTCATCGATTTGTGATGAACATGAAGAAGAAGAAGCTTGTGAGACATCTGTTCCCCTACGGTTTTACAAAGATCATCCCCCACAACATATCATTGGAAGCTTGCATGAACGAGTCACACGGTCCAGAATTTGAGATGACTATGATGGGAGAACTCACATACTTTTTGGGGCTGCAAATCAAGCAAACCAAGGAGGGTACCTTTGTGCATCAAACAAAGTATACAAAAGACCTCCTAAGGCGCTTCAACATGGACAAAAGCAAGCCTATTCGGACACCAATGGGAACAACAACAACACTTGAACTTGATGAATATGGTGAACCAGTGGATCAAAAAGAATATAGAAGCATGATCGAATCTCTTTTGTACCTCACGGCATCAAGACCGGACATACAATTCAACGTATGTCTTTGTGCACGGTTTCAAGCCTCCCCACGTGCTTCACATCGTCAAGCCGTCAAAAGGATTCTCAGGTACTTACATGGAACTCAAGAATTTGGAATTTTTCTTCCTTCTTCCTCAACCGTTACTTTGAAAGATTTTTCGGATGCTGATTTTGGGGGTTGTAGGATTGATAGGAAAAGTACTTCCGGTGCTTGTCATTTTCTTGGTAATTCTCTTATTGCTTGGTCCTCTAGAAAACAAAATTTAGTTGCACAATCCACAGCCGAATCTGAATATGTAGCTGCTGCTAGTGCTTGCTCACAAATTCTTTGGATTGTTCAAACACTTAAGGACTATGAGGTTGATCTAGATAGTGTTCCACTGTTCTGTGATAACACTAGTGCCATTTGCATTGCTAAAAACCCCGTGCAACATTCTAGAACTAAGCACATTGACATTAGGTATCACTTTCTCCAAGATAATGTTGAAAAAGGAAACATTGTGCTTCAACATGTAGATACCGAACAACAATTGGCTGACTTTTTTACAAAACCTTTGGATTTCACTCATTTTTGTTACATTCGTAGTGAAATAGGGGTTATGCATCCTCATGGCTTAAATTGAGGGGGAGTTTTGAAACTTGGGAAGTCTATGTGTGAATCTGAATTTAAAATAATATGAGCATAGTATATCATACATATATGACTTTGTGATTCCTTTTACATGCTGAAAGTTCTTACTACATTACTCGTGTTATACATTTTGTAGTTTTTGCCATGTCTAGTAATTGGAATAATTACTTACACTAAAACTGGTCATGGTCGAACTTGCTTGCTGTTTTGAACTTGTTACATGTTCATAGGTGCTTTTAATCATTAAGAATTAATCAAGTAATAAACTCACATGTTGAGTTTTTATGAACAAATATAAATTGATAAAATATCAAGAGAATATGCATGCATCGCACTTCTTCTTTTGAGATGGCTTATCATTGTACATAGATATTAACTTGGAAGAAGTTGTGTATGACTAAAACCATGTCCTTAAGCTTCTGATTGTCAAATGACATAGGCTTGGCTTGGTTGGTTAGAATAAGGCAGATGCGCATATAATCTCTTGCAATTATCATATAATCTAAATTTATGTTTTGAAAAATAATAAAATGCAGCAACTAGCGTCATGATTTCAGGTTTTGAAATAGTTAAGTTTGTGAGATCACGACTTACTTAAATTGAAAATTACATTTGATCTCTAGCATGGCTTACACTACTTTATGTATTTCATTGATGTGATAATGTAAGGTACTTGATAGTATGACTTGGATGAGCTTTTTTATATGTATATGTTATAATATGCTCATAACAACTAAAGGGAGAGATAATTTGTTTATATGCTCATGACTTGCTAAATACATTGTCAAAGGGGGAGAGATAAGCATGAAGAGAAAGAAATATGTGCATAAGGAGAGATAATAGAGGGGGAGAGATAATATGGGATAATTTTCGGATTTTCTTCTCATTTTACTTTTGATTTACAAAGGGGGAGAAATTGCCTTCAAAACTTTTATGTGAATAAGCCAATGTTCGGATTTTAAATGGTGTTGCCAATGCATTCATCAAGGGGGAGATTATAAGACCTATGTGTGCTGAATACATTGGCTTGTAGTGAATACACTTGCTTTGACGATAAAAGTTTTGAATATCACCAAAACACCTTTTTATTAAGGTTCGACTAGTTTTGGTTAGCTCCGGTGAGTTTGTCCTTAGCCCCGGCGTGTTTTTGCTAAGTTCCAAGTTGATTTTTCTATCTCCGGCTTTTGGGTTTACTAGTTCCGACTAGTTTTGGTATGTTCCGGCGCTAGGTTCTACTAGCTTTTGTTAGCTCCGGCTTAAGGTCCGGGTTGCTCTGGCAAGGTCTGGAACTTGACCGCAATGCTTCTGTTTTTCATTTGCAATGTTTCGTACTTGATTTACATCTCTGGAAAGATTGCTTAGTATTCATTTGCTAAGTTTTTGGTGCGTTTTGGTTGATATGGATGATATCGTGTTACTGTGGTTTTGCAACATGCCTATGTGAGGTTCTCACGTAAGGTGTTGTGTTTGGAACTAACTTGAGTCAAGTCTAGGACTTGGGCTCGTATGGATTGGTTGTTTATTCATGTGCAGGTGTTGCTTGAGTTCAAGACATGGCTGGTGACGGGATCCATTGTACTAGTCTCAGGGAGGAGATGAGGTTACAACAACCAAATTCAGGAGGAATTGTGGTTGAGCTGATCAGGAGGTTGCGCAGTATGATTGAATCAAGAACAATGCATATGAAGGTATCGTGGACGTCATTGAAATATGTTTGCACGTGTGCAAGGAGTGCATAGACGTGGCTACATGGTTCCGAGACTTTTTGAAGAGATGTGGACGAAAAGAGTTGGTCGGAAAGGTCCAACCGACTAGGTTATGGACTCAGGTTGCGGCTGAGTCGGGTTTGACTCAAATATGGAAAGATTTGAGTTGGTTATGATAGGATTTCGTTTGGGTCACGAATTTGAGTTGTTTAGGAATGTGGGATACGTTCCTAAGGTGTTTGGAAGTCTTAAGATTGCTTCTATCTGCGTATAGAAGAATCCTAAGCAGTTATGGAAAGTTATGATTCGTGAACAGGGTAGGATTAGGTTCCTGATTTGAGTTGAGTTGGCTTTCGAGCTGGTTATATAAGTAAGGAGCCCAGAGATCGTGGTGCACGACTTTGGAGTTGTTCCTCTTGTGTTCTATTGAATAAAATTCATCATTTGAAGGAACTTTTGTGCCTTGTTCATCCTACTTGTTCCAAACAAGTTTTACTCTTCGAGTTTCTGGACATCACTACCTTTCGTCAGTGGTTTTATCATAACTCGAGTTTTACAGATCCAATTGATGTGATTATTTTTGTTTTGTCTTCACAACTTGATTATCTATCATCTGTCAAAATTTAACGGTCATTGGATTTGTGGTCTATGATCTACACGAGTTTCTTTGCAGTGTTCCAAAACTGTTTTTTTCTCGGGTAGGGCAGATTGACCTTTGTTTGATCTTTCGATCATAACTTGAGTTTTTCTCGACAGATTTGAGTGATTATTATTGTGTTGTCTTCGTGACTTGATTCTCTCTGATATATATCACTTTTGTCACGGTGAAACACGTTTATATTAGTCCCACACACGATTTCTTTAACATATCGTTTTTATGCCGAAGGGGTTGGAGTTTAAATTGTTTCCGCTGCGTAAGATTTTTAAATCTACCATTCACCCCCCCTCTGGTAGCTTTTCACGTGCTATTAAATCCTACATATTGCCACGATTTAATGGATTGCAATGAATAGTATGGTTTTGCAATGTTTCCGCAATCGTGACAAATAGTAAGATATTGCAACGATTCCACATTCGTGGCAATTAGTATGATGTTGCAATGATTTCACTTTTGTTGCGAATAGTACGGTATTTCAACGATTTCACATCCGTGGTGAATAGTACGGTATCGCAACCATTTCATACCCGTGGAAAATAATACGGTATTGCAACGATTTTACTTTCGTGGCGAATAGTACAATATTTCAACAATTTCACATCCGTGGCGAATAGTATGGAATCGCAATGATTTCACACCCGTGGCAAGTAATACGGTATTGCAACGATTTCACATTCATTGAAATAGTGCGGTATTGCAATGATTTCAAAATCGTGGCAATAGTATTGTATTGCAACGATGTCACAATCGTGGCTAATATAAGGATATTGCGACGATTGCTGATCTGTGGGAATAGGTTGGTGATGCAACAATTTCTGATGTGTGGCAATAGGTTCGTAATGCAAAATTTTAAAATCTGTTGCAATAGGGTTGTAATGCAACGTTTTCTGGGTGGTGGCAATAGCAGTCTAGTGCAACACTTTTTGGTCGTGGACAAATGTTTGTACTGCAGCATTTTGTAATTTGTGGCAATAGCTTCCTATTGCAACAATTTATGATTCGTAGCAATAATTTGTTAATGCCATGTTTTATAATTAGCGGCACTAGAATCCTAATGCACCAGGTTTGAAAATTAGTGGCAACAAAATCAATTTGTTCGCACACGATACGTATGTCGAGTTTAACAACAAATATCCATCAATTGATGGAACAAGCATAACAACACCAGGAGCCGTGCGACGTTGCTGCAAGTTATTTATAGTTTGTTCAGCCGCTAGGGAACCGTAAATAGCATTGCGATGAGTAGTATTAGGACCACTTTGTTGAACACCTGGCTTCGACTTGCTACGAGTAGAAGCCTTTTGTGGAGTTGCTGCTAGCCATTGTTGATTTTTTTTTGAATCGGAGAAGGCTCTCCACCTCCATTTCATTAAGAAACAGAGATCCAAAAGGAACATCCCAGCTCACCTATTTGTTTTCCAGGCTTCTAGCCTTATACTACTACCACAATAATCAAACTAGCTTCTAGCTACTATCAAGAGACTGTCCTATCAGCAATTAAGTCAAGTACAAACCATAAAGAGTATCATCGGCAACATACTGCCGGTCCAAAAATATGAGATTAAGCCATCCTCCCATAAGTTCATTTCATTTTCATTGCATCACACTCTCTTCTCAGGTGTCTTCAGCTTCATTATCTCCCTTCTCACCAGGGGCTGGCAGCAGAATGTACTTCTTTTGGCTCCTCATCACCTTGATTGCCACATTCATCAGCGACTCTGTGCCCGCACGGATAATAGCCTGCATTTCATCCGAGTAAAGACCTGCCCAGTATTTCATTAGTACAATATCACAAGGGTGTTTAATACTCTTTTTATCAAAAGTAATCCCATTCCTTTTTTTCCATGCTGCCCAACATATTGCAGCCACATCAAGTGTAAACGCTTCATCCCCCCTGAGAGAGAAATTTTGATCCATGCGCTACCATTGGTTATTATCCATAGATTTTTGCATGTTCTCCATCATTGTGCGCATGACTGCCATCTCCTTTTTCTTGCCGTGCACGATCGGCCGCCATCTGAGCCTGTAACATCTGGACTTCATGGTTGAGCTCATCATTCCTCTGGAATAAGCCGTCCATCTAAGTGTTCAATTCATCATTTCTCCCTCCCAAGTCTTGCACATGAAAGTTGAGGTCTTGATTTGTATTTTGCAAGGATCAAACTTGCTGGCCGAGGTGGTCAGCCATCTAGATACGCAGTCTTTCAGAAACATTAGGTTTAGCCATATAACCACGCCCCCGAACCTGGGATCCTCCAGAACTGGTTGCGGATATATAAGAATGCTGAAAGATGTTTTTTCTTTCCTCATTTGGGATTGGGGCTCCCAGCTCGGCTTCCTTGACGTTGACTTGGGCACATGCCTGGATCTATATACAAAAAGAAAAGTCTAATGTAGATTGCAAATGTTTATTTAAATGGGGATTGTTTAAAGTGTTACTTACATGTACAGCTTCTGCCTGCTCGTTTGCCCATTGACCGTTCTTCAAATGGCTTGCCTCCCACAGTTGTATGTCATCGGGTTCTTCTCCGGTCTCTGGGTCTCGCTACATAAGATACAAGTCAAATTAAACATGTACGTATACATATTGATTGAATGATTGCAGTGGAAAGTAAACGCATGATTTAGTTTTCATACCTTCTCATAACTATGTTGGGCGTAGGATTTTGAGCCAAGCAAGTGTTGTCTTTTGAGTTCTTCGATTTTGAGAATTGATCCCGCTTATTGACTGTTATTTTAAGAATTAATTTCACGAATGGATGTTATGAAATAGTTTTTGTATGATGTGAAGCTATTAGAAAGCTAGCTGACCTTGAATCGCTCGAACCCAAAATAGTCTATAAGCACTGACCAATCATCCTCTCCTATGTCATCAGGCTTGTTTTGTTTACGTTCATCATCGGTTGAATACTTCTTATATGTGGCATGCAATGTTGATTGCCACCCCTTGTAGCGCTCACCAACAATCTTCAATATTTTTCTTTTGGTCTCATCTGTGTCCTCCACATCCTAGATATTCTGTACATTGTATATCACAGTGTTATAAATGCACAAGATGGAGGTCGCTTGAAAAAATACTTCTGTGGGGTGTCACGACACTAACTAGAACGTCTCTCGCTATTTCGCTCTTCAGAGTATCGCCAATCTCTGCCACTTCCTTGCACCATTGAGGGGTGCATGTCTTTTTATTGTCATAACCACATGATCGACAAAGTGCCGGTGATTAGGACCAACCACAAGACCCAAGCTATTGGACCACATAATTGGTAGCTTCTGAGTCTCATTTGTTCTATCAGCATATGCTGCATAGCGCAATTTAGCAACCTTAAGTCCTTTAGCTACCCCTCTTCCAAGCTTCTTTCCTGCTGTTAGTGTCATTGAAACGGTAAACATTTAAAGGAAATTACCAACTAACCAAGTTTAGTATCATGTACAAATAGTGTGAAAGAAGAAAAGTCTGATGTTCTTACCATCTTCAGTACGAGTGCGGCAAATACGAGCGTGGGAACGCCGCGTGCCATCAGCATTTTGCTCCATATTGAGCGATGCATCAACTTGTTGACTTGTTTGGTTCTTTTCATACCCTACAGTCATGCATCAGGCAGTAGTTAGTGGTGCTACAGCACCCGTAGTACTACAGTGAATTTTCAGTCCGGCTGCGAAGCAGGCAAGATAGTAGCTGGAGATGCTAGAGAAAGAGAGGGTTCGCCGGGTGCTCATCCTCTACAGTACTGCTGGTTCAGTCAAACCGACATCAGCAGGAGCGCATCTCGAGGTGAATTGGTGGCAGGGTGAGTCATGAACGTCAATGGTATTATCAGGTGGAGGATGCAAGACAGATGAGGCGAGCAGCTTGCAACGTTTAATAAAGCTAGGGTTTGGTCTGGCCGTGTAGTGAACACATTTAAGTTAGAGGATCTGCGTCCAGATCTGGGTGATCTCACGTGAGTTGGATCCTTACTGCATTGCATGCAGTAAAAACGTTCAAGTCAGGTGATCTGTGTCCACCGAGATCACTCGGAGCAAGTCTCGTGGGTAGGAGGATAGTGTAGGTGGCATGGTTAGTAATGGCTAGGGGTTTGCGGGGGGCGGAGTCATCATGGCACACAAAGGATGGAATGTGGAGATGGAGTAGGGAGACGCGTCGGGTAGGACAGTGAAGTGACCACCAGCAGGGCGTGGGCACCGGCCGGTGCCAGATTGATCGACAGCGAGAGGGGTTTGCGGGCGGCGGGGTCATCATGACACGCGAAGAATGGGACGTGGTGATGGTCGAGGGAGACACATTGGAGAGGACACTGAAGTGAGCAGCAGCAGGGCGTGGTCGCCAGTGCCAGAGTGGCCGGCGGCAAGAGAGCCCAGCGTGCGCGTGTAGGCGTCAATAAATCACGCCATCACATATACTGATGAACGGTTAACTGGGACTAGGAAAGTACAATCACAATGCTATTTAGTAGAGCCTGGTACATATTTATGGTTTCTACGTATACCTATACAACTATACCTCCTGTTGCTTCATTTATACTCGTAGTACCAGTAGGGAATGACGAATCTCGGGGTTCTTGAGCATCATATGCTGCAATATTCTCTGCATACGATCCAAAGGAATTAATGTGTTCTAAATATTTGTATTTTGATAGTAAACACATTTCTAGTTATACCAGGTGCTTCTTGGCCATCACGATTTCTTGTAGACGACATGACGGTTTGGTGTCTTGTTCCTAAAGTAAAGATAGTAAGTAACAGTGATAAAGTCAGATAACATGACCGACGTAGATTTTAGATCGGGCTGTGTGGTTGCTATAAACTGAAAATGTTTTTTTTTCAAATGAAGGAATTAGAAATGAAGGAATAGGAAAAAACATGTACGATTCGAGAATAAACGAGACAAAAAAATGTGTATAAACCATGGGAACTGAAAATCTTAGGAATACAAGTTTGGAACACAGGAATGATAGTACAACATTGGGAGTGGTTGATCAGATAACTCTGGCTACTTTTACTACTAAATAAAGAAATTACATAAGAGCACATATCTTATTTGTTAATTTAGTTAATCTTAATATATCAGCCCACCATGTGTTTCAATTATTTACACAACTAATTTTAGCAGTTAACAATTATCTTTAGAGGTTCCAAACAGACCGTAACGTTATGTTGTACCGCTACACAAGCCAATTAATATAGCTCTATGAAAAGAAGGCATGGATCATGTAGCACTTACTAGCACAAAACTGGAGTCCGGGATGTCGCAAGGAGGGGTCAGCGACGAAGAGATTTGGTAGAGCCTGTCAAACTTGGTCGCCCGACATTGTACCCACAAGTCACCAACACCAAGAGCTCCGACGTGTCACTACGAGATCCATGGGGACAAAAAAGTGTAAAAACCGTGGGAACTTAAAACACGGGAATTTCTTAGGAATACAAGTTTGGAACACAACATTGAGAGGAGAACATTTGGAGTACTACGAGATCACCGGAAGGTCAGAGCAGCGGTGTGTCAGGAACGGAAGCCAGGGTAGTGCGGGATTAGAGGCCAGTGTTTCTTATACTCATTGTGGCTACAAATGGGCGGGACAAGAATTTTGGACGCATACGGAGTGAAATTTCAATTGTGAAAATCTAAATTGCGGCGCACCAAGAAGAACAAAAAAATTTTCGCGGCCCTGCAGATTTTTTTGCCGTGCCCATGTGCACGCATGTAATCATGATATAGTTAATGTAATGTCGCGTTGATTCCTGCACATGGTTTTACTCTTCACTGGTGCATCTACCTAGAGCTAGAGGGGTAGACCTCTTCGGACAGCTGCCTTGCCGTGCGGCCGCTACTTGCCCTTCATCTTTGTTGCCATGGAGATGTCAAAGCAGTCATGTGGTAGTGGGACATTCCAAAAAAAATATGAACAAAAATATGAATCGCAAAATGTATAAGTGTGCTAATGCAAACGACATGAAAATACAGAACACCCAAGACCAAGAAAGGAGGACGGCAAATCCATGGTATAGTAAAAGGTAAAACGCTCAGCATTCTATAACATTGATCACAATGAAATGATAACATATACAAATATATACTACTACTACAAACAAAATTTTTTCCCCTGTGATGTCTAATCTTCAGGCTGTCGATCCAAAGCCGCCTGTGATAGGAGTATCACAGGTAGATACGATATATCAACAATGTCATCGGATATTAGTTACAACAAATAAAGTACTTTTCATGCACCTGTTGCATCAGGCGATGGAGTAGTTAGCAATTTAGATGACGTAATTTCCTAATCAAGTTAATGATGCATCATGTTTGTTGTTAGTTTACTTGTAGGGATAATGTTTAACGGATTTCATTCTTTCAGCCACATGCAATATAGACGGTCCCAAGTTAAACATAGGATATGTTTTTCGATACTGCATATATAGGACACAGTGTTCTTGAACATAAAGATATTTTTCATTAACATAAAAACAACACATATATTACAAACAAGAAATAGGAAAACACGTAGACAACAATAAAAAAACTACTCCTAATACTACTCTACTCGGAGATCACCACCACCTCCGCCTCTGCCGCCACATCCGCCGCCGCCGCCGCTGCCGCCTCCTCCTCCTCCTCCGCCGCTCCCGCCGCCTACACCACCACCACCTCCTCCTCTTCCTCCTCCTCCGCCGCCTCCTCCTCCAAATCCTCTATCGCCATTGCTGCCGCCACTGTCGCATCCTCCCCCTCCGGTACCAGAGTCCGAAGCTTCCGGGTGACGCTGTGCAGAAGCTTCCGACAGCCCTCTACCACAGCAACCTCCACGATCGTCTCGTGGAGGGCGTCCAGACGAGCGGCCACAATCCTCAACCCGAAGTAGTAGTGGCCGGCGGTGTCCATGCTCGTGTGGAGGGGAAGGGTCCCAAGACCCAAACGGCGACACGAGCGATCTGTAGCATAAAAGATCTCCCGTGCCACTCCATTGAGCGCTAGTGCGCTATTAACGGTGGCGGACTTGGCTTCGGTGGCCTCCTTAAGGCGCAAATCGAGTTCGTCGATGCGGGCGGTGAGGAGGCTGACAGTCTGCTCAACCCCAACAGGCCTAGTATGTGTGGGCGCCGCAGGCGGAGGTGGGGGCGCCGCCATCAGTTCTACCGGTATTGCCGGCGATGGAAACGGAGAAGGAGGTTCGGAGGACGTCGATGGCCTAGAGCGCTTCGGCGCTGGGCTACACATTTGTGCGACGACGGAGGTGCAAAGAAAGAGCGAGAGCCGAGAGGTGGCCGATAGTGCTGGGGGGAGAAGTTTGGAGGCTAGTAGGATCTAAGGAGTGGTTCGACGGAGAAGCAAGAGGACGGTGAGCCTTTATAGCGGGTCGTCGTCTAAGCGCGCGTGTGGAGATGATCAGATGCTAGGAAACTACGCTTATGAACCGGTTGGTGGTTCCGAGTTACTCCAAACCGCGGTTTGCATCCTCTCGCAACGGCTCGACGCGTCCCATCGGCTTCACTGGCAGATTTTTAATTTGACACGCAAAGGGCCCAACGTATGCGGGGAAAAACAATTTTTACGATTATAAAAAATCCGGCCGTACAAGCCTAAACCCATCTTCGTGGGATCCAAATCCTCTGGATTGATGCTGTCAATGCAGAGAATGAACAGTAACTGAAATTTGTTGCATCTAGCACCGTTGGATCAAGATTCAACATCCTAGATTTGATGCTACAGTACATGTAAATAGTAAAAAATGTTGTGCAAAACTAAGGCTGTGCACTATTTACACAGGACTGCTATAGTAGTACAGCAGAGAACTGTTCATCATCTCACAAATTAGTGTGCGAGTTGCTACATTTCTCTGCATTGTTTGAAGCAATGCAGAGGACGTCGGTCCATCTTCGTGACCGTGCGTCCGTGCCAGCGGACGTCGGCTAGCGAACAGGGTCCTAGTCCTGCACGACATCATTTTCATTCGGATTTCTAACTGCAACTATGCGCCATGCCTTAAATTGTCGGTGCAATGAGAGCTCAACTTTCCGTTGTGGGACTAATCCTTCGCACGTGTTTCATACGTTATTTTCTTCTCTGTCTTTTGTCTAATAAACTATTTTCATTATATGTGTAACATGCATGTACGACCTCGATCCACGATTGATGAGTAGGTTTAGGCCCGATCTTCCGAAAGGTAAGTCGATTGGGGTGGAGAACTCGACGTTGTTGATCCATGGCACTCGAGCAGTTCGAATATTCCTGCAGTCACTACACCACTGCTCCGTTGGTTATCAACCGTGTGGCACACGCTTGACCTCTCCAAGAAGGCTAATCCCTGCAAGTGAACCGAGAACACAAGCAAGAACGTAGAAGACACAATCTGAAATTGACAAGTTGGGGTCTCACAAACCGTAGAACGGCAAAATTGTTATTCTAAGCAAAACCCACCGAATATGACCGGCAGCTGCATTATTTAAAGGCTAGAGTTTGGCCAAAACACAATTATACGCGCCCCTAATGGACTCTTACGGGATACAAGGCCCAAAGGCCCGATTCGGTGGCGCAGCAACAGACAGAAATCTGGACTCGACTTGTTTCGATGATTCCGAATGACTCCGGAGGTATTTTGAGGTGGTCCATAACCATTGGAAAGCTTATCTTCTCCTCTTTCCATGCATATGTCGAACATCAAAAACAGAGTCCGTATTCCTCCTGGGCATCCGTTTTAAGGTGGACTGCTCCTGGACTCCGAGTTGAACTAGACTCCGAGTTGTAAACTACTTCCATCAACTTGTGGACGTCCCTGCTGGTTCTCCATGCTCCCAAGGCCTCTTTCCTTCACTTGTTGATCTTCTCCATTATTCCTAATAACAATTAAATCATCACATAGCAACCTATTCTCAAACTCACATACAAAAGAAGTTAGGAGCGAATTCACCTGCTGATTTATTAACTGTGCTCGTGCTCTTGTAATTGGTCCTTGCATTTCAATGTGTGTCTCCGCTGTTGTGATGTCCTCATTAACAATCGTGTTTGATGATGTTATACGTGTGTTTTCTCTTTTTGTTGAAAGATCGTCATGTTTGAGGTATGTATGTTAGTTTTGTCAAACATGACCGATGCATTTTCTATGTGTAACTTGCATGAACCCCCAAACATGATCAAGCAATATGTGTTTTCTATTTTTGATGATGGATATCGTCAGAGTTTGAGTCCTTGTCCATGCATGCTACACCCCAAACATGCAAGATCAACGAGCCTACAACACTAGATGATATCCAACATCAAAAAGAAAAATTACACGTACATAATTGACATCGACATGAAACATACATGATCGAGGTCTGTCATGACAGATTAGTTGTTCATGCACATGCTAGATGCCCCAAACATGATCATCAAGCCTCCATTAATAATATATATATATATATATATATATATATATATATATATATATATAACTGTATGAATATATCTCTCAACAAAAGAGAAAATGAACACGTGTACGCTACACATCCGAGCATAATTGCATTATTTGTAGTGATCATGTATGATGGCCGAACATGCATGCTTGTGAAAGAGAGGTAGCGAGGTCTCCATCATGCTTCATGCATGTTTGATCACTTGTTGATGAGGAATTGTGATGTTGATTTTCTTATTTTGTGATGACATTTCTCTTGTCTTGTAATGTTTGATGTTAATGAACTCGATGTTGTTCGTCTGTTCCATATGTTATTTTCTTCTCTGTTTGTTGTCTAAGGAACTATTTGTGTTCTACTTCTAACATGCATGATGATGTTATACGTGTGTTTTCTCTTTTTGTTGAAAGATAGTCATGTTTGAGGTATGCATGTAAGTTTTGTCAAACATGACCGAGGTCTTTTCTATTTCTAAGATGCATGCACCCCAAACATGATAAACGAATACGTGTTTTATCTTTTTGATGATGGATATAGTCAGAGTTGGAGGCCTTGTCCATGCATGCTACGCCCCAAAGATGCATGATCAACTAGCCTACAACTCTAGTCGATATCCAACATCAAAAAGAGAAATTACACGTATACAATTCACATTAACATGAAACATACATGATCAAGGTCTTCCATGACATGTTAGTCTTCCATGCACATTCTAGATGCCCCAAATATGATCATTGAGCCTGAAACAATAATATAAAAGAGAAAATTAAGACGCGTACGCCACACATCCGAGCATTATTGCATTATTTGTCGTGATCATGTATGATGGCTGGACATGACTAGGATAATGACAGGACTAATTCCAGAAATTGTATCCTCGTCACTTGCAATCTATGCTGGTACCTGGGCCCAGGTTATGCACTGGCCCACCAGGCATATTCCCTACGTCTGCCCCCGTGCACGGTTTACGTAACCAATTCGTTGCTAGTGATTTTGACGAGGTGCGAACGATACCCTGCTTCGTTCTCCAGCGTCTGCCTGCCCTGTTGCCATCGAACAAAACGTGGAGTAGGCGTGTACGGGCTGAATTTTTTTATATAAGAATAATTCTTTTCTCCGCATATCCTGGGCCCTTTGCGTGTCAAATTTAAAAACTTCCAGTGAAGCCGATGGGACGCATCGAGTCGTTGTGATAACCGAGAGGATGCAAACGCTGTTTTTTATAAGCATAAATTGTTTCTCCCCGCATAGCCTGGGGCGCCCTTTGCGTGTATATGGAACCGCCATGTATAGGAGTAGTGGTAACGATGACACCGCGTATAGGGGTATAGGGCCACTGGTCATAACTTCCGGCCTGTTCCAGTCTTTGCAATAATAACATCACGACTGTTCAGATTTTGGCTAGAAAACAACATGACAAAACGTGAAAAGAAAAAACATCAAAAAACAAGAACAGAAACACAACATCACAACTGGATTAATCTGCGTCAATCAATTTCCTATTTTACAGTTTCGTGCATGGCCTTGCAGGTAGCACGCAAACTGGAGAGGTCATCCACGGGCCTTGGGGAGGTTATGGCGACCCACCGCGCGATTAGGACCGCAATATCATGCAGCAAGGGGAACTCCATGGGCTTCGAAGAGAACCAATGAGGGCGCGCGCGACGGAGACGAAGAGGAAGTGTATGCGCGGAGAAGAGGATTGCCGGCGTGTGTGGCGGAGAAGAGGATGGTGTGTCTTTAGTACATGCGAAGAAGATGATGAGACGCACGCAGACGCACAGTGATGGTTATGGCTTCTAAAGTGCACCGTTTGGAATGCTACTTACGAAACTTTGTATGAATGTCTTTCCCTTCCGGAGGATTCCATTCCTTTAAATTGTCCCGTGAGTTTCCTTTCATGCAAACTGGGCTAAACAAAAGATGAGCGATGGAGTTATGGCTTCTAAAGTGCGGTTGTATGCTACTTTAGCCGCTGGAGTTGCCAGGAGGCAGGAGATTGCCCGCAGCGGGGCCTGCAAAGCAGTCTGTAAAGTAGTACTACCTCTGTCCCATGTCAACTCTATTTTTGGGTTTGGTCAAATCTATCTTTGACCAATGATTTATGTAATTTTGATCAATTTTAACAATATAAGAATTGTACTTTAGATTCACAATGAAAAATATTTCCATAATGTACAATTTATATGTTGTCTAAATTAATAGAATCTATAGAAATCATTGGTCAAAGGTAAGTTTGACTAAAGCTAGAAATAGAGTTGAGTTGGGATGGAGGGAGTACTACTGGAAAACGCAACAGGCCGGTAGCGACGACTGAAAAAAAAGTGGAGACAATGAACATCAGAAAATAAAATAAAGGACGAGAAAAAAGTTAGAAAAATATAGGCAGTACGTAGTAAGATTTAAGGTGTAACATCGTGGAGACCCAAAATGTTAAACAGGAAATCTTTTCACGGAAATTAATCCAGTCGTAATCCTGTCATACTACTATGTTATCTCTATTGTTTAAACAAAGGAAACTGATGTGGTCGGGTGCACTGAGCGGCCGTGCGCGCTAGTAACCGAGGTGACTTACATGCGTAGCGCATGCGCGTCCTTTGAATTAAATTAGATGCGTCCCCTGACCACTGCTACAATGCTTTACCAATTTTGACCCGCGCCATCATCTTTTCTGCACAACCGTTCCAACATCGCGTCTTCTCTCTCTCCGCAAAACCGCGCCGCGGCTACTCTTCGAGTATACAGCAAATGCCTTCGAGCTTGAGCAACCCGCCGCCACCGAGCCCGCTGAGAGAGCCGGCCGGCCGTAAGCGGCCGCGGCTGGACCCCCCCTTGCCGCCGCGCGCAAAGGATACCCTCCTCTTCAACATGGCCCGAGATGTATTTAACGGTACATCTCACTCTATAGAATGCCTTGGGCTCGGTACCCTTCCACAAAGTATTGGAATGCACGACACGAGCCACTGCGTCTTCGGCCTCTCGCACGTGGCCTCTCGTCTCGACTCCCAATGGGAGACATTGGCGGCCAAGCACGGTGTCGCGGGTCGTCGCAACCTCGTCGTGGCGGCGGCCGCGAGACTGGGTCACCATCCGCTGCCGGATCCCGACGTGCCAGAGGAGGGTCGGGAGCCCGAGGACCCACCCGAGGAGGAGGAGGAGGACAAGGATCACTAGTGTAGTATTTAGATGTTTTATTTTCATGTTTTTAGTTGTACTTTTTTGTTTCATATTTTAAGTTGTAGTTTTTTGTTTCATGGTTTTAGTTGTAGTTTTTCTTTTCTTGTGTTTGTAATATACTCCTTCGATATGGAGCGACAAGTATTTTGGGACAGGGGGAGTAATACTTTTTAAGTTAAATGTAGTTGGTGTTGTTGTTCATAGATGTCCTATCTGTGCAAAAATTTGTTTGAATAGCCGATCGCCAAACCCTCCTTGTCCCTTAAACCGGTGGTCTCTAAAGTGGGTTGTACGGTACTTTAGCCGCTGCAGTTGCCAAGAGATCGCCCACAGCGGGGCCTATAAAGCAGTCTGTAAAGTAGTAACGGTAGTGAGGACTGGAAAGAAAATTGAATACAATGAACACCAAAAAATAAAAGAAAGGAGGAGAAAAATGATAGAAAAAGAAAGGACCAACCAAAATGTGAAACAAGAAATCTTTTCATAGAAATTTATCCAGTTGTAATCCTGTCAAACATCGTATGTTATCTCTATTGATGACATGACATTATTCTTATGATGATATTGATGACATTCACATGTCAGCTACCCTTAATTCACCTGCTACTTTAAATTGTGTACCTAACAAATTGCCAGAGCCAAGCACACACCCGTAGATGGGCCTCACGACGCGTCCTTTGGACGAACACCAAGTGTCCTAGCGCAGTTTCGGCCCACGAATACAAAGTGACTGAGCGCTGTTTTGGCCCACGAATACAAAGTGACTTAGCGCAGTTTTGGCCCACGAATACAAAGTGAATCAGCGCAGTTGCAACCCACGAATAACAAGCCTGCCTGCGGCGATCAATTTTTGTCATGCCGAATAAAGAAGGAAAATAAGAAACAAAAAGAAAACTTTTAATACGATACCCTTCGACACGCAACGCCGGACCCCTCTCCGAAAGGCGCTCGGAGGAGCATCCGCCAGCCGCCACACTTGTAGGAGCATCTGCCGACCACCACGCTTGGAGGAGCATCTGCCGGCCACCGCGTGTGGAGGAGAATCCGCCGGCCACAACGCGTGGAGGAGCAACAGTGCTAGGTACAATTGCTCACATAATGTTCTTGTACATCTATCCTCTTACGGATAGGCTGAATGGCTTAATGGCTGATTGAATTGTAGGAAGCGATGTCAGAAGATAAGACATGGATGGGAAAAGACAGGGATACGAGGGAGTGGCAACATGAAATGAAGTCGTAACATGTGAATTTTGCATTCCAGGGAACTTGTGAAGGAGCAACTATGCCTTGTCCTTGCACGAAACGTTGTAATATTTGCCACAAGACATGCAAGGAAGTTCATTTTCACTTGGTTAGTAATGGGATGTTTTTGGATTATACTTGTTGGATACACCATGGAGAAATACCATTTCATGAAAATATTGCTGAGGAGTCAGCAAATAATGAGGAGATAATTTCTGATCATGGTGCTATGGAAAATATGGTGTCCAGTCTACTTAGAGGCACTAATCATGGTGGTACTTCAACAGATGTTGATGATAAAAAAAATGCTATAAACCATTAGGAGCCAACTGGGCATGCAAAAGAATTCTATGACTTATTAATTGATGCCAAAAAGGAGAAGTATCCAGGTTGTTCGCAGCTGACCCAATAATCCTTCATTGTCAGGTTGTACCAGATAAAGTGTTTAACTGGTTTGTGCAAAAAATCCTGTGAGTTGATCCTTGAATTATTCTCATTTGTGCTTCCAAAGGGCCACTGCATTTCTAATACACTTGATAAAGTTCAGAAGGTTGTTCGTGACCTCAGGCTGGACTACCAAAAGATCGATGCATGTGTCAATGACTGTGTGTTATTCTGTAAGGACTATTCTCTGCTAGATATATGCCCAAAATGTGGTGAATTAAGATGAAAAAATAGTATTGCTGGGGATGCAAGAGAGGCTTTACCTTGTGGAAAAGCCAAGAAGCTTGTAGCACGCAAGATTCTACGTTACTTCCCTCTTATTCTCCTTCTAAAAAGGTTTTATATGGGAGAATCAATGGCATCAAACATGCGCTGGCACAAAGAAGGTTGTGCCGATGATGGAATATTACGCCATCCCGCCGATTCAAAAGCATGGAAGCATTTTGATAGCATTCACCCAAATTTCTCATCTGATCCTCGCAACATAAGACTTGGGCTAGAATATGATGGTTTCAATCCTTTTGGAGTAATGAATGTTTCTTACAGTACATGGCCCGTGATTCTAATCCCTTATAATCTACCACCTTGGTCGTGTATGAGGCAGTCTTATTGGGTGATGCCAATGATAATTCGGAGGCCAAAGTCACCTAGAAACAACATTGATGTGTCTCTGCAGCCTTTGATTGATGAGCTACTAAAATTATGGTCTGATGGTGTTGAAACATATGACAGTTTAAAGAAAGAGACATTTCTCATGCGAGCTTCTTTATTGTGGCCAATAAATGATTTTCCAGCATATGCAATGCTATGTGGATGGAGCACAAAAGGTAAGCTAGCATGTCCATACTGCCATATAAACATCGACGCCTTCTGGTTGAAATATGGACAAAAGCATTGTTACATGGGTCATCGTCGTTTCCTACCTCAGAATCATAGGTGGCGTCGAAACAAAGCTTCTTTCAACAACAAGATAGAGAATAGAGAGGCTCCCACATCACTCTCTGGTGATGAAGTACTCCAACAATACAAGCATTTTGATCAAGTAAGTTTTGGACCGATGAATAATAAGAGAAAGCACACCGAGGAAAATATATGGCATAATTGGAAGAAGAAAAGTATATTTTTCGACCTTCCTTATTGGAAGACATTCTTAATAAGGCATAACTTGGATGTCATGCACATTGAGAAAAAACATTTGTGATAGCATATTGGGGACATTGCTTGCTATGGATGGTAAAACAAAATATAGTCTACAAGCTCGTCTTGATATGAAGGATATGGGTATACGGCCAGAGCAACATCTGGTGGTTAGAAATAGCAAGTACACATTGCCATCAACATTATATACTTTGGGCAAAGATGAGAAGACCACCTTGTGCAAGTTATTGAGGGATGTGAAGGTGCCCGATGGTTATGCCTCAAACATCAAGAGATGTGTGGACATAAAAGCATGTAAGGTATCGGGTCTAAAAACTCATGATTGCCATTGTCAAAGTGTGGTTCCGACAGTTCTCCCGGTACTATCGTTGGCAGCCCGCGGAGTTTGTAGTTCGGTTGTGGGCGGGCAGAGATTCAGAACAAGATGATGAGTTGACACGAGGATTTACGTGGTTCAGGCCGCCTGAGTGTAATAACCTACTCTACGGGTGTGTGTTCTTGTTGTATTGAGCGTCTGAGTGCTTGAGTATGAAAGACTAGAGTGACTCGCCTCAGCGTGTGTTTGGGCGTGTGTGTCTCCAAGTCTCGCCTGTGTATCGCTCGACCAGTCCTTTTATAGTACAAGGACTGGACGTTAAATCGTCAGCCTGGCCCGACTTGTGGCCCTGGCGGTTACTGATGCTTAATCATAATTAATGTATCTAATTACCCTTAATAGCGTGATAACACGCCTTGATGGCGGCATTACTGGTATTAAGGGTCCCCCGATCGTGTGTCATTAAGGTAGCATTAATGACACATAATCAGGTCTTGAGGTCTTAATGTTCCTTGAAGGTTCGAGCTGTTGGGAGGTCCACCAGTCTGCTTGTCGAAGTTGAAGGTCCGGCGGTTGGACGCGTGGCAGCTCCAGAGCTTACTATCTTGGACGAGTAGGTCCGGTGATGTTGTACACGTGTCGGTACCGGAGCTTCCCTCTGTCAGGGGTTAGGTCCGGGGGTGCCACACGGGTATCTAGTCCGGAGCTTTCCCATGTGTGGAATGTAGCTCCGGTTTAACGATACACATGGCAGCACTGGGACTAACCATAGAAGGGAGGTAGGTCCGGTTTCGTATGACACGTGGGGCCTTCGGAGGTCTTCAACTCAGACAGGTGAAGTTCCTTTGAGCTCTTTGCAGTCCCAAAGGGTATCCGGTATGCAGGGTACTGACAATGGCCCCCTAGTCCCACCTCTGGGAGAGACTTTTTGGATTAAGTCCTTCTGCCGGAGGTGGGTCCATTCTTTGATTTTTGCGCCGTGTCTTCAAGGGTCTTTGGATGTGCCGTTGGGGTGGTGGTTCGCAGTTAAACCATCGCCGCGTGGCATATCCAGGATGCGGCAGGTGAGATCTGAGCGTGCGGATCTCACGCAATTGAAGGTCGCCAGTTCCCGATACGAAAACCGTATCGGTTCCGCGAGCCCTGTCATGCCGCCGTTCTTGGGCTTGCCACCTCTCATGATGAAAACTGTTCGCCTGGGGTAAGGACCTCGACTTGATCGTCAAGGTGGCCCCGGGCCCCCTTGTCATTGGCAGGGTGAATTTTTTGAACTGTATCATTGGCCCCTCTGCGGTTTCCATCCAAGGGTTGCGGGGGCTTACTTAAGAAGGAAAGCACACACCATTTGGGGATTCCTTACGCCTTTATTTGAACTTGCGCTCGAATCCTCCAAACTTTTGCTTGCTTTTCATCTCTCGCCCCGCTGTGTTGCGATGAAGTTGGGACTCCCCAAGAGCCGCATTGGGAGCAAGAAGGAGTTGTCTAGGATTCGGACCTACATGGGTTGGTCCAATGACTCCTTCAACAATGACATTTTCTGCGGCAAGCTTCCCTTCGAGAAGGGGCGAGCCGGAGATATGGTGTACTTCCTTGGGTATGCCATGGCGATTTTGATCCCGCCTTTCTCCACTTTCTTTCTGATGCTGCTAGATTTCTATGGTCTGTAACTCCACCATCTTGGCCCCCACTCAATCTTGCTGGTGGCGACTTTCGTCCACTTTTGCGAGATGTGGGTGGGTGTGCCCCCTTGCGTGGAGTTCTTCCAAACTTTCTTCACTGTCCATCCCACCGGGAAGAGTGATGAGTTCATCAGCTTCTACTTTGTGAAGCGGAAAAATTCCCCCCTCAAGTACTTGAGGTCCTTTCCTTTCGGCAAGTGGGACGACTGGAAGAAAGACTGGGTGGTCATCACCGTGGATGGACACGAGAGGTTGGAACTGCCTGAAGGCCTCCCCCACATCGACACTGACACTCGGAGTGACGTGCCGGAGCTATTGAGGGAGTACAGGCCCATTCTGGACAAAATCTAGGAGTGTGTTGAAGGTGAGGTGAACCCCCAGATGGTCTTCGACAAATTCTTGATGAATAGGTGGGCCCCGTTGAGGGCTAGGGGGCGGCCTGCCTGGGCCTTCAATAATGAGATGGATACCAACCGCATTGAGGTTGGTTTGGGCTCCAACTTGAACGATGAAGCCTAAAAGACCCATCTGAAGAAGTTCCATCCTGGGAACATCGACCTTGGTGATGTGTCTCCACCGGCGGCCTTCCTTCCTCTGAATATGATACTAGAGGAGTGCAGAGAGCTCCAGAGGAAGATGCCACTGTTGGACGACTTGGGCCTGATGGAGAGGCGATCAACCTCTGGGGTGGTGATCCTCGGAGCTTCAGAGGGTGGCTCCGCTCCCGCCCTGAAGCCAAGAGCTAAAGTCGTAGGCAAGGACAAAGCGTTGGCGGAGCCCTCCAGCTGAAAGAGGAAGTTGAAGCACTCTGAAGGGAGGTCTGTCAGACCTGCTCCTTCCTCAGTAGCTCCTTCTCCCCGGAGGGGGAGGTCTTCAACGGCGACACCTACTCCAGCATCAGCGTCTCCCCGGGATGCCAGCTCTGGCCATGTGGCTCCGGTACCAGGGCCTGCTAAGGGCTCTAGGTTCGAGGGTCCTTCTCAGTCGTGGGGGGCCTCAACCAAGACGTCACTGATGGCGGCAGCAAGCTCTGGGGAGCCTTTCGGAGCTACTACGCTAGTGGCGACAGGGTCCGGTCCTGAGCGTCCGGTGAAGAGGTTCCGCGCTAGCTGGAGTGGAAGCCTTCCAAGGTAAATTTAATTTTTTACCTCAGCTAATTGTTTTTGTTGTAATAATTTTTTGAGTTTCTTCATCCTTCATCCATAGGGTACCCAAAAAAGGGGCTGAAGCTCTGGTTCCTGCAACAGCGGCTGATGCTGTGCAGGCGGAGGCTCCGGCTCCAATCCCAGCGCCGCCCCAAGAGGTGGCTGAGGCCGCTGCAGCTCCAGCGCCAGCTGTCGTGGTCCTTGACCTCGAGTCATCCCTTGAAGCTCCCGTGGTAGCGCCGGACTACGGGAATGAAGATGTACCAGCGGTACCAGCTCTGGAGGTTGAAGCTCTGCCTTTGGATGCTGTGATGATGGATACTCCGGCCTCAGAGCCGAAGGTAGTTGCTGTTCCAGCCATAGAGCCAGAGGTTGTTGAAGCCCTGGCGGTGGAGCCGGTGGTTGATGAAGTTCCGATGCCTGAGCCGGTTGTCGCGTAGGTGCCAACGCCTGAACCGGTGGAGGTTGAAGCGCCGGCGCTTGGACCGGCAGTGGAGCAGGCGCCAGCATCGCAGCCGGAGGTGGCCTCAGCTCCGGCCGAATCTTCAACGCCTGCCCCGGAGGTGGTGGTTCTGGAGGTACCCGCACCTGGGCCAGGGTGCCAAGATGAAGTTGTCGGTCCTCCGCTTGAGGAACCAATTGCTGATGACGTCGCGGCGGGACCTTCGGAGCCGACTCCGGAGGTAGAAACTTCTGTTGCAGGACCTTCCTCGGCGGCGGCCGAGGCTATCTCGGAGGGCAGCCCTAGTGCCCCGAAAGCTCAGGGGACCACTCTTGTAGAGTGGGACCCAATTTTTGTTATAGAGAACCCGCTGGAGTCAGCGGAGAGGACCCCGACAGGTCCGGAGCCAATCCCCCTGTCGTTATCCATCGACAACGCCTGCTCCAGCCTTCGTTAGGTCCAGCTGGCCTTTTATCACGACAGCAAGGCTCTCGAGGAGGAGCACCAAACCCTTAGGAGGTGGCGCAACCGGCTCCAATTCGAGACCAAGCTGGTGGAGACGAGGCTGGCCGATGACAAGGAGTGGGTGAAAAGGGAGAAGGCCCGGTTGGAGTACTGGGGTCAGCTGCTGGATGAGAGAGAAAGCATGGTGCGATCCCTCGACAACCAGTCCTGGGCCATCCACGAATAGGCCGTGGCTGCTAATGAAGCAGCGAATGACCGCCAAGAGAAGCTCAGCGCCATCCACGATAGTCTCGTCAAGCACTGGGAGGCTCTTGAGGAGCAGGAGAAAAAGCTCGAAGATGAAGAGCAAAAACTCCTGGAGCTGCAGGATGACCTCGTGAAGAGGGAGGAGGAGCTTACTCAGAGGCTGACTTTGGGTGACAAGAGCCTCGCAGAGCGCACCAAGAAGTTGGATGAGCTCTGCGAGAAAGAGGAGAAGAAGGCCTGGCAGCGGGGACAAGACCTCACCAAGAGGGAGAATGAGGTTACTACCAGGGAGAAGAAAGTGCGGGGCCGGGAGAGAGACCTGGTCAACCGCCGAAACAAGATCCACGTTCGTGAAGAGGAGCTTGGTAAACTCAAAAGGCAAGTTGCTGAAAAGATTCAGCAGAATGCCGAAGAGGTCGAGCGCCTTTCCTGGGAGGATTCGGAGCTTGCGGAGACCAAGAGGTCCTTAGGATCAAGGGTTGCGGAGTTCCAAAAAGTTTGGGACTTCTTGGGCCAAGCCAATGACGCGCTGACGCCGCTGGGTTTTATTCCCGTGCGTCCGGATGACTCGGAGCCAGGGCTAGACCAGGCGTTGCAGCCGTTGAGCTCGGTGGGCAACAAGCTCACCAAGATGGGCGATGTCATTGTGGACTAGTTGGAAACCGAAGGACAATCCATGGCGAAGAACGTCGCAGAGTACATGCTGATGTGCTAGACAAGTCGGGATCCTCACTTCCCACTAGACCCGGTGCTTGAAGGTCCCACCAACGGGGAGGGAGATGCCGCCAAGGCCAGCGTGTCGGAGGTTGCCCAGAAGGTCGCCTCGTTCTTCCATAGAATTTAGGACTTTCTCTTTGTATCTCCCGCTTGAATCTTCTCTTCTTTTCCTCAATTTTGTAATCTCTTATCTCCAGATTAATGAAATCCAAGAATTTTATGAATTTCATTTTTTGTCTTCAACACCTTTGTCCCACTTGCCCCCTGGTAGGTGTACACAATTTGATTGTGAACAAGTATCAAGAGGATATAGCATTTTGTTGAAGACTTGCATGCTTCGAACTTGTAGTTTGTAGGTTTGAAGTCATCGATAGTAGGCCCCCCTGAGGTTGTCGGAGCTTAGTAGCTTCGACAGTGACCTTTATCAACGTGTAGAACGTCGACAGCTGGTCCTCTGGGGTTGTTCGAGCTTAGTAGCTCCGGCAGCGTCCACTGTCAACACGTAGAGCGTCAACAGCAGACCCCATTAGGGTGTCCTTCTATCATCTTTTCTTCATGTTGACGGTTGGCCCCCTGGATTTGCCGGAACTTGGTAGCTCCGGCGATGCCTACTATCAATGTTTGAAACATCGACAGCGGACCACCTTAGGGGGTGTCGGAGCTTTGATAGCTCCGGCTTCATCCACCATCATCATGAGATCTTTATTTTTCCTGCACACTGAAGTCAAGAAAAACAGTAAAATCCATTTCTTATCTATAACTCGTTTACGGGTTACTATTCCCGAAAGAAATTTTTAGGTCGAACGCAATTCTATATACAATCAAGTGCATTGCCTTGTTTTCTCCAGGTCCGATCGTTTTTTGGACCCACCTTACTCAGGCCTGTCGGGGTGTAGGTAGAGTGGCATACTTAGGGTGCTGGACCAGGCTATGTCGATAGCACACTCCAGACCTAGATTGGCTTGGTGACGTTCAGGTGAGTAGACCATTCAAAAATGTTAAGACCCGAAAGAATTACCAATGCAACTTGAATTATACATGAATTGTTCAAGCTAAAGTTTCTTGAGGATTTCACAACTTTGTTATATACAAGAAAGAGAAAAATAAAAAATATTGAGCCTGTACAAAATAAATGCACGTGGAGTCTTTTTTCACATAATGATGTTTTTCATTATAGGTCTGGGGTACAGGGGAAACAAGTACACTCTTAGGGTACAGAACCAGGCTAAGTGTGTTACATTTCTTGTTTGACCCAGGGTAACTAGCTACACTTTTAGTTCTGAGACTGTGTCAAGTGTTGCCTGAACCTTGCGGACCTTCCGGAAAAGATCCAGCTGTTCTCCCGGAGGAGATACCCAACTCTGTACAATGACGCTATAACATACATCATATGTTATTACAGACTCACCTACATGATATTAAGCATAGAACTTACGAAGGTGCTCAATGTTCCAAGGATTAGGGAGCGGTGTCCCATCCTCGGTTGCTAAGCGAACGCATCCGGGACGAGATACTTTGATCACTCGAAAGGGTCCTTCCCAGCTGGGGGAAAGTTTGTTTAACCCTTCTCGAGTTTGTATTCTCCATAGCACCAGATCGCCTTCCTCGAGCTGTCGATTATGCACATGCCTTTGGTGATAGTGCTAGAGTGCATGGCAGTATCGTTCATTTCGAACAGTTGCTCGACACCTTCCCTCCTCAACGAGGTCAAGGTCTTCATGCCGGAGCTGATCCTGTGTGGCTTCGTCGAAGGTTCGGACCCGAAGTGACCATAAGGTGGTTTCCGGAGGAAGGACTGCTTCAGCTTTGTACACCAGGAAGAAGGGTGTCTCTCCAGTTGACCGGTTTGGAGTTGTCCTGTTTGCCCACAAGGTGGGTGGAAGCTCTTCAATCCAGTTGGCTCCATGTTTTTTCAAGCGCTCATATGTGCGCGTCTTGAGTCCTTTTAGGATTTCTGCAATTGCTCTCTCAGCTTGGCCATTGCTTGCTAGGTGAGCTATAGAAGCGTAGCTGACCTGAATGCCGAGGTATTCGCAATATCCTTAGAATGCAGAGGTTGTGAATTGGGTCCCTTTATCAGTTATGATCTTGTTTGGGACTCCAAATCTGCATACTATGGACTGCAAGAAATTGATAGTTGATTGCTTGTTTATTGTCACAACTAGAGATGCTTCCGGCCGCTTGGTGAACTTTTCAATGGCGACATACATGAACTTATAACCTCCGACGGCTCTTGGAAAAGGTCCCAATATATACATCCCCCACACAGCGAATGGCCATGTAGGAGGTATCATTTGTAGGGGTTGAGCTGGTGTGTGAATTTGCTTTGCATGGAACTGGCATGCTTCGCATTTCTTCACTAGCTCGGTTGCATCCTGGAGTGCTGTAGGCCAGTAAAAATCATGTCGGAAGGCTTTACCGACCAGCGTGTGGGAAGACGCGTGGTTCCCACACTCGCCTCCATGGATTTCCGCGAGGAGCTCACGGCCTTCTTCCCTTGTAATGCACCGCATTAGGACGCCGTTGGCACCACGCCGGTAGAGATCCCCTTCTACAAGTGTGTATCTTTTAGCCAATCTGACTATCCAGTCAGCGAATACATTATCTTCAGGAAGGATGTTGTCTTTCAAGTAGCTCCGGATCTATGAGATCCATGCATTGGAGCTAACTTGACCATTTGAGTCTTGCGTGCTGGGTTGCTCGGAGATTCCTACAGCACCTACGACCCTTGATGGACGCCATGGTAACAGGGCCATCGGGACCGCCAGCTTCGAGGTGCTGGTCTCGCCCCCTTCGCTCAGTCCGGCAGGCTGAGCTGTTGGTCTTGACAATCTCCAGACGAAGGTTCCGTCAGGAGCCGGAGCTCCAGTTGAAGCTTTCGTCGAGAGTTCGTCATCTTCAGCGTTGTTGAGACGCTGGACATGGCAAAGATCCAGGACATCGAAGTCCTTCTGAAGCTTCTGGACTTCAAGTAGGTATGCAGCTAATTGAGGGTTATTGCAGTAGCATTCACCTTTTACTTGTTTTATGACGAGCTGTGAATCACCCTTTACCAACAACTGCTTGACACCGTATGATAGTGCCACCTTGAGCCCATAGATTAATGCTTCATACTCCGCCATGTTGTTGGTCGCCTTGAAGTCAAGGTGGACCATGTATTTGACCTTCTCCCCGGTCGGAGCGTGTCGGAGTGTTTTTTCGGAAATTCTCCCGATACTACCGTTGGTAGCTCGCAGAGTTTGTAGTTCGATATTGGGGGCGCAGAGATTCCAAAGAATATGGCGAATGGACACAAGGATTTACGTGGTTCGGGCCGCCTGAGCGTAATACCCTACTCCACGGGGTGTGTAGCTGTTGTATTGAGTGTCTAAGAGCTTTCAATCAGAGACTGTGTGTGTGTTTGAGAGCGTTCGAGAGTCCATCCCCGAGTCTCCCGTCGACCAGTCCTTTTATAGTACAAGGACTGGTCGTTACACATTTAACCTGGCCCGACATGTGGCCCTGGCGGTTACTAATGTTTAATACATAATCAATGAGATTAATTACCCTTAATAGTGTGGTAACAGGACTTGATAGTGTCGTTACTAGTATTAAGGGCCTACTGATCGTATGTCATTAATATGGTATTAATGACACTTAATCAGGTCTTGAGGTCTTTGATTGCCCCTTGGAGGTCCGAGCCATTGGGGGTTCACCAGCTTGATTGCCAAGGTTGAAGGTCCGGCGGTTTGGACACATGGCAGGTCTGGAGCTATCCTTCTGGGATGGGTAGGTTCGGTGTAGATGTACATGTGTCGGTACTGGAGCTTCCCTCTGTCGGAGGTTAGGTCCGGGGGTGCCGTACAAGTGTTTAGCCCGGAGCTATCCCATGTGTGGGGTATAGCTCTGGCTGTAGTGTACACATGGCAGTACCAGAGCTAACCATAGATGGGAGGCATGTCCAATCCCGTATGACAAGTGGGGCCTTTGCAGGTCTTCAACTTGGTCAGGTGTAGTCTCTTTGGTCTTTTTGTAGTCCCAAGGGGTATACGGTACGCAGGGTACCGATAGTGGCCCCCTGGGCCCATCTCTGGGAGAGACATTTTGGAAGGAGTTGTTTTGCCGAAGGTGGGTCCATCCTTTGATTTTTATGTCGTGTCTTCAAAGATCTTCAGATGTGCCATTGGCAGTAGTTTGCAGTTAAACCACCACCACGTGGCAATCCTGGATGCGATAGGTGAGATCTTAGCGTGCGGATCTCACGCAATTGAAGGTCACTGGTTCCCGATACGAAAATCGTATCGGTTCCGCGCGCCTTGTCAGGCCACTGCCTTCGGGTTTCCCTCCTTTCATGATGACAACCGTTCGCCTTGGTAAGGACCTCTACTTGATCATCGGGGTGGCCCCGGGCCCCCTTGTCATTGGCAGGGTGAAGTTTTTGACCTGTAACGTCGGCTCCTCTGCGGTTTCCATCCATGCGTTGCGGGGGCTTACTTAAGAAGGAAAGCAGGCACTGTTTGGGGGTTCTTTATGCCTTCATTCGATCTTGCGCTCAAACCTTCCAAACTTTCGCTTGCTTTTTCTCTCTAGCCCCACTTGTGCTGCGATAGAGTTGGGTCTCCGCGAGAGCCGACTTAAGACCGACGGCAACTTGAAGAAGGTCCGGGCCCTCATGGGGTGGTCCAGTGACTTCTTCAATCACCAGGTCCGTGCCGGCAAGCTTCCGTTCGAGAAGGAGCATGCCGACGAAATGATGTACTTCTCTAGGTATGCCATGGTGGGACTGATCCCACCATTTTCTTCTTTTTTCTCTTGATGCTGCTAGACTTCTATGGTCTGCAGCTGTACCACCTCGGTCCCCACTCCATTCTTTTGGTGTCGATCTTTGTCTATTTCTGTGAGATGTGGGTGGGTATTTCTCCCTGCGTCGAGCTCTTCTGCACCTTCTTCACCATCCACACCACCGGCAAGAGTGACGAGTGCATTGGCTTCTACTACTTCGTGAAGCGCAAGAAGTGCCCGTACAAGTACTTGCGGTCGTTCCCTTCTGGCAAGTGGGATGACTGGAAGAAGGATTGGATCGTCATTAGGGCAGAGGAGCATGAGAGGCTGGAGTTGCCCGTAGGCCTCCCCAACGTCGACACTGAAGCTTGGAGCGAAGTTTCGGTGTTGTCGGACGCCTTCAACCCTGCTCTGACCAGGATTCGCCAGTGCGTGGAAGGAGGGGTGACTCCATAGGCGGTATTTCACAACTTCCTGGCCAATAGGTGGGCTCCACTAAAGAAGAGGGAGAAGCTTGCTTGGGCCCTCAACAACGTGATGGATGATGACCGGATCAAAACTGGTTTGAAGTCCAACCTGGAAGATGCAACCTTGGAGCTTCACCTCAAGAAGTCCCAGCACGACATCGACGTCGAGGGTGACTATTTGTCTCCGCCGGCGGCTTTCCTCCCTCTGAACATGGAGGCAGAGTTCAGCAGGGAGCTCCGGCGTAAGATGCTGGTGCTTGATGACCTTGGTGTTGTCGAGAGGTGTTCAACCACCGGGTTGGTGATCTCCGGGGCCTCTAGGGTGGTCCCCCCTCTGTCCCGGAACAGAGAGTTGAAGTATCGGGCAAGGGCAAAGAGTTGGCCGAGCGCTCGAGCCGGAAAAGGAAGCTGAAGCATTCTGATGGGAGGTCCGTCAGGCCTGCTCCTTCCCCAACAACTCCTTCTCCTAGGAGGGGGAGGTCTTCAACGGCAGCAGCCACTCCAGCATCGGCACCTCCTCGGGGTGCTAGTTCTGGCTGTGTAGCCACAACACCAGCTGAAGGCTCTGGATCCGGAAGTTCTTCCCGATCGAGGGGGACCTCGACCAAAGCAGCGCTGACAGTTGCGGCAAGCTCCGGGGAACCTCCTGAAACAGACATGCGAGTGGCACCAGGGTCCAGTCCTGAGCATCCGGGGAAGAGGTTCCGTGCTAACTGGTGCGGAAGCGTTCCAAGGTAAATTTTGTTTTTTTTACCTCAATTGGTTGTTTTGTGTTGTAACTGCATTTTAAGTGTCTTTGTTCTTCATCCACAGGCTACCCAAGAGAGGGGCTGAAGCGCCTGTTCCTACCACAACATTTGAAGATGTGCAGGCAGAGGCTCCGACTCCAATCCCAGCGCTGCCCCAAGGAGTGGCTGAAGCTACGACAGCTCCGACACCGGCTGTCGTGGTCTTGGACCTTGATTCATCCCCAGAAGCTCCCGTGGTAGCGTCGGACCACGGGAATGAAGATGTACCAGTAGCACCTGTCCCGAAGGTGACGAGATCATGCACATTATCATTGCACCTAAAAATATGGTACAAAGTTTATTTGTTTGGGATCCTGGCTCAAGTGAATGTGCGCTCTTGATTGGACAAGATCAAGATGGTGCACTATGCCGTCCACCACCTTGGCCTCCTCCTCTCATGCTTACAAGAAGATTTGATGGCGTTGCACATATGGACCCACACATGATAGAAGATGAAATTGAGTCGAGGACGACTCCAATTCAAGAAGGGGAGGATGATGAGGACATCACTTCTATGGTTACAAACAACACTCCATTGAACATACAAGATGCAATCAATAGAGTTCATACACAACAATTAATTTCAGAGGTGAACTCGTTCTTATATATTTCCTTATATGTTTTTGAGCATAAATTGCTACTTAATGATTTATTTGTGATTAGGATCCATGGAGAGGTTCAAGGAGTACTTGGAGGGAGTATTAGGGACGTGGAAGACCAGAGAATTCGTTCAAAGAAGATGGAAACCGAACCAAACTCCAAATCGTATCCAACTCGGAGTCCAGGAGCAGTACGCACTAAAACGGACGCCCAGGACGCATACGAACTCCGTTTTGGACGTTCTACATATGCACGGAAAGGGGAGAGGATAAACTTTCCAATGGAACCGGTCCCATGTCAAAATTCCTTCGGAGTTGAAGGGAATCGTCGAAACAAAATCAAGTACAGAATCTGTCAGGGTGCTGCGCCACCGTATTGGGCCATTGGGCCTTGTATCAAGTCTAAGTCCATTATTTTCGTGCCTTAGGGTTAGGTCACGACCCTAACACCCCCTTGGACGTCCTCCCACCTATATATACTCCATGGTAGCCGCCATAGACAATTGGGTTTTGCTTAGATCAATAATATCACCGTTTTTCGGTTTGTGAAACCCCAATTCAGCAATTTCAGATTGCTTCTTCTACGTTCTTGCTTGTGTTCTCGGTTGCACTTGCAGGGATTAGCCTTCTTGGTGAGGTCAATCGTGTGAAGCACGGTTGATAACCAACGGAGCGGTGGTGTAGTGATTGCAGGGGCTGTTCGTGTTCTACTCGAGAGCCTCGGATCATCAACGTCGAGATCTCCACATCAATCGACTTATCCATTACCTTTCGGAAGATCGGGACTCATCATCTAATCTTTTACTCATCAATTGGTATCAGATTTCCAGGTTGCCCGTTAGGTAATTCATCTATCCATTACATTAGTTTTGTTTTTCATACCTAGAGTCCACAAAAAAGCCACAAAAAAACTTGCAGTTTAGTAGATCTGTTCATTACTTTGTCCAAACCATATTGAGCCTTTGCAACTTTGTTATTCAGTTTGGTTTTGTTGAATTTGTGTCCGTTGTTGAGTCATATTGCTGGTTTAGAAAGTGTTTTTGGTCTTAGTTTGAGTTTTGCATTGTGTGATTCATCCTTTTGAGTCATGTCATCACGTCCAGATTAGATTCGCCTCTGTCCAGTTCGGTATTTTCATCATATCTCGCTCATACGAACTCGGATTTTAGAGTTCTTGTACTTTTTGGAAAGCTTAAGAAGTTTTCTATAACTTTCTTATTCATCATTCTCCCATAAAATGTAGTTATCAATGTCGAAATTGCAATAGATCTGAATCTGTTATTGATCTAGAAATTCTGAACAGTCTGTATTTCGGGAACAATATCTCCCATTGTTCTTATCCAAAATAGATCTTCCATATACTGAAATTAAAGAGGAGAGATAGATCTATAATATTTCTGTTCAAAGTTTTTATATTTGGGGACTATAAAGGTGCCTAATTGTCCTTAGAATATTGAGCAGAAAATCTGTAACAGACATACGAGATATCTTTAAGTGTTTGCATTGTGTTCTTCTTTTGCAGCACATTCTGAAAAAAAAAGAAAAAAGAAAAAGGCAAGTGCAAAAGAAGATACAAAAGCCGCACAAAAAAGGAGAAAAAACAACAACAAAAAAAAAACAGAAGTGCTTGCATTCTTTGTGTCATCTAGTTTTGTCTCATGTCTTGCTAGCTTGAACTACTAGGAACACATTTAGTCCAGCAAATTTGACAAATACTTTGGACACTTATTCAACTTTACTATCTGATTTCATTGTTGCTAATCCTTGCTACAAATAAAGTGCCATCCGAGCTACACCTTACTCTTGAGCAGAATCGATACACCTTTGCAATCATCCCACGCTTCATTGGTTTCTTCATACCGGCCACCGTTTGCCACCTTCAGTGTCGGTAAGAACACTTGTAAGAGCGTGGTAAGACGCTTGAGAGTGTGTGATTCCACTTCCACTTTTCCATTATCCTTTGTAGTTGATAGGGATAACATATTTTTTGTGTTGTCTTCTGTTTGCTACTAACAATGTCAGGTAAAAGCAAGAATCATGCATTATATGCTGAGATGATGGACATGATGAAGACGGCGATGGAGTTGCTCACTAAAAATCAAACATCAACCAAGGATTAACATGACATTCAGACCACCTTTATAACACCTTCCACAAGAAGTAATTACATTCTCCCATCTCTTCCTTCTTATGATGGTCTTGGTTATGATGAATATATTGCTTGGGAAATAAAGTTAGATAAAATTTTTGGAAAATGTCATATGTGTGAGAGGAGGAAGATTAGAAATATTTCTAGTGCGTTAGTTGATTGTGCATTAACTTGGTGGGACAACTTAAGCGATATAGAAAAACCTCAAACATGGAAAGAAACGAAAATTCTTATGCGAGAAACTTTTGCTAATGTATCTACGTGCAAAGAAGAAATTCAGCAATTTGAGGAGAAATTTCTTGTTGCACCTCCTTTTGTGTCTAACGTTTTGCAGGACAATATAGAAAATGATATAGATGATGCAAAAGAGAACGAGGCTTTTGACAACACTTGTGAAATTTTAGATGGATCAACTCATAATGCACTCGAAATCACTGCTGAACATGGTAAGGCAAAACATTCTACAAATACAAAGTTTTTGGATGTTCTGAATTTTTCCACCAATCATGCTATTTTGAGGAGCAACTATTAGAATCGTTTATTTATACACCATTGTCACATGTTGATTTTCCTGCTGATCATTGCGCTACGAAAGAGTTGTGTGCTGATAACTCTATTATACCTATGCAAAAACAAGTTAATGTACAAGATGATTGTGTTTTGGATTCACCTACTTGTGCTGAAATTCATAATTTGATCACCACTACTGCTGAAAATGATGAGCTGAATTTTTTGTCTTCTCTAAATACTTTGGGTTATATTGAATTTAACACTCTTTGTGATCTAGATATAGTAGAGAAGAGAATATTTTCCCAATCTGAATTGCCTTTGTTAAGTTGAAATATTTTTCATGCAATAGGCAAATATGAACATAGTGGTGTGTTTATGGTGCATAAAGTTTACGTTTGTTCAAATGAGAAAACTCCTTTTTTGCTGCAAAAACATCCTAAAGTAAATGAATGCACTAACGCTAATAATGTTTTGTCAAGCTTTTCTAGTATTTTTTTCTTGCAGCAGGGACAAAAAATAAAAGAGAAGTATTGTTCGCTGCAGTCGTGCAATATGAACAGAGTTCATTCTACCCCCAAAGCAATCCTTTTTCCTGGACATACGAGTAAGCCGAGGACGGCTTGTCATAAAGAAGGGGAGAATGACGAGATCATGCACATTATCATTGCACCTACAAATATGGTACAAAGTTTATTTGTTTGGGATCCTGGCTCAAGTGAATGTGCGCTGTTGTTTGGACAAGATCAAGATGGTGCACTATGCCGTCCACCACCTTGGCCTCCTCCTTTCATGCTTACAAGAAGATTTGATGGCGTTGCACATATGGACCCACACATGATAGAAGATGAACTTGAGTCGAGGACGACTCCAATTCAAGAAGGGGAGGATGATGAGGACATCACTTCTATGGTTACAAACAACACTCCATTGAACATACAAGATGCAATCAATAGAGTTCATACACAACAATTAATTTCAGAGGTGAACTCGTTCTTATATATTTCCTTATATGTTTTTGAGCATAAATTGCTACTTAATGATTTATTTGTGATTAGGATCCATGGAGAGGTTCAAAGAGTACTTGGAGGGAGTATTAGGGACGTGGAAGACCAGAGAATTCGTTCAAAGAAGATGGAAACCGAACCAAACTCCAAATCGTATCCAACTCGGAGTCCAGGAGCAGTACGCACTAAAACGGACGCCCAGGACGCATACGAACTCCGTTTTAGACGTTCTACATATGCACGGAAAGGGGAGAGGATAACCTTTCCAATGGCACCGGTCCCATGTCAAAATACCTTCGGAGTCGACGGGAATCGTCGAAACAAAATCAAGTACAGAATCTGTCAGGGTGCTGCGCCATCGTATTAGGCCATTGGGCCTTGTATCAAGTCTAAGTCCATTATTTTCGTGTCTTAGGGTTAGGTCACGACCCTAACACCCCCTTAGACTTCCTCCCACCTATATATACTCCATGGTAGCCGCCATAGACAATTGGGTTTTGCTTAGATCAATAATATCGCCGTTTTTCGGTTTGTGAAACCCCAATTCAGCAATTTCAGATTGCTTCTTCTACGTTCTTGCTTGTGTTCTCGGTTGCACTTGCAGGGATTAGCCTTCTTGGTGAGGTCAATCTGTAAAGCACGGTTGATAACCAACGGAGCGGTGGTGTAGTGATTGCAGGGGCTGTTCGTGTTCTACTCGAGAGCCTCGGATCATCAACGTCGAGATCTCCACATCAATCGACTTATCCATTACCTTTCGGAAGATCGGGACTCATCATCTAATCTTTTACCCATCAATTGGTATCAGATTTCCAGGTTGCCCGTTAGGTAATTCATCTATCCATTACATTAGTTTTGTTTTTCATACCTAGAGTCCACAAAAAAGCCACAAAAAAACTTGCAGTTTAGTGGATCTGTTCATTACTTTGTCCAAACCATATTGAGCCTTTGCAACTTTGTTATTCAGTTTGGTTTTGTTGAATTTGTGTCCGTTGTTGAGTCATATTGCTGGTTTATAAAGTGTTTTTGGTCTTAGTTTGAGTTTTGCATTGTGTGATTCATCCTTTTGAGTGACGTCATCACGTCCAGATTAGATTCGCCTCTGTCCAGTTCGGTATTTTCATCATATCTCGCTCATACGAACTCGGATTTTAGAGTTCTTGTACTTTCTGGAAAGCTTAAGAAGTTTTCTATAACTTTCTTATTCATCATTCTCCCATAAAATGTAGTTATCAATGTCGAAATTGCATTAGATCTGAATATGTTATTGATCTAGAAATTCTGAACAGTCTGTATTTCGGGGGCAATATCTCCCATTGTTCTTATCCAAAATAGATCTTCCATATATTGAAATTAAAGAGGAGAGATATATCTATAATATTTCTGTTCAAAGTTTTTAGATTTGGGGACTATGAAGGTGCTTAATTGTCCTTAGAATATTGAGCAGAAAATCTGTAACAGACATACGAGATATCTTTAAGTGTTTGCATTGTGTTCTTCTTTTGCAGCACATTCTGAAAAAAAAAGAAAAAAGAAAAAGGCAAGTGCAAAAGAAGATACAAAAGCCGCACAAAAAAGGAGAAAAAAAATAACAAAAAAAAAAACAGAAGTGCTTGCATTCTTTGTGTCATCTAGTTTTGTCTCATGTCTTGCTAGCTTGAACTACTAGGAACACATTTAGTCCAGCAAATTTGACAAATACTTTGGACACTTATTCAACTTTACTATCTGATTTCATTGTTGCTAATCCTTGCTACAAATAAAGTGCCATCCAAGCTACACCTTACTCTTGAGCAGAATCGATACACCTTTGCAATCATCCCACGCTTCATTGGTTTCTTCATACCGGCCACCGTTTGCCACCTACAGTGTCGGTAAGAACACTTGTAAGAGCGTGGTAAGACGCTTGAGAGTGTGTGATTCCACTTTCACTTTTCCATTATCCTTTGTAGTTGATAGGGATAACATATTTTTTGTGTTGTCTTCTGTTTGCTACTAACAATGTCAGGTAAAAGCAAGAATCATGCATTATATGCTGAGATGATGGACATGATGAAGACGGCGATGGAGTTGCTCACTAAAAATCAAACATCAACCAAGGATTCACATGACATTCAGACCACCTTTATAACACCTTCCACAAGAAGTAATTACATTCTCCCATCTCTTCCTTCTTATGATGGTCTTGGTTATGATGAATATATTGCTTGGGAAATAGAGTTAGATAAAATTTTTGGAAAATGTCATATGTGTGAGAGGAGGAAGATTAGAAATATTTCTAGTGTGTTAGTTGATTGTGCATTAACTTGGTGGGACAACTTAAGCGATATAGAAAAACCTCGAACATGGAAAGAAACGAAAATTCTTATGCGAGAAACTTTTGCTAATGTATCTATGTGCAAAGAAGAAATTCAGCAATTTGAGGAGAAATTTCTTGTTGCACCTCCTTTTTTGTCTAACGTTTTGCAGGACAATATAGAAAATAATATAGATGATGCAAAAGAGAACGAGGCTTTTGACAACACTTGTGAAATTTTAGATGGATCAACTCATAATGCACTCGAAATCACTGCTGAACATGGTAAGGCAAAACATTCTACAAATACAAAGTTTTTGGATTTCTGATTTTTTCCACCAATCATGCTATTTTTGAGGAGCAACTATTAGAATCGTTTATTTATACACCATTGTCACATGTTGATTTTCCTGCTGATCATTGCGCTACGAAAGAGTTGTGTGCTGATAACTCTATTATACCTATGCAAAAACAAGTTAATGTACAAGATGATTGTGTTTTGGATTCACCTACTTGTGCTGAAATTCATAATTTGATCACCACTACTGCTGAAAATGATGAGCTGAATTTTTTGTCTTCTCTAAATACTTTGGGTTATATTGAATTTGACACTCTTTGTGATCTAGATATAGTAGAGAAGAGAATATTTTCCCAATCTGAATTACCTTTCACTACAGGAAAAGCGATCATTTGCGACGGCTGGTTTTATTTGCGACGGCCAGCCGTCGCAAATAGCTTAAATTGCGACGGCCCGCCTCTGGCCGTCGCAAATAAGACGGCCGTCGCGATTAAGTTGCTATTTGCGACAGCCTTCGGACTGGCCGTCGCAAATAAGATGTTATTTGCGACGGCCAACCCTAGGACCGTCGCAAATAACGGAGCCGTCGCAATTAACATTTATTTGCGACGGCCGGCCAGACGGCCGTCGCAAATAGGATTGAATTGCGACGGCCGTAAGTCGAGGCCGTCGCAATTAATTAGGCCGTCGCAAATTAGGGCTTATATCGGGACGCTCCACCCCGACTCTTCATTTTCCTCTCGTCACACCCCGCCGCCGCGCCCCCGCCACCGCCGCTGCGCCCCCGCCGCCCTGCCGCGCCCCCGCCGCCGCGCCCCCGGCTCCGCCGCCGGCCCACCGCCCTCGGCCCCGCCTCCGCGCCAGCCTCCGCGCCCGCCGCCCTCGGCCCCCACCGGCGGCCCCCGCCACCTGCGCCTCCGGTCCGCCGCCCTCGGCCCCCACCGGCGGCCCGCCTCCGCGCCCCAACCGCCGCCTGCGCCTCCGGCCCGCCGCGCCACCGGCGTCGCCGCCCCCGACCGGACCGCCCCCGCCCCCGGGACAGCAGGTGCTACTCCCCCTGTTTAGTTTTTTTTTCATATTTAGTTAGCAATTTTGTTAAGAGTAGCAGCAATTAGCTATAGTAGCTTAGAATTGCTTGTATAGTAGCTTAGAATAGCTTAGAAACCGACTCGTCTACAACAACAACAACGTAGCAACGTACTACGAGTTGTATCGGATCACGTCTCGGGGACGGGAAGGGACTGGACTGCTGTGCTGGCTTGGGTGGGCTAGGCCGGCCGGATGCATGTGTCGTCATTCAAGATGGGCCGGGGCCGTTTGGTTCCCTGTGCTGAGAAGCTCGATCCACTGGGCCTGGATGGGTCGCAACTAAGCGCGAATCAATCCACCAGAAGCCGCGTTGACCCCGCTGCCACGAACGCAGCCGCTACTGTACCATAGTTCGTTATTAGGCTTTGCGACTCGGACGAGGAGAAGGAAACAACAATTAACACCGGCCTGCACTGCACGGCCAGAGTCCAAGCCGAATGCTACCTTTCCATTTTTCTCCTCTCTTCCTTTCCAGAACCTAATGACCTAACGACCAGTTTGGCCATAGCTGCTTCTGACATAAATTACAGAGGGGGAGGAGATACCTACTGTACCATAGTATGTCGAAGTTGTACTAGTAGTAGTACTAGTAGTATTATACTCCCTCCATTCTTAAAGCCTCATCAAAGGCATCTATACACTGACAACAACTGTTTCTACGAGTTCAACAAACAATATCCAAATCAATGTAGTAGTACGGTATTACGGTACACCTCTGGAAACTCTACCTTAGACAGACACACTAAGAGAGCGACACAGGCAAGTACACAACCCAGAACGGACGCATCGAAGCAGGCAACAACCTCAGATGTCGACTAGGGTTGATTAGTCGGCCTAATCGACAGCTAATCGTCCTAGTCGACCTTATCGCCCCTTAGGCGACTAGAGTCGATTAGGCGATTTGAAAACATTGGCCTCGTCGGGGAACTCGGCACAAAAGGCCTAACTTGCGTCTGAGCGATTTCGTGTGGGCTCAATGCTGAGCGCGTCAGTGCGTGCATGCCAAGCTCGTGAGTGTGTGTGACGTCAGCGCCTTCTTGTACTTGAATGCGGGCCGACGTCAGCGCCAGCCCGCCACGCCCCTGCCGCCCCCACCCCCCCGCCGCCCTCGACCCCTGCGCCCCCGGCCCCTGCGCCCCCGCCGTCCGTCCGAAGCCGTCGGTCCGTTGCTCCACGCCGCACAAGTAAAGTAGGCATTAGTTGTTAATTTCTAGATAATTAGTTGTTAATTGATGATTAGTTGTTATGCTATTTAGTTGTTAATTGTTATGCGAATTAATTGTTAGGTTGTTGTTAATTAGTTGTTAATTCTCATTAATTGTTAGCAGTTGCTAATTAGGTTTGAATTACAATTAATTGTTAGTTAGTTGTTAATAGTTGACCATTCTAATTAATTATTAGTTAGTTGTTAATTAGTTGTTAATTGGATCTTAATGTTACTATATATGCTTAGGTTTAATTTAATAATGTTTAAGATTTGTATTATTGCTCTCATTTGAATTATGGTTATGTTGAATTGCTTAATTTTGATTGCTTGAGTATTCAAGTACTATATATACATAAATGGGCTTCAGACCAGCTTGACAAGGCCCGACAAGGCCCATTTAGTGGTAAGGTAAAGTATGCATGTAGACGGGCACGAAGGCGAACGACGACGGTGAGGATGGCAAGCACCTGCGCGTGGATGGCGTACTCCGACGAAGTGGTCGTGGAATTGTCATCTGAGACCAACTTTCCTCTCACTCTTTCTCTAGTTCTTTCCTCTCTCTTAAATGACCTGAAAATGAAAATGAGCAACGTAACCTATAGCAATGTATTACCCGTTTCGGATCGGCACGTCTCACATGCCATTGGCATGTGAGACGTGCAGGTTCGGAATTGACCCTTTTTTGGACAGCCTCGGAGTGACCGAGGGGGCGTGGCTTGTGACGAGACGCGGGTCTGGATTTGGACGAGATTTCGGTGGCGTAACCCTGTTGTTCTCTGCTGCACCATTTTCGGGCGTGCAGTGGAGAACAGCGGGGTTATGCTGCCGAAATTTCATTCGAATCCGGATCACGCGTCTCGTCATGAGCACGCTCCGCTCGGTCACTCTTGGGTGGGTTTAGGATCTATCTGCCTAGGTTGTAGGGCCGTGACATAACACAACAATACATTAACGACAATTTCTTTCGCATTAAACTGCAGAGTCAAAAATGGGTGAAGACCGCAGTTGGATGTATACTGGCTGGAAGAGCAGAAATGGTGGTCACTCCGATGAGTGGTTTATCAAGTTAGATCAATTTTTGGATCGAGCATTTTCGTTGTCAACGGAAGATATGGTGCGGTGCCCATGTACAAAATGCCGAAACACTAAGTTTTTGAGAAGATTGGAGCTTTCGTTTCACTTATGTCGAAACGGTTTCACTCCACAATATGAAGTGTGGACCTTCCACGGCGAGACTAATTCTCGAGTCATAGCCGAAGTGGATGAGGATGATGATATAACAGAGGTTGATAGGATGGATGAGATGTTAGAAGCTCTTGAAGTGGAGGATCCTCTTACAAATGAGGCAGAGAAGTTCTTCGAGGAGCTGAAGAAATCACAAGAGCCGTTGCATGAACACACGACTGTGACCGTACTTGCTTTCTTGACCAGATTTATGGCAATTAAGTCTAAGTACTTTTTTTCCATCAACTGCTACAATGATCTCATGAAATTGATCTGCGATATCCTTCCACGACCTCACAAAGCGCCACCAGATATGTATCAGTCAAAGATCAAGATATCTGGTCTCGGTATGAAGTATGAGAAAATTGATGTGTGCCCAGACAACTGCATGCTATTCTGGAAAGAGCACGCCAATGAGAAGATGTGCTTGAAATGTGGTAAATCGAGGTATGTCGAAGTTGTTAATGATGATGGCGATAATGTGATGACATATGTCGCACATAAGCAGCTTCGTTACTTGCCTGTGACACCTCGGTTGAAGCGGATGTTTCTTTCAAAAAGAACCGCAAGACACATGAGATGGCACAAAGAAGGTAAACGTGAGAACAAAGAATTCTTGATGCATCCGTCCGACGGTGATGCATGGAAGGCGCTAGACCGTTTCGATCCAGACTTTTCTCTTGATGCGAGGAATGTTCGCATCGGATTAGCGACAGACGGATTTTCACCGTTCAGTACGAATGCCGCGCCATACTCATGTTGGCCTGTCTTTGTCATTCCGTACAACCTGCCACCTGCTTTTTGTACGAGGAACGAGTTCATGTTTCTCAGCCTCATTGTACCTGGACCTGATCATCCCGGGTCACGTCTCAACGTGATGTTAAAACCGCTGATCGAAGAATTGAAAGTCTTGTGGACAGGAGTCGAAGCGTACGATAGTTACAAGAAGCAGAAATTCAACCTTCTAGCTGCTTATTTGTGGTCCGTCCATGATTTGCTGGCATACGGCATGTTTTCCGGATGGAGCACTCACGGTCGTCTGACGTGTCCGATATGTGCTTCAGACACGGATTGCTTTCGACTAACTCATGGAGGCAAAATATCTTATTTCGATTGTCACAGACGTTGGCTGCCCTCGAATCATATATTTAGGCAGCAGAGGCATGTCTTTCGAAAGAACACTGTTGTCACTAAAGGACCACCGAAGCGTCTCAACGGGTCAGAAATTTCTGATATGTTGGACAAACTGGTGCCTGATGAAGGTCGTCCTGGATATTTCGTAGGTTATGGAGAGGAACACAATTGGACTCACATATGTGGACTTTGGGAGCTACCATATGTGAAGTCGTTGATTCTAATGCACAACATTGATGTCATGCATCAGGAGCGTAATATGAGCGAAAGTATCATAAGCACTTGCATGGATATGCCTGGCAAAACGAAAGACAATTATAAAGCTAGACTAGATTTGGCAGACATTTGTCACCGTCCAACTCTTGAAATCTCTGAAAGTGGTGGAAAGCCACGTGCTTCTTTCTGTCTTCGATCGAAAGAAAAGAAAGAAGTTATGACATGGATGAAAACTTTGAAATTCCCAGATGGTTACGCAGCTAGCCTGAAACGAGCCGTAAATGTTAACACAGGAAACCTCACTGGGTTGAAGAGTCATGATTATCACATTATAATGGAAAGACTCCTACCTGTTATGTTCCGAGGCTATCTAGATGATGCGGTGTGGAAGGTTTTAGCCGAGCTCAGCTATTTCTATAGACAGCTTTGTGCTAAAGAAATCAAGATCGGGATGATGGATAAGTTAGAGAAGGAGATACCCATACTTTTATGTAAGATGGAAAAATTTTTTCCACCGGGTTTCTTCAATCCAATGCAACATCTGCTTATCCATCTTCCATTCGAAGCTAAAGTTGGCGGTCCTGTGCAATATAGGTGGATGTATCACATTGAAAGAGCGCTACGATATCTGAAACCAATGGTTGGCAACAGGGCAAGGGTGGAAGGGTGCATCGCTGAAGCATATGCTCTTAAAGAAGTTGGATACTTTTCAAGTGTCTACTTTGCGGAAGAAAACAATATCAATACTTCGGCTATGCGGTACAATGTGGACGAAACACCCCCTCTAAGCGACCTTTCCATTTTTCAAACGAGAGGCACCACCGTTGGTAGCTACACGACCTACGTGCTATCCGAACAGGAAAGGACTGTTGCTTTACTCTACATGTACGCAAATATAGAAGGCATGCAGGAATACTTCGAGTAAGTGTTTCTCCTATGTTTATGCTAATCTACATATTTTGCTACACATGTACTCTAAAAGATGTTTTTTCATGTTCAGCGAGTTCCACAGACAATATTGGCCACATAGGCATCAACCTACGGCCAAACAAGTAGAAGCGATGCGAAAGGAAGGAATAAATGGGGGACAGAGTTTTCTATCTTGGTTTCGAGAATATGTAATATTCTCTCGTCTTCTATGTATTATAAATTACTATTATTAAAGAAGTATTATATAATATTCTCTCGTCTTTTATAACAGTGTCGGACTCACAGTGTCCATGAAGATTTGCGGCAGCTATCTTATGGATTGGTGAATGTTAGAAGCTATGGTCCATATGACGTAAATGGCTTCCGATTCCGTACAACTCATTTTGAAGCTCATCGTCCTCTTGCGGCAACATCAAATTCCGGTGTTGTGACGAGAGCAATGGACACTCAAGGGAATTTAACCGATTATTATGGTATCATTAATAAAATCCTTGAATTTACTTTTACCGGAAATAAGACCCTTCGAGTTGTCTTCTTTGACTGTGACTGGTTTGATCGTACTCATGGAACTCGAGAAAACCAATTTGGAATGGTGGAAGTGAAACATAAGGACCGACTACGGGGTTACGATACATTTGTTCTTGCGCATCAAGTTGAACAAGTGTATTATCTACCTTATCCATGCACGAAGCTCAGTGCTTGGTGGGTGGTATATAAGGTGAATCCTCGTGAGCGGCTATATACTCCTGGGGATGATGGTTACCATGATAGCGAAGACGTTGAAGAAGTGTACCAAGAAGAAGAGTTGCCAGACACTTTTATCGTCGAGCTTGGTGCAGGACTCGATCAATTAGTTGGAGATGTTGAAGACGTTGAAGATGTAGAGGCAGATGATACGCGAAAACGAAAATTAGAACAGACCACGATGGAAGATCGTTGGGCTGGTTTAAGGAGTAGGGCACAGACACATGACAATGATGTTGATGAATTTTGAAAGTGACTACAAGTAATGTTTTCTTGAAGATAGTAACATGAATTTTATATATTTTATTTGCATATTTACTAATTATCTAATTACAATAGGATGGCGTCAAAGAAGGGTAAGAAGGTGCCGCCGACGAGGGGGTTCTACCCCTCTAGACCTGAGGACGCTTTCGTTGGTGCCTCGTCGACTGGCAGCAGACGCTCTCAGCTGCTGGGGCATGTTCAGACCAGCTCTAGAGCTTCGTCACAGGTAAATGTCACTCGTTTTTGACAAATTCTTTAAATTCAAATTCACATTAAACTTACTTATGAATCATTTGAATGTTGTAGTCCTCACCGGCTGACTCAGAGGCTGCGGCGCCTTCGGTGAGCCAGCCTTCGGCGAGGCAGCCCTCGGCCAGCCAGCACTCGGCGAGGCAGCCCTCGGCGAGTCAGCCCTCGGCCAGCCAGCTCCCAGCTGGCGATGACTTTGTTCCTGAGGCCTTTGACTCGGCTGGTGAGGAGCCGTCTGGGTCACCTGACGTGGCGCCCCAGCAGACGCGGAGGACGAGGAGGACTCACTTTGTCAGTCCTCCCGCGGTCCCTTCACAGAGGATCATGATTCGTCCAGTCGGAGACAGGTAATAAAAATTATAGTTTTCAATTTTAGTTTCTTTTGATTACTTAAGTAATGAATGAATGAATAAATATCTTACAGGAGTTGGGACGACTTGTCTTTCACCGGTGAGAAACACCAGAGACCGGTGAACGGTGTCCTCGGGTCCATAGTGCGTTTGCACTATCCCGGGGTCATCGACGGAGTGCCTGCTCTTTCGTGGGAGGACTACGCACGCGTCCATCACCAGGAGCACGGCAACCTTCAGGAGGCCGTATGGGCCGATTTTATGGTAAGTATGTAAAAAAGTTTCTAAGTTACAACTATTAAACTCTTTTAGTGCACATCTCTTCAATATATTCTTTATCGCAGGCAAGATATACTTTAGAGGACCCGGACGACCATCGCATGTTTGAGGATGCGAGGCGAGTGTTTCACTTCAACGCTGCCAAGGCGCTTCGACAAGCTTTGTCGAACGCCCGTGTTCAAATTATTAATGAGCACTTGAAGGCGAACCAGCAGCACGTGTTACACTTCCGGCAAGAGAGCGAGAGGCACCTGACGGAGGAGGAGTACGCGCAGGTACGTGGAGTGTAGTAAGTATTTTTTTCTGATAATGTCCTCGATGGTACTTTTAACGACTTTCAACTATGTGCAGGGCCACGTGAGCTGGTTGCAGGGTCGGAACGATGCATTTCGGGCCCTTTGTCGCTACTGGGCTAGCGACGAGTTTAAAGCTAAGTCCGGGAAGGCTCGAGACTGCAGAGGGGTGGAGGGGAAGAGCAGACACGGGCAAGATAACCACTTGCGTTTAGCTAAACGCATGGTAAGTGTGTGTAACTTATGTTTATATATTAATAATATATTGTTCGTACTAACATGTATTGACAGGAGCGCGAGACGGGGGTGCCGCCCACCCCTGCTGAGGTTTGGAAGAGAGGTCACAGGGACCCTTCTCAGCCGACGGGGTGCAGTCAGGCTGCAGCCGAGCGGTTGGTAAGTTTAGAAACCATTCATATTACATATAACTATATAGATTGTTGAACTTACACGATTTTATTGTTTTGCAGGCTAAGTACGGGGAGGAGGCTAGGAAGATACACGGCGAGGATTTCGATTGGGAACGTCAACCGATCGATCCTTAAGCCGCGTATGCAACCGGTGGTGGAAAAGCACACGGAAGGTGAGTTTGCAAGTCATTTTATCGTTTTCAATTCAAAGTATTCAAGATATTTTAATTTCATATTACTGACTCTCTTTTTTATAGGCTCGCCATATTCGACGGAGTTGTCGACTCGAGGGCGGGTAGACCTGCGAGAGGCAGCTCCACGCAGGCTTCGGGTACGGGTGGTCGCCGCTCGCAGAGGGACATTGAGATGCAGTCCCTCCGAGAAACTGTAGAAGAAAATGAAAGGCGACATGAGGAGGAAAGGAGGGCGATGGAGGCCACGATCCAAACCCAGGCAGCAGCGTTGGCGCAGATGCGGGAAGCAATGGAGGTAACAATCTAAAAATTAAAATTCTCATTAATTCAGCTTAAATGACTTACTAATAGGTAGCATTTAATGTTTGCAATGACAGGCCATCGCTCGGGCGCAGGGTCTGGGAATCCAGCTACCGGTACTACCACCGGTCCTCCCAGGCGATCCTTCTTCAGCGGGTCAGGTAAGTCTCTATGTAATCCTTCTTCTCCAGCGTAATAAGATTGAGATAGATGAAAGAGAGAGATAGTTAGATAGAAGAAAATGATTGAGATAGAAGAAAGAAAGAGATAGAAGAAAGGGAGACAGAAGAAAGAGTGAAAGATAGATAGAGTAGGATGGGAATGAAGAGAGAGTAAGATGTAGATGGAGATAGAGAGAGGGGAAGATAGAGGGAGGGAGATGTAGATGGAGATAGAGGGAGGAAGATAGAGGGAAAAGGATAGCAATAGAGAGATAGAGTGAGCAAGAAAGATAGAGTGAGAGACAAATAGAGAAATGAAAAGAGAGAGGAAGAGAGGGTGATCTAGATGAAGATAGAGGGAGAGGGAGGGAGAGAGATGTTGATGCATATATTCTAACTCTAAGTTTTATTAATTGCAGGGATCCGCGACGGCTGCACAAACGCCGTCGCCTTCGCTACCGCCGCCTGGATTGAGGCGCGACGACGACGACTTCGACTTCGGAGGTGGCTTCGGAGGTTAGATGGGCGAGTGAGCCCTTTTATTTACTTTGTTGATGACGATGTGAGATGTATCGGAATTTTAGTTTGTGATTGTGATGATGTTTGTGTATGCTGTGTATATATTGTGTATGCTGTGTATATTGTGTTTGTTGTGAATCTGGCCATCGAGCCGGTTAGAGTTTTCTGTTTTTAAAAAAAAATAAAAAACCTTATTTGCGACGGCTTTTTATACAGTACCGTCGCAAATAAGAGTATTAGCCGTCGCAATTAAGCCACAGTTATTTGCGACGACCAAGCCGTCGCAAATAGAGTCGTGGGTCCCGGAGGAGGGCACGTGGGCCCTGCCCTCTGCACTTATTTGCGACGGCACGGCCGTCGCAAATAGTGGCCTTAATTGCGACGGCTGTACCGTCGCAAATAAGCTTTAATTGCGACGGCCCAGCCGTCGCAAATAAGGTTCCGGGGCCCACCAGCCCGCAGCAACAACTTGCGACGGCCTCTCCTAGCCGTCGCAAATAAGTTTATTTGCGATGGTGGCCGTCGCAAATAAGCTTATTTGCGACGACATATTTGCGACGGCCGTAGGCCGTCACAAATAAAGAAAGCCGTCGCAAAGAGCTTATTTGCGACGGCATCCGGCTTATTTGCGACGGCTTCGGCCGTCGCAAATCGTCGGGATTCCTGTAGTGTTTGTTAAGTAGAAATATTTTTCATGCAATAGGCAAATATGAACATAGTGGTGTGTTTATGGTGCATAAAGTTTACGTTTGTTCAAATGAGAAAACTCCTTTTGTGCTGCAAAAACATCCTAAAGTAAATGAATGCACTAACGCTAATAATGTTTTGTCAAGCTTTTCTAGTATTTTTTTCTTGCAGCAGGGACAAAAAATAAAAGAGAAGTATTGTTCGCTGCAGTCGTGCAATATGGAAAGAGTTCATTCTACCCCCAAAGCAATCCTTTTTCCTGGACATACGAGCAAGCCGAGGACGGCTTGTCATAAAGAAGGGGAGAATGACGAGATCATGTACATTATCATTGCACCTACAAATATGGTACAAAGTTTATTTGTTTGGGATCCTGGCTCAAGTGAATATGCGCTCTTGTTTGGACAAGATCAAGATGGTGCACTATGCCGTCCACCACCTTGGCCTCCTCCTTTCATGCTTACAAGAAGATTTGATGGCGTTGCACATATGGACCCACACATGATAGAAGATGAACTTGAGTCGAGGACGACTCCAATTCAAGAAGGGGAGGATGATGAGGACATCACTTCTATGGTTACAAACAACACTCCATTGAACATACAAGATGCAATCAATAGAGTTCATACACAACAACTAATTTTAGAAGTGAACTCGTTCTTATATATTTCCTTATATGTTTTTGAGCATAAATTGCTACTTAATGATTTATTTGTGATTAGGATCCATGGAGAGGTTCAAGGAGTACTTGGAGGGAGTATTAGGGACGTGGAAGACCAGAGAATTCGTTCAAAGAAGATGGAAACCGAACCAAACTCCAAATCGTATCCAACTCGGAGTCCAGGAGCAGTACGCACTAAAACGGACGCCCAGGACGCATACGAACTCCGTTTTGGATGTTCTACATATGCACGGAAAGGGGAGAGGATAACCTTTCCAATGGCACCGGTCCCATGTCAAAATTCCTTCGGAGTCGACGGGAATCATCGAAACAAAATCAAGTACAGAATCTGTCAGGGTGCTGCGCCACCGTATTGGGCCATTGGGCCTTGTATCAAGTCTAAGTCCATTATTTTCGTGTCCTAGGGTTAGGTCACGACCCTAACACCCCTTGGACGTCCTCCCACCTATATATACTCCATGGTAGCCGCCATAGATAATTGGGTTTTGCTTAGATCAATAATATCGCCGTTTTTCAGTTTGTGAAACCCCAATTCAGCAATTTCAGATTGCTTCTTCTACGTTCTTGCTTGTGTTCTCGGTTGCACTTGCAGGGATTAGCCTTATTGGCGAGGTCAATCGTGTGAAGCACGGTTGATAACCAACGGAGTGGTGGTGTAGTGATTGCAGGGGCTGTTCGTGTTCTACTTGAGAGCCTCGGATCATCAACGTCGAGATCTCCACATCAATCGACTTATCCATTACCTTTCGGAAGATCGGAACTCATGATCTTTTTTTCCTATCAGAAGGTTGAAGCTCCGGGTTTGGACGCTGATATGGTGGACGCTCCGGTCTCAGAACCAGAGATGTCTGTGATTCCGGCCCTAGAGACAGATGTTGTTGAAGCCTGGCGGTGGAGCTGGTGGTTGATGATGCCTCGGCGATAGAGCCGGTGGTTGATGAAACTCCGGCACCTTAGCCGGTTATTGAAGAAGTTCTGGCGACAGAGCCAGCTGCTGCAGAAGTTTCGGCGGTAGAGCCAGTCGTTGGTGAGGTTCCGACGCCTGAACCAATCGCCGCGGAGGTGCCAGCGCCCGACATTGGAGGAAGCGCCAGCGTCAGAACCGGAGGTGGCTCCAGCTCAGGTCGAACCTTCAACTCCTGCCCCGGAGGTGGTGGTCCCGGAAGTGCCCGCGCCCGAACCAGGGTGCCGAGATGAAGTTGCTGGCCCCCCGCTTGAGGACCAGTTGTTGACGGCCTGGTGGCGGGACCTTCGGAGCCAACTCCGGAGGTTGAAACTCCTGTAGCAGGACCTTCCTCGGCAGCGGTCGAGGCTATTCTAGAGGGCGGCCCTAGTGCCGCGGAAGCTTAGGGAACCGCTCTTGTAGAGTGGGTCCCAATTTTTGTCACGGAGAACCCGCTGGAACCGGCGGAGATGACCCCGGCAGGTCCGGACCCAATTCATCTGTCGTTGTCTATTGACAACGCCTGCTCCACTCTTCGCTAGGTTCAGCTGGCTTTTTACCACGACAACAAGGCTCTCGAGGAGGAGCGTCAAACTCTTAAGAGGTGGCGCAACCGGCTCCACTTCGAGACCAAGCTAGCACAGTCGAGGCTGGCTGACGACAAAGAGTGAGTGAGGAAGGAGAAGGTCCGCCTAGAGTACTGGGGTAAACTGCTAGATGAGAGGGAAAGCATGACGCGGTTCCTTGACAACCAGTCCCGGGCCATCTATGAGCAGGCCAAGGCTGCTAATAGCGCAACGGATGATCGCGAAGAGAGGCTCGATGCCATCCACACCAGTCTCTTTAAGCGTCGGGAGGCTCTTGAGGAGTGGGAGAGAAAGCTCGAGGATGAAAAGCAAAAACTCCTGGAGCTGCGGGACAACATCGTGAAGAGGGAAGAAGAGCTTACTAGAGGCTAACCCTGGGTGACAAGAGTCTCGAGGAGTGCACCAAGAAATTGGATGAGCGTTGCAAGAGAGAGGAGAAGAAGGCCTGGCAGCGAGGATAGGAACTCGACAGGAGGGAAACTGACGTTGCTGCCAGGGAGAAGAAGGTGCGGTGCTAAGAGAAGGACCTGGTTAACCGCCAGAACGAGATCCATCTCCGGGAGGAAGAGCTCAGTAAACTCGAAAGGTAGGTTGTTGAAAAGATTCAGCATAACGCCAAAGAGGTCGAGCATCTTGCTCGGGAGAACTCAGAGCTTGCGGCGGCCAGAAGATCCTTGGAGGAGATGCAAAGCGATAGGGTTGCGGAGTCCCAACAAGTTTGGGACTACCTGGGCAAAGCCAACGATGCGCTGACGCCAATGGGTTTTAGTCCCGTGCGTCCGGATGATCCGGAACCGGAGCTGGACCAGGTGTTGCAGGCGCTGAGTTCGGCAGACAACAAGCTCACCAAGATGGGCGATATCATTGTGGACCAGCTGGAAACCGAGGGACAATCACTGGCAAAGAGCATCGCAGAAATTATTCTATCGTGCTACATAAGCCGGGACCCCCAATTCCCTCTGGACCCGGTGCTCCATGGTCCCATCGGCGGAGAGGGAGAAGCTGCCCAGGCCAGCGTTGCTGAGGTTGCCCAGAAGGTCACCTCGTTCTTCCATAGGGTCTAGGACCATCTCTTTGTAGCTCCCGCTTGTATTCTCTCTTCTTCTTCTCCAATTTTGTAATCTCTTGTCTCCAGATGAATGAAATCCAAGTTTTTTATGAATTTCATTTTTTGTCTTCAACACTTTTGTCCCACTTGGCCCCCTGGTAGATGTACACAATTTGATTGTGAACATGTACCAAAAGGATGTAACTGCTGTTGAAGACTTGCGTGCTTCAGACTTGTAGAGCGTAGGTCCGAAGTCTTCAGTAGTGAAGGCTCCCTGAGGTTGTCGGAGCTTAAGGGCTTTGGCTTTGTCCTTCATCGGAGCTTGGTAGCTCCAGCAGTGGTCTCCATCAATGCATAGAGCGTAGACGGTTAGTCCTCTGGAGTCTTCCCACCATCTTTTGACGGCAAGCCCCCTGACTTTACCGGAGCTAAGTAGCTCCAGCGATACTTGCTATTAATGTTTAAAACATCGATTACAAGCCATCTAGGGGATGTCGGAGCTTTAAAAGCTCTGGCTTAATTCACCATCATCATGGGATCCTTATTTTCCTGCACACTAAAGTCAAGAAAAATAGTAAAATTCGTTTCTTATCTATAACTCTGTTGCGACTTACTATTCTCGTAAGAAATTTTTGGGCCGTACAAGTGTTTAGCCCGGAGCTATCCCATGTGTGGGGTATAGCTCCGGCTGCAGTGTACATGTGGCAGTACTGGAGCTAACCATAGATGGGAGGCATGTCCAGTCCTTTATGACAAGTGGGGCCTTCGCAGGTCTTCAACTCGATCAGGTGAAGTCTCTTTGGTCTTTTTGTAGTCCCAAGGGGTATATGGTATGCAGGGTACCGACAGAGCGAGGAGAAGGACTCCAACTCCGGCCCCCTGCTTCTGAACGGAGCCGTCGAAGTAGAGAGTCCGGTGAGGCTTGTTGAAGACCAAAACCTTGGGTTCTGGCTTCTGCTCACTTGGGCCCCCAGGATTTGATGGAGAGGGGGTCCATTCCGCTACGAAGTCTGCCAATGCTTGACTCTTGATCGCTTATCTTGGGGCGAATTCAAGATCGAACTCGGCCAATTCCGCTGCCCAGTTTGCAATGTTCCCAGTAGAGTTGGGGTGATGCAAGATTTCATGCGGCGGATAAGAAGTTACCACTGAAATCTTGTGAGCTTGGAAGTAGTGTCGAAGCTTCCTAGAGGAAATAAGAACTACGTAGAGACCCTTATACACCTCTAGGTACCGAGTCCTGGCGTCATGGAGTACTTCACTGATGAAGTACACTGGGCGTTGGACTATCCGGACCCTCCCGGAGGGGCCCGAAGCTTCCTCCTCATCAACTCGGACCCTCCCAGAGGGGTTCGGACCTTCTTCAGGGACCTCCCGGTTCTTGTCAGAAGAACCCAGAGCTTCTTCTGAAGTGACCCGGACCTTCCCGAAGGGGTCCAAATCTTCTTGTTCAGCAACAACAACTCCTTCATTTGAAGGAGGTCTGGGGGCTGGGACCCAGACTCGCCTTCAGGTAGCTCTGGACCCTCCTGGAGGGGTCTGGTTCCCTGAACTGGAGATGATTCTGGTCTTTCCGCAACCAAGACCATGCTGACAACTTCGTCAGTTGCCAAAATGTAAAGCAGAAGTGGCTCACCAGGATTCGGAGCTACAAAAGTTGGTAGAGTGGTGAGGATCTGCTTTAGCTCTTGGAAAGCCTTTTCTGCTTCTTCAGACCACTGGATTGGTCCGGACATCCTCAATAATTTGAAGAAGGGTAGCGCCCGTTCTGCCAGTCTCGAGATGAACCGGCTAAGGGCAGCTAGACATCCAGTCAGCTTCTGGACGTCCTTGATGTGAGTTGGTGGTCGCATGTCTTCAATAGCTTTAATCTTTGTTGGATTCGCCTCTATTCCTCGGTGGTTCACCAAGAATCCCAGAAGCTTTCCGGAGCTAACCCCGAAGACAAACTTGTCCGGGTTCAGCTTTGTGAGTGTGATTCGCAACTTGTCGAAGACAGCTTGCAAGGTGTCAAGGAATGACTCCTTGTTCTTGATCTTGATGACGATGTCATCGACGTACACTTCCACTACATCTCTGATGAGCTCTCCAAAAGTTTTGTACATAGCACGCACAAACGTTGAAGCAGCGTTTTTGAGACCGAATGGAATGGCAGTGTAACAATATAATCCATCTACTGTGATGAAGGAAGTATGCTCTTCGTTTGCCTAGACATTCTGATTTGATGATACCCAGAATATGCAACTAGGAAACACAGTAATTCACAACCGGAGGTGTAATCCACTATCTGATCTATTCTAGGTAGTGGGAATGGATCCTTTGGACATGCCTTATTCAGTGTAGTGTAGTCGATACACCTCCGAAGCTTCCCGCCGGCCTTAGTTACAACGGCTGGGTTGGCCAGCCATTTTGGGTGGAAGACTTCTCGGATGAATCCAGCTTCGAGCAACTTCTTCACTTCTTGACGTATGAAGTTATGTCGCTCTACTGATTGCTTCCGAGGCTTCTAATGTACAGGCCGAGCATCGGGATAATTCTCCAGATTGCGCTCAATCACTTCCCTAGGGATCCCATGCATTTGTGACGGTTGCCAGCAAAACACGTCGACATTAGCCCGGAGGAAAGTGATGAGCACGAGTTCCTATTTGTCGTTCAGACCTCCCGATATACGGGTGGTCTGAGCAGCGTCGGAACAAGGTTGGACGACCCTGATGGCAATGTCGGTGTCACCGCTTGGTTACACACGAGGTGCGGAGGTTGAGCCTCGATGACGAATGCTTGGGGGTTTTAGAGCTTGCTCCTTTCCGGATTCTTCCTCCTGCGCTATAGCAAGCGCATGGAGTTCTTCTAGAGCAGTAACTCCAGCGGTGCAATCTCCGCAGATCCGGAGAACACCTGATGGTGTTGGCATCTTCAACACCAAGTAGCCATAATGAGCTGCACCCATGAATTTGTACAAGGTTGGCCTGCCCAAGATGGCGTTGAATGGTAAGTTGATCTGCGCCACGTCGAAGTCCAACTTCTCGGTCCTGTAATTCTCCCTGGTCCCGAAGGTCACCTGGAGAGTAATGGCACCGAGTGGAGTTATGGCCCTCAGACCTATTCTGGAGAAAGGTCGGGAGGGGCGAAGATCCGAAGGTCGGAGCTGAAGTTTGACAAAGGCCTCAAAGCTTGTGAGGTTCAGTCCCGAACCTCCGTCCACCATTACATGGTGGAGCTGGATATTATTGATGGTCGGAGATACCATCAGTGGAAGTTGGCCAGCTCCGATCATGTCCCGAGGGCGGTCCGAAGCATCGAACGTGATTGCAGTGTCCATCCACTTTCGGTGAGGCTCCGCCCTGGCGATGGGAGCTACAGAGGCCATGTCCCGCCGCATTGTCTTGAGGACACGGCGGGAGGTGATGTCCCACGAACCACAAAAGATGGTGTTCATGGTCTTCCGACGCTCGTTGTCGGAGACATCAGAGTCTTCGTCAACGGAGGTGTAAACAGCCTTCAAGACCTTTTTAGGGTCTTGAAAGCCTAACTCCTCTTTAGTCGGAGCTTCGTTGACTTTTAGTTTTCCTTCCCTTTGACGGAAAGGAGCTTCTTCCCGGCGCTTATTGTAGCACTCGGCGAGGTTATGACAGCCTTCCATGTTGTGGTTGTTCGTCTTGTGTATAGGACACCACGTCTTGGAGCTGCCACCGTCTTCAGACGACGGCCAAGGTCGTTTCTTAGGGCGTGGCCCCCGACCACCCGGAGCTACAGCAACTGCAGCATTAGGTGTGCCGGTCGACGGCTTCTTCTTGTCGTTGGACTTATTTTTCATCTTGCCACTCCCGGAGGTAGCGGCTTCACCCTTGGAGGACTTTTTGTTGTCCCCCGGAGGTGGTTGGGAGTGCATTTCATGGCCCTCGGCAGCCTTGGCGCACTTGTCTGCCAAGCTGAATAGTTCTGTGACGCTGGTGACTTCCTTGATCGCCAGCTTCTCCAGCATCTTCTTGTCTCGCACGCCCTGTCTGAATACCACAATAACAGAAGTGCTTGAGATAGAAGGAATGGTATTTCGTAACTGGGAGAACCTCTGGATGAAAGATCGCATGGACTCTCCCCCCTTCCGCTTGACAGCAAAAGTGTCCAGTTCCGTGCCTGGTCGGGTATATGAGCTCCCGAAGTTGGCTGTGAACTGTTGGCACAGCTCCGCCCAACTGTTGATGGAGTCAGGCAGAACACTCATGAACCAAGACCTGGCGGTCCCAGTTAAAGCCACGGGGAAATAATTGGCCATCACAGCCTCATTGCCTCCAGCCGCAAGGATTGCGGTGGAGTAGATTTGGAGAAATTTGGCGGGGTTGACAGTCCCGTCAAATTTCTCTGGCAGGTGAGGTTGGAACTTCTGCGGCCATCTGACTAAGCGTATATGCATGGCCAAGGCAGAACAGCCTCCTCCTACTCCTTGAGGAGCAGGGCTGTCCTGAGCCTCTCGCCTCTCGCGAGCACGCTCGATGTGGATGCGGCCGTCTTGTTGCCAGCAACGATGATCGAGCTCCGCCCGGAGGTCGTGAGTCAAAAGTCTGGTTACCGTGTGGGTACGTCGCACCCCAGAAGGCAGCGACGTTGCTTATTGAGATGCAGCACGCCTCCTGTGCTGCGAAGCGTGCGGACCAAGTCTACCCGACACGGTCCGATGCTGCAATGGGGCCCACCCCGAGGGGGAGGATCTTGATTGCTGATGCCATCGGCTGCAGCTGCAACCAGATGTTCCACATCAGCTCTCCACTGCTCCATCGCACCCTGGGGTTCTCCTGGAGGCGGTGGACGTTGGAGAAGAGCACGTGCGGCATTAATTGCGTGTGCAGGGTTGTTGTTCGCCGATGCAGTGACCAACGCAGACGCCCCATCTCGATGTCCAGCTTGATTCGTAGGAGCAGATGGTGGCGGCGGTGGCATGACTCCTACTGGAGCCACGACACCTGTTGGCTGCTGCACGTTGGAGGGATTGCCTCCAGCAGGTTGCACAGCATGGTTACCGTTGGATGATCCAGCAGCAGAGTTCACAATGTTTGAATCTCAGGCACCCCTACCTATCACACCAATTGTCGGAGTGTGGTTCCGGCAATTCTCCCGGTACTACTGTTGGCAGCCCGCAGAGTTTGTAGTTCGGTTGTGGGCGCGTAGAGATTCAGAACAGGATGATGAGTTGACACGAGGATTTACGTGGTTCGGGCCGCCTGAGCGTAATACCCTACTCCGCGGGTGTGTGTTCTTGTTGTATTGAGCGTCTGAGCGCTTCAGTAAGAAAAACTAGAGTGACTCGCATCAGCGTGCGTTTGGGCATGTGTGTCTCCAAGTCCCCCCCCCCCCCCCCCCCGTGTATCGCTCGGCCAGTCCTTTTATAGTACAAGGACTGGCTGTTACATCATCAGCCTGGCCCGACATGTGGCCCTATTAGTTACTAATGCTTAATACACAGTTAATGTATTTAATTACCCTTAACAGCGTGATAACGCGCCTTGATGGCGGCGTTACTGGTATTAAGGGTCCTCTGATCGTGTGTCATTAAGGAAGCATTAATGACATATAATCGGGTCTTGAGGTCTTTAATGTTCCTTGAAGGTCCGAGCCGTTGGGAGGTCCACCAGTCTGCTTGTTGAAGTTGAAGGTCCAACGGTTGGACGCGTGGCAGCTCCGGAGCTTACTGTCTTGGACGAGTAGGTCCGGTGCTGTTGTACACGTGTCGTTACCGGAGCTTCCCTCTTTCAGGGGTTAGGTCCGGGGGTGTCACACGGGTATCTAGTCCGGAGCTTTCCCATGTGTGGAATGTAGCTCCGGTTTAATGATACACGTGGCGATACTGGGACTAACCATAGAAGGGAGGCAGGTCCGGTTCCGTATGTCACGTGGGGCCTTCGGCGGTCTTCAACTCAGACAGGTGAAGTTCCTTTGAGCTCTTTGCAGCCCCAAAGGGTATCCGGTACGCAGGGTACGGACAACTATATTATATTTCAGAAGCTCCTTCCTATTGCAATACGTAACATGTTGCCTAAAAAGGTTGTTGCACCTTTAATTGAGTCTAGCACATTCTTTTCTGGAATTTGTTCTAAAGAATTGGCGGAACCAAATTTGGACAAGATGAGCAAACAAATTCCTGAAACAATTTGTAAGCCTTAGATGTTGTTTCCTCCCACTTTCTTTGATATCATGGTACATCTTCCAACCCATCTTGCCGAAGAAGCTCGGTTGGGTGGACTTATTTCTTACAGATGGATGTATCCAATTAAGAGGTACCTTGGTACATTGAAGAGGTATGTATGTAACAAAGCTACCCAGAGGGTACTATAGCTGAGGGATATATTGCCGAAGAGTGTATGACTTTGTAGTCAATTTTTGGATAACATCAGCACCAAGCATAATATGCCAGAACGTCAAGAAGCTGTAGCAACAAATGAACCTTTTGTTGATAATTCTAACATATTTACAGAAGTTGATAATTCCGAAAAAGGGTATAAATGGGACCAACTTACTATGGTGGAACTACATAACATCAGGCATTATCTTATTACTAATGTTGAAGAGGCCGCTCCATGGATCAAGTAATAACATATAACTTAGATGTTCTATACTATATATATGGCTTATTATAGATGGCTAATTTGATTTTGTACCATTTTCAATGAGCATATTGAAGAACTGAAAAAGATTCATTCTCGTGATGTTGATAAACGCCGTAGAGATGAGTTTGTTGATTGGTTTCAAAAACAAGTACATGCAAGTTGTTACTTTGATGAAATATTGAACAAATATGTGTTCTCAAATTGGTTTGTCGATGACCCCTGTTATACTAATGTGTACAGATTACGACATTACACAAAGAAGGCAAAGTAACCGATTATCTGTATGCATTATCTAGAGGACCTGCTCGTCGGGCATGTTTTTTTAGTCGATTATTCATCAAGGACTTCTTCTTTCGAACTGCAGATGTGGAAAAAGATTTACGGACCCAAATTAGTGGTATTGTTGTTTGGGGTATTGTTGTTCGAGGCACTAATCATGATTGGTTTGGAGTAATCAAGAAAATGATTGCTGTTGATTTTGAAAAAAACGAGAGGTTCTGTTATTTCAATGTGAATGGTTTGATCGGCCTTATGGAAGCAGTCAGAACCAAAGCAGAGGCTACAAAAAGGATCAATATAGAATGATAGATGTTGACACTACTCTTTATCGATTCCAGTATGAGCCTTACATTCTAGGCATCCAAGCAGAACAAGTTTTTATGTTCCAAGTGTGAGGCAACCTAAATGGGCTACAATTGTTAAAATGAAGCCACGAAACCTTTTTGCCATGCCCCTGGACACAGTGAAAATAATGTGACTGAGATGATGGAGGCTGAGACATTTCATGATGATCTGCTTATTGATATCAATATGATACCACAAATAAATGAGGATACGTCTGCATGGGCTAGGAATGACATTGAGGGAGCAAGCGGTGATGCTTCCACTCTTCTAATGACAACGTCAGGTGATCGGTTTGAGGTAGATGGAGTTGCATCAGAAAATGAAGACGACGACAACTATGATACATATATCAATGATGGTCATGTAGCTCCATTGTGGGGGGACAACAACGACGATGATGATTTTTTGTATAATTAAGTATGTACTGTACGTGTGAGATGTGAAATGGAGTATTTGTGACGATAGGATAATTTATGGAAGTGCAACTAATTAATCATTTATTACATGTGGGACTTATCATTTATTACATCCCCACTGTTGCATTAATTTGTGGGGTCTTGTCTCGATCGTTTCCACTGGCAAGTCGCCCAGCCAGTGTCAGCACCCTTGCCCGCCTTGGATCCTTTTGGCGCATGAACTACTGAATCGTGGCAACAGAACCTAATGCAAAGATTGCGCTCCGTGGCGATATATGCTAACACAATGGAGCAGTGAATCATGGCAACGCATTTTAATGCAACGATTTTGTTCTGTTGCATTAGGATCCTAACGCCACGAACCTGTGGATCGTGGCAACACATCCTAATGCAATGATTGGGTTCTGTTGCATTAGTATCCTAACGCCACAAACCAGTCGCTCGTGGCAACACATCCTAATGCAACGATTGGGTTCTGTTGCATTAGGATCCTAACACCACGAACCAGTGGCTTGTGGCAACACATCCTAATGCAACGATTGGGTTCCGTTGCATTAGGAGCCTAACACCATGAACCAGTGGCTCATGGCAACACATACTAATGCAATGATTGGGTTCCGTTGCATTAGTATCCCGACGCCACGATCCAGTGAATTGTGGCAACACATCCTAATGCAACAATTGCAGTCCGTTGTGATGTATACTAATGCCACGCACCAGAGAATCGTGGCAACACATCCTAATGTAACGATTGGGTTCCGTTGCATTAGTATCCTGATGCCACAAACCAGTGAATCATGGCACCACATCCTAATGCAACGATTGCGGTTCGTGGTGATAGATACTAATGCCACAAACTAGAGAATCTTGGCAACACATCCTAATGCAACGATTGTGGTCTGTGGCGATAGATCCTAACGCCATGAACCAGTGAATCGTGGCAACACATCCTAATGAAACGATTGTGGTGCATGGCGATAGATACTAACGCCACGAACCAGTGAATCGTTGCAACACATCCTAATGCAACAATTGGGTTCCATTGCATTAGTATCCTGATGCCATGAAACAGTACAATCGTGGCAATAGATCCTAATGCAACGATTTTGTTTCATTGCATTACGATCCTTATGCAACGGTTTACTGATTCGTGGAAACAGATCCTAATGCAACGATTGTGTTTTGTGGCAATAAAACTGTAACGCCACGAACGAGTGATTCGTGGCAACATATCCTAATATTGTGTTTTGTGGCGATAGATCCTAATACCACGAACTAGTGAATCATGGCAAAAGACCAAGCTTACTGCAACGATTTAGTATTCGTTGCAGTACAATCGTTGCAACAGGATGAAATCCTTGTAGTGAGTGGCTCAACAGTGGGTCCACGACATCGACCACTTAGTCGTGGCGGCCCTCAACTCTCCCAACAGAGGGAGACGTCACATGTTGCTCTCGCGCATGCCGTCCACCGACCATTGCACCGTCGACTCTAGACCCACCAGGCTTACTAGCACTGGCAAGATTCCCACAGAGGACCTGAGGGCTGAGATTGACCGTCGTCAAGCTCAGATAGATGGCCGTGTCGTCATCGAGCGGAAGCGAGAGAGACGGTGCAACCTTTACACCGAGTACGGGCCTTGAGGGCCTGAGCAGGAAGAGTCCTCCGTCCGAGGAGCACCTCAGGTAAACCCTCCACCACCGCCATCAAACAAGGACTACGTTGGGTCGACTGCACCCCTGCATTGCTCTGTACACCAGGTACCGCAGTAGCACACGCCAAAACAACAAGCTCCACAGCAGCCACACATGGCACAGCAAACCCCCCCGGGATATGCTGTCCCATATGCCTCTCCGCCGAAGCCCATCAGAGGGTGCATGGCCTTGGCGCCATACCTCCGCCTGATGACGTGGCCGCACAAGTTTCAGCCACACCTGCCACAGAAGTTAGACGATAGCGTCAACCCAACTGATTTCGTGCAGATCTACACCACGACACTCCTTACTGCAGGAGAGGATGTGTCTATCCTGGCGAACTACTTCCCCGTCGCCCTGATCGGCTCAACCCAGTCATGGCTGATGAACCTGCCTGAGTGGTCCATAACCTCTTGGGATGAGCTCTGCTGGAAGTTCACAGCTAACTTCGGGAGCTCCTACACGCACCCCGACACCGAGCTCGACCTCCATGCCGTGCGCCAGCAACCCAAGGAGACGCTGCGATCATTCATCCGGTGCTTCTCCCAGGTAGCAACTCCATCCCCAACATCCTGAATGCTTCTGTCATAGTAGAATTCTGGCAGTGATTGTGTGACAAGAAGATGCTCGAGAAGCTAGCCATGCACAACGTGCAATATGTCTTCGAGCTCTTATCCATTGCTGACTTGTGCGATCGTGCGGCGGATGGTCGTGACTGACACACCCAGGCCGCCCTCGGAGTGGGTGGAGTCGGCCAGACTGGCAAAGGTGCCGCTACCCCAGGTAGCGGTAAAAAGAAGAACAAGAACCGGGGCAGTGGCCAGAGCAAGCCGCTCCATGGGTCACCTGTCGCCGCATCAGCGACAACTGAAGGTGGAATACCCCCACGCCCCGACAAGCGCCCACATCTGCCACCTGTAGCTGATGACGATGTCGAGCCCTACCCAGTACACAAGACTCATGACCACACCGCGAGAGAGTGTCGGGAGATCAAGAGATGCGCCGAGCGATACCAAGAGTGGGCGCTGGAGCGTCCCAATGGTGCCCCCTTCCGCCAGCAGGAGGGAAAGTAGAAAGTCAACCCCAAAGTCGATGACAACGAGGAGATGGAGTACCAGAAGCAGGAATGAGTAGTCAAGGTGATCCACGAAGATGAGGACTCTGATGCCCGTAGTGACCACGAGCGTCGCAAGACTCTCCATGTCATCTTTGGGGGTCTTGGGATCCCACGTCTCGGAACTCGACCAAGAACCTACGCCGAGCAGTGGCTTCGATAGCCCAGCTCTCGCTTCAGCACTGCATCACAAGTGAAAGGAGACGTCGATCAACTTTGACACCTCCGACTGTCGCAAAAACATGGCGGGAGCTGGGATCCTGCCTCTCCTGGTTGCCCCCACCATTGCCAACGTCAAGATCCATTTCATCTTGACAGATGGCAGGGCTGGCCTCAAACTCATCAGACGTGCGGCTTTCGACCAAGTGTGGATCCCGGTGTCGAAGCTAACCCCCTCGAGGCCATTCTCGAGGGTGGGGCCAAGGAACATCATCCCGTACGGCAACATCAACCTCCGGGTGACCTTTGGGATGCCTGTCAACTACAGGACAGAGAGCATCCTATTCAACGTCGCAAACGTCAGCCTCCCCTTCAACGCCATCAATGGCAGGCTAGCCGTCAGTACATGGCCGTAGCCTACTACAACTACCTTATTCTGAAGATGCTGACCCCCTCCGGTGTCCTCAGGTTCCGCGGAGACCGCACTGTTGTGGTGTTATCCTTGGAGCAGCTCCAAGCCCTCACAGCAGAGCGAGCAACAGCCCAGGAAGATGCTGGACCAAGTCAGCCTTCGCCGAGCTCGCGCCAGCGCGGCTCACTTGCAGGACCCCGTCTGCAGCCTTCCAACAACACCAAAACTCCTGTCAAAGCTGTCAAGATCAGTTCTGGCTCTGCTCAGATCCTTTGCAATGCAGAGGCCAAGGAAGAAAGTAGGAACGCCTGCTCAAATGCTCCACTGGTAGCGATCCACAACAGGTTGCCTGGCAACCATCATAGCTACCATCAGAGCTTTGGGCACCCTATATATATTAGCTTAATAGGACATTGTGAAGGTGTTCATAGTGTCTAGGAGCAGCATTTAGGACAACCAAGCTCCGGGAGGGTCAGGTCCAGAGGGCATAGTCAGCTTAGCTTGGTCCCGAACCTAAGCAGCAGTTGCCCTCTTTTGTCAAAGTCGGTCTCCTCCTATGAATACCGATATAAAAAAATCATTGTCTTACTTCATGTTTCCGTGAACAATATACATTTAAATTACGCGCTAATTTTATGATCAACCATGCTACACTCATTTACTGTATATTCCTTCATATACATGGTTGTACACTCTGTATCTCTCACCCTTGCTAGAGTTGTGCAATCCTACTACAGGCTGGCTTGCTTGAGCTACCTGCGATGTGTGAAGGGCTCTCGCGGCTGCTCTCATCCCACCGAAAAACAGGTGGGAAAGGAAATGTATACTTTTCACAGCCGACAAGCTTTCATTTAAGACCTAAAGTTTGGAGTTCTGTGAAGCCGGATGGCCTCCCAGGAAAGGCCTCGGCCAAGATGGAGGTCTAGGGCGTGTGAACTACTTAGCCTTGTCCTGTACTCTAAGCACGCACAGCCTGCCTCTCAGCACTGTAGCCGAGTACTGGGGGCCGGAAGGATCGCACCCTAAGGATGGCGGGAGCTGAGAATCGAAACACTAAAGCATTGAATTACCCAAGCCCCGTGTGTCAACTCAGTACAAAAAGACATGACAAAGCTAAGGAAGAGAGACAGGTAAAACTGGCGAGCAAACTAGTTAATCCATTAATGTGTGCAGGACAGCCAGCTCCGGCATCACCCAAGGGGCCTGCTGTCGACGTCCCAACATATTGACAAAAGCAACAAGCGCATATAAGTGAGTACACTCTCCAGCCCCGCTCTTGTTGCTAACAGGGTCCTCTTGTGATAGCCTGTACACCAGGGGCCGCCGTCGACAAATCTTCGATGATGGTGGGCGACGCCAGGGCAGCCAGCTCTGGCACCTCCCAAGGGTCCTAACGTCGACGAATCTATGATGATGGTGGACAACGCCAGAGCATCCAGCTCTGGCACCTCTCAGGGGGCCTACCGTCGACGAATCTACGACGATGGTGGGCGACGCCGGAGCATCCAGCTCCGGCACCACCCAAGGGGCCTGCCGTCAAAGTCCCAACATGTTGACGACAACAACAAGCGCTGATAAGTGAGTACACTCTCCTTCCCCGCTCTTATTGCTCACAAGGTTCTCCTGTGATAACCTGTACACCAGGGGCCTATCGTCGATGAATCTGCGACGTGGTGGATGACGTCGGAGCAGCTAGTTTTGGCACCTCCCAGGGGACCTACCGTCTACGAATCTACGATGATGGTGGGCGACGCTGGAGCATCTATCTCCGACACCATCGAAGGGGCCTGCCGTTGACGAATCTGCGACGATGGTGGACGACGCCAGAGCATCCAGCTCCGGCACCTCCTAGGGGGCCTGCCATCAACGATTCCAAAAGGATGGTGGGTGACACCAGAGCATCTAGCTCTGGCACCACCCAAGGGGCCTGCCGTCGATGAACCTACAACGATAGTGGGCGACGCTGGAGCATCCAGCTCTGACACCATCGAAGGGGCCTGCGTCGATGTCCCAGCATGTTGACGACAGCAACAAGCGCTGATAAGTGAGTACACTCTCCTGCCCTGCTCTTGTTGTTAATAGGTTTCTCTTGTGATAGCCTGTACACCAGGGGCATGCCATCGATGTCTGAGTGACAATGGTGGGTGACGCCAGAGCAGCCAGCTCTCGCACCTCCCAAGGGGCCTACCATCGATGAATCTGCGACAATAGTGGATGATGCCGGAGCATCCAACACCGGCACCTCCCAAGGGGCCTACAGTCGACGAATATGCAACGATGGTGGATGACGTCGGAGCTTCCAGCTTCGGCACCTCTTAGAGGCCTACCATCGACGAGTCTACGATGATGGTAGGCGACGCCAGAGCATCCAGCTCTAGCACCACTCAAGGGGCCTGCTATCGATGTCTCAGTATGTTAACGACATCAACAAGAGCTAATAAGTGAGTACACTCTCCTGCCCTGCTCTTGTTGCTAACAGAGTTCTCTTGTAGTATCCTGTACACCAGGGGTCTACCGTCAACGTGCTACACAACGGTGGTGGATGACGCCAGAGTAGACAGCTCTGGTACCCCCAGGGGCCCCGCCGACGACGCATCTACAACGATGGTGGGAGATGTCGGAGCATCCAGCTCCAGCACCTCCCAAGAGGTCCTACCGTCGACGTCTCTATGACGATGTTGGGCGACACTAGAGTAGCCTACCCTAGACCCCTCAGGGGCTTGCCGGTCGACGTCTCTGCGACGATGGTGGGCGACACCGGAGCATCCAGCTCCGGCACCACCCAAGGGTGAATGTAGCCTGGGGGGGTGAAAATAGGCTTTTTGAACTTTTGTCAGAACTTGAAACACTTAGCAACCCGATCAAACACAGAGAAATTGGACTAGTCCGGTAGTGTGCGGACTAGTCTGGTGTGTGCAGACTAGATCAATCAAGTTCGATCGATGATTTTGATCCAAATACCCTATGCAGCGGAAATTGAGTTACAAATAGAGTGTATTGCTTCAATGAAACTAGATATGACACAGGTTAACTTTAGTTTCAAAGTTTTAACGTAATTTGAAAAAGATCAAGCAAACCCTAGATTGCAATGAACAGTAAGAACAAGAGCAAAGGCCACAACAATTTTATCCCGTGGTCCGATTCCACAGAGGAACTACGTCCATGTTGAGGAGCCCACGGAGGACCGGGTCTCCACCAACCCTACCCTGGTCGAATCGCCACGGAGGCCGATTCTCTTCCACTAATCACAAAGGGGGTAAATAACCATGTTCAAGGGGCCTTCTCACAAGTTGAGGGCTCCCCAAGATTTACAATTTGAAACACCACCAAACACACTCAAAAAGTATGCAATGAAACAGCGAGAGTGTGCCAGAGATTCAAACCAAAGATCTTAATACATGAAGAACGTGTCTCTCCTTTGATCTATGGTTAATACTCAAGGATTTGATCTTTCTTGCGTTGGATTGTGTGGAGAGACGTGTTTTCTGGGCTCTTGGAAGGTATGACGGTGCAGGGGGTCGAGTTGGTTTGATTAGGGGCCGTACACCTCTATTTGTACTAGGGTTTCCAAAGGTTACCATTAGGGTTTACAAAGTCTGGACTAGTCCGTGGTGGACTCCGGACTAGTCCGGTGTGCAGCGTGTGGGAAACCCTAAGTGTCCTGAATTATCAGACTTGTCCGGCAATTGGCGGACTAGTACGATTTTGTCTCTCGAGATGTTCAGACTAGTCAGGAACATATCGCACTAGTCCGGTGTGGTGAAACCCTTAGTGAATTGAGGACAAGTCCGCATTTGGAGGACTTGTCCAATTTTAGTCATAGAGGTTATTGGACTAGTCCGGATGATATCGTGTAAGAACTATGTGTGCTGAATACATTGGCTTGTAGTGAATACACTTGCTTTGACGATAAAAGTTTTGAATATAACCAAAACACCTTTTTATCAAGGTCCGACTAGTTTTGTAAGCTCCGGCGGGAGCTTGGTTGTACTAGTTTTGGTAAGCTCCGGCGCTAGGTTCTACTAGCTTTTGTTAGCTCCGGCTCAAGGTCCGCGTTGCTCTGGCAAGGGTTGGAACTTGACCGCAATGCTTCTGTTTTTCATTTTGCAATGTTTCGTACTTGCTTTACATCTCTGGAAAGATTGCTTAGTATTCATTTGCTAAGTTTTTGGTGCGTTTTGGTTGATATGGATGATATCGTGTTACTGTGGTTTTGCAACATGCTTATGTGAGGTTCTCACGTAAGGTGTTGTGTTTGAACCTAACTTGGGTCAAGTCGAGAATTTGGGATCGTATGGATTGGTTGTTTATTCATGTGCAGGTGTTGCTTGAGTTCAAGACATGGCTGGTGACGGGATCCATTGGACTAGTCTCAGGGAGGAGATGAGGTTCCAACAACCAAATTCAGGAGGAATTGTGGTTGAGCTGATCAGGAGGTTGCGCAACATGATTGAATCAAGAACAATGCATATGAAGGTATCATGGACATCATTGGAAGATGTTTGCACGTGTGCAAGCAGTGCATGGATGTGGATACATGGTTTCGAGACGTGATGAAGTGATGTGGACGAAAAGAGTTGGTTGGAAAGGTTCAACCGACTAGGTTATGGACTCAGGCTGTGGCTAAGTTGGGTTTGACTCAAATATGGAAAGATTTGAGTTGGTTATGATAGGGTTTCGTGTGGGTCACGAATTTGAGTTGTTCAGGAATGTGCGATACGTTCCTAAGCTGTTTGGAAGTCTTAAGATTGCTTCTATCTGCGTATAGAAGAATCCTAAGCAGTTATGGAAAGTTACGATTCGTGAACAGAGTAGGATTAAATTCCTGATCTGAGTTGAGTTGGCTTTCGAGCTGGTTATATAAGCAAGGGAGCCCAGAGCTCTTGGTGCACGACTTTGGGGCTGTTCCTCTTGTGTTCTATTGAATAAAATTCGTAGCTTGAAGGAACTTTTGTGCCTTGTTCGTCTGACTTGTTCCAGACAAGTTTTACTCGTCGAGTTTCTGGACAGCACTACCTTTCGTCGGTGGTTTTATCATAACTCGAGTTTTAAAGATCCAATTGACGTGATTCTTTTTGGGTTGTCTTCAAAACTTGATTATCTATCATCTTTCAAAATTTCACGGTCATTGGATTTGTGGTCTATGATCTACACGAGTTTCTTTGCAGCATTCCAGAACTGTTTTTTTCTCGGGTAGGGCAGATTGACCTTTATTTGATCCTTCGATCATAACTTGAGTTTTTCTCAACGGATTTGAGTGATTATTGTTGTGTTGTCTTCATGACTTGATTATCTCTGATATATATCACTTTTGTCACTGTGAAACACGTTTAGATTAGTCTCACACACAATTTCTTTAACATAATGTTTTTCTGTCGAAGGGGTTGGGGTTTAAATTGTTTCCGCTGCGTAAGATTTTTAAATCTACCATTCACCCCCCTCTGGTAGCTTTTCACGTTCTCTTCGATCCTACAATTGGTATCAGAGCTACAATGCTCTAATCTTTGTGATTTGCGTGTGTTTTTGACTAATCATCATGGAGAAGTACTCTGCCAAACCTTGTGTGTTCGCTGGTATTGATTTTCAGGTTTGGAAGGCACGCATGGAGGCTTTCATGCAGGCACAAGGCTTTGCAATATGGGAGAAGGTATACAAGCCTTACGAAGTGCCATCAAGCGATCAAGTTACAACTACAAATCTGAGAGATGTCGACAACAACAACAAGGCTTGGAACTTTATCATACAAGGATTAACACAAAGCGACTTCGACCGTGTTGCACACCTCCGATCTGCATACGATTTGTGGAAAGCACTTTGTGACTACCACGAAGGATCCAACACGATCAAAGTGGTAAGGAAAGACATGTTCAATAAAGAATACATGCGTTTTCAGATGCAACCCGGTGAGTCTATTGATGACCTTTTTGCTCGCTTTAATAACATTCTCAGCAACTTGCGTAGTGTCAATGTTAATTTTTCAGATGCTGAAAATGCTAGGCAATTGTTAAGTGCATTAGACATGTCAATTTGGGAGATGAAAGTTACATCCACTCGTGAATCTACTGTCATGAGTTCACTTACTCTAGATGTGCTATATTCCAAGTTAAAAACTCATGAAATTGGTATAATCTCACGTATGAACCCCAACAAGTCTATTGCTTTTGTTTCTCAATGTGACATGCCTAGCTCCGGTCAAAATTCATCTTGTGGTACACTTGCTTTGTTGTCCTCTCTAACCCTTGAACAGATTGAGGAGTTTCCAGAGGAGGACCTAGCACTTTTCTCTACGAAGTTCTCAAAAGCATTGCAAAATGTGAGAACTAGAAGGAGAGGAAGCTCCAGACCTCAACGATGCTTCGAATGTGGTAAGATAGGACACTTTCGTACAGATTATCCTAACCTTTCAGGTCCTACTTCCCGGGATGAAAAGAAAACAAGAACGAAGCACTCCTCTGCAAAAGATACGAAGAAAAAGAAGGGTTTTACAGGACGTCAATTGGTGAGCAGTTTTATCTCAGCACTCCAGGAACTTGGCGCAAGCGACGTGGACATTGGAAGTGATGAAGATGAAGATGATTTGGGAAAATTGTGCTTCATGGCGGGCAAGTCAAGATCAAGTATGGAGGAGGCAGAACACAACATCGACAATGAAGAGGTATGTCCTACTTGCGAAGAAATGTGTGATGCTATTTCTCGTGCCAATGTTATTGTTAAGAAAAAGGACAAAAAGTTGGGGGACAATGTTGTTAAAATTGAGTCACTAGAATATGAAATTAATCATTTGAAATCCTTGATTCCTAGTGATGATTCTTGTTCCTCATGTGACTTAATATATGAACAATAGTCCTCCCTAAGAAGTGCACATACCTCCACACTTGATAAACTTGAACTTGAAATTGAAAAGAATAAAAAGCTTGTTGTACTTAATATTGGAAACTTAAAAGATGCTTCTTGTTCTACAATTGATTTGCATTGTTCTAGTTGTGATGATCTTGATAAGAAACTGCATGATGCTATGAATGAAATCTCTATATTGAACAATGCTTTACGTTGTCATGAAGTTAAATATTGTTCCAATTGCAAATTAAAAGGAAAACCTTCATGTGAAATTGCCTTGATCTATCCAATAAACTTGATAACATGCATAAGACATTTGATCGGTTTTGTAATGGGAATAAGAACCTAAACTTGCCGCTAAATCATCCAAGTCTTGCAATGATAAAAATGGTTTAGGTTTTGATTCTCATGATCATACTAAGGCACATCCACCTAAAATTGTAAAGTCATTAGGAAGTGGTTTGATTCAAACAATTCCTAAACAAAAAGAAGTGGTTTTCAAATCTGAAGGAGTATTGTCTCATTCGGTTTCAAATAAAAATGCTGTTTGCTCATCTAGACATGAACACAAAGTAAAATTTCATTGTACCTACTGTGGTAGAGATGGTCATGTCATAGATTTTTGTTATAGACTAAACAACAGAAAAGGGAAAGAATTGTTGCTAGATCTCATAACTTTCATGCAAAATTTGCTGCACATATTGAACCGAATGTAAAACCTGCTGTTTTGAGTCAAAAACATTCAAAGTTTACCTCCGGACCTTCTGTTTTTGCCTCCGGAGCTACTGATTTTTGTCCTACACAAGTAACACCTTATAGGTCAGTAGTTAAGAATAAAAAATCTCAAACTTTGTCTCATAAACCTGCTGTTTTGTCTCATCTTTCGCGTGTTTTTCCTGCTGCACGTTGCGTGACTCAGTACTGGATTCCTAAATGCCTTTTGACTAACCCCAGTATTGAGTCATCGACATATTGTGCTTCTACGTAGGTTACACGTTTGAGGAAGGAGAACATTTGGATTGTGGATTTAGGTTGCTCACGCCACATCACCGGTAACAAAGATTGGTTCTCCTCCCTCTCTTTTGTGTCACGTGTAGAGAATGTTACTTTTGCCGATAATTCTTTAACTCCTATAATTGCTAAGGGATCTGTTAGAGTAAATGATCACTACACTTTGAAGGATGTGGCACTTGTCAAAAATTTGAAATACAACTTGCTTTCTGTTGCACAATTGCTAGATGAAAATCTAGAAATTATTTTCAATAAAAACTGCTGCAAAGTTGTAGGTTCAAATAGTGAGCTTATTTTTAACATATCTCGGTTTGGAAGAGTTTTTAAAGCTGATTTTGATATGTCTTCCTCTAAGCATAGGTGTCTAGTTGCTAATGATTCAAAGGGCCTATATTTTTGGCATCGTAGACTTGGTCACGTAGGCTTTGATCACCTAATGCGTGTTAGTGCTCTTGATCGCATACGTGGGCTGCCTAAGCTTAAAGGGGACAAAGAAATTGTGTGCTCTTCTTGTAGACATGCTAAGATGGTTGCAGGTTCACATACTCCTCTCACAACGATCCTGACAACTGAACCATGTCAACTTTTGCATCTTGACACCATAGGACCTTCACGTGTTCAATCCTTTGGAGGTAAATGGTATGTTCTTGTTATTGTTGTTGATTTTTCTAGTTACTCTTGGGTTTACTTTATGGCGTCTAAGAATGAAGCTTTTAGTCACTTTAGGACTTTATTTCTTAGATTATCAATTGATCACCCATGATCTTTAAAGGCGATTAGAAGTGATAACGGAACTGAATTTAAAAATCAATCTTTTGATCACTTTTGTGCTGAAAATAGAATAGATCATCAATTTTCTTCACCATGTGTACCTCAACAAAACGGTGTTGTAGAAAGAAAGAACAAAACCTTAGTTGAGATGGTTAGGACTATGCTTGATGAATACAAACTCCTAGGAAATTTTAGGCTGATGCGTTAGCAACCGCTTGTTATGTCTCAAATCGTGTTTTCTTGCGTGCTAAGCTAGGTAAAACACCATATGAGCTTCGGTTTGGACATAGGCCTAGTGTTACACACTTTCGGGTCTTTGGTTGCAAATGCTTTGTTATGAAACATGGTAATTGTGACGCGCGGTTCCGAAAATGAACCAAGCTAACGCATATGTGTGCCCAGGATGTTCAACACACATACACGAGTGCAATTAAAAACGATATACAGATAATTACCATAGCACAAGATTAATTAACCAAATTTTATTACACAAACCATATTATCCTCAATTACAACCTCTAATGAATATTAGTGATAAGTTCAACTAATGCAGCGGAATAAACTAATTAAGCAACTAAGCAAACTAAGCATAAGGGATAGCGCAACTCCAATAACACCACAGACAAAGCTGACGGAGGACACGGTCTAGAACTCCACATTCTCACCATTAAACTCCCAATCCTGACCTGCAACTGTTGGGGGAGGGATTGCAAGAGTGAGTACATGTCATACTCAGCAAGTGTGGAAAGTATGACATGTGGCTGATTCAAATGACGACAATAATAATGGCAAAGTGCTAAAAAGTACATTAAAACGTTTGAAAAGCAATATATTATATGTATGTGAAATAAACCCATCGTAATCATAAGTAATACCATAATACCAGTCCACAATACACTATCCTCATCAATAATTCCAGATTTCACCATTTGCCAATAACCATATTCAATACCAGAAATTAATCCATAACCATAATACCAACCATAACCATCCCAAATACCATCCCAATACCGAGTTCCCTCTAATCATGGAAGTTGTCCAAGTGCTCATAACCGGGAGCACAGCTATCATGATAGTTTTAGACACTGTAGGATCGAAGAGCACGTGAAAAGCTACCAGAGGGGGGGGGGGGGGGGGGGTGAATGGTATATTTAAAAATCTTACGTAGCGGAAACAATTAAACCCCAAACCCTTTCGGTAGAAAAACGATCTGTTTGAAGAAATCGTGTGTGAGACTAATCTAAACATGTTTCACCGTGACAAAAGTGATAGATATCAGAGATAATCAAGTCACGAAGACAACACAAAAAGAATCACTCAAATCCAACGAGAAAAACTCAAGTTATGATCGAAATATCAAACAATAGTCAATCTGTCCTACCCGAGAAAAACAGTTCTGAAATGCTGTAAAGAAACTCGTGTAGATCATAAACCACAAATCCAATGACCATGAAATTTTGATAGATGATAGAAAATCAAGTTGTGAAGACAACCCGAAAAGAATTACGTCAATTGGATCTGTAAAACTCGAGTTATGATAAAACCACCAACGAAAGGTAGTGCTGTCCAGAAACTCGACGAGTAAAACTTGTCTGGAACAAGTCGGACGAACAAGGCACAAAAGTTCCTTCAAACTACGAATTTTATTCAATAGAACACAAGAGGAACGGCCCCAAAGTCGTGCACCATGAGCTCTGGGCTCCCTTGCTTATATAACCAGCTCGAAAGCGAACTCAACTCAGATCAGGAACCTAATCCTACTCTAATCACGAATCATAACTTTCCATAACTGCTTAGGATTCTTCTATACGCAGATAGAAGCAATCTTAAGACTTCCAAACACCTTAGGAACGTATCCCACATTCCTAAACAACTCAAATTCGTGACCCACACGAAATCCTATCATAACCAACTCAAATCTTTCCATATTTGAGTCAAACCCGACTCAACCGCAGCCTGAGTCCATAACCTAGTCGGTTGGACCTTTCCGACCAAATTTTTACGTCCACATCTCTTCATCACGTCTCGGAACCATGTAGCCACGTCCATGCACTCCATGCACACGTGCAAACATCTTCCAATGACGTCCACGATACCTTCATATGCATTGTTCTTGATTCAATCATGTTGCGCAACCTCCTGATCAGCTCAACCACAATTCCTCCTAAATTTGGTTGTTGGAACCTCATCTCCTCCCTGAGACTAGTCCAATGGATCCCGTCACCAGCCATGTCTTGAACTCAAGCAGCACCTGCACATGAATAAACAACCAATCCATACGAGCCCAATTCCTCGACTTGACTCAAGTTAGTTCCGAACACAACACCTTACGTGAGAACCTCACATAAGCATGTTGCAAAGCATAGCAAAACGATATCAGCCATATCATCCAAAGCGCACCAAAAACTTAGTAAAAGAATACTAAGCAAACTTTCCAACAATGTAAAGCAAGTATGAAACATTGCAAATGAAAAGCAGAAGCACTGTAGTCAAGTTCCGGACCTTGCCAGAGCAACCCCGAGCTTGAGCCGGAGCTAACAAAAGCTAGTAGAACCTAGCGCCGGAGCTTACCAAAACTAGTACAACCAAGCTCCCGCCGGAGCTTACAAAACTAGCAGGACCTAGCGCCGGAGCTAACCAGAACTAGTCGGAACTAGTAAACCCAAAAGTCGGAGCTAGAAAAATCAACTCGGAGCTTAGTAAAAAACATGCCGGAGCTATCAAAGACATGTTGGAGCTAACAAAAACATGTCGGAGCTAAAGACAGAACTTCACCGGAGCTGACCAAAGCTAGTCGGACCTAGCATCGAACATAACCGGAGCTACCCAAACCAAGTCGGACCTATGGTCAGACCTTGCTATAGCTCGGAGCTAGAGTCGGACCTTGATAAAAAGGTGTTTTGGTGATATTTAAAACTTTTATCATCAAAGCCAAGTGTGTTCAGTACAAGCCAATGTATTCAGCACACATAGGTCTTACAATCTCCCCCTTGATGAATGCATTAGCAACACCATTTAAAATCCGCACATTGGCTTATTTACATAAAAGTTTTTGAAGGAAATTTCTCCCCCTTTGTAAATCAAAAGTAAAATGAGAGAAAATCTCTCCCTCTTTATTATCTCTCCTTATGCACATATTCTCTTTCTCTTCATGCTTATCTCTCCCCCTTTGACAATGTATTCAGCAAGTCATGAACATATAAATAAATTATCTCTCCCCCTTAAGTTGTTATGAGCATATTATAACATATGCATATAAACAAAGCTCATCCAAGTCATACTATCAAGTAAGTTACACTATCACATCAATGAGATACATAAAGTAGTGTAAGCCATGCTAGAGATCATATGTAATTTTCAATTTAAGCAAGTCATGATCTCACAAACTTAACTATTTCAAAACCTGAAATCATGACACTAGTTGCTGCATTTTAATATTTTTCAAAGCATAAATTTAGATCATATGATATTTGCAAGAGATTATATGCGCATCTGCCTTATTCTAACCAACTGCCTATGTCATTTGACAATCAGAAGCTTAAGGACATGATTTTAGTCATACACAACTTCTTCCAAGTTCATATCTAAGTGCAATGACAATCCATCTCAAAAGAAGAAGTGCGATGCATGCATATTCTCTTGATCTTTTCTCAATTTATATTTGTTCATAAAAACTCAACACGTGAGTTGATTACTTGGTGAATTCTTAATGATTAAAAGCACTTGTGAACATGTAACAAGTTCAAAACAGCAAGAAAGTTCGACCATGACCAGTTTTAGTGTAAGTAATTATTCCAATTACTAGACATGGCAAAAACTACAAAATGTATAACACGAGTAATGTAGTAAGAACTTTCAGCATGTAAAAGGAATCACAAAGTCATATATGTATGAAATACTATGCTCATATTATTTTAATTTCAGATTCACACATAGACTTCCCAAGTTTCAAAAACTCCCCCTCAATTTAAGCCATGAGGATGCATAACCCCTATTTCACTACGAACGTAACAAAAACGAGTGAAATCCAAAGGTTTTGTAAAAATGTCAGCCAATTGTTGTTCGGTATCCACATGGTGAAGCACAATGTTTCCTTTTTCAATGTTATCTCGGAGAATGTGATACCTAATGTCAATGTGCTTAGTTCTAGTATGTTGCACGGGGTTTTTAGCAATGCAAATGGCACTAGTGTTATCACAGAACAGTGGAACACTATCTAGAACAACCCCATAGTCCTGAAGTGTCTGAACAATCCAAAGAATTTGTGAGCAAGCACTAGTAGCAGCTACATATTCAGATTCGGCTGTGGATTGTGCAACTGAATTTTGTTTTCTAGAGGACCAAGCAACAAGAGAATTACCAAGAAAATGACAAGCTCTGGAAGTACTTTTCCTATCAATCCTACAACCCCCAAAATCAGCATCCGAAAAAGCTTTCAAAGTAACGGTTGAGGAAGAAGGAAGAAAAATGCCAAATTCTTGAGTTCCATGTAAGTACCTGAGAATCCTTTTGACGGCTTGACGATGTGAAGCACGTGGGAAAGCTTGAAACCGTGCACAAAGACATACGCTGAATTGTATGTCCGGTCTTGATGCCGTGAGGTACAAAAGTGATCTGATTATGCTTCTATATTCTTTTTGATCCACGGATTCACCATCTTCATCCAGTTCAACTGTTGTTGCTGTTCCCATTGGTGTCCGAAGAGGCTTGCTTTTGTCCATGTTGAAGCGCCTTAGGAGGTCTTTGGTATACTTCGTTTGATGCACAAAGGTACCCTCCTTGGTTTGCTTGATTTGCAGCCCCAAAAAGTAAGTGAGTTCACCCATCATACTCATTTCAAATTCGGAACTCATCATTGCTGAAAACTTGGACACAAGATCATGAGAAGCACAACCAAAGATAATATCATCCAATACACTTGAACGAATAATGAGTCATTGCCATGCTTAAGCACAAAAAGAGTTTTATCAACCTTGCCCATGGTAAACCCTTTTTCAAGTAAGAATGTTTTTAACCTATCATACCATGCTCTAGGGGCTTGTTTGAGACCGTATAAGGCTTTGGACAGTTTGTAAACATGATTAGGAAAATCTGGATTTTCAAAACCCGGTGGTTGTTTGACATAAACCTCCTCATCTATGTAGCCATTAAGAAAAGAACTTTTAACATCCATTTGATATAGCTTAAAACCTTTAGATGCTGCAAAAGCTAACAAAATTCTTGTGGCTTCTAATCTAGCGACAGGAGCAAAAGTTTCATTAAAATCTAGACCTTCAACTTGAGTGAAACCTTGAGCAACCAACCTAGCCTTATTCCTAACCACAACCCCATCATCACTTTGTTTATTTTTATATACCCATTTAGTTCCAATTAAAGTGTGACCTTGAGGTGGAGGTACAAGTTTCCAAACATTATTTCTTTCAAAATTTTCTAACTCTTCTTGCATGGAAATAATCCAAGATTCATTAGTGAGTGCGTGTGATATATCTTTGGGTTCAAAAGAAGCAACAAAAGCAGAATGAGCATGAGAGTTTGGATCACAAAACCTGGACCGTGTGACTCGTTCCTGCAAGCTTCCAATCATCTGTTGTGGGGGATGATCTTTGTAAAACCGTAGGGGAACAGATGTCTCACAAGCTTCTTCTTCATTAGGTTCATCGTAGATTGATGAGCTTGTGACTTGTGGGCGATCAGGACCAGCATAGGTGATAGCCGGAGCTTGTTCAATGTCCGGAGCTGGACACGTGTCAACTTCGGAACTGCCAGGCAGTATCATCGGCTCTTCTTCATCTTCGAAAATACCCTCCCCCTGATGATACGGATCTGGTCCTGCAACACCAGAGCTAGTACCTGGGCTAGCTTCATTAAAATACACTTCACAAGTCTGCACAATTTTGTTAGTGTCAAGTAAAAGCACACGGTAGCCTCTAGTATGAGATGGATAACCAAGAAACATGCCATCAATGGATCTAGGTTCAAATTTATCAAGATTACCATGTTTCTTAACAAAGCATTTGCAACCAAAGACCCGAAAGTGTGTAACACTAGGCCTATGTCCAAAACGAAGCTCATATGGTGTTTTACCTAGCTTAGCATGCAAGAAAACACGATTTGAGACATAACAAGCGGTTGCTAATGCATCAGCCCAAAATTTCCTAGGAGTTTGATATTCATCAAGCATAGTCCTAGCCATCTCAACTAAGGTTCTGTTCTTTCTTTCTTTCTACAACACCATTTTGTTGAGGTACATATGGGGAAGAAAGTTGATGATCTATTCCATTTTCAGCACAAAAGTGATCAAAAGATTTATTTTTAAATTCAGTTCCGTTATCACTTCTAATTGCCTTTAAAGATCCTGGGTGATCAATTGATAATCTGAGAAATAAAGTCCAAAAGTGACTAAAAGCTTCATTCTTAGACGCCATAAAGTAAACCCAAGATTATCTAGAATAATCATCAACAATAACAAGAACATAACATTTACCTCTGAAGGATTGAACACGTGAAGGTCCTACGGTGTCAAGATGCAAAAGTTGACATGGTTCAGTTGTCATGATCATTGTTAGAGGAGTATGTGAACCTGCAACCATCTTAGCATGCCTACAAGAAGAGCACACAATCTCTTTGTCCCCTTTAAGCTTAGGCAGCCCACGTATGTAATCAAGAGCACTAACACGCATTAGGTGATCAAACCTACATGACCAAGTCTACGATGCCAAAAATATAAGTCCTTTGAATCATTAGCAACTAGACACCTATGCTTAGAGGAAGACATATCAAAATCAGCTTTAAAAACTCTTCCAAACCGAGACATGTTAAAAATAAGCTCACTATTTGAACCTACAACTTTGCAGCGGTTTTTATTGAAAATAATTTCTAGATTTTCATCTAGCAATTGTGCAACAGAAAGCAAGTTGTATTTCAAATTTTTGACAAGTGCCACATCCTTTAAAGTGTAGTGATCATTTACTCTAACCGAACCCTTAGCAATTATAGGAGTTGAAGAATTATCGGCAAAAGTAACATTCTCTACACGTGACACAAAAGAGAGGGAGGAGAACCAATCTTTGTTACCGGTCATGTGGCGTGAGCAACCTGAATCCACAATCCAAATGCTCTCCTTCCTCAAACGTGTAATCTACATAGAAGCACAATACGTCGATGACTCAATACTGGGGTTAGTCAAAAGGCATTTAGGATCCAGTATTGAGTCACGCGACGTGCAGCAGGAAAAACACGCGAAAGTTGAGACAAAACAGCAGGTTTATGAGTCAAAGTTTGAGATTTTTTATTCTTGACTACTGACCCATAAGGTGTTACTTGTGTAGCACAAAAATCAGTAGCTCCGGAGGCAAAAACAGAAGGTCCAGAGGTAAACTTTGAATGTTTTTGACTCAAAACAGCAGGTTGTACATTCGGTTCAATGTGTGCAGCAAATTTTGCATGAAAGTTATGAGATCTAGCAACCATTCTTTCCCTTTTCTGTTGTTTAGCTAGTCTATAACAAAAATCTATGACATGACCATCTCTACCACAAAAGGTACAATGAAATTTAACTTTGTGTTCATGTCTAGATGAGCAAGCAATATTTTTATCTGAAACCGAATGAGGCAACACTCCTGCAGATTTGAAAACCACTCCTTTTAGTTTAGGAACTGTTTGAATCAAACCACTTCCTAATGACTTTACAATTTTAGGTGGATGTGCCTTAGCATGAGCATGAGAATCAAAACCTAAACCAGTTTTATCATTGCATGACTTGGAAGAATTCAGCAGCAAGTTTAGGTTCTTATTCCCATTACAAAACCGATCTAATGTCCTATGCATGTCATCAAGTTTATTAGACAGATCAAGGCAATTTTCACATGGAGTTTTTCCTTTTAGTTTGCAATTGGAACAAAATTTAACTTCATGAGAATGTAAAGCATTGTTCAATATAGAAATTTCATTCATAGCATCCTGTAGTTTCTTATCAAGATCATCACAAGTAGAACAATGCAAATCAATTGTAGAACAAGAAGCATCTTTCAAGTTTTTATCATTAAGTGCAGCAAGCTCTTTGTTCTTTTCAATTTCTAACTCAAGTTTATCAAGTGTGGAGGTGTGCGCACTTCTTAATGAGGACAATTGTTCATATATTAAATCACATGAGGAACATGCATCATCACTAGGAATCAAAGTTTTTAAACGGTTGATTTCAGATTCTAGTGATTCAATTTTAGCAGCACTATCCCTATGCTTTTTGTCCTTTTTTTAACAATAACAGTGGCACGAGAAATAGCATCACACATTTCTTCGCAAGTAGGACATACCTCTCCATTGTCGCTGTTGTGTTCTGCCTCCTCCATACATGATCTTGACTTGCCCGCCATGAAGCACAAGTTTGCCAAATCATCTTCATCTTCATCACTTTCAAAGTCTACATCACTTGAACTGAACTCTTGAAGCGCGGTGATGAAACTGTTGATCATCTTGCGTCCTATGGTACCTTTCTTCTTCTTGTTGGAATTTCCAGAGGAGGTCCGAACCTTGCTTTGTTTTTCTTCCCGGGTGGTCGGACCTGAAAGGTTAGGGCATTCTGTACGAAAGTGTCCTGTTTTACCACATTCAAAACAGCGTTGAGGTCCGAAGCTTCCTCTCCTTCTAGTTCTCACATTTTGCAATGCTTTTGAGAATCTAGTAGAGATGAGTGCCAACTCCTCTTCTGGAAATTCTTTGATCTGCTCCAGGGTTAGTGAGGACAACAAAGAAAGAGTATTGCAAGATGATGATTGGCCGGAGCTAGACATATCACGTTGTGAAACAAATGCAATAGACTTATTTGGGTTCTTACGTGCTAGGATGTCAATTTCATGAGTTTTTAGTTTAGAATAGAGTACATCTAATGCAAGAGAACTCATGACAGTAGATTCATGAATAGATGTGACTTTCATCTCCCAAATTGACATATCTAATGCACTTAGCAATTTCCTAGCATTTTCAGCATCTGAAAAATTAACATTGACACTACACAAGTTGCTGAGAATTTTATTAAAGCGAGCAAAAAGGTCATCAATAGACTCACCGGGTTGCATCTCGAAGCGCATGTATTCCTTTTTGAACATGTCTTGCCTTACCTCTTTGATTGTGTTGGATCCTTCGTGGTAGTCACAATGTGCTTTCCACACATCGTATGCAGATCGGAGGTGTGCAACACGGTCGAAGTCGCTTTGAGTTAATCCTTGTATGATCAAGTTCCGAGCCTTGTTGTTGTTGTCGACATCCCTCAGATTTGTAGCTGTAACTTGATCATTTGATGGCACTTCGTAAGGCTTGTATACCTTCTCCCATATTGCAAAGCCTTGTGCCTAGATGAAAGCCTCCATGCGTGCCTTCCAAACCTGAAAATCAATACCAGCAAACACACAAGGTTTGGCGGAGTACTTCTCTATGATGATTAGTCAAAAACACGTGCAAATCAAAAAGATTAGAGCACCGTGGCTCTGATACCAATTGTAGGGTCAAAGAGCACGTGAAAATCTACCAGAGGGGGGGAGCTGAATGGTAGATTTAAAAATCTTACGCAGCGGAAACAATTAAACCCCAAACCCTTTCGGCAGAAAAACGATCCGTTTGAAGAAATCGTGTGTGAGACTAATCTAAACGTGCTTCACCATGAAAAAAGTGATAGATATCAGATATAATCAAGTCACGAAGACAACACAAAAAGAATCACTCAAATCTGACGAGAAAAACTCAAGTTATGATCGAAAGATCAAACAATGGTCAATCTGTCCTACCCGAGAAAAACAGTTCTGGAACGCTGCAAAGAAACTCGTGTAGATCAGAAACCACAAATCCAATGACCGTGAAATTTTGAAATATGATAGACAATCAAGTTTTGAAGACAAGCCAAAAAGAATTACGTCAATTGGATCTGTAAAACTCGAGTTATGATAAAACCACCGACGAAAAGTAGTGCTGTCCAGAAATTCAACGAGTAAAACTTGTCTGGAACAAGTCGGACGAACGAGGCACAAAAGTTCCTTCAAACTACGAATTTTATTCAATAGAACACAAGAGGAACAGCCCCAAAGTCGTGCACCACGAGCTCTGGGCTCCCTTGCTTATATAACCAGCTCGAAAGCCAACTCAACTCAGATCAGAAACCTAATCCTACTCTAATCACGAATCGTAACTTTCCATAACTGCTTAGGATTCTTCTATACGCAGATAGAAGCAATCTTAAGACTTCCATACACCTTAGGAACGTATTCCACATTCCTAAACAACTCAAATTCGTGACCCACACGAAATCCTATCATAACCAACTCAAATCTTTCCATATCTGAGTCAAACCCGACTCAGCCGCAGCCTGAGTCCATAACCTAGTCGGTTGGACCTTTCCGACCAAATCTTTACGTCCACATCTCTTCATCACGTCTTGGAACCATGTAGCCACGTCCATGCACTCCATGCACACGTGCAAACATCTTCCAATGACGTCCATGATACCTTCATATGAATTGTTCTTGATTCAATCATGCTGCGCAACCTCTTGATCAGCTCAACCACAATTCCTCCTGAATTTGGTTGTTGGAACCTCATCTCCTCCCTGAGACTAGTCCAATGGATCCCGTAACAGCCATGTCTTGAACTCAAGCAGCACCTGCACATGAATAAACAACCAATTCATACGAGCCCAAGTCCTCGACTTGAGTCAAGTTAGTTCCGAACACAACACCTTACGTGAGAACCTCACATAAGCATGTTGCAAAGCATAGCAAAACGATATCAGCCATATCATCCAAAGCGCACCAAAAACTTAGTAAAAGAATACTAAGCAAACTTTCCAACAATGTAAAGCAAGTACGAAACATTGCAAATGAAAAGCAGAAGCACTGCAGTCAAGTTCTGGACCTTGCGAGAGCAACCCGGAGCTTGAGCCGGAGCTAACAAAAGCTAGTAGAACCTAGCGCCGGAGCTTACCAAAACTAGTACAACCAAGCTCCCGCCGGAGCTAATAAAACTAGCAGGACCTAGCGCCGGAGCTAACCAGAACTAGTCAGAACTAGTAAACCCAAAAGCCGGAGCTAGAAAAATCAACTCGGAGCTTAGCAAAAAACATGCCGGAGCTATCAAAGACATGTCGGAGATAACAAAAACATGCCGGAGCTAAAGACAGAACTTCACCGGAGCTGACCAAAGCTAGTCGGACCTAGCATCAAACGTAACCGGAGCTACCCAAACCAAGTCGGACCTATGGTCGGACCTTGCTATAGCTCGGAGCTAGAGTCGGACCTTGATAAAAAGGTGTTTTGGTGATATTTAAAACTTTTATCATCAAAGCCAAGTGTATTCACTACAAGCCAATGTATTCAGCACACATAGGTCTTACAGACACACTCTGCAGAGTTTGTACCTCCTTACCCACGTGTTCGTGATTTCATCACCTTCCGATGACTAAAACCTCTATTATGCCGTCTCACACTTCCGTAGGTGTGTGGCCAAGAGATCACAAAATAGCCTTTAAAAAGGGATTACTAGCCTATTTAGACCCCACTGAGGTTTCACCGGCGACGATGTCTCCAACTGAGCACATCTTCAACCAAGCCCCCCCCCCTTGAGCCATTCGGATCCCAGGGTAGTCCCACCAATCATCAACAAACCCAATCCGACTACCCCTTCCCCGAGCATCCATAATGGTCCAAATAGAACTGGCAAAGCCCTAATTAATCAGCTACGCCGCACCCATACTTGGCCTCGTGGTGGCACTGTAGTCCTGGCTTATTCTCGCATGAACCGGTCCTTAGATCTAAAGCAAGCAAACCACCATGACACCAACCCATCCACATACTAGGCTTGCTTAGATCACCCATTACCATTTCATATTAACCAGTTCATGTTAACCATAATCTCATCCATGCATAATTAAATTGAGTGGTATAGTTGTTTTCCATCCCAGTTGATTAAGCGAAGCAAAAGGTAAAAAGTCCATCTTGACTCTCTACAAGATATCCCAGGTGACAAGGGTGGTCAAACAACGCTAGTAAACTTCCTACCATAGGATTCCCATCAATTTGACACAAGCATGCAGTTTTGCAAACAAAACATTTTATTTTAAAAACAGGATCAATATGTTTCAAGGACACTCTCCTTGCTCTTACGGATGATTAGGATCAAAGCCTTCAAACTCTTGGTGCCGGAGATCCTCCGCGGCACTTTCTAGCGCAAATCCGTCTAATCCACATAATAAACATACAAGACAAGAACACAATCAAAGAGTGCAAATATATTACTCAATATGACATCACATGCATGATTTATGCAAATGCAAAGTAGAACTTGTTACTAGATTGCTTTTAATGATCAATAACTAGTTCTAATAGCTTTTAATAAGTTTATACAGGTTTGGATTCGATTAGATCAAATTCTAGAATTAATTTGATGCAATTTAACCAGGAAGATCGGACTAGTCCGCTAGGGACTGGACAAGTCCGCACTCTGCGAGATCAGCGGATTAGGGTTTTCTATATTGACGTGAGTTTGAAGATTAGGGGTTGAATTCTCGTAAGGAAAAGAGAATAGAAGGTATACCAGGTGTTTAGAACTGCAATGAATCAAGAAACTTGGAGGTAACACTTGGATCTTGGTGATCTTGGGTTGGTGATGAACTTTGAGATGAATTGGTGGTGAAGGACAAAACCTTGGTGGAGATATTGATCCTCTTTCGTTTCCTCCTCTTCTTCTTCTTGCTTGGGATCTTCTCCTCCCTCCTTGATGGTGGCTCTCCACGAACTAGGGTTTGGGTGGTTGGAAAAGTGGCAAATAGATGTCAATCCAAGGGGTGGGGCTGTTTATATAGAGGTGGAGGCTAGGGTTAGATGGATTTCGAGTTTGGGATGAGTAGAGGCCGGTTTAGAGTCCCACATGGGCTCTAAAAGAGTTAGGCACGACGTCCCTAGTCCCACTTAGCATGAAACCCAAGAAAGAAGTCGTAAAACAAAAGATCAACTCGGAGTCGCGAAATATCGGACAAGTCCGGAAAGGACCGGACTAGTCCGAAGTCGTACAGAGAGAAAATTGGACAAGTCTGGCCAAAAATCGGACAAGTCCGACTTTAAACAGAGAGGAAATCGGACAAGTCCGCTGGAACACCAGACTAGTCCGGAAAAGTCCAAGGACTTAGCAATTTTTCAAGGATTCTTGGAATATCGGACTAGTCCGCACAAAATCGGACAAGTCCGAAAGTTTCCAGTGCCAAAAATTGGACTACTCCGCAGCAAAAACGGACAAGTCCTTTTTTAGTCAGAGAGAAATCGGACTAGTCCTCAGTAAAATCGGACTAGTCCGCACTTTCCTGCGTTTTAAGTGCGGTTTTGCTCCAAACCAATTTTAAATGCTTCGAATCAATTTTAAACTCATTCCTCTTTATGTGGGTTAATGTTAAACATGTATATGAGTGTATGTAGGGCATGATGCATGAAAATGAGGGTGTTCCAAACCTACCCCCCTTAAAATGAATCTCACCCTCGAGATTCGACGCGGAAAAGAAGAGATAGGGAAATTCCTTCTTGAGATCATCCTCCGATTCCCACGTTGCTTCTTTTTCTGTGTGGTGCTTCCATTGAACTTTAGACCATCTAATAACCTTTTTCCTTGTGACTCTCTCCTTAGTTTCCAAGATTTTGACCGGTTGCTCGACATAAGTCAAATCTTCCTCTAGCTCCAATCCTTCCATTGGCACTTGTTCTTCTGGTACTCTCAAACACTTCTTGAGCTGGGAAACATGAAAGACATCATGTACGTCTGAAAGATGAGCTGGCATCTCCAACTTATACGCTACTTCTCCTCTTTTGTCCAAAATCTTGAATGGTCCAATATAACGAGGTGCGAGCTTGCCCCTTATGTTAAACCTCTTATGACCTCTCATTGGGGACACCTTGAGGTAAACAAAATCTCCCACTTCAAAGGCTAATTTCCTTCTCCTATTGTCCGCATAGCCTTTTTGCCTTGATTGGGCTGCCCTCAAGTTTTCACGAATTATTTGGACTTGCTTTTCGGCTTCTTGCAACACATCCGGACCAAATACATGAGTTTCCCCTGCTTCATTCCAGAATAAAGGTGTCCTACACTTCCTTCCATAAAGCGCTTCATACGGTGACATTTTCAAGCTTGCTTGGTAACTATTGTTGTATGAAAATTCTGCGTATGGCAAGCTTTTGTCCCAACTTTTCCCATGCTTCAAAGCACAAGCTCTTAACATGTCCTCCAAAATCTGATTGGTCCTCTCGGTTTGTCCATCCGTTTGAGGATGATATGCTGAACTAAAATTCAACCTCGTTCCCAAAGCTTCATGCAATTTTTGCCAAAATCTGGAGGTAAATTGAGAACCTCTATCCGAGACTATCTTCTTAGGGACTCCATGTCAACACACAATATGCTCCACGTATATTTTGGCCAATCGTGCAACTGTATATTTGGTCTTCACAGGGACAAAATGAGCTGACTTGGTTAAGCGATCCACAATTACCCAAATTGAGTCATACCCGGACTGAGTACGTGGTAACCCAACTATGAAGTCCATTCCAATTTCTTCCCACTTCCATTCCGGAATCTTCAACGGTTGCAATAATCCGGATGGCCTTTGATGTTCCGCCTTGACTCGTTGGCACACATCACACAATGCTACGTATTCAGCTATGTCCTTCTTCATGCTATCCCACCAATAGCAAGTCTTCAAGTCTTTGTACATCTTTGTACAACCAGGGTGAATCGAGTAAGGCGAGTCATGCGCCTCCTTTAATATTGTCTCCCGAATATGCTTTACATTAGGCACAATGATCCTCTTTCCAAGCCATAAGGTACCATGTTCGTCTTCATCAAATCTGAATTCTCTCCCTTCCTCGATCCTTTCCTTGATTTCCTTGATCTCCTCATCTGCGGTTTGTGCTTCTCGAATTTCTTGCTCCAAGGTTGGATTTAACTCCATCATCTCCATCTCATTTACAAACCCGAGGTTCAAACTTTTAAATTCCTTACATAACTCGAATGGCATCTCTCGGACTGTGAGTTGATAACTTACTCCCTTTCTACTCAAAGCATCGGCCACTACATTGGCTTTTTCCCCGATGATAGTTGATCCCAAATCAAAATCTTTGATGAGCTCCAACCATCTCTGTTGCCTCAAATTCAGATCCGTTTGTGTGAAAATATACTTCAAACTCTTATGATCCGTATAAATTTCACACCTATGTCAAAGAATATAGTGCCTCCAAATCTTCAATGCATGTACCACTGCTGCAAGTTCTAAATCATGTGTTGGGTAATTCTGCTCATGTTTCTTCAATTGTCCTGATGCATAGGCGACCACTTGACCTTCTTGCATCAATACACATCCAAGTGCTTGTCTCGATGCGTCGCACAAATCCAACCTTCTTGCTCACGTCTAGTAATACCAGCACCGGTGCAGTTATAGATCTCTTCTTCACCTTCTCAATGTTGTCCTAGCAAGATAGAGTCCATTTGAGAAGCTTTCCCCTTGTTAGCAACTCAGTCATGCGCTTCACTACGTTGGAGTAGTCCTTGATGATTGGTTAGCTTTAACATTTATTGCGACGCATCAACTCCAATGTTGACTTCCTTATCACCTGTCGATTGCTTTGTCCTTGTGGCATATTGGACCACTCCATTATACTTCCGTAGTCAATCCGTTCCAAGTGTCATGTCTGATCCTTGTGAATCCAAAACAATAAGGTTGGCGAAGGATTCTACCCCCCTTATTTTAAACTTGCTCTTGGACACACCATCTTTGTTCTCATCTTCCATACAGCTTCGTCTAAGACAGTGGATCTTCTAGTTGTGTCATTCTTCCATTGAAGTAGAGATCGAGCGAGAAAGAAAAGAGAGGTAGAACGAATTCCCAACTATATGCATCAAGGGAAACGAAGATAACCAACTAGCTATACTAGCCTAGGTGGACATGGCAATGCTAAAGCATCCCATAATCCTCTATTAAGCACACAAGCAACCAATATATACAACAAACAGCACCCCAAGCAAAAACACATCGATTCCTGAGTGCTCCTATGAGCTCTAAAGTGTCCATTCTATCTAGGCTGCATCGTACGGTCAACCTGTGGCTCTGATACCAATCTGTGAAGCCCGGTTCCGAAAATGAACCAGGCTAACGCATATGTGTGCCCAGGATGTTCAACACACATACACGAGTGCAATCACAAACGATATATAGATAATTACCACAGCACAAGATTAATTAACCAAATTTTATTACACAAACCATATTATCCTCAATTACAACCTCTAATGAATATTAATGACAAGTTCAACTAATGTAGCGGAATAAACTAATTAAGCAACTAAGCAAACTAAGTATAAGGGATAGCGCAGCTCCAATAACACCACAAGCAAAGCTGACGGAAGACACGGCCTAGAACTCCGCATTCTCACCATTAAACTCCCAATCCTGACCTGCAACTGTTGGGGGGGATGGCAAGAGTGAGTACATGTCATACTCAGCAAGTGTAGAAAGTGTGACATGTGGCTGATTCAAATGACAACAATGATAATGGCAAAGTGCTGAAAAGTACATTAAAACATTTGAAAAGCAATATATTATATGTATGTGAAATAAACCCATCGTAATCATAAGTAATACCATAATACCAGTCCACAATTCACCATCCTCATCAATAATTCCAGATTTCACCATTTGCCAATAACCATATTTAATACCAAAAATTAATCCATAACCATAATACCAACCATAACCATCCCAAATACCATCCCAATACCGAGTTCCCTCTAATCATGGAAGTTGTCCAGGTGCTCATAACTAGGAGCACAACTATCATGATAGTTTTAGACACACTCTGTAGAGTTTGTACCTCTTTACCCACGTGTTCGTGATTTCATCACCTTTCGATGACTAAAACCTCTATTATGCCGTCTCACACTTCCGTAGGTGTGTGGCCAAGATATCACAAAATAGCCTTTACAAAGGGATTACTAGCCTATTTAGACCCCACTAAGGTTTCACTGGTGGCGATGTCTCCAACTGAGCACATCTTCAACCAAGGGCCCCCTCTTGAGCCATTCGGATCCCAGGGTAGTCCCACCAATCATCAACAAACCCAATCCGATTACCCCTTCCCCGAGCATCCATAATGGTCCAAATAGCACTGGCAAAGCCCTAATTAATCATCTATGCCGCACCCATACTTGGCCTCGTGGTGGTACTGTAGTCCTGGCTTATTCTCGCATGAACCGGTCCTTAGATCTAAAGCAAGCAAATCACCATGACATCCAACCCATCCACATACCAGGCTTGCTTAGATCACCCATTACCATCTCATATTAACCAGTTCATGTTAACCAGAATCTCATCCATGCATAATTAAATTGAGTGGTATAGTTGTTTTCCATCCCAGTTGATTAAGTGAAGCAAAAGGTAAAAAGTCCATCTCGACTCTCTACAAGATATCCCAAGTGACAAGGGTGGTCAAACAACGCTAGTAAACTTCCTACCATAGGATTCCCATCAATTTGACACAAGCATGCAGTTTTGCAAACAAGATATTTTATTTTAAAAATAGGATCAATATGCTTCAAGGACACTTGCCTTGCTCTTGCTGATGATTAGGATCAAAGCCTTCAAATTCTTGGTGTTGGAGATCCTCCACAGCACTTTCTAGCGCAAATCCGTCTAATCCACACAATAAACATACAAGACAAGAACACAATCAAAGAGTGCACATATATTACTCAATATGACATGACATGCATGATTTATGCAAATGCAAAGTAGAACTTGTTACTAGGTTGCTTTTAATGATCACTAACTAGTTCTAATAGCTTTTAATAAGTTTATACAGGTTTGGATTCGATTAGATCAAATTTTAGAATTAATTTCATGCAATTTAACCAGGAAGATCGGACTAGTCCGCTAGGGACCGGACAAGTCCGCACTCTGCGAGATCAGCGGATTAGGGTTTTCTAGATCGACGTGAATTTGAAGATTAGGGGTTGAATTCTCGTAAGGAAAAGAGAATAGAAGGTATACCAGGTGTTTAGAACTCCAATGAATCAAGAAACTTGGAGGTAACACTTGGATCTTGGTGATCTAGGGTTGGTGATGAACTTTGAGATGAATTGGTGGTAAAGGACGAAAGCTTGGTGGAGATCTAGATCGTCTTTCGTTTCCTCCTCTTCTTCTTCTTCTTGCTTGGGATCTTCTCCTCCCTCCTTGATGGTGGCTCTCCACGAACTAGGGTTTGGGTGGGTGGAAAAGTGGCAAATAGATGTCAATCCAAGGGGTGGGGCTGTTTATATAGAGGTGGAGGCTAGGATTAGATGGATTTCGAGTTTGGGATGAGTAGAGGCCGGTTTAGAGTCCCACATGGGCTCTAAAAGAGTTAGGCACGACGTCCCTAGGCCCACTTAGCATGTAACCAAAGAAACAAGTTGTAAAACGAAAGATCAACTCAGAGTCGCGAAGTATCGGACAAGTCCGGGAAGGACCGGACTAGTCCGAAGTCGTCCAGATAGAAAATCGGACAAGTCTGGCCAAAAATCGGACAAGTCCGACTTTAAACAGAGAGGAAACCGGACAAGTCTGCTGGAACACCGGACTAGTCCAGAAAAGTCCAAGGACTTAGTAATTTTTCAAGGATTCCTCGAATATCGGACTAGTCCGCACAAAATCGGACAAGTCCGAAAGTTTCCAGTGCCAAAAATCGGACTAGTCCGCAGCAAAAACGAACAAGTACGTTTTTAGTCAGAGAGAAATCAGACTAGTCCTCAGTAAAATCAGACTAGTCCGCACTTGCCTGCGTTTTAAGTGCGGTTTTGCTCCAAACCAATTTTAAATGCTCTGAATCAATTTTAAACTCATTCCTCTTTATGTGAGTTAATGTTAAACACGTATATGAGTGTATGTAGGTCATGATGCATGAAAATGTTTGAACCTAGATCCATTGAAGGCATGTTTCTTGGTTATCCATCTCATACTAGAGGCTACCGTGTGCTTTTACTTGACACTAACAAAATTGTGGAGACTTGTGAAGTGTCTTTTGATGAAGCTAGCCCAGGTACTAGCTCAAACATTGCAGGTCCAGATCCATATCTGTAGGGGGGAGCATTTTCGTTGAAGATGAGCAAGAATTGGAGCTACTGCCCGAAAATTCAGCAGCTAAAGACTTTGGTTCAGCTCCGGATGTTAATTCTCAACCAGCACCGACAACCATCAATGCTGATTCAAATCATCCTCAAGTCACAAGCTAATCGATTTGTGATGAACATGAAGAAGGAGAAGCTCATGAGACATCTGTTCCCCTATGGTTTTACAAAGATCATCCCCCACAACAGATGATTGGAAGCTTGCACGAACAAGTCACACGGTCAAGGTTTTGCGATCCAAACTCTTATGCTCATTCTGCTTTTGTTGCTTCTTTTGAACCCAAAGATATATCACACGCACTCACTAATGAATCTTGGATTATTACCACGCAAGAAGAGTTAGAAAATTTTGAAAGAAATAATTTTTGGAAACTTGTACCTCCACCTCAAGGTCACACTTTAATTGGAACTAAATGGGTATATAAAAATAAACAAAGTGAGGATGGGGTTGTGGTTAGAAGCCATAAGAATTTAGCTAGCTTTTGCTGCATCAAATGGTTTTAAACTATATCAAACGGATGTTAAAAGTGCTTTTCTTAATGGCTACGTAGATGAGGAGGTTTATGTGAAACAACCACCGGGTTTTGAAAATGCAGATTTTCCTAATCATGTCTACAAACTGTCCAAAGGATTGTACGGTCTCAAACAAGCCCCTAGAGCATGGTATGATAGGTTAAAAACATTCTTACTTGAAAAAGGGTTTACCATGGGCAAGGTTGATAAAACTCTTTTTGTGCTTAAGCATGGCAATGACTCATGATTCGTTCAAGTGTATGTGGATGATATTATCTTTGGTTGTGCTTCTCATGATCTTGTGTCCAAGTTTTCAGCTATGATGAGTTCAAAATTTGAGATGAGTATGATGGGTGAACTTACTTACTTTTTGGGGCTGCAAATCAAGCAAACTAAGGAGAGTACCTTTGTGCATCAAACGAAGTATACAAAAGAACTCCTAAGGCCCTTCAACATGGACAAAAGCAAGCCTCTTCGGAAACCAATGCGAACAGCAACAACACTTGGACTTGATGAAGATGGTGAACCCGTGGATCAAAAAGAATATAGAAGCATGATCGGATCACTTTTGTACCTCACGGCATCAAGACCAGATATACAATTCAGTGTATGTCTTTGTGCACGGTTTCAAGCCTCCCCACGTGCTTCACATCGTCAAGACATCAAAAGGATTCTCAGGTACTTACATGGAACTCAAGAATTTGGCATTTTTCTTCCTTCTTCCTCAACCGTTACTTTGAAAGCTTTTTCCGATGCTGATTTTGGGGGTTGTAGGATTGATAGGAAAAGTACTTCCAGTCCTTGTCATTTTCTTGGTAATTCTCTTGTTGCTTGGTCCTCTAGAAAACAAAATTCAGTTGCACAATCCACAGCCGAATCTGAATATGTACTTGCTGCTAGTGCTTGCTCACAAATTCTTTGGATTGTTCAAACAGTTAAGGACTATGGGGTTGATCTAGATAGTGTTCCACTGTTCTGTGATAACACTAGTGCCATTTGCATTGCTAAAAACCCCGTGCAACATTCTAGAACTAAACACATTGACATCAGATATCACTTTCTTCGAGATAATGTTGAAAAAGGAAACATTGTGCTTCACCATGTAGATACCGAACAACAATTGGCTGACATTTTTACAAAACCTTTGGATTTCACTCGTTTTTGTTACATTCATAGTGAAATAGGGGTTATGCATCCTCATGGCTTAAATTGAGGGGGAGTTTTGAAACTTGGGAAGTCTATGTGTGAATCTGAAATTAAAATAATATGAGCATAGTATTTCATACATATATGACTTTGTGATTCCTTTTACATGCTGAAAGTCCTTACTACGTTACTCGTGTTATACATTTTGTAATTTTTGCCATGTCTAGTAATTGGAATAATTACTTACACTAAAATTGGTCATGGTCGAACTTTCTTGCTGTTTTGAACTTGTTACATGTTCACAAGTGCTTTTAATCATTAAGAATTAATCAAGTAATCAACTCACATGTTGAGTTTTTTATGAACAAATATAAATTGAGAAAAGATCAAGAGAATATGCATGCATCGCACTTCTTCTTTTAGATGGCTTATCATTGTACTTAGATATAAACTTGGAAGAAGTTGTGTATGACTAATACCATGTCCTTAAGCTTCTGATTGTCATGACATAGGCTTGGCTTGGTTGGTTAGAATAAGGCACATGCGCATATAATCTCTTGCAAATATCATATGATCTAAATTTATGCTTTATGCAGCAGCTAGTGTCATGCTTTAAGGTTTTGAAATAGTTAAGTTTGTGAGATCATGACTTGCTTAAATTGAAAATTACATTTGATCTCTAGCATGGCTTACACTACTTTATGTATCTCATTGATGTGATAGTGTAAGTACTTGATAGTATGACTTGGATGAGCTTTGTTTATATGTATATGTTATAATATGCTCATAACAACTAAAGTTGGAGAGATAATTTGTTTATATGCTCATGACTTGCTGAATACATTGTCAAAGGGGGAGAGATAAGCATGAAGAGAAAGAGAATATGTGCATAAGGAGAGATAATATGGGAGAATTTTTGGATTTTCTTCTCATTCTACTTTTGATTTACAAAGGGGGAGAAATTGCCTTCAAAACTTTTATGTGAATAAGCCAATGTTCGAATTTTAAATGGTGTTGCCAATGCATTCATCAAGGGGGAGATTGTAAGAACTATGTGTGTTGAATACATTGGCTTGTAGTGAATACACTTGCTTTGACGATAAAAGTTTTGAATATCACCAAAACACCTTTTTATCAAGGTCCGACTAGTTTTGTAAGCTCCGGCTTGAGCTTGGTTGTACTAGTTTTGGTAAGCTCCGACGCTAGGTTCTACTAGCTTTTGTTAGCTCCGGCTCAAGGTCCGGGTTACTCTGGTAAGGTCCGGAACTTGACCGCAATGCTTCTGTTTTTCATTTGCAATGTTTCATACTTGCTTTACATCTCTGGAAAGATTGCTTAGTATTCATTTGCTAAGTTTTTGGTGCGTTTTGGTTGATATGGATGATATCGTGTTACTGTGGTTTTGCAACATGCTTATGTGAGGTTCTCACGTAAGGTGTTGTGTTCGAAACTAACTTGAGTCAAGTCGAGGACTTGGGATCGTATGGATTGGTTGTTTAATCATGTGCAGGTGTTGCTTGAGTTCAAAATATGGCTGGTGACGGGATCTATTGGACTAGTCTCAGGGAGGAGATGAGGTTCCAACAACCAAATTCAGGAGGAATTGTGGTTGAGCTGATCAGGAGGTTGCGCAACATGATTGAATCAAGAACAATGCATATGAAGGTATCGTGGACGTCATTAGAAGATGTTTGCACATGGCAAGGAGTGCATGGACGTGGCTATATGGTTCCGATACATGATGAAGAGATGTGGACGAAAAGAGTTGGTCGGAAAGGTTCAACCGACTAGGTTATGGACTCAGGCTGCGGCTAAGTCGGGTTTGACTCAAATATGAAAAGATTTGAGTTGGTTATGATAGGATTTCATGTGGGTCACGAAATTGAGTTGTTTAGGTATGTGGGATACGTTCCTAAGGTGTTTGGAAGTCTTAAGATTGCTTCTATCTGCGTATAGAAGAATCCTAAGCAGTTATGGAAAGTTACGATTCGTGAACAGAATAGGATTAGGTTCTTGATCTGAGTTGAGTTGGCTTTCGAGCTGGTTATATAAGCAAGGGAGCCCAGAGCTCGTGGTGCACGACTTTGGGGCTGTTCCTCTTTTGTTATATTGAATAAAATTCGTAGCTTGAATGAACTTTTGTGTCTTGTTCGTCCGACTTGTTCCAGACATGTTTTACTCGTCGAGTTTCTAGACAACACTACCTTTCGTTGGTGGTTTTATCATAACTCGAGTTTTACAGATTCAATTGACGTGATTCTTTTTGGGTTGTCTTCTCAACTTGATTATCTATCATCTATCAAAATTTCACGGTCATTGGATTTGTGTTCTATTATCTACACGAGTTTCTTTGCAGCGTTCCAGAACTGTTTTTTTCTCGGGTAGGGCAGATTGACCTTTGTTTGATCTTTTGATCATAACCTGAGTTTTTCTCGACGGATTTGAGTGATTATTGTTGTGTTGTCTTCGTGACTTCATTCTCTCTGATATATATCACTTTTGTCATGGTGAAACACATTTAGATTAGTCTCACACACGATTTCTTTAACAGATCATTTTTCTGCCGAAGGAGTTGGGGTTTAAATTGTTTCCGCTGCGTAAGATTTTTAAATGTACCATTCACCTCCCCTCTAGTAGCTTTTCACGTGCTCTTTGATCCTACATATCGGACTAGTCTGGTGTCATGAAATGTCGAGGGGCTAAGGACAAGTCTAAAATTGGAGGGGACTTGTCTGATGTTGGTCGGGGGGATGTCGGACTAGTCTGTAGAATATCGGACTTGTCCGATATTGATCGGAAGGATTATCGGACTAGTCCGAACTTTATCGGACTAGTCCGGTGCGGACAAGTCTGCACTTGGAGGACTTGTCCGATCCTGGACAGAGAGACTATCGGACTAGTCCGGGGAATATCATACTAGTCCAGACTTGTGTAAACTTGTGCAGCGAGAGTGTTTTCTTTTGCTTGAGCTCTTGGGGTTTGTTTCTCCAACACACTCCATGCACAAAGAGTATTCTATTCATCTCTTGAGATCTTTTCCACTTGATTTCTCACTCTCCTTTCTTTTTGCGCTTTCTTCATAATTTCATTGAAACCTGCACTCATCTCAACAATTTTGTTAGGATATCATTTGTTTGTCATAAATCAACCAAAACCCAAAAGGTATGCCTAGATGCACTTTCAATCTCCCCATTTTTGGTGATCGATGACAACCAATTGAGATTTCACAAATATGATTAAAAATCTAGATTTTCATAAAGTGTGCATATATGAGCTTGGAACAAATTAAGCAATGAAAACATGAGACATATGTGCACTCTTTAAGGTGGGGTGCAAAACTAAGTGTGTGTAAGCAATAATCGTGATGATGATGAGGTAAAAGAATAATCATAACAACAACAAGCATATATGTCAATTTCAAAGCATAAACATAGAATGTATCAAAGCACAATCACACACTTCATAACCATGACTAGAAACATAATAAAAGCATAATGAAAGTTTTACAACCCCAACAACAGTCTTACAGTACCAAAATCACAACAAGGAGCAAAAGATGCAAAAGAGCTCTCATCTACTACTAGACCTAGTGACTCCCACTCAATCTCTCCCCCTTTGGTATCAAGACACCAAAAAGAAAGAGAGGAGGGATCTAGCAATCGCCGTCGACTCACTCCTCGCTATCGGTTCTCTCATCGTCTTCATCTTCAAGCTGAGGAGGAGGAGGAGTGGATCCACTCGAAGTGACACAACATCAAAATAGGCGAGCTCGGAGGGAGAGAGAGGCGGCAGCTCAGAGAAGTCTGAAGCTGAATCATCGGAGATAATGAGAGATCCAACAGGCTCCATCTCCAGCTTCTGACAAATATTCTTGACATTTTCCTTCACATACTTCATGTCTTCCTTCCTTGCCTTGCTCAACTTATGAAGCTTCACTTCAGCCTTTTTGCAGGAGCCAAAGATGGCGGTCAAGTACTTCAAAATACCACTAGGAGACCCCTTCTTGGAAGTAGTAGCTCCTGAGCTTGATGGGGATCTTGCTTCATCTTGGGCCCTCCTTGGAGCCTCCTCACTAGATACAGGGGATGGAGCAGTGGTAAGCACAACATATGATGGCTTTTGAGGCCTCAAGGCTGTGTGCTCAACATCCTTCACAAACTCGATTCCTACGACCTTTTCTATCATAAACATGATATAGGGCACATAGCCACAAGAACGGTTAGGGGTGCAAGAGATGTTCACCAATTATGTTGTCGATGGGGTGATCTCTTTGGATGCATTGGTGTACTCTTAGATGTGGCACTTGTGGTCTCGAATCTTCACGGTCGTCTTCTTCTCCCCCTTGATGGTTGCCCTCATTGATTTATTGATCACCTTGATCTTCATGAGGTTGATCTCATGTAGAAGCTCCCCCTTGATCATTTACCTCCAGTTGTGGTTCATCTTCTTCATTTGCATTTGGAGGTGGCACTTGTGGTCGAACATCGCCCAACGCCATCCCTATCAACGCTTGACATGGACCTTCTTCTCTATCTAGCACACATTGATCAGCTTGCTCTTCTTGAGAGCCGTTAGTCTCATCAAACACTACGTCACATGCTACTTCAACAAGTCTGGAGACCTTGTTGAAGACACGATAGGCGTAAGAGTTTGAATCATAGCCAAGCAAGAAACCTTCATTGGACTTTGAAGCCAACTTTGAAGTCCTAGGATTCTTTTTCAAAATATAACATTTAGAACCGAAAAATCGAAAATAGAATATATTCGGCTTGTTACCGGTGAGTAGTTCATATCGCGTTTTCTTGAGTAGGTGATGAAGATATAGTCGATTTATGGCGTGACAAGCGGTGTTAACCGCCTCAGCCCAAAACCAATCCGAAGTTTTGTACTCATCGAGCATTGTCCTCACCATCTCAATTAGGGTTCGTTTCTTCCTTTCAGCTACTCCGTTTTGTTTAGGGGAATATGGTGCTGAAAATTCATGCTTTATTTCTTCCTCGTCAAGGTAATCCTCAACCTGGGTGTTCTTAAACTCTGTGCCATTGTCACTTTGTATGTTCTTGATCTTCAATGAAAATTCATTTTGGGCACGCTTGAGAAACTTCTTGAGGGTTCCTTGAGTTTCTATCTTATCATGCAAAAAGAAATCCCATGTGAAGTGCGAAAAATCATCAACAATTACTAAACCGTATTTGTTACCGCTGATGCTTATGTAAGCAATTGGACCAAATAGATCCATGTGAAGTAGCTCGAGCGGTCTTGTAGTTTTCATGACATTCTTCTCGGGATGGGGTGCTCCTACTTGCTTCCCGGCTTGGCACGCGCTACAAGGCCCGTCTTTCTCAAAAACAACATCCTTCAAACCTCGGATATGATCGCCCTTAAGGAGTTTTTGAAGATTCCTCATACCAACATGTGCTAGCCGTCTATGCCACAACCAACCCATGTTAGTCTTTGCAATCAAGCATGTGTCAAGTTCAGCTTTATCTTTGTTGAAGTCAACAAGATAAAGCTTTGCCTTTAACACACCCTTGAATGCAACCGAGTCATCACTCCTTCTAGAGACGGTCACACCCTCATTAGTGAACAAGAAATTATAACCCTTGTCACATAATTGAGATATAGACAGAAGGTTATAATCTAAGGAATCTATATGTAAAACATGAGAAAGAGTGTGTTGAGACGACATCGTAATATTTTCGGTACCAAGCACCCTTCCTTGTTTGTTATCGCCAAAATAGATGCCTTCGCATGGATCTTCATTTACTTCATTTTCAACGGACATCCTTCTTTCTCCGATCATGTGGTTAGTGCATCCACTATCTAACACCCATTTTGCTCTACCGGAGGAGTAGGCTTGCAAAAACAAATTACGCCATGGTTTTAGGTACCCAAGCTTGCTTGGGTCCTTTGAGGTTAGTTACAAGTGATTTGGGCATCCACACATGAGACTTGGTGTTCCCATGACGTGGCCCAACATGTTTAGCATAAACTCTACCAAGACTTCTTTTCATGAGAACATATGATGTGTCAAAGGTTCTAAACAATAATTGTTGTTCATATGTGTTAACATGTTTGGACTTATCAACATTATTTGGCTTTCTAGCTTGAGAGGAGTTTCCCTTGACAAAGGCAATGCGTTCCTTGTTATTCTTGTGGCTTCTAGCATTTTGCTTTTCACCATAAGAATACCCAATGCCATATTTGACATTAGGAGGTCTTGTGGCCAAGTATGCACTTTGTGCATACTTGACCTTCTCCTTGTCAAATATTCCACTTCAGGAAGTATGCTTGTCCTTTGTCAAGTTTGACTTCTCCTTCAAGTTAGTGTCAATTTGAGCACATACACAAGTAATAGTTGTTTCAGATTTTAAGTGTTGATAAGGGGAGCTTGAAGAGGATGAAGGGTCACTTTGCTTGAGTGACTCAACTTGTACCTCAAGGATCTTGTAAACTTTGGTCAAGTTAGCAAGTTCATCCTTGATGATTACATTTGAGTTGCTTAACTTCAAGCAAGATTCCTTCCTTGAAGCTAACTCAAGTTCTAGTGACTTGTTTCGCTCCTTTTCAAGTTCAAAGAGCCTTTTGATCTTAAGATATTGCTCCTTTTGAAGGATGATCATATCTTCTTGGCGATCAACAAGCTCCTTCTTATCAACAAGCTTATCCATCAAGAATTTCATTTTTGCAGTAGTTTTCTTATCTAAGCCAACAAGCATATCTTCATCATCACTATAAGTATAACTATCGCTAGAGAAAGAATGCGAAGAGGAAGACTTAGTTGTTACCTTTATTTTACCTTCCTTCGCCATTAGACATGTGTCATTGTCCTTCCATGTGCCAACAGTTGGGAAGAGTGTGGATTTCTTGGTTGTCTTCTTGATGGCTATGCTAGCCATCTCCTCTTCCTATTCGGGTGAGGACTCATCATTGGAGTCCAACTCCTTTCCTAAGTGCGCCTGTCCAATTAGATTTTTCTTTTTAAACATATTCTTGTGTTGAGTCTTTGTATACTTGGTCTTCTTCTTGTTTTCTTCATAGGGACAATCAACTATAAAGTGGTCGTATTCACCACAGTTATAGCAAGCGCGCCTCAACTTAGGTCTCGATTTGTCATTGTGTCTTCCTTCATTTGATCTACCGCCTTGTCTTATTTTCATCATCTTCTTGAATTTCTCCATAAAGAGGATCATATCTTCTTCATCTATATTGCTTCTTTCTTCGTCGCTGTCCTCTTCTTATTGAGCTTCTCGAGCTTCTTTTGACATAGGCTTGCAAGTGGACTTCAAAGCGACTCCTTTCTTCTTTGTCGAGGTGTTGTCGGCAATCTCTTTGACATGTTTTTTTTTGCTTCTCCATCATCTCAAAACTGATGATCTTTCCAAGTAATTCATCCGGGGTCATTTATTGATACCCGGGGCTTTCTCAAATCATCAAACATAGAGTGACGTTGCGAGGCATGAAGGCTCTAAGAATTAGCTTTACCACCTCGTGATCATTCCACTTTTTGCTTCCATAGGCTCGAACGTTATTGATGAGAGTCTTCAACCGATTGTACATGTCTTGCCGTGACTCATCTTTTTTTTATGGCGAATCTTCCCAATTCGCCTTCGATCATTTCAATCTTGGCCTCTCGCACATGACAATCGCCTTCATGTGCAGTTTGTAATGTGTCCCATATCTCTTTTGCAATTTCGAGTCCATTAGCTTTGGTGAACTCGTATCGACTCAATGATGAAGTTATGACAGCTGCAGCTTGAGCGTTCCTATAAATCACTTGTTCTTGACTTGGTGTGAGCTCTTCATCGTCATCCGGGACATCTATTCCTGTACACACTATATGCCACAAGCTGGGGTTAAGTGATATTAGATGCATCTTCATATTTTGCCTCCACATTGAATAATCATTGCCATCAAAGTATGGGGGCTTTCCCTAGAGGAATAGACAAGTAATGATTATTGTTTGAATTTAACCGATTCATTGTTAAAAGGATATCGGGAGTAGTCGGTGTGACTACTCCCCCTTCTTCTTCTTCTTCTTCTTCTTCTTCTTCTTCTTCTTCTTCTTCTTCTTCTTCTTCTTCTTCTTCTTCTTCTTCTTCTTCTTCTTCTTCTTCTTCTTCTTCTTCTTCTTCTTCTTCTTCTTCTTCTTCTTCTTCTTCTTCTTCTTCTTCTTCTTCTTCTTCTTCTTCTTCTTCTTCTTCTTCTTCTTCTTCTTCTTCTTCTTCTTCTTCTTCTTCTTCTTCTTCTTCTTCTTCTTCTTCTTCTTCTTCTTCTTCTTCTTCTTCTTCTTCTTCTTCTTCTTCTTCTTCTTCTTCTTCTTCTTCTTCTTCTTCTTCTTCTTCTTCTTCTTCTTCTTCTTCTTCTTCTTCTTCTTCTTCTTCTTCTTCTTCTTCTTCTTCTTCTTCTTCTTCTTCTTCTTCTTCTTCTTCTTCTTCTTCTTCTTCTTCTTCTTCTTCTTCTTCTTCTTCTTCTTCTTCTTCTTCTTCTTCTTCTTCTTCTTCTTCTTCTTCTTCTTCTTCTCATCCTCAATCTTTATTTTCCCTTTAGAGGGTGCCTTCTTCCTTAGGAGCGCCTTGAGTTCAAGCTTCTCCTCATCATCATCCTCGAAGTCTTGGATGGTGTCGAGGAGCTTCTCCAACTTCTGAGTCTTTTCATCTTCAACCTTCTCTTGGTTGAAGTTCTTGTGTGCATCCTTGCTGTCCGACATCTTCTCTTCAAGCGATTAGTCTCTTTTTAAAGAGCCTTGCTCTAATACCAATTGAATGTAGCCTAGAGGGGGGTGAATAGGCTTTTTGAACTTTTGTCGGAACCTGAAACACTTAGCAACCTGATCAAACACACAAAAATTGGACTAGTTCGGTAGTGTGCGGACTAGTCTGGTGTGTGCGGACTAGATCGATCAAGTTCGATTGATGATTTCGATCCAAGTACTCTATGCAGCGGAGATTGAGTTACAAATAGAGTTTATTGCTTCAATGAAACTAGATATGACACGAGTTAACTTTAGTTTCAAAGTTTTAATGTAAGTTGAACAAGATCAAGCAAACCCTTGATTGCAATGAATAGTAAAAATAAGAGCAAAGGAAACAACGATTTTATCCCGTGGTTCAATTCCATAGAGGAAATCTATGTCCACATTGAGGAGCCCATGGAGGACTGGGTCTTCACCAACCCTACCCTCGTCGAATCGCCACGGAGGCCGATTCTCTTCCACTAATCACAAAGGGGGTAAATAACCGTGTTCAAGGGGCCTTCTCACAAGTTTAGGGCTCCCCAAGATTTACAATTCGAAACACCACCAAACACACTCGAAAAGTATGCAATGAAACAATGAGAGTGTGCGAGAGATTCAAACCCAAGAGCTCAAGACGTGTAGAACGTGTCTCTCCTTTGATCTATGGTTAATTTTCAAGGATTTGATCTTTCTTGCGTTGGATTGTGTGGAGAGACGTGTTTTCTAGGCTCTTGGAAGGTGTGATGGCGCAGGGGGTCGAGTTGGTTTGATTAGGGGCCGTACACCTCTATTTATACTAGGCTTTCCAAAGGTTGCCGTTAGGGTTTACAAAGTCCGAACTAGTCCGTGGTGGACTCCGGACTAGTCTGGTGTGTGGCATGTGGGAAACCCTAAGTGTCCTGAATTATCGGACTTGTCCGCCAATTGGCGAACTAGTCCGATTTTGTCTCTAGAGATGTTCGGACTAGTCTGGCACATATCGGACTAGTCCGGCGTGGTGAAACCCTTAGTGAGTTGAGGACAAGTCCACAGTTGGAGGACTTGTCCGATTTTAATCAGAGAGGTTATCGGACTAGTCCGGATGATATCAGTCTAGTCCAGTGTTGTGAAATTTTGAGGGGCTAAGGACAAGTCTAAAATTAGAGGGGACTTGTCCGATGTTGTTCAGGGGGGATGTCAGACTAGTCTGTGGAATATTGGACTTGTCTGATATTGATCAGAAGGATTATCAGACTAGTCTATACTTTATCGGACTAGTCCGGTGCGGACAAGTCCACACTTGGAGGACTTGTCCGATCTTGGACATAGAGATTATCGGAGTAGTCCGGGGAATATTGGACTAGTCCAAACCTGTGTAAACTTGTGTAGTGAGAGCGTTTTCTTTTGCTTGAGCTCTTGGGGTGTGTTTCTCCAACACACTTCATACACAAAGAGTATTCTATTCATCTCTTGAGATCTTTTCAACTTGATTTCTCACTCTCCTTTCTTTTTGCGCTTTCTTCATAATTTCATTGAAACCTGTGCTCATCTCAAAAATTTGGTTAGGATCTGATTGGTTTGTCATAAATCAACAAAAACCCACAAGGGGATTCCAAGATGCAGTTTCAAAGGGGCCTGCCGTCGACGAATCGACGACGATGGTGGGCGACGATGGAGCATCAAGCTCCAGCACCACCCAAGGGGCCTGCTGTCAACGTCAACACTCAGACAAAGCTCAGCGCTCCTGGAAGGGCCACACTGAGGCCAACCACTCATGCTCCCGCACTCCGCTGGGGCCCAGTCGAAGACATCCTGCGCTCAAGTGGTAGGTGTGCCCAACAACCTGGCCACACCTACCAAGGGGCCTCTAAGGGGGTTACATAGGCAGGACGTCAACTAACGACAAATCAGAAATGTCAACTGTGCATGCGTTGGTCCCTCAAAAGCTAACGACATCAAGAAAAGCTCTTCAAGACCTTACGCATCTAAGGACTTGGGGTAACAAGTTGAGAAGCACAAGACAAGCCAAACAAACACAAAGTCAAATTCATTGAAGAATATTTACAAAGGGGAGAACCCCGAATACAATGACGGGCCGCCAGCCTCAATCCCTCGCAAATTGCGTGACGACATGTTTGGCGGCATTCTTGACCTTTGTCGCTGCCGCCTCCTCGCGCTCTTCAATGGGACCATCGAAAACTGGCTCCAGTGGCAGCTCAGGGTACCGACTCCGATAGCACACCAAGACATGGGATGTCATCGCCTCCACCACTGCCCTACCCTCGGCTTCCAGATGCAGGGCCAATTGACGCTCCTGCAGATCGAGTTCTTGGGCGCAGCGCTCCGTCGTGTGCTCCCGGGCTTGGACGTCTAGATAATGTAGGAGGATTTCCTGATGCTCAGCTGAGTGTTGCGCCCGATGCCACGCCAAGTCGCTCTCCCAGAGCTCAAGGTCTTCGAGGTGGGACTGTAGACTGTCCTAATCTGCCTTAGCCCAAACCATCATAGCCTGTGCCGCCACTTATTGTTCGGCAACAGTAGCCTCCCACTCTGCAATAGCGACTTCACGGCAACCCAGAGCCTCTCGACCCTCTTCAAGGGCCTGCAGGCGGGCATCAGCTGTATCACTGGCTACCTTGGCGTCGGCCAGAATCTTTTGGGACATTGCATCCATGGCCTTCGCGAAGCGGCGCCTCAGCTCCAGCTCCTCACTCTCCCTCTGGTATTTTGCCTTCGCCTTGGCGATCCTGGACCTCAGAAGGTCCTGCTAGGATCGGAGGTGCTCGTCCTCAGCACGCTGTTTCTCCCACTCTGTGGCGAGAGCCCTCTACGCCCGATGGAGGTTGGATTGCACCAGGCTGATGCTGGACTGTGCCGAGTCCATGATGTCAGAGAGGCACTCTGGCTACACAGAAGTTATGGAAGGTCACCCGGTGACCATCCCGGGGACCTCTTCCTCCCACAGCGGTGAAAGCAAGCCACTAGTACCGGGGACCTCGTCCCCGGGGACTGAGCGAGAGTTGTAGTGCTACCTGAAGCAGCTGCGCCATCGTCACTTAGGGAACCACCTGCCGGACCAGCATCCACAGAAGCCAGGCCCTCAGCCTGCTGAGCCGACTCCAACACCGCCTCTGGCACGATGGCTGAAGGTGCCTTTAACACGGCAGCCGGAGATGCTTCACTACCACGATGCGTACGAACGCCGGAGCAGTGCTCTCCTGTACGAGCTTGGAGGTTTGCTCCACCGGTACACCCGTAGCCTCCTGGGCCGACTTCGCAACACTCCGGGACACTACATCCAGTGGTAGAGGCGTCAGAACATTTGACGTAGACCTGCAAGTCAAAATCAGATTCTGCCCAAGCTAAAAGAACAGGCGAGATAACGAAGCAAGCATTGGTAAGAATGTCTTACCAACGTCCTCGGAAGCTCCAGTGGGCCTCCACCTTTGGTGGCCTGATATTCACCAAATTTGGTCGGTGAAGGGTGGCCCGATCTTCACGACAGGAGGCTCAAGAACAAGATAACTTGCTGTAGAAACAGCGCGGATAACTAGCTTTATACCTGACCAAGGTTGGATGCGACCAAGTGACAGGGAGTATATAAACCATGAGGGTTCAGATGAGACTTAGCTTTGTAGTAGTTTTCTTAGCGAAGAACATGTCTCTCTACATCTCGTTGCATTTTTGACCAAAAGAAATGGTCGGCGAGCACTTGCTCCGTCTTCTTGGCTCCAAAATGGCCCATAAGTCCACCTGCATGAGCTTCCTGCACGAGTAAAAGTCGAGCAGAGCAATCTGGAATACAAAATTTGTTAATGCAAAATAAAAATCCATCATGCACGTGATACTTTTCCCATACTTTGCCATTACGGCACTTGGCATATGGTTCAGCAAAGTACGAATCAGTGGCATATAATTCCTTTATACTTTCCAATCCGAGAATTTTAGCACAAAGTTGTGTGAGCAAAACATAACATCGAGATAAAGCATCAGCTACAATATTGTCTTGACCTTTCTTATATTTGACAATATAAGGGAAGGACTCAATCAATTCACTCCACTTAGCATTAGTCAGTTTTAGTTGTCCCTTAATATGTTTCAATGATTCATGGTCCAAATGTATTACAAATTCTTTAGGATAAAGGTAGTGTTGCCAAGTTTCCAAACTCCGAACGAGAGCATATAATGTTTATCATGAACTGAATAATTCAAAGTCGGACCACTTAGCTTTTCACTGAAGAATGCAATTGGTCTCTTTTCTTGCATCAGCATGCCTCCAATCCCAACTCCACTTGCATCACATTCAATTTCAAATGTCTTGTTGAAATTAGGAAGTGCAAGGACTGGGGATGTTGTGAGCTTCTTCTTTAATTCTTCAAAAGCCTTTTGTTGTGCTTCTCCTTATTTGAAAGGTACGTCTTTCTTGTTCAGCTCATTGATTGGAGCAGCGATCGTGCTGAAATCTTTCATGAAGTGCCGGTAGAAACCAACAAGTCCAAGGAAGCTTCTCACTTGTCTCACGTTCTGTGGAGGCATCCATTCGTGTACAGCCTTGACTTTCTCAGCATCCACCTCCACGCCTTGTCCTGAAACAACAAAACCAAGGAAAACTACCTTGTCGGTGCAGAAGGTGCACTTCTCAAGGTTAGCGTACAATTTTTGTTTACGCAGGACAGCAAGCACGCTCTGGATATGTGCAACATGTTCTTCAAGAGTCTTGCTGTAGATTAGGATGTCATCAAAATAAACCACACCAAATTTACCAATGAAAGTTCTAAGCACATGATTCATTAATCGCATAAATGTACTAGGTGCATTGGTTAAACTGAAGGGCATCACTAACCATTCATACAATCCAAACTTTGTTTTAAAGGCTGTTTTCCACTCATCTCCTTCTTTCATACAAATCTGATGATAGCCACTTCTTAAATCAATTTTAGTGAAAAAAATTAGCACCACTAAGTTCATCAAGCATATCATCTAAGCGAGGAATGGGATGCCTATATCTTACTGTGATGTTGTTAATTGCACGGCAATCCACACACAGTCTCCAAGACCCATCTTTCTTAGGCACTAAAAGAACAGGGACATCACAAGGGGAAAGACTTTCCTGTACATACCTTTTTTCATCAATTCCTCCACTTGTCGCTGAATTTCTTTTGTCTCCTCTGGGTTGGTGCGGTATGCAGCCCTGTTCGGAAGTGACACACCAGGAACCAAGTCAATTTGATGCTCGATCCCTCTCTTAGGTGGCAGTCCTGGTGGTACTTCGTCCGGAAAGACATCTTCATATTCCTGCAAGACATTCAAAAGAGTACTCGGCAGGGTAGAGGGTAAGACATTAGTAGAAAGAAAATTGTCCTCGTACATAAGTACAAAGAACATGGCATTGGGTTCACTCAATGATTTGATATCCCCCTTCCTAGCCATCATTACTAAATCCTCTTTTCCCGGTTTCTGGGTTCCTTGCAGCTGTGGGGTTTGATTTGGCTGTGGACACTCTTCCTTACTATTTTTCTGGCTCACTCGCAAGTGGTGCTCGCTCTCGCGCTGTTTCTTTCTGATATCATCCTTCAAAATTTCTTTCGGTGTCAAAGGAAGCAGGGAAATTCGCTCTCCTATGTACACAAAAGACAGCTTGTTGGTCCTTCCAAAAATCTGGACATCACGATCATATAGCCATGGTCAACCGAGCAGAAGCTGGGAGGCTTGCATAGGCACCACGTCGCACTCCACATGATCATTGTATTTTCCAACAGAGAATGGTACATTCACAGTATGACTGACACGTAGAGCACCACAATCATTAAGCCACTGCATCTTGTATGGACTAGGATGGCGCCATGGTTTCAGTCCCAATTTGTCCACAAATTCTTGGCTAGCAATATTGTTGCAGCTGCCATTATCAACGATGATGCGACACACCTTATCTTTGATTAGTCCACGGGTATGGAACAAATTATGTCACTGCCCGTTGTCTTCCTTTTCTGCTGTTACACTAAGCACTCGTAGAGAAATAAAGCAATTATGTTCTCCTTCTTCAGGCTGGATCTCATTCCCTTCCTCCTCAATTTCTTCATCACATATCGGTCTAGCATATTCCGGATCACTCTCGGATCCCCATTCACCTTTCTCATTCAACAACATGGCCCTCTTACTTGGGCATTGGGCAGCAATGTGCCCACGGCCGTGGCATTTATGGCATACAATTTCTCTGCTTCGAGAAGAAGATGTAGCTCCCGAGACATTGCTGTGGGCTGCTGAACTTGCAGCGGGTCGCTGCTGAGTTGTTGGTGAGGACACGGTGGAGGCTGCCATCTTCGATGGAACAAATGATTGAGAAGACTTGGCTGCAGCCCCTTGAGATTGTCCACCACAATAGGAAGTACTTGACTGCTGTTTGCGCCATGGGGCAGCAATAGAATAACTGGCATAAGATTTTCCACGTGACTCTTACTGAATCTTCTTCTCTGCTCGCATAGCTTGATCAACAAGATCCTGCAATGTACGATATGGAAACATCTCCACAAAACCAGAAATTTCTTCATTAAGACCTCCTAGAAATCTTGCCATTGTTGAATCTGCATCTTCTCTTATTCCAGCCCGCACCAACAGTAGCTCCATCTCCTTGAAATACTCATCATCTGATCTCTTCCCTTGCTTTAACATTTGCAACCGGTTCCTGAGATCACGCTGATAGCTAGATGGCACGAATCGCCTTCTCATCACTTGCTTCATCTCCTCCCATGTATTGATATATCCGCGTCCCAAATCACGTTGATTCTCCTGCACTTGGTTCCACCAAGTGAGAGCGTATCCAGAGAGTTCCACCGAAGCAAGATTCACACGACGCTGAGCTGAAAGATTATATACTCAGAATATTTGATCACACTACTCAGCCCATTCAAGAAATTCATCAGGATTCTCCTTTCCAGTAAACTTTGGAATACTCAATTTGACACGAGCGATGTTATCTGGGTTGTCATGAGGACGTTGACCACGATGGTATTCCCTTTCTTCAAAATCAGCAGGCCGGCGATGATGACGCCGAACAAACATGCCACCTTGACCGAAAGGATTTTCATCATCATGAGATCCTTCTTCATGATCTTGATCTTCAAACTCTTCGTCTTCAAAATGCACGCTGCGACCATCAGCATTGCGCCTATGTGCGCGACGCCCACCATGGTAATTATTAAAATCAGCATGGCGACCACCACTGGATCCGTCAGGGCCATCACCGAAGTGATTAAATCCATGGCTGAAACCAGAATTCTCATCGCCGGACTCCTCTCAATGACGGTCCTCTTGATCACGACATGCTCGACGTCGGGAAGACGCTCATCGAGGAGCCTGCCCATGGCCTCCATGAGTGAATCAGCCATGCAACGCATCTCATCCCGTGAGACAGGGGGTTCCATATCTGAATGTGGCCTAGAGGGGGGTGAATAGGCCTTTTGAATTTCCTGCACACTTAATAAATTTGTCAAAAACTTGATGGACCGGACTAGTCCGGTTATGTGGACGGACTAGTCCGGTGTGCTGAATCTTGTGAGTTGATTAAGTGTTATTTGGGAAACTAGGTTCTTCTAGCAGCGGAAATGAGAACAACAGATTCTTTGATTTAAGATTATTGTATGAATGCACATGGAAACTTATAAGCAACTTAATTGATGTTTAGTAATCAAGTGATCTAGTGAACGAAAAGTGAAGTAAATGAGGAACAAGAGACAAGCGAATTTTTACCGAGGTTCGATCTCACCACGAGGTCTACGTCCTCGTTGAGGAAGCTCACACAGAGCCGGGTCTCCAACCCTTTCCCTCTTCAAGTCACCACGAAGGCCGACTTGATTCCACTATCACGGGTAATCACCAAGTTTGTGGGCAACCTCACACGTTGAGGGCTCCCACGAGAATTACAACGAATAGGCGATCAAATACACTTGAAAGCATTACAATGCAGAGTAAAAAGTGTAGAAAGATCAAACCCCAAGAGCTCACAACGAAGGAATGACGATCTCCCAATCCCGAATCCAAATGTTCTAATGATTTGACTCCTTTTTGCACCTTAGATGTGTGGGGAGATGTGTTTTAGGCTCTTGGGATGAAGTGGCGGCACTAGGGTTTGTGTTTGCAGCAATATTCGACGTTTGTATTGTTTGGAAGGCCGTGGATTATCTATTTATATGGTTTCCAAAAAGTTACCATTGAAAAACCCTAACACCATACTAGTCCGGTGCAAGTCCGGACTTGTCCGGTCACAGTGTACTTTGAAGTCCAGAAAGTCTGCTGGACTTGTCTGGTCCAAGCTCAGACTAGTCCGGTAATGTGTGAACGTGGACTTCAAAAATTTCAACGGACTAGTCCGCGGACTAGTCTGATCTCCACGGATGGGAGACCCCAGAAAGTTCAACGGACTAGTCCGGTGGACACACGGACTAGTCCGGTCTCCCAATATGAGAGACTCCAGAAAGTTCAACGGACTAGTCCGGTGGACACACAGACTAGTCCGGACTCCCAATATGAGAGACTCCAGAAAGTTCAACGGACTAGTCCGGTGGACACACGGACTAGTCCGGTCTCCCAATATGATAGATTCCAGAAAGTTAAACGGACTAGTCCGGTCCATGATCGGACTAGTCCGGTGCATTGTGAAAGTTAGGTTAATCTTAAACCCTTACCCCAGCGCAAAGTTGTGAGCTCTTGGAGTGTGTCTTTCATACACTCGCTATACATTTAAAATCTAATTTGATCTTCCAAGCTCCATCAAAGTATCCCTCTTTGGCACCACTCCATTTTTCACCTTTTTTGTGTGCATCGAGCTATTTCACTTGTTTGTCCTGCAATCATCTCAATAGATTCATTAGGATCTCATATGTTTGTCATCAATTAGCCAAAACCCACAAGGGATATCCTAGATGCACTTACAATCTCCCCCTTTTTGGTGATTGATGACAACCGTTTGAGATATCACAAATGAGAGTAAAATATTGATTTTCATAAGGTGTGCACATATGAGAATAACGATAAATCCACAAAAAGCTTCTCACATATGCACAAACCTTATGGTGGGGTGCCTAACAGGTGTGTGATCAACAAAGTGTGATGAAATAAGGATAATCAACAATGAGCATAAAGATGATCATTCAAGCAACAATAAGCATCACACATAAGAAAAGAAATAGTGCATTACAAGGTTCTAAAAACAAGTACATGTCCTCGATCACAAAAGCATAAGGACTACCACTAGGGATAGTCTCAAACTACTAGTCTCAATCTCTCCCCCTTTGGCATCAAGGCACCAAAAAGGGAAAAATTGAGGGGAATCACTCATCGCCGCTCTCTTCTTCAGTTTTAGTCCGGTCATCGTCTTCACCACCATCATCATTTGTCGTAGCAAGATCTTCCTCGGAGTCCTCAAAGGCGGGCGGAGATCCAACCGGCTCAATCTCCAGCTTGTCACAGATAGCTTTGATGTTGGCATTGACATATTGTTGATATTTCTTCTGCCTGACTTCAATCTTGCGGCAGCAGGCAAAGATAGAGGTGAGCATTTTGAGAAAACCATCGGAGGATTCATGGACAGGTGTAGAGCCAGGAGGAGCAGCTGCAAATCTTGTGGCATTCACATCCCGAGTTTGTTTAGTCCTCCTCTCATCTTCAGGGGAGGAAGGTGCATTAGGAGCTGAGGGTAGAGTGTACTTGGTGGGCTTTTGCGGCTTTAATCCCGTATGAGCGACATCCTTGACAAACTCAAGTCCCGTCGCTTTCTCAATCATGAACATGATGTACGGGGCATACCCGCAAGATCTGTTGGGAGTGATTGAGAAGTTCACAATGTCATTGTAGATGTACTCAAAGACATTGAATGGTCTCCTTCCACTAATGACCTTCATTAGGGTCCTCAAGGTTCCTTTTATAGTCCCCGCATCTCCATCTTATGGGGCTATTGTCTTCCTCAAGATTCTGTTGAGGACCAAAAAGAAGGGCTTCAAATATTTTCTGTTGGGAGGCACATAGGGCATCCTTGTGTCATAGAGGAACTTGAGCTCATCCTTCTCCAAGGGATGCAAATTGTGGATGACAAGATCATGATCCAGAGTATGTTCAAGGTGAAGAATTCTTGCAAACTCATCATAAGTAACACAATACTTTGAACCATGGGTCATCAAAGTAAGTCTAACTCCATCACCCCAAGCAAAGTAGAGGGTAGAGTAGAATTGGGTGATGATCTCATTGTTCCATTCATTCTCAAAAGAAAACTGTTCCTTCAGTCCGTGCCTCTCCAGGGACTCAACCACCTCACGGAAGGCAGGATATTTCTTCGACTGCATGTACCCATTGTTCACCCATTGACTCTTCACAACGGGATTCTTCATCTTCATGTACACATGCTCGTACTACTCGACATGAAAGTTGCTACAAAATCTTTTGTCAGAGCATTGCCGAGGTTGATTATACACATTAATCTTCCTGAAGCTATCAGCAAGCTCACCCCCTTTTCCGGTGAAATCTTCACTGGAACGCTGCCTGTTGCAGTGACTTGGGATTTTCATCTTTAGGGGCCCAATGGGTCTGCTAGCAAGCCCCTTCCCTTTGTTGAGAGTCCTCTTTGGCCCTGAGGAGCTCTCGCCAGCTTTTCCTTGGGCCTTCTTAACAACCACCCTCCTCTTCTTGGGTAAATTGTCGTCGGAGGGTGGAGAGTGCACATTGACATCATGTCTTTTCTTCATGTACCTCTCCTTGGCTCTCCTCGCCTTATCACGTTCAACTTCTTCATCAACGTGGAAAGAACTATTATCTGAGCTTGAAGACATCGTGCCTAATAAGGAGTTCATGGATTAGATAAGAATGAACCAAGGATCGAGGTCAAATTAGGGTTCAGATGTAAGATACCGGACTTGTCCGGGTTCAGAGTGCGGACTTGTCTGGCGTACCAGACTTGTCCGTCTCCGAGCACCGGACTAGTCCGGCCCGGCTAGAACCCTAATGATTTCATTGAATTCCAAAACTTCTATATAAGGATACAAAATGACATGGAGGTGGTAGGAATACATCTATCAAGCCAATGCATAACCTTGGAATCAAAGGAAACGAGCTAGAATGAGAAAAGTTGAGATTTTAGTTTTAGGGTGAAATTTACCGAGATTTGAAGATGCGCGGTGAAGGAGCAAGAGTTTGTTCGGATGATTCCAGAGGGGAGAATCCACTTGACAAGGAGGGGATTTCCCACGGAGAAAGCTTCGATTTGAGGGCTCAACTCGAAGATCTCTTTGGGGGCTAGGGTTTAGGAGGGAAGAGGAGAGGTGAGGACTCAACTCGAAGTGGAGGGAGGTTTGAAATTTTGATTTGGGTCGGCCAGCTGCTTATATACGCGGCCGACCGGACTAGTCCGATCAGAGGACGGACTAGTCCGATTCCCCTGGAAAACCTAGTAAAGAGAGATTGTCCGGACTAGTCCGGTGGCAAACCTGACTAGTCCGGTGCCCCTAGAGAACCTAAGTGTTTAGAGATATTTAATAGTGATCCAAGGACAAATTTTGCAAATAATCTTGGTACTTATGACCAGAAGGCAATCAACAATTAAAAGTGGTCATAAACTCCAAGATTTTCATTAAAATTAGTTTTCTTAGAAGAAAAAGAGGTGAGGCACAATTTTTAATAAAAAAATGCGATGTTTGAAATTTCAACCAGGTATGCAACGTTTCAAGCCACATTTTGAGAGTCAAGAATATTAAGTTTATTTCTAAGCTCACAAAACCTTTTCTCATCTAATGGTTTGGTGAAAATATCTGCAAGTTGTTTTTCAGTCCTAACATGTGAAATAGCAATGTCACCTTTTAATGAATGATCTCTAAGGAAATAATGACGGATATCTATGTGCTTAGTTCTTGAGTGCTTTACAGGGTTGTGTGCAATTTTTATAGCACTTTCATTATCACATAGAAGCGGGATATGGCGAAGATTGTAGCCGTAGTCCCTAAGAGTCTGTCGCATCCAAAGTAGTTGTGCGCAACAACTACCGGCTGCAACATACTCTGCTTCCGCTGTGGAAAGAGCAATGGAGTTTTGATTTTTAGATGACCAAGAAACTAGGGACCTACCAAGAAACTGACAAGTCCCTGACGTGCTCTTTCTATCGACTTTGCATCCTGCATAGTCGGCATCGGAATACCCTATCAAGTTAAACTTGGATCCTTAGGGATACCAAAGGCCCAAGTTGGGTGTGTGCACAAGATACCTTAGGATTCTTTTTGCAGCAATTAAGTGACACTCATTAGGTGCGGATTGAAACCTTGCACACAAGCAAACACTAAGCATAATATCTGGCCTAGATGCACATAAATAAAGTAAGGAACGGATCATGGACCGATATACCTTATGGTCCACATTTGGACCGTCTTCATTGAGGTCGAGATGTCCATTAATGTCCATGGGTGTCTTGATGGGCTTGGCTTTGTCCATATTGAATTTCTTGAGAATGTCCTTTGTATATTTGGTTTGGCTTATAAATGTACCTTCTCTTAGTTGCTTCACTTGGAATCCCAAGAACTTCAATTCGCCCATCATTGACATCTCGAACCTATCTGTCATAATTTTGCTAAATTCTTCACAGAAAGATTTGTTAGTGGATCCAAATATAATGTCATCAACATAAATTTGACATACGAATAGATGATCATCACAGTGTTTAGTGAAAAGTGTATAGTCAGCTTTGCCAATTTTGAATCCATTTTGAGTCAGAAAATCTCTAAGGCACTCGTACCAAGCTCGAGGAGCTTGTTTGAGGCCATAGAGAGCCTTACGCAGTTTGTAGACATGATCGGGATACTCTTGGTCTTCGAATCCTGGTGGCTGCTCCACATAAACTTCCTCCTTGATTGGACCGTTTAGGAAAGCTCTTTTGACATCCATTTGATACATCTTAAAATTATGGTGAGTAGCATATGCCAATAAAAATACGAATGGACTCAAGTCTAGCTACATGAGCGAAAGTTTCATCGAAGTCCAAACCTTCGACCTGAGAATAACCTTTGGCCACCAATCTCGCTTTATTTCTTGTTACTACTCCATGTTCATCTTGCGTGTTCCGAAAGACCCATTTGGTTCCAACGATGTTCACCTTTGGTCTCTCCACCAGCTGCCACACTTCATTTCTCTTGAAGTTGTTCAACTCCTCTTGCATCGCCATCACCCAGTCTAGATCCCTTAAGGCTTCTTCTACCCTGTATGATTCCAGAAAAGACACAAAAGAATAGTATTAATAGAAATTTGCAACTCGAGATCTAGTAGTTACTCCCTTAGCAATATCTCCAATGATATTATTGACAAGATGGTCTCTTTGCACACTCTGATGCACTCTTGGGTGTGGAACTTGTGTTATTGCTTGTTCTTCATTATCTTCGTGTTCATTGTCTCCCCCCTAGATCATTGCTCCCATGATTATCTTGATATTCTTGATTTTCCTCATCTTGATCTTGTGAAAGTGCTCCCCCTTGATCATTGCCTCCGTGTTTAGGTTCATCTTATGCATTTGAGTCGAATGTTCGCTCTTGTGGTAAGATATCACCAAGTCCCATTTTCTTCAGTGCTTCATATGGAGCTTCCTCTTTATCTAGCACACACTTATCAACTTGCTCCACTCGTGATCCGTTAGATTCATCGAACACTACGTCACGTGCTACTTCAACAAGGCCGGACACCTTGTTGAAGACACGATAGGCGTAGGCATTCGATTCATAACCAAGCAAGAACCCTTCATCGGACTTCGAAGCGAACTTCGAGGCCCTCGATTTCTTGTTCATAATAAAACATTTACAACCAAATACTTTGAAATAAGAAAAATTAGGCTTTTTATCGGTAAGGAGCTCATATGGAGTTTTCTTCAGTAGTCGGTGGAGATATAGCCGATTCGTAGCATGACAAGCGGTGTTCACCGCTTCTGCCCAAAAGCGATCTGATGTCTTGTATTCATCCAACATAGTTCTAGACATTTCGATCAATGTTCTGTTCTTCCTTTCGGCCACTCCATTTTGTTGAGGGGAGTAGGTTGCCGAGAACTCATGCTTTATCCCTTCTTCATCGAGAAACTCTTCAACTTGGAGGTTCTTGAATTCTGTCCCGTTGTCACTCCTGATGTTCTTTATGGTTGATGAGAATTCGTTCTGAGCTCTCTTTAAGAACTTCTTGAGGATCCCCTGAGTTTCTAATTTATCATACAAGAAAAATACCCAGGTAAATCTTGAAAAATCATCAACAATTACTAAACCGTATTTGTTACCGCTGATGCTGGTACGAAATTGGACCAAAGAGATCCATGTGGAGGAGTTCCAACGATCTTTCGGTATTCATCACATTCTTGACGGGGTGTGGTGCTCCGACTTGTTTTCCTGCTTGACAAGCGCTGCACGGCCTGGCTTTTTCAAAATTCACATCCTTAAGGCCACGGATGTGACCACCTTTTAGAAGTTTTTGCAGATTTCTCATCCCAACATGGGCTAGCCGTCTATGCCACAGCCATCCCATGTTGGTCTTAGCAACCAATCAAGTGTTGAGTTCGGCTTTATCTTTGTTGAATTCAACAATATAAAGCTTGCCCTTCAACATTCCCTTGAATGCAATCGAGCCATCGCTTCTTCTAAAAACGGTCACACCCTCATTAGTGAATAAACAGTTGTAACCTTTGTCCCATAGTTGAGATATTGACAAAAGGTTATAATCTAGAGAATCTACATGTAAAACATTAGGTAAGGTATGTTGAGAGGATATTTCAATGTTACAGCTACCAAGGACCTTTCCTTGGCTGTTGTCTCCAAAGTATATGCCTTCACTTGGATCCTTGTTATACTCATACTCCACAAACATACCTCTCTCTCTGGTCATGTGATTTGTGCATCCACTATCTAGCACCCATTTAGATCCACTGGAGGAGTAAGCCTGCAAAAAAGAATTATTCTTTTGTTTTAGGTACCCAAGCTTGCTTGGGTCCTCTTAGGTTAGTCACAAGAGTTTTGGGCACCCACACACAAGTTTTCAAGTTCTTGTGGCGTGGCCCTGTATATTTAGCAATGAATTTTCCATGTTTGGCTTTCATAAGAACATATGAAGCATCAAATGTACAAAACAATATTTGTAACTCAGATTCGTGGGGTCTTTCTTTAACAAAGACAATTCTATTCTTAGAATTATTAGGAGTGGACATGTGTTTGTTTCTGTCCAAACCAAGGCCATCTTTGACATTAGGAGGTCTAGTGACCATATATGCACTGCGTGCATATTAGATCTTCTCCTTATCAAAGATGCCGCTTGGAGAGGCATGCATGTTATGAGAAGTTGAAGTATTAGAAATAACATTCTTCTTACTAGAGCAAGTGCAAGTTCCGATTGTTGTCGAACTCATATCTTTGGAGGAAGGGCTCTTGGAGGAAGAGGAGTTACTTTGCTTGAGCGGCTCAACTTGCACCTCAAGGATCTTGTTAACTTTTGACAAGTTAGCAATTTCTTCCTTGATTGCAATATGCGAGTCTTCTAGCTTTGAGTAAGTTTTCTTACTCAAGGCTAGCTCAACCTCAAGCGACTCGTTCTTCTCTCATTCAAGCTCGAGAAGCTTTTCAACTTCTTGATATCTCTTCCTTTCACGGATGAGCATATCTTCTTGTGGTTAAGAAGTTCCTCCTTTTCAAAGATTTTGTTCGACAACATTTCCATTTTCTTTAGAGCAACTTTACTTAGTCCTCTAAACATTTCTTCATTATCACTAGAGCTATCAAAGTCATCAATAGAGGAATTTAGCGTAGGAGGAGTGAGTTGTACCTTTTTCTTGCCTTCCTTAGCCATAAGGCAAGTGTGGTTGTTCATATATCGTCCTCCCATATTTGGGAAGAGTGTGGCTTTCATAGTAGGTTTCTTGACTGTGATAGTGGCTATCTCTTCTTCTTCATCGGAGGAGGACTCGTTGTTTGAGTCCCACTCCTTGCCAATATCAGCTTGATGGGCTTGTCTTCTTTTTCTGAAAATTTTCTTTTCTTGAGGTCTTGTTTCCCTCTTCTTTTTATTTTCTTCATAGGGGCAGTCTACCATGAAGTTACCATACTCTCCGCAGTTGTAGCAAGTGAGTCGAGCCTTGGATTTTCCTTTATCCTTGCTCTTGCCTTCATTTGAGTTGTTGTCGTGTCTTCTTTTCATCATGCGTTTGAACTTCTTGATAAATATTACCATTTCTTCATCATCAAGATCAGTGCTCTTGTCGCTTGTATGCCCATCGTCTTGGTCTTCACTAGTTTCCTTAAGTTTGGGTCTGCACGTTGCTTTGAGAGCAACTTCTTTCTTCTTGGAAGAGGTGAGTTTGGCTAAGTCCTTGACGTATTGAGCCTCTTTCTCCATCATTTCATGATTTATGATCTTCCCCAATAACTCATCTGGAGTCATTTTGTGAAATCCGGGGCTTTCTCTAGTCATCGAGCAAAGTGTAACATTTCTTGGCATGAAGGCTCTAATCATTCTCTTGACCACCTCATGATCCATCCATTTCTTACTTCCATAGGCACAAATTTTGTTGATGAGTGCCTTCATCCGGTTGTACATGTCTTGAGGTGATTCACCTTCTTCAATAGCAAATCTCCGCAACTCTCCCTCAAGCATCTCGATTTTAGCTTCACGAACCGACCTATTTCCTTCGTGAGCTGTCTTGAGTGTATCCCAGATTTCTTTTGCACTTTCTAAGCCATTGATCTTGGTGAATTCCTCTCTGCTTAGTGATGACATGATCACGACGACAGCTTGTGCATTTCTATGAATCTCTTGTTCTTGTTCTGGGGTGAGTTCATCATCCGTGTCCGAGATATCTATGCTAGTGCAAACAATGTACCACAGACTAGGATTTAGGGATATTAGATGCATCTTCATGTTGTACTTCCACATGGTATAGTCACTTCCGTCAAACCGTGGAGGCTTTCCCATAGGAATGGAGAGATAGTGATTGTTTGAATTGAGACGGTTGTAGTTGTAAGGATATCGGGAGTAGTCGTGATGACCACTCCTCGTCGTCTTCTCTTCTTCTTTTCCTTTTTGTCCTAGCAGTTTCTTTCTCAGGAGTGCCTTTAGTTGTCGCACTTCTTCATCATAATGTGGGCTTTCTTTCAGCACATCAAAGGCTTTAGCTTCTTGTTCTTCCTCATTGATGTTCATCTTCGAGATATCGTTGTTCTTCTCACAGGCCATTGATCTCTCCGAGACGTGAGTCTTGTTGGCGGAGAACCTTGCTCTGATACCAATTGAATGTGGCCTAGAGGGGGGTGAATAGGCCTTTTGAAATTCCTGCACACTTACTAAATTCGTCAAAAACTTGATGGACCGGACTAGTCCGGTTATGTGCACGGACTAGTCCGGTGTGCTGAAACTTGTGAGTTGATTAAGTGTTATTTGGGAAGCTAGGTTCTTCTAGCAGCGGAAATGAGAACAACAGATTCTTTGATTTAAGATTATTGTATGAATGCACGTGGAAACTTATAAGCAACTTAAATGATGTTTAGTAATCAAGTGATCTAGTGAATGAAAAGTGAAGTAAATGAGGCACAAGAGACAAGCGAATTTTTACCGAGGTTCGATCTCACCATGAGATCTACATCCTCGTTGAGGAAGCTCACACAGAGCCGGGTCTCCAACCCTTTCCCTCTTCAAGTCACCACAAAGGCCGACTTGATTCCACTATCACAGGTAATCACCAAGTTTGTGGGGCAACATCACACGTTGAGGGCTCCCACGAGAATTACAATGAAGAGGCGATCAAATACACTTGAAAGTATTACAATGCAGAGTAAAAAGTGTAGAAAGATCAAACCCCAAGAGCTCGCAACGAAGGAATGACGATCTCCCAATCCCGAATCCAAGTGTTCTAATGATTTGACTCCTTTTGGCACCTTAGATGTGTGGGGAGATGTGTTTTAGGCTCTTGGGATGAAGTGGCGGCACTAGGGTTTGTGTTTGTAGCAATATTCAACGTGTGTATTGTTTGGAAGGCCGTGGATTATCTATTCTATTTATATGGTTTCCAAAAAGTTACCATTGAAAAATCCTAACACCGGACTAGTCTGGTGCAAATCCGGACTTGTCTGATCATAGTGTACTTTGAAGTCCAGAAAATTTGCCGGACTAGTCCGGTCCAAGCTTGGACTAGTCTGATACTGTGTGAAGGTGGACTTCAGAAAGTTCAAAAGACTAGTCCGCGGACTAGTCCAATCTCCACGGATGGGAGACTCCAGAAAGTTCAACGGACTAGTCCGATGGACACACGGACTAGTCCGGTCTCCCAATATGAGAGACTCCAGAAAGTTCAACGGACTAGTCCGATGGACACACGAACTAGTCCGGTCTCCCAATATGATAGATTCCAGAAAGTAAAACGTACTAGTCAGTCCATGATCGGACTAGTCCGCTGCATTGTGAAAGTTAGGTTAATCTTAAACCCTTACCCCAACACAAAGTTGTGAGCTCTTGGAGCGTGTCTTTCATACACTCCCTATACATTTAAAATCTAATTTGATCTTCCAAGCTCCATCAAAGTATCCCTCTTTGGACACCACTCCATTTTTCACCTTTCTATGTGCACCGAGCTGTTTCACTTGTTTGTCCTGCAATCATCTCAATAGATTCATTAAGATCTCATATGTTTGTCATCAATTAGCCAAAACCCACAAGGGATATCCTAGATGCACTTACACTATCACCATGGTGTCTACCATGAACACTTGAATCTGAGTCTGCCATGTTAGGAGCAGCAAGAAAAAGAAAAGAATATATATATATATATATATATATATATATATATATATATATGTGGACACACTTGATCTCACCTCTTACTTACCCAAGTTCTTGCCTGATCTCAAGAACTGTGATGGTGCTGGTGTGACAGCTTCAATGGAGGTGGTAAAAAGGCTGTAAGGAGTACAAATCAAAAGTCCCGGTTCAGGTTTTTGGTGGAGCTATAGGTGGCTGAACAAGGAGGGCTACGGTACTGCCAATCAAGTGAAGAAGATGTGCTCAAAAGATAAAAAATTGCTGCTATCAAGATTACCAACAACTTGGATATGAAAACTGAAAATTTCAACACCCAACCGTAACGCAAAATTCTTCAGAATCTTTTCGCTTGTACTTTTTTTATTACTGTATTCTTTTTTTTACTCTTCTTTTTTTTGGACTCTTCTTTATTTTTTAAAACTAACAGGGGTGCTGATTACAAAAGATATAGGTAAACGGTGGTGACGAGCAACTGGAAGAACACAAACACAAGATAACAGTACCGTCAAAAGGGCTATAGTAATTTTTTTAGGCTTTGGAATATGGGACAAACAAATATATGTAAAAGATAAACACAGGGATGAATATGTGGATGGTGAAAACTATAACAGATTGAAAAAAGGTGCGAGGGTGGGTGATAAAAAAATTGAACCTACCGTGACAACGATAGCTCTGATTACCACATGATTATCAACGAATTTGGTTCGGCGAAGGGTGGCCCAATCTTCATGAAAGGAGGCTCAAGAACAAGATAACTTGGTGTAGAAACAGCGCGGATAACTAGCTTTATACCTGACCAAGGTTGGATGCGACCAAGCGACGGGGAGAGAGACACCGAACTCGCGAAGACTTCGACTCGATCTCCGAACGACCGCAAAACCACAACCGGAGCTAATCCACACAAGACGGGGCAGCCGTACTGGAACCCGCAGAGCACAAATTAGTGGATCTCAGAGATCTCTCCACAAGTTCAAGAAGAACAAGGAATAACAAGGGTTGAGTAAGACACTCAAGCAGCTCAGCTGCAAATATCACTGGAATAATCTTAATTCATCAAAAAGTTCCCTTGGCTTACAAAAAGAGGGGTATTTATGACAACAACTAGTCTAAAAATAGATGTGAACTGAAAAATCCACGTGGGAAGGTGGAAGGCCAACTGACTTGATCATTCATGCAGTGGTCATCAATTTCCCGCATGTCTTCTGGCCTTTTGAGTGGTCTTCAATGTTTTAATCATAACTTCACCTAGGGACATCCAAAAGACATGGTACCAGATGCGTTGGAAAGCTAATTTCATAACCTTTCACACCATGTGTAGCATGCTTCACGAAATATTGTAGAGTGATACAGTTTCTCATGGAAACTTGGATATCAGGCTCACTATTGATCTTCTGAATAATCTGCACCAAAAGCACTCGGCTGCCAAGCTGGGAGCTCTAAAGCGCTCGGCACTTAGTGGCATTAGAAAGTTGACTTCAACACCTTTCCAACAAGTACTCATGGACCTTCAAAGCTTCTATGTATCAAGAGATATGACTATTTCTTCATGATAGTTCTGCCAGGCCGAACTGGTTCGACGTAGTTCTCCTCTCTGGTTCAGTCTCGGCGTGTCCTTGTCATCCTCCTTGGTGAACCTGAGTAATTGAAACATCTACAATTTAGGAAGTATAAAATTCTCATTAATAAATGGAATTTCACAAAGTAGCGCGTGCACCTCTTATTGTAGCTGTTTAGCTCGGCTACGAGTAATTGGTCCATCGAAAACATGAGCTGGTGCAGCTTGACTTGATGATTGTTCCATCTTGCTTGATGTAGTCGGTATACTTGATGGTTTGGTCGGTGTGGGCATATCATGGCCCGGAAGATGCGGTCCCTGATGATGGCGTGGCAGGCGAGGTCGTTCCAGTCGGGCCTCCACCGAAACTACGGGTGACGCCGCCACCCTGCGTTAGCGTATCTCCGCCGACTCCAACGGTGCCACTTCTGGAGCCACCTCCCATGCTGCTGTCGATGTTGGCCCATGGCCTCTTGGCCTGAGGCTCCATAGGCGTAACGCTCCCGGAGCCCCCTGTGGCACCTTGGACTGTGCTGACGGCGGGGATGCTAGACGGTGTGCCGGCCGCAGATGTTGGTGGAGCCACCGCTTGACGGACTAGGCCTCCCTCCGAAGAACCGCTGGCACCCGATGCTGAGGAGGGGCGCGCCAGGGGACGTCGACTTGGAGCGAAGACCGCCTGCGGCAGTGCCTTCAGCGATGACTGTGACACCCTCAATTTTAGCATCATGCATTGCATAAATTTTCATGCAAGAAACATTGGTAGAACAAAAGGAAAGAAAAAGAAAAGATAAAACATATATATAAAATATGTGTAGTTAATAAGAAAAGTGAAGAAAGAATAAAAAATATATAATAGGAAATAAATATAAACAAATGGAAACAAAAAATAATATAAATAATATAAAACAAATGTATATGAAATCTAGAAAAAAGTTCCGGAACCTTCCGGAAGATTCTGGGGGAAGCTTTGCTGCTACCCAGAACCTTTCGGGCAAATAGTGCCCGCCGTGCGAGAGCCTGGCGCCCGAGCCGAGCAGCTCCAGGTGTGCCCGTGCGCAACGCGCGCCCCACGCACCGAACCAGCCCGCGCGTCCACGCGGGTTGGGCCCAAGGCCGAGCCGATCGCCGACTCGATGAGTTGTGCGGCACCGGGACTCGGTGCCTCGCCTCCTATATAAGGAGCCATAGGCTGTGTCTTTTTTTTGACTGAAACTATTTCAGCACCGCCGCAAAAGAACCTAGCGCCGCCAGAAAACTAGAGGCTGTGCCAGAGAGAAAAAGAGGAGAAAAAAGGGAGAAAGAAGAGGAAAAGGAGGAAGGTGACATCGTCCGCCGGAGATTGTCATGCCGCTGTCTTCGTGGTGCCGGAGGATCGCTGTGCCGTATACTTCGTCTACACTACTCCTCCATCCCGCGATCTTCAAAGCTGCCGCATATACGGTAGGATACATTTTCCAATACAGTTTTAGCGACGTATTAGATCTAATAATCGGAATTTAATCATAGTTGCACCATCTATTTATTTTTAGCAACATTAATTCTCGCTAAAACCCCGTAAACTCCCATGAACACGTATGAACTAGTTGCATCTAATTAATAAACAACCGTAGTTAATTAATTGTTGAACTTTGCATGCATTAATGTCATTGCATATTGATTAATATGTGTGCATCGTGTTGATTTGTATATATTTTCTTGTATGTGTGATCACGAGTAGAGGGACATGCTCAAGAGGCCGTGTACAAGGATTTCCAGAACCAAGACTTCGAAGCGCTTGAGCAACCCCATCCGTCGGACCAAGGCACGTGTCTTTGATTATATTGATCCCATTTTATTAAATGTTTGTTTGCAAAATTGCATGCTCGTGTCAATATGATGGGAAACCCATACGTAGGAGTTTACTAGCGTTGTTTGCCACCTTGTTGTCGGGATATACATGATGAGTCGGGTATGGGTGTGACACCCAATTCTGAGAATGAACCAAGTGAACGCATATGTGTGCCCAAGACGTTCAACACACATACACGAGTGCATTCACAAAAGGATATACAGAAAATTACCACAGAACAAGATTAATTAAGCACTCTTATTACACAATTCATAATATCCTTGAATACAAGCTCTAATCAACATTAATAACAAGTTTGAACTAATGCAGCCGAAATAACTAAAATAAGCAACTATGCAGCTAATCAATAAGGGTATAGCGCAGCTCCAATCAACACCACAGGCAAAGCTGACAGCAGACACGGCCTAGAACTCCGCATTATCATAGTTATACTCCCAATCCTGACCTGCAACTGTTGGTGGGGGGGAATAGCAAGGGTGAGTACATGTCGTGCTCAACAAGTGTGGGAAAGTATGACATGCAGTGGATACAAATGACAAATATAATAACGGCTAAGTGCTGAAAAGTACATTAAAACAATTGAAAAGCAACATATAGTATGTATGTGAAGTAAACCCATCATAAACCATGCAGTTACCATAATACCAGTCAACATTTCATTACCCTCATCCATATACCAGATTTCTCATTACCATTAACCATATACATTGCTATAAACCATAATACCATCCCATAACCAGTACCAAACCATCCCAATCCCAGGTTCCCTCTAATCATGTAGGTCATCCAGGTTCTCTTAACCGGGAGCACGACTATCATGATAGTTTTAATACTCTGCAGAGTTCATACCACTTTAACCACGTGTTTGTGATTTCATCACCCGTCGGCGACTAAAGAACCTTCCTTATGTCAATTACACTTGCTTTGGTGTATGGCCATGAGATCACAAAATAGCCTTTACAAAGGGACTACTAGCATGTACGGACCCAGTGAGGTTTCACGGTGGCGATGTCTCTAATTGAGCACATATTCAACCAAGGGCCCCCTATTGTGCCATTCGGATCCCAGGGAGTCCCGCCACAAAACAAAACCCAATCCGACTACCCTTCCCCGGTGCGCCAAATGATCCATGCAAAACTAGCAATTTCCTAATTAATCAGCTATGCCGCACCCATACTTGGCCTCGTGGTGGCACTATGGCCCCGGCTTATTCTCGCATGAACCAGTCCTTAGATCTAAAGCAAGCAAAACCACCATAGCATCCAACCCATCCACATACCAGGCTTGCTTAGATCACCCATTGCCATATCATATTGATCAGTTCATATTAACCATAATCTCATTAATGCATAAGTAAATGGTATAGTTGTTCTCCCATCCTAATTAATTAGGAGAGGTAAAGGTAAAAAGCCCTTCCTGACACTCTACCATGTATTCCAGGTGACAAGGTGGTTAAACAAAGCTAGTAAACTTCCTATGTAAGGATCGAAACGCCCAAGAGGGGGGTGAATTGGGCTTTCTTTCAAATTTTAAGGTAATTAAAAGCTGACAACTTAAAGCCCAATTCCCTATGAGATTAATCTATGCAATCAATGTAAATTAAAGTTGCGGAATGAAGATTGCATAAATGTAAAAGGGAGAGGGATGCAAACGCTCAAGGGACACGGAGTTTATCCCATGGTTCGGCAAGATCACAAGGATCTTCCTACATCCACGTTGTGGCACCCACCGAAGGGTTTTGACACTCCCAAGTCACCGAGACAAGGGGGTCTTCACTATTCTTCTCCATTCGCCAACCTTGGCAAGGTGGAGCTCAAGCCTTGTACACTTTGAATCCTCCGGGCTTCCACAATCCTCTTGGCAAGCTCCGGAAGTCACACACACCAAGGGACACTCCCTTATGGCTCTCACTACACTAGAGACTCCAATCACCTAGAATGGAGGCACACAAGCACTATCTCTAGCTAGTTCTAGCCTATCTCTTGGTGTACAAATGATGAACAATGATGTGAAAGTTGTAGCTCTAGGTCTTGAATGCTCTAGGATGTGTAGAGTATGTCTGGGCATCAAGTCTCTTTGATTTTACAGGTTGAAGGGGTATAAATAGCCAGCCTCCACGAAATAGCCGTTGGAAAAGTAGGCTGACATCACTTCTCTGTGAACACCGGATGATCCGATGTCTCCCCTTCAGTTAACATTGGTCAAAGCCAAATTAGCTGATGTCACTGTGTCAGATATGACCGTTATTAGACCGATGTTGACTTGTCTTCTCGTCGGATGATCCGGTGGCTCTTTCTCCAGAATTTTGCTTGATCTTGAAGCTTACTGGAGTGATCGACCGATGTATGTAGTTCTGCACATCGGATGATCTAGTGCTTCACTTGTTCCAATGGTATTGCAAACTGTGATGATGGACTGATGTCACTGAGCCACTCACATCGGATGATCCGGTGAGTGCATTTGTCTGAGGTCTTCTTCTTCTGTTGACACAACTCGACCGATGCAGTCAACTCAACAAACATCTGATGATCCGGTGTGTTCAATCTGTTGACTTCGAGTTGTTTTGAGTTGTTCTTTTGGAAATTGAACTTGTGACCTCTTTGACACTTGATTGAAGTGTTGTTTTGATAGTCTTCAAGTATCAAGTTAGAGCTTTCACTTCTTGTCTTCGTATGATTCGATTTGATCTCATTTGTTGGTTTTATATGGGTCTCCAATGTAATATTGATTTCATTTGGTTGAGTGTTATTGGGACCTTGCATCCACAAATTCATTAGTAATATCGAATGGTTGTCATTAATCACCGAAATCGTACCTCATGGGGCCTAGATGCTTTCAATCTCCCCCTTTTTGGTGATTGATGACAACACAATAATTTAAAGTGCAATAATAATGAATTTGATGATACGATACTCAAGTAGATATGCAATGAATACAAGATAGGACACATTAAGCTTGTAGAAATCAAATGAAATTAAAGGCGCAAAAAGCTCAATTGATCATAAGCGGAAGAAATTAAAGGCGCGAAAAGCTCAATTGATCAACACCATAAGCGGAAGAGTGCTTAATAAAAAGTTACATAAGAGTACTCAAGCACGAATACAAAAGATAAACACACGAGAATACAAAGAGCAAACTCCCACTCCCCCTGAGACTACTACTACCACTCCCCCTGACTCCTCTACCTCTTCTCCCCCTTTGGCATCAAGACACCAAAAAGGGGTCAGAGAACCTACAGACCCTGAGAGCTGGGCGCGATGACGAACTGGTCACCGTCGCAGTCGTCGGAGGTGGAGTCGCCGGTCGTAGGAGATGCCAGGGCGGAGGAAGCTAGGGGGTCTGCTGCCGGTGCTGGAGGAGAGGAAGCAGGTACTGGAGGCGCCGGTGGAGCTGGAGGAAGTGGAGCGCTCACCACGGATGCCGGCGTCTGCTGGAACAGAGTCGTCGCTGGCAGAGGTGAGTGAATCGGTGCGCTGGGTGCCAGAAGTGGTGACATACTGATCGAAGGAATAGGAGTGTTGGGCACCTGAGCAACACCTGGAGCAAGTCCCAGGCCAGGCTATTGTGGAGGAAGGGCGATCCTGGTCTGGGTGTAATGGTTGGTGATCAACCCTAGGATCCCCATCATGGTTTGCTGGGTCTGCTGCTGCTGGTCGAGGGTATGCCGGTGCATTTGATCAACGAGGTTTGTGAACCGGTCCATATCCTCTCGCCTCTGTCGGGCGATCTCCAGCTGAAGCTCCTGCTGCTGCCTCTGAAGCTGTGCCAGGTGAGCAGCCTGCTCTGCCCTGGCCTGCTCAGCAGCGAGCCTGTCCTGGCGCTGCTGCTCTATCATCTGCTGGAGTAGTGTCGACAGCTCTGACGGCTGTGACACCTGCGCCTCGGACACAGGAGGTGGAGTCGATGGTGGAGCAGCTGAACCTCCTGCCTCTGCATTGTGCTGCCTCGGTGAAGGAGGAGGAGGAGGGAAGTACTCCTCGACACTCTCATCTGTGTCGCTCTCGGACCAGACGTGCTGCAGATCTCCTCCTTGAGCTTCCGCCTCAGCTAGTCGCTCGTCCTCTCTCTCAAGGTCAGACCAGTCCTCCTCAGTCAGCATCGCCCTGACCTGACGCTCAACAGGGCGGCCAAGGCGGCGGTCCCCTGGAGCTGGAGCTCGGTAGTGTGCGAACCGAGACACACTCTCGTCAGAGAGACGATCGTGTGCGGCGGACCCCTCGGGAACCATCATGGTGAGCAGGTAGCTGATCCAGTGCCCATATACTAGCTGCCTCATCATGCCCACTCCATCTGTGATGACATCCTCCATCTCGCAGATAATGATATCCACTATATCAAAGTCCATCCCGTTCATGATGTAGAACAGGATCGTCTACTGGAGGCTTGTGAATCCCTCTAGATAGCCGGACCTCGGCAGGAGAGAGCGACGCAGGGCAAGGTGCACCGTGCGCGCTGCAGGAGTCAACAGGGCCGGAACTCTTGGCTGGTCAGGAGAGAAAGTGGGTCCAAAGAGTGATCTGATCTCCTCCAGAGCAGGAGCCACTCCTCCAGTGAGCGGCCTCCTCGGCGGGTCTGCCTGACCGTAGACCCTCTCATGTATGCAAGTGTCGTGCAGGTCTACTCCAAGCAACTGTCCCAACGTCTGCCTCGACAGGTGGTAGTGCTGACCCATGAACATGAAGTCAATGGATCGTCTGCCCTCAGAGACGTAGAGGGTGGCGTAGAACACGCGGACCCAATCCTCCACATAAGCACTCCGCTCATATGACAGCAACTGCACCAGGCCCCTGTACCTCTCAAAGAACGGCCTGATCTCTGTCCCTGCGGGTACTTCAAGCTGAACCCAATCCATGTAGTTGTGTTGGAACAGCTTGTGGCCACGGCGTCTGTAGGTCTCGTAGAGAGACGCCTGTGTGACCGCCCAGAACCGACTGTCCACCATAGCTTCCCGGGGCTGCGGGTACCACTCCTCAAGCAACACACTCCATCTGAGCTTCCGGAGTTGCTTGGCCTTCATCTTCCGGTAGTCCGTGAGACGGACTCCCTCACCGACACGGACTGTCGTGTCCATCTCGTAGATGGCCCTCTCGGCTTCCCTGTCCTCATGACGGTCAGCAGCCATCGGTCTCGGACGAGGAGCAGCCTCGGTGTGACTCCCACGCGTCCGGGCTGAGCGCCGGCGGACGAGAGGCTCAACCGGCTCCTCTTCGGCCTCGGAGTCGTCGATCACGGGAGGTTGCCTGGAACGAGCCTCACGGATCCTCAGGGACCCTCCTCGGACACGCTCATGCTCCTCGGCGACGCGAGCTGCCATCAAGGCCTTCTTCTCCTCCTTGGATAGTTTCTGCTTCTTCGCGGCGGGCTCCGCGACGGCCTTGCCCTTGTTCTTCCGGTCGCGAGCCATCGCGATCACGAGATTGCACGGAGTCGACGACGGGGCGTGAAGATCGACGGGTCGGGAAACCCTAGCGAGGTGGCCGGAGAAGACGGCGTCGCGAGGGAGAGGTGGCGGTGCGAGGGAGATGGTGGTCGGCGCTTGGGCGCGGTGGAGAGGTGTGGAGACGGCGGCGCGGCGCTTGGGTGCGGTGGAGAGGTGTGGAGACGGCGGCGCGGCGCTTGGGCGCGGTGGAGCGGTGTGGAGACGGCAGCGCGGCGCTTGGAGGTGAGGCGGCGCGGGTGGAGCACGGCGAGCGGGGGCGGCGCTGTGGGCGGCGGCGGCTGGAGACGGCGGCGGCGGCGCCTAGGGCGGCGGCGGCGGCGGCTGCGTGCGAGGGAGAGGCGGCGGCGCGGTGGTCGACAGACGGAGGAAGAGGCGGCAGCGCGCGGGTGAGTGAGAGGTCGGGGAGAGAGAAACACGGCAGCGGCACGCGGGTTTAAATAGTGGACCCCAAACCCTAGCCGTTATTTTAACACCGGATGGACCGATGCTGGATAATATGAACATCGGTTGAATGCAACAGTAAGGATATTCAAGAATTGCTGTTGACACCGGATGGACCGACTTCTAGGGTTTTGATCATCGGTCAAATAGCACAGTAAGGGTGCTCAAAAGAGTGATGTAGACATCGGATGATCCGACGTTAGAGGGAGTAAACATCGGTTGAATTGACCACAGCTCCAGAAGAATGAACATCGGATGGACCGATGTTTTTCGGAATGAACGCGTCGGATCAATTGAAATTTTGACTGAACTGGCTCTTGAAGATTGGACCCCTATTGGTCTGATGAGGGATTGGCTTGGGCATTAGATAATCCGATGACAACAGAACAGAAACATCCCATATATGTCCTTTGACCAAACAAACAATCGAAGAGAAACACATGTCTTAGGACCTTTTGGGCAACCCCTTACCCCTCAAGAAGCTAATATGCCAATAGCTTGGCTAGGCCATAACGCAAATGGAACACCGAGAAAAATGGAGGAAAAAATCCAAATAAAATGTAAGGCCCATGCTTTGTGAGGTAGAGTATGAAGACTTCTATCTCTTTGAAGCATGTTCCTCTAGGCATTAACGTACCTAACATTTTGTTCTTTCCACCTTATATGAGTTGAGATATTGTATTTTAAACAAGTCTCCTTCTCATGAGGTGGGTTCCCCTTTGTGACAATCTACCGTATGCAATGCCAAACAAGTTATAGTGCAAGAAATTAAATGAGTGCAAGTCTATATGGCAGAGATCATGCAAGGCATAAAATAAATTTATCTTGCCAAGTTTAAACCTTCCAAAGGCTTCCTCAGGGAAAACTATTTCTAGCTCACCCCTATCCTTTGGGAGTTAGACAAGACCTATATGATATGCATCCTTACATGAACATGGCAACTTACATGACGTTAGATGCATCTAGCACATTTAATTCACTTCTAAGTCTAGAAAAGGTTTTCTCATCAAGTGGTCTTGTGAAGATATCCGCCAATTGTTCTTCGGATCTAACACCTTGCAAAGAGATGTCTCCTTTAGCCTCATGATCCCGCAAGAAGTGATGGCGAATATCAATGTGCTTAGTGTGGGAGTGTTGAAAGGGGTTTCTAGCTATCTTAACCGCACTTTCATTGTCACAAAGGAGAGGCACACAACCAAATTTAATTCCAAAGTCCAAAAGGGTTTGCTTCATATATAGAATTTGGGCACCACATGCACCGACCGCTATATACTCCGCTTCCGCGATGGAAAAAGCCACGGAATTTTGCTTTTTGCTTGACCAAGATACTAGGGAGCGCCCAAGTAAGTGGCACCCACCGGAGGTACTCTTGCGATCCACACGGCATCCGGCAAAGTCTGAATCTGAGTATCCCAAGAGATGGAAACTAGCGTTCTTGGGGTACCACAAACCTACACTTGGGGTATGCTTGAGATACCGAAGTATCCTAAAGACCGCCTTCTTATGCGATTCTTTAGGTGCTGCTTGAAAGCGAGCACACAAGCACACACTAAACATAATATCGGGCCTAGATGCGGTAAGGTATAAAAATGAACCAATCATGGAACAGTAGTGAGATTGATCAATAGGTTTACCGTCCAAGTCCGCGTCGAGATGACAATTTGTCGCCATTAGAGTACTTCTTGTGCTACAATCTCCCATCTCAAATTTCTTCAAGAGGTCCTTGGTGTACTTCTCTTGGTAGATGAAGGTCCCCTCTTGAAGTTGCTTGATTTGAAAACCAAGGAAGAAGTTGAGCTCTCCAATCATTGACATCTCGAATTCCCTAGACATCATGGTGCCAAACTCATGGCTAAGAGATTTGTTAGTTGAGCCAAAAATGATATCATCGACATAAATTTGACAAATAAATAAATCCCCGTCGATGTCCTTGGTGAAGAGTGTGGTGTCCACCCTCCCGATCTTGAATCCTTGCATGACCAAGAAATCCCTTAGACGTTCATACCACGCCCTAGGTGCTTGCTTGAGCCTGTAGAGCGCCTTGTGTAACCTATACACATGGTTAGGATTCCTCGGATCTTCAAACCCGGGAGGTTGCTCAACATAAACAAGCTCGTTAATATAGCCATTAAGAAAGGCACTTTTAACATCCATTTGATAAAGCATTATATTGTGATGTGAAGCAAAAGCAAGGAGTATACGAATAGCTTCTAACCGAGCAACCGGAGCGAATGTTTCTCCAAAGTCTAGTCCTTCAACTTGTGAAAAACCCTTGGCCACAAGTCTTGCCTTGTTGCGGACCACAACGCCATTCTCGTCTTGCTTGTTGCGGTACACCCACTTCGTTCTGATGACGTTCTTGTCCTTTGGTCGCTCCTCCAATACCCAAACTTCATTGCAGGTGAAGTTGTTGAGTTCATCTTGCATGGCCATCACCCAATTTGGATCTTGGAGTGCTCCCTCTATATGAGTGGGTTCTACACACGAAACAAAAGAGTAGTGCTCACAAAACGAAGCGACATGGCGAGAACGAGTACTTACTCCCCGTGACGGACTTCCGATGATTTGATCAATCGAATGCGCCTTGGAGATGCGTCCATGCCTCATTAGTGATTGTGAAGCACTTGGCGATGGTGAAGCATCTTGCTCGTCTTGTGGTTGGACTTGATCTTGGACTTCTTCTTCTTGTTGTTGGTGTTGTGTGGCTTGTGAATCTTGCATTGGCAATGGATCATCTTTCTATTCTTCTTCATCAACTTGAGGTGCCATGGAGGTGTTGATGTTGGAACTTGATGCTCCCCCTTGATCATGGCTCTCCTCAACTTCGGGCTTGATGTCTCCAATGGTCATGTTTTTCATGGCTTCTCGTAGAGGCTCATCATCTATATCATCATGACCAAAATTCTCCTCTTGGGAGCCATTAGACTCATCAAACTCAACATCACAACTTTCTTCAACTAACCCGGAGGTTTGGTTGAATACTCGATATGCTTTTGAGTTTGACGCATAACCAAGAAAGATACCAACATCACACCTTCTTTCAAATTTACCGAGCCTTTTCTTGCGGTAGATGTAGCACTTGCACCCGAAGACTCGGAAGTAGGAGATGTTGGGCTTTCTCCCAATGAGGAGCTCATATGGGGTCTTTTGAAGTAGTCGATGAAGATAGACCCTATTTGTGGCATGGCACGCCGTGTTGATTGCTTTGGCCCAAAACTTCTCCGACGTGCCATAGTCATCAAGCATTGCTCTAGCAAGGGTGATGAGAGTCTTGTTCTTCCTTTCGACACCGTTTTGTTGAGGGGTGTATGTGGCCGAAAACTCATGCTTCACGCCTTCACGATCACACCACTCCCCAATGTTGTAGTTTTTGAACTCGGTGCCATTGTCACTCCGGACCTTGATGATGGGAAGTTGAAATTCCCTTTGAGCACGTTTAGCAAAGGTCTTGAAGACTTCCGGAGTTTCACCCTTGTCACCTAGAAACAAGGTCCAAGCATATCTAGAATAGTCATCAACAATAACAAGACAATAGAAATTACCACCAAGACTTTGATATGTGGACAGTCCGAAGAGGTCCATGTGGAGTAGTTCAAGCGGCTTGGAGGTTGACACCATTGTCTTCATTGGGTGGTGTGAAGCAACTTGCTTCCCGGCTTGACAAGCGCTACAAATCTTGTTCTTCTCAAACGTGACGTTCTTCACACCGGTCACCATCCCAAGCTTGAACGACTTCTTAAGCTTGCTCATCCCGATGTGAGCAATGCGTCGATGCCATAGCCAACCCAAGCTTGTCTTAGTGAAAAGACAAGTGGTCAAGCTAGCATCCTTGTTGGAGAAGTCCACCAAGTAAAGATGTCCATGCCGAAAACCTTAGAAGATTAGTTCTTTGCTTGATTCACTAGTTACTACAACACCATTCTTGTCAAAGGTGCACGTTAGTCCAAGATCACATAGTTGTGCAATGGAAAGTAGATTGAAACTAAGTGACTTAACATATAGTACATTAGAAATGGACAAATCATGCAAAATAGCAATTTTACCTAAACCAATTACCTTCCCCTTTGAGTTGTCACCAAAGGTGACTTGTTCATGATTATCGGGGTTCTCTATGGTGGTGAACATACCATCATTGCCGGTCATATGTTGAGTGCACCCGCTATCGAGTACCCAATGCTTTCCCCCGGCTTTGTAGTTCACCTACACACATGAAGTTAGTTTTTGAGTTTAGGCACCCAAGCCAACTTAGGTCCTTGTATGTGTGATACAAGTGATTTTGGGACCCAAAGTTGCTTGGGGAGCTTCCCCTTCATGCCCTTAATGTCTTTGCCGATGAACCTTGCCTTCACCTTGCCACCTACCTTGATCAAGAGATAGTGGTAATCATTGAAGGTAGATTTGTAGTTAGGAGGCAATTTGGGAGAAGGACGGTTGGGAAGAGGACACTCCCTCGTGTGATGTCCGGTGACCTCACAATGTTGGCAATAGGAACCAACTTCTTTGATGAAGCTCGTCCTAAGCTCCGGTGAGGGCACCTTCCCTTTGTTGAGCACCGGGAATGATCCAAGTCCTCTCTTGTTGAATCCTTTAGCTTGTTGGTAGAGGATTTCCTTGTGCTTGTCCTCCCCCTTAGAAAGTCTTGCCACACTAGTGCGGAGACTTTCAATCTCGTCCATCAACTCCTTCTCCCTAAGGCTTGCTTTCAAAGGCAAAGACTTATCCAAAATATTAGTGGCATGTGAAGTAGTTGATACTTTGCCATCAAGGGTTTCCTTTTTCATGTTTTTCATTTTTAGTTCAATTGCTTCATAAGCACGGTTAAGCACTTCATGTTCTTGAACCAAGTCATTGTGCTTTCCCAAGAGTGCTTGGTTTGCCAAGTCAAGCTCATGATGATCAAGCTTGATTTGAGTATTTTCCTCCTCGATTTGCTTGACATGAGTTTTGAGCGTGTCATGCTCTTTAAGTATGGTTACATACTTGTCATGCAAATCGAGCTTCGCACTCTCAAGCTTAGCACAAGCTTGTTCAAGTGCCTTAACCTTGCTCTTTTCCCTTTTTATGATGACATGGTATTCATTAATCATAGATGCTAATTCATCGGGGGAGAGCTCATCATCATCATCGCTAGAGTCGTCACGTACCTTAGTGTTACCTTTTGCCATGAGACACATAGGAGGTGGATGAAGAGGTGAGTTGTCCTTGTCGACGATGGCAAGGCCCGCCAAGTTTTCTTCATCTTCACTCTCTTCGTCGCTTGATTCTTCATCCGTGATCCACTCATTGGCCTCGCACATGATGACTTTTTGAGGCCCTCTTCTCTTCTTTGGAAAGAGCTTGGTCTTCTTGCCTTTGTCAAATTTCTTCTTTCCAAAGGAGCGCTTGGGCTTGACCTCTTCTTCATCTTCATCACTTTCTTCTAGCTTTCGATGCTTTCCCTTGTGGTTGTCCTTCCTCTTGTCCAGTCTTGGACAATCATATGATATGTGGCCTTGATCACCACAATTATAGCATGTCTTGTTTTCATCTTTTCTTGGGAAGAAGGCTTTCTTCTTGGGATCAAAAGAGTATCCCTTCTTTGCGATCTTGGAGTTTAAACATGAAAATTTCCTCATCATCAACGCAAGCTCGTCATCGTCCTCTTCGCTTGTTGCTTGCTCTTCTTCACTTGAGCTAGGCTCAACCACTCTCTTCTTCTTGGGAGTTGTCTTCTTGGTTGAAGCCTTGAGAGCAATGGTCTTTGACGATGACTCCTCCATCATTCCAAGTACGCTCATCTCATGAGCATGAATTTCTCCAATGAGCTCCGAAACTTCAATGTTGTCAAGTGATTCTTTTTGGAGCATTGAATTCATAATGTTGTACTTGGGCTTGGGTAGAAGCATGAGGATCTTGCGGTTGATAAGTCCCTTACCAAGAGAAGCAATGTCAAGTGCGTTAATCTCCTCAATGAGCACATTTAAACGAGAAAACATTTGGTTAACATTCTCATGAGGAAGCATTTTGAATTCATCATACTTGGATTTAAGCAAGTGATATTTGAGTTCTTTAACACGAGATGAGCCCTCATGTATTTCAATTAAACATGCCCAAATTTCACAAGCTTTCTCTTTACTAGCAATTCTAGCAAGTACGTCTTGACTTATGCATTCATATATAGCATTTCTAGCTTTAGCATCCCATTTTAGTTGGTCACCAACATAATTAAGATCTCCAAACCCCGCATGGGTTGCTTCCCAAACTTCGGGAGCAATAGCCTCTAGGTAGGCACGCATGCGTGCTTTCCAATAGGCAAAGTTCTTGCCCTCGAAGGTAGGAACCGAACCCCCATTCTTGGCCATTTTAGCTCTCTAGCGGTGAGGCTAGAATGATCCAAAGAGCAACAAGGCTCTGATGCCAATTGTAAGGATCGAAACGCCCAAGAGGGGGGGTGAATTGGGCTTTCTTTCAAATTTTAACGTAATTAAACGCTGACAACTTAAAGCCCAATTCCCTATGCAATTAATCTATGCAATCAATGTAAATTAAAGTTGCAGAATGAAGATTGCATAAATGTAAAAGGGAGAGGGATGCAAATGCTCAAGGGACACGGAGTTTATCCTGTGGTTCGGCAAGATCACAAGGATCTTCCAACATCCATGTTGTGGCACCCACCGAAGGGTTTTGCCACTCCCAAGTCACCGAGACAAGGGGGTCTTCACTATTCTTCTCCGTTCGCCAACCTTGGCAAGGTGGAGCTGAAGCCTTGTACACTTTGAATCCTCGGGGCTTCCACAATCCTCTTGGCAAGCTCCGGAAGTCACACACACCAAGGGACACTCCCTTATGGCTCTTACTACACTAGAGACTCCAATCACCTAGAATGGAGGCACACAAGCACTATCTCTAGCTAGTTCTAGCCTATCTCTTGGTGTACAAATGATGAACAATGATGTGAAAGTAGTAGCTCTAGGTCTTGAATGCTCTAGGATGTGTAGAGTATGTCTGGGCATCAAGTCTCTTTGATTTGACAGGTTGAAGGGGTATAAATAGCCAGCCTCCACGAAATAGCTGTTGGAAAAGTAGGCTGCCATCACTTCTCTGTGAACACCGGATGATCCAATGTCTCCCCTTCAGTTAACATCGGTCAAAGCCAAATTAGCTGATGTCACTGTGTCAGATATGACCGTTGTTAGACCGATGTTGACCTGTCTTCTCGTCGGATGATCCGGTGGCTCTTTCTCCAGAATTTTGCTTGATCTTGAAGCTTACTGGAGTGATCGACCGATGTATGTAATTCTGCACATCGGATGATCTGGTGCTTCACTTGGTCCAATGGTATTGCAAACTGTGATGATGGACCGATGTCACTGAGCCACTCACATCGGATGATCCGGTGAGTGCATTTGTCTGAGGTCTTCTTCTTCTGTTGACACAACTCGACCGATGCAGTCAACTCAACAAACATCGGATGATCCGGTGTGTTCAATCTATTGACTTCGAGTTGTTTTGAGTTGTTCTTTTGGAAATTGAACTTGTGACCTCTTTGACACTTGATTGAAGTGTTGTTTTGATAGTCTTCAAGTATCAAGTTAGAGCTTTCACTTCTTGTCTTCGTATGATTCGATTTGATCTCATTGGTTGGTTTTATATGGGTCTCCAATATAATATTGATTTCATTTGATTGAGTGTTATTGGGACCTTGCATCCACAAATTCATTAGTAATATTGAATGGTTGTCATTAATCACCGAAACCGTACCTCATGGGGCCTAGATGCTTTCATCCTATCATAGGATTCCCATCAAATTGATGCAAGCATGCAGTTTCAAAAACAAAACATTTATTGTTGAAACTGGATCAATATGTTCAAGGACATTTGCCTTGCTCTTGGGCTTGGTTGGGGTCAAAGCCTTCAAATTTCGGGTACCAGAGGTCCTCCGCAGCACTCTCTAGCGCAAAACCTTCCATTCCGAGCGACAAACATACAAACCACACAATTCAATCAAATAATGCTCATATAGTACTCAATATTACATGACATGCATGATTAATACGAATGCGAAGCAAAACTAGTTAATGAGTTATTAATAATGTTTACTAACTGATTCCAGTGCTTTTTAACAAGTTTCGACAGATTTGGAATTGATTCGAGTTGATTTGGAATTAATTCAACACCATTTAGATTCAGAGGCTGGACAAGTCCGGTTTCAAGGGTCGGACTAGTCCGCCCTGGATAGACTGCAAATTAGGGTTTTCTTGATCTATGAGAATTTGGAGAATTGGAATTGAATTCACGTGGAAAAAGAGAAAGTCAAAGGTTTACCACGTGTTTAGAACTCAAAGGATCATGAATTGAGGATGAAACTTGAATCCTAACAATCTAGGGCTGATGATGAAGAGTTGAAGGTGAATTGGCGATGAAAACGAAAACTCGATGGAGATCTTGATCACTTGATACTCTTTCGTTTCCTCTTCTTCTTCTTCTTCTTCTTCTTCTTCTTCTTCTTCTTCTTCTTGCTTGGGATCTCCTTCTCCCTCCTTGATGGTGGCTCTCCACGAACTAGGGTTTGTGGTCTTTCAATTGATGCAAAAGGATGTAATGTCAAGGGGTGGGGTTGTTTATATAGAGGTGAAGGGCTAGGGTTTGACGGATTTTGACTCTACGGTGGGTGGAGGCCATGTAGGGGTCCCACATGGGCTCCACAGGGGTTAGACACGATGTTCTTGGGCCCAATTAAGGTAAATACCCAATAAAAAATTGTGGAGGAAAAGATTGAATCCAAGTCGGGCACACGGGACAAGTCCTTTGAAGGGAGCCGAACTAGTCCGATGTTGGACAGAGACGAAAATGGATAAGTCCGATAGAAGGTCCGGACAAGTCCGGTCTTGTCCAGAGAGGAAAATGGACAAGTCCGGCATAGATTGGACAAGTTTGGGGATTTGACAACTTATTCGAAAACCATACCAAATATCAGACTAGTCCGCAGTCAAACACGGACAAGTCCAGAACGGAACAGAGGCTCAATCAGACTAGTCTGTAGCAAAAAACGGACAAGTCCGGAGGGCAATAGAGAGGGAAACCGGGCTAGTCCGGGGTACAAACCGGACAAGTCCGTACTTATACAGACTTCTCAGTGTTGTTTTGCTTCTAATTCATTTTAAACTCCTTCCTTTTTATGTTTCTTAATATTAATCATGTATATGAGCTTATGCAACGCATGATGCATGAAAATGAGGGTCTGACAAACCTACCCCCCTTAAAATGAATCTCCCTCTCGAGATTCGACGCGGAAGAGAAGAGAGATGGAAAATCCTTCTTGAGATCATCTTCCGGCTCCCAAGTTGCCTCTGATTCTATGTGATGCTTCCATTGCACTTTACACCATCTAATCACCTTGTTTCTTGTGACTCTCTCCTTGGTTTCTAAGATTTTGACCGGTTGCTCGACATAAGTTAAATCTACCTCTAATTCCAATTCTTCCATTGGCACTTATTCTTTCGGCACTCTCAAGCACTTCTTGAGCTGGGAAACATGAAAGACATCATGGACATCGGATAAGTGAGCTGGCATCTCCAACTTATATGCTACTTCTCCTCTTTTGTCCAGAATCTTGAATGCTCCAATGTATTGAGGTGTTGGCTTGCCTCTTATGTTAAACCTCTTATGACCTCTCATTGGTGACACTTTGAGGTAAACAAAATCTCCTATTTCAAAGGCTAGTTTCCTTCTCCTATTGTCCGCATAGCCTTTTTGGCTTGATTGAGCAGCCCTCAAGTTTTCACGAATAATCTGTACTTGATTCTCAGCTTCCTACAGCATGTCAGGTCCAAACACTTGATTTTCTCCTGTCTCATTCCAGAACAAAGGTGTCCTACACTTCCTCCCATATAGTACTTCATAGGGTGACATTTTCAAGCTTGCTTGGTAACTATTGTTTTATGAGAATTCCGCATATGGCAAGATTTTGTCCCAACTTCTTCCATGCTTCAAGGCACAAGCTCTTAACATGTCCTCCAAAATCTGATTGGTCCTCTCAGTTTGTCCATTCGTTTGAGGGTGATATGTTGAGCTGAAATTCAACCTTGTTCGCAATGCTTCATGCAATTTCTGCCAAAACCTGGGGGTAAATTGAGAACCTCTATTCGAGACTATTTTCTTCAGGACTCCATGTCGACACACAATGTGCTCCATATATAGCTTTGCCAGCTTCGCGGTGGTGTATGTGGTCTTGACAGGAATAAAGTGAGCTGACTTGGTCAACCGATCCACAATTACCCAAGTTGAGTCATAACCGGACTGGGTACACGGTAAACCAACTATAAAGTCCATACCAATTTCTTCCCACTTCCATTCCGGAATCTTCTATGGCTGCAATAATCCAGCTGGCCTTGAATGTTCAGCTTTCACCCATTGGCACACATCACACAATGCTACATATTCGGCTATGTCCTTTTTTCATTCTAGCCCACCAATAACACGTCTTCAAGTCCTTTTACATCTTCGTAGAACCGGGGTGAATTGAGTATGGCGAGTCATGTGCCTCTTTTAGTATTGTCTCCCGAATATGCTTCACATTAGGCACGACAATCCTTTTTCCAAGCCATAAAGTACCATGGTCATCCTCATCAAACCTGAATTCCCTTCCTTCCTGGGTCCTTTCTTTGCTTTCCTGAATTTCCTCATCCTTGGTCTGACCTTCTCAAATCTCTTGCTCCAAGGTCGGATTTTACTCCATTATCCCCATCTCATTTACAAATCCAAGGTTCAACTGTTCAAACTCGTTGCATAGCTTGGATGGTAATTCTCGAACCGTGAGTTGGTGACTTACTCCTTTCCGACTCAAAGCATCGGCCTTGACATTAGCCTTTTCTGGATGATAGTTGATTCCCATATCATAGTCCTTGATGAGCTCCAACCATCTTCGTTGCCTCAAATTTAGATTCGTTTTTGTGAAAATATACTTTAAACTTTTGTGATCCGTATAAATTTCACACCTATGTCCAAGGATATAATGTCTCCAAATCTTCAATGCGTGTACCACGGTTGCAAGTTCCAAATCATGTGTTAGATAATTCTGCTCATGTTTCTTCAATTGTCTTGATGCATATGCAACCACTTGACCTTCTTGCATCAATACACATCCAAGTCCTTATCTTGATGCATCGCAATAAATATCAAAACTTTTGCTCACATCCGGCAATATCAAGACTGGGGCTGTAGTTAACCTCTTCTTTAACACCTGAAAACATTCTTAGACAAGCTTGAGTCCATTGGAACGCTTTCCCCTTCATTAGCAATTCTGTCATATGTTTGGCTATCTTGGAAAAGTCCTTGATGAACCTACGGTAATATCTAGCCATCCCAAGAAAACTCCTTATTTCCTTTACATTCTGTGGGGGTTCCCATTTCAACACGTCCCTCACTTTTCCAGGGTCAACCGATACTCCTCCTCCTAAGATGATATGACCCAAAAACGACACCTCTTTCAACAAAAAGTGGCACTTGCTAAACTTGGCATACAATTGATGCTCTCTCAGTTTCTGTAACGTTAGCCTTAAATGTTCCTCATGCTCCTCCTCGCTTCTCGAGTAGATCATAATGTCATCAATGAACACCACTACAAACTTATCCAAGTACTCCATTAAGACCTTATTCATGAGGTACATAAAATAGGTGGGTGCGTTGGTCAATCAAAAGGTCACGGTGTACTCATAAGATCCACACCGTGTCCTGAAAGCTGTCTCCGATATGTCCGATGGTCTAATCTTCATTTGAAAGTATCCTGACCTCAAATCAATCTTGGACAAGACACAAGCACCATTCATCTGATCAAGCAAGTCTTATATGCATGGCAAGGTGTACTTGTTCTTGATGGTCACCTCATTGAGAGCTTGGTAGTCCACACACATCCTTTGGGATCCATCATTCTTGTCCATGAAAAGGATGGGCGCTCCCCAAGGTGAAGAGCTTGGGTGAATAAAACCCTTCTCTAGTTGCTCTTAAACTTGCTTCTTGAGCTCCGCTAACTCCTTAGGAGGCATCCTATATGGCCTCTTAGCTATAGGTGTAGTTCCAGGTATTAATTCAATGACAAATTCGATGTCTCAATCCGGTGGCATACCTGGCAACTCATCCGAGAACGTGTCCAAAAATTCACACACTGCTGGAATCTCCTCAATTGCGGCACCGTCCAAGTGATTTAGCTCCAATTGCTTCGGTGCATGTTGAGATGCTTCAAACTCTATGGTGATCCCTTCCTCATTGGTCAACTTCACCGTCTTTGTGGCACATTCAATGACTTCATTGTGCTTCCTCAACCATTCCATACCAAGTATAATGTCCAATTCTTGAGAATCCAAAATAATGAGGCTGGCGAAGAAGTCTACCCCCCTTATTCCAAGGCTTACTTTTGGACATACTATATTTGTGCTCATCTCTCCTCTAGGAGACTTAACCAATAGAGTAAACTTCATATGAGAGATAGCTAAACTATACTTGGCAAAATATTTCGATGCAATGAATGAATGCAATGCTCCAGAATCAAATAACAAAGTCACCGGGTTGGAGTTTGCGAGAAACATACCAATAACCACGTGATCTGCTTGTTGCGCTTCCTCCGTAGAGACATGGTTCACATTGCCACGAGCAAAATTCTACTGTCCATGGTTCCCTTGCACTGTCCTCCATTGGGTCTCGGGTTTTGTCTTGGGGCATTGCTTCCTTGACCAAGGCCTGACTTGGGACATTAAATTGCAAAGTGTCCTGCTTCTCCACATGTATGGTACTTCCTAACCGCACCAGAATTATTGGGACAAACTTGGTTCTGAACATTTGCATCAGGAAAGTTGGAACAAGGTGCGAAAGGCATTGGAGGCCTAGGTGCTTGCATGATAGGGCGTTGCTGGACGAACTGTGTTGGGCGCGGTGCATAACCAGAACGCTGTACAGGAGCAGAAGAGCTGTAATAAGGCGCATTAGGTGGTGCAAAACGAGGGTGCACATTACTTCCTTGTTGTTGTCCTTGATATGGTGCCTTCCTCTTGGTGTCTTGCTCCATCTCACGGACCTTGTTCTCCACAACAATTGCTTTGTCCACTAGCTTCTGGAAGTTGGCATAATCATAATTCAGCAATTGTACTTGGATCTTATTGTTCAAGCCCCTCATGAACAAGTATTGTTTCTGGCTATCCCGACCCACATCCCCAGGCGCATATCTTGAGAGTTGAGTGAATTTATTAAGATATTCACCCACACTTGATCTTCCTTGCCTCAAGTTCTCAAATTCTTGCCTCTTCAGGATCATAACTCCTTCTGGCACATAATAAGAACGGAAGCTCTCCTTGAATTCAGCCCAAGTAATCCTCTCTTGATTTTCATGGGCGTTGCATAGCAAATCCCACCAATCGGCAGCTGCTCCAACAAGTTGATGAGAAGTAAATAGCACCTTCTCCCAATCACTGCATTGGAATATTGTAAGTTTCTTCTGCACGGACTTGAGCCAATCATCGGCATCCATAGGGTCAGCGACTTGAGCAAAAGTCGACGGCCTAGTTCTCATGAACTCTCCCAATCGGTTATGAGGAGGCGGGGGTGGCGGTGGTGGCATGTGGGGCTGATTGTTGTTGTTGCTAGCCTGCAACTGTCCCATAGTCTGTATCATGGTCTGCATGAGCTGGTTTTGCATAGCCAATAGTTGCTCAAGATTGATAGCTCCATGAGCAGGTCCTTGTCCATTGTTGTTCCGAGGTGCCCCATTGTTCTCCTCCTCATCATTGGCATCCCTCTGGTTGCTAGTCCTCACTATCTGAAGAAAAGCAAGAGATAAGAATTTAGAAAACGTCCCCAACTATATACATCAAGGGATATGAAACTAAGCAACTACCTATACTAGCCTATATGGACATGGCAATGCTAGAGCATCCCAAAATCCTGTACTAAGCACACAAGCAGCAAACATAGAAATCAGCACACTAAGCAAAAACACATCGATTCCTGAGTGCTCCTATGTGCTCTAAAGTGTCCATTCTATCTAGGGTGCGTCCTACGGTCAACCTGTGGCTCTGATACCAAGTTGTGACACCCGTTCTAAAAATGAACCAAGTGAACACATATGTGTGCCCAGGACGTTCAACACACATACATGAGTGCATTCACAAAAGGATATACAAAAAATTACCACAAAACAAGATTAATTAAGCACTTTTATTACACAATTCATAATATCCTCGAATACAAGCTCTAATGAATATTAATGACAAGTTTGAACTAATGCAGCCGAAATAACTAAATAAACAACTATACAGCTAAGCAATAAGGGTATAGCGCAGCTCCAATCAACACCACAGGCAAATCTAATGGCAGACACGACCTAGAACTCTGTATTATCATCGTTATACTCCCAATCCTGACTTGCAACTATTGGTGGGGGGAATAGCAAGAGTGAGTACATGTCGTACTCAGCAAGTGTGGGAAAGTATGACATGTAGCTGATACAAATGATGAATATAATAACGGCTAAGTGCTGAAAAGTACATTAAAACAATTGAAAAGCAACATATAGTATGTATGTGAGGTAAACCCATCATAAACCATGGAGTTACCATAATACCAGTCCATATTTCATTACCATCATCCATATACCAGATTTCTTATTACGATTAACCACATCCATTGCCATAAACCATAATACCATCCCATAACCAGTACCAAACAATCCCAATCCCAGGTGATCCAGGTGCTCTTAGAACGACTATCATGATATTTTTAATACTCTGCAGAGTTCGTACCACTTTACCCACGTGTTTGTGATTTCATCATCTGTCAGCGACTAAAGAACCTCCCTTATGCCAATTACACTTCCTTTGGTGTATGGCCAAGAGATCACAAAATAGCCTTTACAAAGGGACAACTAGCATGTTCGGACCCCTGAGATTTCAACGATGGCGATGTCTCCAAGTGAGCACATCTTCTACCAAGAGCCCCCTCTTGTGGCATTCGGATCCCAGGGAGTCCTGTCACAAATCCAAACCCAATCCAACTCCCCTGCCCCGGTGCGCCAAATGATCCATGCAAAACTAGCAATTTCATAATTAATCAGCTACGACGCACCCATACTTGGCCTCGTGGTTGCACTGTTGTCCTGGCTTATTCTCGCATGAACCGGTACTTAGATCTAAAGCAAGCCAAACCATCATAGCATCCAACCCATCCACATACCAGGCTTGCTTAGATAACGCATTACCATATCATATTGGCCAGTTCATATTAACCATAATCTCATTAATGCATAAGTAAATGGTATAGTTGTTCTCCCATCCCAATTAATTAGGCGAGGCAAAGGTAAAATACCCTTCCCGACTCTCTAACATGTATTCCAGGTGACAAGGGTGGTCAAACAATGCTAGTAAACTTCCTATCATATGATTCCCATCAAATTGATGCAAGCATGCAGTTTCGAAAATAAAACATTTATTGTAGAAATAGGATCAATATGTTCAAGGACAGTTTCCTTGCTCTTGGGCTTCGTTAGGGTCAAATCCTTCAAATTCCTGGTACTAGAGGTCCTCCACAGCACTCTCTATCACAAAACCTTTTATTTCGAGTGACAAACGTGCAAAACACATAATTCAATCAAATAATGCTCATATTATACTAAATATGACATGACATGCATGATTAATGCGAATGCGAAGCAAAACTTATTAATGAGTTGTTAATAATGTTTACTAACTAGTTCCAACGTTTATTAACAAGTTTGGACAGGTTTGGAATTGATTCTAGTTGTTTTGGAATTAATTCAGCACCATTCAGATTCAAAGGCAAAACAAATCCGGTTTCAGGGGCCGTACTAGTCCGCCCTGGACAGACTGCAAATTAGGGTTTTCTTGATCTACGAGAATTTGGAGAATTTGGATTGAATTCATGTGGAAAGAGAGAAAGTAGAAGGTATACCATGTGTTTAGAACTCTAAGGATCATGAATTAAGGATGAAACTTGAATCTTGACGTTCTAGGGCTCATGATGAAGAGTTGAAGGTGAATTGGCGATGAAAATGAAAACTCGATGGAGATCTTGATCACTTGATCCTCTTTTGTTTCTTCCTCTTCTTCTTCTTGCTCGAGATCTTCTTCTCCCACCTTGATGGCGGCTCTCCACGAACTAAGGTTTGTGGTCTTTCAATTGAGGCAAAAGGATGTAAAGTCAAGGGGTGGGGTTGTTTGTATAAAGGTGGAGGGCTAGGGTTTGATGGATTTCGAGTCTAAGGTGGGTGGAGGCCATGTAGGGGTCACACATGGGCTCCACAGGGGTTAGGCACGACATGCTTGGGCCCAATTAAGGTAAATACCCAATAACAAATCGTGGAGGAAAAGATTGAATCCGAGTCGGGCACACGAACAAGTCCACTGAAGGGGGCTGAACTAGTCTGATGTTGGACAGAGACAAAAACGGATAAGTTCGGTAGGAGGTCTGGACAAGTCCGGTCTTGTCCAGAGAGGAAAACGGACAAGTCCGGTATAGATCAGACAAGTCCAGTGATTTGACAACTTATTCGAAAACCGGACCAAATATTGGACTAGTCCGCACTCAATCACGGACAAGTTCAGAACGGAACAGAGGCTCAATCAGACTAGTCTGTAGCAAAAACGGACACGTCCGGAGGGCAACAGAGAGGGAAACCGGACTCGTCCGGGGTACAAACTGGACAAGTCCGTACTTATACAAACTTCTAAGTGTTGTTTTGCTTCTAACTCATTTTAAACTCCTTTGTTTTTATGTTGCTTAATATTAAACATGTATATAAACTTATGCAATGCATGATGCATGAAAATGAGGGTGTTATAATAGGCGTTTTTCTTTTTGCACCGCACCGGTACACGGGTTATGGGTAACTTAAATAATATGCTTGACAACTTTTATTATGAGAATTTGGGATGGTAATAAGATGATGATTAAATTAGCAACATGGAACTTAGGAGATCTAAGAAAGCATGGTTTTGTGGAATGGGTTGGATGGTACGGTGGTTTTGCTTGCCTTATATCTAATGACCGGTTCATGCGAGAATAAGCCAGAACAATAGTGCCACCACAAGGCCAAGTATGGGTGCGGTGTAGCTGAATAATTAGGAGTGCTGCTAGTATTGTATGAACCATTGGATGGCGCGGGGAATGGGAGTCGAGGAGCGCTACCCTGGGATCCGCATGGCACACGAAGGGGACCGTGGGTTGTGAGAATGGAGATTCAAGCCTGCTGGTGAAACCTTAGTGGGCCCGTACATACTAGTAGTCCCTTTTGAAAGGTTATTTTGTGATATCTTGGTCACACACCTATGGAAGTATGATAAGGCATAATAGAGATTTTTTAGTCACCGAAAGGTGATGAAATCACGAACATGTGGGTAAAGTGGGATAACCTCTGCAGAGCGTTAAAAACTATCATGATAGCCGTGCTCTCGGTCACGAGCACCTGGACAACTTCCATGATTAGAATTGGACTTGGGTTTTGGGATGGCTCGGCATGGTTTGTTTATGTCATATGAGTATGGATGGTTATGAGAAGTTATGAAAATGGCATATGGTTATGATATTAATTGTTGGATGATTATAGATGAGGTATGATGGTAAATGAGAATGTTGGACATGAATTATGATAATTACTTGGGGTATGATGGGAATTAATATCACATAGACATGATGGGCTGCTTTTACATGTTTATGAAATGTACTTTTTGCAATTAGCCATTTTATTTCAGTCATTTGTTTTGCTACACGTCATCTATTCCCACACTTGCTGAGTATGACACGTACTCACCCTTGCAATTCCCCCACCAACAGCTATAGGAGATAATTGGGAGTACCCTGAGGATCACGCGGTGTACTAGGTTGTGTACTGCCGTCAATTGCCTGTGGAATAGAGTCGTGCTACGTAGTTTATATTTCCACTGCAATAAATAGAGTCTTGTCATTCATGAACTATTGTATTATTGTAATAAGGTACTTATTTAATAGTTAAGACGTGGTTAAATTTTGTATATTGTTTGTGATGCATCCGTATATGTGTGATGAATGTCCTGGGCGCACATATGTGTTACGCTTGGTTCATATTCGGAACTGGGTGTCATTGTAACACCCTCATTTTCATCCATCATGCATTGCATACATTCAAATACATGTCTAACATTAATCCACATGAAAAGGAATAAGTTTAAAATGAATTTAGAGTAAAACCGCACTCAAAAGTTCTGGGAAGTGCGGACTAGTCCGTTTTTGGTGCGGACTAGTCCGATTTCTCTCTGACCTCCATCGGACTTGCCTGTTTTGCTGCAGACTAGTCAGTTTTTGCCTTTGGACAGTTTTGGACTTGTCCGGTCCATTGCGGGCTAGTCCGGTATTCCAATTCTTTGGAAATTTTGCTAAGTCCCTGGACTTGTCCGGTATTCCAACGGACTTGTCCATTTTCCCTTTGACTAAAATCGGACTTATTCAGTTTTGGCCAGACTTGTCTGATTTCTCTCTGACCTAGTTCGGACTTGTCCGATATAGTCTAGACTTGTCCGATATCTCTCTGACTAACTTCGGACTAGTCCGGCCCTTTTCGGACTTGTCCGGTAAATCGCGATTCCGAGTTGATCTTTTATTCCACGACGTGTTTTTGGGTTTACCTTAAGTGAGCCTAAGGACGTCGTGTGTATCTCTTTTTGGAGCCCATGTGGGACCCACATCAGCCTCCACCCTTCTCAACTCGAATTCATTGAAACCCTAACTCTCCACCCCTTATATAAAAACCCCACCCCTTGACTTTACATCCTTTTGCCTCAATTGAAGACCACCCAAACCCTAGTTGATGGAGAGCCACCACCAAAGAGGGAGAAGGAGATCCCGAGCAAGAAGAAGAAGAGGAGGAAATGAAAGAGGATCAAGATCTCCATCAAGTTTCGTTCTACATCACCAATTCATCTTCAAGTTCTTCATCAACCCTAGATCGCCAAGATAAAAGTGTTGCCTCCAAAACCCTTGATTCATTGGAGTTCTAAACACCTGGTACACCTTCTACCTCCTTTTTTATCATGTGAATTCAACCCCAATTTTCCAAATTCATGTCGATCTAGAAAACCCTAGTTCGTTGTTCCTGCGACGGGCGAACTAGTCCAGCCTCCTGTGGACTTGTCCGATTTTGTGATCTATTTCTTGTTAAATTAATTCTAAATCGATTCGAATCAACTCCAAACATGTGTAGACTTGTTAATAACCATTATAACTAGTTAGTAAACATCATTAACAACTTATTAACTAGTTTAGCTTTGCACTTTCATTAATCATGCATGTCATGACATGTTGAATAAAATATGTGTAATTATTGATTGTGATTCTTGTCTTGTATGTTATTGTGCGGATTAGACGGATTTGCGTTAGAGAGCGCCGTGAAGGATCTCCAGCACCAAGAATTTGAAGTCCTTGATCCTAACCAAGCTCAAGAGCAAGGCAAGTGTCATTGAACATATTGATCCTGTTTCGACAATAAATGTTTTGTTTTTGAAACTGCATGCTTGCGTCAATTTGATGGGAATCCTATGATAGGAAGTTTACTAGCTTTGATTAACCACCCTTGTCACCTGGAATATATGGTAGAGAGTCAGGAAGGGCTTTTTATCTTTTTGCTTTGCTTAATTAATTGGGATGGGAAAACAACATTACACATATAATTATGCATTAATGAGATTATGATTAATATGAACTGGTCAATATGATATGGTAATGGGTGATCTAAGCAAGCCTGATATGTGGATGGGTTGGATGTTATGGTGGTTTGCTTGCTTTGGATCTAAGTACCGGTTCATGCAAGAATAAGCCAGGACAACAGTGCCACCACAAAGCCAAGTATGGGTGTGACGTAGCTGATTAATTAGGGTATTGCTAGTATTGCATGGATCATTTGGTGCACTAGGGAAGGGGAGTCGGATTGGGTTTGTATATGGTTGGCGGGACTCCCTGGGACCCGAATGGCACAAGAGGGGGCCCTTGGTTGAAGATGTGCTCAGTTGGAGACATCGCCACCGGCGAAACCTCAGTGGGTCCGTACATGCTAGTGGTCCCTTTGTAAAAGCCATTTTGTAATCTCTTGGCCATACACCTATGGTAGTGTTTGGCATAATGGAGGTTTTCTTTAGTCATCAACGGGTGATGAAATCCCAAACACGTGGGTAAGGTGGTACAACCTCTGCAGAGTGTGTTTAAAAATATCATGATAGCCGTGCTTCCGGTTATGAGCACCTGGACAACTTCCATGATTAGAGGGGTTTTGGTTATGGTTATGGTTTGGTACTAGTTATGGTCGATGATATGGTTATGGCTGGTTATAGATTGGCTTATGGCAATGGATATGGTTAATGATAATGAGAAATCTAGAATATGGATGATGGTAATGAAGTATGGAGTGGTATTATGATAACTACATGGTTTATGATGGGTTTACTTCACATACATATGATATATTGCATTTCAAATGTTTTAATGTTCTTTTCAGCACTTGGCCATTATTATATTCGTCATTTGTATCAGCTACATGCCATACTTTTCACACTTGCTGAGTACGACATGTACTCACCCTTGCAATTCCCCCAACAACAGTTGCAGTTCAGGATTGGGAGTATAATGATGATTATGTGGAGTTCTAGGCCGTGTCTGCCGTCAGCTTTGCCTGTGGTGTTAATTGGAGCTGCGCTACCCTATTTGCTTATGCTTATTTACTTAGCTTATTAATTACTTATTTCTGCTACATTAGTTCAACTTGTCATTAATATTCATTAGAGCTTGTATTTGAGGATATTGTGAAATTTGTAATAAAAGTGGTTAATAAATCTTGTTCTGTGGTAATTTTTTGTATATCCTTTTGTGATTGCACTCGTGGATGTGTGTTGAACGTATTGGGCACACATATGTGTTAACTTGGTTCATTTTCGGAACCGGGTGTTAGTCACAAATTGGTATAAGAGCCGCGTTGACCGTAGGACGCAAGCCTAGGTAGAATGGACACTCTACAGCACATAGGAACACTCCTCTAATTTGCTATTTTCGAAATTTCTTGCTGCCGTTTTTACTTCATCATTTCAGCCACCCAAAAAGTGTCGAATGATGCTGCGTTTTCAATGCAATTTTCAATTTTCAGCCGTGTCTTATGTTGCTCGCTGCTGTTTTTGTCGCTTAAATTTTTGCGTAAAGTGTGTGTTTTTCTCCTGTTATGTGTGGGTAAAATTATTGTGTTGGCTGCTGCATTTTCTTCCTCTCTTTTTCTTTCTTTTGGACAGCTGCACCACTCTTTTTCCATTATTTAGGCTGCTGCAATTTTCATATTTATGTTACATTATTCTCTCCTCTAATGTATTCTTGTTTTTCTATAGATGCCGATCACTAGGAGTGCAGTACGCAAGAGCACTTGTCCGCCGCCCCTTGGAGGTGGGCTCAACCCCACTGAGCTTGACAAGCTAGAGCAAGAGGAGGAGAATATCAAGCCCGAGGAGGAGGAAGCCAACCAGCCGAACACTATGGAGGAGGATCCAGAAGAGTATGAGCCGTATGAGGAGGATATGGATGAGGATCCTAATGAGGAGTACTACGTACCAGCTTCAGATGAGGAGGAAAATGGAGGTGAAGATGGAGGGGGATCACAACCCGGTGCAAACGAGAATGGACACAACAGCACCAAGTTTCCCCAAGTTGAGGAGATTTGGACCACCAGAATCGAAGGAGGACATGCATCGCTGGAACTAACAGAATTCCTTCATTCCCGTTGCATGTGTGCTTACTACTTCGTGAAGAGAGTCTCGCGTCCCCGACGCGATGAATGGCATGCTGAAGTTCTCATTTTCTAGACCAACAAAGTAGTCTCACGACATTATGCTCCCACCTAGAGGTCTACTCAAAGGATTCTATGGATGATGCTGCATGGGCGGCGCTCACACGTTTGTGCCATACTCACCGCTTTGAGATTGAGAATACCACATTTGAGCTGCTCCCTCAGTGGTAGAGTGGTACTGGGAATATAATTGGACCACAAGAAGCTCCAAACAATTTGCTAGCGATGGATAGGTCTCAAAAGGCATTATTCGACATGAGCAATCGCTATGCAACCACACAAGGAGAGATCCATTACCTTCGCAAGGAGCTATCTCGGTTGGAAGCCAACTTGGAGATGAAGGAATGTGAAGCAAGAGGAGAACCATGGTCACCCAAGCGAATCTGGTCCCCTACATCACCATGGCACAACCTCATCACATCCGCATAGCCAAGGACGCCCCCACCGCCTCGCAATTAGGAATTTAAGTCCCCTATTAGTATTTTGTAGTAAGAACACTTAGATTGTATTAGTTTTAAATAGTGTGGTGTGCTGAATTTTGATTGGTGGTTGCTAGTGTGCTTGTGTGCTTAGTTGCGAGTTGTGGGACGCCTCAGCGAATGTCCACATCCGCATATAGTAGAGAGTTGTGGGATGCTTCGGCACTTGTACACATCCTCATGTAGGTCTATATTAATAAAGGATTGTTTAGTGTCATGTACCTTGATGCATATAGTTGGGGCATTTCTTTCCAAATCATAAATTCTTCTGTCTCTGCCTTTCTTTCGCCAACAGATGCCGAGGACTCGCAACTAGAGGAATGCCAATGGTGAGGAGGAGAGCGATGGAGTACCTCAGAACAACAATGGAAAAGGGGCTATCAACCTTGAACAACTGTTAGCTATGCAGAACCAGCTTATGCAGACCATGATATAGACTATATGGGATAGTTGCAAGTTGGCAACAACAATCAACCTTACATTCCGCCATCGCCACCATCCCCACCATACCACAACCATTTGGGACAGTTCATGAGGACTAGGACGCCTACCTTTGAAGCCATAGATCCAATGGAAGTTGATGATTGGCTGAAGTATGTTTAGAAGAAACTTGCTATTTTCCAGTGCACTGACAGAGAGACGATCCTTTTTGCATCACATCAACTAGTTGGAGCAGCTACTGACTGGTGGGAAGCTCTTTGCAACGCTCATGATAATTAGGAGACAATCACTTGGGCTGAGTTTAAACAGAGTTTTCGTTCTCACTATGTACCTAAGGGAGTTATGATACTGAGAAGGCAAGAATTTGAAAACCTCGGGCAAGGAAGGATGAGTGTGAGTGAGTATCTCAATAAATTCACTCAACTGTCAAGATATGCTTTAGAAGACATCAACACTGATAGCAGTGTAAGACCTATGTGTGCTGAATACATTGGCTTGTAGTGAATACACTTGCTTTGACGATAAATGTTTTGAATATCACCAAAACACCTTTTTATTATGGTCCGACTAGTTTTGGTTAGCTCCGGTGAGTTTTGTCTTTAGCTCCGGCGTGTTTTTGCTATGCTCCAAGTTGATTTTTCTAGCTCCGACTTTTGGGTTTACTAGTTCCGACTAGTTTTGGTAAGTTCTGGCGCTAGGTTCTACTAGGTTTTGTTAGCTCTGGCTCAAGGTCCGGGTTGCTTTGGCAAGGTCCGAAACTTGACCGCAGTGCTTCTATTTTTCATTTGCAATGTTTCGTACTTGCTTTACATCTCTGGAAAGATTGCTTAGTATTCATTTGCTAAGTCTTTGGTGCATTTTTGGTTGATATGGATGATATCGTGTTACTGTGGTTTTGCAACATGCTTATGTGAGGTTCTCACGTAAGGTGTTGTGTTCGAAACTAACTTGAGTCAAGTCGAGGACATGGGCTCGTATGGATTGGTTGTTTATTCATGTGCAGTTGTTGCTTGAGTTCAAGACATGGCTGGTGATAGGATCCATTGGACTAGTCTCAGGGAGGAGATGAGGTTCCAACAACCAAATTCAGGAGGAATTGTGGTTGAGCTGATCAGGAGGTTGCGCAGCATGATTGAATCAAGAACAATGCATGTGAAGGTATCGTGGACGTCATTGGAAGATGTTTGCACGTGTGAAAGGAGTGCATGGACGTGGCTACATGGTTCCGAGACGTGATGAAGAGATGTGGACGAAAAGAGTTGGTCGGAAAGGTTCAACCGACTAGGTTATGGACTCAGGCTGCGGCTAAGTCGGGTTTGATTCAAATATGGAAAGATTTGAGTTGGTTATGATAGGATTTCGTGTGGGTCACGAATTTGAGTTGTTTAGGAATGAGGGATACGTTCCTAAGGTGTTTGGAAGTCTTAAGATTGCTTCTATTTGCGTATAGAAGAATCCTAAGCAGTTATGGAAAGTTACGATTCGTGAACAGAGTAGGATTAGGTTCCTGATTTGGGTTGAGTTGGCTTTCGAGCTGGTTATATAAGCAAGGGAGCCCAAAGCTTGTGGTGCACGACTCTGGGGCTGTTCCTCTTGTGTTCTATTGAATAAAATTCGTAGTTTGAAGGAACTTTTGTGCCTTGTTCGTCCGACTTGTTCCAAACAAGTTTTACTCGTCGAGTTTCTGGACAGCACTACCTTTCGTCGGTGGTTTTATCATAACTCGAGTTTTACAGATCCAATTGACGTGATTCTTTTTTGGTTGTCTTCACAACTTGATTATCTATCATCTGTAAAAATTTCACGGTCATTGGATTTGTGTTCTATGATCTACAAGAGTTTCTTTGCAGTGTTCCAGAACTGTTTTTTCTCGGGTAGGGCAGATTGACTTTTGTTTGATCTTTCAATCATAACTTGAGTTTTTCTCAACGGATTTGAGTGATTATTGTTGTGTTGTCTTCGTGACTTGATTATCTATGATATATATCACTTTTTTCACGGTGAAACACGTTTAGATTAATCTCACACACGATTTCTTTAACAGATCGTTTTTCTGCCGAAGGGGTTGGGGTTTAAATTATTTCCGCTGCGTAAGATTTTTAACTCTACCATTCACCCCCCCTCTGGTAGCTTTTCACGTGCTCTTTGATCTTACAACCAGAAAGCAGTATCTATTTATGATGGGTCTTAACAATGAAATTCAAGTCCAGTTGATCAATACTGACTATGCAAACTTCTAGAAGCTGGTTGACAAGGCCATAGTGGTTGAGAACAAAGTTCGTGAGATGGAGCAGGACAATAAGAGGAAGATGCCACATCATGGACAGCCGTAGGGAAGCAATGTCCGTCCTCGCTATGCACCACCAACTGCACCATACTACAACCCATCTGCTCCTGCATATCGCGCTGCTTATCCATCGTGCCCAAATCAGCCACCGCAGCAACACGCCACCATGCAAGGACCTCGCTATCATGTGCGACCTGCGCCTGCCCCCAAGCTTTCCTAGTGCTACGGGTGGCAAGACATGCTATTTGTGTTGAGGGGCCAGGCAATTTGCAAGTCAATGCCCCAAAAGAAGCTTTCGACCGATGAACAACGCACCAAGGCCAGACTAGCCACGACCAAAGGGAGGAGCACCGCAAGGCAACCGCGGGCAGCAGAATTTTGCTCGTGGAAATGTGAATCATGTCTCTACTGAGGAAGCCCAACAAGCTGATGACATCATAATTGGTATGTTCCGCACCAACTCCAACTCTGCGACTATTTTATTTGATTCGGGGGCATCTCATTCATTCATCTCATCAAAGTATGTTGCCAAGTATAATCTGCCTATATCTCATATGAAGCAAACTATGCTAGTAAGTTCTCCTGGCGAAGGGATGAGAACAAATATAGTATGTCCGAAAGTAAGCACTAAAATAAGGGGGGTAGACTTTCTCGCAAACCTCATAGTCCTGGACTCTCAAGGAATAGACATAATACTTGGAATGGACTGGCTGAGCAAGCATAATGGAGTCATTCAATGTGTTGAGAGGATTGTGCAGGTTACAAGTTAACACGGTACACGCATCGAAGTTGAGGCAGCCCAACCTACAAGAGAGAAGGCTATGCTGAATGACGTGGAAGGTGTGACCTTTGGAAAGCATTTCGGCTGTTCGCGAGTACCCAGATGTGTTTCTAGATGAGTTGCCAGGTATGCCACCTGATCGTGACATATAATTTGCCATTTAGTTGATACTCGGAATCGCACCTATAGCTAAGAGGCCGTATAGGATGCCTCCTAAGGAATTAGCATAGCTGAAGAAGCAAATTCAAGAGCAGCTAGAGAAGGGTTTTATACGCCCAAGCTCATCCCCGTGGAGAGCACCAGTGCTCTTCATAGATAAGAAGGATGGAACACAAAGGATGTGTGTGGACTATAGGTCTCTCAATGAAGTGACGATTAAGAACAAGTACTCGCTGCCCTGTATAGAGGATTTGTTCGACCAAAGCAAGGGTGCCTGTATTTTCTCCAAGATAGACTTGCAGTCAGGATACTTCCAAATGAAGATTAGATTATCATATATACCCAAGACAACATTTCGGACACAATATGGGTCATATGAGTACACCGTTATGTCATTTGGATTGACGAATGCGCCTGCATACTTTATGTATCTCATGAATAAGGTCTTCATGGAATATCTGGATAAGTTCGTCGTGGTGTCCATTGATGACATTATGATATATTCGAGAAGCGAGGAAGAACATGAGGAGCACTTGAATCTTAGATTGCAGAGGCTATGGGAACACCAGTTGTATGCCAAATTCGGCAAGTGTCAATTCTGGTTACGGGAAGTTTCTTTATTAGGCCATATCATCTCTGGAGGAGTATCAGTCGACCCGGGAAAAGTGAGAGATGTGGTAAAATGGGAGCTGCCACAGAATGAGAAGGAAATTTGGAGTTTACTTGGAATGGATGGATATTACCGTCGATTCATTAATAATTTCTCCAAAATAGCCAAACCAATGACTGAATTATTAATGAAGGGGAAAGCATTCCAATGGACTCAAGCTTGCCAGGATAGCTTTGAGGAGTTGAAGAAAAGGTTGACAATCGCACCGGTGTTAGTTTTGTCGGACGTGAGCAAGAGCTTTGATATATATTGTGATGCATCAAGACAGGGACTAGGATGTGTGCTCATGCAAGATGGCCAAGTGGTAGCTTATGCATCGAGGCAATTAAATAAACATGAGCTGAATTATCCTATGCACGACTTTGAACTCGCAACCGTGGTGCACGCCTTGAAGATATGGAGACGTTATGTTTCTGGTCACCGATGTGAGATTTATACGGATCACAAGAGCCTCAAGTATATATTTAGGCAAATGGATCTAAATGTGAGGCAACACTGATGGTTGGAGCTCATCAAGGATTATGATGTGGGAATCAACTACCAATCAGGGAAGGCTAATGTAGTGGACGATGTTTTGAGTTGGAAAGGAGTAAGCCACCACCTCACGGTCTGAGAGCTGCCATCCGAGTTATGCAAAGAGTTTGAATGGTTGAACCTTGGATTCATAAATAAGATGGGAACAATGGAAGTCAACCCAACATTAGAGTAGGAAATACGGGAAGGACAGACAAAGGATGAGGAAATCCAAGAAATCAAGGAAAAGGTCCAAGAAGGGAGAGAATTCAGATTTGATGAGGACGAACATGGTACTTTATGGCTTGGAAAGAGGATTTTGGTGTATAATTTAAAGCATACTCGGTAAACAATATTGAAGGAGGCACATGACCCAACTTACTCAATCCATCCGTGCTGTACGAAGATGTACAAAGACTTAATGACATGTTATTGGTTGGCTAGCATGAAAAAGGACATAGTTGAATATGTAGCATTGTGTGATGTGTGCCAACGAGTGAAGGCGGAACATCAAAGGCCAACCGGATTATTACAGCCATTGAAGATCCCAGAGTGGAAGTGGGACAAATTTGTATGTACTTTATAGTTGGATTACCGCGAACCCAATCCGGTTATGACTTAATGTGGGTTATTGTGGATCGGTTGACAAAATCAGCTCATTTTATTCCTGTCAAGACCAAGTATACCGTTGCATAGTTAGCCGAGTTGTACATGGAGCATATTATGTGCCAACATAGAGTTCCGAAGAAGATAGTGTCTGACCAAGGTTCTCAGTTCACCTCTAGGTTTTGGCAAAAACTACATGAAGCTATGGGTACAAGGTTGAATTTCAGCTCACATATCACCCGCAAACTGATGGATAGACTGAGAGGACAAATCAAATACTGGAAGATATTTTGAGAGCTTGTGCTTTGAAGCATGGACGCAGCTGGGACAAAAGCTTGCCATATGCGGAATTCTCTTATAACAACAGTTACCAAGCAAGTTTGAGATGTCACCCTATGAGGCACTATACGGAAGAAAGTGTAGGACACCCTTGTTTTGGAATGAAACAGGAGAGAATCAAGTATTTGGTCCTCATGTGTTACAAGACGCTGAAAGGCAAGTTCAAATAATATGTGAAAATGTAAGGGCTGCCTAGTCTCGACAAAAAGGTTATGCGGATAATAGGCAAAGGAATCTGGCTTTTGAAGTTGGAGATTTTGTATACCTCAAAGTGTCACCTATCCGAGGTCAACAACGGTTTAACGTTAAAAGAAAATTGACACCTCGTTATATCAGGCCATTTAAGGTTTTGTACAAATGAGGAGAGGTAGCATATTGACTTGAGCTGTCGACGTATCTCTCTGATGTACACGACGTGTTTCACGTGTCTCAACTCAAGAAGTGTCTCAGAGTGCCAGAAGAACAGGTGCCAATGGATGAACTAGAACTCCAGGAGGATTTGTCCTATGTCGAGCAACCTATCAAAATCTTGGACGTGAAGGAAAGGGTCACGAGGAACAAGAGAGTCTGTTGGTGCAAGTGCAATGGAACCACCATACGGAAGCCGAACCTACATGGGAACGTGAAGAAGACCTGAAGGTAGAATTCCCTCATCTTTTCTCCCCGCTATCGAATCTCGAGGGCGAGATTCACTTTAAGGGGGGGTAGTTTTGTAACCCCCTCAATTTCAGCATCATGCATTGCATAAATTTTCATGCAAGAAACATTGGTAGAACAAAAGGGAAGAAAAATAAAAGATAAAACATATATGTATATATATATATATATATATATATATAATATGTGTACTTAATAAGAAAAGTCAAGAAAGAATATAAAATTTAAAATAGGAAATAAATATCAACAAATGGAAACTAAAAAAAATAATAAAAATAATATAAAACAAATGTCCATGAAATCTAGAAAAAAACTTTGGAACCTTCCGAAAGATTTCGGGGGAAGCACTACTTCTACCCCGGAACCTTCCGAGCAAATAGTTCCCACCGTGCGGGAGCCTGGCGCTCGAGCCAAGCGGCTCCAGGTACGCTCGCACCCCAGGCGCGCCCCACGGCCAAGCCAGCCCGCGCATCCAAGCGCGTTGGGCCTGAGGTCGAGCCGGTTGACGACTCGGTGAGTCGTGCGACACCGGGACTCGGTGACTCGCCTCCTATATAAGGAGCCGCAGGCTCTCTCTTTTTTTGATAGAAAATATTTCAGTGCCACCGCCAAAAACCTAGTGCCGCCAGAAAATCAGAGGCAGCGCCAGAGAGAAAAAAAGGAGAAAAGGGGAGGAAGAAGAGGAAAAGAAGGAAGGTGCCGTCGTCCGTCGGAGATTATCGCGCCACTGGCGTCAGGCTGCCGGAGGACCGCTGCGCCGTCTACTTCATCTATGCTATGCCTCTGTCCCCGATCTTTGAAGCCACCACATCTGTGATAGGATACGTTTCAGAATAAAAATTTTAGCGACGTATTAGATCTAATAACCGGAATTTAATTGTAGTTGCACCATCTATTTATTTTCAGCAACATTAATTCTCTCTAAAACCGCCGTAAACTTTCATGAACACGTATGAACTAGTTGCATCTAATTAATAAACAACCGTAGTTAATTATTTATCGAACTTTGAATGCATTCATGTCATTGCATATTGATTAATATGTGTGCATCGTGTTGATTTGTATGTATTTTCTTGTATGTGTGATCACGGGTAGAGGGACGTGCTCAAGAGGCCGTGTACGAGGATTTCCAGAACCAAGACTTCGAAGCGCTTGAGAAACCCCATCTGTCACAGCAAGGCAAGTGTCCTTGATCATATTGATCCCGTTTTATTAATTTTTTGTTTGCAAAATTGCATGATTGTGTCAATATGATGGGAAACCCATACGTAGGAGTTTACTAGCATTGTTTGCCACTCCTTGTCGCTGGGATATACATGATGAGTCGGGTATGGGTATTTTTCTATTTGCACCGCACCACTACACGGGTTATGGGTAACTTAAATAATATGCTTGGCAACTTTAATTATGAGAATTTGGGATGGTAATAAGATGATGATTAAATTAGCAACATGGAACTTAGGAGATCTAAGCAAGCATGGTTTTGTGGAATGGGTTGGATGGTACGGTGGTTTAGCTTGCCTTAGATCTAAGGACCAGTTCATGCGAGAATAAGCCAGGATAAAAGTGTCACCACAAGGCCAAGTATGGGTGCGGCGTAGCTGAATAATTAGGAGTGCTGCTAGTATTGTATGGACCATTGGATGGTGCGGGGAAGGGGAGTCGAGGAGGGCTATCCTGGGATACGCATGGAACATGAGGGGGCCTGTGGGTGGGAGAATGGAGATTCAAGCCTGCCGGTAAAAGATTAGTGGGCCCATGCATACTAATAGTCCGTTTTGAAAGGCTATTTTATGATCTCTTGGCCACACACCTATGGAAGTGTGATAAGGCATAATAGAGGTTCTTTAGTCACCGAATGGTGATGAAATCACAAACATGTGGGTAAAGTGGTACAACCTATGCAGAGCGTTAAAAACTATCATGATAGGCGTGCTCTCGGTCATCAGCACCTGGACAACTTCAATGATTAGAATTGGACTTGGTTTTGGGATGGTTCGGTTATGTCATATGAGTATGGATGGTTATGAGAAGTTATGAAAATGGCATAAGGTTATGATATTAATTGTTGTATGATTATAGATGAGGTATGTTGGTAAATGAGAATGTTGGACATGAATTATGATATTACATGGGGTATGAAGGTAATTAATATCACATAGACATGATAGGCTGCTTTTACATGTTTATGAAATGTACTTTTCTGCAATTAGCCATTTTATTCTAGTCATTTGTTTAGCTACATGTCGTTTTTTCTCGCACTTGCTGAGTACGACACATACTCACCCTTGTAATTGCCCAACCAACAGCTACAGGAGATAATTGGGAGTACCCTGAGGATCACGTGGAATACTAGGTTGCGTACCGCCATCAATTGCCTGTGGAATGGAGTCATGCTAATTAGTTTATTTTTCCGATGCAATAATTAGAGTCTTGTCATTAATTAAATATTGGATTATTGTAATAAAGTACTTATTTAATAGTTAGGACGTGGTTAAATTCTGTATATCGTTTGTGATGCCTCCGTATATGTGTGATGAGCGTCCTTGGAACACATATGCATTACGCTTGGTTCATATTTGGAATCGGGTATCACAGCAACCGAGGGCGTTTCTCCTTCACAACCTCGATCACCAGTGACTTCCTTTTTCCGATGTTGGGGACTAGCGCTTTCCCCTTCCTGGCGTCGTCGACCGGCGCCTTGCTTCTCCCACCATCAGAGCGTGCATCTTCCACCCTTGACGCCTCGGAGCATGGGGCAGGTGTAGACTCCTGTGGTGAATCGACGATGGCCAATCCAAGGTCCGCATCGCCAACCTACCGCGGCGCAAGACCGAGCATGTCCAGGTTTGACATCTTTCCTCAAGATATTCATCTGAAGGTTCCGATCAGAGCAAAGAGGCGGACAGGGCTCCGGAAGGTTGAAGACGTCAGAAGTTAGCGGGCCTTCGCACGCCTTGGGCATTATGCCGAGCATCTCTTGCGGGGTCGTCTCTGTGTCGCGACCCCACACCAGCCGGGTGCCATCCTGTGGCCCGAAGTAAAGCCACGCAGGGCAGCTACGGTGCTGGAGGGGAGTTAGGCGTCATCGCATGAAGTTCGCCATCACCATCAGCTCCGATAAACCATGATCCGCCAAGAATTGAATTCTCTCCATCACCGGGGTGTGTGCTTGCTCCAACTCCAAGCGCTCCTCCCAGGTCTTCTTCTTGAGTATCGGCCAACCGGTGTGCACGACCATGCAATCGTGGGCATCGACCAATATGATCACCCAGTCGCTCCTCCAATCGGCCCACTTCGCTATGGAGAGCGGGGTGATGTACTTGAAGGGGTTGTTGGCCCGATGCTGGAAGTAGTAGCCGCTGAGGAAGTTTGTCTTGTTCTTCTTCTCGGTCTTCCTAACACAAAGAACTGTCGGAACACCGGCACGGATGGGTGCACCCAGACAAACATCTCGTAGAAGTGCGAGAACATCGCCACCACCACCAGAGAGTTCGACGATAAGTGGTGAAGCTGGAGCCCGAGGACCTCCAGGAGCGTCACCAAGAAGGAGGAAACAAGAGGAACGAACCTGAAGTATGCATACGCCTGGAAGAAGACAATCTCCTTCTCTCCCAACTCCAGAGGCAGGGTGCCGAGATGAATCAGTTCCCGCCACGCCTCGTCCTCCCAGCCGAACAATCGCTTCACAGGCGCTACGTCAACCTTGTGAGAAGGAGGCACGACTGAGTCCATTGGAGCAGGAGTCAAGAACCTCAAAGGTGGGGAGAGAGTCGGATCTAAAGGAGGAAGATGAAGGCTCGAATGTTGGGGTGTGCGTAAGGAAGAACCACCTTTGCCCACAAAGGTTTCCTTTTAACACCCGGTCGGGCATTTGAGTGCACCAAGCAAATCCCTTGGGGCCAAAACCCACTGCTCAACCCATAGCGTCCCTGACGGGGGTGGGGGGGGGGTGCAGGTCCCCTGTTAGAGAGATCAGCTTGAAGGGTCTTCAACCCGAGAAGGTAACCCAGCGGTTCCCATAAAGGCGGGAGTAGAAGTAGTAGAAGCGCAACAACCGCGTTGGGAACTGTCGCAGTAAAGAAGCTATAGCAAGCAACGATCCCATCGCCACGAGCCCTCAACTAGAGAGGGACGCTTGGCCACAATGGCAGAAGCGCGCACCTTTTTGGATGATCAAGACAAAATCAAAAGACAGCGCGGGAAAGCGGGGATAGGGCTCCACCCTCGGGCTCATCACCTCCCTCCAGGGTGGACCCAGGGGCCATTGTCAGTACTTGGCATATCGGGTACCCCCGTGCACAGGCTAAAGCCCCGAAGTTGTCCTGCCTGCAAGCCAAGGCGGGGTCCGAGGGCATCGCGTGTCGAGAAGGCCTGGACCCCTCTACCCCAGATATGGGGTCCGGCGTACCCACATGAACCTCAAGGAGGAGTTCAGCTCCCCCTGAGGGGTGAGCTCTCAAGCAGCCACATATCCCGTAGGACGGGATCCTGATCCCCCCAATGGGAGTGAGCTCCGGAGCTGCCACATGGCTCGAGATGACAGATAGGCCACCTCCTGAAGAGGCGGGTTGCGGCTCTGCCACGTGTCTCGCAGCCCTAGAGCCCCCGCTCTACTCAAGAGCTGGCTCCGGAGCTGCTACGTGGTCAGCGGGATGGGACCCGGCCTCCACAAAAGAGGCTAGCTCCCGAGCTGCCACGTACCTGCAACTTGCCCTAGGCAGTGGGTTGCGGGAGTTAAGAGGGAGGTGCGACTTCTCTAGATCAGGCATTGAATGCTCCTGTCTTCCCCAGGCGCGTGACGCGGCGCACGCTTTCTTCAGGTACAGATGTGCCTAATCACATCACAGTGAAGGCGCAACAGGCCTATCCCACTCCACTAAGTGGGTAGCTTACGGTGCCAGGGACATATGGATGCGATATTCTCTGCCATCATCAACGACTACGCATGGGCCACTAGTGACTGAAGCGGCAAGACGGCAAATCTTCAAGCCGCAGTCAGGGGAAGCTTATGCGAGAAGCCATAGATATTTTTAGGATAAGATAGACCACGGACGACCTGTTGGGCCCCGAACCCCACTTGTAACACATCTGACCTTGTCTATAAAAGGACCAGCCTGCCACTGTGACAAAGGATCCCAAACTTATGCATTTGTGACACCCGGTTCCGAATATGAACCAAGCGTAACGCATATGTGTGCCCAGGAAGTTCATCACACATATACGGTTGCATCACAAACGATATACAGAATTTAACCACGTCTTAACTAATAAATAAGTACTTTATTACAATAATCCAATAGTCCACGAATGATAAAACTCTAAATAATTGCAGCGGAAAATAAACTAAGCAGCACGACTCCAATCCATAGGCAATTGACGGCGGTACGCAACCTAGTACTCCACGTGATCCTCAGGGTACTCCCAATTGTCTCCAGTAGCTGTTGGGGGGGGGATTGCAAGGGTGAGTACATGTCGTACTCAGCAAGTGTGGAAAGTATGACATGTGGCTAATTCAAATGACGAATGTAATAATGGCTAAGTGCTGAAAAGTACAGAAAAACATTTGAAAAGCATTATACTATGTCTATGTGAAACAATCCCATCATAACCATCATATTAACAAAATATAAACCATATCCAATTATTACCAACATCACCATTATCCATGTCCAATTACCATAACTCAATTTCATATCCATGACCATAATCCATAAACCATACCCATTACCAAACCATAACCATAAACCAACCATAACCCAATTCCAACTCTAATCATGTAGGTCATCCAGGCGCTCATAACCGGGAGAACGGCTATCATGATAGTTTTTAACACTCTGTAGAGGTTGTACCACTTTACCCACATGTTTGTGATTTCATCACCTTTCGATGACTAAGAAACCTCCATTGTGCCATCTCACACTTCCGTGGGTGTGTGGCCAAGAGATCACAAAATAGCCTTTCAAAAGGGACTACTAGTATGTACGGGCCCACTAAGGTTTCACCGGCAGGCTTGAATCTCTATTCTCCCACCCACGGGCCGCCTCGTGTGCCATGCGGATGCCAGGGCAGTCCTCCTCGACTCCCATTCCCCGCGCCATCCAATGGTCCATACAATACTAGCAGCGCTCCTAATTATTCAGCTACGCCGCACCCATACTTGGCCTTGTGGTGGCACTGTGGATCTGGCATATTCTCGCATGAACCGGTCCTTAGATCTAAGGCAAGCAAACCTCCATGACATCCAACCCATCCACATAACCATGCTTGCTTAGATCACCCATCGTATTGACCAGTTCACATTAACCAGAATATCATTGATGCATAATTAAATCTGTAGTGTTGTTTGCCATCCCAATTAATTAAGCGAAGCAAAAAGGTAAAAACCCTTCCCGACTCTCTACCATAATTCCAGGTGACAAGGGTGGTCAACAAAACTAGTAAACTTCCTACCATAGGATTCCCATCAATTTGACACAAGCATGCAAGTTCGCAAACAAAACATTTAATTTAAAATAGGATCAATATGCTTCAAGGACACTTGCCTTGCTCCGGCGGATGGGGTTGCTCAAGCGCTTCAAAGTCTTGATTTTGGAAATCCTCGTATGAGGCCTCTTGAGCACGATCCTCTACGCGTGATCATACATACAAGATAACATATACAATCAACATGATGCACACAAAATAATCAACATGCAATGACATGTATGCATGCACAATTCAATAATTAATTAACTACGGTTGTTTATTAATTAGATGCGAGTAGTTCATACGTGTTCATATGAGTTTACGGGGGTCTTAGGGTGGATTAATGCTGCTGAAAATAGAATTATGACACAACTACGATCAAGTTACGCCTATTAGGTTCAATATGATCGCTAAAATTCGCATCGGGAACATGGCCTACCGTAGATGCGATGGCTTCGATGATCGCGGGATTGGGACAATGCGTAGACGAAGTAGATGCGTTCTCCGGCGGCACGACGACGGCGGCGCGATGTCGACGTCGATCTCCGGCGAACGGTGGGGCCCTCCTCTTTTTCTTCCTCTTCTTCCCCTTCTTTTTCTCCTTTTTTCTTCCCTGGGCGCAGCTCTCTGGACTCTTTTTTTTTCCTCTGTTCCGGCGGCCGCTTCTGGCGGCTGGGATCGTGGGGCTTCGGTGCTTCTTTTATAGGCGCGGCGGGAGCGATCGGGAACCGGTTCCGGAGCCGGCGGGATCGGGGGGGGGGGGGGGGGGGGGGGTGGCGTTACGGCGGCAGGGCGCGTACGCGGGAGGGAGTCGTACCGGGGCGGGTCGGACGTAGGAGGCCGGGCGCTGGCGCGGAGCGGGAAAATCGCGGGAGGGCGGGATCGCGCGTTGGCGGGAATCGGGGATCGGGGCGGCATCGGCCTTGGCGCGGGACCGGGCCTCGGGGCGGGCGAGGCTGGGGCGAGGCCGCTCGGTCGGCTAGGCCGCTTGGCCTGGCCGCCGGGTTGGCCTTTTTTTTTCTTTTTTTCTTTTTTTAGTAATTTATTATATATATATATTTATATATATTATTAATATTATATATTTATTATTTATTATTTTTATAACATATATTATTAATATTAATATTTTATCTATTTTTATATATATTGTTATATATATTATTTATATATATATATTTATATATATACTTATTATTATTTTTATACTTATTCCCTATTACAAGTTTTAGGCTATAACTATTGTTTTATTTTTCTTCTTTTGCTACACATATTTGTATAGGTACGTTTTATCTTTTATATTTTTATTATCTCTCTTTTACTCTATTAATATTTAATGCATGAACATGTATGCAATGCATGATGCGAAAATTTAGGGTGTTACAAACCTACCCCCCTTAAAGTGAATCTCGCCCTCGAGATTCGATAGCGTGTAGAAAAGGTGAGGGAATTCTGCCTTCAGGTCTTCTTCACGTTCCCATGTAGCTTCGGCTTCCGTATGGTGTTTCCATTGCACTTTGCACCAACGGATCCTCTTATTTCTTGTGACCCTTTCCTTCATATCCAAAATTTTGATAGGTTGCTCGACATAGGACAAATCCTCCTGAAGCTCTAACTCGTCCATCGGCACTTGTTCTTCCGGTACCCTGAGACACTTCTTGAGTTGAGAGACGTGAAACACGTTGTGTACATCGGAGAGATACGTCGGCAGTTCAAGTCGATATGCTACCTCTCCTCGCTTGTCCAGAATCTTAAATGGTCCGATGTAACGTGGTGCCAGTTTTCCTTTGACGTTAAACCGTCGCTGACCTCTGATAGGTGACACTTTGAGGTATACAAAATCTCCAACTTCAAAAGTCAAACTCCTTTGCCTATTATCAGCATAACCTTTCTGTCGAGACTGGGCAGCCTTTAAGTTTTCCCGGATTATTTGGACTTACCTTTCAGCATCTTGTAACACGTCGGGACCAAACACTTGATTCTCTCCGGTTTCATTCCAAAACAAGGGAGTCCTACACTTCCTTCCGTATAATGCTTCATAGGGTGACATTTTCAGACTTGCTTGGTAGCTATTGTTGTACGAGAATTCAGCATACGGCAAACTTTTATCCCAACTTTTCCCGTGCTTTAAAGCACAAGCTCTTAACATGTCTTCCAAAATTTGGTTGGTCCTCTCGGTTTGTCCATCTGTTTGAGGGTGATACGCCGAACTGAAGTTCAACCTTGTTCCCATTGCTTCATGCAATTTCTGCCAAAATCTGGAGGTAAACTGAGAACCTCTATCCGAGACTATCTTCTTCGGTACTCCGTGTCGGCACACAATATGCTCCATATACAATTCTGCTAGCTTCGCGATGGTATATGTGGTCTTGACAGGGATGAAGTGAGCTGATTTTGTTAATCGATCCACAATAACCCATATTGAATCATAGCCAGACTGAGTTCGCGGTAATCCAACTATAATGTCCATACCAATCTCTTCCCACTTCCATTCCGGGATCCTTAATGGTTGTAACAATCCGGCTGGCCTTTGATGTTCAGCTTTAACTCGTTGGCACACATCACAAAGTGCAACATATTCGGCTATGTTTTTTTTCATGCTGGCCTACCAATAGCATGTCTTTAAGTCCTTGTACATCTTCGTACAGCCAGGATGAATTGAGTAAGGCGAGTCATGTGCCTCCTTCAATATTGTTTCTCGAATATGCCTGACATTAGGTACCACAATCCTCCTTCCAAGCCATAAGGTACCACTTGGCCTTCTTGCATGAGCACACATCCTAATCCTTGTCTTGATGCATCACAGCATATATCAAAACTCTTGCTCACGTCTGGTAATACTAACACCGGTGCGGTTGTCAACCTTTTCTTTAACTCCTCAAAGCTATCCTGACAAGCTTGAGTCCATCGGAATGCCTTCCCTTTCATGAGTAATTCGGTCATAGGCTTGGCTATTTTGGAGAAATCCTTTATGAATCGGCGGTAATATCCAGCCATTCCAAGGAAACTCTGAATCTCCTTGACATTCTGTGGCGGTTCCCACTTAAGCACATCTCTCACCTTCCCTGGGTCAACTGATACTCCTCCTCCGGAAATAATATGGCCTAAGAAAGAAACTTCCCGTAACCAAAATTGACATTTACTGAACTTGGCATACAATTGATGCTCCCTCAATTTCTGCAGCGTAAGCCTCAAGTGTTCCTCATGTTCCTTCTCATCCTTCGAGTAGATCATAATATCATCGATGAACACTACAACGAACTTATCCAGATATTCCATGAAGACCTTATTCATGAGATACATAAAGTACGCAGGCGCGTTCGTCAATCCAAATGACATGACGGTGTACTCATAAGATCGATATCGTGTCCGAAATGCTGTCTTGGGTATATCTGATGGTCTAATCTTCATTTGGAAGTATCCTGAACGCAAGTCGATCTTGGAGAAGATACAGGCACCCTTCATTTGGTCGAACAAATCCTCAATACGGGGCAGTGAGTACTTGTTCTTAATTGTCACTTTGTTGAGAGCTCGGTAATCCACGCACATCCTCTGGGTTCCATCCTTCTTATCTACGAAGAGCACTGGGGCTCCCCACGGGGATGAGCTTGGGCGTATAAAACCCTTCTCTAGCTGCTCTTGAATTTGCTTCTTGAGCTCTGCTAATTCCTTAGGAGGCATCCTATACGGCCTCTTAGCTATAGGTGCAGTTTCGGGTATCAACTCAATGGCGAATTCTATGTCACGATCAGGTGGCATACCTGGCAACTCATCTGGAAACACATCCGGGTACTCGCGAACGATCGGAATGCTTTCCAATGTCACTTCTTCCATGTGATTCAGCATCGCTTTCTCTCTTGCAGGTTGGGCTGCTTCAACTTCGATGCGTGTACCATGTTCACTCGTCAACTGCACAATCCTCTCGGCACATTGAATGACTCCATTATACTTGCTCAGCCAGTCCATTCCAAGTATTATGTCTATTCCTTGGGAGTCCAATACTATGAGGTTTGCGAGAAAGTTTACCCCCCTTATTTTAATGCTTACTTTCGGACATACTATATTTGTCCTCATCTCTCCGCCAGGAGAACTTACTAGCATAGTTTGCTTCATATGAGATATAGGCAAATTGTATTTGGCAACATACTTTGACGAGATGAATGAATGAGATGCTCCCGAATCAAATAAAACAGTCGCGGGGTTGGAGTTGGCAAGAAACATACCAATCACGACGTCATCAGCTTGCTGGGCTTCCTCAGTAGAGACATGATTCACATTGCCACGAGCAAAATTCTGCTGTCCACGGTTGCCTTGTGGTGCTCCTCCATTTGGTCGCGGGTGATTTGGCCTTGGTGCATTGTTCATAGGTCCATAGTTTCTCTTGGGGCATTGGCTTGCAAAATGTCCGGGTTCTCCACACGCATAGCATGTCTTACCACCCGTAGCATTAGGGAAGTTTGGGCGCAACTGGTTTTGAGCATTTGCCGCCATGTTAGGACGCGGGGCAGGTGGCACAGGATAGCGAGGCGCTTGCATGGCGGGGCGTTGCTGCGGTGGCTGATTTGGGCGGGGCGGATAAGCAACACGATATGTAGGAGTAGATGGGTTGTAGTTTGGTGCAGTAGGTGGTGTATAGCGGGGGCAAACATTGCTTCCTTGTTGCGGTCCATGATGTGTCATCTTCCTCTTATTGTCCTGCTCCATCTCATGAATCTTGTTCTCAACCACAATAGCCTTGTCAACCAGCTTTTGGAAGTTTGGATAATCAGTATTGAGCAACTGGACTTGAATTTCATTGTTGAGACCCCTCATAAATAGATACTGCTTCCTACTATCAGTTTTGATGTCTTCTGGAGCATATCTTGATAATTGAGTGAATTTGTTGAGATACTCACTCACGCTCATCCTTCCTTTCCTGAGATTTTCAAAGTCTTGTCTTCTCAGTATCATAACTCCTTCAGGTACATAGTGGGAACGGAAACTCTGCTTAAACTCGGCCCAAGTGATTGTCTCCTGATTATCATGAGCGTTGCAGAGAGCTTCCCACCAGTTAGCGGCTGCTCCAACTAGTTGATGTGATGCAAAGAGAACCTTCTCCCTATCAGTGCACTGGACAATAGCAAGTTTCTTTTCAACGGACTTCAGCCAATCATCAGCTTCCATTGGGTCTGTGGCTTGTGCAAAGGTAGGCGGTCTGGTCCTCATGAACTCTCCCAAACGGTTATGATGTGGCGGGGGTGGCGGTGGAGGCGGTATATGAGGCTGATTGTTGTTGCCAGCTTGCAGCTGTCCCATGGTCTGTATCATGGTCTGCATGAGCTGGTTCTGCATAGCTAACAGTTGTTCAATGTTGATAGCTCCATGAGCATGTCCCTGGTTGTTCTGAGGTACTTCATTGCGCTCCTCCTCATCGTTGGCATCCCTCTGGTTACGAGTTCTCACCATCTGTTGGCGAAAGAAAGGTGGGGACAGAAGGATTTAGAATTTGGAAAGAAACGTCCCAACTATATGCATCAAGGTATGCGACACTAAATAATCCTTTATTAATATAGACCTATATTATGAGGATGTGGACAATTGTCGAAGCGTTCCACAACTCTCTACTAAGCACACAAGCACTCAAACAAGCACCAAACAGAATTGACAAAGATCCTAAAAGAAGTAACACAACTCAAGGTCACACAAGTACGTCTACGTCGCTCTTATTTAACTAATGGGGTGTGCCTATCCTTGAGTCGTGGCATAGGTCGAGGACTACTCGTCGTCGAGCGGGAACTCATTCGGGTCCTCGTCGTCGTCGTCGTCGTTGTCGTCGTCGTCGGGGTCCTCGGGGTCCTCGGGGTCCTGTGGTGGTGAGGCAGCAGGCGGCGGTGGTGCGGTAGACGCCACACTGGAAGGCTCCTCGTCAGAGGACTCCTCAGAAGACGACTCACGCTGGCCGTTGCGACGGTCTGGAGCGTCTGGGGTCCACGTCGGGGTGTCGGATGCGTAGTCGTCCGGGTCCTCGTCGGTGATCCGACGATACCTCCTGATTATCGCCTCGTGGCGCTGGGCGAGGTCACGTCCATCCTGAATCTCCTGCTGCGCCCTCTGAAGTCGGGCACTGAGCTGGGCCACGTTGTCAACAGTCTGACGAGACTGCGGGAGGTCCAGGGGTCCCTCCACGTGCCTGGAGACGAAGCGCGCAGTGCCACTGGGACGCTGCGGAATGAAGGCGTGCACCGTGTCCTCCAGACGGAAACGGCGGGCGTGGCTCCAAAAGGTGGCTGCTTCCCAGCTAGCATCCTGCTCCGCAGATCGGCAGGAGCTCCTCCAAGCAGGGCTGCTGTGGGTCTTCACCAACTCATCACCATAGTAGATATAGATATTGCAGCTCTACTCCTTCCTGCCGGGGCGCTGCACTCCAGTGGTGTGGTAGGAGAGCGAGAGGCTGTGGTGACGGTAGCCAGCCTCACAGAGTAGGGCACGGAGACGGTGTCGCAGTTGTCCTGCGGCTCTGCCGTCAAAACGGATCACCACGGGGTGACAGGGGTCGATGGTCGGAGAGCGACTGGCCAACCTACGCGGGGGCACAAGTCCACCGGTCGACTTACGGAGGGTTGTCTTGGTGCGGGCCATCTACAGAAAACACGAATACATTAGAGGAGAAAAGAAATAACCAAATACAAATCTGAAAATTTCAGCAGCTAAAACGGCGGAAAAGAGCGGTGCAGCGGTTCCAAAAGAACAAAAAATAAGAGAAAAAAAATACAGCAACCAACACAATAATTTTACCCACACATAACAGCGGCAAAACACACTTTTTCCGCGAAAATTTACGCAGCAAAACAGCAGCACTTAATATTGCTCACTTCTGAAAAATTTTATCAAAAACGCAGCAGCGATCAATACTTTTCGCGGCTGAAAATAAAGGAACAAAACAGCAGCAAAAATTTTCGAAAATAGCATATTAGAAGAGTGTTCCTAAGTGCTCTAGAGTGTCCATTCTACCTAGGCTTGCGTCCTACGGTCAACGCGGCTCTGATACCAATTTGTGACACCCGGTTCCGAATATGAACCAAGCGTAACGCATATGTGTGCCCAGGAAGTTCATCACACATATACGGTTGCATCACAAACGATATACAGAATTTAACCACATCTTAACTAATAAATAAGTACTTTATTACAATAATCCAATAGTCCACGAATGATAAAACTCTAAATAATTGCAGCGGAAAATAAACTAAGCAGCACGACTCCAATCCACAGGCAATTGACGGCGGTACGCAACCTAGTACTCCACGTGATCCTCAGGGTACTACCAATTGTCTCCAGTAGCTGTTGGGGGGGGGGGGGGGGGTTGCAAGGGTGAGTACATGTCGTACTCAGCAAGTTGGAAAGTATGACATGTGGCTAATTCAAATGACGAATGTAATAATGGCTAAGTGCTGAAAAGTATAGTAAAACATTTGAAAAGCATTATACTATGTCTATGTGAAACATTCCCATCATAACCATCATATTAACAAAATATAAACCATATCCAATTATTACCAACATCACCATTATCCATGTCCAATTACCATAACTCAATTTCATATCCATGACCATAATCCATAAACCATACCCATTACCAAACCATAACCATAAACCAACCATAACCCAATTCCAACTCTAATCATGTAGGTCATCCAGGCGCTCATAACCGGGACCACGGCTATCATGATAGTTTTTAACACTCTGCAGAGGTTGTACCACTTTACCCACATGTTTGTGATTTCATCACCTTTCGATGACTAAGAAACCTCCATTGTGCCATCTCACACTTCCGTGGGTGTGTGGCCAAGAGATCACAAGATAGCCTTTCAAAAGGGACTACTAGTATGTACGGGCCCACTAAGGTTTCACAGGCAGGCTTGAATCTCTATTCTCCCACCCACGGGCCCCCTCGTGTGCCATGCGGATCCCAGGGCAGTCCTCCTCGACTCCCATTCTCCGCGCCATCCAATGGTCCATACAATACTAGCAGCGCTCCTAATTATTCAGCTACGCCGCACCCATACTTGGCCTTGTGGTGGCACTGTGGACCTGGCATATTCTCGCATGAACCGGTCCTTAGATCTAAGGCAAGCAAACGACCATGACATCCAACCCATCCACATAACCATGCTTGCTTAGATCACCCATCGTATTGACCAGTTCACATTAACCAGAATATCATTGATGCATAATTAAATGTGTAGTGTTGTTTGCCATCCCAATTAATTAAGCGAAGCAAAAAGGTAAAAACCCTTCCCGACTCTCTACCATAATTCCAGGTGACAAGGGTGGTCAAACAAAACTAGTAAACTTCCTACCATAGGATTCCTATCAATTTGACACAAGCATGCAAGTTCGCAAACAAAACATTTAATTTAAAATAGGATCAATACGCTTCAAGGACACTTGCCTTGCTCCGGCGGATGGGGTTGCTCAAGCGCTTCAAAGTCTTGATTTTGGAAATCCTCGTATGCGGCCTCTTGAGCACGATCCTCTACGCGTGATCATACATACAAGAAAACATATACAATCAACATGATGCACACAAAATAATCAACATGCAATGACATGTATGCATGCAAAATTCAATAATTAATTAACTACGGTTGTTTATTAATTAGATGCGAGTAGTTCATACGTGTTCATATGAGTTTACGTGGGTCTTAGGGTGGATTAATGCTGCTAAAAATAGAATTATGACACAACTACGATCAAGTTACGCCTATTAGGTTCAATATGATCGCTAAAATTTGCATCGGGAACATGGCCTACCGTAGATGCGATGGCTTCGATGATCGCGGGATGGGGACAATGCGTAGACGAGGTAGATGCGTTCTCCGGCGGCACGACGACGGCGGCGCGATGTCGACGTCGATCTCCGGCGAACGGTGGGGCCCTCCTCTTTTTCTTCCTCTTCTTCCCCTTCTTTTTCTCCTTTTTTCTTCCCTGGGCACAGCTCTCTGGACTCTTTTTTTCCTCTGTTCCGGCGGCTGCTTCTGGCGGCTGGGATCGTGGGGCTTCGATGCTTCTTTTATAGGCGCGGCGGGAGCGATCGGGAATCGGTTCCGGAGCCGGCGGGATCGGGGGGGGGGGGGGGGGGGGGGCGCGTTACGGCGGCAGGGCGCGTACGCGGGAGGGAGTCCTACCGGGGGGGGGACTCGGGTCGGACGCGGGAGGCCGGGCGCTGGCGCGGAGCGGGAAAATCGCGGGAGGGCGGGATCGCGCGTTGGCGGGAATCGGGGATCGGGGCGGCGTCGGCCTTGGCGCGGGACTGGGCCTCGGGGCGGGCGAGGCCGCTCGGTCGGCTGGGCCGCTTGGCCTGGCCGCCGTGTTGGCCCTTTTTTTTCTTTTTTTTCTTTTTTTAGTAATTTATTATATATATATTTTTATATATATTATTAATATTATATATTTATTATTTATTATTTTTATAACATATATTATTAATATTAATATTTTATCTATTTTTATATATATTGTTATATATATTATTTATATATATATTTATATATATACTTATTATTATTTTTATACTTATTCCCTATTACAAGTTTTAGGCTATAACTATTATTTTATTTTTCTTCTTTTGCTACACATATTTGTATATGTACGTTTTATCTTTTATATTTTTATTATCTCTCTTTTACTCTATTAATATTTAAATCATGAACATGTATGCAATGCATGATGCGAAAATTTAGGGTGTTACAGCATTCACGCACACCAACAATACAACCTCATCGTGGAGTACAGTGTTACGCTCTTGCGGCCCAAACCACATAAGAACCACCGTCTCATACTCTCATACGCGCGACCACTAGATTGAGAACTAAGCCCTGCCGACGAAAGAGCCTCCGCGGGCTCCTTCTTAGCAGATCCGGGGGAAGTGCCGCTTTAACAATTCGACCACATGCGTCATAGCTTTCGGCGCCCTCGGGTTAGTTTCCGACTCTTTCATTGGTTTCTTCAAAGCTTCCTTCGGCAATAATCGCCGATGCAGCTGACTCTTGTTCTTGGCATGTACATTCTTTGTCGGCTTTGCCGGCGGCTAATCAGGTGTAGGATGTAGGGCACTTCGAGTGCGATGTGGAGACCGACGTGGGTGCTCTTCAAGTGGAGACTTCTGCAGCAGCTCTAGTGATGGAGACAGATGTGACTTCTCTATAACTAGAGGCAACTACTCTCCTATTGGAGACTTCTGCTACTTCTCTATAACTGGAGGCAACGATAGCTCTGGAATTGGAGACAGATCCATCTGTTCTGGATTTGGATGCAAAAGCAGACATGCCTGTAGAGACATAGAAGCGGTCGACGCGAAAGTTGCTGCTGGTGCTGCTGGGTCAACAAGAATAAGGCTCCGTCTCCACTGAACCCTTGTAGTAACTGCAACCCGCATAGTCAGCTTTGTATCGTCCTGTGGCACTTCGACTATTCGTATTTTTTTGCACCATGTCCACCTTGACTACAATATAGGATGATGTGTCTACTTGGATGTCATCAAGCATGGTCTGATCGAGATACACTAGCCCTCTCCCGACCTCCGTTCGAGAGATTCCTCCGACCATTAGCAGAAGGTTGCATGTTGTTGGCTGAGCCAAGTTATCTATCATGTCCGACTGAATTGAAGGTCCAAACGCTGGTGCTTGATGATCCTCCTGTGGTTGTCCACCCCCAGCTGCTATAGAAGCAAAACTGCTCCTACGCTCCTCATCGTTAATTAAGACAAAAAACACGTTAGGGATTGCTATACCTGCTCCCTCCAGCATTTGCTTCACGTCTCCTAGGAGCTCTCTTCTAAGTTGTATTTTTAGCTCCTCGGCGTCAACCTGTGATGTCGAGGTTGTTTTCCTCTTACGGTAAGTATTTTTATGTTTCGAAAAACCCTCCCTCCAGGTCAACTTACTGGAAACACCATGAGCACGACCTTGTTGCTCCGGTATTTGCAAGGCCTTGTTGAGGGCATCATTTTCCCTCTCACCATTTGACCCTTTGCTTCTTAAGTTCCAAGCTCTTTGAGCGACATGTAAGGTGCTCGGGCTATAGAAGCTAATACCGCCTGACTCAGACAGCTGTGAACAAGCACGCATAAATGGTTTCAGCCGTCCGTTGAAGCTGTCGTATGGATTCACAACACCTAGCTCGGCCAATGCTTCATCTTGTTGTGCCCAAATCTTTTTTTCCGACATAACTGGTGTTGCCGAGGTGGTGGTCAAGCTCGTTCTGCGATAGGAGCCACTTCATATGTTCACTGTTCTTGTCAAATTTTTGTGATTCGCACTTTTCAACAAATCTCGTCCAGTCCTCTTCTAACACATGTTGATACTTATGAAAGGGGGCTTCATGATTCTTCCAAAACTCGTGAAGCTTAGTTTTGTAGGTCCTCCATGCATGAGAGATCATCTTCATAACTAGCTTTTTCCCCTTCTGTTTCATATGTTCCGGATATTGAACATATGGTTGTACAGAGCTTTCGAAGAGTTCATCCTTTTCATTTTCAATCAAATGATCGAATCTCTACAGGTTTAGCGGCACCCTTTCCCGAGCAACTGGACCACTAATTCTAGATAGTCTTGTATTCACATTATGGTCCAGAGGTAAGCCATCGTCATTGGCCTCATCAACAGTCAAAACGTCTATCGGCCACATCATCCGAGACCTTTTCTTTTTTGTGTTACCAGAGGCAGATGCATCCTCTTCGTGTGTATGCTGCTAAGTCTGTTGCTCAGTCTCCTCTTCAATATGCTGCTGATGCTCCAACTGAGACATCTTCAAATTCACAAAGAATCACTGAAATCCTGTAAAACATAATCAAATTTCAGTCACATCGCACAAACAGTCACATGGCATTTGTAGCTTAATAAGAAAAAGATCTATGTGCCAAGTGTAAGGACAATCCAAACAAGGCAATCATTAAATAAATCACTAAACATTGACTGGTACTTAGCCAAAGCATAATACTCTAAGCGTAGTACTCCGAAAATATACTAAACACTGAATAGTGAGCCACAAAAGTGCAGACCATTTTGACTCCAACCAAAGTGCGAACAAACCTTATTAGGGCAACGCCGAGCTGGTCGATGGGGAGTCGAGGGTCGATGGCGGTAGTGCGACAATGATCAAATAGGGCAGTGTTGAGACGGCGATGAGCTCCGGGGAAGCGGACCGACTCGGCAGCATGCTCCGGGGATGGGGACGACGCGACAGCGGTTTCTAGGGTGAAAAGTGATCAGCGTGCGAGAGCTAAAGTGTCAAAAAGTTTTGTTAAGTGTTGGACAACAATCTGTGACGTGCCTCAAAAGAGCCATCACTGAGTGTGTCTCCCACACGTATGTAAGCCCATATCAGAGACACGCTTTATAAGAGCACGTCTCTTTTCTTCTGAATTAATGTGAATCGTTGTCAGTAATGCTATTCACGCATATCGAAGCGTTTAAATTGGAGACGCGCTTTTTAAAACGCGTCTCACATTATCTTGCCAGAGAGACGCGCGTTTGTGAGGCGTGTCTCGCATCACATTTGTATCCCATTTTCTAGGCCAGATCAAGTGCTACATTCAGTAGTTCTCCATAAGAAACAAGGCACAAGGCATCAATACTTCTCCATAAGAAGCAAAACACAAGGCATCAATACTTCTTTATAAGAAACATAGCACATATGACCAATGAAAGTCAAATTTTCACTTAAATGGCAATATTTTCACGCATTTGAGCATATATCACACAAATATCCAAATGGAAGTAAATTTTTCACTCAGTTGACCATATTTTCACATATTATAGCATATTTACACACAATTAATTTGGTACTTTACGCTGCGGTCTTGGTTTTTTGAAATTCTTGACTTTTTCATGGTGGCCGTTCTGCAAGTAAGGAAGATCGTTGGCCAATAGTATTCTTAGCTTGATCATTGAGGTTAAAAAAGGAGGAATATCATCAAATTTGTTAAACTTTTCCTCATCGACGACATTCTCGACTCCGACGATTCGTCATTTTCCATGTATAACCACCTTTAGTCTTTTATGTGTTGTGTCCGAAACATAGAACACTGCTAACACGAAATGCTCTGACTTATATCCTTGATGGTTAAGATCAACACTAGTGAACCTATACTTGTCTTGTACAACACCTTTGATTTCATCAACCCAGTTGCAACAAAAAAGAGCAATCTTAAATCCTCGAAAGTCAAGCTCCCATATCTCTTGTATTCGACCAATAGTACATGTCTTTGTCTTGGCCCGCAGCAGTATAAGCCTGTTTGGATGATGGCTAACTTGTCTAAGCCTAAGCTTAGCTACTTGCCAAACTTGTGGCGGGCCTAAGCTAACTAATGTTAGCATGTGTTTGGTTTGCTACCATAACCTAAGTTTAGACTCGCCTAAGAAAGTGTAGCATATGTTTGTTATGTTACCATGAATAAGACTAGGCAAGTAGCTAAGCTTAGGCGGTTGATTCGAGCGCCACAATTGAGGCAGTTTTTTATTAGGCAATGAAAGCAAAAGTTGCCTAACTTCTGTGGCATGCCTAACCTTAGTCAACAATCAGACGTCCGCCTAAAACAATGTGGCATGCCTAACATTAGGCTTAGGCAAGTTAGGCATTGAACCAAACAGGCTCTATAAGCATCAACACGGACATCACTATTCTGATACATGGTTTTCTTATCTTGCTCTACAGTGTAGAACGTGTATCCATTTATGTCGTACCCTTGATATGTAATAACTATGAATATATGAACAAGTGCCAACTTTTTTAGGTATTCACTTTTTTGAGTATCCGATGAGTGAGAAATCCGATCCGGAGCTAGCAAATGAATTTTCTCCTATGTTCATTTGCTAACCATGATTTATTGCGGCCAGGTTACCATGAATAAGACTAGGCAAGTAGCTAAGCTTAGGCGGTTGATTCGAGCGCCACAATTGAGGCAGTTTTTTATTAGGCAATGAAAGCAAAAGTTGCCTAACTTCTGTGGCATGCCTAACCTTAGTCAACAATCAGACGTCCCCCCAAAATAATGTGGCATGCCTAACATTAGGCTTAGGCAAGTTAGGCATTGAACCAAACAGGCTCTATAAGCATCAACACGGACATCACTATTCTGATACGTGCTTTTCTTATCTTGCTCTACAGTGTAGAACGTGTATCCATTTATGTCGTACCCTTGATATGTAATAACTATGAATATAGGAACAAGTGCCAACTTTTTTAGGTATTCACTTTTTTGAGTATCTGATGAGTGAGAAATCCGATCCGGAGCCAGCAAATGAATTTTCTCCTATGTTCATTTGCTAACCATGATTTATTGCGGCCAGGATAGTCTCTAAGCACCACCTCCTTGTGCTCATCGAGATACTTCGATACAATGGACATGTAATGCAACACGTGGAAATAAGTGCATAAGAATAAATGTGAATCTGGAGTTATAGCCTTCTTCCCAATGGTCCCTTTTCCTGTGAGCCTTCCCTCATGATGAGACTTGGGAACACCAATCGGGCTACTCAGGTCAGTGTAGTTTAGAGCCCACTCCACAGCTTCCACTGTAGAGTATCCTTGTACCATGCGGTCCCCAAGGTAAGCTCAATTTCTAACGAAGGACTTCAGTATGCCGTTGAATCTCTCGTAGGCATACATCTAGTGAAGGAACACATGACCATGTAGCTTTACCTGCTTAATAAGATGAGTTGTGAAATGGACGCTGGTGTCGAAAACGACAGGTGGAAAATACATCTCGAGGAAGCATAAAGTTTCATAGTTCCTTTTTTCCAATGACTCGAGATCTTCTTCACATAGTACTTTTTGACCAATTGCATTGAAGAAAAAGCAAAAGTTCATCATAGCCTTCCAAACGTTGACTGGTAGGATATTCTGAACTCCAACATCAAGCATCTGCGTAAGCAATACATGGTAATCATGAGACTTCGCACCAGAAGCTACTTTTAGATCTGGAAATGAAATAAGCCTTGAGACATTCATCGAGTAGCCAGATGGTGCTTTCACATTTTTCAAGAACCCACAAAACTCTTTCTTTTCATTTTTTGAAAGGGTGATGCATGACGTGGGTAGTTCCATTCCTTTTACCGAGTCATCGACCCAGAACTTCAGTCTAGTTCCCATTTTCTTTAGATCTACCTGTGCATGTCCATGGTCCCTAATTTTCCCATCCGTGTTATGAAATGTCCCGAGTAGGCTCTCGCATACATTCTTCTCAACATGCATCACATCAATCGAATGACAAATGTCTAAGTATTTCCAATATGGTAGCTCCCAAAAAATCGATTGCTTCTTCCACATGTCATATTCGCCAGTATTCTCGCCAGTCCTTTTCCGCTTACCAAGGACAACATGGATATCCTTGACCATTTCATAGACTTCATGACTAGTGAGATGAGGTGGGAGATGCCTCTTCTCAGTGTCACCATTGAAATTATCCTTCATACTCTGAAACGGGTGCTTCATTAGGATATAGCGTCGATGTCCCATGTAAACTATTTTTCGTGACTCGCTCAAGTATTGTGAGTCTGTTTCTCTCAAACAATATTGACATCCGCAACCTACTTTCTTACTCTATCTGAACAAGTTACGTTTCACTAGAGAATCACTAACGGTCACAAATATAATGGCTTTTAGGCAAAAGTACTCACGCTTGTGGTCATCCCAGGCCTGCACTCTGTCATTGTACCACAACTGCTTCAGATCTTCAACTAGAGGCCTTAAATAATTGTCGATGTCATTCCCAGGTTATTGTGGCCTGATATTAGTCCTAACATCATAATATATTTCTGTTTGTTGCAACCAAGGAGAAAGGTTGAAAATTGTTAGCACAATTGGACATGTGCTATGTGTGCTACTGTTCAAAAAAGGATTCATGCCATCATTGCTCATTGCGATCATAATATTCTTTGGATCGATGGCAAATTCAGGATTTTGTGAATCAACGTTTTCACCATTGTGTGGCATCAGCTGGATGTCTTATCATTCCACCATCCTTCTTATGCTTCTCTTTGTGCTATCGCAACAATTCTTACCCCTTCTTGTTTGCAAACCAACGCTTCAAACGAGGAATGATAGGAAAGTACCAAAAAACCTTTTTAGGCCCTCTTTTTCTTCTATTGCAGTTCTTGTCATCACCGTTGTCTTTCCTATGATATAATTTGTCCACTCCACAAATAGCACATTTCTCGAGGTTTTCACACTCATGTCCACGATATAAATGCAATCATTCTTGCATGCGTGGATTTTCTCCACCTCAAAACCTAGTGGACAGATTATCTGTGTGAGAACCATGTGTGCTGAATACATTGGCTATGATGATAAAAGTATTGAATACTGCCAAAACACCATTGTAACAAGGTCCGACTCTAGGTTCGAGCTCCTGCAAGGTCCGACGATAGGTCTAGCTAGTTTTGGGTAGCTCCGGCAAGGTCCCACGTAATGTCCGACTTGCTTTGGCTAGGTCCGACTTCTTTGTCTAGGTCCGACTTATTTTGGTTAGGTCCGACTTGCTGTGGCTAGGTTCGACTAGCTTTGATCAGCTCTGGCGCTAAGTCCGACTAGCTGTCGTAAGCTCTAGCGCTAGGTTCAACTAGCTTTGGTATGCTCCGGTGCTAGATCCTACTAGCTTTGGTGAGCTCCAGTTCTACGTCCAGTTAGCTTTGGCAATGTAACACCCTCATTTTCATGCATCATGCCTTGCATACACTCATATACATGTTTAATATTAACCCACGTAAAGAGGAACGAGTTTAACATTGATTCGGAGCATTTAAAATTGATTTGGAGCAAAACCGCACTTAAAACGCAGGAAAGTGCGGACTAGTCCGATTTTACTGAGGACTAGTCCGATTTCTCTCTGACTAAAAACGGACCTGTCCATTTTTGCTGCGGATTAGTCCGATATTTGCCTCTGGACAACTTCGGACTTGTCCGATTTTGTGCGGACTAGTCCGGTATTCCATGAATCCTTGAAAATTTGCTAAGTCCCTGGACTTTTCCAGACTAGTCCGGTGTTCCAGCGGACTTGTCCGTTTTCCTTTCTGACTAAGATCGGACTTGTCCGATTTTAGGCCAGACTTGTCCGATTTTCTCTCTGGACGACTTCGGACTAGTCCGGTCCTGTTCGGACTTGTCCGATATTTCGTGACTCCGAGATTGACCTTTTGTTTTACGACTTGTTTCTTGGGTTTCACGTTAAGTGGGCCTAGGGACGTCGTGCCCAACTCTTTTAGAGCCCATGTGGGACTCTAAACCGGCCTCTACTCATCCCAAAACTCGAAATCCATCTAACCCTATCCTCCACCCCTATATAAACAACCCCACCCCTTGGTTTGACATCTATTTGCCACTTTTCCACCCACCCAAACCCTAGTTCGTGGGGAGCCACCATCAAGGAGGGAGGAGGAGATCCCAAGCAAGAAGAATAAGAGGAGGAAACGAAGGAGGATCAAGATCTCCACCAAGTTTCGTCCTTCACCACCAATTCATCTCCAAGTTCATCACCAACCCTAGATCATCAAGATCCAAGTGTTACCTCCAAGTTTCTTGGTTCATTGGAGTTCTAAACACCTGGTATACCTCCTATTCTCTTTTCCTTACGTGAATTCAACCCCTAATCTCCAAATTCATGTCGATCTAGAAAACCCTAACATGCTGATCTCGTCAAGTGCGGACTTGTCCGGTACCTAGCGGACTAGTCCGATCTTTCTGGTTAAATTGTGTTGAATTAATTCTAAAAATTGATCTAATCGACCCCAAACCTGTATAAACTTGTTAAAATCTATCAGAGCTAGTTAGTGATCATTAAAAGCAATCTAGTAACAAGTTCTACCTTGCATTGCATCGATCATGCATGTCATGTCATATTGAGTAATATTTGTGCACTCTTTGATTGTGTTTCTTGTTTTGTAAGTTTATTGTGTGGATTAGACGGATTTGCGCTAGAGAGTGCCACGGAGGATCTACAACATCAAGAGTTTGAAGGCTTTGACCCTAATCAACAGCAAGAGCAAGGCAAGTGTCCTTGAAGCATATTGATCCTATTTTAAAATAAATGTTTTGTTTGCAAAACTGCATGCTGTGTCAAATTGATGGTAAATCCTATAGTAGGAAGTTTACTAGATTTGCTAAACCACCCTTGTCACCTGGAATTTATGGTAGAGAGTCGGGAAGGGTTTTTTTTACCTTTTTGCTTCGCTTAATCAACTGGGATAAGAAACAACTATATCACTCAATTTAATTATGCATGGATGAGATTATGGTTAACATGAACTGGTTAAACATGGTATGGTAATGGATGATCTAAGCAAGCCTGGTATGTGGATGGGTTGGATGTTATGGTGGTTTGCTTGCTTTAGATCTAAGGACCGGTTCATGCGAGAATAAGCCAGGACTACAGTGCCACCACGAGGCCAAGTATGGGTGCGGCGTAGCTGATTAATTAGGGCTTTGCTAGTGCTGTTTGGACCATTGTGGATGCTCGGGGAAGGGGTAGTCGGATTGGGTTTGTTGATGATTGGTGGGACTACCCTGGGATCCGAATGGCTCAAGAGGGGGCCCTTGGTTGAAGATGTGCTCTGTGGGAGACATCGCCACCGGTGAAACCTCAGTGGGGTCTAAATAGGCTAGTAATCCCTTTGTAAAGGCTATTTTGTGATCTCTTGGCCACACACCAACGGAAGTGTGTAATGTGACCGACGGGTCATGGGCATAAGGGAGGTTCTTAGTCGCCGAAGGGTGATGAAATCACGAACACGTGGGTAAAGAGGTACAAACTCTGCAGAGTGTTAATTAAAACTATCATGATAGTCGTGCTCCCGGTTATGAGCGCCTGGACAACTTCCATGATTAGAGTCAAATTGGAATTTGGGATGGTTATGGTTTGGTAATGGTTATGGCTGGTTATGAGTTCATCTCTGGTATTGAATATGGTTATTGGCAATGGTGAAATCTGGACTTATTGATGATGGTAATGAATTCAGTTTGGTATTATGGTATTACTCGTGATTATGTTGGGATTACTTCACATACTTATACTATATTTCTTTTCAAAAGTTTTAATGTACTTTTCAGCACTTTACCATTATTATTGTCGTCATTTGAATCAGCCACATTTCATACTTTCCACACTTGCTGAGTACGACATGTACTCACTCTTGCAATCCCCCACCCCAACAGTTGCAGGTCAGGATTGGGAGTTTAATGGCGCTAATGCGGAGTTCTAGGCCGTGTCTACCGTCAGCTTTGCCTGTGGTGTTGATTGGAGCTGCGCATATATACCCTATTGCTTATGCTTAGTTGCTTAGTTTGCTTAATTAGTTTATTTCCGCTGCATTAGTTGAACTTGTCATTTATATTCATTAGAGCTTGTATTCGAGGATAATCTGGTTTGTGTAATAAAATTTGATAATTAATCTTGTCTTGTGGTAATTTTCTGTATACTCTTTTGTGATTGCACTCTTATATGTGTGATGAACATCCTGGGCACACATATGCGTTAGCTTGGTTCATTTTCGGAACCGGGCATCACAGATTGGTATCAGAGCCACAGGTTGACCGTAGGACGCAACCTAGATAGAATGGACACTTTAGAGCACATAGGAGCACTCAGGAATCGATTGGTTTTTCTTGGAGTGCTGTTTGCTATATATATTGCTTGCTTGTGTGCATAATAGAGGATTTTGGTATGCCTTAGCATTGCCATGTCCACCTAGGCTAGTGTAGCTAGTTGTTTAGTTTCATATCCCTTGATGCATATAGTTGGGGCGTTTTCTAATTCTTACCTACTGCTTTTCTTCAGATGGTGAGGACTCGCAACCAGAGGGATGGCAATGATGAAGAGGAGAACAATGGAGTGCCTCAGAACAACAATGGGCAAGGATCTACTCAGGGGACTATCAACATCGAGCAGCTATTGGCCATGCAAAACCAGCTCATGCAGACCATGATATAGACTATGGGACAGCTGCAGGCTGGCAATATCAACAATCAGCCCCACATGCCTCCACTGCCACCCCCACCTCCTCATAACCGATTGGGGGAGTTTATGAGGACTAGGCCGCCAACCTTTGCTCAAGCCGCAGACCCTATGGATGCGGATGATTGGCTCAAGTCCGTGGAGAAGAAGCTAGCCATTGTCCAATGCAGTGACCGGGAGAAGGTGCTATTTGCTTCTCATCAACTCGTTGGAGCAGCTGCAGATTGGTGGGATTCTTATTGCAATGCTCATGAGAACCAAGAGAGAATTACCTGGGCGGAATTCAAGGAGAGTTTCCGTTCTCATTATGTGCCGGAAGGTGTTATGATCTTGAAGAGGCAAGAATTTGAGAACTTGAGACAAGGAAAATTAAGCGTGAGTGAATATCTCAATAAGTTCAATCCCGCGACTATGTTAATTGATTCTGGAGCATCGCATTCATTCATTGCATCAAAGTATGTTGCCAAGTATAGTTTGCCTATCTCTCATATGAAGTTTACTCTGTTGGTTAAGTCTCCTGGAGGAGAGATGAGGACAAATATAGTATGTCCAAAAGTAAGCCTTAGAATAAGGGGGGTAGACTTCTCCGCTAACCTCATTGTTTTAGATTCTCAAGGGTTGGATATTATACTTGGTATGGACTGGTTGAGGAAACACAATGGAGTTATTGAATGTGCCACAAAGACGGTGAAGTTGACCAATGAGGAAGGGATCACCGTAGAATTTGAAGCATCTCAAACCGCACCAAAGCAATTGGAATTGAATCATATGGACGGTGCCGCAATTGAGGAGATTCCGGTTGTGTGTGAATTTTTGGATGTTTTTCCAGACGAGTTGCCAGGTATGCCACCCGATCGAGACATTGAGTTTGTTATTGATTTAATACCTGGAACTGCACCTATAGCTAAGAGGCCGTATAGGATGCCTCCTATGGAATTAGCGGAGCTCAAGAAACAAGTTCAAGAGCAATTAGAGAAGGGTTTTATTCACCCTAGCTCTTCACCTTGGGGAGCGCCCGTTCTATTTGTGGACAAGAAGGACGGATCCCAAAGGATGTGCGTGGATTACCGAGCTCTCAACGAGGTAACAATCAAGAACAAGTACACCTTGCCACGCATAGAAGACTTGTTTGATCAGATGAAGGGTGCTTGTGTCTTCTCTAAGATTGATTTGAGGTCAGGTTACTTTCAAATGAAGATTAGACCATCGGACATACCCAAGACAGCTTTTAGGACACGGTATGGATCCTATGAGTACACCGTGATGTCTTTTGGATTGACAAATGCGCCTGCCTACTTTATGTACCTCATGAATAATGTCTTCATGGAGTACTTAGATAAGTTCGTTGTGGTATTTATTGATGATATTATGATCTACTCGAAGGATGAGAAGGAACATGAGGAACACTTGAGGCTTACGTTGCAGAAATTGAGGGAGCATCAATTGTATGCCAAGTTCAACAAGTGCCAGTTTTGGTTGAAAGAGGTGCCATTTTTAGGCCATATTATTTCCGGAGGAGGAGTATCGGTTGACCCCGGTAAAGTGAGGGATGTGTTGAAGTGGGAACCGCCGCAAAATATCAAGGAAATAAGGAGTTTTCTTGGGATGGCTGGATATTACCGTAGATTCATCAAGGATTTTTCCAAGATAGCCAAGCCTATGACGGAGTTGCTAATGAAGGGAAACGCATTCCAATGGACTCAAGCTTGTCAAGAGAGTTTTGAGGAGTTGAAGAAGCGGTTGACAACAACCCCAGTTTTGGTATTGCCGGATGTAAGCAAGAGTTTTGACATTTATTGCGATGCATCAAGACAAGGGCTTGGATGTGTACTGATGCAAGAAGGTCAAGTGGTCGCCTATGCATCAAGACAATTGAAGAAACATGAGCAGAATTACCCCACGCACGATTTGGAACTCGCAGCCGTGGTACATGCATTGAAGATTTGGAGACACTATATTCTGGGACATAGGTGTGAAATTTACACGGATCATAAGAGTTTGAAGTATATTTTCACACGAACAGATCTGAACTTGAGGCAACGAAGATGGTTAGAGCTCATCAAAGATTATGATTTGGGGATCAACTATCATCCGAGAAAAGCCAATGTAGTGGCCGATGCTTTGAGTAGAAAAGGAGTAAGTCATCAACTCATGGTTCGAGAGTTGCCGTCCGAGTTATGTAAGGAGTTTGAACGGTTGAACCTCGGGTTTGTAAACGAGATGGAGATGATAGAGTTAAACCCAACCTTGGAGCAAGAAATTCAAGAAGCACAAACCACGGATGAGGAGATCAAGGAAATCAAGGAAAGAACCGAAGAAGGGAGAGAATTCAGATTTGACAAGGATGAACATGATACCTTATGGCTTGGAAAGAGGATCGTTGTGCCTAATGTAAAGCATATTCGGGAGACAATATTAAAGGAGGCACATGACTCGCCTTACTCGATTCACCCCGGTTGTACAAAGATGTACAAGGACTTGAGGACTTGCTATTGGTGGGATAGCATGAAAAGGGACATAGCTGAATATGTAGCATTATGTGATGTGTGCCAACGAGTCAAGGCGGAACATCAAAGGCCAGCCGGATTATTGCAACCGTTGAAGATTCCGGAATGGAAGTGGGAAGAAATTGGTATGGACTTCATAGTTGGGTTACCACGTACTCAGTCCGGGTATGACTCAATTTGGGTAATTGTAGATCGCTTAACCAAGTCAGCTCATTTTGTCCCTGTGAAGACCAAATATACAGCTGCACGATTGGCCGAAATATACATGGAGCATATTGTGTGTCGACATGGAGTCCCTAAGAAGATAGTCTCGGATAGAGGTTCTCAATTTACCTCCAGATTTTGGCAAAAATTGCATGAAGCTTTGGGAACGAGGTTGAATTTTAGTTCAGCATATCATCCTCAAACGGATGGACAAACCGAGAGGACCAATCAGATTTTGGAGGACATGTTAAGAGCTTGTGCTTTAAAGCATGGAAAAAGTTGGGACAAAAGCTTGCCATACGCAGAATTTTCATACAACAATAGTTACCAAGCAAGCTTGAAAATGTCGCCATATGAAGCGCTTTATGGGAGGAAGTGTAGGACACCTTTATTCTGGAATGAGGCAGGAGAAACTCAAGTATTTGGTCCAGACGTGTTGCAAGAAGCCGAAAAGCAAGTCCAAATAATTCGTGAAAACTTGAGGGCTGCCCAATCAAGGCAAAAAGGCTATGCAGATAATAGGAGAAGGAAATTAGCCTTTGAAATAGGGGATTTTGTTTACCTCAAGGTGTCACCAATGAGAGGTCATAAGAGGTTTAACATAAGAGGCAAGCTCGCACCTCGTTATATTGGACCATTCAAGATTTTGGACAAAAGAGGAGAAGTAGCATATAAGTTGGAGATGCCAGCTCATCTTTCGGACGTACATGATGTGTTTCATGTTTCCCAACTCAAGAAGTGTCTCAGGGTACCGGAAGATCAAGTGCCAATGGGAGAATTGGAACTCGAGGAGGATTTGACGTATGCCGAGCAACCGGCCAAAATCTTGGAAACCAAGGAGAGGGTCACAAGGAACAAGGTCATTAGATGGTGTAAAGTTCAATGGAAGCACCACACAGAAAAAGAAGCGACGTGGGAATTAGAGGATGATCTCAAGAAGGAATTTCCCTATCTCTTCTCTTCCGCGTCGAATCTCGAGGGCGAGATTCATTTTAAGGGGGGTAGGTTTGTAACACCCTCATTTTCATGCATCATGCCTTGCATACACTCATATACATGTTTAACATTAACCCACGTAAAGAGGAACGAGTTTAACATTGATTCGGAGCATTTAAAATTGATTTGGAGCAAAACCGCACTTAAAACGCAGGAAAGTGCGGACTAGTCCGACTTTACTGAGGACTAGTCCGATTTCTCTCTGACTAAAAACGGACTTGTCCGTTTTTGCTGCGGATTAGTCCGATATTTGCCTCTGGACAACTTCGGACTTGTCCGATTTTGTGCGGACTAGTCCGCTATTCCATGAATCCTTGAAAATTTGCTAAGTCCCTGGACTTTTCCAGACTAGTCCGGTGTTCCAGCGGACTTGTCCGTTTTCCTTTCAGACTAAGATCGGACTTGTCCGATTTTAGGCCAGACTTGTCCGATTTTCTCTCTGGACGACTTCGGACTAGTCCGGTCCTGTTCGGACTTGTCCGATATTTCGTGACTCCGAGATTGACCTTTTGTTTTACGACTTGTTTCTTGGGTTTCACGTTAAGTGGGCCTAGGGACGTCGTGCCCAACTCTTTTAGAGCCCATGTGGGACTCTAAACCGGCCTCTGCTCATCCCAAAACTCGAAATCCATCTAACCCTAGCCTCCACCCCTATATAAACAACCCCACCCCTTGGTTTGACATCTATTTGCCACTTTTCCACCCACCCAAACCCTAGTTTGTGGGGAGCCACCATCAAGGAGGGAGGAGGAGATCCCAAGCAAGAAGAATAAGAGGAGGAAACGAAGGAGGATCAAGATCTCCACCAAGTTTCGTCCTTCACCACCAATTCATCTCCAAGTTCATCACCAACCCTAGATCATCAAGATCCAAGTGTTACCTCCAAGTTTCTTGGTTCATTGGAGTTCTAAACACCTGGTATACCTCCTATTCTCTTTTCCTTACGTGAATTCAACCCCTAATCTCCAAATTCACGTCGATCTAGAAAACCCTAACCTGCTGATCTCGTCAAGTGCGGACTTGTCCGGTACCTAGCGGACTAGTCCGATCTTTCTGGTTAAATTGTGTTGAATTAATTCTAAAAATTGATCTAATCGACCCCAAACCTGTATAAACTTGTTAAAATCTATCAGAGCTAGTTAGTGATCATTAAAAGCAATCTAGTAACAAGTTCTACCTTGCATTGCATCGATCATGCATGTCATGTCATATTGAGTAATATTTGTGCACTCTTTGATTGTGTTTCTTGTTTTGTATGTTTATTGTGTGGATTAGACGGATTTGCGCTAGAGAGTGCCACGGAGGATCTACAACATCAAGAGTTTGAAGGCTTTGACCCTAATCAACAGCAAGAGCAAGGCAAGTGTCCTTGAAGCATATTGATCCTATTTTAAAATAAATGTTTTGTTTGCAAAACTGCATGCTGTGTCAAATTGATGGTAAATCCTATGGTAGGAAGTTTACTAGATTTGCTAAACCACCCTTGTCACCTGGAATTTATGGTAGAGAGTCGGGAAGGGTTTTTTTACCTTTTTGCTTCGCTTAATCAACTGGGATAAGAAACAACTATATCACTCAATTTAATTATGCATGGATGAGATTATGGTTAACATGAACTGGTTAAACATGGTATGGTAATGGATGATCTAAGCAAGCCTGGTATGTGGATGGGTTGGATGTTATGGTGGTTTGCTTGCTTTAGATCTAAGGACCGGTTCATGCGAGAATAAGCCAGGACTACAGTGCCACCACGAGGCCAAGTATGGGTGCGGTGTAGCTGATTAATTAGGGCTTTGCTAGTGCTGTTTGGACCATTGTGGATGCTCGGGGAAGGGGTAGTCGGATTGGGTTTGTTGATGATTGGTGGGACTACCCTGGGATCCGAATGGCTCAAGAGGGGGCCCTTGGTTGAAGATGTGCTCTGTGGGAGACATCGCCACCGGTGAAACCTCAGTGGGGTCTAAATAGGCTAGTAATCCCTTTGTAAAGGCTATTTTGTGATCTCTTGGCCACACACCAACGGAAGTGTGTAATGTGACCGACGGGTCATGGGCATAAGGGAGGTTCTTAGTCGCCGAAGGGTGATGAAATCACGAACACGTGGGTAAAGAGGTACAAACTCTGCAGAGTGTTAATTAAAACTATCATGATAGCCGTGCTCCCGGTTATGAGCGCCTGGACAACTTCCATGATTAGAGGCAAATTGGAATTTGGGATGGTTATGGTTTGGTAATGGTTATGGCTGGTTATGAGTTCATCTCTGGTATTGAATATGGTTATTGGCAATGGTGAAATCTGGACTTATTGATGATGGTAATGAATTCAGTTTGGTATTATGGTATTACTCGTGATTATGTTGGGATTACTTCACATACTTATACTATATTGCTTTTCAAAAGTTTTAATGTACTTTTCAGCACTTTACCATTATTATTGTCGTCATTTGAATCAGCCACATTTCATACTTTCCACACTTGCTGAGTACGACATGTACTCACTCTTGCAATCCCCCACCCGAACAGTTGCAGGTCAGGATTGGGAATTTAATGGCGCTAATGCGGAGTTCTAGGCCGTGTCTACCGTCAGCTTTGCCTGTGGTGTTGATTGGAGCTGCGCATATATACCCTATTGCTTATGCTTAGTTGCTTAGTTTGCTTAATTAGTTTATTTCCGCTGCATTAGTTGAACTTGTCATTTATATTCATTAGAGCTTGTATTCGAGGATAATCTGGTTTGTGTAATAAAATTTGATAATTAATCTTGTCTTGTGGTAATTTTCTGTATACTCTTTTGTGATTGCACTCGTATATGTGTGATGAACATCCTGGGCACACATATGCGTTAGCTTGGTTCATTTTCGGAACCGGGCGTCACAGGCAAGGTCCAGTACTAGTCTGCAATGGTTCTGCTTTTACATTACAATGTTTTGAACTTGCTTTACATCTATGGACAGTATGCTTATTATTCCTTTAATGAGTTTTTGGTGTGTTTTGGTGGTTATGGCTGATATCATATTGCTATGGTTTGCAACATTCTTATGTGAGGTGCTCACGTAAGGTGTTGTGATTTCAGAACTAACGAGAGTCAAGTCGAGGACTTGTGCTCGGAAGTATCGGTTGTTTATTCATGTGCAGGTGTTGCTTTAGTTCAAGACATGGCTAGTGATGGGATCCATTGAACTAGTCTTAGGGAGAAGATGAGGTTCAACAATCAAGTTCGAAAGGAATCGTGGTTCAGTTGATCGGGAGGTTGCTCAACATGTTTGAGTAAAGAACAATGCATATGAAGGTATCGTGGGCTTCGTTGGAAGATGTTTGAACACGTGCAAGGAGTGCATGGATGTGGTAACATGGTTCCAAGCCCTGATGAATAGATGTGGTCGTAAAGAGTTGGTCGGAAAGGTCCAACCGACTAGGTTATGGACTCAGGTTGCGGCTGAGTCAGGTTTGACTCAAATATGGAAAGATTTTGAGTTGGTTATGTTAGGATTTCATGGTGAGCATGAAGTTGAGTTATTTTAGGAACGTGGGATACATTACTAAGATGTTTGGAAGTCTTAAGATTGCTTCTATTTGCGTATGGAAGCGTCTTGAGCAGTTATGGAAAGTTTCGGTTGAAACTGAGTAAGATAGGAGTCCTAGTTTTGTTTGGGTTGGCCTCAGGGCTGGTTATATAAGCAAGGGAGGCCAGAGCTCGCGGCAGACGGATTTTGGGCTGTTCCTCTTATGTTATATTGAATAAATATTGTAGTTTAAAGGAACTTTTGTGCCTTTTTCGTCCGACTTGTTTCAGACAAGTTTTGACGTCGAGTTTCTGCACAACACTACCTTGCTTTGGTGGTTTTATCATAACTCGAGTTTTACAGATATAATTGATGTGATTCTTTTTTTATTGTATTCAAAACTTTATTATCTATCATTTTTGAAAATTTCACGGTCATTATATTTGTGGTTTCTAATCTACACGAGTTTCTTTGCAGTGTTGCAGATCTATTTTTACTCGGGTAGAACACATTGACCTTTGTTCGATATTTTGATCGTAACTTCAGTTTTTCTTGATGGATTTTCGTGATTCTGGTTGTGACGTCTTCATGACTTGATCTCCACAATCTATAATGGTTTTTTCACAATTGGTCACATTTAGATTAGTCGCACACAAGATTTCTTTAACAGATCAATTTTCTGCCGAGGGGTTTGCATTGTTCTGCTAAAAAAGTTTTAATGTACCATTCACCCCCCTCTGGTAGCTTTACACATGCTCTTAGATCCTACAATTGGTATCAGAGCCATGATGCTTTAATCTTTGATATTTGCACGTGTTTTGAATAATCATCATGGACAAATACTCCGCCAAACCTCGTGTGTTTAGTGGTATTGATTTTTAGGTTTGGAAGGCACGCATGGAGGCTTTCATCCAGGCGCAAGGCTTTGCAATATGGGAAAAGGTATACAAGCCTTACGAAGTGCCATCAAATGATCAAGTTACGACTACAAATATGAGAGATGTCGACAACAACAACAAAGCTTGGAACATGATCATACAATGACTAACTCAAAGCGACTTCGACTGTGTTGCTCACCTCCGATCTGCGTACGATGTTTGGAAAGATCTATGTGATTACCACGAAGGATACAACACAATCAAGGAGGTAAGGAAAGACATGTTCAAAGATGAGTACATTAGCTTTGAGATGCGACCAGGTGAGTCCATCGACGACCTCTTTGCTCGCTTTACTAAAATTCTCAGCAACATGCATAGCGTCAGTGTTAATTTTTCAGATGCTGAAAATGCTAGGCAATTACTAAGTGCATAGACATGTCAATTTGGGAGATGAAAGTCACATCTATTCGTGAATCTACTGTCATGAGTACACTTACTTTATATTTTCTATATTCAAAATTGAAAACTCATGAAATTGACATAATCTCACTTAAGAACCCCAACAAGTCTCTTGCATTTGTTTCTCAATGTGACATGCCTAGCTCTGGCCAATCTTCATCTTGTGGAACACTTGCTTTGTTTTCCTCTCTAACCCTTGAACAGATTGAAGAGTTTCCAGAGGAAGAACTTGCATTCGTCTCTACTCGGTTCTTAAAAGAATTGCAAAATATGAGAACTAGAACGAGAGGAAGTGTTGGACCTCAACGATGCTTCGAATGTGGTAAGATGGGATATTTTCGTACTGATTGCCCTAGCCTTTAAGGTACTACTTCCCGTGATGAAAAGTAAACTAGGACAAAGCACTCCTCTGCAGACAACAACAAGAAAAAGAAGGATTTTACAGGACACCAATTGGTGAATAATTTTATCTCCGCACTTCAAGAACTTGGCTCGAGCAATGTGGACATCAGAAGTGATGAATATGAAGATGATTTGGCAAACTTGTGTTTCATGGCGGGCAAGTCAATGGAGGAGGCAGAACATAACAACGACAATGAAGAGGTATGTCCTACTTGCGAAGAAATGTGTGATGCTATTTCTCGTGCAACTGTTATAGTTAAAAAAGGACAAAAAGCTTAGGGACAATGCTGGTAAAATTGAGTCATTAGAATCTGAAATTAATCATCACTACAACAATCGCGATAATAGACGACGGCCAGGAACCGTCGTCTATAAGGCTTGGGCCATCGTCTATACGTTATAGACGACGGTAAACGCTTATAGACGATGGTAACCGGCCGTCTACGATTATTTGTCGTCTATAAACTAATAGACGACGGTTACCATCGTCAAATAACTTATTGATGACGGCCAGCTTTAGCTGTCGTCAATAAGGTAACCCCAACACGTGGCAGCATGGAAACCTTATAGACGATGGTGGTCGTCGTCTATATTAAACCCAAAAGACGACGGTTCTCTTTGGCCGTCGTCTATAAGAGTTGCTTATAGACGACGGCCAAAGGTCCACCGTCGTCTATTATTTTTGTCTTTAAAAAAAAACCAGAAATTAGGTATTTATACAAGTTTCACAAACACACAGAAAACTGTATATAACAACAGATATTATACAAAAACTTCAAAACACTACAGAAACTTCGAAACACCATAGAAACACTAGAACTTTGCCATGTTCAAAATAGAAGACTGCTATAGTTTTTTTTGCCGACCTCCCGCTGCCTTGCCTTGCCTTGCCTTGCCCCTGCTTCAAAGCAACAACACAAAGTTAATAATCAGCAACATCTAAGCAAAGTGAAAATTGGTAGAAAAGTTCCCTGTCATGTATTACAGCTCCAGTAAATTACTCATGATCATATCTCAACCAGATCTTTGGGAAAGTGAATTAATCAAGAGGAGTTTGCACATCCTATGAACTATTTTCCTCTATTTATTATGAAAACTACAGCACTTGCTAAATCCAGTTAGTACCTCAAGAACATCATGTCCTGTATAGTTTCCTTAGCTTTCAGAATTCTATCCCCCCTCATTATTTTTGGTTAATGAAGCATTGACAATCCAAATCTTCATCATTATGCTTTTATCATCATAAGGATGATTCTCCTTCATCATCTAGTTGAATGAATTACTCTGAAGCAGTGATGAAACCAGAACTTTTAGATAAGGGGATCATAGAAGCAAGTACTAAGCATGGACGGGTGCCTAGTAAAGATTTATTTGCTGGTGAGTGGTTTTCTGTAGTGAACAGTAAGAGTTTTGCTTAATCATCTGAACTACCTTTTTATTAAAAAAAGATCAAGTACATCTCTAGAGTCTAGATTCATATTCCAAGGATTGAAAATGATAAGAATTAACATGCAAGTAGATTTCAAATCGACTGACCTGACTATCACACGCTACCCCGTCCTAGTGATGATTCTTGTTCCTCATGTGATTTAATATATGAATAATTATCCACTCCAAGAAGTGCACACACCTCCACACTTGATAAACTTGAACTTGAAATTGAAAATAACAAAAAGCTTGCTGCACTTAATGATAAATACATGAAAGATGCTTGTTGTTCTACAATTGATTTGCATTGTTCTACTTGTGATGATCTTGATAAGAAACTATGATATGCTATGAATGAAATATCTATATTGAACAATGCTTTACGTTCTCATGAAGTTAAATATTGTTCCAATTCCAAATTAAAAGGAAAAACTTCATGTGAATATTGCCTTGATCTGTCAAATTAACTTGATGACATGCATAGGACATTAGATTGGTTTTGTAAAGCAAATAAGAACCTAAACTTGCTGCTGAATTCCTCTAAATCTTGCAATGATAAATCTAGTTTAGGTTTTGATTATTATGCTCATGCTAAAGCACATCCACCTAAAATTGTAAAGTCATTAGGAAGTGGTTTGATTAATACAGTTCCTAAACATAAAAAAGTGGTTTTCAAATCTGCAGGGGCGTTGTCTCATTCGGTTGTTAATAAAAATGTTGCTTGCTCATCTAGACATGAACACAAAGTTAAATTTCATTGTAACTTCTGTGGTAGATATGGTCATGTCATAGATTTTTGTTATAGACTAGCAAAACAACAAAAAAGGAAAAGAATGATTGCTACATCTCATAACTTTCATGCAAAATTTGCTGCACATGCTAAACGGAATGATAGGAACATGCAACCTGCTGTAATGAGTCGAAAACATGCAAAGTTTGCTCCCAAATCTACTGTTTTCCGTGCTACACATGTAACACCTCGTAGGTCAGTAGTTGCATACAAAAATCCTCAAGCTTTGGCTCATAAACCTGCTGTTTTATCTCAACTTTCGCGTGTTATTCTTGTTGGACATCGTGTGACTCAGTACTGGATTCCTAAATGCCTTTTGACTAACTCCAGTATTGAGTCATTGACGTATTGTGCTTCTATGTTGGTTACACGCTTGAGGAAGGAGAACATTTGGATTGTGGATTCAGATTGCTCACGCCACATGACTGGTAACAAAGATTGGTTCTCCTCTCTCTCTTTTTTGTCACGTGTAGAGAATGTTACTTTTACCGATAATTCTTCAACTCCTATAATTGCTAAGGGTTTGGTTAAAGTAAATGATCACTACACTTTGAAGGATGAAGCACTTGTTAAAAATTTGACATACAACTTGCTTTCTGTTTCACAATTACTAGATGAAAATCTAGAAATTATCTTTACTAAAAAATGCTGAAGGGTTGTAAATTCAAACAGTGAGCTTATTTTTAACATGTCTCGGTTTGGAAGAGTTTTTAAAGCTGATTTTGATATGTCATCCTCTAAGCATAAGTGTCTAGTTGCTAATGATTCAAAAGACTTATATTTTTGGCATCGTAGACTTGGTCACGTAGGCTTTGATCATCTAACGCGTGTTAGTGCTCTCGATCGCATACGTGGGCTGCCTAAGCTTAAAGGAAACAAATAAATTGTGTGCTCTTCTTGTAGACATGCTAAGATGGATGCAGGTTCACATGCTCCTCTCACAATGACCATGACAACTGAATCGGGTCAACTTTTACACCTTGACAATGTAGGACCTTCACGTGTTCAATCCTTCTGAGCTAAATGGTATGTTCTTATGATTATTGATGACTATTCTACATACTCTTGTGTTTACTTTATGGAATCTAAGAATGAAGCTTTTAGTCACTTTAAAACTTTATTTATTAGATTATCAATTGATCACTAAAGATCTTTAAAATCAATCAGAAGTGATAACGGAAGCAGATTTGAAGATCAATCATTTGATCACTTTTATGCTGAAAATGGAATAGATCACCAATTTTCTTCACCGTATGTACCTCAACAAAATGGTGTTGTAGAGAGAAAGAATAGAATCCTAGTTGAGATGGCTAGGACTATGCTTGATGAATATCAAACTCCTAGAAAATTCTGGACAGGTGTAATTGCAACCGCTTGTTATGTCTCAAATCGTGTTTTCTTGCGTGCTAAGCTAGGAAAAACACCATATGAACTTCAGTTTGGACATAGGACTAGTGTCACACACTTTTGGGTTTTTGGTTGTAATTCTTTGTTCAGAAACATGGTAATCTTGATAAATTTGAATCTAGATCTGTTGATGGTATGTTTCTTGGTTATCCATCTCATAATAGAGGCTACCGTGTGCTTTTACTTGACACTATCAAAATTGTGGAGACTTGTGAGGTTTTTTTTTTTGATGAAGCTAGCTCAGGTACTAGCTCTAATATTGCAGTTGCAGATCCATATCCGCAGGGGGAGATTATTTTCATCGAAGAAGACGAAGAAGTGGCGCTGCTGCCCAAAAATTCAGAAGCAAATGACGTTGATCACGCTGCTGATTTTGCACCACAACCAGCACCAACAACTAATGCAGCTGGTACAGATTGTCCTCAAGCCACAAGTTCTCCGATCTATGATGAACATGAAGAACAAGGTTGTAAGACCTATGTGTGCTGAATACATTGGCTTGTAGTGAATACACTTGGCTTTGATGATAAAAGTTTTAAATATCTTCAAAACACCTTTTTATCAAGGTCCGACTCTAGCTCTGAGCTACAGCAAGGTCCGACGGTAGGTTCGGCTTGGTTTGGGTAGCTCCGGTTACGTTCGATGCTAGGTCCGACTAGCTTTGGTTAGCTCCGGTGAGCTTTATCTTTAGCTCCAGCATGTCTTTGTTAGCTCTGGCATGTCTTTGATAGCTCCAGCATATATTTGATAGCTCCGGCATGCTTTTGCTAAGCTCCGACGTACTTTGTCTAGCTCCGATTTTGGGTTGACTAGTTTTGACTAGTTTTTGGTAAGCTCCGGTGCTAGGATCTACAAGTTTTGGTAAGCTCCGGCGGGTGCTTCATTGTACTAGTTTTGGTAATCTCCGGCGCTAGGTTCTACTAGCTTTTGTTAGCTCCAGCTCAAAGCTCCGGGTTGCTCTGGCAAGGTCCGGAACATGACCGCAGTGCTTCTGCTTTTCATTTGCAATGTTTCGTACTAGCTCTACATTGTTGGAAAGATTGCTTAGTATTCATTTGCTATGTTTTTGGTGCGTTTTGGTTGATATGGATGATATCGTTTTTGCTATGTTTTGCAACATGCTTATGTGAGGTTCTCACGTAAGGTGTTGTGTTCGGAACTAACTTGAGTCAAGTCGAGGACTTGGGCTCGTATGGATTGGTTGTTTATTCATGTGCAGGTGTTGCTTGAGTTCAAGACATGGCTGGTGACGGGATCCATTGGACTAGTCTCAGGGAGGAAATGAGGTTCCAACAGCCAAGTTCGGAAGGAACTGTGGTTGAGCTGATCAGGAGGTCGCGCAGGATGATTGAATCAAGAACAATGCATATGAAGGTATTGTGGATGTAAAGAATTGGTCGGAAAGGTCCAACCGACTAGGTTATGGACTCAGGCTGCAGCTGAGTCGGGTTTGACTCAAATATGGAAAGATTTGAGTTGGTTATGATAGGATTTCGTGTGGGTCACGAATTTGAGTTGTTTAGGAATGTGGGATACGTTCCTAAGGTGTTTGGAAGTCTTAAGATTGCTTCTATCTGCGTATAGAAGAATATTGAGCAGTTATGGAAAGTTACGATTCGTGATTCGAGTAGGATTGGAGTCCTTGTTGATATTGGGTTGGCCTAAGGGCTGGTTATATAAGCAAGGGAGCAAAGAGCTCGTGGTAGACGACTTTGGGGCTGTTCCTCTTGTGTTCTATTGAATAAAATTCATAGTTTGAATGAACTTTTGTGCCTTGTTCGTCCGACTTGTTCCAGACAAGTTTTACTCGTCGAGTTTCTGGACAGCACTACCTTTCGTTGGTGGTTTTATCATAACTCGAGTTTTACAGATCCAATTGACGTGATTCTTTTTGGGTTGTCTTCACAACTTGATTGTCTATCATATGTCAGAATTTTACGGTTATTGGATTTGTGGTCTATGATCTACACGAGTTTCTTTGCAGCATTCCAGAACTGTTTTTTTTCGGGTAGGACAGATTGACCATTGTTTGATCTTTCGATCATAACTTGAGTTTTTCTCGTCGGATTTGAGTGATTATTTTTGTATTGTATTCGTGACTTGATTCTCCCTGATATCTATCACTTTTGTCATGGTGAAACACGTTTAGATTAGTCTCACACAAGATTTCTTTAACAGATCCTTTTTCTGCCGAAAGGGTTTGGGGTTTAATTGTTTCCGCTGCGTAAGATTTTTAAATCTACCATTCACCCCCCCTCTGGTAGCTTTTCACGTGCTCTTCGATCCTACAATTGGTATCAGAGCCGCGGTGCTCTAATCTTTGTGATTTGCACGTGTTTTTGACTAATCATCATGGAGAAGTACTCCGCCAAACCTTATGTGTTTGCTGGTATTGATTTCCAGGTGTGGAAGGCACGCATGGAGGCTTTCATCCAGGCACAAGGCTTTGCAATATGGGAGAAGTTATACAAGCCTTACGAAGTGCCATCAAACGATCAAGTTACAGCTACAAATCTGAGAGATGTCGACAACAACAACAAGGCTCGAAACTTGATCATACAAGGATTAACTCAAAGCTACTTCGACTGTGTTGCACACCTCCGATCTGCATACGATGTGTGGAAACCACTTTGTGACTACCACAAAGGATCCAACATGATCAAAGAGGTAAGGCAAGACATGTTCAAAAAGGAATACATGCGCTTCGAGATGCAACCCGGTGAGTCTATTGATGACCTTTTTGCTCGCTTTAATAAAATTCTCAGCAACTTGCGCAGTGTCAATGTTAATTTTTCAGATGCTGAAAATGCTAGGCAATTATTAAGTGCATTAGACGTGTCAATTTGGGAGATGAAAGTTACATCTATTCGTGAATCTACTGTCATGAGTACACTTACTTTAGATGTGCTATATTCCAAGCTAAAAACTCATGAAATTGATATAATATCACGTAAGAACCCCAATAAGTCTATTGCTTTTGTTTCTCAACGTGATATGCCTAGCTCCGGCCAATCTTCATCTTGTAGTACACTTGCTTTGTTGTCCTCTCTAACCCTTGAACAGATTGAGGAGTTTCCAGAGGAGGAGCTAGCACTTCTCTCTACGAGGTTCTCAAAAGCAATGCAAAATGTGAGAACTAGAAGGAGAGGAAGCTCCGAACCTCAACGGTGCTTCAAATGTGGTAAGACGGGACATTTTCTTTCAGATTGCCCTAACCTTTTAGGTCCTACTTCCTGGGATGAAAAGAAAACAAAAACGAAGCACTCCTCTGCAAAAGATACGAAGAAAAAGAAGGGTACCATAGGACGCAAGATGATTAACAGCTTCATCACCGCGCTTCAAGAGTTCAGTTCAAGTGACGTGGACATTGGAAGTGATGAAGATGAAGATGATTTGGCAAACTTGTGCTTCATGGCGGGCAAGTCAAGATCAAGTATGGAGGAGGCAGAACACAACAGCGACAATGAAGAGGTATGTCCTACTTGTGAAGAAATGTGTGATGCTATTTCTCGTGCCACTATTATTGTTAAGAAAAAGGACAAAAAGCTTAGGGATAGTGCTGCTAAAATTGAATCACTAGAATCTGAAATCAACTGTTTAAAAACTTTGATTCCTAGTGATGATGCATGTTCCTCATGTGACTTAATATATGAACAATTGTCCTCATTAAGAAGTGCGCACACCTCCACACTTGATAAACTTGAGTTAGAAATTGAAAAGAACAAAGAGATTGCTGCACTTAATGATAAAAACTTGAAAGATGCTAGCTGTTCTACAATTGATTTGCATTGTTCTACTTGTGATGATCTTGATAAGAAACTACAGGATGCTATGAATGAAATTTCTATATTGAACAATGCTTTACGTTCTCATGAAGTTAAATTTTGTTCAAATTGCAAACTAAAAGGAAAAACTTCATGTGAAAATTGCCTTGATCTGTCCAATAAACATGACAACATGCATAGGACATTAGATCGGTTTTGTAATGGGAATAAGAACCTAAACTTGCTGTTGAATTCTTCCAAGTCTTGCAATGATAAAACTGGTTTAGGTTTTGATTCTCATGCTCATGCTAAGGCACATCCACCTAAAATTGTAAAGTCATTAGGAAGTGGTTTGGTTCAAACAGTTCCTAAACAAAAAGAAGTGGTTTTCAAATCTGCGGGAGTGTTGTCTCATTCGGTATCAAATAAAAATGTTGATTGCTCATCTAGACATGAACACAAAGTTAAATTTCATTGTACCTACTGTGGTAGAGATGGTCATGTCATAAATTTTTTGTTATAGAATAGCTAAACAACATAAAAAGGAAAGGATGATTCCTAGATCTTATAATTTTCATGCAATTAGAAAAACACAACCTGCTTTAATGAGTCAAAAATTTGAAAAGGTAGCTTCCGGAACTTTTGGCAAGAAATCTACAAAGGCAGCTCCGGCAGTTCTGGTAGCTCCGAGAGCTCCCGGATCTTCTGTTGTTCCCTCCAAAGCTTTAGTTTTTGCCTCCGGACCTTCTGCTTTTACCTCCGGAGCTACTGGTTTTCACTCTAAACAAGTAACAACTTCTAAATCAATTGTTAAGAACAGAAAACCTCAATCTTTGACTCATAAACCTGCTGTTTTATCTCAGCTTTCGCGTGTTTTTCCTGCTGCACGTCATGTGATTCAGTACTGGATACCTAAATGCCTTTTGACTAACCCCAGTATTGAGTCATCGACGTATTGTGCTTCTATGTAGGTTACACGTTTGAGGAAGGAGAACATTTGGATTGTGGATTCAGGATGCTCACGCCACATTACCGGTAACAAAGATTGGTTCTCCTCTCTCTCTTTTGTGTCACGTGTAGAGAATGTTACTTTTGCCGATAATTCTTCAACTCCTATAATTGCTAAGGGTTCGGTTAGAGTAAATGATCACTACACTTTGAAGGATGTGGCACTTGTCAAAAATTTGAAATACAACTTGCTTTCTGTTTCACAATTGCTAGATGATAATCTCGAAGTTATTTTCAATAAAAACTGCTGCAAAGTTGTAAGTTCAAATAGTGAGCTTATTTTTAACATGTCTCGGTTTGGAAGAGTTTTTAAAGCTAATTTTGATATGTCTTCCTCTAAACATTGGTGTCTAGTTGCTAATGATTAAAAGGACTTATATTTTTGGCATCGTAGACTTGATCACGTAGGCTTTGATCACCTAACACGTGTTAGTGCTCTTGATTGCATACGTGGGCTGCCTAAGCTTAAAGGGGACAAAGAAATTGTGTGCTCTTCTTGTAGACATGCTAAGATGGTTGCGGGTTCACATACTCCTCTCACAATGATCATGACAACTGAACCATGTCAACTTTTGCATCTTGACACCATAGGACCTTCACGTGTTCAATCCTTCGGAGATAAATGGTATGTTTTTGTTATCGTTGATGATTATTCTAGATACTCTTGGGTTACTTTATGGCGTCTAAGAATGAAGTTTTTAGTCACTTTATAACTTTATTCTTTAGATTACCAATTGATCACCCAGGATCATTAAAAGCAATTAGAAGTGATAATGGAACTGAATTTAAAAATCAATCTTTTGATCACTTTTGGGCTGAAAATAGAATAGATCATCAATTCTCTTCACCATATGTACCTCAACAAAACAGTGTTGTAGAAAGAAAGAACAGAACCTTAGTTGAGATGGCTAGGACTATGCTTGATGAATATCAAACTCCTAGGAAATTTTGGGCTGATGCGTTAGCAACCGCTTGTTATGTCTCAAATCGTGTTTTCTTGCGTACTAAGCTAGGTAAAACACCATATGAGCTTCGGTTTGGACATAGGCCTAGTGTTACACACTTTCGGGTCTTTGGTTGCAAATGCTTTGTTAAGAAACATGGTAATCTTGATAAATTTGAACCTAGATCCATTGATGGCATGTTTCTTGGTTATCCATCTCATACTAGAGGCTACCGTGTGCTTTTACTTGACACTAACAAAATTGTGGAGACTTGTGAAGTGTCTTTTGATGAAGCTAGCCCAGGTACTAGCTTCGGTGTTGCAGGACCAGATCTGTATCCTCAGGGGGAGGGTATTTTCGAAGATGAAGAAGAGCCGGTGATACTGCCTGGTAGTTCCGAAGTTGACACGTGTCCAGCTCTGGACATTGAACAAGCTCCGACTATCACCTATGCTGGTCCTGATTGTCCACAAGTCACAAGCTCATCAATCTACGATGAACCTAATGAAGAAGAAGTTTGTGAGACATCTGTTCCCCTACGTTTTTACAAAGATCATCCCCCACAACAGATGATTGGAAGCTTGCACGAACGAGTCACACGGTCCAGGTTTTGAGATCCAAACTCTCATGCTCATTCCGCTTTTGTTGCTTCTTTTGAACCCAAAGATATATCACACGCACTCACTAATGAATCTTGGATTATTGCCATGCAAGAAGAGTTAGAAAATTTTGAAAGAAATAATGTTTGGAAACTTGTACCTCCACCTCAAGGTCACACTTTAATTGGAACTAAATGGGTATATAAAAATAAACAAAGTGAGGATGGGGTTGTGGTTAGGAATAAGGCTAGGTTGGTTGCTCAAGGTTTCACTCAAGTTGAAGGTCTAGATTTTGATGAAACTTTTGCTCCTATCGCTAGATTAGAAGCCATATGAATTTTGTTAGCTTTTGCAGCATCTAAAGGTTTTAAGCTATATCAAATGGATGTTAAAAGTTCTTTTCTTAATGGCTACATAGATGAGGAGGTTTATGTCAAACAACCACCGGGTTTTGAAAATCCAGATTTTCCTAATCATGTTTACAAACTGTCCAAAGCCTTATACGGTCTCAAACAAGCCCCTAGAGCATGGTATGATAGGTTAAAAACATTCTTAATTGAAAAGGGGTTTACCATGGGCAAGGTTGATAAAACTCTTTTTGTGCTTAAACCTGGCAATGATTCATTATTCGTTCAAGTGTATGTGGATGATATTATCTTTGGTTGTGTTTCTCATGATCTTGTGTCCAAGTTTTCAGCAATGATGAGTTCCGAATTTGAAATGAGTATGATGGGTGAACTCACTTACTTTTTGGGGCTGCAAATCAAGCAAACCAAGGAGGGTACCTTTGTGGATCAAACGAAGTATACCAAAGACCTCCTAAGGCGCTTCAACATGGACAAAAGCAAGCCTCTTCAGACACCAATGGGAACAGCAACAACACTTGAACTTGATGAAGATGGTGAATCCGTGGATCAAAAAGAATATAGAAGCATGATCGGATCACTTTTGTACCTCACGGCATCAAGACCGGACATACATATCAGCGTATGTCTTTGTGCACGGTTTCAAGCTTCCCCACGTGTTTCACATCGTCAAGCCGTCAAAAGGATTCTCAGGTACTTACATGGAACTCAAGAATTTAGCATTTTTCTTCCTTCTTCCTCAACCGTTACTTTGAAAGCTTTTTCGGATGTTGATTTTGGGGGTTGTAGGATTGATAGGAAAAGTACTTCCGGTGCTTGTCATTTTCTTGGTAATTCTCTTGTTGCTTGGTCCTCTAGAAAACAAAATTCAGTTGCACAATCCACAGCCGAATCTGAATATGTAGCTGCTGCTAGTGCTTGCTCACAAATTCTTTGGATTGTTCAAACACTTAAGGACTATGGGGTTGATCTAGATAGTGTTCCACTATTCTGTGATAACACTAGTGCCATTTGCATTGCTAAAAACCCCGTGCAACATTCTAGAACTAAGCACATTGACATTAGGTATCACTTTCTCCGAGATAATGTTGAAAAAGGAAACATTGTGCTTCACCATGTAGATACCGAACAACAATTGGCTGACATTTTTACAAAACCTTTGAATTTCATTCGTTTTTGTAACATTCATAGTGAAATAGGGGTTATGCATCCTCATGGCTTAAATTGAGGGGGAGTTTTTGAAACTTGGGAAGTCTATGTGAGAATCTGAAATTAAAATAATATGAGCATAGTATTTCATACATATATGACTTGGTGATTCCTTTTACATGCTGAAAGTTCTTACTACATTACTCGTGTTATACATTTTGTAGTTTTTGCCATGTCTAGTAATTGGAATAATTACTTACATTAAATCTGGTCATGGTCGAACTTTCTTGCTGTTTTGAACTTGTTGCATGCTCACAAATGCTTTTAATCATAAAGAATTAATCAAGTAATCAACTCACATGATGAGTTTTTATGAACAAATATAAATTGAGAAAAGATCAAGAGAATATGCATGCATCGCACTTCTTATTTTGAGATGGCTTGTCATTGCACTTAGATATGAACTTGGAAGAAGTTGTGTATGACTAAAACCATGTCCCTAAGCTTCTGATTGTCAAATGACATAGGCTTGGCTTGGTTGGTTAGAATAAGGCAGATGTGCATATAATCTCTTGCAAATATCATATGATCTAAATTTATGCTTTGAAAAAAGAATAAAATACAGCAACTAGTGTCATGCTTTCAGGTTTTGAAATAGTTAAGTTTGTGAGATCATGACTTGCTTAAATTGAAAATTACATTTGATCTCTAGCATGGCTTACACTACTTTATGTATTTCATTGATGTGATAATGAAAGGTACTTGATAGTATGACTTGGATGAGCTTTGTTTATATGTATATATTATAATATGCTCATAACAACTAAAGAGGGAGAGATAATTTGTTTATATGGCTTGCTGAATACATTGTAAAAGGGGGAGAGATAAGCACGAAGAGAAAGAGAATATGTGCATAAGGAGAGATAATAAAGGGGGAAAGATAATATGGGATGATAATTTTTCTTCTTATTTTACTTTTGATTTACAAAGGGGGACAAATTGCCTTCAAAACTTTTATGTGAATAAGCCAATGTTCGGATTTTAAATGGTGTTGCCAATGCATTCATCAAGGGGGATATTGTAAGACCTATGTGTGCTGAATACATTGGCTTGTAGTGAATACACTTGGCTTTAATGATAAAAGTTTTAAATATCACCAAAACATCTTTTTATCAAGGTCCGACTCTAGCTCTGAGCTACAACAAGGTCCGATGGTAGGTCCGGCTTGGTTTCGGTAGCTCCGGTTACGGTCGATGCTAGGTCCGACTAGCTTTGGTTAGCTCCGGTGAGGTTTATCTTTAGCTCCGGCATGTCTTTGTTAGCTCTGGCATGTCTTTGATAGCTCCGGCATATATTTGATAGCTCCGGCATGCTTTTGCTAAGCTCCAACGTACTTTGTCTAGCTTCGGTATTGGGTTGACTAGTTTTGACTAGTTTTTGGTAAGCTCCGGTGCTAGGATCTACTAGTTTTGGTAAGCTCCGGCAGGTGCTTCATTGTACTAGTTTTGATAAGCTCTGGCGCTAGGTTCTACTAGCTTTTGTTAGCTCCGGCTCAAGCTCCGGGTTGCTCTGGCAAGGTCCGAAACTTGACCGCAGTGCTTCTGCTTTTCATTTGCAATGTTTCGTACTTGCTTTACATTGTTGGAAAGATTGCTTAGTATTCATTTGCTATGTTTTTGGTGCATTTTTGTTGATATGGATGATATCGTTTTTGCTATATTTTGCAACATGCTTATGTGAGATTCTCACGTAAGGTGTTGTGTTCGGAACTAACTTGAGTCAAGTCGAGGACTTGGGCTCGTATGGATTGGTTGTTTATTCATGTGCAGGTGTTGCTTGAGTTCAAGACATGGCTGGTGACGGGATCCATTGGACTAGTCTCAGGGAGGAGATGAGGTTCCAACAACCAAGTTCGGAAGGAACTGTGGTTGAGCTGATCAGGAGGTCGCGCAGGATGATTGAATCAAGAACAATGCATATGAAGGTATTGTGGACATAAAGAATTGGTCGGAAAGGTCCAACCGACTAGGTTATGGACTCAGGCTGCGACTGAGTCGGGTTTGACTCAAATATGGAAAGATTTGAGTTGGTTATGATAGGATTTCATGTGGGTCACGAATTTGAGTTGTTTAGGAATGTGGGATACATTCCTAAGGTGTTTGGAAGTCTTAAGATTGCTTCTATCTGCGTATAGAAGAATCTTGAGCAGTTATGGAAAGTTACGATTCGTGATTCGAGTAGGATTGGAGTCCTAGTTGATATTGGGTTGGCCTAAGGGCTGGTTATATAAGCAAGGGAGCCCAGAGCTCATGGTAGACGACTTTGGGGCTGTTTCTCTTGTGTTCTATTGAATAAAATTCGTAGTTTGAAGGAACTTTTGTGCCTTGTTCGTCCGACTTGTTCCAGACAAGTTTTACTCGCCGAGTTTCTGGACAGCACTACCTTTTGTCGGTGGTTTTATCATAACTCGAGTTTTACAGATACAATTGACATGATTCTTTATGGGTTGTCTTCAAAACTTGATTGTATATCATATGTCAAAATTTCACGGTCATTGGATTTGTGGTCTATGATCTACACGAGTTTCTTTGCAGCATTCCAGAACTGTTTTTTTTCGGGTAGGACAGATTGACCATTGTTTGATCTTTCGATCATAACTTGAGTTTTTCTCGTCGGATTTGAGTGATTCTTTTTGTGTTGTCTTCGTGACTTGATTCTCCCTGATATCTATCACTTTTGTCACGGTGAAACACGTTTAGATTAGTCTCACACACGATTTCTTTAACAGATCGTTTTTCTGCCAAAAGGGTTTGGGGTTTAATTGTTTCCGCTGCGTAAGATTTTTAAATCTACCATTCACCCCCCCCCCCTCTGGTAGCTTTTCACGTGCTCTTCGATCCTCAAAGGTGCTTGTGAAGTGTCTACTCCCCTCCGGATCCTCAAAAGTCATCCTCCACAACAAATCGCTAGGAGCTTGCACGAACGAGTCACACGGTCCAGGTTTTGCAATCCAAACTCTCATGCTTATTCTGCTTTTGTTGCTTCTTTTGAATCCAAAGATATATCACACGCACTCACTGACGAATCTTTGATTATTGCCATGCAAGAAGAGTTAGAAAATTTTAAAAGAAATAATGTTTGGAAACTTGTACCTCCACCTCAAGGTCACACATTAATTGGAACTACATGGGTGTTTCAAAATAAAAAAAGTGAGGATGGGGTTGTGGTCAGAAATAAGGCTAGGTCGGTTTCTCAAGGTTTTACACAAATTGAAGGTCTAGATTTTTATGAAACTTTTGGTCTTGTTGCTAGATTAGAAGCCATAAGAATTTTGTTAGCTTTTGTTGCATCTAAAGGTTTTAGGTTATATCAAATGGATGTTAAAAGTGCTTTTCTTAATGCCTACATAGATGAGGATGTTTATGACAAGCAACCACCGGGTTTTAAAAATCCAGATTTTCCTAATCATGTTTACAAACTGTCCAAAGCCTTGTACGGTCTCAAACAAGCCCCTAGAGCATGGTATGATAGGTTAAAAACATTCTTACTTGAAAAGGGATTTACCATGGGCAAGGTTGATAAAACTCTTTTTGTGCTTAAGCATGGCAATGACTTATTATTCATCCAAGGTTATGTGGATAATATTATCTTTGGTTGTGCTTCTCATGATCTTGTGTCCAAGATTTCAGCTATGATGAGTTCAGAATTTGAGATGAGTATGATGGGAGAACTCACGTACTTTTTGGAGCTGCAAATCAAGCAAACCAAGGAGGGTACTTTTGTACATCAAACGAACTGTACAAGAGACCTGCTTAAGTGCTTAAACATGGACAAAAGAAATCATCTTCAGACACCAATGGGTACAGCAATGACACTTGAACTTGATGAAGATGGTGAACCCGCGGATCAATAAGAGTATAGAAGCATGATTGGATCACTTTTGTACCTCACGGCATCAAGACCGGACATACAATTCAGCGTATGGCTTTGTGCACGATCTTCCCACGTGCTTCACATCGTTAAGCCGTCAAATGGATACTCATGTACTTACATGTAACTAAAAAATTTGGCATTTTTCTTCCTTCTTCCTCAACTGCTAATTTGAAAGCTTTTTCGGATGCTGATTTTGGAGGTTGTAGGATTGAAAGGAAAAGTACTTCCGATGCTTGTCATTTTCTTGGTAATTCACTTGTTGCTTGGTCCTCTAGAAAATAAAACTCAGTTGCACAATCCATAGCCGAATCTAAATATGTAGTTGCTGCTAGCGCTTGCTCACAAATTCTTTGGATTTTTCAATCACATAAGGACTATGGGGTTGATTTAGATAGTGTTCCACTATTTTGTGATAACACTAGTGCCATTTGCATTTCTAAAAACCGCATGCAACATTCAAGAACAAAGAACATTGACATTAGGTATCACTTTCTCCATGATAACGTTGAAAAAGGAAACATTGTGCTTCACCATGTAGATACCGAACAACAATTGGCTGATATTTTCACAAAACCTTTGGATTTCACTCATTTTTGTTTCATTCATAGTAAAATAAGGGTTATGCATCCTCATGGCTTAAATTGAGGGAGAGTTTTTGAAACTTGGAAAGTCTATGTGTGAATCTGAATTTAAAATAATATGACCAAAGTATTTCATACATATACGACTTTGTGATTTCTTTTACATGCTGAAAGTTCTGACTACATTACTCATGTTATACATTTTGTAGGTTTCGCCATGACTAGTAATTGTAATAATTACTTACACTAAATCTGGTCATGATCGAACTTTCTTGCTGTTTTGAACTTGTTGCATGATCACAAGTGCTTTTAATCATAACGAATTAATCAAGTAATCAACTCCCATGTTGAGTTTTATGATCAAATATAAATTGAGAAAAGATCAAGAGAATATGCATGCATCACACTTCTTCTTTTGAGATGGCTTATCATTGCACTTAGATATGAACTTAGAAGAAGTTGTGTATGACTAAAAACATAACCTTAAGCTTCTGATTGTCAAAAGAGATAGGCTTCGCTTGGTTGGTTAGAATAAGGCAGATGCGGCATATAATCTCTTGAAAATGTTATATGATCATAATTTGTGCTTTAAATAATATTGAAAAATGAAAACTGTAGCAACAAGTGTGATGCTTTCAGGTCTTGAAATAGTTAAGTTGGTGAAATCATGACTTGCTTAAATTGAAAATTACATTTGATCTCTAGCATGGCTTACACTACTTTATGTATTTCATTGATGTGATATTGTAAGTTACTTGATAGTATGACTTGGATGAGCTTTGTTTTAGATGTATATGTTATAATATGCTCACAACAAATTAAAATTTCTCTTTTGTACCTTGTTGAATACATTGTCAAAGGGGGAGAAATTGATCACACATTGCACACATTCACAAATGTTTTGGCACGATTCTTCTCATTTTATTTCTGATTTACAGAGGGGGAGAAATATTTCAGGGAGAAAATTGTTTTCAAAACTTTTCATGTGAATAATTCAATGTTTGTATTCTAAGTGGTGTTGCCAATGCATTCATCAAGGGGGAGATTGTGGGACCTATGTGTGTTGAGTACATTGGCTATGACGATAAAAGTTTTGAATACTGCCAAAACACCCTTGTAACAAGGTTCGAGCTCCTGCAAGGTCCGACGATAGGTCTGGCTTGTTTTGGGTTGCTCTGGCAAGGTCCGACATAAGGTCCGACTTGCTTTGGCTAGGTCCGACTTCTTTGTCTAGGTCTGACTTATTTTTGTTAGGTCTAACATGTTGTGGCTAGGTTCGACTAGCTTTGGTCAGCTCCGGCGCTAGGTCCAACTAGCTTTGGTAAGCTTCGGGAGGTCTGACTAGCTTTGGTAAGCTCCAGGCTAGATCCTGCTAGCTTTGGTGAGCTCCGGTTCTAGGTCTGGATAGCGTTGGCAAGGTCCGGTGCTATTCTGCAATGGTTCTACTTTTACCGTGCAATGTTTCGAACTTGCTTTACATCTATGGAAAGTATGCTTAGTATTCTTTTAGTAAGTTTTTGGTGTGTTTTGGTGGTTATGGCTGATATCATCTTGCTATGGTTTGCAACATGCTTATGTGAGGTGCTCACATAAGGTGTTGTGGTTCCAGAATTAACGAGAGTCAAGTCGAGGACTCGTGCTTGGAAGTATCGGTTGTTTATTCATTTGCAGGTGTTGCTTGAGTTCAAGACATGGTTGGTGACGGGATCCATTGAACTAGTCTTAGGGAGAAGATGAGGTTCAACTACCAAGTTCGGAAGGAATTGTGGTTGAGTTGATTGGAAGGTTGCGCAACATGTTGAAGGTATCGTGGACATCGTTGAAAGAAGTTTGCACGTGTGCAAGGAGTGCATGGACATGGCAACATGGTTCCAAGGCGTGATGAAGAGATGTGGATGTAAAGAATTGGTCAGAGAGGTCCAATCAATTAGGTTATGGACTCAGGCTACGGCTAAGTCGGGTTTGACTCAAATATGGAAAGATTTGAGTTGGTTACGTTAAGATTTCGGGGTGAGCAAGAAGTTGAGTTGTTTTAAGAATGTGTGATACGTTCCTAAGGTGTTTGTAAGTCTTAAGATTGCTTCTATCTGCGCATGGAAGAGTCTTGAGCAGTTATGGAAAGTTTCGGTTAAAACTGAGTAGGATACGAGTCCTAGTTAGGTTTGGGTTGGCCTCATGGCTGGTTATATAAGCAAGAGAGGCCAGAGCTCGTGGCAGGTGGATTTTGGACTGTTCCTCTTGTGTTTTATTGAATAAAGATTGTAGTTTAAAGGAACTTTTCTGCCTTGTTTGTCTGACTTGTTTCAGACAAGTTTTGTCATCGAGTTTCTGCACAACACTACCTTGCTTTGGTGGTATTATTATAACTCAAGTTTTACAAATCCAATTGACGTGATTCTTTTAAGGTTTTCTCCACAACTTGATTATCTATCATCTGTGAAAATTTCACGGTCATCATTGGATTCATGGTTTCTGATCTACACGAGTTTCTTTGCAGTGTTGCAGATCTGTTTTTACTCAAGTATAAGAGATTGACCTTTGTTCGATATTTTGATCGTAACTTAAGTTTTTCTCGATGGATTTTTGTGATTCTTGTTGTGAATTATTCGTGACTTGATTCTCCATAATCTATACTGGTTTTGTCACAATTGATCACATTTAGATTGATCCCACACATGATTTCTTTAACAGCTCAATTTTCTGCCGAGGGGTTTTCGTTGCTTCCGTTAAAAAAGTTTTAATCTACCATTCACCCCCCAGGTAGCTTTACACGTGCTCTTCGATCCTACAATCTGTTTTGCCTCATAAACTGTCGTAGGGACTGTATTGCCTTGGAGTAACATGTCGTTAAGGAGCGTCAACAATTCCTTAAAACTACAATCACCCCATCCGTTGCTCGCCTTCAACTGGAAAAGTTTTACCATCACAAACAATCTGGTGTACTTAGCCGCACAACCATGATACAATGGCTTCTTCGAGTCTTCGATCATCTTCTTGTAATGTGCATATTCACCATTACTGTATCGATCATCATCGCCATGTCTCTCCACTTTGCGTACCATCTCCTCTATGTTATGCACCTGAAACTCAATGTCATCATCGATGAACCCTGATATATCTGACTCGTTCACATCCTCGTCGTGATCTTCTTCGACACTGGTAGGGACCTCCCTCTCCAGATATGAATCTCTCATCTCTGCTTCATTAAACCCCTCCTCCCCATGTTTTTTTCCAACATTGATAATCCACCATGAATCCATGCATCATCAAATGTGACCTCAACACTTCATATGTGCGATATCTCTTCCCATTCTTGCAATGTTTGCAAGGACAACAAATAGTCTCTATAATGTTGTCCAACATGTCTTTCTTCGCGAAATTGATAAATGCATCTACCCCTTGGATATATTCATTGCAAAGGCATGGCCCATACATCCAACTTCGATCCGACGACATCTACGTACAAAAAAGAAGAGCTAAATCAAAGAAATTCGAAGCCATTGATAGTCAAGATCTAAAGGGATAAAAAATAGTAAGGAACAATAGAAGAGGAATCACCCTTTGTTTTAAGATCCACTGATAATCAACACAAGACTTTTAGAAAGGAACCACCAAAGAGGGAAAGAATAGGGCAGATCTGGTAGCCACTTGTTCTGCCACAAATGGGAGGTCGTAGAAGGGCAACAGAAAATCGAGATGAACCGATATAAAGCATGTCTCTCTATAGAGGGAATGGGCAACGAGTCTACTTCCATAACAAAAGGAGACGCACCTGACCGGCAGGTATGGGAGACGTGCCGGATTCTATTATTAAAGTAGACGCATTGCAAGGAAAGTTCGTCTCAGTTACGTAACAAATATAAGTTGCACTCAATGAAAGCGCATCTTCCATTTGTCAGGGAGGAGGGTGCCTATCAGATACCTACTTAACTGAGACTGGCTGTATTGTAACGCGTCTCCTTGTACGTTCAACCGAGCCATGTCAGATCCTCACTGAAGCGGGCTCGTCTCGCATAAGCTTATCAGAGACGTTCTCCTTTTAACCCGTCACCCATATTGTCTCATATTTGGGTTTCTTATGTAGTGCCCCTCACTTCAACACACACCACTTGAGCATTCACTCTCTTGTATACATTAGTTCTCCAAGTCCTTAGTGGAGGTTAGGCTGTAGAGAGGAGCCTCTAGTCCGAAGTCCAAATTGGGAAAGGTATGGATCATGTATCTTTTCTAGTATTTGTGACTTTATGTATAATAAAAATATTATCTTTAGTCTCTCTTTATTAATATACTTGGGCAAAGTGTTTCTTGTTTGATTGTGGAGTCCATGTATGTGCTAGGTGTAAATGTTGTTATGATCTAGACATAATGCCATTATCATGTTATCATAAACATCATACACCACCACTATAGTCTAATTAGGTAATAATATGATTATATTAATATGAATATGTTAGTGCTTGGATTCAACATTGGTTCAACGATGTTTAGGTTAGTCATTGCCTTAGGATGAAAATTACGTTGCAACTCTTAAAGTATTTACTTAGCATGCAAGCGTGGTGCTTGGATAGTTAAGTAGCATTGGATGCATCATAGTCCATGGGTTATAGAGGTAGGCGGTAGGTGGTGACAGCCCTATCCGTACGTTGTAATCCTCCACGTTCGGCTACAACGTAGGGTCTTGGCGGGAGTAGCCTTGCAAACCAGGGTAAGCTCATACCGATATGTTGGACCACTAAGCTCTAGTGTACTTTATTAGGCTATGTACTATATTAGGCTATATACTTGTCATTCATATTTTCAATATTTTTCTTTGTAGTTTCATGCATCTTATGAATGAATTCATATCGTTGTGTAGCATCCAAATTTATAGTTTCAGAAGGAGGCAAATATAGTAAATCAATAGGAGCACGGAGATTAAAGCCATACATTACCTGGAATGGACTAACCTTCGTCGTGGAGTGAACGGATCTGTTGTAAGCAAATTCTATATCTGGAAAGCACTCCTCCCACAACTTTAAATTTTTTTTTGAAGACAGTCCGTAACATAGTGCATAAAGTACGATTAACAACCTCGGTTTTTCCTTCCGTTTGTGAGTCACATGTAGTTGATAACGGCAAATTGGTTCCCAATTTATACCACAGAGTTCCCCAATAATGACTTAAAAATTTTGCATAACGATCAGAAATAATGGTATTTTGCACACCATGTAAACGAACAATTTTCGTCATAAACAAATTAGTAATATGTGAGACATTATCATTCTTATGACAAGGTATAAAGTGTGCCATTTTGGAGAAATGATCAACAACTACAAAAATATTATCCCCCCTCTGATTCCTAGGCAATCCCAAAACAAAGTCTATATAAATATCCTCCCAAGGTACACTAGGAACAGGAAGAGCCATATAAAGACCATGTGGGTTAAGGCGAGACATAGCTTTATTGCAAGTAGTGCATCATGACACGTAGCGCTCAACATCATTCCTCACCTTTGGCCAAAACAAGTGTGTGGACAACAAGTCTTCAGTTTTCTTCACTCCAAAATGTCCCATCAAACATCCTCCATGTGCTTCCTGCAAAAGTAATAGACGAACGGAGCTAGCTAGAATGCATAGCTTGTTAGCATGATAGAGGAGACCCTCTCGTAGCACATATTTATTCCAAGTTCTTTCTTCTCTACAATTTTCAAAAGCATCTTTGAAGTCTAAATCAGTAGGATATAATGCTTTTATTGTTTCTAAACCAAAGATTTTATGATCAAGTTGGGACAATATGGTATAACGTCTAAATAATGCATCGACAATGACATATTCCTTCACTTTCTTATGCTTAATGATGTATGGAAATGACTCTATGAACTCAATCCATTTAGCACGTCATTTATTCAGATTGGTTTGACACTTAAGATACTTCAATGATTCATGATCGGAATGTATGACAAACTCCTTAGACCAAAGATAATGTCGCCAAGTTTGTAATACTCACACTAAGGCATACAATTCCTTATCATAAGTAGAATAATTCAGAGAAGGACCATGAAGTTTTTCCACACTAGTGAAAGTAAAACACCCAATACATTTTATTAATATGGATGTCTATAACTAAGACTCAATCCAAATCGGCAAAAACTTCGGTGACCCTGACTTCTAGTATGTCTTTGCAAGACATCCAAATCAAGTCTTTTTTGTCTTCACCATTTTGCAATGACACCCACGAGCATTTAATCTGGGCTAAAGTTGATACTCCAGAAACTGTTGTAGCGTCTTTTGTGATTTACTACGTACTTTGCAGTTTGATTGCTCGTTACGTTGGATCCGTGTTGATTTCGAACATAGAGAGTGGGCACAGGGTGAGGGGGGAGATTCTCCTTGGTGCTGTCAGATGAACTAGGTGGTAGTCACTTTCTGGGTCTCCAGCTCAATAGAGTTGGTAGTGAAAATATATTCCATTCAAAAAAATAAAAGAGATAAAAAGTCCACAAGTTTATCGTTAGAACAGCAACATTAGAACTATTTTTGCGCACCAATGAATAGCAAAATAAAGTTCATTACAATAAGATGATATATTACAAACAAGAAAAAAGAAAAACACAAACTATAAACAAGAAAACAAAAACAACACAACTAAGAACAAGAAAAAAACTACTTCTCCTCCACCTCCACCTACTTCTCCTTCTCCACCTCATCCTCCTCTTCCTTCTCGTCCTCCTCCTCCTCCTTCTTGGGCTCCTGGCAGGGCGGGGCGCCTCCCACGGCGGAGTGTGGTGTCCGATCCACAAGTTAACAACCTTCAATCTTGAAGACTGTCGAGAGGTCAAGAGGCTTGCAGAATGCAACAACGAGCGTCAGGACGAGACCCCTTTTCGCTAGCGGGAAGGGAAGCAAAAAGTCGACAAAGTTCTGTCTAATCAGGAACTAGGCTTCCAAGACGCCGAGAAGGCGTTAAAGGCGGTCTACAACACCGCCAACGATGACTCCAACATCTCCAACAATGAGCGGTCTATCACACCTCTTGGATCGGTTACTCTTCCTGTGACCTTTGGGACATGGGACAACTACCGGTCCGAGAAGCTGGTGTTTGATGTGGCTCACACAAACCAACCCTTGAATGCAATCCTAGGCAGGCCAGCCCTGTATAGGTTCATGGAGGTTGTCCATTACGGCTATCTCCATTAGGTGTTCTCCAGATCCAAGGGGACCGCACTGCTGGGGTGACTGCGCTGAAAGAACTTCATGCGCTTGCTACAGTGCAAGAAGAAGGGTTCGACAAGGAGCAAGCTGCTCAACAACCCTCGAGCTTGCGTCAGCGCGGCTCATCTTCCGCACCTCGTGTGCAACCAAGCGGTGACACCGACGTTCCCGTCAAAGTCGTCCAAATTGGTTCTGATGCCGCTCAGACCACCCGTATATCGGGAGGTCTGATCGACAAATAGGAACTCGCATTCGTCACTTTCCTCCGAGCGAATGTCGACGTGTTTGCATGGATCCATCACAAATGCCTAGAATCACTAGGGAGGTGATCGAGCACCGTCTGAAGTCTTACCTCGATGTATGGCTGATAAAACAGAAGCCCCGGAAACAATCTGTTGAGCTGCAAAACTTCATCAGACAAGAAGTCAAGAAGCTGCTGGATGCTGGATTCATCCGACAGGTTCACCATCCGCGGTAGCTGGCATACCCAGTTGTTGTACCAAAGGCTGGTGAGAAGCTTTGGATTTGCATCGACTACACTACATTGAATAAGGCATGCCCAAAAGACCCTTTTCCACTACCTAGAATAGATCAGATAGTGGATTCTACCTCCGGGTGTGAATTACTGTGTTTCTTAGATGCATATTCTGGATATCATCAAATTCCAATGTATAAGGAAGATGAAGAGCATATTGCCTTCATTACAGTCGATGGGTTGTATTGTTACACTGCGATGCATTTTGGTCTTAAAAATGCTACCTCAACTTTTGTGGGAGCCATGCACTAAATCTTTGGGGAGATGATTAGGGACCTGGTGGAAGTCTACATCGTTTTCGATAAGCTTCAAGCCGTCTTCGATAATCTTCAAGCCGTCTTCGATAAGCTACACTTAACGTGCACGAAGCTCAACCCGAACAAGTGTGCCCTCGGGGTAAGCTCCGGAAAGCTCCTTGGTTTCTTGGTGACTCACCGAGGAATCGAGGCAAATCCGACTAAGATCAAAGCCATTGAAGAAATGCGGCCTCCAGCTCGTATCAAGGATGTCTAGCTTCACTCGGTCTGTTCGTCTCAAGGCTGGAAAAGCAGGCGCTTCCCTTCTTCAAGTTGTTGTGGAAGTCCGGACCATTTCATTGGTCTGAAGAGGCAGAGAAGGTATTCCAGGAGCTCAAGCAACTCCTCACCACACTACCAATCATGGTAGCTCCGGAGCCTAGTGAGCCTCTTCTTCATTACATCGTTGCAACTACGGAGGTTGTCAGCATGGTTCTGGTTGCACAGATACCAAAAACATCTTCAACTTAGGATCTTAGACCCCCTACGGGAGGGTCCGAAGCTACCTGAAGGTGAGTCTGGGTCCTAGCCCCCAGGAACGGATCCTAAAGGCAAGATGCTTGTGCATCAACCTCCATCATCCGAGGGAGTACCTACTCAAGAAGGAGAAGGTTCGGACCCCTCCGGGAGGGTCCGGGTTGATGAAGAAGAAGTTGCGGACCCCTCTAGGAGGATTGCTGTTTGCTCCTATGCCTCTCCACAAGGCCCAAGTCGTCAAGCATCAGCATCTTCCTCCTCAGCTCTAGGAGGGACCGAACTGTCTAGCGGCCGGTGTACTTCATCAGTGAAGTACTTCATGACGCCAAGACTCGGTACATTGAGGTGCATAAGCTATTGTACGTAGTCTTGATTGCCTCAAGGAAGCTTCGTCACTACTTCCAAGCCCACAAGATTTCAGTGGTAACCTCTTATCCACTGCGAGCCATTTTACATAATCCCAATTCTATAGGAAATATCGCCAAATGGGCAGCAGAGTTGGCAGAATTCGACCTCGAATTCCTGCCTCGACATGCGATTAAGGGTCAGGCGGTGGTTGTATTTGTGGCGAAGTGGACAACTTCTTCATCAACTCTAGGGGGCCTCGATGAGAAGAAGCCAACCTACAATCCCGTTCTTCACTAAGCCTCACTAGACTCTTTACTTCGACGGCTCCGTGCAGAAATAGGGGGTCAGAGCTGGAATATTTCTCATCGCTCCAACTGGGGAGAAGGTGAAGTACATGGTGTTCCTCGAGTTCAAGGCAACCAACAACATGGCGGAATATGAAGCTCTTATCTTCAGACTCAAGGTGGCACTATCATATGGCTTCCGACAGCTCCTGGTGAAAGGTGACTCGCAACTCATCATCAAGCATGTCAAAGGCAAATGTAGTTGCAATAACTCTCAACTTGCTGCATATCTACTTGAAGTCCAGAAGTTGCAGATGGACTTCCATGTCCTCGACCCTCGCCACGTCCAGCGTCTCAACAATGCTGAAGCTGAGGACCTCTCGACAAAAGCTTCAACAGGGGCCCAAGCTCCCGCCGGAATTTTTTCAGGACATTACCAGCACCTGCCGATCAGCCTGCTGAACTAAGTGATGAGGGCGAGACCAGCACCCCGAAGCTGGAGGTCCCGGTAGCCCTGTTACCATGGCATCCACCAAGGATCGTAGGCGCTACAGGAAGCTCCGAGCAACCAAGCGCGCATGATCCGGAAGCTCTAGTTAGTCATGATGCATGGATCTCAAAGGTCCGGGACTACTTGAAAGACAATATCCTTCTTGAAGATGGTGTATCCGCTGAGCGAATTGTCAGGTTGGCTAAAAGATACACGTTGGTTGAAGGGGATCTCTATCAGCGTGGCGCCAACGGCATTCTAATACGGTGCATTTCTCTAGAAGAAGATTGTGAGCTCCTCGTAGAGATCCATGGAGTCGAGTGTGGGAACCACGCATCATCCCGCATGTTGGTCGGTAAGGCCTTTTGGCATGGTTTTTATTGGCCTACAGCACTCCAGGATGCAGTCAAGCTGGTCAAGAAGTGTGAAGCATGTCAGTTCCACGCGAAGCAAATTCACACACTAGTGCAGTCACTGCAAATGATTCCTCTCACATGGCCATTTGCTGTGTGGGGGATGGACATTTTGGGACCTTTCCCAAAAGCCATCGGAGATTATTGGTTTTTGTATGTCGCCATTGACAAGTTCACGAAGTGGCCGGAAGCAACTCAAGTTGTGACTATCAACAAACAATCAACCATCAAATTCTTGAAGTCCATTGTCTGCAGATTTGGAATTCTAAACAGAATCGTTACTGACAACAGAACCTAATTCACAAGTGCAGCTTTCCAAGAGTACTGCGAAGAACTTTTCATTCAAGTCAGCTACGTATCAGTAGCTCATACGGCAAGCAATGGACAAGCTAAGAGAGCAAATGCAGAAATACTCAAGGGACTCAAGATGCACACTTATGAGCACTTGAAGAAACATGGTGCCATTTGAATTGAAGAGATTCCGTCTGCACTGTGGGCGAGTCGGACAACACCGAGTCGGGCAACAGGAGAAACACAATTTTTCTTGGTGTACGAAGCTGAAGCAGTCCTTCCTTCGAAGATCACCAAGGGTTCTCTCCGAGTTCGAAACTTTGAAAAAGCCACGCAGGACCAGCTCCGGCGTGAAGACCTGGACCTCGTCGACGAGGCAAGGTGCCAGGTAGCTACCCAAAATGCACACTGCCGTCAGGTGCTCCGGCGCTATCACCAAAGCTTTGTGTGCAACCGACAGATGGAGAAAGGCGATCTGGTGGTACTGAGAATACTTTCTCGAGAAGGGATGAACAAACTTTCCCCTAGCTGGGAAGGTCTCTTTCGAGTTATCAAAGTTTCCCATCACGGATGCGTCCGCTTGGCAACAGAGGATGGGATACCACTTCCCGATCCCTGGAACATCGAGCACCTTCACAAGTTCTACACTTAGTTGCATGGAGGTGAGTTTGTATCTGCATTAGATGTATCTTATAGAGTCTATGAACAGGGTCAGGAGGGTCTTAGATCAAAAGTACACCTAACTTGGTCCCATATATAGGTGTGTATTTACCTTCCCATGGTTAGAACAAGATGAATACGACACTTAACTTGGTCCTATACTTTAAGTGTGTCCTTGTCTCGCCTATTATTCAGACCTATAATGAAATGCATTTGTGCAAGAAGACTCTACGTGCATTTACTTTGCGCAAGCTCATTATTTTCATAATTTTTTTACCTTCTTGTTAATAGCAATGTTGTGCAATCCATTTGAAATTTAGTCCTAGAGATTCATGTGATATATAAGCCTTATTGGTGATCTTCTATTAGATCTTAGTATTGCTAGGTGGCCTACTCACCTGAAAACCAAAGCCAATGACAGGTCCAGAGTGCGCTATCGAATTAGCCTGGTCAAGCACCCTAAGTACACCACTCTACCTATTCTGGTGGGTCACTGTAAGGCGGGTCCGGAAGGCATTCGGATCTAAGGAAGTTTAACCAATATACTTATGCTGTCATAATGAATTGTTAGGATATAAAGTTCAAATAAGGATAATAAGTCTCAAATGAGCTATAGACAAGAGGATGATTTTTACTGTTTTTCTTGTCTCTTATGAGCAGGAAAAAAGAATAATTGATGGCAATTTGCATGAGCGATAGTGGATGCTGCTGGAGCAATAAGCTCCGACAACCCCAAGGGGGCTCGTCGTCGACAGTTCACGCGTTGACAGTGGGCATCGTCGAAGCATCAAGCTCCGACAACCCCTAGGGGTCCCGTTGTCGACGTTTTACGCGTTGACAGTGTGCTCTGTCGAAGCATCAAGCTCTGACAACCCCCAATGGGCCCGCCATCGATGTTTCACGCGTTGACAGTGGATGTCGTCGAAGCGTCAACCTTCGACAACTCCCAGGGGGCCGCTGTCGATGTTCTACGCGTTGACAGTGGGCGTCGTTGAAACATCAAGCTCCGACAACCCCTAGGGGTCCGCCGTCAACGTTTTATGTGTTGACAGTGGGCATCGTCAAAGCATCAAGCTCTGACAACCCTTAGGGGGGCCATCGACGTTTTTAAGTGTTGACAGTGGGCGCCATCAAAGCAACAAGCTGCTCGAACTCCCTGGGGGCCCGTCGTCAACGTAACAAAGGGTCCCTAGAGATATCAGAGGCAAGGCTCGAACCTCGGAGCTATCATGCTGGCTACCAGTTCGGAGCTATCAAGTTTTCAAGACATTGTCTAATCCTCATGGTAGATGTCCTCAATCCATTGAACACATCTACCAGGGGGCCAACAATATAAAGGGAAATGTATTGAAGACAAAAATGGAATTCAAAAGTATTTCATTCATTCAAAATTATAGAGTTAAAAGTTGAAGACAAAATTGAAGGTACAAAGAAAAAGGTCCTAGCTACTAGAATTCCTCACGAAGAACAAAGTAACCTTCTCGGTGGCTTCTTGGACGCTAGCCTTGGCAGCTCCCCCCTCTTCGGTGATGTGTCCTTTGAACACCGAAGCTAGAGACATTGAGGAGTCTCGGCCCCAGAAGCACGTTAGCACATACTCTTCGATATTCCGATCCAGAGATTACCCTTTAGTCTCGATCTCGTCGACAGCCACATCTCCGATAGTTTCCAGCTTCGCGCCGGCAGAGTTGAGTGCCTCAAGGGCCTTGTCCATCTCTGGCTCCGGATCAGCCGGTCGAACCGGGCTGAATCCAAAAGGTACCAGAGCTTCATTTGCCCATCCACGGAAGTCCTAGATCTACTAGGACTCAATTGCTCTCGCACTTCAGAGCTCCTCCAATGACCTCCTTGCAGAAGATAGCTCTGTAGAACCCTCCTTTGAGAAACGCTCAACCTCTTTGGCATGATGTTGAATTCGCTTAGCCAACAACCTTTCTTGGTCGGTAAGGTTCTTCTCTTGGTGAATGCAGCCTCGCCTGTCTGCAAGGTACTTCTCCTTTGCCTTCATCTTGTTCTCCCGCGCAGAGACATCAATTTCTCTTTTGCTGGTATCTTGACATGCCTGCCACAACCAGTGCTTCTCTTGTTCGCACCAAGACTTCAATTCTTTCACATGGTTAGCCAAGTCTTGCTCACCACATGCCAGCTTCTGGGAGAGCTCATCCTTCCTCTGTTGGATCTTATCTTCTTTTTTCTAGGAGGTTAACCTCCTTATTATGGAGCTCGTCCCAGCGCTTGAGGATACTTTCCCTCAACTCTTCAAGACTCTTCGAGCGGCTGTCAGTCATTTCACGGGCCATCTGCGCGTGCTCATAGGTCTTATGAGTCTTCTTGTCGAGGGCCTTAATAGCGGCCTCATCCAGTGCCTTGTTTAGGCGTGACTGTCGAGCCTTCTCTGACGCCACCCACTCCTTCCGGTCTACGAGCCGGGACTGCATCAGCTTCATCTCGAAGAAGAGCTTTTGGCACCAACGCCCTAGCATGGTGCGCTCTTCTTCAAGAGACCTCCACTTGTAGTCGAAGGCGAGCTGGACGTGTCGGAGGCTGGAGCAAGCATTGTCAATTGACAACTCCAGAGGGATTGGCTCCGAGCCTACTCGGGGGCCGTCCTCTGATTCCTCCAAGTCTTCCAGGAGAGTCGTGGAGCCCATGGCATGAGCATGGATTCCAGAAGCTCGACGTCGACGGGACCAGTCTCCAGATATTAATCCATCTCCAGTGCGGGTGAGGAAGGTCCTGTAGCCGAATCTTCTACCTCCGAAGTTGATGAGGAGGGTCCCACAACTAGAACTTCATCCTTCGGCGCAGAAGTCAAGGTCCCACAGCCATATCCCCTTGTGCAGGACCGGACATGGACACCTCTGATGTTACTACCTCTGGAGCTGGCGCTAGGACTTTCATCAGAGCTTCACTAATTTTCGGCATTGATGCTGGAACCTCCTCAGCTGGCTCCGAGACAGCCGAAGCTTGCTCAATCATTTCTTCTTCATGGTCTGGCGCTACAACAGGCTCTTCGGTTGTTGGTGCTGAAGTCGTCTCCATGACAGCCGGTGCCAGAGCTGTTGTGACGTCTGCCACAACCACGGGAGGAGGGGCGGGAGCAGCAGCAGGAGCTTCAGCTGGCATAGTCTCTGGGGCTGCAGTAGGAATTGAAGTTGTTGTTCCTATTCTCGACACTCTAGAGACAGATAATAGAGATTTGAAGACAAAGCAAGAAACAAAATCAAGACATAAGCTAAAGATCCAACCCTTACCTAGGGATGTTGCCGCTCTAGTTGGCGCGGATTTTCTTCTTTGGACGCTTGGAGCTAGAGTCTGTCGTCGTCTGTGTGGCAGAAGCTCCAGGCTCTGTGCCATGCGTTGAGGCAGCCACCAGTGCTTCCTCAGCTGGTACGCCCATCGTCGCAGAATTCACTCTGGACCTAGAGCCCTCTGCTGGCATTGGGGCTGGAGTCGCATTGCGAGACCCAGCACCCTCCATGGACACTGGATCTGAAGAACTTGCCAGAGCTGGCGGCACAACCAGCACATACCTCAACCGAGGCTCAGGGGTCGCTTCTCTCGAAGCATCCCTCACATAACTCTCGTCGCTTCTTGCCAGCTTTTGCTTGCGACTTGGGGTGTCTACAGGGTCTTTCCCCTTGCCTCGGCTCGAAGTCGACTCCTTGGAAGATGGAGCAGCGGGACCTTTGCCTTTGCTGCTAACTTGCGCAGATCCGAAGCCCTCATGAGGACAACTATCGGTCTGTCACACCTCTTGGATTGGTTACTCTTCATATGACCTTTGGGACATGGGACAACTACCGGTCCGAGAAGATGGTGTTTGATGTGGCTCACAGCAACCAACCCTTGAATGCAATCCTAGGCTGGCCAGCCCTGTATAGGTTCATGGCGGCGGTCCATTACGACTATCTCGTGTTGAAGATGCCAACTCCATCAGGTGTTCTCCGGATCCAAGGGGACCGCACTGCTGGGGTCACTGCGCTAAAAGGACTTCATGCGCTTGCCACAGTGAAAGAAGAAGGGTTTTACAAGAAGCAAGCTGCTCAACAACCCTCGAGCTCGCGTCAGCGCGGCTCATCTTCCGCACCTCGTGTGCAACCAAGCGGCGACACCGACGTCCCCGTCAAAGGCATCCAAATTGGTTCTGATGCCGCTAAGACTACCCGTATATCGGGAGGTCTGACTGACAAATAGGAACTCGCGCTCGTCACTTTCCTCAAAGCGAATGTCGACGTGTTTGCATGGATCCGTCACAAATGTTTGTAATCACTAGGCAGGTGATCTAGCATTGTCTGAAGATTTACCTCGATGTACGGCCCATAAAATAGAAGCCTCGTAAGCAATCTGTTGAGCAGCAGAACTTCATCAGACAAGAAGTCAAGAAGCTATCAATGCTGGATTCATCCGACAGGTTCACCATCCACGGTGGCTGGCAAATCAAGTTGTTGTACCAAAGGACGGCGAGAAGCTTTGGATGTGCGTCGACTACACTACACTGAATAAGGCATGCCCAAAAGACCCTTTTCCACTACCTAGAATAGATCAGAGAGTGGATTATACCTTCGGGTGTGAATTACTGTGTTTCTTAGACGCATATTCTGGATATCATCAGATTCCAATGTCTAAGGAAGATGAAGACCATATTGCCTTCATTACAGTCGATGGGTTGTATTGTTACACATTTTGGTCCTAAAAATGCTACCTCAACTTTTGTGCGAGCCATGCAAAAAATCTTTGGGGAGATGATTAGGGACCTGGTGGAAGTCTACATCGATTACATCATTGTGAAGGTGAAGAATCAGGACTCACTCCTGGATAATCTTCAAGCCGTCTTCGACAAGCTACGCTTGACGTGCACGAAGCTCAACCCGGACAAGTGTGCTTTCGGGGTAAGCTCGAAAGCTCCTTTGTTTCTTGGTGACTCACTGAGGAATCGAGACAAATCCAACTAAGATCAAATCCATTGAAGAAATGTGGCCTCCAGCTCGTATCAAGGATGTCTAGCTTCACTCGGTCGGTTCATCACAAGGCTAGGACAGCACGCGCTTCCCTTCTTCAAGTTGTTGAGGAAGTCCGGACCATTTCATTGGTCTGAAGAGGTAGAGAAGGTATTCCAGAATCTCAAGCAACTCCTCACCACACTACCAATCATGGTAGCTCTGGAGCCTGGTGAGCCTCTTCTGCTTTACATCGTTGCAATTACGGAGGTTGTCAGCATGGTTCTGGTTGCAGAGATACCAAAAACATATTCAACTCGGGAGCTTAGACCCATTCGGGAGGGTCCGAAGCTACGTGGAGGCAAGTCTGGTCCCATCCCCCAGGCACGGATCCTAAAGACAAGATGCTCGTGGATCAACCCCCATCATCCGAGGGAGTACCTACTCAAGAAGGAGAAGGTTCGGACCCCTCCGAGAGGGACCGGGTTGATGAAGAAGAAGTTGCGGACCCCTCTAGGAGGATTGCTGTTTGCTCCTATGCCTCTCCACAAGGCCCAAGTCATCAAGCATCACCATCTTCCTCCTCAGCTCTCTCCTGAACTCCGGAACCATGTTCAGGGGTAGAAACTCCGCTGGAGGTGTTAGATCATTGGGATTGATGGCTCCGTGGTGTAACTTTTGGAGATGAAGCTTCAAAGCTTCTCATCCAAATTTTTCCCGATGCAAACAACAATCCTGTACGGATCCATTTCTCCACGGAATGCCCATGTTGGCCATTCCCTCGTCTTCAATGGAGCCCACTGGTTGGTCAAAAAATTTGCAATCACCATCAAGGGAGTCACTCCTCCTTCCATGCACTCCTGGATCCTTGACAAGATCGGGTTCTATGCCTTCGAAAGCTTCGGGACCACCTCCCAGGCTTCGGTGTCAAAAGAGGAAAGGATGTCAGGCAGGTCTAGCATGTCATGGAGATCCACCCTGATGACCACCCAATCCTTCTTCCAGTCATCCCAGTTCTTGAAAGGGAATGTCTTCAAGTACTTGAAGGGTGAGTTCTTGCCCTTCACAAAGTAGTAGAAGCCGAGAAGCTCACTCCCTTTCCCGATTGTGTGGACCTTAAAGAAGGTCCGGAAGAGCTTTATGCAGAGCGGCGCACCCACCCACATCTCACAAAAGTGGACGAATGTCACCACTAGCAAGAAGGAGTGGGGGCCGAGGTGGTAGAGTTGCAGACTGTAGAAGTTCAGTAGCATCAGCAGGAAGCTAGAGAATGGCGGGATGAGCCCCACCTTGGCGAACACCAAGAAATATACAATCTCATCAGTGCTTTCCTTCTTGAAGGAGAGCTTGCCGAGGTGAATCGAGTGGTTGAAGGAGTCGCTCGACCACCCCATGTAGGTGCGAACTCTCGACAACTCTTCGTCGCTCTTGATCCGACTGGGAGGAATACCCAACTCCATCGTCGCAAAGTGGAGCAGAAGTGGAAGAAGGGCTACAAGGGCAGAGAGCTCTAAATGCAAGATCAAATGAAAGCTTAAAGTAATCTCTTCCCGTGCAGACTTTCTCCCTTTAGTAAGCCTCCACAACACTTGGATGGAAACTACCTCTGGACCCAAATCATGAATGACCTCGTCAATGACAAGGGGGCCCGAGTCCACTTTGTTAAAAAGTCACACCAGGCGAACCATTGTCATGATGGGAAGTTGGAAGACTAAGGGCAGCAGCCTGACAGGGCTACAAAGATTATGCTGGGAACCGATACAACTTCATATTGGGAACCAGCAACCTTCAATTGTGTGAGATCCGTACGCCAGGATCCCACTCACCATATCAAGAAGGACCATGTGGCGATGATATAACTATGTGCGTCGCCTCAACCACCCTAGAAAAGACTTTGAAGCTGCAACACATGAATCGATGATGGCCCCCCTCCAGTAACATAACCTCTTCCTGAGGACCTCTCCCTAAGGCACTCCATGTGTCAAATAGAACCGGACCAATCCCCCAGTAGAGAGAAGCTCCAGAGCTTCCATGTGTCAATGCCCGGACCTACGTCAGCAACGGGAAGTCAGCAGGATCTCCAATGGCGCGGACATTCAAGGGCCATCAATTGGCCGTTACGAGACCTGGTTAACACATCATTAATGCCATATTAATGACGCACGATTAGAGGACTATCAAGGTTGGTAAGATTGTCATTAAGGCATACTATCACACTATTAACGGCCCTTAACACAGTATATCATGTATAGGGTAGTTTATTACATCTGGGGCCACTTGTCGAGCTAGGCACATTCTGTAACAGTCAGTCCTTGGCATATAAAAGGGTTGCGCTGCACGGTAGAAAGACAAGCAATCTCAACTAATCTGAGATGCACCCAAGCCAACTCATACACACCTAAACCCATACAATCAACACACATCCCGTGGAGTATGGTATTACACGCAAGCGGCCCAAACCACATAAAACCCTCAGTGTTCACCTCTTGTCTGGATCTTGACTCGCGCCCCAACCGAATATGAACCACCACGGACTACTTCTTAGTAATACCGGGGGAAGTGTCCTAATACACGCTTCGACAGACATATACCAATCTAAGAAGCTTTTGGTGGGCCTGGGCATGAATTATGAGAAGATTGATGCATGCCAGAATAATTGCATGTTGTATTGGAAGGAACACAAGAACGATACTTATTGTTTGCATTGCAAGGCATCTAGATATGTGGAGTGAAAGTGCATCTAGGCATTCCCTTGTGGTTTTCAGAATATTGATGACAAACAAATGAGATCCTAATGAATTTATTGAGATGAATGCAGGTCAACAAAGATTAGATATTTTGATGCACTAAAAAAGGTGAAAAAATGAGGAGTGAAGAAAAGGAAAAGCCCAATTGATCAAGGAAGCGCAAAGTAGATATAATTGTATAGGATGTGTGTGAGAGACACATCCCAAGAGCTTAGATCTTTGCATAGAGTTTAAGGGCTAAAATTAATTAATTAGATAACTAACTGTGCATCGGACAAGTTTGAACACTAACCGAACAAGTTTGTTCACCTTTATGATGTTTCATTTCATCATGCACCAGACAATCCACACACTAACCGGACAAGTCCGTTCAACTTTCTGATGTTTCAATTCACCGTGCCCCAGACAAGTATGGACACTAACCGGACAAGTCCGTTCAACTTTTTGATGTTTCACTCAGACAAGTTGGAAAAACACAATTCACATTGGGTCGGACAAGTCCGTCATACTGCGGACTAGTCCGATTAACTTTCTATAATCACTACGGACTAGTCCGATGAACTCTCTGTTCCAATACGAACAAGTCTGGTATACCTCACACAAATTAGGGTCTTTAGTGTGCTGCACATTCCATGCAAATTCTACACAGCACACCGGACAAGTCCGATCACCAGAGCAGAATAGTCCGGCCGTCTGGATCCCTAACTGTAATATTTTTGGAAACACTATAAATAGGTGATCCACGACCCCACAAATACGAGAACGACACTCCATTGTAAAGAACACAAACCCTAGCGCCACCACTCGTCCCAAAAGCACAAAAACACATCTCCCCACACATCTAAAGGCCTAAAGGGTTAAATCTTTTGGGTATCCAGATTTAAGATAGGAAGATCATCGTCTATGCATCGTTGAGCTATTGGGGTTTGATCTCTTGTACACTTGTGCATTACTTGTAATCTTTTTGTGTGTATTAGATCATCTTTTCTCGCTGTAATTTTATGGGAGCCCTCAGCGTGTGAGGTTGCCACACCAACTTGGTGATTACCCTGTGATCTTGGAGCTCAAGTCGGCCTTGTGTGGTGACTTGACGAGGGAAAAGGGTTTCAAGAGGTCCGTCTATGTGTGAGCTTCCTCAACGAGGACGTATATCTCTTTGATGATATCGAACCTCGGTAAAAATTCTTGTCTCGCATGTTTCATTCTTGTACTTTTGCAAGTTTTATCATCTAGGGTAATAGAGGGCATCAACAAGTAATTCTTGTTCCACGCGAAAATTAATCACTCTGATCTCTTGTTTAAATTTTAAGGATAGTGATTACATTCTGCTGCTATTTCATCTGAGAATTCTGCATAAACACTTAATCTTTTCATAGTACATCAAGCACACCAGACTAGTCCGTATAATGCACCAGACAAGTCCGGTCCATCCTGTATTTGAAATTTTGATTAAGTGTTGCAGGAAAAGTTATTCAAAGCCTATTCACCCCCCTCTAGGCCACATTCACTTGGTATCATAGCAAAGCTCTTATTTTACGAGACTCACCGCTCTAATAGACAAATGGCCACCGAAAAGAACAACGAGATCCGAGAAATGCCCATCATTGGAGACGAACAAGACTCCAATGCATTTGATGTGCTCAAGGAGCATGAACACAATGATGAAGAAGTGTGTGAACTCAAGGCGCTTCTCAGGAAGAAACTTCTAAGCCAGAAGGGCAAGAAGGAGGATGAAAAGCCGAAAAGGGGTAGTCATCACGACTACTCCCGGTATCCTTTTAATTATGAGAATCTTAACAATTACAATCATTATCTTTCTATTCCCATGGGAAGACCTCCACAATTTGATGGCAATGATTACTCAATGTGGAAATATAATATGAAGATGCATCTAATCTCACTTAATCCTAGTCTTTGGCATATAGTGTGTACAGGTATAATATCCCAGACACCAACGATGAACTCACCCTGGAGCAAGAACAAGCAATTCATCGCAATGCACAAGCCATTGCGGTGATCACTTCATCCTTGAGACAAGAAGAGTTGACCAAGGTGGATGGACTCGAAGTTTCCAAAGATATTTGGGATACACTCAAGACTGCTCATGAAGGGAACCGCTCCGTCGGTGAAGTGAATATTGAGATGCTTGAGGGGGAATTGGGGAGATTTTCCACTGAAGATGGTGAATCCCCTCAAGAAATGTACAACCGCTTGAAGACACTCATCAACAAGATTCATGCTGATGGAAGCAATAAGTGGACTGATCATGAGGTTGTGAAGAGAATTATAAGAGACTTTATGCCTCAGAATGTCACCTTGTGTTCCATGATAAGAGAAAGCCCGAGGTTTCACAAATTGACCCCCGATGAAGTCCTTGGCAAAATTATTAATCACGAGATGATTGAGAGGCAAGCTCAATATTTGAATAATACTGCCAAGCTCACCTCATCAAAGAATAAGGAAGTGGCCCTCAAGGCGACTAGCAAAACGAAAGACAAGAAAGTCCATAAGGTGCAAGACGATGAAGGCGCTAACAATGTAAGCACATATATGGATGATGAAGAGATGGTGCTCTTCATGAAAAGATTCAGGCGCATGATGAGAAGAAGAAAAGGAGACAACTCCAGTGAAGGCAAGAGCAAGAACAAGGACAAGTCCAGAACTAGGAGGTCATACTACAATTTGGTGAATATGGGCACTTCATAGTTGATTTCCCATATGAAGAAGATGACAAGAAAAAGAAGGAAGTTAAAAAAAGAAGACAAGAAGACATTAAAGAGGAAGAAACAAGTAGGCCAAACACATATCGGCAAGGAGTGGGACTCAACTCAAATGATGAGTCCACCTCCGAAGACAAAGATAGGGTGGCAACCATTTCCATCAAGAATCCCTCCATGAAGTCCACTCTCTTTCCAAACATGGGATGGTGGAAGGAGTTGAACCACACTTTCCTTATGTCCAATGAAGGCAAGAAAAAGGTTATATATAAACCTTCATCTTTACATTACTCTGATGAGTTTGATAGCAGTGATGAAAATGAACATATGCTTAAGGGCTTAGGTAAAAATGCATTAGCTAAAATGAAAATGCTAATGGATGAAATATTATAGAAGGAAGATATTATCAACCGACAAGAAGATATGCTCGTCCTTCAAAAGGAAAGATATTCTGAGGTTGAGAAGGCTTTAGAGCTTGAAAAGGAAAAGAAAGAAGCACTTGAGCGTGAGCTAGCTTTGAGCAAGAAAAATTTCTCCAATCTAAAAGATTTGAATGTTGTACTTAAGGATGAGCTTGTTAACTTGAAGAAAGCTAACAAGGACCATCAAGTACAAGTTGAATCACTCAAGCAAAGTGCTCCCTCCTCTTCTAAGAGCTCACCTTCCTCAAATATTACGTCTATTCCACCTAGAACTTATAATTGTGCTAATTTGGTTCTTGACCTGAAAAATGAGCTTAACTTGGCACAAAGCAAAAACTCACCCAAAGGTGGCATTTTTGACAAGGAGAAAATCAAGTATGCACGAAGTGCATACTCGGTTACTGGAGCTCTTAATGTCAAGGATGGCCTTGGATATTCTCAGGTGTAAAGCGTAACACTAGAAACCTCAAGAATAACAAGGAATCGATTGCTTTTGTCAAAGAAAGCTCAAATCAAGTTAAGAACATCAAACATGTTCCTTTCATGAAAAGGCTAAAAATAAACCAAACATCATGTTTCATGACTTTAATGCCTCATATGTTCTTATGAAGAATAAATTTGATCATGTTTATGCCAAGTATGTTGGGCCACTCCACAAGAGTCCAAATCTTGTGTGTGGGTGCCCAAATATCTTATCACTAACATCAAAGGACCCAAGCTAGCTTGGGTACCTAGAACCAAGGCATGATTCTGTTTTGTAGGTGTACTCCCTCCAATGGATTCAAAGAAGTGCCTGGTAGGCACAAACAAAATGACTGGAGGAATGAAAATTTTCATGGGGTACAATGAAAATGAAAGCTCATCTCCATTCAGATCATCAACACAAGATTCAACTGTACAACAACCGAAGAGCAATAATTAAGGCGGAGCCTCGACACGAGAAAGAGCTCCATATGTACAAAATCAACCTCAATAAGATCAAAATGATCAGTACAACAATGGAGACAATGATCAAGGGGGAGCTGAACAAAATGAAAAAGAAAAAGAGGTTACAGGACCATAAATGCTTCTAGGCCATATTAAGCTGGTATATCAATCTTTTTTCTTAATTTATTATACTCTTGTGCATCTAGGCTCAATACCATAGTTAGTACATGCTTTGTGTGCAATGTTTCAATATACTTAATGCTCGAAATGTGGCTTGAAACATTGCATACCTGATTGATTCTTTAAAGTTTGCTTACTTTTGCAAAAATTCATTCCTTATCTCGATTTTCTCTCAAAAACTATTTTAATTAGTGAATCTTGGTGAATTATGGCCATTTTATGATTATTGATTTTTTATTGGTCATGTTCATCAAGATTATTTGTGAATTTATGTCCTTTAGATCACTATTAGATCAATCTTCCAAAAATCACTTTGTTTCTAATTAAATTCTATCTAGTAGATCCAGACGAGTCTATGGTCTGTACTGGACTAGTCCGTTGCTGCAGACTAGTCCGGCTCTGGTCCAGCATACCGGACTAGTTCGGCCCCTATGCGGACTAGTCCGTATTTAACGGGCTTCGACCCTAGCCAGCCGCTAGGACATCTTCTTCTTCCTCTCACAATCGTTTTGGCACTCTCTCTCTCCTCAAACCCTAGCTCCCAATGTGATTTTCGCTTTTGACCACCAAAATTGAAGGTTCCTCCACAGAAACTCTTTCCCTTAGAGCGAACCATCCCACTCCGGACTAATCCGGACCTTGCTTCGCTCCTCCAACCTCAAATCTTCGATTTTTGGGTAAAAATCTCACTTAACCCTAGTTCACATCTTTCCTTAAGTCTTTCTTATTTTTCTTGATTCCTAGGGCATACATTACATTGATGTATGTATTCCTACTGTATTCCTATCCTTGTAGCATCAATCATTTTTAGATTAGCTGGAATAGAAAGTTAGGATTCATACGTCAGACCGGACTAGTCCTGTGCTTGGTGCGGATAAGTCCGGTGGTCCGGACAAGTCTGCACTCTGAAAATAGACAAGTCCGGTGTTGATATTTCCTACGCACTACTAACAATTCATCCCTAGCAGGGGTGCTAGACATGTTTATGGGTAGGTTTTAATTCTCAGATGAATGTCCACAAGCGCATGGAAACTATCGATGTAGCATTTCCCCTTTAAAGAGTATTCCCAAAGGGTGTCATTTATATTTTCCCAAAGGAAGGCTAGATGGAAGTAAAACAATCATCAAGTGGAAAGTCTAGGTTGGCCTAGGTAGGGTTCTAGCAAGGATGGATAAAGGGTAATTGAGGTAGTGTGACACACACAAGAGCATTCTATCCTAAGGGGATAAATGAGGTAATAGAGGAACTAGGCTAAGAGTTTGGTAGATACTCCTACTATGCTTCTAATGTACATATACATAGCATAAGTTAGTACTAATGATTATATTAATTATGAATTCTCATGCTAAGTGGATTAACACATCGGACATGGGTTTACCCCTAGCAACACTAGGCGACTCCCGCCAAGATCCTGTGGCATAGCCGAACGTGGAGGATTACAAAGGACAGATAGGGCTGTCACCACCTACTACCTACCTCTTCAATCCGTGGGCATACGAGACATTCAACGCTACTCTCTATCCTAGCACCATGCTAGCATATTAAGTAATTACCTTAAGAGCCTAGGCACAAGCTATCCTAAGGCAATGAACGAAATCATCATTGAACCAATGTTAATTCATAACATAAGTGGTTCATGTTAACATAATCATATCATAGCTAATTAGACTACAGTGGATGTTTATAGTGTTTAGGATGATATAATGATAATGGCTTAGCATAATGATAAATACTACTCCTACCACATACATGGAATCCACAATCAAACATGAAACGCTTCATCCAAGTATATGAACAATAGAAGACTAAAGATATCATCTTTATTATGAATAAAGTCACAAATACAAATAGGAATATGGGACAGATACCTTTCCTAATTGGAAATTGGGAAGAGACTCCTTCTACTCCTCTCCTATTTGGACTATGGACTAGAGACTCTCCTCTCTATAGCCTATACTCCTCTAAACCTATGGAGAGTAGTGGATACAATGGATGAATACTCAAGTGATGTGTGTTGAAGTGAGGGGTGAGGGGTCCGATTTATAGCTTGGAAAAGGGTCGGTTCCCGCCACCAAAAGCGCGCAAATCAGTCACCCCTGAGCTCTTCAAGGCAGGAGGAGCCAACGCATGGTGTTTGACCGCGTTTGGCGGCAAGACCTAGTCGGCCAACAAGGGGGGTCGACCGACCTGGTCTTGGCCCCGTTGGGGTTGTGCTTCCTCCAGGTGGGTCCCATTCTTTTATATGGGTGCTACACCGTTGGATGGCATCGGATACTTCTGTTTTTGGGCCATTTGATCCATGTGGTGTCATGTGTCATTGCTTGATTGGCCGAAATGATATTTTATAGGATCCATCCCCTTGTTTCACTTCATTTCTACATAAAACTCATGCGTGTACCATTTTCTCCAAGGACAAATGGAAATAGGTTAAATAGAAAGGTGATATGTGCAAGAAACGACAAATCCTTCACATAATTGAGTTATATTGATGGGTAAAATTGTATATAACAATCGTCAACAAACTCCCCCAAGTTTATCGTTTGCTCGTCCCGAGCAAAGTCAAGACTTTAGGTTGATGATCAGGAGTTGCTACTATGTCCTAATTTTCAAAAGTACCATGTGCACAACAAAATACTCTTCCTAGTATTGCAAAAATTGGCATGGTACTTCACCCATCTTAAGTCATTATGGGGCTTATGCCATCTCCTATTCATGGGTGGTTGAAAGATAGAACAGCAAATGGAGCACACATACCCTAGAAATCAAGTTCCACTCAAATTATGGAGAGTTCAATTTAGATTTTAAGTGCCTCAGTTTGATTCTCTCAAGTCTCTCATTTTTGTGTAGTGGAAATAAATCCTCACCAAGGCATTTTGCCTAAATTCATCCTACCTCTACATAAGGCTTGTATGTGGAGCTTGGTAGGGAATATAGTAGGTATATTTGCAACACATAATATTGCTAAGTCAAAAGAGTAAGCCTTAGGAGAAATCAATTCAAAATAATTTGATTCAATACTTGTGCATGTGTGATGGAATGGAGTGGATGTGGATATTGAGATGACTACTTTTTGAGTGGACTTTCTTATTTTGCACGGGATGAAACATGGCTACTTTTTTTCTCATGTTTATGATGTAAGCATGTATTTTCTTTTTCTTGTAGCCATGTCTTCTACTCCCTTTTTATGCAATGAATTTTAAAGAGAGTACTAAGCATGAATGATATGGAGTTTCACTTTTTATTGTGGAACGGTGGTGTGATGGAAATTTGCTTACTTCTAGTGTAGAAGTATAGCATGTGCAAGTGAAGGCTTGAATTCAAAAAGAAATGAATGAAATCTCACATAGGTCTATACTAGTTTGACAAAGCTCAATGTGAAGACAAATAGCATATGCATAAGGTTTATCAATATAATGTATCATATGGCTTTGGTGGGTATTTCCAATCAAAAGATTATAACTTAAATCTTTTTAGAATTTCTCCAGAAATCTAAGTTTCACTATCAAACTAGGAATAGCAGCCCTATCACTATATCATATCTCACGACAACTTAGAATGGATTAAGCTTTTACTACCCACAATTTCCAAATCAAGGCAAAAGCAATTTTAGCCAATGAGAGCAATATGTTGGAGTGTAGTAAGTTGTAAACTTGGGACTTAGGGAAATTAAAATAGAGCAGCTATTCATCATTTCATCTATGTGAATTCCAAGTCATTCTTACGACACATCATTTATTTTATTGAATAAAATATATCCTATATTTTTTAAATGCAAGGTGGATGATGAGTAAGTGGAAAATAAATATTCAAGGGGTTGATACAATTTACCTCAAGTGGGGGTCCCTCCCCAAGCTTGTTCTGCACTCACCTCCATGTCGAGGGTTGAACCCTATGTGATGGAAGTATGCCACAAGATCGGCTTGTTGTTTTTGTAGCATGGAGTTGAAGTTAATGAATTGAGCGTCCATGTGTTGTTGCCAGTCTTGGGTACCTCGGACATGCCCTTGGAGAGTGTTGTAGATGTCACCCGTCCTTACTTCAAGCTCCTCCATACGTCTAGAGAGGTCTGTCATTCCTTGGCTATAGTCATGATGACTTCTAGCCGATGTGGAATGACATCTTCTCATAGATGTTGGAGGCAGGATGCTAGAGCTTGAAGTGGATATGAGTGTTTCCCACGTATCACCTAGCCATCCGTGACAAGACGGACCTTCGGTCCCATACGAAGGAGGTTCAGTCCATCCGGGTGCATCACCCGTTGGGTTCTCTTCCTCTTCGTACTCATGGACTGTGGAGGTTGTCGGGGGCATGGTCGCTCTCCTTGTACGGCTTCTAGTTACCCTGCCAGAGACATTACTTCTTCCGGCCTTCTCGATGGGAAGATGTCAATGGCTATCCTCCGGCATTTGTACAGGTGATAATCTGGGTTAGGTAACCGAATTTCATTGACAAAGTCAGGATAATAAAATATCAAGGAGCCATCTTGATCATGCTTAAGGGTATGTCCTTGCACTAAATAATCTTCATCAATTAATTATCTTTCATTTCCAATATACTCAAATGAAGAATATTCTAGTGCTCCTACGCTAGTAGCAATACAGATAATCAATGAAGTGCATTCAATTGGCCCTACCCTTGGAATGTAATATATCCATTGTATCATCATGGCAATAACTGGAGCAACTTTTATATTTTTAATTATGGCAAATAAAATTTTCAGCTCATCATCACGCACTATCCTTACATCTCCTCTAGGGAACATAATCATAGCCACCCATCTATGCATGAAGCGTAAAGTAGGGTTGTGCAAGTGGCTATTCTTAGGTGCACTACATCTTACCTCTCCTGTTAAATCTTGCCAAAAACATTGTTTATTAAACTTAGGCATAGTGTCTAAATCTAGCAAACAACGTCTATGGAAGCCTAGGATTTCACTTAATTCATTCTATAGGATGTTGTATTCTTTTTGAAATAATCTAAAAGTAATACCATCAAGTCCTATTTTGAGTGTGCAAAAGAATTGCATGGAGAGAAGGCGTGAACCTTTCTCCTCTGTGTGAGCAAAATTTTCCCATCCTAATGCACACCATATGAAAAGGAACTCGGAATCCATACCTATTTTGGAAATCAAAACCGGATCATAGGCTTTAATATGAGAAAACTCACGATCTTGGAGGAACTTGCGTGCTTGATCTTAAACTTCGCTTTGGATGTCGAGGTTGTCGTCATCAAGAAGTTGATGAGGGTTTCTTATCTCACCCATGGGATTGTCCTCTCCTACTCCTCCTCCGTGAACTTGGTGTAGCAACGGAAGAGGGGCGTGCACTTGAGTCTCCACCATGGCTTGAGCTTGCAGCCTCCTTCCTCTTTCCAAACAACCTATTCATTCCTTTCATGGACACAACAAACAAGAATACAACAAGGCAAAAATTAGAAAGAGGTGATGTTAGTTAAAACAAAACCCCGGCGAATTTTCCTTTGAAGAACATGAGAGAAAATTGCAAATGCAAACAAGAGCAAATATTTTTGAGTTGGTAATTGATCAAAAGCACTTTAATTAAGAGCAAGAAAACAATGTGAGCAAGAGTGACTTTGGGGATGTATGAAATTAGGTGAAGTGTGAGGAGAAGACTTCTCACGGCCACCATATATAGTGTGCAATCCCCAAAGGTCACTAGGGAACCAAATGTAGCCATTGGGAGAGAGAGAGCAAAAATGGTTGTATCCCCCAATCGGCCGAACAGGGGGTTCGGCTGACCTGACAGGTGGGCCCCCCTATTCTCCCTTTTGGCAGGTGGTTCCCCAACGGCTATGGAATTAGCACGTTCATGAAATATGACTTTTGCATCTCAAAAAAATTGTTTCCAAAAAACTCTTTTTTCCAAACCCAACAATTTTCTTTTTGTGAAAAATAAAGAAATAAAAATGATAGTTCAGAATATAAGATTCTCAACTTACTAAGAAAATCAAATATGCAGTGGGGAAAATTAAACTAAATGGGGAAAACCAAATAAAGAGAAAAGAAAAATAAAGAAAAGGATAACTACCAATTTAACCTATTGGCTAAGTCTCACCACTGTCTGATGAGATGGACATTGCTCCTTCTTCATTTACTGACATCCGGGCTTGGAGGGATGGGCTCGTATGGCTTGTCTTGCTTCTTCCTCCATACCTTCTTTGGCGGCTTGGTGGACTTGGGCCTTTGGGGAGGCCCAGACTTCTCCGTCTTCTTGGGGTGTCCGCGTGGACGATAAGACGGGTTTTCCACACAGATCAAATTCCTCATGAATGCAATGAGTGGGTCCACCTTTGGAGGTGTGATTTCGACCTCTTGAATGTGCTTAACATTCGGCCCATACATGATACGAATCATGGAGCATTGCTCCAACTTTGGGTGAATGTTAAACTTCTCCTCCTTGCCACTGATATGGAATTGGATTTCTCTAGCTCCCACATCTATGAGAGCCTTCGCGATGCTTAGGAACGGGCACCCAAGAATGATCGGCATATCCATCTCGACCACAATGTCGAGCACCACGAAATCCATGGGTATTAAGCAGTTTCGGATTTTTAGTGGGACATCGTCAGCAATACCTGCTGAATAACAGACTGAGGAATCAGCCAGTTGGAGCTACATTGGTGTTGGAGTGAGTTCAGTGAAGTTCAGCTGGTCGAGAACCACCTTGGGCATCACATTCACACTTTCTCCAAGGTCACAAAGGGCCTTGTCAAAGTGGTGTGCCCGAATTGAGCATGAGATTGTAGGATATCTAGGGTCCTTCAGCCAGTTGCCTCCTTGTAGAGAAATCATGTTAACATTTTCCGCTGGGGGTTCGGGCTGTTCTGGCATCTTGCCATTCTCCACTAGAGGAACAGCAGCTGCCAGTTGAGCCAACTGAGTTTATAATATCTTACTGAAACTCAATTGATTCTTGAAGGTTGAGGGTAGTTCTTCAATCTTGGCATTAATTTTTTCTAGGGTCTTGTCATTAGCCGACTACTTCCTGGATATAGCCTCAATGATCTTCAGCTGGCCAATAGCAAGTTCTCTCAAGTTGGGTTGATTTCCACTGTTTCCATTGTTGTTGTACCCTTGAAAGTGCATCTACGACTCCCTTGTGGGTTTTGGATGATTTATGATAAGCAATTGGGATCCTAACCTCTTTGTTGAGATGAGTGCAGGCTTATGATAGAAAAATGAGCAAAGTACCAAAAAGAAGGAAGAATGAGGAGCAAAGTGGAAATGAGCTCAAGGAAGAAGAGTAGTAGATTATTGTGTATGGAGTGTGTTAAGGAAGCACATCCCAAGAGCTCAACCACATTTAAACACACACATTGCACAAAGTTACACAGGACCGGACTAGTCCGACAGACACCGGACTAGTCCGATATCCTTTCTGCACGAAATCGGACAAGTGCGATATCCATCGGACAAGTCCGATATCCTTTCTGACCAGAATCGGACTAGTCCTCCCCAGTGCGGACTAGTCCTCAAAACACTTCACAATTCACACAAATCAGACAAGTCCGATCGCATCCGGACTAGTCTGATATTCTTTCTGATCCAAATCGGACAAGTTCGATGTTTGCACGGACTAGTCCGAAAAAACCCTCTGATTTGAATCGGACAAGTCCTCCAAGTGCGGACTTGTCATCCTATACACTTAGGGTTTCACATAACCGGACAAGTCCGATGACTATCGGACTAGTCCGAAGATTTCCAGTAGCGAAATCGGACAAGTCCGCTCCTAGCCGGACTAGTCCGATATTTCGGGACACTTAGGGTTTGCTACACTCAGCACACCGGACTAGTCCGGTGACCGCCACGGACTAGTCCTAACTTTCTCAACCCTAACGGTCACTTTTAGAAACCCATATAAATAGAGTTGTATGGTCATATTTTTCCCTCTCTCGAACCCTGGTGCCGTCGCATCTCCCAAGAGACTCAAAAACCACATCTCTCCACGAAATTAAGTGCAACAACGATCAATCCTTTGAGGATTCACTCTAGATCATTGGAGAGACACGTTCAACACCACATTGAGCTCTTGGTTTGATTCTCTAACACACTCCTGCGATTCAATTGTGATCTTTTGAGTGTGTTTTGGTGGTATTTCGTGTTGTAATCCAAGGGAGCTCTCAACGTGTGAGAAGGCCCCTTTGATTTCGGTTATTCACCCCTTCGTGATTAGTGGAAGAGGATTGGCCTTCGTGGCGATCTGACGAGGGTAGGGTTGGAGAAGACTCGGTCCTTTTGTGGACTCCTCAACGTGGACATAGGTTGCCTTTGTGGGAGACGAACCACAGGATAAATCCTTGTGTCTTGTGTCTTTGGTGTTCATTGTTCTTATTCATCAATATAACCTAGGGTTTCATAATCATTGCTTATCTCACGTTGAATTGTTGAACATAAGATTTAATTGTGATATAATCTAGCATATAACATTGAAACCTTTATTTGATTCTATATTTCCACTACATACATAAAAGACTCAATCTAATAGATCAAGCTCAACCAACTTAGTCCGTGAACACTGGACTAGTCCGCACTTTACCGGACTAGTCCGATATCTCTGGTATTGAACTGGTTGTTAAGTGTTGCAGGATCCGACAATTTGCAAAAAGGCCTATTCACCCCCCCTCTAGGCCACATTCAATTGGTATCAGAGCGAGTTCTTCAAGAAAGAGTCTAACCACTCGAAGAGATCATGTCGGAGATGAAGGACTTCCACAAAATCAACAACCAAGAAGAGGTTAACACCGACAAAAATCAAAAGGTGGAGAAGTACCTCGAAGCCATTCAAGACTTTGAGGATGATGATGAGGAGATACTGGAGCTAAAGGCGCTCCTCAGAAAGAAGGCGCTTTCCAAAGGGAAAGTGAAAGTTGAAGAGAAGAAGAAGGGGAGTAGTCACACTGACTACTCCCGATATCCTTTTAACTATGATCGTCTAAATTCCAATGATAGTCATTACTTATCTATCCCAATTGGAAAAGCCCCACACTTCGATGGAAGTGATTACTCAATGTGGAGGCAGAATATAAAAATGCATTTGATTTCCCTCAATCCAAGTCTATGGCATGTTGTATGCACAGGGATAGATATTTCGGATGACGACGAAGAGCTCACCCCAAGCCAAGAGCAGGCTATTCATAGAAACGCTCAAGCCGCAGCAGTAATCACCTCCTCACTCAGTCGGGACGAGTTCACCAAGGTGGATGGACTCGAAATTGCTAAGGAGATATGGGATACACTGCAAACCGCACATGAAGGTGACTGACATGTGCGTGAAGCAAAAATCGAGATGGTCGAAGGCGAATTAGGAAGATTTGCAATTGAGGAAGACGAGTCACCCCAAGAAATGTACAACCAATTGAAGACACTCGTCAACAAAGTTCGATCATATGGGAGCAAGAAGTGGAATGATCACGAGGTGGTAAAGCTCATCCTTGGAGCTTTTATGCCTCACAATGTCACACTATGCTCCATGCTTAGAGAAAGCCACAAATACAAAAGGATGACTCCGAATGAATTGTTTGGAAAGATCATCAACTTTGAGATGATGGAAAAACAATCAAAGCACGTCATGGAAATTGCCGACCTCACCTCAGCAAAGAACAAAGGGGTTGCTTTGAAGTCCACCCTCAAGCCCCTATCCAAAGAAGCTAGAGAAGCACAACTAGAGGAAGACAGTGAAGACAAGAGCAGTGAACTAGATGAATATGACATGATATTATTCATGAAAAAGTTCAAGAGAATAATGAAGAAAAGACAAGGTACAAAATCAAGTGAAGGAAAGTACAAGGACAGAACAAAGGCAAAGTTCAGGCAGGCATGCTATAATTGTGGTGAGTATAGCCACTTTATTGTTGATTGCCCGTACAAAGAGAACAAGAAGAAGACAAAAGAAGCCAAGCCTCAACCCAAGAAATTCTTCAAGAAGAAGAAACAAGCCGAACAAGCTCACATAGGGAAGGAGTGGGACTCAAATGATGAGTCCTCATCATCCGAAGAAGAAGAGATGGCTAGCATAGCTATCGAGAGCACGTCCAAGAAGTATACTATCTTCCCTACACTCAGCGCAAGGAAGGGAAATGGTACTTGCCTCAAGGCAAAGGAAGGTAAACGCAAGGTAACCATCAAAGCCCCTTCTGTGCATTCCTACTCTAGTGATGATGAAATAAATAGTGATAATGAGGATATGCTTATTGGACTAGATAGGAAAGCTGCAACAGAAATGAAATTTTTACTTGATCAACTTGTTGAGAAGGAGGGGTTAATTCATCGTCAAGAGGACATGACTATCTCCCAAAAGGAGGAGTATGTCGAACTTGACAAACTTCTAGAACTTGAAAAGTAGAAAAGCAATTCACTAGAGCTTGAGTTAGCTTCAAGCAAGGAAGCTTGCCTGGAGTTAACCAACTCAAATGTTGCAATCAAGGACCAACTTGCTGACCTGATCAAGGTTAACAAGATCCTTGAAGTGCAAGTTGAGTCACTCAAGCTGAGTGAACCTTCCTCCTCTTCAAGCTCACCTTCTCAACCCACTAAAACTGATTTTGCTCATGATTGCACATGTAAGAAAGGTGACACCAGTTTGAAGGAAAAGTCAACCTCCACAAAGGATAAACATCCTTCCCAATGTGGCATATTTGACAAGGAGAAGATCAACTATGCACGTAGTGCATACTTGGTCCAAAGACCTCCAAGCGTCAAATATGGCATTGGTTACTCTTATGGTGAAAAGCAGCATGCTAGAAGTCATAAGCATAACAAGGAGAGGATTACCTTTGTGAAAGGAAGGCCCTCTCAAACTGGAAAGTCACAGATTAAGACTGTACCTGCACAGGAACATCGGACTAGTCCGGTGGGTGTCCGGACAAGTCTGGTTCTCCGGACAAGTCCAGCCCCGCAGACTAGTCCTGTACATAAACAGCTGTTGTTTAAAACTTTTTATGCCTCCTATGTGTTAATGAGAAATAATTTTAGCAAGGTTTATGCTCATTATGTCGGGCCACGCCATGGGAACACTAAATCTCATGTGTGGGTGCCCAAATGTATTGTAACTAACCTCCAAGGACCCAAGCAAGCTTGGGTACCTAAAACCAAAGCATAATTTGTTTTTGCAGGCCTATTCCTCCGGTGGATCTAAATGGGTGCTAGACAGTGGGTGCACCAATCATATGACCGGAGAAAGAAGAATGTTCGTGGAATATGAAGAGAATGAGGAGCAAAATGAGGGCATCTACTTCGGAGATAACAGTCAAGGAAGGGTGCTCGGTACCGGTAAATTTGCTATATCATCTAAACACACACTTTCTCATGTACTACATGTTGAATCCTTAGATTATAACCTGCTGTCCATATCTCAACTATGTGACAAAGGTTATAATTGCTTGTTCACTAACAAGGGTGTGACCGTCTCTAGGAGGAGTGATGGTTCCATTGCATTCAAGGGCATGTTGAAGGGAAAGCTTTACCTTGTTGATTTCAACAAGGATAAAGCCGAACTTGACACATGCTTGATTGCAAAGACCAACATGGGTTGGCTGTGGCATAGACGGCTAGTGCATGTTGGTATGAGGAATCTTCAAAAACTCCTCAAGGGCGATCACATCCGCGGTTTGAAGGATGTTGTTTTTGAGAAAGACAGGCCTTGTAGCGTGTGCCAAGCTGGGAAGCAAGGTGGAGCACCTCATCCCGCAAAGAATGTCATGACTACAACAAGACCGCTCGAACTACTACACATGGACTTATTTGGTCCAATTGCTTACATAAGCATCGGCGGTAACAAATATGGTTTAGTAGTTATTGATGACTTTTCTCTCTTTACTTGGGTTTTCTTTTTACACTCAAGAAGTTCTTCAAGCGAGCTCAAAACGAATTATCATTGATAATCAAGAATATTCAAAGCAACAATGGCACGGAGTTCAAGAACATGCAAGTGGAGGAGTACCTTGATGAGGAAGGCATAAAGCATGAATTTTCAGCGCCGTACTCCCCACAACAAAAAGGAGTTGCCAAAAGAAAGAATAGAACACTCATAGAGATGGCAAGAACAATGCTCAATGAGTTCAAGATATCGGATCGATTTTGGGCGGAAGCGGTTAACACCGCTTGCCACGCCGTAAATCGACTCTACCTTCATCAACTACTCAAGAAGACATCATATGAGCTACTCACCGGTAACAAACCAAATATTTCATATTTTCGTATTTTCAGTTATCCATGTTATATCTTGAACAAGAAGCCTAGGACTTCAAAGTTCGCTTCGAAGTCCGATGAAGGTTTCTTGCTTGTTTATGATTCGAACACTTACGCCTATCATGTTTTCAACAAGACCTCTGGACTTGTTGAAGTAGCACGTGACGTAGTGTTCGATGAGACTAACGACTCCCAAAAGGAGCAAGTTGATCCATGTGAACTAGGTAAAGAAGAAGCACCTTGTCAAGCATTGAATAGAATGGCTCTAGGTGAGGTTCGACCACAAGAGCCACCTCCACATGTACATGAAGAAGACGAACCACAAGAGGAGATCAATGATCAAGGGGGAGCTTCAACACAAGATCAACCACAAGGATACGAAGATAATAAACAAGTCAACGAAGGCAATGACTTAGGGGGAGAAGCATATTACCATGAAGATACAACTCCTCAAGTGCCACACCCAAGAGTACACCAATGCGTCCAAAGGGATCACCCAATCGACTACATCATCGGTGACATCCAAAAGGGAGTAACTACTAGATCTCGCATAGCTAACTTTTGTGAACACTATTCGTTTGTATCCTTTTTGGAACCATGCAGGGATGAAGATGCATTGAAAGATCCGGACTGGGTGGTGGCAATGCAAGAAGAATTGAACAACTTCAAGCGGAACGAAGTGTGGGAACTTGTGGCAAGACCCAATGCAAACATTGTCGGCACCAAGTGGGTCTTCCACAACAAACAAGATGAACACGGGGTGGTGACAAGGAACAAGGCACGACTTGTGGCCAAAGGGTATTCACAAGTCGAAGGTTTGGATTTCAATGAAACTTTTGCTCCAGTAGCTAGGCTTCAATCTATTAGAATATTACTTGCATATGCTACTCACCATGATTTCAAGCTGTATCAAATGGATGTGAAAAGCGCCTTCCTCAACGGACCAATCAACGAAGAGGTGTACGTGGAGCAACCACCCGGATTTGAAGATGAAGAGTTCCCCAACCACGTGTTTAAATTGCGTAAGGCTCTCTACGGCCTCAAACAAGCTCCTAGAGCTTGGTATGAGTGTCTTAGAGATTTCTTAATTGAAAATGGCTTTAAGATTGGCAAAGTAGACTATACACTGTTTACAAAGAATTTTGATGATGATATTTTTATTTATCAAATTTATGTTGACGATATAATCATTGGGTCAACTAACAAATCTTTTTGTGAAGAATTCAGTAAAATCATGACAGACAGGTTTGAAATGTCAATGATGGGAGAATTAAAGTACTTCTTGGGATTCCAAGTGCGGCAACAAAAGGAAGGGACGTTCATAAGCCAAACCAAGTACACGCAGGACATACTTAAGAAGTTTGGTATGGACAAGGCAAAGCCCATAAAGATCCCTATGGCAACAAATGGCCACTTGGATCTCAGTGAAGATGGACCTAACGACGACCAAAAGGTATATCGCTCCATGATTGGATCTCTACTCTATTTATGTGCATCTAGGCCAGATATTATGTTGAGTGTATGTTTGTGTGCAAGATTTCAAGCCAATCCTAAGGAATGTCACTTGACATCCGTAAAAAGGATTTTGAGATATTTAGTTCATACACCCAACCTTGGCCTTTGGTACCCAAAAGGATCAAAATTCAATCTCATCGGTTATTCCGATGCAGATTATGCCGGGTGCAAAGTAGATAGAAAAAGCACTTCCGGTACATGCCAATTCCTAGGGAGATCCTTAGTTTCTTGGTCCTCCAAGATACAAAATTCCATTCCCTTATCCATAGCCGAAGCAGAGTATGTTGCAGCCGGGAGTTGTTGTGCTCAACTCCTTTGGATGCGACAAACTCTAAGGGATTATGGTTACAATATGAACCATATTCCACTCCTTTGTGACAATGAGAGTGCCATTAAAATTGCCCACAACCCAGTTGAGCACTCCAGAACTAAACACATAGACATAAGACATCACTTTTTGGGAGATCATGCCATGAAAGGAGACATAGCCATTTCACATGTCAACACTCAAAAGCAATTGGCCGACATATTCACCAAGCCACTTGATGAAAAACGTTTTTGTGAACTCCGAAATGAACTAAATATCCTTGATGCTCGGAGTGTGGCTTGAAATGTTGCATACTTGTATGAATTCTTCAAATATGTTGATTGGATTGTGAAAATCATCTCTCTCATTTTTCTCCAAAAAACTATGTCAATTACTAGATCTTGGTGAATTATGATCATTGCTTGATTGTTGTATGCTTACTGATCATATTCATCAAGATTATTTGATGTGTTTTGCCTCTCTTTTCTCTAAATATGTACCTTCAAATATTTATAAATGGGCTAAAAATTCTTGTATGGTGACCACGGACTAGTCCGTGGTTGCCCGGACTAGTCCGCCCATGCAGACTAGTCTGTAGAGTGCCGGTTAGGCCGGACTAGTCCGGTAGACAATGGACTAGTCCGATATAGCCCCTGGAAAAGTTCAGACTAGTCCTGTCATCTCCGGACTTGTCCGATTTTTCGTGTCCATAACCCTAGCCGCCGCAAAACCCTAAATTCCTCACCTCCACTCTTGCCTCACGCGCTCTCTCTCTTCGTGCTCGAGCCCCCGAGGCAATTTCTTGATTTCTCCATCGAAACTTCCCAAGTTTTGGTGGGATTTGATCGACATTGCATCGGGACTGAAGTTCTCGGACTAGTCCGGCCTTCAACGTCCTCTTCTTCAAGCTCCAGTCAATTTCTTCCGTAATTTTCCACGGTAACCCTAGAAATCCCAAAATTCTTCATTGTTGATCAAATAGCCTAGCATATTTCACTATATACAGGCCTCCTTGATGTATTACGTTTATGCTACACCTGTTGTACATTAGGAATTACCATTTGTCTAGTTTCCTAGGTTTTTGAGTTTGAATACCGGACTAGTCCGGTCCATGCACGAACAAGTCCAATATCCCGGACTAGTCCGTCCCTGGACACCGGACAAGTCTGACTTTTCTGAACTCAAAACCTGATTTTTCAATTCCTCAATGCAAGTCCTTGCTATACTTTCACACCTATGCCTTGTACCATTCATTCTCAATCAAGCCACTCATTCTCAGGTCATGTCGAGCTCAAACGATGAAGTTTCCGGTTTTGAGGCCGAGATGGACCATGAGGTGGAACCTCGGACCTCAACGAGTCTCGGCAAGAAGCGCCAAGAGAGACCTACTGAGCCAGCTCCGTCTCCTCCACAGTTTTGGAGGAAAGTGCTGGCGAAGAAGCAGGCCTCCAAGGTGCTAGCTACTAGGACTACCACCGGTGGTGGTCCTAGCTCGGCAAGTGCCCGCCTAGCCAAAGGCAAGGGCAAAGGGATAGCGATGGGTCCAGTTGGCTCGTTGAAGCTACATGCTCTGAGGGAAGGGGTCCGAGACCCCACTGAAGAGAAGTTTAGTGGAAAGGGCAGTGACTCAGTGGCCAAGTTCCGCAGTGTGAATTGCTACAATCATCCAAAGCAAGCTGCAGATGGAAGATTCTGGAGCAATTTTCATGCTGACTATTACAGAGCTGTTTACCTGCAGATGAAGACACCAGTGGTGCGCAGTCAGTGGATTGACTGGGCACATCTTAAGAAGAAGAGATGCTCTGCATTTGATGAAGTGATTGCAGCAGCTGAAAGACATGGATTGAAGGACCTCTTTGCCTTCAAGTACAATTGGAATGATGAAGTGGTGGCTCAGTTCTATGCCACTTATTACTTTGCAAGCGATGAAGAAGAGAGAGTGACTTGGATGACTCATGGATCCAAGTACACTATCACATATGAAGAATTTGCAACGATGTTGCATCTTGACACCTCAAGCAATGACAATGTGATTATTCACAATGTTGGTGTCATCGAGAAGGAAAAGATGAAGTTTCTCTATGAGCCCAAGTCAATGTTCATCCCTCCTTCCACAAAGAACATGAAGCCATTCTTTGTGGTGCTAAACAGAGTCCTGAGGAAGACAATAGCCCCTAAGGATGGGGATGCAGGGAGTGTGCAAGGATACCTCCGAACTCTGATGAGGGTCATAAGCAAAAACCGCCCATTTGATGTGGCGGAATACATTTGGAATGACATGGTGAACATATCCTGCACTCCTAACAGATCCTGTGGCTATGCCCCCTTATCTCATGTTCATGATTGAGAAAGTCACAGGGATCGAGTTTGTCAAAGATGTGGAGCACACACCTCTGAGGCCTCTGAAGCCTCAACAAGTAAATGTCCAGGTTGCTCCCTCGTCGGCCTCCAGCCCTGAGGCACCGTCAAAAACAAGAGAAGATGCAAGTGCTGCCCCTGCTGGTAGGGCAGCCCCTCAAAAAGGATCAGCTAGTGGGGTCTTTAAATATCTCGCTGCAATCTTTGCCTCCTGCAAGAAGGCCGAAGTGAAGGCCCACAAGCTCAATCAGAAAAGAAAGGAGGACATGAGGTACTTCAAGGAAAATGTGAAACAAATTTGCCAGAAGCTGGAGATCGACCCCATTGGATCTCCAGTGATTTCTCAGGACTCCAACCCGGACTTCACTGAGCTCGGGCCCTTGACCCCCTCCAAGCTTGCCTACTTTGGTGTTGGGGACTTGAGTACCTCCGCACCTCCTCCTCCTCCTCCTCCTCCTCATCAAGCTGAAGATGAAGATGATGAAGACGACGATGAGAGGACCGACAGCGAAGAGTGAAGACCCTAGGACCCTCCTCTCCTTCTTTTTGGTGTCTTAATGCCAAAGGGGGAGAGATTGAGGGGGAGTCTTAGTCTTAGCTGTAGTTTGCAAGGAGAGAGTTCTATGCTTTCCTTTTACCTCTTTTGTGGCTTGTAATGTTTTAACAATGATCTTATGTTAATTATGGTTCTATGATGCAATGAGTTAATCCTTTGAGTCGTATTTATGAAAACTGTGATTTTCTCTAGAATGTCATATATGCTTGCTATTTGGTAATTAATGTCAATTATATCATTATCAATGTTTCAGTCTACTTAGTTATGCATCCCACCATAAAGAATGCACATATGAATAATACTTTTCACTGCTTGATGTATTTTGGATTCATATGTGCATACTTTATGAAAATCTCAATTTTTATCACATTTTGTGAAATCTCAATTGGTTGTCATCAATCACCAAAAAGGGGGAGATTGAAAGTGCATCTAGGACTCCCTTGTGGGTTTTGGATGATTTATAACAAGCAATTGGGATCCTAACCTCTTTGTTGAGATGAGTGCAGGCTTATGATAGAAAAATGAGCAAAGTACCAAAAAGAAGGAAGAATGAGGAGCAAAGTGGAAATGAGCTCAAGGAAGAAGAGTAGTAGATTATTGTGTATGGAGTGTGTTAAGGAAGCACATCCCAATATCTCAACCACATTTAAACACACACATTGCACAAAGTTACACAGGACCGGACTAGTCCGACAGACACCGGACTAGTCCGATATCCTTTCTGACCAGAATCGGACTAGTCCTCCCCAGTGCGGACTAGTCCTCAAAACACTTCACAAGTCACACAAATCGGACAAGTCTGATGCATCCGAACTAGTCTGATATTCTTACTGATCCAAATCGGACAAGTCTGATGTTTGCACGGACTAGTCCGAAAAACCATCTTATCTAAATCAGACAATTCCTCCAAGTGCGGACTTGTCATCCTATACACTTAGGGTTTCACATAACCGGTCAAGTCCGATGACTATCGGACTAGTCCGAAGATTTCCAGTAGCAAAATCGGACAAGTCTGCTCCTAGCCGGACTAGTTCGATATTTCGGGACACTTAGGGTTTGCTACACTCAGCACACCAGACTAGTCCGGTGACCACCACAGACTAGTCCGAACTTTCTGAACCCTAACGGTCACTTTTAGAAACCCATATAAATAGAGTTGTACGGCCATATTTTTCCCTCTCTCGAACCCTAGCGCTGTCACACCTCCCAAGAGACACAAAAACCACATCTCTCCACGAAATTAAGTGCAACAACGATCAATCCTTTGAGGATTCACTCTAGATCATTGGAGAGACACATTCAACACCACATTGAGCTCTTGGTTTGATTCTCTAACACACTCCTACGATTTAATTGTAATCTTTTGAGTGTGTTTTAGTGGTATTTCATGTTGTAATCCAAGGGAACTCTCAATGTGTGAGAAGGCCCCTTTGAATTCGGTTATTCACGCCTTTGTGATTAGTGGAAGAGGATTGGCCTTCGTGGCGATCCGACGAGGGTAGGGTTGGAGATGACCTTGTCCTTTTGTGGACTCCTCAACGTGGATGTAGGTTTCCTTTGTGGGAGCCGAACCACAGGATAAATCCTTGTGTCTTGTGTCTTTGGTGTTCTTCGTTCTTATTCATCAATATAACCTAGGGTTTCATAATCATTGCTTATCTCACGTTGAATTGTTGAACATAAGATTTAATTGTGATATAATCTAGAATATAACATTGAAACCTTTATTTGATTCTATATTTCCGTTGTATACCTAAAAGAATCAATCTAATCGATCAAGCTCAACCGACTTAGTTCGTGAACACCAGACTAGTCCACACTTTACCGGACGAGTCCGATATCTCTGGTATTGAACTGGTTGTTAAGTGTTGCAGGATCCGACAATTTGCAAAAAGGCCTATTGACCCCCCCCCCTCTAGGCCACATTCAACCCTCCTTGAAAGAATGGGCGTGGTTGGCCCCACCCTTGACCTCCTGGATGATAGCCATTGTTGGCTACGTATAGGGCATCCTCACGGGTTTCTATGCAATCATTGCCCAAATGGCCCATGTTGCCACAAACTTCACAAGTGATGTAAGAGTCTAAGTCATAGGCATTGCCACATACCTCACCATTGCTTTGCCCATCAATCTTCCTCATTAGGAGGTCCAATTTGGCAGCGATCATGTCCACCTCCTTCAATGTGTGCATGCCTCGCTGGCGGGTATGGGGACCCTCGTTGCTCGAACCCATGTTTGACACCATCTTCTCAATAAAATCTTTAGCTTTGGGCACCGTCAATGAGAACAAGGCACCTCCAGCAGCAACATCAACATGGCCATGGGCGGAAGGGATCAGTCTGTTATAGAAGTTTCGGATAATGAGCCAGTCATCCATCCCATGGTGGGGACAGGCTAGGGTGTACTCCTGAAGCCTTTCCCAAGCCTCAGGAATAGATTCCTTGGCATCTTGTTGGAAGCTAGAAATTCTTACACGTAGGGCATTGGTCTTTTCCAAAGGGAAAAATTTGGCGAGGAATGCTGTAGAACACTTCTCCCAAGTATATACAGCACTTCGGTTCACGTAGAACCACTGTTTCGCTCTCCCAAGAAGAGAGAACGGGAACAGCCGAAGACGGACAGCGTCAGGGGATATGTCCTTAATCTTAATGTGAGACCTATGTGTGTTGAATACATTGGCTTGTACTAAATACATTGGCTTTGATGATATAAGTTCTAAAATTATGCCAAAACACCCTTTTTAGCTAGGTACAACTCTAGCTCTGAGTTTCTGCAAGGTCCAACAATAGGTCCGACTTGTTTTCTCAAGGTCCAAGATGTTTTTGGGTAGCTCCGGTGATCTTTGTCTTTAGCTTCGGCATGTCTTTGATAGCTCCGGCATATCTTTGTTAAGCTCCCATATGTTCTTGCTAGGTCCGACTTATGTTGGTTAGCTATGACACGTTTTTCTAGCTCCGGCGCTAGGTTGTACTAGCTTTGGTAAGCTCCAGCGCTAGGTTGTACTAGCTTTGGTAAGCTCCGACGCTAGGTTGTACTAGCTTTTGTAAGCTCCAGCACAAGCTCCGGTTAGCTTTGGCAAGATTCAGAGCTTGATCGCAATGTTCTTGCTTTCACTGTGAAATGTTTCGAACTTGCTTTACACTGTTGGAAAGATTGCTTAGTATTCATTTGCTATGTTTTTTGGTGCGTTTTGGTTGATATGGCTGATATTGTTTTATTGTTGTTTTGCAACATGCTTATGTGAGGTGCTCACGTAAGGTGTTGTGTTCGGAACTAACTTGAGTCAAGTCGAGGACTTGGTCTCATACGAATTGGTTGTTTGTTCATGTGCAGGTGTTGCTTGAGTTCAAGTCATGGCTAGTGACAAGATCCTTTGGACTAGTCTCAGGGAGTAGATGAGGTTCCAACAACCAAATTCAGGAGGAATTGTGGTTGAGCGGGTCAGGAGGTCGCGTAGGATGATTGAATCAAGGGCAGTACATATGGAGGATACTGGACGTCGAAGGAAGGTGTTCGCACGCATGCATGCGGTGCATGACATGGCAACATGGTTCCGAAGATGGGCTAAGGAAGCAAATATCTGGTTGGAAGGATCGGATCATATCGGATGATGACTTCAGCTGTGGCGGAGTTGGTTATGACTCAGTATGGAAAGTATCGAGTTGGTTATGGTAGTTTTCATGTGGGACAGGAAGATGAGTTGGTTTAGTAATGTGGGATATGTTCCTAGTTTGTTAGGAAGTCTCGAGATTGTTTCTATCTGCGAATAGGAAGACTGTAACACCCTCATTTTCATGCATCATGCCTTGCATACACTCATATACATGTTTAACATTAACCCATAACAAGAGGAACGAGTTTAAAATTGATTTGGAACAAAACCGCACTTAAAAATGTAGGAAAGTGCGGACTAGCCTGGTTTTGCTAAGGACTAGTTCGATTTCTCTCTGTCTAAAAACGGACTTGTCCGTTTTTGCTGCGGATTAGTCCGATATTTGCCTCTGGACAACTTCGGACTTGTCCGATTTTGTGCGGACTAGTCCGGTATTCCATGAATCCTTGAAAATCTGCTAAGTCCCTGGACTTTCCGGACTAGTCCGGTGTTCCAGCGGACTTGTCCGTTTTCCTTTCTGACTAAGATCGGACTTGTCCGATTTTTGGCCAGACTTGTCCGATTTTCTCTCTGGACGACTTCGGACTAGGCCGGTCCTGTCCGGACTTGTCCGATATTTTGTGACTCCGAGATTGACCTTTTGTTTTACGACTTGTTTCTTGGGTTTCACGTCAAGTGGGCCTAGGGACATCGTGCCCAACTCTTTTAGAGCCCATGTGGGACTCTAAACCGGCCTCTACTTATCCTAAACTCGAAATCCATCCAACCCTAGCCTCCACATCTATATAAACAACCCCACCCCTTGGTTTGACATCTATTTGCCACTTTTCCACCCACCCAAACCCTAGTTCGTGGGGAGCCACCACCAAGGAGGGAGGAGAAGATCCCAAGCAAGGAGAAGAAGAGGAGGAAATGAAGGAGGATCAAGATCTCCACCAAGTTTCGTTCTTCACCACCACTTCATCTCCAAGTTCATCACCAACCCTAGATCATCAAGATCCAAGTGTTCCCTCCAAGTTTCTTGGTTCATTGGAGTTCTAAACACCTGGTATACCTTCTATTCTCTTTTCCTTATGTGAATTCAACCCCTAATCTCCAAATTCACGTCGATCTAGAAAACCCTAATCTGCTGATCTCGTCAAGTGCGGACTTGTCCGGTCCCTAGCGGACTAGTCCGATCTTTCTGGTTAAATTGTGTTGAATTAATTCTAAAATTTGATCTAATCGAATCCAAACCTGTATAAACTTGTTAAAAGATATTAGAACTAGTTAGTGATCTTTAAAAGCAATCTAGTAACAAGTTCTACCTTGCATTTGCCTTAATCATGCATGTCATGTCATATTGAGTAATATTTGTGCACTCTTTGATTGTGTTTCTTGTCTTGTATGTTTATTGTGTGGATTAGACGGATTTGCGCTAGAGAGTGCCATGGAGGATCTACAACATCAAGAGTTTGAAGGCTTTGACCCTAATCAACAGCAAGAGCAAGGCAAGTGTCCTTGAAGCATATTGATCCTGTTTTTAAAATAAATGTTTTGTTTGCAAAACTGCATGCTTGTGTCAAATTGATGGGAAATCCTATGGTAGGAAGTTTACTAGATTTGCTAAACCACCCTTGTCACCTGGAATTTATGGTAGAGAGTCAGGAAGGGTTTTTACCTTTTTGCTTCGCTTAATCAACTGGGATGGGAAACAACTATATCACTCAATTTAATTATGCATGGATGAGATTATGGTTAACATGAACTTGTTAAACATGGTATGGTAACGGATGATCTAAGCAAGCCTGGTGTGTGGATGGGTTGGATGTTATGGTGGTATGCTTGCTTTAGATCTAAGGACCGGTTCATGCGAGAATAAGCCAGAACTACAGTGCCACCACGAGGCCAAGTATGGGTGCGGCGTAGCTGATTAATTAGGGCTTTGCTAGTGCTGTTTGGACCATTGTGGATGCTCGGGGAAGGGGTAGTCGGATTGGGTTGTTGATGATTGGTGGGACTACCCTGGGATCCGAATGGCTCAAGAGGGGGCCCTTGGTTGAAGATGTGCTCAGTTGGAGGCATCGCCACCGGTGAAACCTCAGTGGGGTCTAAATAGGCTAGTAATCCCTTTGTAAAGGCTATTTTGTGATCTCTTGGCCACACACCAACGGAAGTGTGTAATGTGACCGACGGGTCATGGGCATAAGGGAGGTTCTTAGTCGCCAAAGGGTGATGAAATCACGAACACGTGGGTAAAGAGGTACAAACTCTGCAGAGTGTTAACTAAAACTATCATGATAGCCGTGCTCCCGGTTATGAGCACCTAAACAACTTCCATGATTAGAGGCAAATTGGGATTTGGGATGGTTATGGTTTCGTAATGGTTATGGTTTCGTAATGGTTATGGTTTGGTAATGGTTATGGTTTGGTAATGGTTATGGATGGTTATGGATTAATTTCTGATATTGAATATGGTTATTGGCAATGGTGAAATCTGGACTTATTGATGATGGTAATGAATTCAGTTTGGTATTATGGTATTACTTACGATTATGTTGGGATTACTTCACATACTTATACTATATTGCTTTTCAAATGTTTTACTGTACTTTTCAGCACTTTACCATTATTATTGTCGTCATTTTAATAAGCCACATGTCATACTTTCCACACTTGCTGAGTACGACATGTACTCACTCTTGCAATCCCCCACCCCAACAGTTGCAGGTCAGGACTGGGATTTTAATGGCGATAATGCGGAGTTCTAGGCCGTGTCTACCGTCAGCTTTGCCTGTAGTGTTGATTGGAGCTGCGCATACATACCCTGTCGCTTATGTTGCATAGTTGCTTAGTTGCTTAATTAGTTTATTTCCGCTGCATTAGTTGAACTTGTCATTAATATTCATTAGAGCTTGTATTCGAGGATAATATGGTTTGTGTAATAAATCTGATAATTAATCTTGTTCTGTGGTAATTTTCTGTATACTCTTTTGTGATTGCACTCGTGTATGTGTGATGAACATCCTGGGCACACACATGCGTTAGCTTGGTTCATTTTCGGAACCGGGCGTCACAGATTGGTATCAGAGCCACAGGTTGACCATAGGACGCAGCCTAGATAGAATGGACACTTTAGAGCATATAGGGGCACTCAGGAATCGATGTGTTTGCTTGGAGTGCTGTTTGCTATATATATTGCTTGCTTGTGTGCTTAATAGAGGATTTTGGGATGCCCTAGCATTGCCATGTCCACCTAGGCTAGTGTAGCTAGTTGTTTAGTTTCATATCCCTTGATGCATATAGTTGGGGATGTTTTCTAATTCTTACCTATTGCTTTTCTTCAGATGGCGAGGACTCGCAACCAGAGGGATGACAATGATGAGGAGGAGAACAATGGAGTGCCTCAGAACAACAATGGGCAAGGATCTACTCAGGGAGCTATCAACATCGAGCAGCTATTGGCCATGCAAAACCAGCTCATGCAGACCATGATACAGACTATGGGACAGCTGCAGGCTGGCAATATCAACAATCAGCCCCACATGCCTCCACCGCCACCCCCACCTCCTCATAACCGGTTGGGAGAGTTTATGAGGACTAGGCCGCCAACCTTTGCTCAAGCCGCAGACCCTATGGATGCGGATGATTGGCTCAAGTCCGTGGAGAAGAAGCTAGCCATTGTCCAATGCAGTGACCGGGAGAAGGTGCTATTTGCTTCTCATCAACTCGTTGGAGCAGCTGCAGATTGGTGGGATTCATATTGCAATGCTCATGAGAACCAAGAGAGAATTACCTGGGCAGAATTCAAGGAGGGTTTCCGTTCTCATTATGTGCCGGAAGGTGTTATGCTCTTGAAGAGGCAAGAATTTGAGAACTTGAGACAAGGAAAATCAAGCGTGAGTGAATATCTCAATAAGTTCACTCAACTCTCAAGATATGCGCCTGAGGATGTTAGCCGGGACAGCCGGAAGCAATACTTGTTCATGAGGGGATTGAGATCCAAGTGCAATTGCTCAACTGTGATTATGTCAATTTTCAGAAGCTTGTGGACAAAGCAATTGTGGTTGAGAACAAGATCCGTGAGATGGAGCAAGAAATCAAGAGGAAGGCGCCATATCAAGGACAGCAACAAGGAAGTAATGTGCGCCCTCGCTTTGCGCCGCCCAATGCGCCTCATTACAGCTCCTCTATTCCTGCTCAGCGCCCTGGTTATGCACCATGCCCAACTCAGTTTGTGCAGCAGCGCCCTGTTATGCAAGCACCTAATCCTCCAATGCCTTATGAGCCTCGTGCTAATTTTCCTGCTGCAAATGCTCAAAACCAAGCTCGTCCCAATAATTTTGGTGGAGTTAAGAGGTGCTATACTTGTGGAGAAGCTGGACACTTTGCGAATCAATGTCCTAGGTCAGGCCTTGGTCAAGGAAGCAATGTGCCGAGGCAAAACCCAAGACCTAATGGAGGACAGCCACAAGGAAGCCGTGGACAGCAGAATTTTGCTCGTGGTAACGTGAACCATGTCTCTACAGAGGATGCTCAACAAGCGGATGACGTGGTCATTGGTATGTTTCTCGCCAACTCCAATCCCGCGACTATGTTATTTGATTCTGGAGCATCGCATTCATTCATTGCATCAAAGTATGTTGCCAAGTATAGTTTGCCTATCTCTCATATGAAGTTTACCCTATTGGTTAAGCCTCCTGGAGGAGAGATGAAGACAAATATAGTATGTCCGAAAGTAAGCCTTAGAATAAGGGGGGTAGACTTCTCCGCCAACCTCATTGTTTTAGATTCTCAAGGGTTGGATATTATACTTGGTATGGACTGGTTGAGGAAGCATAATGGAGTTATTGAATGTGCCACAAAGACGGTGAAGTTGACCAATGAGGAAGGAATCACCGTAGAATTTGAAGCATCTCAAACCGCACCGAAGCAATTGGAATTGAATCATATGGACGGTGCCGCAATTGAGGAGATTCCGGTTGTATGTGAATTTTTGGATGTGTTTCCGGATGAGTTGCCAGGTATGCCACCCGATCGAGACATTGAGTTTGTTATTGATTTAATACCTGGAACTGCACCTATAGCTAAGAGGCCGTATAGGATGCCTCCTATGGAATTAGCGGAGCTCAAGAAACAAATTCAAGAGCAATTAGAGAAGGGTTTTATTCGCCCTAGCTCTTCACCTTGGGGAGCGCCCGTTCTATTTGTGGACAAGAAGGACGGGTCCCAAAGGATGTGCGTGGATTACCGAGCTCTCAACGAGGTAACAATCAAGAACAAGTACACCTTGCCACGCATAGAAGACTTGTTTGATCAGATGAAGGGTTCTTGTGTCTTCTCTAAGATTGACTTGAGGTCAGGATACTTTCAAATGAAGATTAGACCATCGGACATACCCAAGACAGCTTTTAGGACACGGTATGGATCTTATGAGTACACTGTGATGTCTTTTGGATTGACAAATGCACCTGCCTACTTTATGTACCTCATGAATAAAGTCTTCATGGAGTACTTGGACAAGTTCGTTGTGGTGTTTATTGATGATATTATGATCTACTCGAAGGATGAGAAGGAACATGAGGAACACTTGAGGCTTACGTTGCAGAAATTGAGGGAGCATCAATTGTATGCCAAGTTCAACAAGTGCCAGTTTTGGTTGAAAGAGGTGCCATTTTTGGGTCATATCATCTCAGGAGGAGGAGTATCGGTTGACCCTGGTAAAGTGAGGGATGTGTTGAAGTGGGAACCGCCGCAAAATGTCAAGGAAATAAGGAGTTTTCTTGGGATGGCTGGATATTACCGTCGGTTTATCAAGGATTTTTCCAAGATAGCCAAGCCTATGACGGAGTTGCTAATGAAGGGAAAGGCATTCCAATGGACTCAAGCTTGTCAAGAGAGTTTTGAGGAGTTGAAGAAGCGGTTGACAACAGCCCCAGTTTTGGTATTGCCGGATGTAAGCAAGAGTTTTGACATTTATTGCGATGCATCAAGACAAGGGCTTGGATGTGTATTGATGCAAGAAGGTCAAGTGGTCGCCTATGCGTCAAGACAATTGAAGAAACATGAGCAGAATTACCCCACGCATGATCTTGAACTAGCAGCCGTGGTACATGCATTGAAGATTTGGAGACACTATATTCTTGGACATAGGTGTGAAATTTACACGGATCATAAGAGTTTGAAGTATATTTTCACACAAACGGATCTGAACTTGAGGCAACGAAGATGGTTGGAGCTCATCAAAGATTATGATTTGGGGATCAACTATCATCCGGGAAAAGCCAATGTAGTGGCCGATGCTTTGAGTAGAAAGGGAGTAAGCCATCAAATTACAGTTCGAGAGTTACCGTCCGAGTTATGCAAGGAGTTTGAACGGTTGAACCTTGGGTTTGTAAATGAGATGGAGATGATGGAGTTAAACCCAACCTTGGAGCAAGAAATTCGAGAGGCACAAACCACAGATGAGGGGATCAAGGAAATCAAGGAAAGAATCGAAGAAGGGAGAGAATTCAGATTTGATAAAGACGAACATGGTACCTTATGGCTTGGAAAGAGAATTGTTGTGCCTAATGTAAAGCATATTCGGGAGACAATATTAAAGGAGGCCCATGACTCGCCTTACTCGATTCACCCCGTTTGTACGAAGATGTACAAGGACTTGAAGACTTGCTATTGGTGGGATAGCATGAAAAAGGACTTAGCCGAATATGTTGCATTGTGTGATGTGTGTCAACGAGTCAAGGCGGAACATCAAAGGCCAGCCGGACTACTGCAACTGTTGAAGATTCCGGAATGGAAGTGGGAAGAAATTGGTATGGACTTCATAGTTGGGTTACCACGTACTCAGTCCGGGTATGACTCAATTTGGGTAATTGTGGATCGCTTAACCAAGTCAGCTCATTTTGTCCCTGTGAAGACCAAGTATACAGCTGCACGATTGGCCGAAATATACATGGAGCATATTGTGTGTCGACATGGAGTCCCTAAGAAGATAGTCTCGGATAGAGGTTCTCAATTTACCTCCAGATTTTGGCAAAAATTGCATGAAGCTTTGGGAACGAGGTTGAATTTTAGTTCAGCATATCATCCTCAAACAGATGGACAAACCGAGAGGACCAATCAGATTTTGGAGGACATGTTAAGAGCTTGTGCGTTAAAGCATGGGAAAAGTTGGGACAAAAGCTTGCCATATGCGGAATTTTCATACAACAATAGTTACCAAGCAAGCTTGAAAATGTCACCATATGAAGCGCTTTATGGGAGGAAGTGTAGGACACCTTTATTCTGGAATGAGGCAGGAGAAACTCAAGTATTTGGTCCGGACGTGTTGCAAGAAGCCGAAAAGCAAGTCCAAATAATTCGTGGAAACTTGAGAGCTGCCCAATCAAGGCAAAAAGGCTATGCGGATAATAGGAGAAGGAAATTAGCCTTTGAAATAGGCGATTTTGTTTACCTCAAGGTGTCACCAATGAGAGGTCATAAGAGGTTTAACATAAGAGGCAAGCTCGCACCTCGTTATATTGGACCATTCAAGATTTTTGACAAAAGAGGAGAAGTAGCCTATAAGTTGGAGATGCCAGCCCATCTTTCAGACGTACATGATGTGTTTCATGTTTCCCAGCTCAAGAAGTGTTTGAGAGTGCCGGAAGATCAAGTGCCAATGGAAGAATTGGAACTAGAGGAAGATTTGACGTATGCCGAGCAACCGGTCAAAATCTTGGAAACCAAGGAGAGAGTCACAAGGAACAAGGTGATTCGATGGTGTAAAGTCCAATGGAAGCACCATACCGAAAAAGAAGCAACTTGGGAGCTAGAAGATGATCTCAAGAAGGAATTTCCCTATCTCTTTTCTTCCGCGTCGAATTTCGAGGGCGAGATTCATTTTAAGGGGGGTAGATTTGTAACACCCTCATTTTCATGCATCATGCCTTGCATACACTCATATACATGTTTAACATTAACCCATAACAAGAGGAACGAGTTTAAAATTGATTTGGAACAAAACTGCACTTAAAAATGTAGGAAAGTGCGGACTAGCCCGGTTTTGCTGAGGACTAGTCCGATTTCTCTCTGTCTAAAAACTGACTTGTCCGTTTTTGCTGCGGATTAGTCCGATATTTGCCTCTGGACAACTTCGGACTTGTCCGATTTTGTGCTAAGTCCCTGGACTTTCCGGACTAGTCCGGTGTTCCAGCGGACTTGTCCGTTTTCCTTTCTGACTAAGATCGGACTTGTCCGATTTTTGGCCAGACTTGTCCGATTTTCTCTCTGGACGACTTCGGACTAGGTCGGTCCTGTCCGGACTTGTCCGATATTTCGTGACTCCGAGATTGACCTTTTGTTTTATGACTTGTTTCTTGGGTTTCACATCAAGTGGGCCTAGGGACGTCGTGCCCAACTCTTTTAGAGCCCATGTGGGACTCTAAACCGGCCTCTACTTATCCTAAACTCGAAATCCATCCAACCCTAGCCTCCACATCTATATAAACAACCCCACCCCTTGGTTTGACATCTATTTGCCACTTTTCCACCCACCCAAACCCTAGTTCGTGGGGAGCCACCACCAAGGAGGGAGGAGAAGATCCCAAGCAAGGAGAAGAAGAGGAGGAAACAAAGGAGGATCAAGATCTCCACCAAGTTTTGTTCTTCACCACCACTTCATCTCCAAGTTCATCACCAACCCTAGATCATCAAGATCCAAGTGTTCCCTCCAAGTTTCTTGGTTCATTGGAGTTCTAAACACCTGGTATACCTTCTATTCTCTTTTCCTTATGTGAATTCAACCCCTAATCTCCAAATTCACGTCGATCTAGAAAACCCTAATCTGCTGATCTCGTCAAGTGCGGACTTGTCCGGTCCCTAGCGGACTAGTCCGATCTTTCTGGTTAAATTGTGTTGAATTAATTCTAAAATTTGATCTAATCGAATCCAAACCTGTATAAACTTGTTAAAAGCTATTAGAACTAGTTAGTGATCTTTAAAAGCAATCTAGTAACAAGTTCTACCTTGCATTTGCCTTAATCATGCATGTCATGTCATATTGAGTAATATTTGTGCACTCTTTGATTGTGTTTCTTGTCTTGTATGTTTATTGTGTGGATTAGACAGATTTGCGCTAGAGAGTGCCACGGAGGATCTACAACATCAAGAGTTTGAAGGCTTTGACCCTAATCAACAGCAAGAGCAAGGCAAGTGTCCTTGAAGCATATTGATCCTGTTTTTAAAATAAATGTTTTGTTTGCAGAACTGCATGCTTGTGTCAAATTGATGGGAAATCCTATGGTAGGAAGTTTACTAGATTTGCTAAACCACCCTTGTCACCTGGAATTTATGGTAGAGAGTCGGGAAGGGTTTTTACCTTTTTGCTTCGCTTAATCAACTGGGATGGGAAACAACTATATCACTCAATTTAATTATGCATGGATGAGATTATGGATAACATGAACTCGTTAAACATGGTATGGTAACGGATGATCTAAGCAAGCCTGGTGTGTGGATGGGTTGGATGTTATGGTGGTTTGCTTGCTTTAGATCTAAGGACCGGTTCATGCGAGAATAAGCCAGGACTACAATGCCACCACGAGGCCAAGTATGGGTGCGGCGTAGCTGATTAATTAGGGCTTTGCAAGTGCTGTTTGGACCATTGTGGATGCTCGGGGAAGGGGTAGTCGGATTGGGTTGTTGATGATTGGTGGGACTACCCTGGGATCCGAATGGCTCAAGAGGGGGCCCTTGGTTGAAGATGTGCTCAGTTGGAGGCATCGCCACCGGTGAAACCTCAGTGGGGTCTAAATAGGCTAGTAATCCCTTTGTAAAGGCTATTTTGTGATCTCTTGGCCACACACCAACGGAAGTGTGTAATGTGACCAACGGGTCATGGGCATAAGGGAGGTTCTTAGTCGCCAAAGAGTGATGAAATCACGAACACGTGGGTAAAGAGGTACAAACTCTGCAGAGTGTTAACTAAAACTATCATGATAGCCGTGCTCCTGGTTATGAGCACCTGGACAACTTCCATGATTAGAGGCAAATTGGGATTTGGGATGGTTATGGTTTCGTAATGGTTATGGTTTCGTAATGGTTATGGTTTGGTAATGGTTATGGATGGTTATGGATTAATTTCTGATATTGAATATGGTTATTGGCAATGGTGAAATCTGGACTTCTTGATGATGGTAATGAATTCAGTTTGGTATTATGGTATTACTTACGATTATGTTGGGATTACTTCACATACTTATACTATATTGCGTTTCAAATGTTTTACTGTACTTTTCAGCACTTTACCATTTATTATTGTCGTCATTTGAATAAGCCACATGTTATACTTTCCACACTTGCTGAGTACGACATGTACTCACTCTTGCAATCCCCCACCCCAACAGTTGCAGGTCAGGACTGGGATTTTAATGGCGATTAATGCGGAGTTCTAGGCCGTGTCTAACGTCAGCTTTGCCTGTGGTGTTGATTGAGCTGCGCATACATACCCTGTCGCTTATGTTGCATAGTTGCTTAGTTGCTTAATTAGTTTATTTCCGATGCATTAGTTGAACTTGTCATTAATATTCATTAGAGCTTGTATTCGAGGATAATATGGTTTGTGTAATAAATCTTATAATTAATCTTGTTCTGTGGTAATTTTCTGTATACCTCTTTTTGTGATTGCACTCGTGTATGTGTGATGAACATCCTGGGCACACATATGCGTTTAGCTTGGTTCATTTTCGAACCGGGCGTCACAAAGACCTTGAGCAGTTATGGAAAGTTTCGATTCGTGTTTTGAGTAGGATTAGAATCCTCGTTTGAGTTGAGTTGGCCTTCGGGCTGGTTATATTAACAAGGGAAGCCAGAACTTGAAGGAGATGACTTTGGGGCTTTTCCTCTTGTGTTCTATTGAATAATATTCGTAGTTGAAAGGAAATTTTGTGCCTTGTTCATCCGACTTGTTCCAGACAAATTTTTCTCGTCGAGTTTTCTGCACAGCACTACCCTTCTTCGATGGTTATATTCATAACTCGAGTTTTACATATCGAATCAATGTGATTCATTTTGGCTTGTCTTCACAACTTAATTTTCTATCATTTTTCAAAATTTCACGATCATTGGGTTTGTGGTTTCTGATCTACACAAGTTTCTTTGCAGTGTTCCAGAACTGTTTTTCTCGGGTAGGATAGATTGACCTTTGTTCGATTTTTTGATCGTAACTTGAGTTTATCTCGACGGACTTCCGTGATTCTTGCTGTGACGTCTTCAGGACTTGATTCTCTACAATCTATACTATTTTTGTCACAGTTTAACACGTTTAGATTAGTCGCACACAAAGTTTCTTTAACATACCAGTTTTCTGTCGATGGGTATTTTCATTGCTTCCGCTGAAAAAGTTTTAATCTACCATTCACCCCCCTCTAGTAGCTTTTCACGTGCTCTTCGATCCTACAATTAGTATTAGAGCCACAGTGCTCTAATATTTGTGATTGTTACGTGTTTTGACTAATCATCATGGAGAAATACTCCACAAAACCTTGTGTCTTTAGTGGTATTGATTTTTTGGTTTGGAAGGCACGTATGAAGCCTTCATCCAGCTACAAGGCTTCGCAATATGGGAGAAGGTATACAAAGCCTTATGAAGTGTCGTCAAACGATCAAGTTACAGCTACAAATCTAAGAGACGTTTATAACAACAACAAAGCCTGTAACTTGATCAGTTCAGGGACTAACTCAAAGCAACTTCGATCGTGTTGCACACCTCCGATCGGCGTACGATGTGTGGAGAGGCACTTTGTGACTACCATGAAGGATCCAACACGATCAAGGAGGTAAGACATGACATGTTCAAGAAAGAATACATGCATTTTGATATGCAAACCCGATGAGTCCCATTGATGACCTCTTTGCTCATGTTAATAAAATTCTCAGTAACTTGTGTAGCGTCAATGTTAATTTTCAGATGCTGAAAATTCTAGACAATTACTAAGTGCATTAGATATGTCAATTTGGGAGATGAAAGTCACATCTATTCATGAATCTACTGTCATGAGTACACTTACATTAGATGTACTTTACTCTAACTAAAAACTCATGAAATTGACATTTTATCACAGAAAGAATCCAAATAAGTCTATTGCATTCGTCTCACAACGTGAAATGCCAGCTCCGACTCCACCATCATCATCTTGCAATACTCTTGTTTTGCTGTCCTCACTAACCCTGGAGCAAATCGAGGAATTTCCAGAAGAGGAGTTAGCACTCATCTCTACTAGATTCTCAAAAGCATTGCAAAATGTGAGAACTAGAAGGAGAGGAAGCTCCGGACCTCAGCGCTGTTTTGAATGTGGTAAGACAGAACACTTTCATATAGAATGCCCTAATCTTTCAGGTCCTTCTACCCGTGAGGAAAGCAGAAGAAGGTCAAGACCACCTCTGGAAACTCCAACAAGAAAAAGAAGGGTACTATAGGACTCAAATGAGATAAACAGCTTCATCACCGCACTTCAAGAACTTGGCGCAAGCTATGTGGACATTGGAAGTGACGAAGATGAAGATGATTTGGCAAACTTGTTCTTCACATGCAGAACACAATAGTGACAATGAAGAGGTATGTCCTACTTGCAAAGAAATGGTGTGATGCTAATTTCTTGTGCCACTATTATAGTTAAGAAAAAGGACAAAAAGCTTAGGGATAGTGCTGCTAACATTGAATCACTAGAAATTGAAATCAACCGTTCAAAAACTTTGATTCCTAGTGATGATGCATGTCCCCTCATGTGATTTAATATATGAACAATTGTACTCATTAGGAAGTGTGCACACCTCCACACTTGATAAACTTGAGTCAGAAATTGAAAAGAACAGAGAGCTTGCTGCACTTAATGATAAAAACTTGAAAAATGCTAGTTTGTTCTACAATTGATTTACATTGTTCTACTTGTGATGATCTTGATAAGAAACTACAAGATGCTATGAATAAAATTTCGTATAGTTGAACAATGATTTACGTTCTCATGAAGTTAAATATTGTTCCAATTGCAAATTAAAAGGAAAAACCTCATGTGAAAATTGCCTTGACCTGTCCAAAAAACTTGATGACATGCATGGGACATTAGATCGGTTTTGTAATGGGAATAAGAACCTAAACTTGCTGCTAAATTCTTCCAGAGTCTTGCAATGATAAAATTGGTTTAGGTTTTGATTCCCATGCTTATTCTAAAACACATCCACCACACGTTGTAAAAACATTTGAAAGAGGGTTAATCAAAATTGTCCCTAAACAAAAGGATGTGATTTTCATGTCTGCAGGAGTGCTTTCTAATTCTGTTTCTAATGTTGCATGCTCATCTAGACATGATTACAAAATTAAATTTCATTGTACTTACTGTGATAAACATAGTCATGTCAGAGAATTTTGTTATAGACTAGCTAAACAAATTAAAAAGGATAAAATGTATGCTAGATCTCATAACTTTCATGCTAAATCAGCTATGCTTGCTAAACAGGAAATTAGAAACATGCAACCTGCTTTAATCAGAAATCTGCAAAGGTAGCTCCGGTAGTTCCGATAGCTCCGAGAGCTCCCGGACCTTCTGTTGATCCCTTTGGAACTTCAGTTTTTGCACCCGGAGCTTCAGCCTTTTCCCTTGGAACTTCTGCGTTCACCTCCGGAGCTACTGTTTTTCGTGCTAAACGCGTAACAACTTTTAAATCAGTGGTTAAGAACAGAAAACCTCAACTCTTGACTCATAAACCTACTAGTTTGTTATAGCTTTCGCGTGTTGTTCCTACTGGACGTCGCGTGACTCAGTACTAGATTCCCAAATGCTCATTGACTAACCCCAGTATTGAGTCATCGACGTATTGTGCTTCTGTGTAGGTTACACGCTTGAGGAAGGAGAACATATGGATTGTGGACTCAGGATGCTCACGCCACATGACCGATAACAAAGAATGGTTCTCCTCCCTCTCTTTTGTGTCACGTGTAGAGAATGTTACTTTTGCCGATACTTCCTCAACGCTTATTATTGCTAAAGGACCGGTTAGAGTAAATAATCACTACACTTTAAAAGATGTGGCACTTGTCAAAAACTTGAAATACATCTTGCTTTCCGTTTCTAAACTGTTTGATGAGAATTTAGAAATAATTTTCTCTAAAAATTGTTGTAAAGTTGTAAATACAAGTAGTGAGCTTTCATTTAACATGTCTCATTTCAGAAGAGTTTTTAAAGCTGATTTTGATATCTCAACTTCTGAGCATAGGTGTCTAGTTGCCAATGATTCAAAAAATTTATTCTTCTGGCATCGTATACTTGGTCATGTAGGCTTTGATCACCTAACTCATGTTAGTGCTCTTGATCGCATACGTGGTTTGCCTAAACTCAAAGGAGACAAAGATATTGTATGCTCTTCGTGTAGACATGCTAAGATGGTTGCAGGTTCACATGCCCCTCTCACAATGACTATGTCAACTGAACCTGGTCCACTTTTGGACCTTGACACTGTTGGTCCGACACGTATACAATCTTTTGGAGGAAAATGGTATGTGCTTGTAATTGTTGATGACTATTCTAGGTACTCATGGGTCTATTTATGGCATCTAAGAATGAAGCTTTTTACTCCTTTTAGGATTTTATTTCTTAGAATATTAGTTGATCACCTAGGATCATTAATAGCATTCCGAAGTGATAATGGAACTGAATTTAAGAATCAATCATTTAATCACTTTTGTATCGAACATGGAATAGAACATCAATTTTCTTCACAATATGTACCTCAACAAAACGGTGTTGTAGAAAGGAAAAACGAAACCTTAGTTGAGATGGCTAGGACTATGCTTGATGAATATCAAACTCCTAGAAAATTTTGGGTAGAGGCAATTGCAACAGCTTGTTATATTTCAAACCATATTTTCTTGTGCACTAAGCTTGGTAAACCACCTTATGAACTTTGGTTTGGGCATAGGCCCTGTGTTTGACACTTTAGGGTTTTTGGTTGCTAATGCTTTGTTAAGAAACATGGAAATCTTGATAAAATTGAAGCCAGATCCGCAGGTGGCATGTTTCTTGGTTACCCATCTCACACTAGAGGATACATTGTATTTTTACTTGGAACTAACAAAATTGTGAAGACTTGTGAAGTTTCTTTTGATGAAGCTATCCCAGGTACTAGCTACGATATTGCAGGACCAGATCCATATCCTCAGGGGGAGGGTATTTTCGAAGAAGAAGAAGAGTCAGTGATATTGCCTGATAGTTCCGAAGCTGACACGTGTCCAGCTCCGAACTTTGAACAAGCTCCGACTACCACCTCTGCTGGTCCTGATCATCCAGAAACCACAAGCTCATCAATCTGCGATGAATCTAATGAAGAAGAAGCTTGTGAGACATTTGTTCCCTACAGATTTACAAGAATCATCCCCCGAAACAGATAATTGGAAGCTTGCATGAACGAGTTACAATATCCAGGTTTTTCTGACTCCAATTCCCATGCTCATTCTGCCTTTGTTGCTTCTTTTGAACCCAAAGATATATCACATGCACTCACTAATGAATCTTAGATTATTGCCATGCAAGAAGACTTAGAAAATTTTGAAAGAAATAATGTTTGGAAACTTGTACCTCCACCTCAAGATCACACTTTCATTGGAACTAAATTGGTGTTTAAAAATCAAAAAGTGAGGATGGGGTTGTGATTAGGAATAAGGCTAGATTGGTTTCTCAAGGTTTCACACAGATTGAAGGTCTAGATTTTGATGAAACTTTTGCTCCTGTTGCTAGATTACAAGCCATAAGAATTTTGTTAGCTTTTTCTGCATCTAAAGGTTTAAGTTATATCAAATAGATGTTAAAAGTGCTTTTCTTAATGTCTACATAGATGAGGAGGTTTATGTTAAGCAACCACCTGGTTTTGAAAATCCAGATTTTCCTAATCATGTTTTCAAACTAACTAAAGCCCTGTATGGTCTAAAACAAGCTCCTAGAGCATGGTATGATAGGTTAAAAACATGCTTGAAAAGGGTTTCACCATGGGCAAGGTTGATAAAACTCTTTTTGTGCTTAAGCATGGCAATGACTCATTATTCATACAAATATATGTGGATGATATTATCTTTGGTTGTGCTTCTCATGATCTTGTGTCCAAGTTTTCAGCTATGATGAGTTCAGAATTTGAGATGAGTATGATGGGAGAACTCACATACTTTTTGGGGCTGGAAATCAAGCAAACCAACGAGGGTACCATTGTGCATCAAATGAAGTATACAAAAGACCTCCTAAGGCGCTTCAACATGGACAAAAGAAAGCCTCTTCGGACACCAATGGGAACAACAATAACACTTGAACTTGATTGTGATGCCCGGTTCCGAAAATGAACCAAGCTAACGCATATGTGTGCCCAGGATGTTCATCACACATACACGAGTGCAATCACAAAAGAGTATACAGAAAATTACCACAAGACAAGATTAATTAACCCAATTTTATTACACGAACCAAATTATCCTCAAATACAAGCTCTAATGAATATAAATGACAAGTTCAACTAATGCAGCGGAAATAAACTAATTAAGCAACTATGCAGCATAAGCAATAGGGTATATATGCGCAGCTCCAATCAACACCACAGGCAAAGCTGACGGTAGACACGGCCTAGAACTCCGCATTATCGCCATTAAACTCCCAATCCTGACGTGCAACTGTTGGGGTGGGGGATTGCAAGAGTGAGTACATGTCGTACTCAGCAAGTGTGGAAAATATGACATGTTGCTGATTCAAATGACGACAATAATAATAGTAAAGTGCTGAAAAGTACATTAAAACATTTGAAAAGCAACATATGTATTATGTGTATGTAAAATAAACCCATCATAATCATAAGTAATACCATAATACCAAACTGAATTCATTACCATCATCAATAATTCCAGATTTCACCATTGTCAATGACCATGTTCAGAAATTAATCCATAACCATCCATAACCATTACCAAACCATAGCATTACGAAACCATAACCATCCCAAATTTCAATTTCCCTCTAATCATGGAAGTTGTCCAGGTGCTCATAACCGGGAGCACGGCTATCATGATAGTTTTAATTAACACTCTGCAGAGTTTGTACCTCTTTACCCACGTGTTCGTGATTTCATCACCTTTCGGCGACTAAGAACCTCCCTTATGCCCGTGACCTGTTGGTCACATTACACACTTTCGTTGGTGTGTGGCCAAGAGATCACAAAATAGCTTTTACAAAGGGATTACTAGCCTATTTAGACCCCATTGAGGTTTCACCGGTGGCGATGTCTCCCGCAGAGCACATCTTCAACCAAGGGCCCCCTCTTGAGCCATTCGGATCCCAGGGTAGTCCCACCAATCATCAACAAAACCAATCCGACTACCCCTTCCCCGAGCATCCACAATGGTCCAAACAGCACTAGCAAAGCCCTAATTAATCAGCTACGCCGCACCCATAACTTGGCCTCGTGGTGGCACTGTAGTCCTGGCTTATTCTCGCATGAACCGGCCCTTAGATCTAAAGCAAGCAAACCACCATAACATCCAACCCATCCACACACCAGGCTTGCTTAGATCATCCATTCCCATACCATGTTTAACCAGTTCATGTTAACCATAATCTCATCCATGCATAATTAAATTGAGTGGTATAGTTGTTTTCCATCCCAGTTGATTAAGCGAAGCAAAAAGTAAAAAGCCTTCCCGACTCTCTCTACCATAAATTCCAGGTGACAATGGTGGTCAAACAAAACTAGTAAACTTCCTACCATAGGATTCCCGTCAATTTGACACAAGCATGCAGTTTTGCAAACAAAACATTTATTTTAAAACAGGATCAATATGCTTCAAGGACACTTGCCTTGCTCTTGCTGTTGATTAGGGTCAAAGCTTTCAAACTCTTGATGTTGTAGATCCTCCGCGGCACTCTCTAGCGCAAATCCGTCTAATCCACACAATAAACATACAAAACAAGAAACACAATCAAAGAGTGCACAAATATTACTCAATATGTCATGACATGCATGATCGATGCAAATGCAAGGTAGAACTTGTTACTAGATTGCTTTTAATGATCACTAACTAGCTCTAATAGATTATAACAAGTTTATACAGGTTTGGGGTTGATTAGATCAAATTTTAGAATTAATTCAACACAATTTAACCAGAAAGATCGGACTAGTCCGCTAGGAACCGGACAAGTCCGCACTCTGCGAGATCAGCGGATTAGGGTTTTCTAGATCGACGTGAATTTGGAGATTAGGGGTTGAATTCTCGTAAGGAAAAGAGAATAGAAGGTATACCAGGTGTTTAGAACTCCAATGAACCAAGAAACTTGGAGGTAACACTTGGATCTTGATGATCTAGGGTTGGTGATGAACTTGGAGATGAATTGGTGGTGAAGGACGAAACTTGGTGGAGATCTTGATCCTCCTTCGTTTCCTCCTCTTCTTCCTCTTGCTTGGGATCTTCTCCTCCCTCCTTGATGGTGGCTCTCCACGAACTAGGGTTTGGGTGGGTGGAAAAGTGGCAAATAGATGTCAAACCAAGGGGTGGGGTTGTTTATATAGGGGTGGAGGCTAGGGTTAGATGGATTTCGAGTTTTGGGATGAGTAGAGGCCGGTTTAGAGTCCCACATGGGCTCTAAAAGAGTTAGGCACGACGTACCTAGGCCCACTTAACGTGAAACCCAAGAAACAAGTCGTAAAACAAAAGGTCAATCTCGGAGTCACGAAATATCGGACAAGTCCGGACAGGACCGGACTAGTCCGAAGTCGTCCAGAGAGAAAATCGGACAAGTATGGCCTAAAATCGGACAAGTCCGATCTTAGTCAGAAAGGAAAACGGACAAGTCTGCTAGAACACTGGACTAGTCCGGAAAAGTCCAGGGACTTAGCAAATTTTCAAGGATTCATGGAACATCGGACTAGTCCGCACAAAATCGGACAAGTCCGAAGTTGTCCAGAGGCAAATATCGGACTAATCCGCAGCAAAAACGGACAAGTCCGTTTTTAGACAGAGAGAAATCGGACTAGTCCTCAGCAAAACCGGACTATCCGCACTTTCCTACATTTTTAAGTGCGGTTTTGTTCCAAATAAATTTTAAACTTGTTCCTCTTGTTATGGGTTAATGTTAAACATGTATATGAGTGTATGCAAGGCATGATTCATGAAAATGAGGGTGTTACAAACTGATGAAGATGGTGAACTCGTGGATCAAAAAGAATATAGAAGCATGATCGGATCACTTTTGTACCTCACGGCATCAAGACAGGACATACAATTTATTGTATGTCTTTGTGCACGGTTTCAAGCATCCCCACGTGCTTCATGTCGTCAAGCCCTCAAATGGATTCTCGGGTACTTACATGGAACTCAAGAATTTGGCATTTTTCTTCCTTCCTCCTCAAACTTTACTTTGAAAGCTTTTCCGGATGCTGATTTTGGGGGTTGTAGGATTGATAGGAAAAGTACTTCTAGTGCTTGTCATTTTCTTGGTAATTCACTTGTTGCTTGGTCCTCTAGAAAACAAAACTCAGTTGCACAATCCACAGCTGAATCTAAATATGTAGCTACTGCTAGTGCTTGCTCACAAATTCTTTGGATTGTTCAAACACTTAGGAACTATAGGTTGATCTAGATAGCGTTCCACTGTTTTGTGATAACACTAGTGCCATTTGCATTGCTAAAAGACCCGTGCAACATTCTAGAACTAAGCGCATTGACATTAGGTATCACTGACTCCATGATAATGTTGAAAAAAGAAATATTGTGCTTCACCATGTAGATACCGAACAACAATTGGCTGACATTTTTACAAAACCTTTGGATTTCACTCGTTTTTGTTTCATTCGTAGTGAAATAGGGGTTATGCATCCTCATGGCTTAAATTGAGGGGGGGTTTTGAAACTTGTGAAGTTTATGTGTGAATTTGAACTTCAAATAATATGAGCATAGTATTCCATACATATATGACTTTGTGATTCTTTTTACATGCTGAAAGTTCTTACTACATTACTCATGTAATTCATTGTGTAGTTTTTGCCATAACAAGTAATTGGAATAATTACTTACACTAAATCTGGTCATGATCAAACTTTCTTGCTATTTTGAGATTGTTGCATGATCACAAGTACCTTTAAGCATATTGAATTAATCAAGTAAGCAACTTACATGTTGAGTTTTTATGAACAAATATAAATTGAGAAAAGATCAAGAGAATATGCATGCATCGCACTTCTTCTTTTGAGATTGCTTATCATTGAACTTAGATATGAACTTAGAAGAAGTTGTTTATGACTAAAACCATGTCCTTAAGCTTCTGATTGTCAAATGACGTAGGCTTGGCTTGGTTGGTTAGAATAAGGCAGATGCGGCATATAATCTCTTGCAAATGTTATATGATCATAATTTGTGCTTCAAAAAATATTGAAAAATGAAAATTTCAGCAACAAGTGTCATGCTTTCAGGTTTTGAAATAGTTAAGTTTGTGAGATCATGACTTGCTTAAATTGAAAATTACACTTGATCTCTAGCATGGCTTACACTACTTTATGTATCTCATTGATGTGATAGTGTAAGTTACTTGATAGTATAACTTAGATGAGCTTTGTTTATATGTATATGTTATAATATGCTCGTAACATTTGAAATTTCTCTTTTGGACCTTGCTGAATACATTGTCAAAGGGGGAGAGATCATAGATAATATGTGGATTTTTAAAGATAAGTATGCAAGGGGGATAAATTTATTACACATTGCACATATTCACAATTGTTTTGGCACGATTCTTCTTAGGGGGAGAATTTGTTTTTCTTCTCATTTTATTTCTGCTTTACAAAGGGGGAGAGATTGTTTTCAAAACATCTCATGTAAATAAGCCAATGTTTGGATTTCAAATGGTGTTGCAATGCATTCATCAAGGGGGAGATTGTGAGACCTATGTGTGTTGAATACATTGGCTTGTACTGAATACATTGGCTTTGATGATATAAGTTCTAAAATTCTGCCAAAACACCCTTTTTAGCTAGGTTCGACTCTAGCTCCGAGTTTCTGCAAGGTCCGACAACAGGTCTGACTTCTTTTGTCAAGGTCCAACATGTTTTGGGTAGCTCCGGTGAGCTTTGTCTTTAGCTCCGGCATGTCTTTGATAGCTCCGGCATGTCTTTGTTAAGCTCTGATATGTTTCTGGTAGGTCTGACTTATGTTGGTTAGCTCCGTCATGTTTTTCTAGCTCTGGCGCTAGGTTGTACTAGCTTTGGTAAGCTTCGGCGCTAGGTTGTACTAGCTTTTGTAAGCTTCGGCACAAGCTCTGGTTAGCTTTGGCAAGATTCGGAGCTTGATCGCAATGTTCCTACTTTTACTGTGAAATGTTTCAACTTGCTTTACATTGTTGGAAAGATTGCTTAGTATCCATTTGTTAAGTTTTTTGGTGCATTTTGGTTGATATGGCTGATATCGTTTTATTGTGGTCTTGCAACATGCTTATGTGAGGTGCTCACATAAGGTGTTGTGTTCGGAACTAACTTGAGTCAAGTCGCGAACTTGGGCTCGTACGAATTGGATGTTTGTTCATGTCCAGGTGTTGCTTGAGTTCAAGTCATGGCTGGTGACAAGATCCTTTGGACTAGACTCAGGGAGGAGATGAGGTTCCAACAACCAAATTCAGGAGGAATTGTGGTTGAGCGGGTCAAGAGGTCGCGCGGGATGATTGAATCAAGGGCAGTACATATGAAGGATTATGGACGTCGAAGGAAGGTGTTCACACGTATTCATGCGGTGCATGACGTGGCAACATGGTTACGAAGATGGGCTAAGGAAGGAAAGATCTGGTTGGAACGATCGGATCGTATCGGATGATGACTTCGGCTGCGGCGGAGTCGGCTATGACTCGGTATGGAAAGTATCGAGTTAATTATGGTAGTTTTCATGTGGGACACGAAGACGAGTTGGTTTAGTAATGTGGGATATGTTCCTGGTTCGTTAGGAAGTCTCGAGATTGTTTCTATCTGCGAATAGGAAGATCTTGAGCAGTTATGGAAAGTTTCGATTCGTGTTTTGACTAGGATTAGAATCCTCGTTTGAGTTGAGTTGGCCTTCGGGCTGTTTATATAAGCAAGGGAAGCCAGAACTCGAAGGAGACGACTTTGGGGATGTTCTTCTATTGTTCTATTGAATAAAATTTGTAGTTGAAATGAACTTTTGTGCATTGTTCGTCCGACTTGTTCCAGACAAGTTTTTCTCGTATAGTTTTCTGCACAACACTACCTTTCTTTGGTGGTTTTATCATAACTCGAGTTTTACAGATCCAATTGACGTGATACTTCTTGGGTTGTCTTCACAACTTAATTTTCTATCATCTGTCAAAATTTCACGATCATTGGATTTGTAGTTTCTGATTTACACGAGTTTCTTTACAGTGTTCCAGAACTGTTTTTCTCGGGTAGGACAGATTGACCTTTGTTCGATTTTACGATCGTAACTTGAGTTTCTCTTGACGGACTTCCGTGATTCTTGCTGTGACGTCTTCGTGACTTGATTCTCTACAATCTATACTAGGTTTGTCACAGTTGAACACGTCTAGATTAGTCGCACAAATAGTTTCTTTAACATATCAGTTTCTTTAACAAGTTTTAATCTACTATTCACCCCCTCTCTGGTAGCGTTTCACGTGCTCTTCAATCCTACACTTAAATGTGCTGCAGATCTCAAGGAAATGTTGCAAGTGAGCACTTGCATCCTCATTAGCCTTCCCACAAAATGGGTTGGCTTGCCCAATAGTGATTAGGTCAGTCTTGATTTCAAAGTTCACGTCTCCTGTGTTAATAGCGGGCCCAACAGGCACATCTTTAGCAGAGGGAGCCAAAAACTCACGAAGGGTCTTCTGGGCCATTGGTGTTTCGGTTGTTGGTGCGATTGTGTTGGCTTGCTTTGCCGCTTGAAGCTTCTGAGGAGTAACGACACGGGGTCGATCTCTCAGAAGGGATTCGTGATCTTCAACAAAGTTTTCCGGCAAGCAAAAATTGGACATACACTACCTTGTTTTCACATAAAATGTGAAAACAAAGAAGGGTCATCCTACTAAAACGTACCAGGGACCTATCTTATTCACTCAATCATGTAATACTTCAGCTGCCTTTCCCGGCAACGGCGCCAGAAATGCTTGTTGATATTTCCTACGCACTACTAACAATTCATCCCTAGCAGGGGTGCCAGAAATGTTTATTGGTAGGTTTTAATTCTCAGATGAATGTCCGCAAGCGCACGGAAACTATCGATGTAGCATTTCCCCTTTAAAGAGTATTCCCAAAGGGTGTCATTTTTATTTTCCCAAAGGAAGGCTAGATAGAAGTAAAACAACCATCAAGTGGAAAGGCTAGGTTGGCCTAGGTAGGGTTCTAGCAAGGATGGATAAAGGGTAATTGAGGTAGTGTGACACACACAAGAGCATTCAATCCTAAGGGGATAAATGAGGTAATAGAGGAACTAGGCTAAGAATTAGGTAGATACTCCTACTATTCTTCTAATGTACATATACATAGCCTAAGTTAGTTACTAATTATTATATTAATTATTAATTCTCATGCTAAGTGGATTAACACATCGGGCACGGGTTTACCCCTAGCAACACTAGGCAACTCCCGCCAAGGTCCTATGGTATAGCCGAATGTGGATGATTACAAAGGACAGATAGGGTTGTCACCACCTACTGCCTACCTCTTCAATTCGTGCATGCGAGACATTCAACGCTACTCTCTATCCTAGCACCATGCTAGCATATTAAGTAATTACCTTAAGAGCCTAGGCACAAGCTATCCTAAGGCAATGAACTAAATCATCGTTGAACCAATGTTAATTCATAACTTAAGTGATTCATGTTAACATAATCATATCATAGCTAATTAGACTATAGTGGAGATTTCTAGTGTTTATGATGATATAATGATAATGGTTTGGCATAATCATAAATAGTACTCCTACCACATACATGGAATCTACAATCAAACAAGAAATGCTTCATCCAAGTATATGAACAATAGAAGACTAAAGATATCGTCTTTATTATGAATAAAGGCACAAATACAAATAGGAATATGGGAGACATACCTTTTCCAATTGGAAATTGGGAAGAGACTCCTTCTACTCCTCTCTTATTTGAACTATGGACTAGAGACTCTCCTCTCTACAGACTATACTCCTTTAAACCTATGGAGAGTAGCGGATAAAACGGATGAATACTCAAGTAATGTGTGTTAAAGTGAGGGGGTGAGGGGTTCTATTTATAGCTTGGAGAAGGTTTGGTTCCCGCCACCAAAAGTGCGTGAATCAGTCACCCCTGACCTCTTCAAGCTGGGAGGAGCCAACACGTGGCGCTTGACCGTGTTTGGCGGCAAGACCTAGTCAGCCGACTAGGGGGGGGGGGGGGGGGGGGGGTCGGCCGACCTGGTCTTGGCTCCGTTGGGGTTGTGCTTCCTCTAGGTCTCTATCAGGTGGGTCCCATTCCTTTATATGGCTGCTACACCGTTGGATGGCCTCGGATACTTTTGTTTGTGGTCGATTTGATCCATGCGGTGCCACATGTCATCACTTGATTGGCCGGAACGATATTTTATAGGATCCATCCCCTTGTTTCACTTTATTTCTGCATAAAACTCCTGCATGTACCATTTTCTCCAAGGACAAGTGGAAATAGGTTAAATAGAAAGGTGATGTGTGCAAGAAATAATAAATCCTTCACATAATTGAGTTATATTGATGGGTGAAATTGGTATATAATAGTCGTCAACATCCGGTACCCTGATAGTTTGCACCACTAAATTCTTATCTCCACGAAGTCTACATATCATTCTTACCGCTCCTTTTATTCTCTGTGTCAGGCACGATGTCATCCACTTCAGATGACAACATGATTGACTATGAAGCCGAGCGTAAACGTGCAAGAGTTGAAAGGGCAAAAAAAAGTAAGCAAGAAGAGACATGACTTCAATGCCTACTCCTCTTCTTCTGATGATGTTCTTCCAAGAAAGAGGAAAGTGGTAGTAAAAAAACATTGAGCAAGGATGGTGTTGGTTCCATATCAACGACACCTAGAAGGAGCACCAACAAGGGAAAAGGACTTGCAAGTGGTCCCATTGGTCCGCTTAAGATGAAGTCACCTGTGCAGTGCAATAGGCAGCCTTCAGAAAATGACTTCATGGGGAACGGAAATGAGTTGGCTAACATGTTCAAGATTGGAATTTATGAGCATCCAAAGCAATCTACTGACCCAAGATTTTAGAGCCAGTTTCATGCTGACTACTATGAGCATGTATACATGAAGATGAAGAATCCAGTGGTTGAAAATCAGTGGGTGAACATAACCTGCTTACAGTCCAAGAACTACCAGGCCTATCATGAGGTCTTAGAGGCATTGGAGATGCATGGCTCGAAGGATCTCCTATCCTTCCAATATGATTGGAACAATGAAGTCATAACTAAGATTTACTCAACCCTCTACTTTGCTCGTGATGATGGGGATGAGATGACCTAGATGACACATGGATCTATGTATAGTGTCACATATGAGGAATTTGCCAAGATATTCACCTTGAAGATACCTTGGACAATGAGCTCATTATTCATAACTTGAAGCCTTTGGAGAAGGATGAGCTAGAATTCCTATATGATACAAGAATGCCATACAAGTCTCCTACCACCAAGTACTTGAAGCCATTCTTTGCAGTGCTTAGTAGAATCTTGAGAAAGACCATAGCTCCAAAGGATGGAGATGCAGGGACAATCCATGGAACTCTAAGAACCTTGATGAAATTGATAAGCAAGAAAAGTACCTTCAATGTCTTTGAATACATCTACAATGACATTGTGAACACCTCTATCACTCCAAACAGGTCCTACGCAATGCACCCTACATCATGTATATGATTGAGAAGGTGACTGGGCTGATATTTGTCAAGGATGTCACTCACACCAGGCTCAAGCCCCATAAGCCAATAGTCTACACTATTCCCTTTGGTCCTGCCTCACCTGCAGTGGAACAGAGATCTAAGCATGCTCATTAAGGCACAAGGACTCAGGCTGCTACCTCTACTCCTCCACCCTCCAAAGAGTCCTCCAGTGGCGTGCTGAAAATGCTCTCCTCCATCTTTGCATCCTGCCGCAAAGTGGAAATTAAGAAACACAGGGAAAGCATGGCTAGAAAGAGGCATCAACGCTACATGAAGGCAAACATCAAAGCAATCTGTGTGAAGCTTGATATTGAGCCAGTGGGATCACCTCAAATCTTAGAGGATTCAGAAGAGAACATCACAGAGATGGCACCTATCACGGAGCAAGAATTGGCATCCTTTGGACTAGCAGGTGTCTCCGCCCCTCCTCCTCACCATGCACATGAAGATGAAGATGAAGACAAGACTGAGAGTGAAAGAGGGAGTGACGAAGAGTGATTCCCTTAATATTTTGCCTTTTTGGTTCCATGATGCCAAAGGGGGAAAGATTGAGACTAGTAGTATTTATTTGTAAGCCTTAAGGACTAGTGATCATGGACATCTATCTTAAATTTCAAATTGTAATATCTTCTTGATGTGCCTATTTTGTACAATATGAATGTGTGATGCTTATTTTGACATTGCTGTGATGGTTGCTATAATTTATATACTCTTAATTTTGCACATCACATTATTTGATCACACAAACTGTATGGGCACCCCAACTGTAGGATTGAAGAGCACGTGAAAAGCTACCAGAGAGGGGGTGAATGGTAGATTTAAAAATCTTACGCAGCGGAAACAATTAAACCCCAAACCCTTTCGGCAGAAAAACGATCTGTTAAATAAATCGTGTGTGAGACTAATCTAAACGTGTTTCACCGTGAAAAAAGTGATAGATATCATAGAGAATCAAGTCACGAAGACAACACAAAAAGAATCACTCAAATCCGACGAGAAAAACTCAAGTTATGATCGAAAGATCAAACAATGGTCAATCTGTCCTACCAGAGAAAAAAAAACAGTTCTGGAACGCTGCAAAGAAACTCGTGTAGATCATAGACCACAAATCCAATGACCATGAAACTTTGACAGATGATAGACAATTAAGTTTTGAAGACAACCCAAAAAGAATTACGTCAATTGGATCTGTAAAACTCGAGTTATGATAAAACCACCGACGAAAGGTAGTGCTGTCCAGAAACTCGACGAGTAAAACTTGTCTGGAACAAGTCGGACGAACAAGGCACAAAAGTTCCTTCAAACTACGAATTTTATTCAATAGAACAGAAGAGGAACAGCCCCAAAGTCGTGCACCATGAGCTCTGGGCTCCCTTGCTTATATAACCAGCCCTTAGGCCAACCCAATATCAACTAGGACTCCAATCCTACTCAGATCACGAATCGTAACTTTTCATAACTGCTCAAGATTCTTCTATACGCAGATAGAACCAATGTTAAGACTTCCAAACACCTTAGGAACGTATCCCACATTCTTACACAACTCAAATTCGTGACCCACACGAAATCCTATCATAACCAACTCAAATCTTTCCATATTTGAGTCAAACCCGACTCAGCCGCAGCCTGAGTTCATAACCTAGTCGGTTGGACCTTTCCGACCAACTATTTACGTCCACATCTCTTCATCACGTCTCGGAACCATGTAGCCACGTCCATGCACTCCTTGCACACATGCAAACATCTTCCATCGACGTCCACAATACCTTCATATGCATTGTTCTTGATTCAATCATGCTGCGCAACCTCTTGATCAGCTTAACCACAATTCCTCCTGAATTTGGTTGTTGGAACCTCATCTCCTCCCTGAGACTAGTCCAATGGATCCCCTCACCAGCCATGTATTGAACTCAAGAAACACCTGCACATGAATAAACAACCAATCCATACGAGCCCAAGTCCTCGACTTGACTCAAATTAGTTCCGAACACAACACCCTACGTGAGAACCTCACATAAGCATGTTGCAAAAACACAGTAACACGATATCATCCATATCAACCAAAACACACCAAAAACTTAGCAAATGAATACTAAGCAATCTTTCCAAGAATATAAAGCAAGTACAAAACTTTGCAAATGAAAAGCAGAAGTATTGCGGTCAAGTTCCGGACCATCCCACAGCAAGCCGGAGCTTGAGCCGGAGCTAACAAAAGCTAGTAGAACCTAGCGCCGGAGCTTGCCAAAACTAGTACAACCAAGCTCCCGTCGGAGCTTACAAAACAAGCAGGACCTAGCGCCAGAGCTAACCAGAACTAGTCGGAACTAGTAAACCCAAAACCGGAGCTAGACAAAGTACGTCGGAGCTTAGCAAAAGCATGCCGGAGCTATCAAATATATGCCGGAGCTATCAAAGACATGCCGGAGCTAAAGATAAAGCTCACCGGAGCTAACCAATGCTAGTCGGACCTTACCAAGAAGTCGGACCTAGCTTCAAACATAGCCGGAGCTACCCAAAACAAGCCGGACCTACCGTCGGACCTTGCTGTAGCTCAGAGCTAGAGTCGGACCTTGATAAAAAAGGTGTTTTGGTGATATTTAAAACTTTTATCATCAAAGCCAAGTGTATTCACTACAAGCCAATGTATTCAGCACACATAGGTCTTACAATCTCCCCCTTGATGAATGCATTGGCAACACCATTTAAAATCCGAACATTGGCGTATTCACATAAAAGTTTTGAAGGCAATTTCTCCCCCTTTGTAAATCAAAAGTAAAATGAGAAGAAAAATTATCCCATATTATTTCCCCCTTTATTATCTCTCCTTATGCACATATTCTCTTTCTCTTCATGCTTATCTCTCCCCTTTTGACAATGTATTCAGCAAGTTATGAGCATATAAACAAATTATCTCTCCCTCTTTAGTTGTTATGAGCATATTATAACGTATACATATAAACAAAGCTCATCCAAGTCATACTATCAAGTAACTTACATTATCACATCAATGAAATACATAAATTAGTGTAAGCCATGCTAGAGATCAAATGTAATTTTCAATTTAAGTAAGTCATGATCTCACAAACTTAACTATTTCAAAACCTGAAAGCATGACACTAGTTGCTGCATTTTATTATTTTTCAAAGCATAAATTTAGATCATATGATATTTGCAAGAGATTATATGTGCATCTGCCTTATTCTAACCAACCAAGCCAAGCCTATGTCATTTGACAATCAGAAGCTTAAAGACATGGTTTTAGTCATACACAACTTCTTCCAAGTTCATATCTAAGTGCAATGACGAGCCATCTCAAAAGAAAAAGTGCGATGCATGCATATTCTCTTGATCTTTTCTCAATTTATATTTGTTCATAAAAACTCAACATGTGAGTTAATTACTTGATTAATTCTTTATGATTAAAAGCATTTGTGAGCATGCAACAAGTTCAAAATAGCAAGAAAGTTCGACCATGACCAGATTTAGTGTAAGAAATTATTCCAATTACTAGACATGGCAAAAACTACAAAATGTATAACACGAGTAATGTAGTAAGAACTTTCAGCATGTAAAAGGAATCACAGAGTCATATATGTATGAAATACTATGCTCATATTATTTTAATTTCAGATTCACACATAGACTTCCCAAGTTTCAAAAACTCCCCCTCAATGTAAGCCTGAGGATGCATAACCCCTATTTCACTACGAATGTAACAAAAACGAGTGAAATCCAAAGGTTTTGTAAAAATGTCAGCCAATTGTTGTTCGGTATCTACATGGTGAAGCACAATGTTTCCTTTTTCAACATTATCTCTGAGAAAGTGATACCTAATGTCAATGTGCTTAGTTCTAGAATGTTGCACAGGGTTTTTAGCAATGCAAATGGCACTAGTGTTATCACAAAATAGTGGAACACTATCTAGATCAACCCCATAGTCCTTAAGTGTTTGAACAATCCAAAGAATTTGTTAGCAAGCACTAGCAGCAGCTACATATTCAGATTCGGCTGTGGATTTGCAACAGAATTTTGTTTTCTAGAGGACCAAGCAACAAGAGATTTACCAAGAAAATGACAAGCGCCGGAACCACTTTTCCAATCAATCCTACAACCCCCAGAATCAGCATCCGAAAAAGCTTTCAAAGTAACGGTTGAGGAAGAAGGAAGAAAAATGCCAAATTCTTGAGTTCCATGTAAGTACCTGAGAATCCTTTTGACGGCTTGACGATGTGAAGCACGTGGGGAAGCTTGAAACCGTGCACAAAGACATACGCTGAATTGTATGTCCGGTCTTGATGCCGTGAGGTACAAAAGTGATCCAATCATGCTTCTATATTCTTTTTGATCCACAGGTTCACCTTCTTCATCAAGTTCAAGTGTTGTTGCTGTTCCCATTGGTGTCCGAAGGGGCTTGCTTTTGTCCATGTTGAAGCGCCTTAGGAGGTCTTTTGTATACTTTGTCTGATGCACAAAGGTACCCTCCTTGGTTTGCTTGATTTGCAGCCCCAAAAAGTAAGTGAGTTCACCCATCATACTCATTTCAAATTCAGAACTCATCATTGCTGAAAACTTGGATACAAGATCATGAGAAGCACAACCAAAGATAATATCATCCACATACACTTGAACAAATAATGAGTCATTGCCATGCTTAAGCACAAAAAGAGTTTTATCAACCTTGCCCATGGTAAACCCTTTTTCAAGTAAGAATGCTTTTAACCTATCATACCGTGCTCTAGGGGCTTGTTTGAGACCGTATAAGGCTTTGGACAGTTTGTAAACATGATTAGGAAAATCTGGATTTTCAAAACCCGGTGGTTGTTTGACATAAACCTCCTCATCTATGTAGCCATTAAGAAAAGCACTTTTAACATCCATTTGAAATAGCTTAAAACCTTTAGATGCTGCAAAAGCTAACAAAATTCTTATGGCTTCTAATCTAGCGATAGGAGCAAAAGTTTCATCAAAATCTAGACCCTCAACTTGAGTAAAACCTTGAGCAACCAACCTAGCCTTATTCCTAACCACAACCCCATCCTCACTTTGTTTATTTTTATATATCCATTTAGTTCCAATTAAAGTGTGACCTTGAGGTGGAGGTACAAGTTTCCAAACATTATTTCTTTCAAAATTTTCTAACTCTTCTTGCATGGCAAAAATCCAAGATTCATTAGTGAGTGCGTGTGATATATCTTTGGGTTCCAAAGAAGCAACAAAAGCAGAATGAGCATGAGAGTTTGGATCACAAAACCTGGACCGTGTGACTCGTTCGTGCAAGCTTCCAATCATCTGTTGTGGGGGATGATCTTTGTAAAAACGTAGGGGAACAGATGTCTCACAAGCTTCTTCTTCATTAGGTTTATCGTAGATTGATGAGCTTGTGACTTGTGGACAATCAGGACCAGCATAGGTGATAGCCGGAGCTTGTTCAATGTCCGGAGCTGGACACGTGTCAACTTTGAAACTACCAGGCAGTATCACCGATTCTTCTTCATCTTCGAAAATACCCTCCCCCTGATGATACGGATCTGTTCCTGCAACACCGGAGCTAGTACCTGGGCTAGCTTCATCAAAAGACACTTCACAAGTCTCCACAATTTTGTTAGTGTCAAGTAAAAGCACACGGTAGCCTCTAGTATGAGATGGATAACCAAGAAACATGCCATCAATGGATCTAGATTCAAATTTATCAAGATTACCATGTTTCTTAACAAAACATTTGCAACCAAAGACCCGAAAGTGTGTAACACTGGGCCTATGTCCAAACCGGAGCTCATATGATGTTTTACCTAGCTTAGCACGCAAGTAAACACGATTTGAGACATAACAAGCGGTTGCTAACGCATCAGCCCAAAATTTCCTAGGAGTTTGATATTCATCAAGCATAGTCCTAGCCATCTCAACTAAGGTTCTGTTCTTTCTTTCTACAACACCGTTTTGTTGAGGTACATATGGTGAAAAGAATTGATGATCTATTCTATTTTCAGCACAAAAGTGATCAAAAGATTGATTTTTAAATTCGGTTCCATTATCACTTCTAATTGCTTTTAATGATCCTAGGTGATCAATTGATAATTTAGGAAATAAAGTTATAAAGTGACTAAAAACTTCATTCTTAGACGCCATAAAGTAAACCCAAGAGTATCTAGAATAATCATCAACGATAACAAGAACATACCTTTTACCTCCGAAGGATTGAACACGTGAAGGTCCTACGGTGTCAAGATGCAAAAGTTAACATGGTTCAGTTGTCATTATCATTGTGAGAGGTGTATGTGAACCTGCAACCATCTTAGCATGTCTGCAAGAAGAGCACACAATTTCTTTGTCCCCTTTAAGCTTAGGCAGCCCACGTATGCGATCAAGAGCACTAACACGCGTTAGGTGATCAAAGCCAACGTGACCAAGTCTACGATGCCAAAAATATAAGTCCTTTAAATCATTAGCAACTAGACACCTATGCTTAGAGGAAGACATATCAAAATCAGCTTTAAAAACTCTTCCAAACCGAGACATGTTTAAAATAAGCTCACTATTTGAACCTACAACTTTGCAGCAGTTTTTATTGAAAATAATTTCTAGATTTTCATCTAGCAATTGTGAAACAGAAAGCAAGTTGTATTTCAAATTTTTGACAAGTGCCACATCCTTCAAAGTGTAGTGATCATTTACTCTAACCGAACCCTTAGCAATTATAGGAGTTGAAGAATTATCGGCAAAAGTAACATTCTCTACACGTGACACAAAAGAGAGGGAGGAGAACCAATCTTTGTTACCGGTCATGTGGCGTGAGCAACCTGAATCCACAATCCAAATGTTCTCCTTCCTCAAACGTGTAACCTACATAGAAGCACAATACGTCGATGACTCAATACTGGGGTTAGTCAAAAGGCATTTAGGAATCCAGTACTGAGTCACGCGACGTGCAGCAGGAAAAACACGCGAAAGCTGAGACAAAACAGCAGGTTTATGAGTCAAAGTTTGAGATTTTTTATTCTTGACTACTGACCTATAAGGTGTTACTTGTGTAGCACAAAAATCAGTAGCTCCGGAGGCAAAAACGGAAGGTCCGGAGGTAAACTTTGAATGTTTTTGACTCAAAACAGCAGGTTGTACATTTGGTTCAATGTGTGCAGCCAATTTTGCATGAAGGTTATGAGATCTAGCAATCATTCTTTCCCTTTTCTGTTGTTTAGCTAGTCTATAACAAAAATCTATGACATGACCATCTCTACCACAGAAGGTACAATGAAATTTAACTTTGTGTTCATGTCTAGATGAGCAAGCAATATTTTTATTTGAAACCGAATGAGGCAACACTCCTGCAGATTTGAAAACCACTCCTTTTTGTTTAGGAACTGTTTGAATCAAACCACTTCCTAATGACTTTACAATTTTAGGTGGATGTGCCTTAGCATGAGCATGAGAATCAAAACCTAAACCAGTTTTATCGTTGCAAGACTTGGAAGAATTCAGCAGTAAGTTTAGGTTCTTATTCCCATTACAACACCGATCTAATGTCCTATGCATGTCATCAAGTTTATTGGACAGATCAAGGCAATTTTCACATGAAGTTTTTCCTTTTAGTTTGCAATTGGAACAAAATTTAACTTCATGAGAACGTAAAGCATTGTTCAATATAGAAATTTCATTCATAGCATCCTGTAGTTTCCTATCAAGATCATCACAAGTAGAACAATGCAAATCAATTGTAGAACAGCTAGCATCTTTCAAGTTTTTATCATTAAGTGCAGCAAGTCTTTGTTCTTTTCAATTTCTAACTCAATTTTATCAAGTGTGGAGGTGTGCGCACTTCTTAATGAGGACAATTGTTCATATATTAAATCACATGAGGAACATGCATCATCACTAGGAATCAAAGTTTTTAAACGGTTGACTTTAGATTCTAGTGATTCAATTTTAGCAGCACTATCCCTAAGCTTTTTGTCCTTTTTCTTGACAATAATAGTGGCACGAGAAATGGCATCACACATTTCTTCGCAAGTAGGACATACCTCTTCATTGTCACTGTTGTGTTCTGCCTCCTCCATACTTGATCTTGACTTGCCCGCCATAAAGCACAAGTTTGCCAAATCATCTTCATCTTCATCACTTCCAATGTCCACGTCACTTGAACTGAACTCTTGAAGCGCGGTGATGAAACTGTTGATCATCTTGTGTCCTATGGTACCTTTCTTCTTCTTGTTGGAATTTCCAGAGGAGGTCCGGACCTTGCTTTGTTTTTCTTCCCGGGTGGTCGAACCTGAAAGTTTAGGACATTCTGTACGAAAGTGTCCTATTTTACCACATTCAAAACAGCGTTGAGGTCCGGAGCTTCCTCTCCTTCTAGTTCTCACATTTTGCAATGCTTTCGAGAATCTAGTAGAGATGAGTGCCAACTCCTCTTCTAGAAATTCTTCGATCTGCTCCAGGGTTAGTGAGGACAACAAAGCAAGAGTATTATAGGATGATGATTGGCCGGAGCTAGACATATCACATTGTGAAACAAATGCAATAGACTTGTTTGGGTTCTTACGTGCTAGGATGTCAATTTCATGAGTTTTTAGTTTAGAATAAAGTACATCTAATGTAAGAGAACTCATGACAGTTGATTCACGAATAGATGTTACTTTCATCTCCCAAATTGAAATGTCTAATGCACTAAGAAGTTGCCTAGCATTCTCAGCATCAGAAAAATTAACATTGACAGTACGTAAGTTGCTGAGAATTTTATTGAAACGAGCAAAGAGGTCATCGATAGACTCACCTGGTTGCATCTCAAAACGCATATATTACTTTTTGAACATATCTTGTTTTACCTCCTTGATTGTGTTGGAGCCTTCATGATAATCACAGAGAGCTCTCCAAACATCGTAGGCTGATCGGAGGTGCGCGACACGATCAAAGTCGCTTTGAGTGAGTCCTTGAATGATCAAATTTTGGGCTTTGTTGTTGTTGTCGATGTCCCGTAGGTTTGTGGCCGTGACTTGATCATTAGGTGGCACTTCATAAGGCTTGTACACCTTCTCCCATATTGCAAAGCCTTGTGGCTGGATGAAAGCCTCCATGCGTGCCTTCCAAACCTGAAAATCAATACCAGCAAACACACAAGGTTTGGCGGAGTACTTCTACATGATGATTAGTCAAAAACACGCGCAAATCACAAAGATTAGAGCACCGTTGCTCTGATACCAATTGTAGGATCGAATAGCACATGAAAAGCTACCAGAGTGGGGTGAATGGTAGATTTAAAAATATTACGCAGCGGAAACAATTAAACCCCAAACCCTTTCGGCAGAAAAACGATTTGTTAAAGAAATCGTCTGTGAGACTAATCTAAATGTGTTTCACCATGACAAAAGTGATAGATGTCAGAGAGAATCAAGTCACGAAGACAACACAAAAAGAATCAATCAAATCCGACGAGAAAAACTCAAGTTATGATCGAAAGATGAAACAATGGTCAATCTGTCCTACCCGAGAAAAAAAACAGTTCTGGAACGCTGCAAAGAAACTCGTGTGGATCATAGACCACAAATCCAATGACCTTGAAACTTTGACAGATGATAGACAATCAAGTTTTGAAGACAACCCAAAAAGAGTTACGTCAATTGGATCTGTAAAACTCGAGTTATGATAAAACCATCGACGAAAGGTAGTGCTGTGCAGAAACTCGACGAGTAAAACTTGTCTGGAACAAGTCGGACGAACAAGGCACAAAAGTTCCTTCAAACTACGAATTTTATTCAATAGAACACAAGAGGAACAGCCCCAAAGTCGTGCACCACGAGCTCTGGGCTCCCTTGCTTATATAACCAGCCCTTAGGCCAACCCAATATCAACTAGGACTCCAATCCTACTCAGATCACGAATCGTAACTTTCCATAACTGCTCAAGATTCTTCTATACGCAGATAGAAGCAATGTTAAGACTTCCAAACACCTTAGGAACGTATCCCACATTCCTAAACATCTCAAATTCTTGACCCACATGAAATCCTGTTATAACCAACTCAAATCTTTCAATATTTGAGTCAAACCCGACTCAGCCGCAGCCTGAGTTCATAACCTAGTCGGTTGGACCTTTCCGACCAACTCTTTACGTCCACATCTCTTCATCACGTCTCGGAACCATGTAGCCACGTCCATGCACTCCTTGCACACGTGCAAACATCTTCCATCGACGTCCACAATACCTTCATATGCATTGTTCTTGATTCAATTATGCTGCGCAATCTCCTGATCAGCTCAACCACAATTCCTCCTGAATTTGGTTGTTGGAACCTCATCTCCTCCCTGAGACTAGTCCAATGGATCCCGTCACCAACCATGTCTTGAACTCAAGCAACACCTGCACATGAATAAACAACCAATCCATACGAGCCCAAGTCCTCGACTTGACTCAAGTTAGTTCCGAACACAACACCCTACGTGATAACTTCACATAAGCATGTTGCAAAAACACAGTAACACGATATCATCCATATCAACCAAAACACACCAAAAACTTAGCAAATGAATACTAAGCAATCTTTCCAAGAATATAAAGCAAGTACAAAACTTTGCAAATGAAAAGCAGAAGTATTGCGGTCAAGTTCCGGACCATCCCACAGCAAGCCGGAGCTTGAGCCGGAGCTAACAAAAGCTAGTAGAACCTAGCGCTGGAGCTTGCCAAAACTAGTACAACCAAGCTCCCGTCGGAGCTTACAAAACTAGTAGGACCTAGCGCCGGAGCTAACCAGAACTAGTCGGAACTAGTAAACCCAAAACCGGAGCTAGACAAAGTACGTCGGAGCTTAGCAAAAGCATGCCGGAGCTATCAAATATATGCCGGAGCTATCAAAGACATGCCGGAGCTAAAGATAAAGCTCATCGGAGCTAACCAATGCTAGTCGGACCTTACCAAGAAGTCGGACCAAGCTTCAAACATAGCCAGAGCTACCCAAAACAAGCCGGACCTACCGTCGGACCTTGCTGTAGCTCAGAGCTAGAGTCGGACCTTGATAAAAAGGTGTTTTGGTGATATTTAAAACTTTTATCATCAAAGCCAAGTGTATTCACTACAAGCCAATGTATTCAGCACACATAGGTCTTACAATCTCCCCCTTGATGAATGCATTGGCAACACCATTTAAAATCCGAACATTGGCTTATTCACATAAAAGTTTTGAAGGCAATTTCTCCCCCTTTGTAAATAAAAAGTAAAATGAGAAGAAAAATTATCCCATATTATTTCCCCCTTTATTATCTCTCCTTATGCACATATTCTATTTCTCTTCATGCTTATCTCTCCCCCTTTGACAATGTATTCAGCAAGTTATGAGCATATAAACAAATTATCTCTCCCTCTTTAGTTGTTATGAGCATATTATAACGTATACATATAAACAAAGCTCATCCAAGTCATACTATCAAGTAACTTACATTATCACATCAATGAAATACATAAAGTAGTGTAAGCCATGCTAGAGATCAAATGTAATTTTCAATTTAAGTAAGTCATGATCTCACAAACTTAACTATTTCAAAACCTGAAAGCATGACACTAGTTGCTGCATTTTATTATTTTTCAAAGCATAAATTTAGATCATATGATATTTGCAAGAGATTATATGTGCATCTGCCTTATTCTAACCAACCAAGCCAAGCCTATGTCATTTGACAATCAGAACCTTAAGGGCATGGTTTTAGTCATACACAACTTCTTCCAAGTTCATATCTAAGTGCAATGACAAGCCATCTCAAAAGAAAAAGTGTGATGCATGCATATTCTCTTGATCTTTTCTCAATTTATATTTGTTCATAAAAACTCAACATGTGAGTTAATTACTTCATTAATTCTTTATGATTAAAAGCATTTGTGAGCATGCAACAAGTTCAAAATAGCAAGAAAGTTCGACCATGACCAGATTTAGTGTAAGTAATTATTCCAATTACTAGACATGGCAAAAACTACAAAATGTATAACACGAGTAATGTAGTAAGAACTTTCAGCATGTAAAAGGAATCACAGAGTCATATATGTATGAAATACTATGCTCATATTATTTTAATTTTAGATTCACACATAGACTTCCCAAGTTTCAAAAACTCCCCCTCAATGTAATCCATGAGGATGCATAACCCTTATTTCACTACGAATGTAACAAAAACGAGTGAAATCCAAAGGTTTTATAAAAATGTCAGCCAATTGTTGTTCGGTATCTACATGGTGAAGCACAATATTTCCTTTTTCAACATTATCTCTGAGAAAGTGATACCTAATGTCAATGTGCTTAGTTCTAGAATGTTGCACAGGGTTTTTAGCAATGCAAATGGCACTAGTGTTATCACAAAACAGTGGAACACTATCTAGATCAACCCCATAGTCCTTAAGTGTTTGAACAATCCAAAGAATTTGTGAGCAAGCACTAGCAGCAGCTACATATTCAGATTCGGCTGTGGATTGTGCAACTGAATTTCGTTTTCTAGAGGACCAAGCAACAAGAGATTTACCAATAAAATGACAAGCACCGGAACTACTTTTCCTATCAATCCTACAACCCCCAAAATCAGCATCCGAAAAAGCTTTCAAAGTAACGGTTGAGGAAGAAGGAAGAAAAATGCCAAATTCTTGAGTTCCATGTAAGTACCTGAGAATCCTTTTGACGGCTTGACGATGTGAAGCACGTGGGGAAGCTTGAAACCGTGCACAAAGACATACGCTGAATTGTATGTCCGGTCTTGATGCCGTGAGGTACAAAAGTGATCCAATCATGCTTCTATATTCTTTTTGATCCACGGGTTCACCATCTTCATCAAGTTCAAGTGTTGTTGCTGTTCCCATTGGTGTCCGAAGGGGCTTGCTTTTGTCCATGTTGAAGCGCCTTAGGAGGTCTTTTGTATACTTTGTCTGATGCACAAAGGTACCCTCTTTTGTTTGCTTGATTTGCAGCCCCAAAAAGTAAGTGAGTTCACCCATCATACTCATTTCAAATTTGGAACTCATCATTGCTGAAAACATGGATACAAGATCATGAGAAGCACAACCAAAGATAATATCATCCACATACACTTGAACAAATAATGAGTCATTGCCATGCTTAAGCACAAAAAGAGTTTTATCAACCTTGCCCATGGTAAACCCTTTTTCAAGTAAGAATGTTTTTAACCTATCATACCGTGCTCTAGGGGCTTGTTTGAGACCGTATAAGGCTTTGGACAGTTTGTAAACATGATTAGGAAAATCTGGATTTTCATGACCCGGTGGTTGTTTGACATAAACCTCCTCATCTATGTAGCCATTAAGAAAAGCACTTTTAACATCCATTTGAAATAGCTTAAAACCTTTAGATGCTGCAAAAGCTAATAAAATTCTTATGGCTTCTAATCTAGCGACAGGAGCAAAAGTTTCATCAAAATCTAGACCCTCAACTTGAGTAAAACCTTGAGCAACCAACCTAGCCTTATTCCTAACCACAACCCCATCCTCACTTTGTTTATTTTTATATACCCATTTAGTTCCAATTAAAGTGTGACCTTGAGGTGGAGGTACAAGTTTCCAAACATTATTTCTTTCAAAATTTTCTAACTCTTCTTGCATGGCAAAAATCCAAGATTCATTAGTGAGTGCGTGTGATATATCTTTGGGTTCAAAAGAAGCAACAAAAGCAGAATGAGCATGAGAGTTTGGATCGCAAAACATGGACCGTGTGACTCGTTCGTGCAAGCTTCCAATCATCTGTTGTGGGGGATGATCTTTGTAAAAACGTAGGGGAACAGATGTCTCACAAGCTTCTTCTTCATTAGGTTTATCGTAGATTGATGAGCTTGTCACTTGTGGACAATCTGGACCAGCATAGGTGATAGCCGGAGCTTGTTCAATGTCCGGAGCTGGACACGTGTCAACTTCGGAACTACCAGGCAGTATCACCGATTCTTCTTCATCTTCGAAAATACCCTCCCCCTGAGGATACGGATCTGGTCCTGCAACACCGGAGCTAGTACCTGGTCTAGCTTCATCAAAAGACACTTCACAAGTCTCCACAATTTTGTTAGTGTCAAGTAAAAGCACACGGTAGCCTCTAGTATGAGATGGATAACCAAGAAACATGCCATCAATGGATCTAGATTCAAATTTATCAAGATTACCATGTTTCTTAACAAAACATTTGCAACCAAAGACCCGAAAGTGTGTAACACTAGGCCTATGTCCAAACCGGAGCTCATATGATGTTTTACCTAGCTTAGCACGCAAGTAAACACGATTTGAGACATAACAAGCGGTTGCTAACGCATCAGCCCAAAATTTCCTAGGAGTTTGATATTCATCAAGCATAGTCCTAGCCATCTCAACTAAGGTTCTGTTCTTTCTTTCTACAACACCGTTTTGTTGAGGTACATATGGTGAAGAGAATTGATGATCTATTCTATTTTCAGCACAAAAGTGATCAAAAGATTGATTTTTAAATTCGGTTCCATTATCACTTCGAATTGCTTTTAATGATCCTGGGTGATCAATTGATAATCTAAGAAATAAAGTTATAAAGTGACTAAAAACTTCATTCTTAGATGCCATAAAGTAAACCCAAGAGTATCTAGAATAATCATCAACGATAACAAGAACATACCATTTACCTCCGAAGGATTGAACACGTGAAGGTCCTACGGTGTCAAGATGCAAAAGTTGACATGGTTCAGTTGTCATTATCATTGTGAGAGGTGTATGTGAACCTGCAACCATCTTAGCATGTCTACAAGAAGAGCACACAATTTCTTTGTCCCCTTTAAGCTTAGGCAGCCCACGTATGCGATCAAGAGCACTAACACGCGTTAGGTGATCAAAGCCAACGTGACCAAGTCTACGATGCCAAAAATATAAGTACTTTGAATCATTAGCAACTAGACACCTATGCTTAGAGGAAGACATATCAAAATCAGCTTTAAAAACTCTTCCAAACCGAGACATGTTAAAAATAAGCTCACTATTTGAACCTACAACTTTGCAGCAGTTTTTATTGAAAATAATTTCTAGATTTTCATCTAGCAATTGTGAAACAGAAAGCAAGTTGTATTTCAAATTTTTGACAAGTGCCACATCCTTCAAAGTGTAGTGATCATTTACTCTAACCGAACCCTTAGCAATTATAGGAGTTGAAGAATTATCGGCAAAAGTAACATTCTCTAAACGTGACACAAAAGAGAGGGAGGAGAACCAATCTTTGTTACCGGTCATGTGGCGTGAGCAACCTGAATCCACAATCCAAATGTTCTCCTTCCTCAAACGTATAACCCACATAGAAGCACAATACGTCGATGACTCAATACTGGGGTTAGTCAAAAGGCATTTAGGAATCCAGTACTGAGTCACGCGACGTGCAGCAGGAAAAACACGCGAAAGCTGAGACAAAACAGCAGGTTTATGAGTCAAAGTTTGAGATTTTTTATTCTTGACTACAAACCTTATAGGTGTTACTTGTGTAGCACAAAAATCAGTAGCTCCAGAGGCAAAAACAGAAGGTCCGGAGGTAAACTTTGAATGTTTTTGACTCAAAACAGCAGGTTGTACATTCGGTTCAATGTGTGCAGCAAATTTTGCATGAAGGTTATGAGATCTAGCAATCATTCTTTCCCTTTTCTGTTGTTTAGCTAGTCTATAACAAAAATCTATGATATGACCATCTCTACCACAGAAGGTACAATGAAATTTAACTTTGTGTTCATGTCTAGATGAGCAAGCAATATTTTTATTTGAAACCGAATGAGGCAACACTCCTGCAGATTTGAAAACCACTCCTTTTTATTTAGGAACTGTTTGAATCAAACCACTTCCTAATGACTTTACAATTTTAGGTGGATGTGCCTTAGCATGAGCATGAGAATCAAAACCTAAACCAGTTTTATCGTTGCAAGACTTGGAAGAATTCAGCAGTAAGTTTAGGTTCTTATTCCCATTACAAAACCGATCTAATGTCCTATGCATGTCATCAAGTTTATTGGACAGATCAAGGCAATTTTCACATGAAGTTTTTCCTTTTAGTTTGCAATTGGAACAAAATTTAACTTCATGAGAACGTAAAGCATTGTTCAATATAGAAATTTCATTCATAGCATCCTGTAGTTTCCTATCAAGATCATCACAAGTAGAACAATGCAAATCAATTGTAAAACAGCTAGCATCTTTCAAGTTTTTATCATTAAGTGCAGCAAGCTCTTTGTTCTTTTCAATTTCTAACTCAAGTTTATCAAGTGTGGAGGTGTGCGCACTTCTTAATGAGGACAATTGTTCATATATTAAATCACATTAGGAACATGCATCATCACTAGGAATCAAAGTTTTTAAACGGTTGATTTCAGATTCTAGTGATTCAATTTTAGCAGCACTATCCCTAAGCTTTTTGTCCTTTTTCTTGACAATAATAGTGGCACGAGAAATGGCATCACATATTTCTTCGCAAGTAGGACATACCTCTTCATTGTCACTGTTGTGTTCTGCCTCCTCCATACTTGATCTTCACTTGCCCGCCATAAAGCACAAGTTTGCCAAATCATCTTCATCTTTATCACTTCCAATGTCCACGTCACTTGAACTTAACTCTTGAAGCGCGGTGATGAAACTGTTGATCATCTTGTGTCCTATGGTACCTTTCTTCTTCTTGTTGGAATTTCCAGAGGAGGTCCGAACCTTGCTTTGTTTTTCTTCCCGGGTGGTCGGACCTGAAAGTTTAGGGCATTCTGTACGAAAGTGTCCTGTTTTACCACATTCAAAACAGCGTTGAGGTCCGGAGCTTCCTCTCCTTCTAGTTCTCACATTTTGCAATGCTTTCGAGAATCTAGTAGAGATGAGTGCCAACTCCTCTTCTGGAAATTCTTCGATCTGATCCAGGGTTAGTGAGGACAACAAAGCAAGAGTATTGTAGGATGATGATTGGCCGGAGCTAGACATATCACGTTGTGAAACAAATGCAATAGACTTGTTTGGGTTCTTACGTGCTAGGATGTCAATTTCATGAGTTTTTAGTTTAGAATAAAGTACATCTAATGTAAGAGAACTCATGACAGTTGATTCACGAATAGATGTTACTTTCATCTCCCAAATTGACATGTCTAATGCACTAAGAAGTTGCCTAGCATTCTCAGCATCAGAAAAATTAACATTGACACTACGTAAGTTGCTGAGAATTTTATTGAAACGAGCAAAGAGGTCATCGATAGACTCACCTGGTTGCATCTCAAAACGCATATATTCCTTTTTGAACATATCTTGTTTTACCTCCTTGATTGTGTTGGAGCCTTCATGATAATCACAGAGAGCTCTCCAAACATCGTATGCTAATCGGAGGTGCGCGACACGATCAAAGTCGCTTTGAGTGAGTCCTTGGATGATCAAATTTCGGGCTTTGTTGTTGTTGTCGATGTCCAGTAGGTTTGTGGCCGTGACTTGATCATTAGGTGGCACTTCATAAGGCTTGTACACCTTCTCCCATATTGCAAAGCCTTGTGCCTGGATGAAAGCCTCCATGCGTGCCTTCCAAACCTGAAAATCAATACCAGCAAACACACAAGGTTTGGCGGAGTTCTTCTACATGATGATTAGTCAAAAACACGCGCAAATCACAAAGATTAGAGCACTGTTGCTCTGATACCAATTGTAGGATCGAAGAGCACATGAAAAGCTACCAGAGGGGGGTGAATGGTAGATTTAAAAATCTTACACAACGGAAACAATTAAACCCCAAACCCTTTCGGCAGAAAAACGATTTGTTAAAGAAATCGTGTGTGAGACTAATCTAAACGTGTTTCACCGTGAAAAAAGTGATAAATATCAGAGAGAATCAAGTCACGAAGACAACACAAAAAGAATCAATCAAATCCGATGAGAAAAACTCAAGTTATGATCGAAAGATCAAACAATGGTCAATCTGTCCTACCTGAGAAAAAAAACAGTTCTGGAATGCTGCAAAGAAACTCGTGTAGATCATAGACCACAAATCCAATGACCGTGAAACTTTGACAGATGATATACAATCAAGTTGTGAAGACAACCCAAAAAGAATTACGTCAATTGGATCTGTAAAACACGAGTTATGGTAAAACCACCGACGAAAGGTAGTGCTGTCCAGAAACTCGACGAGTAAAACTTGTCTGGAACAAGTCGGACGAACAAGGCACAAAAGTTCCTTCAAACTACGAATTTTATTCAATAGAACACAAGAGGAAAAGCCCCAAAGTCGTGCACCACGAGCTCTGGGCTCCCTTGCTTATATAACCAGCCCTTAGGCCAACCCAATATCAACTAGGACTCCAATCCTACTCAGATCACGAATCGTAACTTTCCATAACTGCTCAAGATTCTTCTATACGCAGATAGAAGCAATCTTAAGACTTCCAAATACCTTAGGAATGTATCCCACATTCCTAAACAACTCAAATTCGTGACCCACACGAAATCCTATCATAACCAACTCAAATCTTTCCATATTTGGGTCAAACCCGACTCAGTCGCAGCCTGAGTCTATAACCTAGTCGGTTGGACCTTTCCGACCAACTCTTTACGTCCACATCTCTTCATCACGTCTCGGAACCATGTAGACACGTCCATGCGCTCCTTGCACACGTGCAAACATCTTCCATCGACGTCCACAATACCTTCATATGCATTGTTCTTGATTCAATCATGCTGTGCAACCTCCTGATCAGCTCAACCACAATTCCTCCTGAATTTGGTTGTTGGAACCTCATCTCCTCCCTAAGACTAGTCCAATGGATCCTGTCACCAGCCATGTCTTGAACTCAAGCAACACCTGCACATGAATAAACAACCAATCCATGCGAGCCCAAGTCCTCGACTTGACTCAAGTTAGTTCCGAACACAACACCCTACGTGAGAACCTCACATAAGCATGTTGCAAAAACACAGTAACACGATATCATCCATATCAACCAAAACACACCAAAAACTTAGAAAATGAATACTAAGCAATCTTTCCAAGAATATAAAGCAAGTACAAAACTTTGCAAATGAAAAGCAGAAGTATTGCGGTCAAGTTCCGGACCATCCCACAGCAAGCCGAAGCTTGAGCCGGAGCTAACAAAAGCTAGTAGAACCTAGCGCCGGAGCTTACAAAAACTAGTACAACCAAGCTCCCGTCGGAGCTTACAAAACTAGCAGGACCTAGCGCCGGAGCTAACCAGAACAAGTCGGAACTAGTAAACCCAAAACCGGAGCTAGACAAAATACGTCGGAGCTTAGAAAAAGCATGTCGGGGCTATCAAATATATGCCGGAGCTATCAAAGACATGCCGGAGCTAAAGATAAAGCTCACCGGAGCTAACCAATGCTAGTCGGACCTTACCAAGAAGTCGGACCTAGCTTCAAACATAGCCGGAGCTACCCAAAACAAGCCGGACCTACCGTCGGACCTTGCTGTAGCTCAGAGCTAGAGTCGGACCTTGATAAAAAGGTGTTTTGGTGATATTTAAAACTTTTATCATCAAAGCCAAGTGTATTCACTACAAGCCAATGTATTCAGCACACATAGGTCTTACACCAACCATAAAGAGTGCATATTTGTGAATTTTTATTGTTCATATGTCATTCTCATATATGCACACTTTATGAAAATCATTTTTTACTCTTAATTGTGAAATCTCAATTGGTTGTCATCAATCACCAAAAATGGGGAGATTGAAAGTGCATCTAGGCATTCCCTTGTGGGGTTTGGACAATTGATAAAAAACAAATGAGATCCTATTGAATTCATTGAGATGAATGCAGGTCAACAAAGATTATATATTCTCGTGCACTAAAAAAAGTGAAAAAATGAGTGAAGAAAAGGAAAAGCCCAAGTGATCAATGAAGCGCAAAGTAGATATAACTGTATAGGATGTGTGTGAGAGACACATACCAAGAGCTTAGATCTTTGTGTAGAGGGTAAGGGCTAAAATTAATAAATTAATTAATTAAATCACTGTATACCAGACAAGTCTGGACACTAACCAGACAAGTCCGTTCACCTTTTTGATGTTTCAATTCACCGAGCACCGGACACTATCCAAACAAGTCCGTTCAACTTTCTGGTGTTTCAATTCTTCGTGCAATAGACAAGTTCGGACACTAACCGGACAAGTCTGTTCAACTTTCTGATGCTTCACTCAGACAAGCTGGAAAAAAACAATTCACATTGGACCGGACAGGTCCGTCATACTGCTAACTAGTTGGAAAACCAGAACGGTTACAAAAGGACCGTCTCAGGCTTAAAATACAAAATTAGTTCGAGTTATAATACAAAATTGTAACCATATATTTCACAATCATATATGTCATAGGGTTTCGAGAGTAGTCAACCATATATTCCACAACCTCAAGGATTCATGGCGATGTTGGCCGGAACTCATACTGGATCCCGACCTTATCCAGGTGTTTTCCCACCGACGTAATTCGCTCTAAAGCAACCTCAACCATCAACACCTCCGATCGCAGCGGTATGACTTCTAAATCATTAGTTATCATGAAAATTAAAGACATAGTCGTTTTTATATGAGTTTTGTAACACATAACTCAATTATCATTTTAAAGAAATTGAGATGTGAATATATGTAACAATGCAAAATTTAATTTGTATTTGTTTGTTGCATGGTTCCCGTCAAGGAACGCCTGACGGTTATGATAGTTTTCTCAATTTAAACGGTGGATGTGCGAGTGGCAAGGGTTCAAACAACGATAAAAATTGATCTTCGCAATGTCATTTCAATTGTGTTTTCATTCGTACTTAACTATGTCATTTGCATTGTGCCATTGTGTACAGAACTATGTGTTTGTCGAGAACTATTTGCTGTTTGAACACTTTTCAATGCGCTGTCATAAACTATATGTGATGTTATGAACTATTGTGTTCTTTCTGCTGTAATATTTTAGCTGTTGTCTCCTCTTGGCACAGAGGCTTCCCTACCGGGGAGGGAGCGTGGGTAGCAGGGGGATTAAAAAAGAATCAACTATGGTTGTCGGTTTAGGGAGCACCGATGGCTATAGCTCTAAAGGCGACAGGGTATCAACGGTCGTACTTGCCATAAAGGCATCGATGGCACCCCCGAGGCCGACGGTTCTAGCACTTGTAGCTGTCGGTTTCCGCATTATCTGACGGCTATATGTCCATAAAGCCGACGGGCCCATGGCCAATGGTCATAGAGGAGAAAGGAGTTACAACCGATGGGCGCCCGAGGCCGACGGTTTTATCGGTTAGAGCCATCAAGACTGACAGCTGTAGATGTTAAATACGTTGAATAAAGGACGAAGAGTAAGACCGTCGGTACCCCAACGCTTCTAATATATGTGCGCTGGTTTCTGTAGGGACCCGACATATATATGGCTAACGCCCTATTCAACGATTCCTATAGTCACAATCAAGATCATTAAAGTCTCCTTCTCTCATTATAGCACAAAATCTAGTAATTGAGCCAATCATCAAACACTTTGATGGTGCCATGAACCAAGAGCAGACCTTGAGAAAGTAGAATGAATTAAAAATATATATTCCTATGATGTATATAAATGATATTTTCGAGTAGAAGTAAGGATATACCAGACTTAGATTCTCAAGATGATACCTCCGGTATAAATCTAGTCTTCCCTGGCTGTCCCGAGTCCTAGTAATCGTGCCCTCGAGCATCTAGCTGCCACGCTGTCAATCTCGGCTACCGCCACACCAAGCCAAGCCGCTTCTCATGCCCAGCTATGGCGCCCTCAAGACCGACCGCCGTGCCGCCCCACCTCGCCCCTGAAGGCCTCCGCGCCCCGCGGCCATCCCGGACAACCACCGTGTCCTTAGCCGCCTTGGTCTCAACCCCTGATGAACAGATTGATAAAGATTGATGGTTTTGCTTTGAAGTAGGTTTTTTTAGTTAACCGAAAACTGAATCAAAGTTTCCTATTAATGATGGACCGGTTTTTCCTTTTGTATGTTATATCTCGGTTTTTCCTGTTAATGATTGACACTTTGATTAAGTGTTGCAGTAAAAGTTATTCAAAGCCTATTCACCCCCCTATAGGCCACATTCATGGAGGTTCTACATGATGATGGATAGGAAATAACTACAAAAGTATCAATCAAATAGCTTCGATATATGCCTATCACATCAAGTCTAATACGGTTTTTTCTGTCCCAAGAAACAACGAAGCGGATGAGGTGGTATTCTGAAGGGATACGCGATAGCGATAACGAAGATATTATAATGCATCCTTTAGATGACGCGGCTTAGCAAGCTCTAGATCATTTCGATTCGGAGTTTGCAATCCAAGAAATGTTTGTTTTTGGTTGTCAACGGATGGTTTCACTCCTTTCAGCATCAGTAGAAGCCCATACTCTTGTTGGCCTATATTTTTCATTTCATACAATTTTCCTCCCAACATATGCATGAAAGAAGGATACATATTCCTCGCGGCCATCGTTCTTGGTCCTAAACATCCAGGGAAGAAAATCAATGTGTTTATGCAGCCATTGATTGAAGAGATGAAAGAGCTATGGCAAGGTGTAAAAGCATATGACAATCATCTGAAATGTGACTTTACCTTATGTATGGCGTATGTATGGTCGATTCATTCTTTGTTGGTATAAGGCATTTGGGCCGGTTAGTGTGTCCACAAAAAATTGTGCTGCCCATATGTATGGCTGACAGTGATGCCATCAGGTTCAGTGTGGAAAAAAGTCAGCTTTTTTGATTGTCATCGGCGATTCCTTCCTTCAAACCATCCTTGTAGGAGCGATACACAATCATTATAAAAAAGCAGAACGGTTACAGAAGGACCGTCTCAGGGTTATAATACAAAATTAGTTCGAGTCATAATACAAAATTGTAACCATATATTCCACAACCATATATGTCATAGGGTTTCGAGAGTGGTCAATCATATATTACAAAACCTCAAGGATTCATGGCGATGTTGGCCAGAACTCATACTGGATTCCAACCTTATACAGGTTATTTCCCACTGACGCCATTCGCTCCGGAGCAACCTCAACCATCAACAACTCCAGTCGCAGTAGTATGACTTCTAAATCATTAGTTATATTGAAAATTGAAGATATAGTCGTTTTCATATGAGTTTTGTAACACATAAGTCAATCACATTTTAGAGAAATTGAGATGTGAATATATGTATTAACGCAAAATTTAATTTGTATTTGTTTGTTGCCGGGTTCTCGTCAAGAAACGCCTGACGGTTATGATGGTTCTCAATTTGAACAGCGGATGTGCGAGTGGTGGGGGTTCAAACAACGATATGGATTGATCTTCGCAATGTCGTTTCAATTATGTTTTCATTCGTAATTAACTATGTCATTTGCATTGTGCCATTATGTTCAAAACTATGTGTTTGTCAAGAACTATATGCTGTTTGAACACTTTTCAATGTGCTTCCATGAACTATGTGTGATGTTATGAACTATTGTGTTGTTTCTGCTGTAATATTTGAGTTGTTGTCTCCTCTTGGCACGGAGCCTCCCCAACTAGGGAGGGAGCGTGAGCAGCAGCGGGTTTAAAAAAGAATCAGCTATGGCCGTCGGTTTAGGGAGCACCAATGGCTATAGCTCTAAAGGCGACAGGGTATCGACGGTCGTACTTGCCATAAAGGCATCAATAGCACCCCCGAGGCCAATGGTTCTAGCACTTGTAGCTGTTGGTTTCCGTGTTACCTGATGGCTATAAGTCCATAAAGCCGACGGGCCCACAGCTAACGGTCATAGAGGAGAAAAGGTGTTACAACCGACGGGCGCCCGAGGCCAATGATTTTCTCGGTTAGAGCTATTGGGACCGATAGCTGTAGATGTTAAATACATCAAATAAAGGACGGCGAGTAAGACCGTCGGTACCCCAACGCTTCTAAAAAATGTGAGTCAGTTTCTGTAGGTACCCGACGTATATATGGCTGACGCCCTATTCACGGATTCCTATAGTGAGAATCAAGATTATTAAAGTCTCCTTTAAATCAAGTAATTGAGCCAATCTTCAAACATTTTGATGATTCCATGAACCAAGAGCAGACCTTGAGAAAGTAGAACAGATTAAAAATATAAATTCCTATGATGTATATGAATGATATTTTTGAGTAGAAGTAAGGATATACCAGACTTAGATTCTCAAGATGATGCCTCCGGTATAAAACTAGTCTTCCCTGGTTTTCCCGAGCCCCAACAATCGTGCCCTCGAGCCTCCGTCTACCACGCCATCAATCTCGGCTACCGCCCCACCAAGCCAGGCCTCCGCACCCTCGAGCTCGACCGTTGTGCCACCCCACCTCACCTCTGAAGGCATTCGCACCCCACGGCCATCCCCGACGACCACCATGTCCTCAGCCGCCTTGGTCTCAACCCCGATGACCAGATCGAGAAAAATTGAGGGGTTTGCTTTGAAGTAGGTTTTTTAGTTAACCGAAAACCGAATCGAAGTTTCCTGTTAACGATGCACTGATTTTTCCTTTTGTATATTATATCTCGCTTTTAATTTTTCAAAAATGGAATTTTGAAAAAAAAAATCAAACAATCAAACAAAAAATTGTCAGTTAACCAGATGCCCATCCTAATGAAGCTCCCAAAATCTAGAATACCTAATGTCTTGATATATCCCTAATGGCCTTGTCAACCAACAATCTTGATGAGCTATGGAGGCCCTTTTAACTTCTGCACTCCATTCTGTCATTATCGTCTGCTCAAGATGCGGCACCATGAACGGATCTGGATTCGCAAAGAGCAGTAGCGATGCGGTTGTGGCTTGTTCATCCTGATCATCATGTTGGGATGTGATCTCCAGTGGAACCGGTCATATGACCGTTTCGACTCTCTCCCGACGCCTTGATCGGGGGGCGTCTCTCACCTTCACATGGTGGACCCCCCTTTTGTGTGGTGCCAACTATATGAGAGGAGGTCAAGGCATACCTAACTAAGGTTTGTTGGTCCTAACACTGCTCCACCTAAGATCCGATCACTAAGGGTGAAAAAACAAAGGGAAGAGCTTCAGCAACACCGCTGACCTCTCCACCGCCGACCATCGAGCCACTGCAGTGGTCTGCTGCCGTCTTCCGTCATCGTCGGCCCTCTCTCCCATGAGGTACACACAATCGAGGTGCATCCAATCCACCACATCCTCTATTCGTCTTCAACCTTTGTTGTGATTAGAACAAAATACTTGGTTGTTCATCACATCATTTAGCATTAGTCCTGGTAGATCTAGCCACTAGGGTTGATTAGCAATTTTCAACATTAGTATCAGAGCCACCCTAGTAGGCAATCTTCCGTGGATTAAGTCTCCATAGCATTAAGAAGGAGGGGATCCACACGATTTAGAACAAAATCCCCAAAACCCAAAAGACAAAGCCTATCCCTAGCACAAAATTGTTGAGTTAGGACAGGGACATACCTTTTGGGTCATCTAACGTCGCCTTAGTTGGATGTTCAGCGTCTCTGACGATCGTGACCTCCGTGAAAGTCACCATCAAGCTGCTGCAGTGGATGCGCACGAGCTTTGACGAGTTTAGGGTGCCTCAGTGGACCCGCTCAATGGCAGCGCGCCCGTGCTTGGGCGTACACGCGCACCGGTGAGGGAACGCATAGCGGCACCGCCGCTTTTCTTGCTTCGATTTCAGCACGAAGACGAAGGGGGCGTAGAGGGAGGAGAATGATCTAGGGTTACGAAGGGGGCCGAGTGCAGGATGATTCTATGCGTCTGATCGGCGTGGACAACCAACCGATTCCTTTTGACTGTGCAGGTGCATCAGGGCTAGTAGTGCCCCAAGTGGGCAAGCGCACATGGGGCCCATGGGATGAGTCCTCTGCACTAGGCACATGGGATTGTTCAAGTGCAGGCGAGCAACCCAGGCGCGCGAGCGGCAGGCCACTGTAGGCCATGCGGGCTCCCGCGAGTTGCAATGGGCCACCTCCCACCTGAGTTGCACGGGCGATCAATAGGCGCACATGGACCTTTGGGTCACGTTCCCAGTTGAGGCTTGCAAGCCGAGCGGCGGCCCAAGTTGGCACGTGCTTGGTAGGTCACACGGGCCATTGCCCTTTTCAGGCTACCAAGCCTTTTAAGGCCCATGCGGGATTCTGGCCTGGAAGGGCGCATGGGTAAGAAAGTGGACTGTTGGCCGTTTTCCCCACTGGCCCGTGCGTGAAATTATTTAAAAATAACTGAATTTTTTTAGAATTAATATGTGGGCTTTTGGGCTACGGGCCTTCTTAGTTTAACCATTTTTTCAGTTGATTTTTTGCCTTGGGCTGAATATCATTTGAACCTTGCAGAAAATAAGAAAATTGTTGAGAATTATAAATTTCTTTATTGAGTTGAAATGATTTAATCACTATCAATTAAGTTATATTTTGCCTTAATTAGCAATATTTGTTTAGGAAAGTTAAATATTATCATCCATTTTTGATGATTAAGTTGTTATGGAGATTTAACATATTTAGATAAGTTTTCCAAATTTCTATAATTTGGAAATTTCCTATGTTTGGGAACATGATATATATATTGACACACAAAACACACTAAGTTCACCATTTTCTCTTATTTTGAAAATTGGTGCAATGATAAGAATTCCAAAATCTAATATTTGGAAATTTAATAAGAATTTGTATGTTTACCCAAACTAACTAAAATCCACCGATTTACTTTTATTTGGAAATTGGTGTGATATTTAGTATCTTAGTAGCAAAAATATTTTCTCAGCTCCATTTAGTTAAGATAATTTTTCTATTGTGAAGAATTAAGTATAAATAAAGTTATCTTGCTTCGACAGTTAAGTATTAAGTTTACTTTTTCTGGTTAAATTTTGTCACCAACGTGAGAAATCTAATTAGAATACTTTAAGTTAGTTTCTGCTGTAATTTTAAGTATGTTGCTTTAAGTATTTAGTTATATTTTAGTTAATTAGCTATTATTTCAAGTTTCCATTATTTTGGAAATTAGTACTAAGTGTGAGGCAATTTTTCCTTTGGTAAGTTATCATGCTATTGTATTTTAATGTATTATTTTATCATTGGATTTTCACTAATGTGAAAATTTTATTGAGATAATAATTAAGCTTGGCTTTTTTGTAGTAAATTTGTCTTGAAATAGCTTGGCTTCTCCGTATTTTGTCAAGTAGCCAACATGAATGACAAAATACATCTCTTGATTTTTTTTAGGTAATTTTAAGTTAATAAAGAATTTTGTTGAGTAACCAACGCAAAAAACAAAATTTTCTATGTTTTGACAATTGTGTTTTGTCAAGTAAGCAACGCGAAAGACATAACTCAATATTTCTACCCGATTAAGATATTAATGTTATAGTAAATTTTGTCAAGTAACCAACGCGAAGGACCAAAATTATTTTATTTTAAAATGTCTTGAGTATTGTATTTTATCGAGTAACCAACGCGAAAGATAAAATACAATGATTATTTTTTATTGTGTATGCTTTATTTAGATTTTGATCTAAATATTGCATACATTTATTTGATGGGACTAGACAGTTTCAGTAATTAAGTTTAAGCATAATTCAGATTTATTTCTGAATTTTGATTTCTCAGATATTAAGAGTTTTGTCATGACTTAAGTTTTGAATTTAGTAATTAAGTCACTTCATAGGGTACTATCTCGCATGTCGAGAATATTATTTTTGTCTTTTTTTGCTATTCTGCACTTTCAATAAGTATCTAATGTCAGTAAGATCTAAGTAAAGTCATGGTCATGATGGGAGCATTCTCATTGTACCATCACTACTAAGATAATTGTTAGGAACTGAAGATTCAGTTTAATATCTCTTCAAATAAGTGTATTGGCACTCACTTAGAGTTTTTGTTTATGATTGATCATAATAAAACATTCTCGAAGTGTGCAATATTGTAGGATCTAATAGCACGCGAAAATCTACCAGAGGGGGGTGAATGGTAGATTAAAACTTTTTCAGCGGAAGCAACAAAAACCCCTAAACAGAAAAACAATCTGATCAAGAAACAACGACTAATCTAAACGTGTTCAACTGTGACAAAAGTGGTAGATATTGTGAATAATCAAGTCACGAAGATGAGAAAACAAGAAGCACGAAAAAACGTCGAGACAAACTCAAGTTATGATCGAAATATCGAACAAGGGTCAATCTGATCTATCCGAGTAAAAACGAGATCTACGACACTACAAGGAAACTCGTGTAGATCAGAAACCACAAATACAATGATCGTGAAATTTTTACAGATGAAATATAATCAAGTTGTAAAGACAACGCAAAAAACAGTCACATCAATTGGATACGTACAACTCAAGTTATGATAAAAACACCGAAGCAACATAGTGTTGTGCAGAAACTCGACGAGAAAACTTGTCTGAAACAAGTCGGACTAACAAGGCACAAAAGCTCCTCTAAAATATGAATTTTATTGATTAAAGCACAAGAAGAACAGCTCGAAGTCGTCTCATCACGATCTCTAGCCTCCCTTGCTTTTATAACCAGCCCTAAGGCCAACCCAATCCAAACTAGGACTCTAATCCTACTCAGTTTCAACTGAAACTTTCCATTACTGCTCAAGACTCTTCTATACGCAGATAGGAGCAATCTTAAGACTTCCAAACACCTTAGGAACGTCCTAAACATTTCTAAAACAACTCAACTTCGTGACCCACTCAAAATCTAACCAAAACAAACTCGAAACTTTCTATAAACGAACCATAACCAACTCAGCTGCAGCCTGAGGCATAATCCAACCGGTTGGACCTTTCCGACCAATTCTTTACGTCCAATTCTCTTCGTCAGACCTTGGAACCATGTTGCCACGTTCATGCACTCCTTGCACACGTGCAAACACTTTCCAACAACATCCACGATACCTTCATATGCAGTATTCTTGACCCAAACATGTTGTGTGACCTCCCGATCAACTCAACCACAATTCCTCCCGAACCTTGTTGTTGAACCTCATCTTCTCCCTAAGACTAGTTCAATGGATCCCGTCCCCATCCATGTCTTTACCTCAAGCAACACATGCACATGAACAAACAACCAATTCTTCCCAGCAAGTCCTCGACTTGATTCTCGTTTGTTCAAAAACCACAACACCTTACGTAAGCACCTCACATACGCATGTTTCAAACATAGCAAGATAATGTCCACCATGAACAGCCAAAACACATCAAAAACTTAGTCAAAAAGTGAAAGTGCATCTAGTCATCCCTTGTTGGTTTTGGTTGATTAATTAAAAACAAATGAGATCCTAACAAAATTGTTGAGATGAGCGCAGATTATAAAAAAATGGGGAAGAAAGTACAAAAAGGAAGTAGAATGAGGATCTAAAGGGAAAAGAGCTCAGGAGCTGAAAATATCAGATTATTTTGTATGGAGTGTGTTGGAGAAACACACCCCAATAGCTCAAGTGAAATAGATTACACTCATTGCACAAAAATCAACATGTGCGGACTATTCTGATATACACTAGACTAGTCCGATATCTCTCTGACTGAAAACGGACAAGTCCTTCCCCAGTGCGGACTTGTTCGTAGTCCTTCACATTTGCACAACACCGGACAAGTCCGATGTCAACCGGACTAGTATGATAATCCTCTAAATAAAATTGAACAAGTCCTCCAAGTACGAACTTGTCCTTAGCCCTACAGTTTTTCACTACATCGGACAAGTCCGATATCCATCGGACTAGTCCGAAAACTCTCTCACTAAAATCGGACAAGTCCCTCCAAGTGCGGACTTGTCCTTAGTCCTACACGATGTTCACCACACCGGACTAGTCCGATATCTACCGGACTAGTCCAAAAATTTTCTAACTAAGATCAGACTAGTCCACACCTCAACATACTAGTCCGGTATCTATCGACACTTAGGGTTTCTCACACACACGAATACTGGACTAGTCTGGTGTCCACCATGGACTAGTCCGGACATCGCAAACCTTAATGGTAACTTTTAGAAACCCTAGTCTAAATAGAGGTGTACGGCCACACAACTAATACTCTCGACTCCCTGCACCGTCACACCTTCCAAGAGCCTAAAATTCACGTATCTCCACACATCCTAAGCCTAAAAGATCAAATCTTTGAGGATTATCAATTGAAGAAAGGAGAGATTTGTTCTAAACATCTTGAGCTCTTGGGTTTGATCTCTCGCACACTCTAATTGTTTTATTGTATATCTTTTGAGTGTGTTTGGTGGTGTTCATCGCTGTAATCTTTGGGGATCCCCCAACGTGTGAGAAAGCCCCCTTGAACGAGTTATTTGCCCCTTCGTGGTTAGTGAAAGAGAATTGGCCTCCATGGTGATTCGACGAGGGAAGGGTTGGTGAAGACCCGATCCTTCGTGGACTCCTCAACGGGGATGTACATTTCCCCCGTGGAATCAAACCTCGGGATAAAATCTTGTCTCGTGCATCTTTGTTTTATAGTTCATAATATTCTAGGGTTTGCTTAAACTTCTATAACTCACGTTGAAATGTCATAATCAAGTTGATCTTTGCAATACATTTTTTCATTATTGTAATACATCCAAGTTGTCAATTACTTTCCGCTGCATAGAGTACTAGAGGTGAAATTAACGATCAAGATCTTTCAAATCCATGTACAACGGACTAGTCCGCACCATACCGGACTAGTCCGGCCTTCCCTGTATTTGATCAATCTGTTAAGTGTTTCAGAGATCGACAAAGATTCAAATAGCATATTCACCCCCCCTCTAGGCTTCATTCAATTGGTATCAGAGCCAAACTCTTCAAAAAGAGACTCACCGCTCGAAGAGACGATGTCAGGCATCAAGGATGTACACAAGAACTTTAACAACGAGAAGGGTGAGGATGAAAAGACCCAAAAGCTAGAGAAGCTCCTCGACGCCATTCAAGACTGTGAGGACGATGATGAGGAGATTCTCCAACTCAAGGCTCTTCTCCGGAAAAAAGGCACTATCCCCAAAAGGAAAGAAGAAGACTCAAGATGAGAAGATGAAGGGGAGTAGTCACACCAACTACTCCCAATATCCTTTTGACTATGAACGTTTAAATTCTAATAATAGTCATTACCTATCAATTACTTTAGGCAAAGCACCTTACTTTGATGGAAATGACTATTCAATGTGGAGACAAAATATGAAACTGCATCTCATATCTCTTAAACCAAGTTTGTGGCATATAGTTTGGACAGGGATAGATATTCTTGACAATGATGAAGAGTTGACACCAAGTCAAGAACAAGCAGTTAATCGGAATGCTCAAGCTACAGCTGTGATCACTTCTTTGTTGAGCTGAGACGAGTTCACCAAGGTGGATGGACTCAAAATTGCTAAAGAGATATGGGACACTCTACAAACCGCACATGAAGGTGACCATCATGTACGCAATGCAAAGATATAGATGATCGAAGCTAAATTGGGAAGATTTGCTATAGAAGATGGTGAATCTCCTCAAGACATGTACAATAGACTCAAGAATCTTGTCAACAAATTTCGAGCTTATGGCAGCAAGATGTGGAATGAACATGAGGTCGTGAAGTTTATTCTTAGAGCATTCATGCCTTGAAACGTGACTCTTTGCTCTATGATTAGAGAAAGCCCCGAGTATCAGAAAATGACCCTGGACGAACTTCTTGGCAAGATTATCAACTTTGAAATGATGGAGAAGCAAGCCAAGCACGTAAAGGAAATTGCCGACCTTACCTCGGCAAAGAAGAAAGGAGTTGCTTTGAAGTCAACTTGTAAACCCGCATGAAAAGAAGCTCGAGAAGCTATTGAAGAAGATGACAGTGATGATGATAGAAGTGACATCAATGATGAAGACATGATCTTATTCATGAAAAAGTTCAAGAAGATGATGAGAAGAAGAAAGGGCGATAGCTCAAACAAAGGAAGACAAAGGGACAAACAAAGACCCAAGATTAGACGGGCATGCTACAATTGCGGAGAATATGACAATTTCATAGTAGATTGTCCACATGAAGAAAATAAGAGGAAGACTAAAGACAACAAGACTCAACCAAAGAAAATGTTCAAGAAGAAGAAGCAATATGGTCAAGCGCATCTAGGGAAGGAGTGGGACTCCAATGATGAGTCCTCATCTGAAGAAGAAGAGGAGATGGCCACCACAGCCATCAAGAAGCCTACCAAGAAATCCACCCTCTTCCCAACCACGGGTGCATGGAAAGAAACTGACCACATGTGTCTAATGGCCAAGGAAGGAAAAACAAAGGTCAAATCTAAATCTTCCTCCTCGCTTTATTCTGATAGTGATATTAATGATTATAATGATGAAGAAAACATGCTTACTAGTTTAGATAGAAAAATAGCTGCGAAAATGAAATTTTTAATGGATAAGATTGTTGATAAGGAGGAGCTAGTCAATTGCCAAGAAGATATGATCATTATCTAAAAGGAGAAATATCTTAAGATTGAAAAGCTCCTTGAACTTGAAAACGAGCAAAGTTAATCACTAGAACTTGAGTTAGCTTCAAGCAAGGAAGCTTGTTTGAAGTTAAAAGACTCAAATGTGTCCATCAAGGAAGAACTTGCTAACTTAACCAAAGTTAACAAGATCTTTGAAACACAGGTTGAGTCACTCAAGCAAAGTGGGTCTTCATCCTTTACAAACGCACCTTCTCAACACATCAAGTCCGAAAATGTTTTTACTTGCACTTGTACTAAAAATGATATCAACTTGGAAGAAAATTCCAAATTGACAAAAGAAAAGTATCCCTCCCAAAGTGGCATATTTTACAAGGAGAAATTCAAGTATGCACGTAGTGCATACTTGGTCACAAGACCTCCAAATGTTAAATATGGCATTGGGTATTCTTATGGTGAAAAGCAAAATGCTAGAAACCACAAGAATAACAAGGATCACATTGCTTTTATCAAAGGAACTTCTTCTCAAGTTGAAAAACATAGTAACTTTGATAAAGTGAACATTGTAAACTCATACGAACAACAAGTTTTATTTAGAACCTTTGATGCTTCATATGTACTTACAAAAAATGCTTATGGAAAAGTTCATGCGAAATATGTCGGGCCACGCCATGAGAACACCAAATCTCATGTGTGGGTGCCCAAATCACTTGTGACTAACCTTAAAAGACCCAAGCAAGCTTGGATACCTAAAACCAAAGCATAATTTCTTTTTGGAGGCTTATTCATCCGGTGGAGCAAAATGGGTGCTATATAGTGGATGCACCAATCACATGACTGGAGAATGAAGAATGTTCGTGGAATATGAAGAAAATGAAGACCCAAGCGAAGGCATTTACTTTGGTGATAATAGTCAAGTAAGGGTGTTTGGTACCGGTAAAATTGCAATTTCATCACAACATACTCTTTCTCATGTTTTACATGTTGACTCCTTGGATTATAACCTTTTGTCCATATCTCAATTATGTGACAAAGTTTATAATTGTTTATTCACTAATAAGGGTGTGACCGTCTCTAGAAGGAGTGATAACTCGATTGCATTCACGGGTGTGTTAAAGGGAAAACTTTATCTAGTTGACTTCAACAAAGATAAAGCTGAACTTGACACATGGTTGATTGCAAAGACCAACATGGGTTGGCTGTGGCATAGACGGCTAGCACATGTTGGTATGAGGAATCTTCAAAAACTCCTTAACGGTGATGTGACACCCAGTTCTGAAAATGAACCAAGCGTAATGCATATGTGAATGTGGCCTAGAGGGGGGTGAATAGGCCTTTTTGAAATTTTGTCGGACCTACAACACTTAACAACCAGTTCAAAACCAGAGATATCGGACTAGTCCGGTAAAGTGCGGACTTGTCCGGTGTGTACGGACTAGGTTGATCAAGTTTGATCAATTAATTTGATTTTTCAATGTATGCAGCAGAAATATACAATCAAATGAAGTGTTACAAGGTTATGAACCAGGTTATATCACAATTCAATCTTATATTTGATGATTCAACTTGAAGTAATCAATAATGATTGAAACCTTAGATTATTGTGAGGAATAAGAGCGATGAACACAAAAACAAGGCACAAGGATTTATCCCGTGGTTCGGCTCCGACAGAGGTAACCTACGTCTACGTTGAGGAGTCCACAAAAGGACCGGGTCTTCTCCAACCCTACCCTCATCGGATCGCCACGAAGGCCAATCCTCTTCCACTTATCACAAAGGGGTGAATAACCAAATTAAAAGGGGCCTTCTCACACGTTGAGAGCTCCATTGGATTACAACACGAAATACCACCAAGAACACACTCAAAAGATTACAATGAAATCACAGGAGTGTGTTAGAGAATCAAACCAAGAGCTCAATGTGGCGTTGAATGTGTCTCTCCAATGAACTAGAGTGAATCCTCAAAGGATTGATCCTTGTTGCACTTAATTTCGTGGAGAGATGTGGTTTTTGAGGCTCTGGGAGGTGTGACGGCGCTAGGGTTCGAAAGTTTTATGAAATATGGCCGTGCACCTCTATTTATATGGGTTTCTAAAAGTGATCGTTAGGGTTCAGAAAGATCGGACTAGTCCGTGGTGGTTACTGGACTAGTTCGGTGTGCTGTGTGTAGCAAACCCTAAGTGTCCCGAAATATCGGACTAGTCCGGCTAGGAGCGGACTTGTCCGATTTTGCTTCTGGAAATCTTCAGACTAATTCGATAGTCACGGACTTGTCCGGACATGTGAAACCCTAAGTGTATTGGGTGACAAGTCCGCACTTGGAGGACATGTCCGATTTAGTTCAGAGGGTTTTCTGACTAGTCCGTGCAAATATCGGACTTGTCCGATTTGGACCAGAGAGAATATTGAACTAGTCCGGTTGTGATCGGACTTGTCCGATTTTGTGTGACTTGTGAAGTGTTTTGGGGACTAGTCCGCACTAGGAAGGACTAGTCTGATTCTAGTCAGAGCGATATCGAACTAGTCCGATGGATACCGGACTTGTCCAATTTTGTGCAAAGAGGATACCAGACTAGTCCGGTGTCAGTCGGACTAGTCTGGTCCTGTGTAACTTTGTGCAATGTGTGTGTTAAATTGTGATTGAGCTCTTAGGGTGTGTTTCCTTAAAACACTCCAATCTACTATACTTCTTCCTTGAGCTCATTTCCACTTTGCTCCTCATTCTTCCTTCTTTTTGGCACTTTGCTTATTTTGCTATTAAAAAACCTGTGCTCATCTCAACAAAGAGGTTAGGATCCCAATTGCTTGTCATAAATCATCCAAAACCCACAAGGGATTCCTAGATTCACTTTCAATCTCCCCCTTTTTGGTGATTGATGACAACCAATTGAGATTTCACAAAACATGATAAAAGTTGAGATTTTCATAAAGTATGCACATATGAGTTTACAATACATCAAGCAATGAAGACATAATCCATATGTGCATTCTTTATGGTGGGATGCATAACTAAGTACATTGAAACATTAGGAATGACATAATTGACATTAATCAACCATAAGCAAGCATATATGTCATTCTAGGAGCAAAATCACAAATTTCAACAAATACTTCTCAAAAGACCATAACATTGCATCACAGAACCATAATTAACTTAAGAACAAAGTTAAAGCTTTACAGCCCACAAATTAGACAAAAAGCATAAAACAGAGCTCTCTCCTCGCATCCTACAGCTAAGGCTAAGACTCCCCCTCAATCTCTCCCCCTTTGACATCAAGACACCAAAAAGAAGGAGAGGAGGGTCCTAAGGTCTTCACTCTTTACTGTTGGTCCTCTCATCATCGTCTTCTTCATCTTAATCTTCGTCTTGATGATTATGAGGAGGAGGAGGAGGTGCGGAGCCACTCGAGCCCCCAATGCCAAAGTAGGCAAGCTCAGAGGGGGTCAAGGGACCGAGCTCAATGATGTCTGAATTGGAGTCTTCAGAGATTACTGGAGACCCAATAGGTTCGATCTCCAGTTTCTGGCAAATTTGCTTTACATTTGCCTTCACATACTTCATATCTTCCTTTCTTTTCTTGTTTAGCTTGTGGGCCCTCACTTCGGTCTTCTTGCAGGAAGCGAAGATGGCAGCTAGGTATTTGAAGATTCCTCTGGCTGATCCCTTTTGAGGGGTTGCCCCACTAGCAGGGGCAGCTCTTGCATCTTCATATCTTCTTGCTGGTGCCTCAGGACTGGAGGCCGGCGAGGGAGCAGCCTGGACACTTGGCTTCTGAGGCATCTGAGGCCTCAAAGGTAGATGCTCCACAACCTTGACAAATTCAATCCTAGTGACCTTCTCACAAACATCAGATATGGGGCATACCCACAAGACCTGTTGGGTATGCAGGATATGTTGACCATGTCATTTCAGATGTAGTCTGCCACATCAAACTGGCGGTCTCTGCTTATCACCCTCATCAGCGTCTGGAGATAACCTTGCACAGTCCCAGCATCTCCATCCTTGGGATCAATAGTCTTCCTCAAGACACTGTTCAGAACCACAAAGAAAGGCTTCATGTTCTTTGTGGAGGGAGGGACAAACTTTGAGTTTGGCTCATATAGGAACTTCATCCTATCCGTCTCAATGACACCTATGTTGTGTATGATCAGGTTGTCAGATCTTGAGGTATCAAGGTGAAGCAGGCTTGCAAAGTCTTCTTGAGTGATACTGTACTTGGATCCATGAGTCATCCAAGTAACACTTTCCTCATCTTCACCCGAGAAGTGGCAAGTTGCAAAGAACTGCGCAATCACTTCATCATTCCAGTTATTCCTGAAGGCAAAAAGATCCTTCAGGCCATGCCTCTCAATGGCTTCCACTACTTCAGTGAATGGGGAGCAGCCCTTCTTCTCAAAATGTGCCCAGTCAATCCACTGATTGCGCACAACTGGTGTCTTCATTGGGAGATACACAGATTTGTAGAAATCAGCATGGAAGTTGCACCAGAATCTTCCATCGACAGCTTGCTTTGGTCGGCCATACCAATCGATGCTTCTGAATTTTGCTGCTGAATCACTGCCCTTTCCGTTGAACTTCTCTTCAGTGGGGTCTCGGACCCCTTCCCTTGGAGCATGAAGTTTCAATGGGCCAACTGGGCCTGTCGCTATCCCTTTGCCCTTGCCTTTGGCTAGGCGGGCACTTGGCGAACTAGAGACACTGCCGGTGGTGGCCCTAGAAGCTGGCACTTTGGAGGTCGGCTTCTTTACTAGCACTTTCCTCCGAGCCTGTGGAGGAGACGGAGCTGGCTTGGAAGGTATCTCTTGGCGCTTCTTGCCAAGACCCGTCGAGGTCCGAGGTGCCACCTCGTGGTCCATTTCGGCCTCAAAGTTGGAGACTTCATCGCCCGAGCTCGACATGACCTGAGAATGAGTGGCATGATTGAGAATGAATGGTACAAGGCATAGGTATGGAAGGATAGCAAGGAATTGCATTGAGGAATTGAAAAGTTAGGTTTTGAGTACAGAAAAATTGGACTTGTTCAGTGCACATGCACGGACAAGTCTGGGGGGACCGGACTTGTCCGTGCATGGACCGGACTAGTCCGGTATTCATCCTCAAAAACCTAGGCTACCAATAACATGGTGATTCCTAATGCACAACAAGCGTAGCATAAATGTAATACATCAAGGAGGCATGTATATAGTGAGATATGCTAGCCTATTCGATCAACAATGAAGAAATTTGGAATTTCTAGGGTTTGAGTGGAAATATTGAGGAAATTGATTGATGCTCAAAGAGGAGGGTGTTGAAGTCCGGACTTGTTCGTGAACTTCTCTTCGAGCAAGGATGCTTGATCTCCACCCAAATGCGGAGCTTTTTGGTGGAGGGGATGCAAAATCGCCATGGGAGCCCGAGTGGAAGAGAGAGAACGCGTGAGGCAAGAGTGGAGGTGAATGAATTAGGGTTTGGCGGCGGCTAGGTTTATCGACACGAAAAATCGGACAAGTCCGGAGATGACCGGACTATTCCGAACTTTTCCAAAGGACTATATCGGACTAGTCCGTTGTATACCAGACTAGTTCAGCCTAACCGACACTCTGCGGACTAGTCTGCATCTGCGGACTAGTCTGGGTAACCACAGACTAGTCCGTGGTCACCAGGTAAGAATTGCTTAGCCCATTCATATATATTTGAAGGTACATATTTAGAGAATAGGGAGACAAATAAAATCAAATAATCTTGATGAATATGACAAGTAAGCATACAACAATCAAGCAATGATCATAATTCACCAAGATCTAGCAATTGACATAGTTTTTCGGAGAAAATTGAGAGAGATGATTTTTACAATCCAATCAACATATTTGAAGAATTCATACATGTATGCAACATTTCAAGCCACACTCCGAGCATCAATGATATTTAATTCATTTCGGAGTTCACAAAAGTGTTTTTCATCAAGTGGCTTGGTGAATATGTCGGCCAATTGCTTTTGGGTGTTGACATGGGAAATAGCTATGTCTCCTTTCATAGCATGATCTCTCAAAAAGTGATGTCTTATATCTATGTGTTTAGTTCTAGAGTGCTCAACTGGGTTGTGGGCAATTTTGATGGCACTCTCATTGTCACAGAAGAGTGGAATATGGTTCATATTGTAACCATAATCCCTTAGAGTTTGTCGCATTCAAAGAAGTTGTGCACAACAACTCCCGGCTGCAACATACTCCGCTTCGGCTGTGGATAAGGCAATGGAATTTTGTTTCTGGGAGGACCAAGAGACTAAGGATCTCCCTAGGAATTGGCATGTACCGAAGGTGCTTTTTCTATCTACTTTGCACCCGGCATAATCTGCATAGGAGTAACCAATGAGATTGAATTTTGGGCCTTTTGGGTACCAAAGACCAAGGTTGGGTGTATGAACTAAATATCTCAAGATCCTTTTTACGGCTGTTAAGTGACATCCCTTAAGATTGGCTTGAAATCTTGCACACAAACACACACTCAACATAATGTCTGGCCTAGATGCACATAAATAGAGTAGAGATCCAATCATGGAGCGATATACCTTTTGGTCGATGTTAGGTCCATCTTCATTGAGATCCAAGTGGCCATTCGTTGCGATGGGGGTCTTTATGGGCTTCGCCTTGTCCATACCAAACTTCTTAAGTATGTCCTGCGTGTACTTGGTTTGGCTTATGAACGTCCCTTCCTTTTGTTGCCGCACTTGGAATCCCAAGAAGTACTTTAGTTCTCCCATCATTGACATTTCAAACCTGTCTGTCATGATTTTACTAAATTCCCCACAAAAAGATTGATTAGTTGACCCAAAGATTATATCATCAACATAAATTTGGCAAATAGAAAGATCATTGTCAAAAGTCTTTGTAAATAGTGTATAATCTACTTTTCCAATCTTAAAGCCATTTCAATTAAGAAATCTCTAAGACACTCATACCAAGCCCTAGGAGCTTGTTTGAGGCCGTAGAGAGCCTTACGCAATTTAAATACGTGGTCGGGGAACTCTTCGTCTTCAAACCCGGGGGGGGGGGGGGGGGGGGGTTGCTCCACATACACCTCCTCCTTGATTGGTCCGTTGAGGAAGGCGCTTTTCACATCCATTTGATATAGCTTGAAATCAAGGTGAGTAGCATATGCAAGTAATATTCTAATAGATTCAAGTCTAGCTACTGGAGCAAAGGTCTCATCAAAATCCAAACCTTCGACTTGTGAATACCCTTTGTCCACAAGTCATGCCTTGTTCCTTGTCACCACCCCGTGTTCGTCTTGTTTGTTGCGGAAGACCCACTTGGTGCCGACGATGTTTGCATTGGGTCTTGCCACAAGTTCCCACACCTCGTTCCGCTTGAAGTTGTTCAATTCTTCTTGCATTGCCACCACACAGTCCGGATCCTTCAATGCATCCTCAACCCTGCGCGGTTCCAAAAAGGATACAAACGAATAGTGCTCACAAAAGTTAGCTATGCGAGATCTAGTGGTTACTCCCTTTTGGATGTTAACGATGATATTGTCGATTGGGTGATCCCTTTGAATGCATTGGTGTACTCTTGGGTGTGGCACTTGAGGCGTTGTATCTTCATGATCATTTGCTTCTCCCCCTAAGTGATTGCCTTTGTTGACTTGCTGATTATCTTCATATTCTTGTGGTTGGTGTTGTGCTGAAGCTCCCCCTTGATCGTTGACCTCCTCTTGTGGTTCATCTTCCTCATGTACGTGTGGAGGTGGCTCTTGTGGTCGAACTTCACCTAGAGCCATTCTTTTCAATGCTTGACAAGGAGCTTCTTCTTTACCTAGTTCACATGGATCAACTTGCTCCTTTTGGGAGCCATTAGTCTCATCGAACACTACGTCACATGCTACTTCAACAAGTCCAGAGGTCTTGTTGAAAACACGATAGGCGTAAGTGTTCGAATCATAACCAAGCAAGAAACCTTCATCGGACTTCGAAGCGAACTTTGAAGGCTTAGGCTTCTTGTTCAAGATATAACATGAAGAACCGAAAACTCGAAAATATGAAATATTTGGTTTGTTACCGGTGAGTAGCTCATAGGATGTCTTCTTGAGTAGTCGATGAATATAAAGTCGATTTACGGCGTGGCAAGCGGTGTTAATTGCTTCCGCCCAAAATTGATCCGAGGTCTTGTACTCATCGAGCATTGTTCTTGCCATCTCTATGAATGTACAGTTCTTTCTTTCAGCAACTCTGTTTTGTTGTGGGGAGTACGGCGCTGAAAATTTGTGCTTTATGCCTTCTTCATCAAGGTACTCCTCAACTTGTGTGTTCTTGAACTCCGTGCCATTGTCGCTTCGAATATTCTTGATTGTCAATGAGAATTTGTTTTGAGCTCGCTTGATGAACTTCTTGAGTATTCCTTGTGTCTCTGACTTATCATGCAAAAAGAAAATCCAAGTGAAGCGAGAAAAATCATCAACGACAACTAAACCATATTTGTTACCGCCGATGCTTATGTAGGCAATTGGACCAAACAAGTCCATGTGTAGTAGCTCGAGTGGTCTTGTTGTAGTTATGACGTTTTTGGCGGGGTGAGGTGCTCCAACTTGCTTCCCGGCTTGGCATGTGCTACAAAGCCTGTCTTTCTCAAATACAACATCCTTTAAACCTTGGATGTGATCGCCTTTGAGGAGTTTTTGAAGGTTCCTCATACCAACATGCGCTAGCCGTCTATGCCACAGCCAACCCATGTTGGTCTTTGCAATCAAGCATGTGTCAAGTTCAGCTTTGTCCTTGTTGAAGTCAACAAGATAAAGCTTTCCCTTTAACATACCCTTGAATGCAATGGAACCATCACTCCTCCTTGAGACGGTCACACCCTCGTTAGTGAACAAGCAATTATAACCTTTGTCACATAACTGAGATATGGACAGCAGGTTATAATCTAACGATTCAACATGTAAAACATGAGAAAGTGTGTGTTTAGAAGATATTGCAATTTTACCGGTACGGAGCACCTTTCCTTGACTATTATCTCCAAATTAGATGCCCTCGTTTGGGTCCTCATTTTCTTCATATTCCAAGAACATTCTTCTTTCTCCGGTCATATGGTTGGTGCAGCCACTGTCTAGCACCCATTTAGATCCACCGGAGGAATAGGCCTGAAAAAACAAATTATGCTTTGGTTTTAGGTACCCAATCTTGATTGGGTCCTTGGAGGTTAGTTACAATACATTTGGGCACCCACACATGAGACTTAGTGTTCCCATGGCGTGGCCCAACATAATGAGCATAAACCTTGCCAAAATTACTTCTCATTAAGACATACGAGGCATCGAAAGTTTTAAACAGTAACTGTTGTTGTTTATGTACAGGAGTAGTCTGGAAGGCCGGACTTGTCCGGAGGACCGGACTTGTCCGGACACCAACCGGACTAGTCCGGTGATCATGAGTAATTACTGTCTTAATCTTTGACTTTCCAGTTTGAGAGAGTCTTCCCTTTACAAAGGTAATCCTCTCCTTGTTATTCTTATGGCTTCTAGCATGTTGCTTTTCACCATAAGAGTAACCAATGCCATATTTGACATTTGGAGGTCTTTTGACCAAGTATGCACTACATGCATATTTGATCTTCTCCTTGTCAAATATGCCACTTTGGGCAGGATGTTTATCCTTTGTAGAGGTTGGCTTGTCCTTCAAACTGGTGTCAACTTTCTTACATGTACAAGCATGAGCAAACTCAGTTTTAGTGGGTTGAGAAGGTGAGCTTGAAGAGTAAGAAGGTTCACTTAGCTTGAGTGACTCAACTTGCACTTCAAGGATCTTATTAACCTTGATCAGGTCAGCAAGTTAGTCCTTGAGTGTAGCATTTGAGTCAGTTAACTCCAAGCAAGTTTCCTTGCTCGAAGCTAACTCAAGCTCTAGTGATTTGCTTCGTTCCATTTCAAGTTCTAGAAGCTTGTCAAGTTCGACATATTCCTCCTTTTGGGAGATGATCATGTCCTCTTGACGATGTATTAACCTCTTCTTCTCAACAAGTTGATCAAGCAAAAATTTCATTTTTGTGGCTGTTTTCCTATCTAGTCAATAAGCATGTCCTCATTATCACTATTGATTTCATCATCGCTAGAATAGGAATGCACGGAAGGGGGTTTAATGGTTACCTTGCGTTTACCTTCCTTTGCCATAAGGCAAGTGCCCTCTCTCTTCCATACGCCAAGTGTAGGGAAGAGGGTAGACTTCTTGGATGTCTTCTCGATGGCTATGCTAGCCATCTCTTCCTCTTCGGATGATGAGGACTCATCATTTGAGTCCCAATCTTTCCCAATGTGCGCTTGTTCGGCTTGTTTCTTCTTCTTGAAGAATTTCTTGGGTTGAGGCTTGGCTTCTTTGGATAGGGGCTTGAGGGTGGACTTCAAAGCAACCCCTTTCTTCTTTGCCGAGGTGAGGTCAGCAATCTCCTTGACATGCTTTGCTTTTTTTTCCATCATCTCGAAGTTGATGATCTTTCCAAGCAATTCATCTGGAGTCATCCTTTTGTATCCAGGGCTTTCTCTGATCATGGAGCATAGGGTGACGTTGCGAGGCATGAAAGCTCTAACGATGATATTTGCCACCTCGTGGTCATTCCACTTCTTACTTCTGTATGATCTGACCTTGTTGACGAGTGTCTTTAATCGATTGTACATGTCTTGGGGTGACTCGTCTTCTTCAATTGCAAATCTTCCTAACTCGCCTTCAATCATTTCGATTTTTGTTTCACACACATGTCGGTCACCTTCATGTGCAGTTTATAGTGTGTCCCATATCTCCTTAGCAATTTTGAGTCCATCCACCTTGGTGAACTCGTCCCGACTGAGTGAAGAGGTAATTACAGCCGCGGCTTGAGCATTTCGGTGAATAGCCTGCTCTTGGCTTGGTGTGAGCTCTTCGTCATAGTTCGGGATATCTATCCCTGTGCACACAATATTCCATAAACTTGGATTGAGGGAAATTAGATGCATTTTCATATTTTCCCTCCACATTGAGTAATCACTTCCATCGAAGTGTGGGCCTTTTACATGTGAGATAGACAAATAATGATTGTTATTGGAATTGAGACGATCATAGTTAAAAGGATATCGGGAGTAGTCGGTGTGACTACTCCCCTTCTTCTTTTCTTCAATCATCACTTTTCCTTTGGAAAGTGTCTTCTTTCTTAGGAGCGCCTTTAGTACTAGCGTCTCCTCATCGTCATCCTCGAGATCTTGAATGGCTTCGAGGAGCTTCTCCACCTTGAGGTTTTTTTCACCATCAACCTTTTCTTGGTTGTTGCTCTTGTGGGTGTCCTTCATGTCCGACATGATCTTCTTCGAGCGATTAGTCTCTTTCTTGAAGAACCTGCTCTGATACCAATTGAATGTGGCCTAGAGGGGGGGTCAATAGGCCTTTTTGAAATTTTGTCTGAACCTGCAACACTTAACAACCAGTTCAAAACCAGAGATATCGGACTAGTCCGGTAAAGTGCGGACTAGTACGGTGTGTACGGACTAGGTTGATCAAGTTTGATCAATTAATTTGATTTTTCAATGTATGCAGCTGAAATATACAATCAAATAAAGTGTTACAAGGTTATGAACCAGGTTATATCACAATTCAATCTTATATTTTATGATTCAACTTGAAGTAAGCAATAATGATTGAAACCTTAGATTATTGTGAAGAATACGAGTGATGAACACAAAAACAAGACACAAGGATTTATCCCGTGGTTCGGCTCCCACAGAGGCAACCTACGTCCATGTTGAGGAGTCCACAAAAGGACCGGGTCTTCTCCAACCCTACCCTCGTCGGATCGCCACGAAGTCCAATCCTCTTTCACTTATCACAAAGGGGTGAATAACCAAATTCAAAGGGGCCTTCTCACACGTTGAGAGCTCCCTTGGATTACAACACGAAATACCACCAAGAACACACTCAAAGATTACAATGAAATCACGGGAGTGTGTTAGAGAATCAAACCAAGAGCTCAATGTGGTGTTGAACGTGTCTCTCCAATGAACTAGAGTGAATCCTCAAAGGATTGATCTTTGTTGCACTTAATTTCGTGGAGAGATGTGGTTTTTGAGGCTCTTGGGAGGTGTGACGGCGCTAGGGTTCGAGAGTTGTATGAAATATGGTCGTGCACCTCTATTTATATGAGTTTCTAAAAGTGATCGTTAGGGTTCAGAAAGATCGGACTAGTCCGTGGTGGTTACTGGACTAGTCCGGTGTGCTGTGTGTAGCAAACCCTAAGTGTCCCGAAATATCAGACTAGTCCGGCTAGGAGCGGACTTCTCCGATTTCGCTTCTGGAAATCTTCGGACTAGTCCGATAGTCATCGGACTTGTCTGGACATGTGAAACTCTAAGTGTATTGGGTGACAAGTCCGCACTTGGAGGACTTGTCCGATTTAGTTCAGAGGGTTTTTCGGACTAGTCCGTGCAAATATCAGACTTGTCCGATTTGGACCAGAGAGAATATCGGACTAGTCCAGTTGTGATCGGACTTGTCCGATTTTGTGTGACTTGTGAAGTGTTTTGGGGACTAGTCCGCACTGGGAAGGACTAGTCCAATTCTAGTCAGTGAGATATCGGACTAGTCCGATGGATATCGGACTTGTCCGATTTTGTGCAGAGAGGATATCGGACTAGTCCGGTGTCAGTCAGACTAGTCCGGTCCTGTGTAACTTTGTGCAATGTGTGTGTTTAATTGTGATTGAGCTCTTGGGGTGTGTTTCCTTGACACACTCCATACACAATGATCTACTATCCTTCTTCCTTGAGCTCATTCCACTTTGCTCCTCATTCTTCCTTCTTTTTGGCACTTTGCTTATTTTGCTATTAAAAAACATGTGCTCATCTCAACAAAGAGGTTAAGATCCCAATTGCTTGTCATAAATCATCCAAAACCCACAAGGGATTCCTAGATTCACTTCCAATATGTGTTCCTAGGATGTTTAACACACAAACACAAGTGTTTCACAATTGATAAACAGATACAAACCCTGTCTCAAATAATAACGCTAATAATAGTACCTTATTACAAACCAAATAGTCTCAATTACAAGCTCTAATGAAACTGCAGCAGAAAACTAAACACTAATGACTCCAAACTCCACAGGCGGGTTTGACAGTAACATGTGCCTAGTACTCCTCAAAAACCTCCTGGTACTCCACCTAGTCGCCTGCGTCTGGATTTGGTGGGGGAATAACAAGGGTGAGCACATGTCGTACTCAGCAAGTGTGGTAGAGTATGACATGTAGCTTAAACAAGGCATGATAATAAAATGGGCTAATTGCATAAAACTACATTCAAAACAGTTGAAAATGCAATTATATCATGATTAAGTGAGATCCTTCCTAAATAACCCAAATAATCATCAATTCCAACTTTATATAACAAACTTCAGCAATAATATTCCATATTCAACTCGTAACTTCTCATTTATCTCAATTTCATCAATTCCATTTACCAAAGCCAATTAATTAACCAATACCGATTCCCAATTCGATTCCAGCCATTAAACCAAGTTAAAGTCCAAATTCTAATCATGCGAGGGTCCAGGTTGCTCATGACCGGGAGCGCGACTATCATGATAGTTTTAGACACACTCTGCAGAGGTTGTACCACTTTACCCACAAGTTCGTGATTTACAAAGTGATTACTAGCCTATTTAGACCCCACTGAGGTTTCATTGGTGGTGATGTCTCCAGCTGAGCACATCGAACCATGGGCCCCCTCTTGAGCCATTCGGATCCCAGGGTAGTCCCACCATCAACTACAAACCCATTCTGACTACCCCTTCCCCGAGCATTCTTAATTGTCCAAACAGCACTTGCAATTCACTAATTAGTCAGCTAAGCCGCACCCATACTTGGCCCTATGGTGGCACTGTAAATCCCGGATGGTCGCTCCACGAACCAGTCCTTAGATCTAAAGCAAGCAAAACCACCGAAATAGTCCAACCCATTCCACATAACCACCTTGCTTAGATCCCTAGGCACCATGTTGCTAAAGGGTCATTATTACCAATTCTCATCATTCACATGTTCAATAGTTCCCAATTAAGCCATTTGATTATTTCCCAAACCCAATTTAATATTGCGAAGCCAAAGTGCAGAATACCCTTCCCGACTCTCTACATAGTGTTCAAGCGACAAGGGTGATCATACAAAACTAGTAAACTCCTACAATTTGGTTTTCCCATGATATTGACACAAGCATGCAATTTTGCAACCAAAACTTTTTAAGCAGGATCAATATGGTCAAGGACACTTGCCTTGCTCCTGAGCTTGATTTGGATCAAAGGCTTCGTAGTTCTGATTTTGCAGGTCCTCGAAAGCACTCTCTACGACAATTCCTTCTATTTCGAGCGACAAACATGCAAAACACACAGTTCAATCAATTAATGCTCATAAAGTACTCAATATGCCATGATATGCATGATTAGTGCAATTGTGAGGTAAAACTTGTTAATGAGTTGATATTAACATTTACTAACTAGTTCTAATAGTTTTCAACGAGTTTGAACAAGTTTGGAATTGATTTGAGTTGATTTGGAATTAATTCAGCACAGTTCAGATTCAAAGGCCAGACTGGTCCGTTTTCAGGGCCCGACTAGTCCGCCCTGGACAGAATTGGGTTTTTAGGGTTTTCTTGATCTGCGAGAATTGGGGTTGAATTTACATAGAAACTTGGATGTAGAGGGTGTACAACGTGTTTAGAGATCCAAAGATCGAAGTTTGGACATGAGACTTTGGATCATGGAAATTAGGGCTTGATGGAGATGAGTCGATGAAGAACTTGAATGAAGAACATAAATTGTCGAAGAATCAATGGAGATTGATGTTGATTAGCCCTTCTTCGAGTTCCTCTCTTCCTCCCTTCTTCTGGACTTGATCTTGATGACGGCACAATGCGAAAGTGGCAGCAAGGGTTTTCAACTTGATGGAGAGGTGAGGGGTATTGGGTTGTTTAAATAGAGGTGGAGGATTAGGGTTTTGTGGTCGATTCCAAGTGGAATTCGGTAGGGAACATGTAAGGGTCGAGGTGGGGTCCACTTGGGCCCCTTAGAGATTGGGCACGAAGTTCTTGGGCCCAAATTAGGCAATTACCCAAAAACATATCATGGAGAAATAAAAGAATTTGAATTGGTTTCCGAAGGCTGGACTTGTTCGCAAGGGGGACCGGACAAGTCCGTTTGGCAATAGAGGAAAAATCGGACTAGTCCAGTGTAAAAGGCCGGACAAGTCCGTGGTTCAAAGAAAAAGGCTTTCCTAACTGAAATTCTGAATAGAATCGGACAAATCCGCTCGGAATCGGACAAGTCCGGACAACATTAGAGCCATCGACGAACTAGTACGCACATTGTGCCAAACAAGTTTGGACTCTGAGGAAACTTAATTTTTTGAATCAGAAGGGCAATACCGGACTAGTCCGGTTCAAAGGTCGGACAAGTCCGTACTCTAACAGACTGAAATTTCCAGATTAAGCCTAAATTCATTTTAATCTTGTTCCTTTTTACATGGCTTAATATTAAACATGTATGAGGATGTATGCAATGCATTATGCATGAAAATGCGGGTATTACAAACTTACCCCCCTTAAAATGAATCTCGCCCTCGAGATTCGATGTAAAAGGAAAGCGATAGGGAAATTCCTTCTTGAGATCATCTTCTCGCTCCCAAGTTGCTTCGATTTTGTATGATGCTTCTATTGCACTTTGCACCATCAAATCACCTTGTTCCTTGTGACCCTCTCCTTAGTGTCAAAATTTTGACAGGTTGCTCGGCATAGGTCAAATCCTCCTCAAGCTCCAATTCATCAATCGGTACTTGCTCTTCTGGTACCCTCAAGCACGTTTTGAGCTGAGAAACATGAAACACATCATGAACATCCGAAAGATGTGTAGGCATCTCCAGTTTATAAGCTACTTCTCCCCGTTTGTCCAAAATCTTGAATGGTCCAATATAGCGAGGTGCCAACTTGCCTTTGACATTAAACCGCTTGTGACCTCGTATATGTGACACTTTGAGGTATACAAAGTATCCCACCTCAAAGATAGGCTTCTTCGTCTATTATCCGCATAACCCTTTTGTCTTGACTAAGCAGCCCTCAAATTCTCTCGGATGGTCCAAACTTGCTTTTCAGCGTCCAGGATTACATCATGTCCAAATACTTGAGTTTCCCCTGTCTCATTCCAAAATAAGGTTGTTTTACACCTTCTCCCATACAATGCTTCATATGGTGACATCTTCAAGCTTGCTTGATAACTGTTGTTGTAGGAAAATTCAGCATATGGCAGACTTTTGTCCTAACTTCCTCCATACTTTGGTGCACAAGCTCTCAGCATATCCTCCAATTTGTCCTCTCGTATGTCCATCCGTCTGAGGGTGATATGCGGAACTGAAATTTAATTGAGTTCCCATTGATTCGAGCAGCTTCTGCCAGAACCTCGAGGTAAACTAAGAACCTCTATCAGACACTATTTTCTTGGGCACTCCGTGTAAACACACTATTCTTCCCATATATAATTCAGCCAACTTGGATCCACTATAGGTAGCCTTGACAGGAATGAAATGCGCTGATTTCGTCAATCGGTCCACAATAACCCATATTGAGTCAGAACCTGCTAAAGTGTGAGGCAAACCAACTATGAAATCCATACCAACCTCTTCCCACTTCCATTCTGGAATCTTCAATGGTTGTAATAATCCAGCTGGCCTTTGATGTTCATCTTTGACTCGTTGACATACATCACACAATGCCTCATATCCAGCTATGTCCCTTTTCATACCATCCCACCAGTAGCACGTCTTCAGGTCCTTGTACATCTTTGTACAACCAGTATGGATAGAGTAAAGTGAGTCATGTGCCTCCTTTAATATCAGTTCTCGGAGACGCTTCTCATTAGGCACAACAATCCGTTTTCCAAGCCATAGAGTACCTTGGCCATCCTCATCAAATTTGAATTCTCTCCCTTCTTGGGTTCATTCTTTGATTTCCAGGATTTCCTTGTCTTTTGTCTGTCCCTCTTGAGTTTCTTGTTCCAAGGTTGGATTCACTTCCATCGCTCCTATCTCATTTACAAATCCAAGATTCAACCATTCGAACTACTTGCATAGCTCAAGTGGCAACTCTCTGACGGTAAGTTGGTGGCTTGCTCCCTTTCGACTCAAGGCATCAGCCGCTACGTTGGCTTTTCCTGGATGATAATTGATTCATGCATCATAGTCCTTGATGATCTCCAACCATCTTCGTTGCCTCAATTTTAGATCCGTCTGAGTGAATATGTACTTGAGACTCTTATGATCCGTATAAATCTCACATTTATGACCAAGAACGTAATGTCTCCAAATCTTCAATGCATGCACTACGGCTGCAAGTTAGAAATCATGTGTAGGATATTTCTGCTCATGTTTCTTCAACTGCCTGGATGCATAAGCTACTACTCAACCTTCTTGCATCAATACACATCCAAGTCCTTGTCTTGAACTATCACAATAGATGTCGAAGCTCGTGCTCACATCTGGCAATACCAACACAGGTGTTGTTGTTAACCTTTTCTTTAGCTCTTCAATGCTGTCTTGACAAGCTTGAGTCCACTTGAAAGGCTTCTCCTTCATTAACAGTTCATCCATGGGCTTCGCTATCTTGGAAAAGTCCTTGATGAACCGACGGTAATATCCAGCCATTCCAAGAAAACTCCCTATTTCCTTAACATTCTGCGGTTGTTCCCACTTCAACACATCTCTAACCTTCCCTGGGTCTACTGACACTCCTCCTCCAGATATGATATGGCCTAAGAAAATATCTCCCTCTACCAAAATTGGCACTTGTTGAACTTGGCATACAACTGATGCTCTCGCAATTTCTGCAATGTCAGCCTTAAATGCTTTTCATGCTCTTCTTCACTTTTTGAGTAGATCATGATGTTGTCGATGAACACTACCATGAACTTATCCAAGTACTCCATGAAAACCTTGTTCATAAGATACATGAAGTATGTGGGTGCATTAGTCAATCCAAATGACATGACTGTGTACTCATAGGATCCATACCGTGTCCTGAAAGCTGTTTTGGGTATGTCTGATGGTCTAATATTCATTTGGAAATATCCTGACTGAAGATCAATCTTAGAGAATATTTTGGCTTCCTTCAGCTGGTCGAATAGATCTTCAATACGGGGCGGTGCATACTTATTCTTGATCATCACCTCGTCGAGAGAGCGGTAATCTACACACATTCTTTGGGATCCATCCTTCTTATCCACGAAGAGCATTGGGGCTCCCCATGGCAATGAGCTTGGGCATATAAAACCCTTCTCTAACTGCTCTTGAATTTGCTTCTTGAGCTCTGCTAATTCCTTAGGAGGCATCCTATATGGCCTCTTTGCTATAGGTGCAGTTCCTGTTATTAAATCAATGACGAACTCAATGTCACGATAAGGCAGCATACCTGGCAATTCCTCCGGAAATACATCTGGATACTCTTGAACAATCAGAATTTCCTCCAATGTTACTCCTTCTGCATGATTCACAGTTGCTTTCTCGGTCGTTGGCTGAACTTCCTTGAACTCTATTCTAACTCCTCCTTCATTTGTCAATTGGACTATCTGAGTAGCACACTGAATTACTCTGTTATGCTTCCTAGCCAATCCATTCCAAGTATAATGTCCAAGCCTTGCGAGTTCAGGACTATGAGGTTGGCAACGAATTATACCCCCCTTATGGAAATACTTACTTTTGGACATACTATATTTGTCCTCATTTCTCCTCCAGGATATTTAACCAATAAAGTAAACTTCAGGTATGATATGGGCATGTTATGCTTTGCAACATACTTTGATGAGATGAATGAATGTGATGCTCCAGAATCAAACAGTATAGTCGCGGGGTTGGAGTTTGCAAGAAACATACCAACCACAACATCTTCCGCATGCTGGACTTCTTCTGCAGAAACATGGTTCGCCTTGCCACGAGCGAAATTATGTGGTCCACGGTTGCCTTCAGTTGCTCCTCCATTAGGCCTTGGATTCTACCTTGGAACATTGTTCATCTAACCCTGTCCTGATCTTGGGCATTGATTAGCGAAATGTCCTGTTTGACCACAAGCATACCAAGTGTTTCCACCAGTGGCGCCAACGAAGTTAGGGCGAGGCTGGTTCTGAGCATAGGCAAGCACATTTGGGCGTGGCACAAGCTGCATGGGTAAGCGAGGTGCTTGCATAGGCGGGTGTTGCTGCATTGGCTGTTGCGGTCGTGGTGGATAAGCAGGGCGGTACGCAGCAGCAGACGGGTTGTAGTATAGTGCAGCAGGTGGTGCATAGCGAGGGCGACCATTGCTCCCTTGCGGCTATCCTTGATATGGCATCTTCCTCTTGTGGTCTAGCTCCATCCCCCGAATCTTGTTCTAAATCACAATAGCCTTGTCAACCAGCTTCTGAAAGTTTGCATACTCAGTATTGAGTAACTGAACTTGAATTTCATTGTTGAGACCCCTCATGAACAGATATTGCTTCCTGCTATCAATGTTGATGTCCTCTGGAGCATATCGAGACAGTTGTGTGAATTTATTAAGGTATTCACTCACGTTCATCCTTCCTTGTCTGAGGTTTTCAAATTCTTGCCTTCTCAGGATCATGACTCCCTCTGGCATATAGTGAGAATAGAACTTCTCCTTGAATTCAGCCCAGGTGATCCTCTCTTGATTTTCATGGGCATTGCATAGAGATTCCCACCAATCTGCAGCAGCTCCCATCAACTGGTGTGAGGCAAAAAGAACCTTCTCTCTGTCGCTGCACTGGACAATAGCAAGTTTCTTCTCAACGGACTTCAGCCAATCATCAGCTTCCATTGGATCTATGGCTTGATCAAAGGTAGGCGGCCTGGTCCTCATAAGCTCTTTCAACAAGTTGTGATGTGGGCGGGGGTGGTGGTGGTGGCGGCATTTGGGTCTTATTGTTGTTGCCAGCTTGCAGCTGTCCCATTGTTTGTATCATGGTCTGCATGAGCTGGTTCTGCATAGCCAATAGCTTCTCAAGGTTGATAGCTCCCTGGGCAGGTCCCTGGTTGTTCTGAGGTGCCTCATTGCTCTCCTCACCATTGGCATTCCTCTGGTTACGATTCCTCGGCATCTGTTGGTGAAAGAATAGTAGATACAAAATAATTTAGAATTTGAAAAGAAACGCCCCAACTATATGCATCATGGTATATGTAACTAACAACTCCTTTATTGATACTAAAAGCCCTACTAGAGGATGTGGACAAGGATCCCACAACTCTCTACTATTTGTGGATGTGGACAAAACGCTAGCCGTCCCATAACTTGCACAAGGCACACAAGCACAAGAACACCAAGAAAAATTCAGCACACCACACTAAACATGACTAAGACGATCTAAGCACTTTTCTAACTCCTAGATAGGAGACCTAGACTAAATTGTGTGAGCCGTGGCTGTCCTGGCCGTGAGGCGGCGAAGGCGACGGCGGCAGCGAGGCATACATGGGCGCGCACCAGGGTGAGGTTGTCGTCCATGTAGGTGCCGGAGAGGTAGCTACACCATTGATCTCCATGGTGCCACGAACTTCCTCTTGCTTCTCCATGATTAACAGCTTCTTACGAAGGTAACGGATCCTTTCCATAGCATCAGCATAGCGATTTTTCAAATTCACGAATACATCTTGAGATCTTTCAATAGCACGAGAACTGACTTGATCTCCATCATGAGGCCTTAAGATCTCCCTTGTCCCCTTCTTGTGTTGCGCGTGCATCGCAAAGCTAGTACCTCCAATCTTCTCCCGATAGATGTGGCACAATCTAGTAAGTGCATCCCAAGCGACATCATCAATAGCTTGCTCCCTGGTGGCCCTCCATGTGGATGCAAAGTTTCGGGTGACCACCTCATCTCTTGCCAGAATAGTAACTTGAGATCTCCATTCTTCACGTCCATGGTGAGGAATCCTCTTGACATAGTACTCCGGGTGCATCTTGCATAGATCAAGGAACTCCTTCAATTGCTTAGCTACAAATCCTCCATTAGTGCCATCAGAACAGAATTCTTGAGCCTCACGGTAAACTATGCATTTGTCCTCCTTCCTGCATTCCCTTGGGCTTCAGGTACTTCTTCTGGTGCAGCAAGGTCCTCCTCTTGTGGTTCCTCTGCATCTTGGGCTTCATCTTCACTCTCCTCACTTTCATAGATTTCTACCATCTCTAGATCTCCCTCTTCCTCATCATCATAGGACTCCACCATTTCAGGGTCTTCCTCTGTCGCGTTGGAGTGTTCATGCTCAACTTCTTTTGTGGGAGAATTCACTTCTTCCTCCTCTTGGGTTGTTCCCATCCTTGGCTCCTTGCGAGGTCTAAGCTTGCTTCCAAGTGGTGGCAAACGAGCTCTCTTGCGGGCTGTCATTTTGGTGTGATCCATCTACAAGATAACATGAGAAAAATAGAGAAAATACAAATATCAGTTCTGAAATTGAAGCAGCCATAAATTTGGATGAGAGGATGTGCATTTGCTCAAAAAGATGCAAAACGGCAAAAATTGCAGCAGCAGCAGCAAAAACGCAGTTTTTCCCCACATTATATAGCTGGTGGGAGGCAAAATAGTGCAAAATAGGCTAATTTTGAATAGGAAAGAAGTCCTAAGCGATTTGTGATATCCATTCCAACTAGGCATCCGTCCAATGGTCAAACCTCGCTCTGATACCAATTTGTCACACCCGGTTCCGAAAATGAACCAAACGTAATGCATATGTGTGTCCAGGATGTTTAACACACATACACAAGTGTTTCACAATTGATAAATAGATACAAACCATGTCTCAAATAATAATTCTAATAATAGTACCTTATTACAAACCAAATAGTCTTGATTACATGCTCTAATGAAACTGCAGTGGAAAACTAAACACTAATGACTACAAAATCCACAGGCAGGTTTCACGGTAACACGCACCTAGTACTCCTCAAAAACCTCCTGGTACTCCATCTGGTCGCCTGCGTCTGGATTTAGTGGGGGAATAGCAAGGGTGAGCACATGTCGTACTCAGCAAGTGTGGGAAAGTATAACATGTAGCTTAAACAAGGCATGATAATAACATGGGCTAATTGCATAAAAGTACATTCAAAACAGTTGAAATGCAATTATATAATGATTAAGTGATGTCCTTCCCAAATAACCCAAATAATCATCAATTGAAACTTTAAATAACCAACTTCAGCAATAATATTCCATATCCAACTCTTAACTGCTCATTTGTCTCAATTTCATCGATTCCATGTACCAAAGCCAATTAATTAACCAATACCGATTCCCAATTCGATTCCAGCCATTAAACCAAGTTAAAGTCCAAATTCTAATCATGTGAGGGTCCACGTTGCTCATGACAGGGAGCACAGCTATCACGATAGTTTTAGACACACTCTGGAAGGGTTCTACCACTTTACCCACAAGTTTGTGATTTTATCACCTTTCGATGACTAAGAAATCTCAATTATGTTTTCTCACACTTCCTTAGGTGTGTGGCCAAGAGATCACAAAATAGCCTTTACAAAGTGATTACGGGCCTATTTAGACCCAACTGAGGTTTCGCCGGTGGTGATGTCTCCAGTTGAGCACATCCAACCAAGGGCCCCCTCTTGAGCCATTCAGATCCCACGGTAGTCCCACCATCAACTACAAACCCATTTCGACTACCCCTTCCCCAAGCATTCTTAATGGTCCAAACAGCACTGTCAATTCACTAATTAGTCAGCTAAGCCGCACCCATACTTGGCCCTGTGGTGGCACTATAAATCCTGGACGGTAGCTCCACCAACCTGTCCATAGATCTAAAACAAGCAAAACCACCGAAATAGTCCAACCCATTCCACATAACCACCTTTCTTAGATCCCAAGGCACCATGTTGCTAAAGGGTCATTATTACCAATTCTCATCATTCACATGTTGAATAGTTCACAATTAAGCCATTTGATTGTTCCCAAACCCAATTTAGTATTGCAAAACAAAAGTGCAAAATACCCTTCCTGACTCTCTACATAGTGTTCAAGCGACAAGGGTGGTCATACAAAACTAGTAAACTCCTACAATTGGGTTTTCCCATCATATTGACACAAGCATGCAATTTTGCAACCAAAACCTTTAAAAAAGGATCAATATGGTCAAGGACACTTGCCTTGCTCTTGAGCTTGATTTGGATCAAAGGCTTTGTAGTTCTGATTCTATAGGTCCTCGAAAGCACTCTCTACGACAACACCTTCTATTCCAAGCGACAAATATTCAAAACACACAGTTCAATCAATTAATGCTCATATAGTACTCAATATGCCATGATATGCATGATTAATGCAATTGTGAGGTAAAACATGTTAATGATTGCTATTACGTTTACTAACTAGTTCTAATAGTTTTCAATGAGTTGGAACGAGTTTGGAAATGATTTGAGTTGATTTGGAATTAATTCAGAACAGTTCAGATTCAGAGGTCGGACTAGTCCGCCGTGCACAGAATTGGATTTTTAGGGTTTTCTTGATCTGTGAGAATTGGGGTTGAATTTACATGGAAACTTGGATGTAGAGGGTGTACCACGTGTTTAGAGATCCAAAGATCAAATTTTGGACGTGAGACTTTGGATCTTGGCAATTAGGGCTTGATGGAGATGAGTTGATGAAGAACTTGAATGAAGAACGTCAATTGTAGAAAAATCAATGGAGGTTGATCTTGATTAGCCCTTCTTCGAGTTCCTCTCTTCCTCCTTGCTTCTGGATTTGATCTTGATGACAACACAGTGTGAAAGTGGCAGCAAGGGTTTTCAACTTGATGGAGAGGTGAGGGGTATTGGGTTGTTTATATAGAGGTGGAGGATTAGGGTTTTGGGGTGTATTCCAAAAGGAATTCGGTAGGGAACATGTAAGGGCCGAGGTGGGGTCCACTTGGGCCCCTCTGAGGTTTGGCACGAAGTTATTGGGCCCAAATTAGGCAATTACCCAAAAACAAATTGTGGAGAAATAAAAGAATCTGAATTGGTTTTGGAAGGCTAGACTAGTCCACAAGGGGGACCTAACAAGTCCGTTTGGCAACAGAGGAAAATCGGACTAGTTCGGTGTAAAAGGCTGGACAAGTCCGGGGTTCACGGAAAAAGGCTTTCCGAACAGAAATTCTAGATACAATCGGACAAATCTGCTCGGAATCGGACAAGTCCGGACAACATCAGAACCATCAACGGACTAGTCCGCACATTGTGCCAGACAAGTCCAGACTCTGAAGAAACTGAATCTTCTGAATCTGAAGGGCAATATTGGACTAGTCCGGTTCAGAGGCCGGACAATTCCGTACTCTGACAGACTAAAATTTCCAGATTAAGCCTAAATTCATTTTAATTTTGTTCCTTTTTACATGGCTTAATATTAAACATGTATGAGGATGTATGCAATGCATTATGCATGAAAATGCGGGTGTTACAGGCGATCGCATCTGAGGTTTAAAGGATGTTTTTTTTTGAGAAAGACAGACCTTGTAGAGCGTGCCAAGCCAGGAAGTAAGTAGGAGCACCCCATCCCGCGAATAATGTAATGACTACAACAAGACCGCTTGAGCTCCTCCACATAAATCTATTCAGTCCAATTGCTTACATAAGCATTGGCAGTAATAAATATGTTTAGTCATTGTTGATGATTTTTCATGCTTCACGTGGATTTTCTTTTTGCATGATAATACAGAAACTCAAGGAACCCTCAAGAAGTTCATCAAGCATGCCCAAAATGAATTCTCGCTGAAGATCAAGAACATAAGAAGTGATAATGAGACAGAATTCAAGAATACTCAAGTTGAGGAGTATCTAGATGAGGAATCAATAAAGCATGAATTTTCAGTACCATACTCTCCTCAACAAAAAAGAGTAGCCGAAAGGAAGAATCGAACACTCATTGAGATGGCGAGGACAATGCTCGATGAGTACAAGACTTCTGACACGTTTTGGGCTGAAGCGGTTAACACCGCTTGCCATGACATAAACCGACTATATCTTCATTGATTGTTCAAGAAAACTTCATATGAACTACTCACAGGTAACAAGCCAAATATTTCATATTTTCGAGTCTTTTATTCAAAATGCTATATTTTAAACAAGAAGCCTAGGGATTCGAAGTTCGCTTCGAAGTCCGATGAAGGTTTCTTACTTGGCTATGATTTGAACTCCTACGCCTATCGTGTCTTCAACAAGGCCTCCAGACATGTTGAAATAGAACGTGATGTAGTGTTCGATGAAACTAACAGCTCTCAAGAAGAGCAAGTTGATCAATGTGTGCTAGATCAAGAAGAAGCTCCATGTCAAGCATTGAGAAGAATGGTGTTGGGCAATGTTCGACCACATGTACCACATCCAAATGCGAATGAAGAAGATGAACCACAAATGGAGGAAAATGATCAAGAGGGAGCTTCCACACAAGATCAACCTCAAGAAGATCAAGGTGATCAAAACAGCAATGAGGGCAACCATCCAGGGGGAGAAGAAGATGATAATCATGAAGATTCACGACCACAAGTACCACATCCAAGAGTACACCAAAGCATCCAAAAAGATCACACCATCGACAACATAATCGGTGACATCCAAAAAGGAGTAATAACTCGATCTCGCATAGCTAATTTTTGTGAACACTATTCTTTTGTATCCTCTTTGGAACCATATAGGGTTGAAGATGCATTAAAAGATCAGGATTGGGTGATGGAGATGCAAGAAGAATTGAACACTTTCAAAAGGAACAAAGTGTGGGAGCTTGTTGAAAGACCCAAGTCCAATGTCGTCGGCACTAAATGGGTCTTCCGTAACAAGCAAGACGAACATGTAATGGTAACAAGGCACAAGGCACGACTTGGGGCCAAAGGGTATTCACAAGTCAAAGGCTTAGATTTTGACGAGACTTTTGCTCCTGTAGCTACGTTTGAATCGATTCGTATATTACTTGCATATGCTACTCACCATGATTTCAAGCTTTATCAAATAGGCGTGAAAAGCGCCTTCCTCAACGGACCGATCAAGGAGAATGTGTACGTGGAGCAACCACCCGGTTTTGAAGATCAAGAGTACCCCGACCATGTGTACAAACTGCGTAAGGCTCTCTATGGCCTCAAACAAGCTCCTAGAGCTTGGTATGAATGCCTTAGAGATTTTTTGGTTGAAAATGGCTTCAAAATTGGTAAAGCTGATTACACTTTGTTTACCAAACACATTGATGATGATCTCTTAATTTGCCAAATCTATGTTGACTACATCATATTTGGTTCAACTACCAAATCTTTTTGTCAAGAATTTTGTAAGATTATGACAGGCAGATTCGAGATGTCCATGATGTGAGAGTTGAGATACTTTTTTGGGTTCCAATTGAAGCAACAAAAGGAAGGGGCGTTCATAAGCCAAACAAAGTACACTCAAGACATTCTCAAGAAGTTTGGAATGGACAAAGTGAAACCCATAAAGACTCCCATGGCAACAATGGACACTTGGATCTCAATTAAGGCGGACCAAACGTGGATCAAAAGGTATATCGTTCCATGATTGGCTCTTTACTATATTTATGTGCATCTAGGCCAGATATTATGTTGAGTGTATGTTTGTGTGCAAGGTTTCAAGCCAATCCTAAGGAATGTCATTTGACAACCGTTAAAAGGATCTTGAGATATTTAGTTCATATACCCAACCTAGGCCTTTGGTATCCCAAAAGTTCAAATTTCAAGCTCGTTGGATACTCTGATGCATATTATGCCGGATGCAAGGTAGATAGAAAAAGTACCTCCGGTACTTGCCAATTCCTAGGAAGATCCCTAGTTTCTTGGTCCTCCAAGAAACAAAATTCAATTGCCTTATCCATGGCCAAAGCGGAGTATGTTGCAGCCGGGAGTTGTTGTGCACAACGCCATTGGATGCAACAAACTATAAGGGACTACGGTTACAATATGAATTGTATTCCACTCCTTTATGATAATGAAAGTGCAATTAAAATTGCCCATAACCTTGTTGAGCACTCTAGAACCAAACACAGACATCCGACGTCACTTTTTGAGAGATCACTCAATGAAAGGAGACATATCCATTTCCCATGTCAACACTGAAAAACAACTAGCCAATATCTTCGGCTAGTTGATGAAGAACGCTTCTGTGAGCTCCGAAATGAACAAAATATCCTTGATGCTCGGAACATGGCTTGAAAACTTGCATACCTGTATGCCATCTTCAAAATCATGTTGATTGTATTGAAAAGTCATCTCTCTCTATTTTTTTCCAAAAAAACTATGTTAATTACTTGATCTTGATGAATTATGGTCATAGCTTGATTGTTGTATGTTTACTGATCATATTCATCAAGATTATTTGTGTGTGTTTGCCCCCTATATCTGTTTAGGCACCCTCGGATATATATATGAATGGTTTTATATCTTTTTGTCCGGGTGACCACAGACTAGTCCGTGGTTACCCCGGACTAGTCCGCACATTGCAGACTAGTCCGTGGAGTGTCTGCTAGTCTGGACTAGTCCGGTTCGACCACAGACTAGTCCGAAATTTCGACTCCATAACCCCTAGGGCCGGCGCAGACCTAATCTTCTTCTACCTCACAACTTCTCTCACGTTCTCTCTTCTCACTCAAGTGCTCCCAAGGCAATTTTGTGAGTTCTCCATCAAATCCACTCAAGTCTCCATGGGAATCGATCTCCACTGAAAGGCGATCGAATACCTCGGACTAGTCTGCATCAAGAACTTCTTCAACACCACGAATCAAGGGATTTGGTAAATTTCTCTCCAAACCCTAGAACCTTCGATTTTTCTTGTTCTTGCTCCAATAGCTTAATACTTCTGGCCGATACATGCTCTATTGATGTATTCCATTTCCCCTAGATCACTTTTTCATTGAGTAGCCTAAAGTTTCATTGAGTTAGGTTTTGAACAGCCACACAACGAACTAGTCCGTTCTCAGGGCGGAGAAGTCTGGTACTCCAGACTAGTTTGTCCCTGAACAACAGACAAGTCCAGTATGGCCTGATCAAAACTCTATCTTATATCAATTCAATGCAATTCCTTACCATCCTTGCTTATCCATATTCTTTATATCTTTCTTGTCAGAATCATGTTGAACTCAAATGAGGATATCTCTGACTTCAAGGCCAAATTGGATCAAGAGACATTATCTCATGCCTCGGTGGTCCAAACCAAGAAAAGGAAAGACCGTGTTGTTGATTCCTCGCCCACTCCACCTAGGTGCGACGAAAGGTTACGGCTAAGAAACCAGCTTCCAGAGGGAAAGATGTGGTTGGTCCTAGCTCGGCGGCTCCACGCCAAACCAAGGCAAAGGAAAGGGGCTTGCCTCTGGCCCGATTGGTCCCTTGACGATGATAGCTCCAGGACAAGGGAATAGGAACCCCTCAGAAGAGAAGTTCAATAGAAAAAGGAAGTTACGTGGCATGGAAGCTTAGGAAGATTGATGCCTATAGCAGTGGGAAAAAGGCAGCTGACCCGAGATTTTGGAGTCACTTCCACTCAGACTACTACAGAACCGTGTACCTCCAAATGAAGACTCCAGTGGTCCGCAACCAATGGATTGACTGGACCCATTTTGAAAGGAAGAGTTGTGATGCCTTTGAAGAGGTGATACAGGCTGCAGAGAGACACGGTCTCAAGGACTTGTTTTCTTTCAGATACAACTGGAATGATGAAGTCATTGCTCTATTCTTTGCAACTTTCTATTTTTTCCAGCGATGAAGAAGAGAAAGTGACTTGGAGGACACATGGATCCAAGAACATAGTTACTTATGCTGAGTTTGCCAGGCTGCTACACCTTGAGGACACTGGCAGCAATGAGATTTTGATTCACAATCTTGGTGTTTTGGAGAGGACTAGATGGATTTTCTTTATGATACTCGCCTCAAATACAATCCTCCCCTAACCAAGAATATGAAGCCCTTCTTCATTGTTCTCAATAGAGTGCTCCGAAAGATAATTGCTCCAAAGGATGGAGATGTCGGGAGTGTCCAAGGTTACTTGAGAACCTTGATGAAAGTGACTAGCAGAAGAAGGAAGTTTGATATCTTCGATTACATCTGGAATGACATGGTGAACATCTCCTGCACACCAAATCGCTCCTGTGGCTATGCACCATACTTGATGTTCATGATTGAAAAAGTCACGGGAATTGAGTTTGTGAAGGATGTGGAGCATACTGCTCTAAGGCCTTAGAAGCCTCCTCAAGCCTCTCTCCCAGATGCTCCCTCACCTACCTCAAGTGAGGAATACCCGGAGAGAGCTCAAGAAGATACAAGGACTTCCTCTGGCACTAGGGCCCCTCCATCTCGCAAAGGGTCCGCTAGTGGGATCATGAAGTATTTGGCTGCTATCTGGGGCTCTTGCCGCAAAACTGAGGTGAAGGTTCATAAGATGAAAAAGGCAAGAAAAGAGCAAATGTGATACATGAAGGACAATGTCAAAGCCATTTGTCAAAAACTGGAAATTTAGCCTATTGGGTCTCCAGTTATCTCAGAGGACTCCACTTCTGACTTCTCGGAGCTTCCACCTCTCTCTCTCCTTTCGAGCTTCCATACATAGGCCTTTGGGGCACGACGAGTGGTTCTTCTCATCCTCCTTCTCAGCCTGATGAAGAAGGTGAAGAAAGGACCAACAACGCTAATGAAGGCGGCAACGATGAGTAGATACCTCCTTCTCTTCCTTTTTGGTGCCTTGATGCCAAAGGGGGAGAGATTGAGGGGGGGTCTTAGGTTGTAGCATTAGTTTGAGAGGAAGAGCTCTATTTCTCTTTTGTATTTTTGTTGCTACTCTATCATGCTCTTAATCTTGTAAAACATTTAATTATACTCTCTCATGCTTTTGGACATGTGTTGTAAAATGATGACTATGTTATGCTTATGATCAATGGTTTATGTTTAAAACTTCTATATATGCTTGATATTCTTGATGTTGTTATGATTATGCTTTTATTTTATTCACTTCAGGATTATTACTCACACACACATAGTTTTGCACCCCACCATTAAGAGTGTGCCGATGAATGTTAATTCAACTTTTACCATTGTTCTCAAAATTCATATGTGCACACTTTATGAAAATCTGAATTTTTCATCATATTTGTGTAATATCAATTGGTTTCCATCAATCACCAAAAAGGGGGAGATTGAAAGTGCATCTAGGCATCCCTTGTGGGTTTTGGTTGATTAATGACAAACAAATTAGATCCTAACAAAACTGTTGAGATGAGCGCAGATTTTAAAGAAATGAGGAAGAAAGTACAAAAAGGAAGGAGAATGAGGATCTAAAGGGAAAAGAGCTCAAGAGCTGAAAAGATTAGATTATTTTGTATGAATTGTGTTGGAGAAACACACCCCAAGAGCTCAAGTGAAATATATTACACCCACTGCACAAAAATCAGCATGTGCGGACTAGTACGATATCTCTCTAACTAAAAACAGACAAGTCCTTCCCCGGTGCGGACTTGTCCGCAGTCCTTCGCATTTGGACAACACCGGACAAGTCCGATGTCAACCAGACTAGTCCGATAATCCTCTGATTAAAATCAGACAAGTACTCCAAGTCCAGACTTGTCCTTAGCCCTACAGTTTTTCACTACACCGAACAAGACCGATATCCACCGGACTAGTCCGAAAACTCTCTGACTAAAATAAGGCAAGTCCCTCCAAGTGTGTATTTGTCCTTAGTCGTACACGGTGTTCACCATACCGGACTAGTCCGAAAAGTTTCTGACTAAGATCGGACTAGTCTGCACCTCAACATACTAGTCTGGTATCTATCAACACTTAGGGTTTCTCGCACACACGCATACCGGACTAGTCCGGTGTCCACCATGGACTAGTCCGGACATTGCAAAGCCTAACAGTAACTTTTAGAAACCCTAGTATAAATAGAGGTGTACGGCCACACAACTAATACTCTCGACTCCTTGCGCCATCACACCTTCCAAGAGCCCAAAATTAACTTCTCTCCACACATTTTAAGCCTAAAAAGATCAAATCTTTGAGGATTAGCAATTGAACAAAGGAGAGACTTGTTCTACACATCTTGAGCTCTTGGGTTTGATCTCTCGCACAATCTAATTGTTTTATTGTATATATTTTGAGTGTGTTTGGTGGTGTTCATCGCTGTAATCTTTAGGGAGCCCTCAACGTGTGAGAAAGCCCCCTTGAATGAGTTATTTGCCCCTTCGTGGTTAGTGAAAGAGAATCGGCCTCCGTGGCGATTCGACGAGGGAAGGGTTGGTTAAGACTGGGTCCTCTGTGGACTAGTCAACGGGGATGTAGATTTCCTTCTTGGAATCGAACCTTGGGATAAAATCTTGTCTCGTGCATCTTTGTTCTATAATTAATCATATTCTAGGGTTTGCTTAAACTTGTGTAACTCACGTTGAAATATCGTAATTAAAGTTGACCTTTGCAATACATTGTTTCATTACTGTAATACATCTAAGTTGTCAATTACATTCCACTGCATAGAGTACTAGAGGTGAAATTAACGATCAATATTGATCTTTCGAATCCGCATACAACGGACTAGTCCACACCATACCGGACTAGTCCGGCCTTCCCTGTATTTGATCGATCTGTTAAGTATTTCAAGGATCGACAAAGATTCAAATAGCCTATTCACCCCCCCCCCCCCCTCTAGGCTACATTCAGAAAGTACTAAGCAATTCTCTCCATAAGTGTAAAACAAGTTTGAAACATTGCAAATGAAAAACATAGCAGCCACACAATTATTTCAGCACATAAAAAGATCGTACAATACAAAACAGCAGCTATGCATTGTACAATAAAAGTTCGGATAGTGCAAAGTATGTTTCTCAAGTATATTCAAAAAATTGTGTGTAAACCTTCACTTTTATTTAAAATGCCAATGTATTCAGCACACATAGGTCTCACAATCTCCCCCTTGATGAACACGTTGACAACACCACATAAGATTCGAACATTGTCTTATTCACATGAAAAGTTTTGAAAACAATTTTCTCCACCTTTTAAAAATCAAAAATTAATGAGAAAGAATTTTCAAAAAAAAATATTTCTCCCCCTTTGACAATGTATTCAACAAGGTTCAAAAGAGAAATTTTAATAGTTATGAGCATATTATAACATATACATATAAAACAAAGTCATCCAAGTCATACTATCAAGTAACTTACACTATCACACCAATGATATACATAAAGTAGTGTAAGCCATGCTAGAGATCAAGTGAATTTTCAACTTAAGCAAGAAATGATCTCACAGACTTAACTATTTCAAAACTTGAGAGCATGACACTTGTTGCTACATTTTTAATATTTTTCAGAGCACAAATTTAGATCATATGACATTTGCAACCGATTATATGCCGCATCTGACTTATTCTAACCAACCAAACCAAGCCTATGGCAGTTGACAATCAGAAGCTTAAGGACATGGTTTTAGTCTTACACAACTTCTTCCAAGTTCATATCTAAGTGCAATCATATGCCATCTCAAAAGAAGAAGTGTGATGCATGCATATTCTCTTGATCTTTTCTCATTTTTATTTGATCATAAAAGCTCAACATGTGGATAGTTGATTGATTAATTTTTCATTATTAAAGCAATTGTGAGCATGCAACAAGTTCAAAATGGCGAGTAAGTTCGATCATGACCAGATTTAGTGTAAGTAATTATTTCAATTACTAGTCATGAGAAAAACTACAAAATGTATAACACGAGTAATGTAGTACGAACTTTCAGCATGTAAAAAGAATCACAAAGTCATATATGTATGAAATACTTATGCTCATATTATTTTAAATTCAGATTCACACATAGACTTCCTGAGTTTCAAAAAAAAAACTCCCCCTCAATTTAAGCCATGAGGATGCATAACCCCGATTTCACTACGAATGAAACAAAAATGAGTGAAATCCAAAGGTTTTAAAAAAAGTGTTAGTCAATTGTTGTTCGGTATCTATATGGTAAAGTACAATGTTTCTTTTTTCAACATTATCACGGAGAAAGTGATACCTAATACAATGTGCTTTGTTCTCGAATGTTGCACGGGATTTTTAGCAATGCAAATGGCACTAGTTATCACAAAACAGTGGAACGCTATCTAGATCAACCCCATAGTACTTAAGTGTTTGAACAATCAAAAGAATTAGTGAGCAAGCGCTAGCAGCAGCTACATATTCAGATTTGGCCGTGAATTGTGCAACTGAATTTTGTTTTTCTAGAGGACCAAGAAACAAGTGAATTACCAAGAAAATGACAAGCACCGGATGTACTTTTACTATCAATCCTACAACCCACAAAATCAGCATCCGAAAAAGCTTTCAAAGTAACAGTTGAGTAAGAAGAAAGAAAAATGTCAAATTCTTGAGTTCTGTCGGTGGTTTGGATCCGGCAGATCTCCCGACACTACTAAAGTGTCAGAGGAGTTTGAGGTTCGGTATGAGCACGCGGAGATTCAAGAAGGTGAATTGTAAATGACACAGTAGACACAGAGATTTACGTGGTTCGGGCCGCCTGAGCGTAATACCCTACTCCATGGGATGTGTTGGTGTTGTATTGGTTGTCTGAGCTCAAAGTGAGTTTAGAGTGTAGAGTGAGCGTATAGTGTATGGAGCGTGTATCGGACGTTGTCGGCCTGTCCTTTTATAGTACAAGGGCAGGCCGTTACAAGTTAGCCTGGCCCGACATGTGGCCCCGGCGGTTACTGTTATTGATACACATTCAACATGTTTAATTGCCCTTAATGACCGAGTTATGGGCTTTGACAGCACCATTACTGGTAATTAAGGTCGTCTGATCGTGTGTCATTAATATGGTACTAATGACACTTAATCGGGTCTTGAAGTCCTTGATTCCCCTTCGAAGATCCGGAGCCGTTGTGGAGTCTTCCGGAGGCTAGAGGCTGAAGATCCGACGGTTGGACACATGGCAGCTCCGGAGCATACTGTGGGAAACAGATAGCTCCGGAGCTACCTGACATGTGTCAGTTCCGGAGCTTCCCTCGGTCTGGGGTTAGGTCCGGGGGTGCCATTTCGGTACATAGCCCGGAGCTTCCCCCTTGTGGGTGGTAGCTCCGGTTTGATAGTACATGTGGTGACCCTGGGACTAACCATGTTGGGGAAGTGGGTCCGGTTATGTCTGACATGTGGGCCTCCGAAGGTCTTCAAATCAAGTAGATGACTTTCCCTAGAGATCTTTGTAATCTCAAGGGGTGTACAGTTCCCAGGGTACCGACAGTGGCCCCCTGGGCCCACCTTTGGGGAAGACCCCTTGGGTGAAGTCATTCCGCCAGAGGTGGGTCCATCCTCGTGACTTTTGAACTGAGTCTTCAAAGGTCTTCGGATGTGCCGTTGGCGATGGTTTGGAGTTAAATCCTCGCCGCGTGGCGTATCCCGTGTGCGGCGATGAGATCTTTGGCATGCGGATCTCACGCAATTGAAGGTCGCCGGTTCCCAATACGAAAATCGTATCGGTTCTGCGCGCCTTGTCAGGCCGCCGCCTTCGGGCTTCCCGCCTAATGATGACAACCGTTCGTCTGGGTAAGAACCTCGACTTGATCGTCGGAGTGGTCCCGGGCCCTCTTGTCATCGGCAGGGTAGGATTTTTGAGTAGTATTTTTGACTTCCTTGTGGTTTCCATCCAAGCGTTGCGAGGGCTTACTTAAGAAGGAAGGCGCGCACCATCTGGAGTTCTTTACGCCTCTCATTTGATCTTGCGCTCAAACTCCCAACTTGTGCTCGCCTTTCCTCTCTTGCCTTGCTGTGTTGCAATGGAGTTGGGTCTCCGCGAGAGCCGTTTGAAGACCGACGGCGACCTGAAGAAGGTTCGGACTCTCATGGGATGGTCCTCAGACTTCTTCAACCGCCTGGTCCGCGCCGGGGGAGAGCTCCCGTTTGAGAAGGAGCACGCCGGCGAAATGGTGTACTTCTCTTCGTACGCCATGGTGGGGTTGATTCCACCTTTCTTTTTCTTGATGCTGCTAGACTTTTATGGTCTGCAGCTATACCATATTGGCCCTTACTCCATTCTCCTTGTGTCTATCTTCGTCCACTTTTGTGAGATGTGGGTGGGCACCCCCCCTGCATTGAACTCTTCCGGACCTTCTTCACCATCCATACCACCGGTAGGAGCAATGAGTACCTTGGCTTCTACTACTTCGTGAAGCTCAAGAAGTGCCCATTCAAGTACATCCGGTCGTTTCCCTCTGGGAAGTGGGATGATTGGAAGAAGGACTGGATAGTCATCCGGGTGGAGGAGCACGAGAGGCTGGAGCTGCCCGAAGGCCTCCCCAACATTGACACAACAGTCTGGAGTGAAGCTCCGGTGCTGGCGGACGCCTTCAACCCTGCTCTAACCAGGATCTGCCAGTGCGTGGAGGGAGGATTAACCCCTCAGGTGGTGTTTTGCAACTTCCTGGTCAACAGGTGGGCACCGCTGAAGAAGAGAGAAAAACTCGCTTGGGCCCTCAACAGTGTGATGGACGACGACCGGGTCGAGACCGGGCTGAAGTCCAACATGGTGGGGACATGTGACGCCCGGTTCCGAAAACTGAACCAAGCTAATGCATATGTGTGCCCAGGATGTTCAACACACATACACGAGTGATTCACAAATGATAAACAGATAATTACCACAACTCAAATTATTAAATAAGTACTCTTATTACATAATTCATTATATCCTCGAATACAAGCTCTAATATATATTAATGACAAGTTCAACTAATGCAGCGGAAATAAATTAAGCAAACTAAGCAAAAAGGGATAGCGCAGCTCCAATAACACCACAGGCAAAGCTGACGGTAGACACGGCCTAGATCTCTGCATTATCGCCATTAAACTCACAATCCTGACCTGCAACTGTTGGGGGGGGGGGATTGCAAGAGTGAGTACATGTCGTACTCAGCAAGTGTGGAAAGTATGACATGTGGCTGATTCAAATGACGACAATAATAATGGCTAAGTGCTGAAAGGTACAGTAAAACATTTGAAAAGCGTTATACTATGTCTATGTGAAACAATCCCGTCATAACCATCATATTAACAAAATATAAACCATATCCAATTATTGCCAACATCATCATTATCCATGTCCAGTTACCATAACTCAAATTCATATCCATAATCATAAGCCAAAAACCATCCATAACCATTACCAACCCATAACCATAAACCAACCATAACCATCCCAAATCCAAAATCCAACTCTAATCATGTAGGTCATCCAGGCGCTCATAACCGGGAGCACGGCTATCATGATAGTTTTTATAGACGCTGCAGAGTTTGTACCACTTTACCCATATTTTTGTGATTTCATCACCTCTCGATGACTAAGAAACCTCCATTATGCCATCTCACACTTCCGTAGGTGTGTGGCCAAGAGATCACAAAATAGCCTTTCAAAAGGGACTACTAGTATGTGCGGGCCCACTAAGGTTTCACTGGCAGGCTTGAATCTCCATTATCCCACCCACGGGCCCCCTCGTGTGCCATGCGGATCCCAGGGCAGTCCTCCTCGACTCCCATTCCCCGCGCCATCCAATGGTCCATACAATACTAGCAGCGCTCCTAATTATTCAGCTACGCCGCACCCATACTTGGCCTTGTGGTGGCACTGTTGACCTGGCATATTCTCGCATGAACCGGTCCTTAGATCTAAAGCAAGCAAACCACCATATCATCCAATCCATCCACATACCAGGCTTGCTTAGATCACCAATCGTATTGACCAGTTCACAATAACCAGAATATCATTGATGCATAATTAAATGTGTAGTGTTGTTTGCCATCCCAATTAATTAAGCGAAGCAAAAAGGTAAAAAGCCCTTCCCGACTCTCTACCATATATTCCAGGTGACAAGGGTGGTCAAACAAAACTAGTAAACTTCCTACCATAGGATTCCCATCAATTTGACACAAGCATGCAGTTTGCAAACAAAACATTTATTTTAAAACAGGATCAATATGCTTCAAGGACACTTGCCTTGCTCCGACAGATGGGGTTGCTCAAGCGCTTCAAAGTCTTGGTTTTGGAAATCCTCGTATGCGGCCTCTTGAGCACGTTCCTCTACGCGTGATCACACATACAAGAAAATTCATACAATTCAATATGATGCACACAAAATAATCAACATGCAATGACATGCATGCATGCACAATTCAATAATTAATTAACTATGGTTGTTTATTAATGAGATGCAACTAGTTCATACGTGCTCATACGAGTTTACGGGGGTTTTAGCGAGGATTAATGCTGCTGGAAGTAAATTTATGGTGCAACTAAAATCAATTTACGCCTATTAGATCTAATACGTCGCAAAAATTCGCATCGAGAAAAACGAATCCTACCGTAGATGTGATGGCTTCGAAGATCGCGGAACGAAGGCAACGCGTAGACGAAGTGGATGTGCAAGGTTCTCCGGTGGCACGACGACGGTGACGCGATGGCGACGATCTCCGGTGGACGGCGGCGCTCTCTTCTTTTTCTTCCTCTTCTTCCCCTCATTTTTCTTCCTTTTCTTCCCCTGGCGGCGCAGCCTCTGGTCCCTTTTTTTCCTCTGGCGGCGGCTAGGGCTTTCTTCTGGGCGTCTCTGGCGGCGGCGGTTTTGCTTCTGGCATCGAAGGGAAAACACGAAGCCTCCGTCGGTATTTATAGGCGGACTGGCCAGGGCCGAGTTGGTCGGGGCTTGAGCGCTGCGCGCCGGGAGGATCGACGCGCGGTTCGGCGCGGATCGCGCGGTTCGGGGCAGGCGGCGGGGTCCGGCGCGGGAGTCGGGGCTCGCGCGGTTCGGCGCAGGAGCGCGTGGGACGTGCGGGATCGGCGGGTGGGACTGGGACACGGCACGCGAGTGGCGTGGTTCGCGCCATGGCGCGGAAGCGGGAGACGGCGGGGGGGGGGGGGGGGGGGGGCCAGGGGGCAGCGCGCTGCGCGCGGTGCTGGGCGAGGTCGGGGCGTCGGGGGCAGGCGGGGCGTCAGTGCGGCTCGGTCGCGGCGGGATCGGGGCGTGGGAGGGCGGCGGGGCGTGGGGGCCACGGGAGTCGCGGGCGGCCGAGCGATTCGGTTGTCGGGGCCGGGGCGCTGCGGCTGGGCCGGTTTGGCCTGGCCGGCAGTGGCCCCTTTTCTTTTTTTTCTTTTTTTTCTTTTTATATTATTATTATTATAATATATTTTATTATTTATATTTTATTTATTTTATTTATCTTATTCATTTTATTTATTTATTATTATATATATATATATTATATAATTTATTTATATATATTTCTTTTTATTATTATTATTGTTTTTATATTTATTCCCTAATACATGTTTTACGCTATAATTATTATTTTCTATTTCTTCTTTTTGCTACACCATATATGTATGTTTTATCTTTTATTATCTATCTTTTATCCTACTAATGTTTAATGCATGAACATGTATGCAATGCATGATGCGAAAATTGAGGGTGTTACAGGACAACCTTGGAGTTTCATCTCAAGAAGTTCCAGCATGGCATCGACGTTGCGGGAGATGACTTGAATCCGCCATCAGCCTTTCTCCCTCTGAACGTGGAAGTGGAGTTCAGCAGGGAGCTCCGGCGGAAGATGCCTGTGCTTGACGACCATGGTGTCGTCGAGAGGAGATCGATCTCCAGGGTGGCGATCCCTGGGGTTTTCGAGGGTGGCTCCGACCCTGCCCCGAAGCCAAGGGCCGAGGTCATCGGCAAGGGCAAGGAGCCGGCGGACGAACCCTTGAGCCAGAAGAGGAAGCTGCAGCATGCCGACGGAAGGTCCGCCAGGCCTGCCACCTCTGCATCAGCTCCTTCTCCTCGGAGGGGGAGGTCTTCTACAATGGCGGCGACTGTACCCGCAGCGAGGTCCTCCCAGGGCGCTAGCTCTGGGCATGCGACTCCAGCACCAGGGCCGGTTGAGGCCTCTAGGTCTGGAGGTCCTTCCCAGTCGAGGGGGCCTCGACTAAGGAAGTGCCCGTGGATGCGACGAGTTCCGGGGGGCCTTCCGGAGCTTCCACGCCGGCGGCGGCTATGACCAGCCCAGAACGCCCGGGAAAGAGGTTCCGCGCAAGCTGGTGCGGAAGCCTCCCAAGGTAATTTTTAATATTTACCTTGGACAGTTGTTTTGTTGTAGTAACTGTTTTTTAAGTTTCTTCGTCCATCATTTGCAGCGTTCCCAAGAAGAGGAGTGAGGCTTCACCCTCAGCCACAGCAGCTGAAGCTGTGAGGGCGGAAGCTTCTGCTCCTGTCCCGGTGCCGCCTCAAGTGGTGGCTGAAGCTGCGACAGCTTGGGCGCCAGCTGTCGTGGTCATGGACCTCGACTCATCCCCAATGACTCCCGTGGTAGCGTCGGACCGCGGGAGAGAAGATGCGCCAGCGGCACCTGCTCCGGAGGTTGAAGCTCCGGGTCCTTGTGCAGAGATGATGGAAGCTCCGGTCGTTGAGCCGGAGGAAGCAGTAATTCCAGTTCCAGAGCCGGAAATTGTCGAAGCCCCGGCGGTTGAGCCGAAGGTAGTTGAAGTCTCGGTGTGCGCGCCAGATGTTGAAGAAGTCCCGGCGGTTGGGCCGGCTACTTCTGAAGCGCCGGCCGCAGAGCCGGTCGTTGTTGGAGCTCCAGCCGCAGGGCCGGTTGATGATGAAGATCTTTCGGCTCCCGAGCCAGTTGTTGCAGAGGCGTCAGCGCTCGAGCCCCCAGTAGAGGAGGTGCTCAGGCTGGAGCCAGAAGCAGCTCCTGCTCCGGGAGTGACGACGCCGGAGGTACCCGCGACTGAGCCGGAGTGCTCAGGAGAGGTTGTGGGCCCCCTGCCTGAAGGGGCAAATGAAGACCTGGCGGCGGGGCCTTCGGAACCACTTCCGGAGGTCGGAACTTCATCAGCGGGACCCTCCTCGATGGTGACTGAGGCCATCCCGGAGGACGGTCCTAGTGCCATGGAGACCCAGGGGACCACTCTTGTGGAGTGGGACCCAATTTTTGTATCTGAAAACCCGCTGGAACCAGCGGAGGAGACCCCAGCAGGTCCGGAACCTATCCTGTTGTCATTGTCTATTGACAACGCCTGTTCCAGACTGCATCAAGTTCAACTGGCCTTCTTCCACGACAACAAGGCTCTTGAAGAGGAGCGCAAAACCCTTAGGCGGTGGCGTAACCGGCTCTACTTCGAGACCAAGCTGGCGCAGTCGAGGCTAGCAGATGACAAAGAGTGGATCAAGCGGGAGAAGGTCCGCCTGGAATATTGGGGCAAATTATTGGATGACAGGGAGAGTATGACTCGTGCCCTCGACGCTCAATCCCGGGCCATTTACGAGCAGACGAAAGCAGCTAACAGTGCGGACGATGAACGCCAAGAGAGGCTTGAGTCCATTAACACTACTCTCATCAAGCGTCGGGAGGCACTTGAGGAGAGGGAGAAAAGGATCGAAGATGAAGAGCAGAAACTCCTAGAGCTGCGGGATGACGTCCTGAGGAAGGAGGAGGAGCTCACCGAAAAGGTGGCTCTGGCTGACAAGGGCCTCGAAGAGCGCGCCAAGAAATTGGAAGAGCATTGCACTGAGGAGGAGGAGAAGGCCTGGGTGCGAGGGCAGGAACTCTATGAGCAAGAGTGTGCCCTTGCTGCCAGGGAGAAGAAAGTGAGGGGCGAGGAGAAGGACCTGGTTGATCGCCGGAACAAGATCCACCTCCGGGAGGAGGAGCTCGGAAAACTCGAGAAGTGAGTTGCTGAAAAGATTCAGCAAAATGCCAAAGAAGTGGAGCGCCTCGCTCACGAGAATTCTGAACTGGTGGCGGCCAGAAGATCCTTGGAAGAATTGAAGGGCTTGAGGACTGTGGACTCCCTACAGATTTGGGAGTTCCTGGGCAAGGCCAACGACGCGTTGACGCCGATGGGCTTCAGTCCCGTGCGTCCGGATGATCCGGAGCCGGAGCCGGACCTAGCGTTGCAGGCGTTGAGCTCGGCAGGTAGCAAACTCTCCAAGGTGGGCGACGTCATCGTGAACCAATTGGAGGTTGAGGGGCAATCCCTGGCGAAGAACGTTGTAGAGTATGTGCTGACGTGCTACACCAGCCGAAATCCCCGATTTCCTCTGGACCCGGTGCTTGAAGGTCCCGTCGAAGGAGAAGGTGAAGCTGCCCGAGCCAACGTGTCGGAGGTTGCCCAGATGGTCGCCCAATTCTTCCATAGGGTCTAGGATCATCTCTGTAGTTCCCACTTGTATTCTCTCTTCTTCTTCCTCAATTTTGTAATCCCTTGTCTCCAGATGAATGAAATCCCCAAATATTTGTGAATTTCACTTTTTTTCTTCAACACTTTTGTCTTCACTTGGCCCCGTGGTAGATGTACACAATTTGATTGTGAAAATGTACCAAGAGTATATTGTGTTTTGTTGAAGACTCATTTGCTTTGAACTTGTAGAGTGTAGGTCTGAAGTCTTCGATAGTGAAGGCCCCCTGAGGTTGTCGGAGCTTAGAAGCTCCGGCATTGTCTATCGTCGGAGCTTAGTAGCTCCGGCAATAGTCCCTATCAACGCGTAGAGCATCGATAGTTAGTCCTCCGGGGTGTCGGAGCTAGTAGCTCCGGCAGTGACCTTTGCCAACACGTAGTTTGTTGGCAGCAGACTCCGTTTGCGGGGTTTTCTCACCATCTTTTATCTAGCGTCGACGGCTGATCCCCCTAGCTCTACTGGAGCTTGGTTGCTCTGGTGATGCTCGTTTTCAATGCTTAACATCGATTACAAGCCACCTAGGGGAGTCGGAGCTTTGTTAGCTCCGGCTTTTCTCCATCAACGTAGATTTTATTTTTCCTGCACACTGAACCCAAGAAAAATAGTAAAATTCATTTCTTGCCTATAACTTCGTCGCGGCTTACGATTCTCGAGAAAATTTTAGGTCAAACGCGATTCTAAATACAACCGAATGCATTGTCTTTTCTTCCAGATCCAATTGTACGTGGACCCGCCTTACTTCGGCCTGCCGGGGTGTAGGTAGAGTGGCGTACTTAGGGTGCTTGACCAGGCTAAGCCGATAGCACACTCCGGCCCTAGGTTGGCTTGGCGGCATTCAGGCGAGTGGGCCATGAACAATATTTGAATCCAAAAGAACTGACAATACAGCTCGAATCGTATATGAACCGGTCGAACTAAAATTTCTTAAGAATTGCACGTATTTGTTATAGAAAAGAAAGAGAAAAATAAAAAATGTTGAGCCTGTACAAAATAAATGCACGTGGAGTCTGTTTCACATGAAGATGTCTTTCATTATAGGTCCGGGGTACAGGGGAAACAAGTACACTCTTAGGGTACGGAACCAGGCTAAGCGTGTTTAATTTCTCGTTTGACCCAGGGTAGCTAGCCACACTTTTAGTTCTGAGACTGTGACAAGTGTTGCATGAACTTTGCGGACCTTCCGGGGAAGGTCCGGGTGTTCTCCCGGAGGAACTACCCGACTCTGTACAATGACTCTATAACATACACCTCAAGTTACTACAGACTCACCTCCATGATATTAAGTGTAGAACTTACGGAGGTGCTCAATGTTCCAAGGATTTGGGAGAGGTGTCCCATCCTCGGTAGCCAAGCGAACGCTTCCGAGACGGGATACTTTAATCACTCGGAAGGGTCCCTCCTAGCTGGGGGAGACTTTGTTTAACCCTTCTCTAGATTGTATTCTCCGTAGTACCAGATTGCCTTCCTCGAGCTGTCGGTTGTGTACATGCCGCTGATGATAGCGCCGAAGGGCTTGGCGGTATCAGGCATTCTGAACAGCTGCTTGGCACCTTCCCTCCTCAAGGAGGTCTAGGTCTTCACACCGGAGCTGGTCCTGTGTGGCTTCGTCGAAGGTCCGGACCCGGAGTGACCCCAAGGTGATTTCTGGAGGAAGGATTGCTTCAGCTCCATACACCAGGAAGAAGGGTGTCTCTCCAGTTGACCGGTTTGGAGATGTCCTGTTGGCCCATAAAGTAGGCGGAAGTTCTTCAATCCAGTTGGCTCCATGTTTTTTCAAATGCTCATAGGTGCGCGTTTTGAGTCCTTTAAGGATTTCAGCATTTGCTCTCTCGGCTTGGCCATTGCTTGCTGGGTGAGCTACGGAAGCGTAGCAAACTTGAATGCCGAGGTCTTCGTAATATCCTTGAAATGCAGAGCTTGTGAATTGGGTCCCACTATTAGTGATGATTTTGTTTGGGACTCCAAATCTGCATACAATGGACTGTAAAAAGTTGATAGCAGATTGCTTGTTGATTGTCACAACTGGAGTTGCTTCCGGCCACTTGGTGAACTTGTCAATGGCGACGTACAGGAACTTGTAACCTCCGACGGCTCTTGGGAAAGGTCCCAAGATGTCCATCCCCCACACAGCGAAGGGCCATGTAGGAGGTATCATTTGTAGGGGTTGAGCCGGTGTGTGAATTTGCTTTGCATGAAATTGACATGCTTCGCATTTCTTCACCAGCTCAGTTGCATCCTGGAGTGCTGTAGGCCAGTAGAAGCCATGCCGAAAGGCTTTACCAACCAGCGTGCAGGAAGACGCGTGGTTCCCACACTCGCCTCCATGGATTTCTGCGAGGAGCTCGCAGCCTTCTTCCCTTGTGATGCACCGCATTAGGATGCCGTTGGCACCGCGCCGGTAGAGATCCCCTTCAACCAATGTGTATCTTTTAGCCAGTCTGACTACCCGGTCAGCGGATACATCATCGTCAGGAAGGATGTTGTCTTTCAAGTAGTTTCGGATCTCCAAGATCCATGCATCGGAACTAACTTGAGCATTTGAGTCTTGCGTGCTGGGTTGCTCGGAGCTTCCGGCAGAACCTACGACCCTTGATGGCTGCCATGGTAACAGGGCCATCGGGACCGTCAGCTTCGGGAAGCTGATCTCGCCCCCTTCGCTCAGTTCGGCAGGCTGAGCTGTGGGTTTTGACAACCTCCGGACAAAAGTTCCGTCAGGAGCCGGAGCTCCGGTTGACGCTTTCGTCGAGAGTTCGTCGGCTTCAGCGTTATGGGCACACTGAACATGGTGGAGATCTAGGACTTTGAAGTCCTTCTGAAGCCTCTGGACTTCAAGAAGGTAAGCAGCTAGCTGGAGATTGTTGCAGGAGCATTCACCCTTCACTTGCTTAATTATGAGCTGTGAATCTCCCTTGACCAGCAGTTGCTTGACACCGTATGATAGTGCCACCTTTAGTCCGTAGATGAGTGCTTCGTACTCCGCCATGTTGTTGGTCGCCTTGAAGTCAAGGTGTACCATGTATTTTACCTTCTCCCCGGTTGGTGCGAGGAGAAGGATTCCAGCTCCGGCCCCTTGCTTTTGCATGGAGCCGTCAAAGTAGAGGGTCCAGTGAGGCTCGGTGAAGACTGGAGCTTGATGTTCCGGCTTCTGCTCACTGGGGCCCCCAGGGTTTGATGGAGAGGGAGTCCATTCCGCCACGAAGTCTGCCAATGCTTGACTCTTGATTGCTTGCCTTGAAATGAATTCGAGATCGAATTCGGCCAATTCCGCCGCCCACTTTGCAATATTCCCAGTTGAATTGGGATTATGCAAGATTGCTCGAAGTGGGTAAGAGGTCACCACTGAGATTTTGTGAGCTTGGAAGTAATGGCGAAGCTTCCTGTAGGCAATAAGAACTGCATAGAGCAGCTTATACACCTCTAGGTATCGAGTCTTTGCATCATGTAGTACTTCACTAATGAAGTACACCGGGCGCTGAATGGTTCGGACCCTCCCGGAGGGGCCCGGAGCTTCCACTTCACTGACCCGGATCCTCCCGGAGGGATCCGGATTCGGGGACCTCCAGGTTCTGGCTGGAGTAACCCGGAGCTTCTTCAGAAGCGACCTGGACCCTCCCGAAGGGGTCTAGGTCTTCTGAAGTGACTTCTTGTGGATTCAAGTCTGGGAGCTGGGACCCAGACTCGCTTTCAGGATTCTCCGGACCCTCCTGGAGGGGTCTAGATTCCTGAGTATGGGGTAGTTATGGTCTCTCCGCGACCAGGACCATACTTATGACTTCGTCAGTCGCTGAAATGTAAAGCAACAAAGGCTCACCAGGGGTCAGAGCTACCAGAATTGGTAGGGTGGTGAGGAACTGTTTTAGCTCCTGGAGCCTTTTCTGCTTCTTCAGACCATTGGAATGGTCCGGACTTCCTCAATAACTTGAAGAAGGGGAGTGCCCATTCCGTCAGTCTTGAAATGAACCGGCTGAGGGCTGCTAGACATCCAGTTAGCTTTTGGACATCTTTGATGCAGGCTGGTGGCCGCATGTGTTCAATGGCCTTGATCTTCGCCGGATTAGCTTCTATGCCCCGGTGACTGACCAGGAAACCAAGAAGTTTTCTGGAGCTAACCCCAAAGACACACTTGTCTGGGTTTAGCTTTGTGCGGGTGACCCGCAGCTTGTTGAAGACAGCCTGCAAGGTGTCAAGAAGTGACTCCTTGTTCTTGACCTTGACCACGATGTCGTCGACGTACACTTCCACTATGTCTCTAATGAGTTCTTCAAAGGTTTTGTACATAGCTCATACAAAGGTTGAAGCTGCATTCTTGAGACCAAATGGCATGGCTGTATAACAGTACAATCCATCTACTGTGATGAAAGAGGTATGCTCTTCATCTTCCCTAGACATTCTGATTTGATGATACCCAGAATATACATCTAGGAAACACAGTAATTCACACCCGGAGGTGGAATCCACTATCTAATCTATTCTAGGTAATGGGAATGGATCTTTTGGGCATGCCTTATTTAGTGTTGTGTAGTCGATACACATCCGAAGCTTCCCGCCGGCCTTGGGCACAACGACTGGATTTTCCAGCCATTTTGGATAAAAGACTTCTCGGATGAATCCAGCTTCGAGCAACTTCTTCACTTCCTGTCGAATGAAGTTCTGTCGCTCTACAGATTGCTTCCGAGGCTTCTGATGCACAGGCCGGACGTCGGGGTAGATCTTCAGATTGAGCTCAATCACTTCCCTGGGGATCCCAGGCATTTGTGACGGTTGGCAGGCAAACACGTCGACATTAGCCCGGAGGAAAGTGATGAGCGCGAGTTCTTATTTGTCGTTCAATCACCCCGATATACGGGTGGTCTGAGCGGCATCAGAACCGATTTGGACGACTTTGACGGGAATGTCGGCGTCGCCGCTTGGCTGCACACGAGGTGCAGATGTCAAGCCTTGTTGACTAATGCTCGGGGGTTTTGGAGCTTGCTCCTGCCTGGAGTCCTCCTCTTGCGCCGTGGTAAGTGCATGGAGTTCTTCCAGAGTAGTTAATCCGACAGTACGATCTCCGTAGATTCGGAGAATGCCTACTGGTGTTGGCATCTTTTACACCAGGTAACCATAATGAGCAGCTGCCATGAATTTGTACAAGGCAGGCCTACCCAAGATGGCATTGAAGGGTAAGTTGATCTGAGCAACGTCAAAGACCAACTTCTCGGTGCGATACTTCTCCCGGGTCCCGAAGGTAACGGGGAGGTTAATAGCTCCGAGTGGGGTAATGGCTCCCGGACCTACTCCAGAGAAAGGTCGGGAGGGGTGAAGATCCAAAGGTCGGAGCTGAAGCTTGGTAAAAGCTTCGAAGCTTATGATATTGAGCCCCGAACCTCCGTCTATCATAACATGGTGGAGCTGGATGTTATTGATGGTAGGAGATACCATCAAAGGTAGCTGACCTGCTCCAACCATGCTTTGAGGGCATTCCGAAGCATCAAAAGTGATGGTTGTGTCCATCCACTTCCGATGAGGCTCCGGTCTGGCTGTAGGACCTACAGCAGCCATGTTCCGATGCATAGTCTTGATGACGCGGCGGGAGGTGATGTCCCATGATCCACCAAATGGTGTTCATGGTCTTCCGACGCTCGTTGTTGGAGACGTCGGAATCGTCATCGACGGAGGTGTAGACGGCCTTCAGGACCTTTTTGGGATCTTGAAAACCTAACTCCTCTTCAGCCGGAGCTTCGTCAACTTTTTGTTGTCCTTCCCTCTGTCGGAAAGGAGCTTCTTCCTGGCGCTTGTTGTGGCGCTCGGCAAGGTTTTGGACCTCCCGGCAGACTTCCAAACTGTGGCTATTCGTTTTGTGAATTGGACACCACACTTTGGGTTTGCCACCGTCTTCAGAAGACGGTCGAGGTCGCTTCTCGGGGCATGGCCCCCAGCCACCCGGAGCTGCAGCAGCTGCAGCATTGGATGCACTGGCCGACGGCTTCTTCTTGCCGTTGGTCTTTTTCTTCTTCTTGCCACTTCCGGAGGTAGCGGCTTCTTCATTGGAGGATTTCTTGTGATCCTCCGGGGTTAGTTTGGAGTGCATTTCACGGCCCTTCGTAGCCCTGGCACATTTGTCGGCCAAACTGAAGAGTTCCGTGACACTGGTGATCTCCTTGATCGCCAGTTTCTCCAACATCTTCTTATCTCGTACACCCTGTCTAAATGCCACAATGACAGAAGCGCTAGAGATAGAAGGGATAGTGTTTTGTACCTGAGAGAATATCTGGATGAATGATCGCAGGGATTCTCCCCCTTTTTGCACGACTGCAAAAAGGTCCAGTTCAGTGCCTGGTCGGGTGTATGAACTCCCAAAGTTGGCGGTGAACTGCCGGCACAGCTCCTCCCAACTGTTGATGGAGTTGGATGGAAGGCTCATAAACCAGGACCTGGCGGTCCCAGTCAAAGCCACTGGGAAATAATTGGCCATTACGGCCTCATTTCCTCCAGCTGCCAAGATAGCAGTGGAGTAAATCTGAAGAAATTCAACAGGATTAACGGTCCCGTCGAACTTCTCCGGCAGGTGAGGCCAGAACTTCTGTGGCCACCTGACCATACGCAGATGCATGGCCAGGGCTGAATAGCCTCCTCCTACTCCTTCAAGAGCAGGAACGTCTTGAGCTTCTCGTCTTTCACGAGCACGCTCAATATGGACTCGGCCGTCTTGTTAGCGATATCGACGATCAAGCTCCGCCCGGAGGTCATGAGTTGAAAGCCTTGATACCGTGTGAGTGCGTCGTGCCCTGGAGGGCAATGATGTCACCTGCTGTGATGCAGCACGTCTCCTGTTCTTGGAAACGTGCGGACCAAGTCTGCCAGACAAGGTCCGTCGCTGCGATGGGGCCCGTCCTGAAGGAGGAGGGCCCTGGTTGCTGATGCGGTCGGCTGCTGCTGCAACCAAATGTTCCACATCGGCCCTCCACTGCTCCAGTGCATCTCGGGATGCATCCGGAGGTGGTGGGCGTTGGAGAAGAGCATGTGCTGCATGGAGCGCGTGTTCTGGGTTGTCATGATTTGCCGACGCAGTGATGGACGCTGGTGCACCATCGCGTTGTCCAGCTTGATTTGCTGGTGGAGGCGACGGTGGTGGTAGTGTGACTCCTGCTGGTGGCTGCATATTGGAGGGATTGCCCCCAACAGCTTGAACAGCAGGATGACCGTTGGATGATCTAGCAGCTAAGTTCACCATTCTTGAAATCTCAGGCGCCCCCCTACCTGGCACGCCAACTGTCGTTGGTTTGGATCCGGCAGATCTCCCGACACTACTAAAGTGTTAGAGGAGTTTGAAGTTCGGTATGGGCGCGCGGAGATTCAAGAAGGTTAATTGTAAATGACACAGTAGACACGGAGATTTACATGGTTCGGGCCGCCTGAGCGTAATACCCTACTCCACGGGATGTGTTGGTGTTGTATTGGTTGTCTGAGCTCAAAGTGAGTTCAGAGTGTAGAGTGAGCGTATAGTGTATCGAGCGTGTATCGGACGTTGTCGGCCTGTCCTTTTATAGTACAAGGGCCGGCCGTTACAAGTTAGCCTGGCCTGACATGTGGCCCCGACAGTTACTGTTATTGATACACATTCAACATGTTTAATTGCCCTTAATGACCGAGTTATGGGCTTTGACAGCACCGTTACTGGTAATTAAGGTTGTCCGATCGTGTGTCATTAATATGGTATTAATGACACTTAATCGGGTCTTGAAGTCCTTGATTCCCCTTCGAAGATCCGGAGCCATTGTGGAGTCTTCCGGAGGTTAGAGGCTGAAGATCCGACGGTTGGACATGTGGCAGCTCTGGAGCATACTGTGGGAAACAGATAGCTCCAGAGCTACCTGACATGTGTCAGTTTTGGAGCTTCCCTCAGTCTGGGGTTAGGTCCGGGGGTGCCATTTCGGTACATAGCCCGGAGCTTCCCCCTTGTGGTTGGTAGCTCCGGTTTGATAGTACACGTGGTGACCCTGGGACTAACCATGTTGGAGAAGCGGGTCCGGTTATGTCTGACATGTGGGCCTCTGAAGGTCTTCAAATCAAGTAGATGACTTTCCCTAGAGATCTTTGTAACCTCAAGGGGTGTACGGTTCCTAGGGTACCGACAAGTTCCATGTAAGTACCTGAGAATTCTTTTGACGGCTTGACAATGTGAAGCACGTGGGGAAGCTTGAAATCGTGCACAAAGACATACGTTGAATTGTATGTCCGGTGTTGATGTCGTGAGGTACAAAAGTGATCCGATCATGCTTCTATATTCTTTTTTGATCCACGGGTTCACCATCTTCATCAAGTTCATGTGTCGTTGTTGTACCAATTGGTGTCCGAAGAAGCTTGCTTTTGTCCATGCTGAAGTGCATAAGAAGGTCTTTTGTGTATTTCGTTTGATGCACAAAAGTACCCTCCTTGGTTTGTTTGATTTGCAGCCCCAAAAAGAACGTGAGTTCTCCCATCATGCTCATCTCAAATTCTGAACTCATCATAACTGAAAACTTAGACCCAAGATCATGAGAAGCACAACCAAAGATAATATCATCCATATACACTTGAATGAATAATGATTCATTGTCATGCTTAAGTACAAAAAGAGTTTTATCAACCTTGCCCATGGTAAACCCCTTTTCAAGCAAGATTGTTTTTAGCCTATCATACCATGCTCTAAGGGCTTGTTTGAGACTATACAAGGCTTTGGACGGTTTGTAAACATGATTAGGAAAATTTGGATTTTCAAAACCTGATGGTTGTTTGACATAAACCTCCTCATCTATGTAGCCATTAAGAAAAGAACGTTTTCATTTGATATAACTTGAATTCTTTAGATGCAGCAAAAGCTAACAAAATTCTTATGGATTCTAATCTAGCAACAGTAGCAAACGTTTCATCAAAATCTAGAACTTCAACTTGTGTGAAACATTGAGCAACCAACCTAGTCTTATTCCTAACCACAACCCCATCCTCACTTTTTTATTTTTAAAAACCCATTTAGTTCCAATTAAAGTGTGACCTTGAGGTGGAGTTACAAGTTTCCGAACATTATTTCTTTCAAATTTTTCTAACTCTTCTTGCATGGCAATAATCCAAGATTCATTAGTGAGTGCGTGTGATATATCTTTAGTTCAAAAGAAGCAATAAAATCAGAATAAGCATGAGAGTTTGGATCGAGAAACCTGGACCGTGTGACTCGTTCGTGCAAGCTTCCAATGATTTGTTGTGGAGGATAACTTTTGAGCACACGAGGAAGAGTAGACACTTCACAAGCTCCTTGTTCTTCATGTTCATCACAGATCAAAGAACTTGTGGCTTGAGGACGATCTGTACCAGCTGTAGTAATTGTTCGTGCTGGTTGTGGTGCGAAATCAGCAGCGTGATCAACGTCATTTCCTTCTAAATTTTCGGGCAACAGCACCACTTCTTCATCTTCTTCGATGAAAATACTCTCCCCATGCGTATATGGATCTGGACCTGCAATATTAGATCTAGTACCTGGGCTAGCTTCATCAAAAGAAACCTCACAAGTCTCCACAATTTCGTTAGTGTTAAGTAAAACAACACAGTAGCCTCTAGTATGAGGTGGATAACCAAGAAACATGCCACGGATCTAGGTTTAAATTTATCAGGATTACCATGTTTCTTAACAAAGCATTTGCAACTAAAGACCCGAAAGTGTGTGACACTAGGCCTATGTCCAAATCGAAGTTTATATAGTGTTTTTCCTAGCTTAGCATGCAAGAAAACACGATTTGAGATATAACACGCGGTTGCCATTGAATTCATCAAGCATAGTCCTAGTCATCTCAACTATGGTTTTGTTCTTTCTCTCTACGGCACCATTTTGTTGAGGTACATAGGGTGAAGAAATTTGATAATCTATTCCATTTTTAGCACAAAAGTGATCAAACGATTGATTTTTAAATTAAGTTCCGTTATCACTTCTAATTGCTTTTAAAGATCCTGGGTGATCAATTGATAATCTAAGAAATAAAGTTCTGAAGTGACTAAAAACATCATTCTTAGATGACATAAAGTAAACCCAGGAGTATCTAGAATAATCATCAACAATCACGAGAACGTATCATTTATCTCCAAAAGATTGAACATGTGAAGGACCTACAGTGTCAAGGTGCAAAAGTTGTCCCGGTTCAGTTGTCATGGTTATTGTGAGAGGAGCATGTGAACTTGCAACTATCTTAGCATGTCTACAAGAAGCGCACACAATTTCTTTGTCCCCTTTAAGCATAGGTAACCCACGTATGCGATCAAGAACACTAACATGCGTGAGATGATCAAAGCCTACATGACCAAATCTACGATGTAAAAAATATAAGTCTTTCGAATCATTAGCAACCAGACACTTATGCTTAGAGAATGGCATATCAAAATCAACTTTAAAAACTCTTCCAAATCTAGACATGTTAAAAATGAGCTCACTATTTGAATTTACGACCTTGCAGTAATTTTTAGTGAAAATAATTTCCAGATTTTCATCTAGCAATTGTGAAACATAAAGCAAGTTGTATTTCAAATTTTTAACAAGTGCCACATCCTTCAAAGTGTATTGATTATTTACTCTAACTGAACCCTTAGCAATTATAGGAGTTGAAGAATTATCGGCAAAAGTAACATTCTCTACACGTGACACAAAAGAGAGGGAGGAGAACCATTCTTTGTTACCAGTCATATGGCGTGAGCAACCTAAATCCACAGTCCAAATGTTCTCCTTCCTCAAGCGTGTAACCTAAATAGAAGGACAATACATCGATGACTCAATACTGGGGTTAGTCAAAAGGCATTTAGGAATCCAGTACTGAATCACACGATGTCCAGCAGGAATAACATGCGAAATCTAAAATAAAACAACAGGTTAATGAGCCAAAGTTTGAGGATTTTTGTACCCAACTACTAACCTATGAGGTGTTACATGTATAGCACTAAAAATAGTAGGTTTGGGAGCAAACTTTGCATGTTTTTGACTCATAAAAGCAGGTTGCATGTTCCTAACATTCGGTTTAGCATGTGCAGCAAATTTTGCATGAAAGTTATGAGATCTAGCATGCATTCTTTCCTTTTTCTGTTGTTTATCTAGTATATAACAAAAATCTGTGACATGATCATCTCTACCACAATAGGTACAATGAAATTTAACTTTGTGTTCATGTCTAGATGAGCAAGCAACATGTTTATTTGAAACCAAATAGGACAACACCCCGGCAGATTTGAAAACTGCTTCTTTTTATGTAGGAACTGTTTGAATGAAACCACATCCTAATGACTTTACAATTTTAGGTGGATGTGGCATAGTATGAGCATGGGAATCAAAATCTAAACCAGTTTTATCATTACATGATTCAGAGGAATTCAGCAGCAAGTTCAAATTCTTATTCCCATTACAAAACCGCTCTAGTGTCCTATTCATGTCATCAAGTTTCTTAGACAAGTCTAGACAGTTTTCACATGAAAATTTTCCTTTTAGTTTGCAATAAGAACAATATCTAACTTCATGAGAATGTAAAGCATTGTTCAATATAGAAATCTCATTCAAGTTATCGTGTAGTTTCTTATCAGGATCATCACAAGTAGAACAATGCAAATAAATTGTAGAACAGCAAGCATCTTTCAAGTTTTTATCATTAAATGCATCAATCTTTTTGTTCTTTTCAATTTCTAACTCAAGTTTATCAAGTGTGGAGGAGTGTGCACTTCTTAGGGGGGAACAATTGTTCAAATATAAGCTCACATGAGGAACAAGAATCACCACTAGGAATCAAAGATTTCAAACGATTAATTTCAGATTCTAGTGATTCAGTTTTAACATTATTTTACCTAAGTTTTTTGTCCTTTTTCTTAACTATAACAGTGGTACGAGAAATAGCATCACACATTTCTTCGCAAGTGGGACATACCTCTTCATCGTCGTTGTTGTGTTCTGCCTCCTCCATACTTGATCTTGAGTTGCCCGCCATGAAGCATATATTTGCCAAATTCTCTTCATCTTCGTCACTTCCAATGTCCACATCGCTTGAGCCAAGTTCTTGAAGTTCGGAGACAAAGTTGTTTACCAATTGGCGACCTGTAAAACCCTTCTTCTTGTTGTTGTTGTTTGTAGAGGTGGACTTGAATTTTGCTTGCTTCTCATTACGGGGAATATAACTTGAAAGGTTAGGCAATTTGTACGAAAATGTCCAAACTCAATGCATTCAAAGAATCATTGAGAAACACCACTTCCTCTTCTTCGAGTTCTCACATTTTGCAATGCTTTTGAGAATCGAGTAGAAAGAAGTGCTAGCTCCTCCTCTGGAAACTCTTCAATTTGTTCAAGTGTTAGAGAGGACAGCAAAATAAGTGTACCACACGATGAAGATTGGCTAGAGCTAGGCATGTCACATTGAGAAAAAAATTAACGTTGACACTACGCAAGTTGCCGAGAATTTTGTTAAAACGAGCAAAAAGGTCATGGATTGACTCATCGGGTTGCATCTCGAATCGCATGTATTCTTTATTGAACATGTCTTGTCTTACCTCCTTGATAGTGTTGGATACTTCATGATAATCACATAGAGCTTTCCAAACATCGTACGCAGATCGGAGGTGTGCAACTCGATCGAAGTCGCTTTGAGTCAATCCTTGTATGATCAAGTTTTGCACCTTGTTGTTGTTGTTGTCGACATCCGTCATGTTCATAGCCGTGACTTGATTGTTTGGCGGCGCATTGAAAGACTTGAAGTCCTTTTCCCATATGGAAAAGCCTTGCGCCTATATGTAAGCCTCCATCTATGCCTTCCAAACCTGAAAATCAATGTTATTAAACACAAAATTTTTTCGGAGTATTTCTCCATGTAGATTAGTCAAAACACATGCAAATCATAAAGATTAGAGCACCGTGGCTCTGATACCAATTGTAGGATTGAATATCACGTGAAAAGGTACCAGAGGGGGTGAATGGTAGATTAAAACTTTTTCAGTGGAAGCAACAAAAACTCGTCGGCAGAAAAACAATCTGATCAAGAAATAATGTGAGCGACTAATCTAAACGTGTTGAACTGTGACAAAAGCAGTATAGATTGTGAAGAATCAAGTCATGAAGATGTCACAATGAGAATTACAAAAAACTGTCGAGAAAAAACTCAAGTTATGATAGAAAGATCGAACAAGGGTCAATCTGATCTACCCGAGTAAAAACCAGATCTGCAACTCTGTAAAGAAACTCGTGTAGATCAGAAACCACAAATACAGTGATCGTGAAATTTTCACAGATGAAATATAATCAAGTTTTGAAGACAACCCAAAAATAATCACGTCAATTGGATATGTAAAACTCGAGTTATGATAAAAACACCAAAGCAATGTAGTGATGTGCAGAAACACTACAAGAAAAACTTGTCTGAAACTAGTCGGACGAACAAGACACAAAAGCTCCTTGAAACTATGAATTTTATTGATCAAAAAACAAGAGGAACAGCCCAATTTCGTCTCACCAAGAGCTCTGGCCTCCCTTGCTTTTATAATCATCCCTAAGGTCAACCCAATCCAAACTAGAACTCTAATCCTACTCAATTTCAACCGAAACTTTCCATAACTGCTCAAGACTCTTCCATATCTTAGAAGCAATCTTAAGACTTCCAAACACCATAGGAAGGTCCTACACATTCCTAAAACAACTCAACTTTGTGACCCACACAAAATCTAACCAAAACAGACTCGAAACTTTTCATAAACGAACCATAACCACCTCAGCCGCAACCTGGGGGCATAATCCAGCCGGTTGGACCTTTCTGACCAATTATTTACATCCACTTCTCTTCATCACACCTTGGAACCATGTTACCACATCCATGCACTCCTTGCACACGTGCAAAAAATTTCCAACAACATCCACGATAACTTCATATGCACTGTTCTTGATCCAAACATGTTGCATGACCTCATCAACTCAACCACAATTCCTCACGAACTTGGTTGTTGAACCTCATCTTCTCTCTAAGACTAGTTCAATGGATTCCGTCACCAGCCATGTCTTGACCTCAAGCAAGACCTGAACATGAACAAACAACCAATTCTTCTGAGCACAAGTCCTCGACTTGACTCTCGTTAGTTTGAAAACCACAACACCTTATGTGAGCACCTCACATAAGCATGTTGCAAATATAGCAAGATAATGTCCACCATGAATAGCCAAAACACATCAAAAACTTAGTCCAAAAGTACTAAGCAAATCTTCTCATATGTGTAAAACAAGTTTGAAACATGCAAATGAAAAACATAGCAGCCACACAATTATTTCAGCACATAAAAAGATCGTACAGTACAAAACAGTAGCTATGCATTGTACAATAAAAGTTTGGAGAGTGTAAAGTATGTTTCTCAAGTATATTCAAAACTTTGTGTGTAAACCTTCACTTTTATTTAAATTATCAATGTATTCAGCACACATAGGTCTCACAAATATAGTCACTAAGTTTAAGACATTAGACATGAAACTCAAAGGACAACAAGGCTTGATATTTTGACATTGTCAAATATGTTAAGCACGCTAATAAGAAAAGAGTTATTTCATAATAATTATAATCCTTCATTTTAGCATCATGGCAACTCTTAAATAATGGCATAGAGAAAAATTTTATGGTCTAATCACTAAAAGAGGAGATGTAATCTCATTAGTGTTAAGTAGTGTTTTAACAATATGAACCAAGTGATATGAATATCTCCTGATATGTAAGCGTTCTGAATTGTCTTCAAAATTATAGATCCACATATAGACCATATTTCGAGGGAGAGGATTGTAAGGCCATTAATGTAAGATGACCATGAGATCATTAAGTAAGATATTCTCATCTCTCAAACTTTTTAGACTCTAAGCAATGCATTGTATGCATTATAGTAAGAATGATCTATAAGGTAAGAAGAGTACTATTATCGTCTAATACCCCAAACTATAAATTTATGACGATGTTCTGGACATTTTGTTAAGTTCATAAAGGAATATAGCATAATTAATGGAGTGAATATGATAAGATGAGTATTAAGTGTTTTCGCTCCAGTTTAAGTTCGTTCCTTCGTCATATTTCATTAAGTTGGTGCTTAAAAGCACCGTATAAGTTATATAATTAAGATTAGCCAAATAATGATAAGTCTAATATTATTAAAGTAAGTTACAATTTGTTGGCTTTCGGAAAGAGAGAGGATTTTGCTCACTTCTATTGTTTCAAAATGAGACATGACAATCTTCTCGGAAGACGGTCAAATTAGGGGGAGTTTGGCATTTAAGGACATTGATCTCGAAAATAAATGGTGCATGTAACAACTTCTATTTTTTTAAGTTAATTTGTTATGTTGTCTGATTGTTGTTGTCTCTACAATGTAAGACATTATTGTCACAATACATGTGATTGATTTTTCATCATTAGTGGCCAATAATGATGAAGAGTGACAACAACCCCGCTTAGATTGTAATGAGCCAACCAATACCTTAAGAAATTCAAATTGAGGATGATTTCACCTCATTTGAATAAGCCATGAATTATTCTCACTCATCTGAGTGATTTAAGAATTGTAAGTTTCCTAAAGGAGCCAAATCAGTAGGCTGTAATGGGTCTACAAATTTAGCATGACTTCGAAGGGAATACTGAAAGTTTTGGTATAAGAATTATGGCATTAGTACCATATCGTATTAGATGTGTATAAAAGGGAGATTTCTCAATTGATATATTTTGAGAATGTCCATATGACTCAACGCAAGGGTGTTGTCATGGAAACCGACCTATGAGATATTGATGAAGAAAGTCCATCTATGGATGTAAGTAAGTTTCTATGTAATGATATCTCATAAAATAAGATTTTGGGTTTTTGTAAGGTAATGAAGAGGACAAATGTATTTGCACTGAGTCTAAGAAAGTTTACTTTATTTATTTCCGAGAATTTTGTCCTACAGTAAGTAATAATGTTGATCAATTATTAGAGAGTAAGAATGTGAGAACTATGTGCTGAATACATTGGCAATTATGTTAAATGTGTAGGTTTACATGCGAAGTTTTGAATATAATTGAGAAACACACTTTACACTGTCCGAACTTTTGTTGCACGTGTTTTGAGTTCCGGAATGTCTGAAGTTTTCTTGTATAATGCATAGCGACTGTTTTGGACTGTCCGAACTTTCTATGTGCTGAAATAATTGTGTGGTTGCTATGTTTTTTATTTGCAATGTTTCAAACTTGGTTTACACTTATGGGAAGATTTGCTTGGTACTTTTGGACTAAGTTTTTGATGTGTTTTGGCTGATCATGATGGACATTATCTTGCTATGTTTTGAACATGCTTATGTGAGGTGCTCACATAAGGTGTTGTGGTTATCGGACTAACGAGAGACAAGTCGAGGACTTGGGCTTGCAAAGATTGATTGTTTATTCATGTGCAGGTGTTTCTTGAGGTCAAGACATGGCTGGTGACGGGATCCATTGAACTAGTCTTAGGGAGAAGATGAGGTTCAACAACCATGTTCGGGAGGAATTGTGGTTGAGTTGATCGGGAGGTCACGCATCATGTTTGGGTCAAGAACAATGCATATCAAGGTATCATGGAAGATGTTTGCACGTGTGCAAGGAGTTCATGGGCGTGGAAACATGGTTCCAAGGCGTGATGAAGAGAAGTGGACGTAAAGAATTGGTCGGAAATGTCCAACCGGTTGGACTATGCCTCAGGCTGCGGTTGAGGTGGTTATGGTTCGTTCATGGAACGTTTAGAGTTTGTTTTGGTTAGATTTTGTGTGGGTCACAAGGTTGAATTATTTTAGGAATGTGGGATATGTTCCTAAGGTGTTTGGAAGTCTTAAGATTGCTTCTATCTGCGTATGGAAGAGTCTTGAGCAGTTATGGAAAGTTTCAGTTGAAACTGAATAGGATTAGAGTCCTAGTTAGGATCGGGTTGGCCTTAGGGCTGGTTATATAAGCAAGGAAGGCCAGAGTTAGTGGGAGATGACTTTGGGCTGTTTCTCTTGTGTTCTGATCAATAAAATTTATAGTTTAGAGGAGTATTTATGCCTTGTTCATCCGACTTGTTTCAGAAAAGTTTTTTTCTCGTCGAGTTTTTCCACAACACTAGGTTGTGTTGGTGTTTTTATCATAACTCGAGTTTTATAGATCCAATTCACTACAAAAAACGGTGAATAAGGTGTTGGTTTAGTTAGAGGCATCGGCCCCGACGCATTTAAATCGACTAAGGGTGTTGGTTTAAGAAAACTGACACCCGTAAACTTAATTTGTCGGTTGTACTAAAAAATCGACGCTTTTAATAAATGTGTCAGTTCAATCGATGCTTTTAATAAATGTGTCGGTTCAACCGACGCTTTTATTCCCGTCCTCCAACTAAAAAAATGCGGTCGCGCCCCCTACAAATTTTTTTATACACCCGCCCACTACGTGCGCGCCCGTCTCGAAATTTTTTATTGCCCCCACCGCCCGCCCGCGCCTGTCCCCAAATTTTTTATTGCACCCATCGCCCGCTCGCGCCTGTACATCTTCTGATGGTGACATAACTCCCGTGAACCTCTTCTTCTCCTTCTCTCTTCCACGTGCACGACTCACCAGCATGCGCACCTCCGTGAAGGCGGCCTCCAGGCGCGAGCAAGGCGCGCGGGAGGTGCACGGGCGGTGCACCGGCGGCTCACGAGAGGCGCGTAGGAGGCGCGCGGGTGGCCCGCAGGAGGCTCGGGGCGGTGGCTCGCGGGCGGCGCTTCGGGGCGGTGACGCGCGGCTGGAGTGCGGGGGCGGCGGCTCGCGTGCAGAGCGCGGGGGCGGCGCTTGGGCGGTGCACGATCGGCGGTGGGTGGCCTGCGAGGGGCGCGCAGGTGGCGTGCAGGAGTTCATCATCGGTGGGCGACAGGACATCGGTGGATGGAAACGAGGCCGGAGGCAAACATGAGTTCATCGTTGTTCAGTACAAGATCGCTGCCCATCTTTCTCTATCGCGTGGCGGTGGCGCGCGGTCTGAGGCGGGTGGCCCGCGAGAGGCGCGCAGGCGGCGCGCGGGAGTTCATCGTTTTTTTCCAACCCGGTCTTCTCTCACCTAGGGGGCAAGACGTCGGTGGGCGATGGGAACGAGGCCGGAGGAAACATTTTTTTGTGTGTGTCAGGATGTAAGTGCGTTGGTTTCAAAAAGTACCATCACTTATAAAATGTTATATGCATCAGTCCATGTGGCTGACGCATTTACAGTTAAGTGTGTCGGTTTTTTGAAACCAATGCTTATAAGTGATAAAAGCGTCGGACCCGACACATTTATATGTTAAATGCGTTCGCCGAATTTCGTCGGTTAAGAGTGTCGGTTCACCGACGCCTTTAGAGTATGAGTGTCGGTTTCAATAGACAATCGACACTCATATAGCCGACGCCCTATTCGAAGATTCTTGTAGTGATTGATGCAATTTTTTTTTGGGTTGTCTTCACAACTTGATTATCTATAATCTGTGAAAATTTCACGGTCATTGAATTTATGGTTTCTGATCTACACAAGTTTCTTTGCAATGTTGCAAATCTATTTTTACTCGGGTAGAATAGGTTGATCTTTGTTCAATCTTTCGATCATAACTCAAGTTTTTTTTGACGGTTTTTAGTGATTTTATTATCGTGTCTTTGTGACCTTATTCTCTATATTCTCTATCGCTTTTGTTAAAGTTGAACAGGTTTAGATCAGTTACACACACGGTTTCTTAACAGATTGATTTTCTGTTGCGGGGTTTTTGTTGCTTCTGCTGAAAAAGTTTTAAATCTATCATTCACCCCCTATGGTAGCTTTTCACATGCACTTTGATCCTACAAAGAATTTTATCCTCGTAATTATAAAATTAAGCTCTTGGTTATGTTACCTTAGTGTTTAGTGCTTAAGTTTCACCAAGATATATTAAGGGCATATTTAGACCACCGCATGATGCATACCTATTAATGATTGTAAGAAATACTAGTATGCATACATGTAAGTTCTCATATGCTCTTATGGTCAAGGGTGATAAATATGAGAACCAATAAAAGATCGATTGACTAAAATTGGTTACATGTGCTTCTGCTGTCGGAAGCTTTAAGTTTGCTCAAGAAATGACTCACCTTGACATAGTTTAAGTAACCGGGATATTTTGGCATAAGTAAGTCCACTCCAGATATAGATCATTGGAATGGAGATAAGAATGTGTTGCAATTCTGCAAGTGATTCAGGCCTCATAATAAGTTGAGTAAGAATAGACGTCGTTCAGATAAGGAGTTATTAAGATTTAGTTTTTCGCGGGATGTGTAGCGAAATCCACAATCATTGACTAACACTCGATTTTGGAGTTTTATTGTGGAAAATCTCCAATTGAGCGGTCACTACGTCATGAGGGATGCAAACCGAGTTTTTATTAAGTATGAGGCCGCTGAGCGGACACAAAAATGAATTTACCTGGCTTAAGAGTGGTCGACAGTGTTAAACCACTTAAGTTATTTTATTCCAATTGCAACAAGTGAATGTAGGCCTAGAGGGGGGGTGAATAGGCCTTCTTGAAATTTCTCGGTTCCTGTAGCACTTCAACAACAAGGTCAAAACCAGATATATCGGACTAGTCCGGTAAAGTGCGGACTAGTCCGGATTTCACGGGCTAGGTTAATCAAGTTAGGTCAATTTGATTGTTTCGTTGACGTTTGCAGCGGAAATATAAACTTTAATAACAGTTCAATAGTTGTATGTCAAGTTCTATTGCAAGTATGATTCTTGTTCAACTATTTAACTTGAATTCAACAAAATGAATCAAACCCTAGATAATGTTGATCAACTAGAATGATGAACACAAACGAACAAGACACAAGATTTATCCCGTGGTTCGGTTACCACGAAGGCAACCTACGTCCACGTTGAGGAGCCCACAAAAGGACCGGGTCTTCACCAACCCTTCCCTCGTCGGATCGCCACGAAGGCCAATCCTCTTCCACTAATCACACAGGGGTAAATCACCAAGTTGAAGGGGCGATCTCACAAGTTGAGAGCTCCCTTGATTACAAGTTTCAAGACCACCAATAACACACTTTGAAATATACAAATTGAGATACAAGAGTGTGTTAGAGATTCAAACCAAGAGCTCAATCGTGTGCCAAGTGCCCTCTCCAATGATCTACAAGTCATCTTCAATGGATTGATCAATTTTTCACTTAGTTTCGTGGAGAGAGGTAGTTTTTGAGTCTCTTGGGAGGTGTGACGGCGCTAGGGTTCGAGAGTGGGTGAAAGTGGGCCATGCACCTCTATTTATATGGGGTTTCTAAAAGTGACCGTTAGGGTTCAGAAAGATCGGACTAGTCCGTGGTGGTCACCGGACTAGTCCGGTGTGCTGTGTGTAGCAAACCCTAAGTGTCCAGGAATATCGGACTAGTCCAGTTGAAAACGGACTTGTCCGATTTCGCTACTGGAAAGCTTCGGACTAGTCCGATTGCCATCGGACTTGTCCGGACAAATGAAACCCTAAGTGTTTGGGATGACAAGTCCGCACTTGGAGGACTTGTCCGATTTAGATCAGTGTGTATATCGGACTAGTCCGTGTAGACACCGGACGTGTCCGAAGTGGATCAGAATGAATATCGGACTAGTCCGGGTCACAACGGACTTGTCCGATTTTGTGTGACTTGTGCATTGTGTTAAGGACTAGTCCGCATTGGAGAGGACTAGTCCAAAGTGGATCAGAAAGATATCGGACTAGTCCGGTAGAGACCGGACTTGTCCGATCTAGTGCAGAAAGTGATATCGGACTAGTCCGGCTGATATCGGACTAGTCCGGTCCTGTATAACTTTGTGCATTGTATGTGTGTGCTTGAAAGTGATTGAGCTCTTGGGTGTGTTTCCTTAACACACTCTATACATGGTAATCTACTATTTTCTTCTTTGAGCTCAAATTCACTTTGCTTCTCATTTCCCTTCTTTTTGGCATTTTGCTCATTTTTCATCATTTGCCTGCATTCATCTCAACAAAAGGATTAGGATCCCAATTGCTTGTCATAAATCATCCAAAACCCACAAGGGAGTCCTAGATGCACTTTCAATCTCCCCCTTTTTGGTGATTGATGACAACCAATTGAGATTTCACGAAATAAGGCAAAAAATGAGGTTTTCATAAAGTATGCACATATGACTCAAAAATACATCAAGCAACAAGATAATTATCCATATGTGCATTCTTTATGGTGGGATGCATACTAAGTGCATGAATACATTGAGAATGACAGAATTTGCATTAACCAACAGATATCAAATGCATATGACATTCTAGGGGCAAAAACACAGTTTTCATCACACACTCCAAATAAATTAAGCAATTCATCACAGGACCAGATTTAATATGAAAACAGAGTTAAGCTATTACAACCACAAATAAAAGATAAAGAGAAACTCTCTCCTCGCACCCTAACACATCTAAAGCTAAGACTCCCCCTCAATCTCTCCCCCTTTGGCATCAAGACACCAAAAAGAGAGAGAGGAAGGTCCTAGGGCTTCACTCTTTGCTGGCAGTCCTCTCGTCGTCTTCATCGCTTTCCGCTTGACGAGGTTGAGAGGGAGGAGGAGGAGCGGAGCTGCTCGAGCCCCCAATGCCAAAATAGGCAAGCTCGGAGGGAGTCAAGGGGCTGAGCTTGGTGATGTCCAGATCAGAATCTTAAGAAAGTACTGGAGATCCAAGTGGGTTGATCTCCAGCTTCTCACTCAACTGCTTCACATTGGCTTTTATGTACCTCATGTTCTCCTTCCTCTTCTGATTTAGCTTGTGAAGCTTCACTTCAGTTTTCTTGCATGATGAGAAAATTGCAGCCAAGTACTTGAGGATCCCACTGGCGGATCCTTTCTGAGGGGCTTCCCTGGAGGGAGGAGGAGCCCTAGCAGCTTCTTCTTGCCTTGCCGGTGCCTCGGGGCTTGAGGCCAGCGATGGAGCAGCCTGGACACTCACTGGCTGAGGCTTCTGAGGCCTCAGTGGAGTGTGCTCCACATCCTTCACAAACTCAATCCCTGTGACCTTCTCAATCATAAACATCAAGTAAGGGGCATAGCCACAGGATCGGTTGGGGGTACTTGAGATATTGACCATATCATTCCAAATATAGTCTGCAACATCAAACTGTCTCTTCTTGCTTATGACCCTCATTAGAGTCCGGAGGTAACCCTGTACACTCCCTGCATCCCCATCCTTGGGGGCAATGGTCTTCCGGAGAACTCTGTTCAGGACCACAAAGAAGGGCTTCATGTTCTTTGTGGAGGGAGGAACATACTTAGAGTTGGGCTCATACATGAACTTCATTCCGTCCCTCTCAATGACCCCTATGTTGTGGATGATTAGGTGGTCATTTCCAGCAGAGTCTAAGTGGAGCAGGTTTGCAAAATCCTCCTGAGTGATGGAGTACTTGGATCCATGGGTCATCCAAGTCACACTTTCTTCATCTTCACTCGAGAAGTGGCACGTTGCATAGAATTGTGCTATCACTTCATCATTCCAGTTGTGTCTGAAGGCAAAGAGATCCTTCAGACCATGTCTCTCTGCAGCTGCTATCACTTCATCAAAAGTTGCACATTTCTTCTTCTCAAGGTGGGCCCAGTCAATCCATTGACTGCGCACCACCGGGGTCTTCATCGGCAAGTAAACCAGCTTGTAGAAATCAGCATGGAAATTTGACCAAAATCTGCCATCAGCTGCTTGCTTGGGCCTTGCATAGCAATCAACACTTCTCAACTTCGCAGCCACATTGCTGCCCTTGCCAGTGAATCTTTCCTCATTGGGGTCCCGGACCCCTTCTCTGGGAGTATGCAGCTTCAGGGGCCCAACAGGCCCTGTGGCAACCCCCTTGCCCTTCCCTTTAGCTTGTCGAAGGCCACTTGAAGAAGTAGCGGCCTTCGAAGCGGCTTTCTTGACGCACACCTTCCTTCGAACTTGGGGAGGTGAGGGAGCATGCTCGGATGGTCTCTCTTGGCGTTTCTTGCCAAGACCCGCCGAGGACCGAGGTGCCACCTCGTGGTCCAACTCGGCCTCGAAATCGGAGATTTCGTTGTCGGAGCTCGACATGATCTGAGAATGAGTGATCAAGAGAAAGGACAAGTTATACAAGGTATTGGTGAGGTAAGATGGCAATGGAAGGCATTAGGGAATTAAAGATTTAGGTTTTGGTTCAGAAACAACGGACTTGTCCGGTGCACAGGCACGGACTAGTCCGGGGGACCGGACTTGTCCGTACCTGGACCGGACTAGTCCGGTGTTCATCTGCAAAAACCTAACAGACTGGACAAAAATTGATCCCTAAGGTAAAACTAGTCTAGCATACACATAGTACATCAACTAGACATGTAACTAGTGAAGAATGCTAGGCCAAACGATAAGCAATAGAGAAATTTGTGATTTCTTAGGGTTTTGAAGAAAATTTACCAAGAAATCAAAGGAATCTTGAGATTTTGGGGGTTGGAGGCCGGACTTGTCCGCTAACTTCAATCCCTGAGTCTTCAAGCTTGATCTCACCCAAGATTGAGGCTTTTCGACGGAGGAATCAAGGATTCGCCTTGGGAGCTCGAGCGCAAGAGAGAGAAAGCTTGGGGGCGAGTGTGGGGTGAAGGGATTAGGGTTTGGTGGCGGCTAGGGTTATGGACACGAAAAATCGGACAAGTCCGGACATGACCGGACTAGTCCGAAGTCATCCAGAGACCTATATCGGACTAGTCCGTGGTCTGTCGGACTAGTCCGGCCTAACCGGCACTCTGCGGACTAGTCTGCAATGGCGGACTAGTCCGGGTAACCACGGACTTGTCCGTGGTCACCAGGAAAGAATTGCATAGCCCATTCATATATATTTGAAGGTCCAATCATTGAGAGTAGAGAGGCAAAACAATTCAAATAATCTTGATGAATTTGACCAGTAAGCAAACAACAATCATACTATGATCAAAAATTCATCAAGATCTAATAATTGACATAGTTTTTCGGGAGAAAAATGAAGAGGGATGATTTTCACAATTCAATCAATATTTTGAAGCAATCATACAGGTATGCAACTTTTCAAGCCACACTCCGAGAATCAAGAATGTTTAGCTCATTTCGGAGTTCGCAAAAACGTTTTTCATCAAGTGGCTTGGTGAATATGTCGGCCAATTGTTTTTGAGTGTTGACATGAGAGATGGATATGTCTCCTTTCATGGAATGGTCTCTCAAGAAATGATGTCTTATGTCTATGTGTTTAGTCCTAGAGTGCTCAACTGGATTGTGGGCTATTTTAATGGCACTCTCATTGTCACAAAGGAGAGGAATATGGTTCATATTGTAACCGTAATCCCTTAGAGTTTGTCGCATCCAAAGAAGTTGTGCACAACAACTCCCGGCTGCAACATACTCCGCTTCGGCTGTGGATAAAGCAATGGAATTTTGTTTCTTAGATGACCAAGAAACTAAAGATCTTCCTAGGAATTGGCATGTGTCAGAAGTGCTTTTTCTATCAACTTTGCACCCGGCATAATCTGCATCGGAGTAACCAATGAGATTGAATTTGGAGCCTTTTGGGTACCATAGACCAAGGTTGGGTGTATGAACTAAATATCTTAGGATTCTCTTTACGGCTGTCAAATGACATTCCTTAGGGTTGGCTTGAAATCTTGCACACAAACATACACTCAACATAATATCTGGCCTAGATGCACATAAGTATAGTAAGGATCCAATCATGGAGCGATATACCTTTTGGTCGACGCTCGGTCCATCTTCATTGAGATCCAAGTGGCCATTCGTTGCCATGGGAGTCTTTATGGGCTTTGCCTTGTCCATGTCAAACTTCTTGAGGATGTCCTGTGTGTACTTGGTTTGGCTTATGAATGTTCCTTCCCTTTGTTGTCGCACTTGGAATCCCAAGAAGTACTTCAATTCTCCCATCATTGACATTTCAAATATGTCTGTCATAATTTTACTAAACTCTTCACAGAAAGATTGGTTAGTTGATCCAAAAATTATATCATCAACATAGATTTTGCAAATAAAAAGATCATTATCCAGATTTTTTGTGAATAATGTATAGTCTACTTTGCCAATTTGAAAACCATTATCAATTAAAAAATCTCTAAGACACTCATACCAAGCTCTAGGCGCTTGTTTGAGGCCATAGAGAGCCTTACGTAGTTTATACACGTGGTCGGGGAACTCTTCGTCTTCAAACCCAGGTGGTTGCTCCACGTACACCTCCTCCTTGATCGGTCCATTGAGGAAGGCGCTTTTCACGTCCATTTGATACAGCTTGAAATCATGGTGAGTAGCATATGCAAGTAATATTCTAATTGATTCAAGCCTAGCTACTAGAGCAAAGGTTTCATCGAAAACCAAACCTTCGACTTGTGAGTAACCTTTGGCCACAAGTCGTGCCTTGTTTCTTGTCACCACTCCGTGTTCGTCTTGCTTGTTGCGGAAGACCCACTTGGTGCCCACAATATTTGCATTGGGTCTTTCCACAAGTTCCCAAACTTCGTTTCTCTTGAAATTGTTCAACTCTTCTTGCATTGCCACCACCCAGTCCGGATCCTTCAATGCATCCTCAGTCCTGCGGGGTTCCAAAAAGGAGACAAACGAGTAATGTTCACAGAAATTTGCTATACGAGATCTAGTGGTTACTCCCTTTTGGATGTCGCCGATGATGTTGTCGATTGGATGATCCCTTTGAATGCATTGGTGTACTCTTGGGTGTGGCACTTGGGGGGTCGTATGTTGGTGATCATCTTCTTCTCCCCCTGAGTTGTTGTCCTTGTTGATTTGTTGATCATGTTCATATTCCTGTGATTGATCTTGTATCGAGGCTCCCCCTTGATTGTTGATCTCCTCTTGTGGTTCACTTTCCTCTTGTATTTGTGACGATGACTCTTGTGGTCGTACTTCGCCTAGAGCCATCCTCTTCAATGCTTGATAGGGGGCTTCCTCTTTACCTAATTCACATTGATCAACTTGCTCCTTTTGGGAGCCATTAGTTTCATCGAACACTACGTCACGTGCCACTTCAACAAGTCCGGAGGCCTTGTTGAAAACAAGATAGGCGTAAGTGTTCGAATCATAACCAAGCAAGAAACCTTCATCGGACTTCGAAGCGAACTTTGAAGTCATGGGCTTCTTGTTCAAAATATAGCAAGGAGAACCGAAAAATCGAAAATATGAAATGTTCGGTTTGTTACCGGTGAGTAGCTCATAGGGGGTCTTCTTTAGTAGTCGATGAAGGTAGAGTCGATTTGTGGCATGGCAAGCGGTGTTGATTGCTTCCGCCCAAAATCGATCCGAAGTCTTGTATTCATCGAGCATTGTTCTTGCCATCTCTATGAGCGTTCGGTTCTTCCTTTCGGCAACTCCGTTTTGTTGTGGAGAGTATGGTCCTGAGAATTTGTGCTTGATTCCTTCCTCATCAAGGTACTCCTCCACTTGTATGTTCTTGAACTCCGTGCCGTTGTCGCTCCGAATACTCTTGATTGATAGTGAGAACTCGTTTTGCGCTCGCTTGAAGAATTTCTTGAGTGTTCCTTGTGTTTCTGACTTGTCATGCAAAAAGAACACCCAAGTGAAGCGGGAAAAATCATCAATAATTACTAAACCGTATTTATTACCGCCGATGCTTATGTAAGCAATTGGACCAAACAAGTCCATATGAAGTAGTTCGAGCGGTCTTGTCGTGGTCATGATGTTCTTCGCGGGATGTTGTGCTCCAACTTGCTTCCCTGCTTGGCATGCGCTACAAGGCCTATCTTTCTCAAACACAACATCTTTCGAACCTCGGATGTGATCGCCCTTGAGGAGTTTTTGAAGGTTCCTCATACCAACATGTGCCAGCCGTCTATGCCACAGCCAACCCATGTTGGTCTTTGCAATCAAGCATGTGTCGAGTTCGGCTTTATCCTTGTTGAAGTCAACAAGGTAAAGCTTTCCCTTCAACATACCCTTGAATGCAACAGAACCATCACTTCTCCTTGAGACGGTCACACCCTTGTTAGTGAACAGGCAATTATAACCTTTGTCACATAATTGAGATATGGACAGCAGGTTACAATCTAAAGATTCAACGTGTAAAACATGCGAAAGAGTATGTTCAGAGGATATTGCTATTTTACCGGTACCGAGGACCCTTCCTTGACTGTTATCCCCAAAGTAGATGCCTTCGTTTGGGTCCTTGTTCACTTCATACTCCACAAACATCCTCCTTTCTCCGGTCATGTGGTTGGTGCATCCACTGTCTAGCACCCATTTGGATCCACCGGAGGAGTAGGCCTGCAAAAACAAATTACGCCTTGGTTTTAGGTACCCAAGCTTGCTTGGGTCCTTGGAGGTTAGTAATAATACATTTGGGCACCCACACATGGGATTTTGTGTTCCCATGGCGTGGCCCAGCATAATAAGCATACACTTTACCAACATTATTTTTCATTAATACATAAGAAGCATCAAAGGTTTTAAACAAGAGTTGTAGTCGATTATGGGTCGGACTAGTCTGTGTGACCGGACTTGTCCAGATGACCAGACTTGTCCGGACCACAACCGGACTAGTCCGGTTTTCATGAGAGTTCAGGTTTTTAGTTTTCGAGTTACCAGGTTGTGAGGGTCCTCCCTTCACAAAGGTAATCCTTCCCTTGTTATTCTTATGATTTCCAGCTCTTTGCTTTCCATCATAAGAGTAACCAATGCCATACTTGACATTTGGAGGTCTTTGGACCAAATATGCACTACGTGCATAGTTGATCCTCTCCTTGTCAAATATTACACATTGGGTAGGATTTTTGTCCTTTGTGGAGGTAGAATTTTCCTTCAACCTGGTGTTAATTTTATCACATTTGCAAATATGAGCGATATTAGTTGAAGTGGGTTGAGAAGGTAGGCTTGAAGAGGAGGAAGGTTCACTAAGCTTGAGTGACTCAACCTGCACTTCAAGGATCTTGTTGACCTTGATTAGGTCATCAAGTTGATCCTTGATTGCAACGTTTGAGTTGGTTAACTCCAAGCAAGTTTTCTTGCTTGAAGCTAGCTCAAGCTCTAGTGAGTGGTTTCTCTCATTTTCAAGAACTAGAAGATTGTCAAGTTCGACATGCTTCTCCTTTTGGGAGATAATCATGTCTTCTTGACGATCAATTAGCTCTTCCTTCTCAACAAGTTGGTTAAGCAAGAATTTCATTTTAGCAGCAGTTTTTCTATCTAAACCAATTAGCATATCTTCATCATCACTATCTAGATCATCATCACTTGAGTAAGAATGCAAGGAAGGAGTTTTGATGTTTACCTTGCGTTTACCTTCCTTATCCATGAGGCAAGTTCCATTTGCCTTCTTTGCACCGAGCGTGGGGAAGAGTGTGGGTTTCTTGGACATGCTTTCAATGGCTATGCTAGCCATTTCTTCTTCATCGGACGATGAGGACTCATCGTTTGAGTCCCACTCCTTTCCGATGTGTGCTTGTTCAGCTTGTTTCTTCTTCTTGAAGAATTTCTTCGGTTGAGGCTTGGAATCTTTACTCTTCTTCTTGTTGTCCTCATACGGGCAATCGACTATAAAGTGATTGTACTCACCACAATTATAGCATGCCCGCCTCATCTTCGGCTTTGTCTTCTCCTTGTATTTTCCTTCACTCGATTTTGTTCCTTGTCTTTTCTTCATAATTCTTTTGAACTTCTTCATGAAAAAAATCATATCTTCTTAGTCCAGCTCGCTGCTTTCATCATCGCTGTCCTCCTCAAGCTGTGCTTCTCTTGCTTCTTTGGATAGAGGCTTGAGTGAGGACTTTAGGGCAACTCCCTTCTTCTTGGCTGATGTGAGGTCGGCTATTTCTTTTACGTGCTTGGCTTGCTTCTCCATCATCTCAAAGTTGATGATTTTGCCAAGCAGTTCATCCAGAGTCATTTTCTTGTACCCGGGACTTTCTCGAATCATAGAGCAAAGTGTGACGTTGCGAGGCATAAAGGCTCTAAGGATGAGCTTTACAACCTCGTGGTCATTCCACTTTTTGCTCCCATATGATCGAACCTTGTTCACAAGAGTCTTCAGTCTGTTGTACATGTCCTGGGGAGACTCATCTTCCTCAATCGCGAACCTTCCTAGTTCGCCTTCAATCATTCAATCTTTGCCTCCCGCACATGCCGGTCACCTTCATGTGCTGTCTGTAGTGTGTCCCAGATTTCTTTGGCAATTTCCAATCCGTCCACCTTTGTGAATTCATCTCGACTTAGAGATGAGGTGATAACGGCTGCGGCTTGGGCATTCCTGTGGATGGCTTGCTCTTGACTTGGCGTGAGCTCTTCATCGTCATCAGGGATGTTTATTCCTGTGCACACAATATGCCATAAACTTGGGTTAAGGGAAATCAAGTGCATCTTCATATTTTGCCTCCACATGGATTAATCACTCCCATCAAAGTGTGGGGCTTTTCCGAGAGGAATAGATAGATAATGACTGCTGTTAGAATTTAAACGGTCATAATTAAAAGGATATCGGGAGTAGTCGGTGTGACTACTCCCCTTTTTTCTTTTCTTCGACTTTAGATTTCCCTTTGGAAAGCGCTTTCTTTCTAAGGAGTGCTTTCAGCTCCAATGTCTCCTCATCATCATCATCGAAGTCTTGAATGGCTTCGAGATACTTTTCAAGCTTTTGGTGCTTGTCATTGTTCATTTCTTCCTGGTTGTTGATTTTCTGGACTTCCTTCATGTCCGACATGATCTCTTCGAGTGGTTGCACTCTTTCTTGAAGAACCTGCTCTGATACCAATTGAATGTAGGCCTAGAGGGGGGGGTGAATAGGCCTTCTTGAAATTTCTCGGTTCTTGTAGCACTTCAACAACAAGGTCAAAACCAGATATATCGGACTAGTCCGGTAAAGTGCGGACTAGTCCGGTAAAGTGCGGACTAATCCGGATTTCACGGGCTAGGTTGATCAAGTTAGGTCAATTTGATTGTTTCGTTGACGTTTGCAGCAGAAATATAAACTTTAATAACAGTTCAATAGTTGTATGTCAAGTTCTATTGCAAGTATGATTCTTGTTCAACTATTTAACTTGAATTCAACAAAATGAATCAAACCCTAGATAATGTTGATCAACTAGAATGATGAACACAAACGAACAAGACACAAGATTTATCCCGTGGTTCGGTTACCACGAAGGCAACCTACGTCCACGTTGAGGAGCCCACAAAAGGACCGGGTCTTCACCAACCCTTCCCTCGTCGGATCGCCACGAAGGCCAATCCTCTTCCACTAATCACACAGGGGTAAATCACCAAGTTGAAGGGGCGATCTCACAAGTTGAGAGCTCCCTTGATTACAAGTTTCAAGACCACCAATAACACACTTTGAAATATACAAATTGAGATACAAGAGTGTGTTAGAGATTCAAACCAAGAGCTCAATCGTGTGCCAAGTGCCCTCTCCAATGATCTACAAGTCATCTTCAATGGATTGATCAATTTTTCACTTAGTTTCGTGGAGAGAGGTAGTTTTTGAGTCTCTTGGGAGGTGTGACGGCGCTAGGGTTCGAGAGTGGGTGAAAGTGGGCCATGCACCTCTATTTATATGGGGTTTCTAAAAGTGACCGTTAGGGTTCAGAAAGATCGGACTAGTCCGTGGTGGTCACCGGACTAGTCCGGTGTGCTGTGTGTAGCAAACCCTAAGTGTCCAGGAATATCGGACTAGTCCGGTTGAAAACGGACTTGTCCGATTTCGCTACTGGAAAGCTTCGGACTTGTCCGGACAAATGAAACCCTAAGTGTTTGGGATGACAAGTCCGCACTTGGAGGACTTGTCCGATTTAGATCAGTGTGTATATCGGACTAGTCCGTGTAGACACCGGACGTGTCCGAAGTGGATCAGAATGAATATCGGACTAGTCCGGGTCACAACGGACTTGTCCGATTTTGTGTGACTTGTGCATTGTGTTAAGGACTAGTCCGCATTGGAGAGGACTAGTCCAAAGTGGATCAGAAAGATATCGGACTAGTCCGGTAGAGACCGGACTTGTCCGATCTAGTGCAGAAAGTGATATCGGACTAGTCCGGCTGATATCGGACTAGTCCGGTCCTGTATAACTTTGTGCATTGTATGTGTGTGCTTGAAAGTGATTGAGCTCTTGGGTGTGTTTCCTTAACACACTCTATACATGGTAATCTACTATTTTCTTCTTTGAGCTCAAATTCACTTTGCTTCTCATTTCCCTTCTTTTTGGCATTTTGCTCATTTTTCATCATTTGCCTGCATTCATCTCAACAAAAGGATTAGGATCCCAATTGCTTGTCGTAAATCATCCAAAACCCACAAGGGAGTCCTAGATGCACTTTCAATCTCCCCCTTTTTGGTGATTGATGACAACCAATTGAGATTTCACAAAATAAGGCAAAAAATGAGGTTTTCATAAAGTATGCACATATGACTCAAAAATACATCAAGCAACAAGATAATTATCCATATGTGCATTCTTTATGGTGGGATGCATACTAAGTGCATGAATACATTGAGAATGACAGAATTTGCATTAACCAACAGATATCAAATGCATATGACATTCTAGGGGCAAAAACACAGTTTTCATCACACACTCCAAATAAATTAAGCAATTCATCGCAGGACCAGATTTAATATGAAAACAGAGTTAAGATATTACAACCACAAATAAAAGATAAAGAGAAACTCTCTCCTCGCACCCTAACACATCTAAAGCTAAGACTCCCCCTCAATCTCTCCCCCTTTGGCATCAAGACACCAAAAAGAGAGAGAGGAAGGTCCTAGGGCTTCACTCTTCGCTGGCAGTCCTCTCGTCGTCTTCATCGTCTTCATCGCTTTCCGCTTGACGAGGTTGAGAGGGAGGAGGAGGAGCGGAGCTGCTCGAGCCCCCAATGCCAAAATAGGCAAGCTCGGAGGGAGTCAAGGGGCTGAGCTTGGTGATGTCCAGATCAGAATCTTAAGAAAGTACTGGAGATCCAAGTGGGTTGATCTCCAGCTTCTCACTCAACTGCTTCACATTGGCTTTTATGTACCTCATGTTCTCCTTCCTCTTCTGATTTAGCTTGTGAAGCTTCACTTCAGTTTTCTTGCATGATGAGAAAATTGCAGCCAAGTACTTGAGGATCCCACTGGCGGATCCTTTCTGAGGGGCTTCCCTGGAGGGAGGAGGAGCCCTAGCAGCTTCTTCTTGCCTTGCCGGTGCCTCGGGGCTTGAGGCCAGCGATGGAGCAGCCTGGACACTCACTGGCTGAGGCTTCTGAGGCCTCAGTGGAGTGTGCTCCACATCCTTCACAAACTCAATCCCTGTGACCTTCTCAATCATAAACATCAAGTAAGGGGCATAGCCACAGGATCGGTTGGGGGTACTTGAGATATTGACCATATCATTCCAAATATAGTCTGCAACATCAAACTGTCTCTTCTTGCTTATGACCCTCATTAGAGTCCGGAGGTAACCCTGTACACTCCCTGCATCCCCATCCTTGGGGGCAATGGTCTTCCGGAGAACTCTGTTCAGGACCACAAAGAAGGGCTTCATGTTCTTTGTGGAGGGAGGAACATACTTAGAGTTGGGCTCATACATGAACTTCATTCCGTCCCTCTCAATGACCCCTATGTTGTGGATGATTAGGTGGTCATTTCCAGCAGAGTCTAAGTGGAGCAGGTTTGCAAAATCCTCCTGAGTGATGGAGTACTTGGATCCATGGGTCATCCAAGTCACACTTTCTTCATCTTCACTCGAGAAGTGGCACGTTGCATAGAATTGTGCTATCACTTCATCATTCCAGTTGTGTCTGAAGGCAAAGAGATCCTTCAGACCATGTCTCTCTGCAGCTGCTATCACTTCATCAAAAGTTGCACATTTCTTCTTCTCAAGGTGGGCCCAGTCAATCCATTGACTGCGCACCACCGGGGTCTTCATCGGCAAGTAAACCAGCTTGTAGAAATCAGCATGGAAATTTGACCAAAATCTGCCATCAGCTGCTTGCTTGGGCCTTGCATAGCAATCAACACTTCTCAACTTCGCAGCCACATTGCTGCCCTTGCCAGTGAATCTTTCCTCATTGGGGTCCCGGACCCCTTCTCTGGGAGTATGCAGCTTCAGGGGCCCAACAGGCCCTGTGGCAACCCCCTTGCCCTTCCCTTTAGCTTGTCGAAGGCCACTTGAAGAAGTAGCGGCCTTCGAAGCGGCTTTCTTGACGCACACCTTCCTTCGAACTTGGGGAGGTGAGGGAGCATGCTCGGATGGTCTCTCTTGGCGTTTCTTGCCAAGACCCGCCGAGGACCGAGGTGCCACCTCGTGGTCCAACTCGGCCTCGAAATCGGAGATTTCGTTGTCGGAGCTCGACATGATCTGAGAATGAGTGATCAAGAGAAAGGACAAGTTATACAAGGTATTGGTGAGGTAAGATGGCAATGGAAGGCATTAGGGAATTAAAGATTTAGGTTTTGGTTCAGAAACAACGGACTTGTCCGGTGCACAGGCACGGACTAGTCCGGGGGACCGGACTTGTCCGTACCTGGACCGGACTAGTCCGGTGTTCATCTGCAAAAACCTAACAGACTGGACAAAAATTGATCCCTAAGGTAAAACTAGTCTAGCATACACATAGTACATCAACTAGACATGTAACTAGTGAAGAATGCTAGGCCAAACAATAAGCAATAGAGAAATTTGTGATTTCTTAGGGTTTTGAAGAAAATTTACCAAGAAATCAAAGGAATCTTGAGATTTTGGGGGTTGGAGGCCGGACTTGTCCGCTAACTTCAATCCCCGAGTCTTCAAGCTTGATCTCACCCAAGATTGAGGCTTTTCGACGGAGGAATCAAGGATTCGCCTTGGGAGCTCGAGCGCAAGAGAGAGAAAGCTTGGGGGCGAGTGTGGGGTGAAGGGATTAGGGTTTGGTGGCGGCTAGGGTTATGGACACGAAAAATCGGACAAGTCCGGACATGACCGGACTAGTCCGAAGTCATCCAGAGACCTATATCGGACTAGTCCGTGGTCTGTCGGACTAGTCCGGCCTAACCGGCACTCTGCGGACTAGTCTGCAATGGCGGACTAGTTCGGGTAACCACGGACTTGTCCGTGGTCACCAGGAAAGAATTGCATAGCCCATTCATATATATTTGAAGGTCCAATCATTGAGAGTAGAGAGGCAAAACAATTCAAATAATCTTGATGAATTTGACCAGTAAGCAAACAACAATCATACTATGATCAAAAATTCATCAAGATCTAATAATTGACATAGTTTTTCGGGAGAAAAATGAAGAGGGATGATTTTCACAATTCAATCAATATTTTGAAGCAATCATACAGGTATGCAACTTTTCAAGCCACACTCCGAGAATCAAGAATGTTTAGCTCATTTCGGAGTTCGCAAAAACGTTTTTCATCAAGTGGCTTGGTGAATATGTCGGCCAATTGTTTTTGAGTGTTGACATGAGAGATGGATATGTCTCCTTTCATGGAATGGTCTCTCAAGAAATGATGTCTTATGTCTATGTGTTTAGTCCTAGAGTGCTCAACTGGATTGTGGGCTATTTTAATGGCACTCTCATTGTCACAAAGGAGAGGAATATGGTTCATATTGTAACCGTAATCCCTTAGAGTTTGTCGCATCCAAAGAAGTTGTGCACAACAACTCCCGGCTGCAACATACTCCGCTTCGGCTGTGGATAAAGCAATGGAATTTTGTTTCTTAGATGACCAAGAAACTAAAGATCTTCCTAGGAATTGGCATGTGTCAGAAGTGCTTTTTCTATCAACTTTGCACCCGGCATAATCTGCATCGGAGTAACCAATGAGATTGAATTTGGAGCCTTTTGGGTACCATAGACCAAGGTTGGGTGTATGAATTAAATATCTTAGGATTCTCTTTACGGCTGTCAAATGACATTCCTTAGGGTTGGCTTGAAATCTTGCACACAAACATACACTCAACATAATATCTGGCCTAGATGCACATAAGTATAGTAAGGATCCAATCATGGAGCGATATACCTTTTGGTCGACGCTCGGTCCATCTTCATTGAGATCCAAGTGGCCATTCGTTGCCATGGGAGTCTTTATGGGCTTTGCCTTGTCCATGTCAAACTTCTTGAGGATGTCCTGTGTGTACTTGGTTTGGCTTATGAATGTTCCTTCCCTTTGTTGCCGCACTTGGAATCCCAAGAAGTACTTCAATTCTCCCATCATTGACATTTGAAATATGTCTGTCATAATTTTACTAAACTCTTCACAGAAAGATTGGTTAGTTGATCCAAAAATTATATCATCAACATAGATTTGGCAAATAAAAAGATCATTATCCAGATTTTTTGTGAATAATGTATAGTCTACTTTGCCAATTTGAAAACCATTATCAATTAAAAAATCTCTAAGACACTCATACCAAGCTCTAGGCGCTTGTTTGAGGCCATAGAGAGCCTTACGTAGTTTATACACGTGGTCGGGGAACTCTTCGTCTTCAAACCCAGGTGGTTGCTCCACGTACACCTCCTCCTTGATCGGTCCATTGAGGAAGGCGCTTTTCACGTCCATTTGATACAGCTTGAAATCATGGTGAGTAGCATATGCAAGTAATATTCTAATTGATTCAAGCCTAGCTACTAGAGCAAAGGTTTCATCGAAAACCAAACCTTCGACTTGTGAGTAACCTTTGGCCACAAGTCGTGCCTTGTTTCTTGTCACCACTCCGTGTTCGTCTTGCTTGTTGCGGAAGACCCACTTGGTGCCCACAATATTTGCATTGGGTCTTTCCACAAGTTCCCAAACTTCGTTTCTCTTGAAATTGTTCAACTCTTCTTGCATTGCCACCACCCAGTCCGGATCCTTCAATGCATCCTCAGTCCTGCGGGGTTCCAAAAAGGAGACAAACGAGTAATGTTCACAGAAATTTGCTATACGAGATCTAGTGGTTACTCCCTTTTGGATGTCGCCGATGATGTTGTCGATTGGATGATCCCTTTGAATGCATTGGTGTACTCTTGGGTGTGGCACTTGGGGGGTCGTATGTTGGTGATCATCTTCTTCTCCCCCTGAGTTGTTGTCCTTGTTGATTTGTTGATCATGTTCATATTCCTGTGATTGATCTTGTATCGAGGCTCCCCCTTGATTGTTGATCTCCTCTTGTGGTTCACTTTCCTCTTGTATTTGTGACGATGACTCTTGTGGTCGTACTTCGCCTAGAGCCATCCTCTTCAATGCTTGATAGGGGGCTTCCTCTTTACCTAATTCACATTGATCAACTTGCTCCTTTTGGGAGCCATTAGTTTCATCGAACACTACGTCACGTGCCACTTCAACAAGTCCGGAGGCCTTGTTGAAAACAAGATAGGCGTAAGTGTTCGAATCATAACCAAGCAAGAAACCTTCATCGGACTTCGAAGCGAACTTTGAAGTCATGGGCTTCTTGTTCAAAATATAGCAAGGAGAACCGAAAAATCGAAAATATGAAATGTTCGGTTTGTTACCGGTGAGTAGCTCATAGGGGGTCTTCTTTAGTAGTCGATGAAGGTAGAGTCGATTTGTGGCATGGCAAGCGGTGTTGATTGCTTCCGCCCAAAATCGATCCGAAGTCTTGTATTCATCGAGCATTGTTCTTGCCATCTCTATGAGCGTTCGGTTCTTCCTTTCGGCAACTCCGTTTTGTTGTGGAGAGTATGGTGCTGAGAATTTGTGCTTGATTCCTTCCTCATCAAGGTACTCCTCCACTTGTATGTTCTTGAACTCCGTGCATTTGTCGCTCCGAATACTCTTGATTGATAGTGAGAACTCGTTTTGCGCTCGCTTGAAGAATTTCTTGAGTGTTCCTTGTGTTTCTGACTTGTCATGCAAAAAGAACACCCAAGTGAAGCGGGAAAAATCATCAATAATTACTAAACCGTATTTATTACCGCCGATGCTTATGTAAGCAATTGGACCAAACAAGTCCATATGAAGTAGTTCGAGCGGTCTTGTCGTGGTCATGATGTTCTTCGCGGGATGTTGTGCTCCAACTTGCTTCCCTGCTTGGCATGCGCTACAAGGCCTATCTTTCTCAAACACAACATCTTTCGAACCTCGGATGTGATCGCCCTTGAGGAGTTTTTGAAGGTTCCTCATACCAACATGTGCCAGCCGTCTATGCCACAGCCAACCCATGTTGGTCTTTGCAATCAAGCATGTGTCGAGTTCGGCTTTATCCTTGTTGAAGTCAACAAGGTAAAGCTTTCCCTTCAACATACCCTTGAATGCAACAGAACCATCACTTCTCCTTGAGACGGTCACACCCTTGTTAGTGAACAGGCAATTATAACCTTTGTCACATAATTGAGATATGGACAGCAGGTTACAATCTAAAGATTCAACGTGTAAAACATGCGAAAGAGTATGTTCAGAGGATATTGCTATTTTACCGGTACCGAGGACCCTTCCTTGACTGTTATCCCCAAAGTAGATGCCTTCGTTTGGGTCCTTGTTCACTTCATACTCCACAAACATCCTCCTTTCTCCGGTCATGTGGTTGGTGCATCCACTGTCTAGCACCCATTTGGATCCACCGGAGGAGTAGGCCTGCAAAAACAAATTACGCCTTGGTTTTAGGTACCCAAGCTTGCTTGGGTCCTTGGAGGTTAGTAATAATACATTTGGGCACCCACACATGGGATTTTGTGTTCCCATGGCGTGGCCCAGCATAATAAGCATACACTTTACCAACATTATTTTTCATTAATACATAAGAAGCATCAAAGGTTTTAAACAAGAGTTGTAGTCGATTATGGGTCGGACTAGTCTGTGTGACCGGACTTGTCCGGATGACCAGACTTGTCCGGACCACAACCGGACTAGTCCGGTTTTCATGAGAGTTCAGGTTTTTAGTTTTCGAGTTACCAGGTTGTGAGGGTCCTCCCTTCACAAAGGTAATCCTTCCCTTGTTATTCTTATGATTTCCAGCTCTTTGCTTTCCATCATAAGAGTAACCAATGCCATACTTGACATTTGGAGGTCTTTGGACCAAATATGCACTACGTGCATAGTTGATCCTCTCCTTGTCAAATATTACACATTGGGTAGGATTTTTGTCCTTTGTGGAGGTAGAATTTTCCTTCAACCTGGTGTTAATTTTATCACATTTGCAAATATGAGCGATATTAGTTGAAGTGGGTTGAGAAGGTAGGCTTGAAGAGGAGGAAGGTTCACTAAGCTTGAGTGACTCAACCTGCACTTCAAGGATCTTGTTGACCTTGATTAGGTCATCAAGTTGATCCTTGATTGCAACGTTTGAGTTGGTTAACTCCAAGCAAGTTTTCTTGCTTGAAGCTAGCTCAAGCTCTAGTGAGTGGTTTCTCTCATTTTCAAGAACTAGAAGATTGTCAAGTTCGACATGCTTCTCCTTTTGGGAGATAATCATGTCTTCTTGACGATCAATTAGCTCTTCCTTCTCAACAAGTTGGTTAAGCAAGAATTTCATTTTAGCAGCAGTTTTTCTATCTAAACCAATTAGCATATCTTCATCATCACTATCTAGATCATCATCACTTGAGTAAGAATGCAAGGAAGGAGTTTTGATGTTTACCTTGCGTTTACCTTCCTTATCCATGAGGCAAGTTCCATTTGCCTTCTTTGCACCGAGCGTGGGGAAGAGTGTGGGTTTCTTGGACATGCTTTCAATGGCTATGCTAGCCATTTCTTCTTCATCGGACGATGAGGACTCATCGTTTGAGTCCCACTCCTTTCCGATGTGTGCTTGTTCAGCTTGTTTCTTCTTCTTGAAGAATTTCTTCGGTTGAGGCTTGGACTCTTTACTCTTCTTCTTGTTGTCCTCATACGGGCAATCGACTATAAAGTGATTGTACTCACCACAATTATAGCATGCCCGCCTCATCTTCGGCTTTGTCTTCTCCTTGTATTTTCCTTCACTCGATTTTGTTCCTTGTCTTTTCTTCATAATTCTTTTGAACTTCTTCATGAAAAAAATCATATCTTCTTAGTCCAGCTCGCTGCTTTCATCATCGCTGTCCTCCTCAAGCTGTGCTTCTCTTGCTTCTTTGGATAGAGGCTTGAGTGAGGACTTTAGGGCAACTCCCTTCTTCTTGGCTGATGTGAGGTCGGCTATTTCTTTTACGTGCTTGGCTTGCTTCTCCATCATCTCAAAGTTGATGATTTTGCCAAGCAGTTCATCCAGAGTCATTTTCTTGTACCCGGGACTTTCTCGAATCATAGAGCAAAGTGTGACGTTGCGAGGCATAAAGGCTCTAAGGATGAGCTTTACAACCTCGTGGTCATTCCACTTTTTGCTCCCATATGATCGAACCTTGTTCACAAGAGTCTTCAGTCTGTTGTACATGTCCTGGGGAGACTCATCTTCCTCAATCGCGAACCTTCCTAGTTCGCCTTCAATCATTCAATCTTTGCCTCCCGCACATGCCGGTCACCTTCATGTGCTGTCTGTAGTGTGTCCCAGATTTCTTTGGCAATTTCCAATCCGTCCACCTTTGTGAATTCATCTCGACTTAGAGATGAGGTGATAACGGCTGCGGCTTGGGCATTCCTGTGGATGGCTTGCTCTTGACTTGGCGTGAGCTCTTCATCGTCATCAGGGATGTTTATTCCTGTGCACACAATATGCCATAAACTTGGGTTAAGGGAAATCAAGTGCATCTTCATATTTTGCCTCCACATGGAGTAATCACTCCCATCAAAGTGTGGGGCTTTTCCGAGAGGAATAGATAGATAATGACTGCTGTTAGAATTTAAACGGTCATAATTAAAAGGATATCGGGAGTAGTCGGTGTGACTACTCCCCTTTTTTCTTTTCTTCGACTTTAGATTTCCCTTTGGAAAGCGCTTTCTTTCTAAGGAGTGCTTTCAGCTCCAATGTCTCCTCATCATCATCATCGAAGTCTTGAATGGCTTCGAGATACTTTTCAAGCTTTTGGTGCTTGTCATTGTTCATTTCTTCCTGGTTGTTGATTTTCTGGACTTCCTTCATGTCCGACATGATCTCTTCGAGTGGTTGCACTCTTTCTTGAAGAACCTGCTCTGATACCAATTGAATGTAGGCCTAGAGGGGGGGGTGAATAGGCCTTCTTGAAATTTCTCGGTTCCTGTAGCACTTCAACAACAAGGTCAAAACCAGATATATCGGACTAGTCCGGTAAAGTGCGGACTAGTCCGGTAAAGTGCGGACTAATCCGGATTTCACGGGCTAGGTTGATCAAGTTAGGTCAATTTGATTGTTTCGTTGACGTTTGCAGCAGAAATATAAACTTTAATAACAGTTCAATAGTTGTATGTCAAGTTCTATTGCAAGTATGATTCTTGTTCAACTATTTAACTTGAATTCAACAAAATGAATCAAACCCTAGATAATGTTGATCAACTAGAATGACGAACACAAACGAACAAGACACAAGATTTATCCCGTGGTTCGGTTACCACGAAGGCAACCTACGTCCACGTTGAGGAGCCCACAAAAGGACCGGGTCTTCACCAACCCTTCCCTCGTCGGATCGCCACGAAGGCCAATCCTCTTCCACTAATCACACAGGGGTAAATCACCAAGTTGAAGGGGCGATCTCACAAGTTGAGAGCTCCCTTGATTACAAGTTTTAAGACCACCAATAACACACTTTGAAATATACAAATTGAGATACAAGAGTGTGTTAGAGATTCAAACCAAGAGCTCAATCGTGTGCCAAGTGCCCTCTCCAATGATCTACAAGTGATCTTCAATGGATTGATCAATTTTTCACTTAGTTTCGTGGAGAGAGGTAGTTTTTGAGTCTCTTGGGAGGTGTGACGGCGCTAGGGTTCGAGAGTGGGTGAAAGTGGGCCGTGCACCTCTATTTATATGGGGTTTCTAAAAGTGACCGTTAGGGTTCAGAAAGATCGGACTAGTCCGTGGTGGTCACCGGACTAGTCCGGTGTGCTGTGTGTAGCAAACCCTAAGTGTCCAGGAATATCGGACTAGTCCGGTTGAAAACGGACTTGTCCGATTTCGCTACTGGAAAGCTTCGGACTAGTCCGATTGCCATCGGACTTGTCCGGACAAATGAAACCCTAAGTGTTTGGGATGACAAGTCCGCACTTGGAGGACTTGTCCGATTTAGATCAGTGTGTATATCGGACTAGTCCGTGTAGACACCGGACGTGTCCGAAGTGGATCAGAATAAATATCGGACTAGTCCGGGTCACAACGGACTTGTCCGATTTTGTGTGACTTGTGCATTGTGTTAAGGACTAGTCCGCATTGGAGAGGACTAGTCTGAAGTGGATCAGAAAGATATCGGACTAGTCCGGTAGAGACCGGACTTGTCCGATCTAGTGCAGAAAGTGATATCGGACTAGTCCGGCTGATATCGGACTAGTCCGGTCCTGTATAACTTTGTGCATTGTATGTGTGTGCTTGAAAGTAATTGAGCTCTTGGGTGTGTTTCCTTAATACACTCTATACATGGTAATCTACTATTTTCTTCTTCTTGAGCTCAAATTCACTTTGCTTCTCATTTCCCTTCTTTTTGGCATTTTGCTCATTTTTCATCATTTGCCTGCATTCATCTCAACAAAAGGATTAGGATCCCAATTGCTTGTCATAAATCATCCAAAACCCACAAGGGAGTCCTAGATGCACTTTCAACAAGTCAAGTGTGCTGTCAAACACATTTATATTAGGTTACAATATTAAAATCTAGCCTCAAACCATTTGTTTTGAGCAAATTAGTGACAAAAGATTGCTTGCGATACCGTTTATAGAAGGTCTTCCATCCAAGTGTCTAGTGAACACGTAGTCAACATAGGTTTCAGGGAAGAACCTAAGATTAACTGGATACTTAGGAGTTACTGAGAGTAAGGTTGTTTCTAAATATGTGATATATCATGATCGTTCGAGTCAAACAGTACGTAATTGGCTATTATTGATGCGACATGCCTTTGATGTCAAACATGAAAAAGCTAACACTAGATTCAGAATTAAGTGTGTAAGTGTTTTATGAATAAGTAATTTAGTCTTGATCCGTGGAGATCAAGGAGGAGATTGTTGGGATGTAATCTCCAGTGGAATCGGTCCTATGACCGTTTCGACTCTCTCAGACGTCCTGATCGGGGGCGTCTTTCACCTTCACGTGGTGGGCCCCCCTTTCGTGTTGTGACAATTATAAGAGAAGAGGTTAAGGCATAACTAACTAATGTTAGTTCGTCCCAACACTACACCTGAGACTCAATCACTAAGGGCGCAAAAACGAAGGGAAGAGTTTCACCAACGCCGTCGACCTCCATGTCGCCGGCCTCTCCACCATCGGCCACCGGAGCCACTGCAGTGGTGCTGTCTCCTGTCGTCATCGGCCTTCTCTCCCACAAGGTACACACAATGGAAGTGTGTCCAATCCACCACATCCTCTATTCGTCTTCCACCTTTGTTGTGATTAGAATCCAAGACTTGGTTGTTCATCACATCATTTAGCATTAGTCCGGGTAGATCTAGCCGCTAGGGTTGATTAGCAATTTCCAACACATTGATGTCATCCGCACAAGGACCTAGATGTAATTTCATTTTCTATCTATGTCTAATAGAAATAGTTAAGGGCCACATTGTAATCTATAAACCAGCTATGGGCCTTTTTGTAAAAGCTCTTACTCATGTACGTCTGTTTTTGAGATTGATATAGAAAATGGTAGCCCGCCGTACTGGGCAAAATTCCCTCAAAAAATAATGATGCACTTACTATTTATTTGACACTTATGACGAGCGAATTTTTCTTGACAGTGAACGGGTGCACATGAAGGACGGCCTTAGTAGAATAACCTGTGTCAACCATTTCTTTTTCAGATCATTCACACTCGATCTTGCTCATTTGCAGCTTAGAGATATTTAGTTCTCTCATTCCAAATTACTTATCATTATAATATTTTAAATTTAGTGGGGCTTTATTTTAAATTACTTATCATCGATGCTGGCGGAGGGGGCGAAGGCGAAGTTGTGGCGATAGGCGGCGCAAGCGGACCAGTACGAGCGCATCGCCGCTAGCCACTCCCGCCTGCGCCGCTTTTTTACTCTCAACCCGGTGTCCGGGATCCCACGCACCCTGGCGCTGTTCGACACCTCGCTCGAGGACTTCGCCTGGGCTAACTACAACGACGGCGACCATCGGGGCCTCCCCAACATCGCGCACATCGAACGAGCCTGTGCTCGGCACGGTCTAGGACCACATCGCACAGCTCCAGACGAGGACCCTCGCCGCACGGGCTGACTCCGCCGCCACGCTCGGCTCCCTCGCCCGCGACAACCTGCACTTCGCTAAGTACATCATCGAGGAGGACGGCTTTGCGCCGCTCGTAAAGCTCCTCAACGAAGGCACTGACGACGCGTGGGAGGCTGCGGTCACCACGCTTGGGCTTCTTGCCGTGACGAGGAGAGTAAACGGAATTGAACGGCGCGAGGTGGAGTCCATCGGGAGATGCGTGGAAACCGAAGTCGATCGCTGGAACCGGAGGGTGATGAATCGATTGCTGGGCCACGTGGCGTGCATCCAGGCGGTGATGCACGCCCACCGGTATGCATACGGGATGCAGAATTTTTTTTCTGAGATTATTGTGTTTCTACCACTTGTTTGAACTCTAATTGTGATTTTACATTTAAAAACTAGGGTTTGTGATTTTACTCCTACTTTTTCGAAATGAAGTCACCGTTACCCTCCATTTCTAACATCGTTAAATCTGGTTAGAATAAATGATTTAAAAAAACTAAATAAAAAATTTAGAAATAAATAAAAAGACAATAATGTCCCTCTTTCTGCTTTTTATGCAAAGAAGTTTTTTTGGAAGATAAAAAATATCAGAACGTTGTTGAAAAAGCAAATTCCTAGATTTTGGAAAATTTAAATTCAAATCCAAGCATTTTTTAGAAATATTAAAAGAAACAAATTTAATTGAAATTCAAATAAATTCAAAAAATAAATAATATTCAAAATTTTCGAAATTTCAAATACTATTTAAATTTCCAAAATATTCCAGTTCCCAAAATTTCAAATTTCAAAATTTCTATTTTAAATGAAAGTTTTCGGAATTTTAAATTCAAAATTTCAAATATAAAATTTAAGAATTGAATGCAATTAAAATTAGTTTTATTAAATTATAAGTTTCACATTGAAACAACTTTTCAGTGAAATATATCTTGTTCTGTGCAAACATGATAAGGAAATTTCTGTCTTTTTTTCATATTTAACACCGTTAACTGTCCTTAACGGAGAAGGGGTATGATTTTGTTTCAATTTAAAAATATAGAGGTAAAATCACAAACCCTAAATTTGAAGTGTAAAATCACAATTAGACTTACAAATAGGAGTATAAACACAATAACTCAAAAAATTCTCGTCCTCATTGTACCAGTGCTCGCGGGCAGTGTGCGGGCCGCAGCCTGACGAAGAATGCGATGACTTGTTCCAGCTCGGTTGGTCTAGTTCGCTGGGCCGTCAATCCAAAGGACGCGACGCACACTGACCAAGACCGAGCTGCTGCCACTCTGCCATCCAGATTCCGCTGTTTGATCATGCCAGGGAAGACGATGAGAAGCGACCAGCAAATCGAATCGCAGGCGGCGTCGTGGTCCCGTCGCCAACTTGACACGTAGGCGCCGTCACGAAACTGGGGAAGGGAGAAGAGAAGTTAGCTGCCGTACGAGCCACTTGACGCCGGCCGGGAACAGGGGTCTCCTGCCTTTTTTCACTCCCTCGGGCATCGGCGCCATGTAGGCGCACATGCCGCGGAATGCGGGGAAACAGCTCGATCCGCGGATTAAAAGAAAAAACGCAGGAGGAAAAGGCGCGTCAGAAAGAAGGAGGTCTTGGTGTCGGCCAACGAACCACTGCCAATCTTTGTTGCCCTACTGACAGGAGATGATCATCATCCACTGCTCAAGCGAACGGACCAATCCACACTGGTGCTTGCTCCGTGTCCGCGGCTCGACAGACGCTGGATGGGGCGCCATGAGAAGCAGCTAGCTGCACATTGCGCTGCCGGTCATGCACGCTGCCGATGCATCTTGCCATCTTGTTTAGATAAGAAGATGCCGGCGCTTGATAACAGATCTGGATCAAGACGCGAGCCACGCGCAGCAATAACTCGGAGCGCACGCAACGCGGGACAGCTAATGAGATTTGAAAAGTCCAGACCGGCAGAGATGGACAGGAGTGCAGGACCCGATTTCTGCTCCCTTCTGTTCTGTTTGACAGCCCGGGGCGCTTCTCCCATCGTGACGGCAGCGACACAGTGAAAGGTAGCGGTGCCTATGGTGATAGGAGGAGAAAATAAAAATGTTACTCTTAGCTATAGGAGCATAATATACTACTTCCTGCTGTATCAAAATAATTGTTGTTAGAACTCCTATAGTTAGTTTTTTTCAGTTTTTTTTTGAAACAACGAATAATTTGATACAGGAGACAGTACTAGCTTCGCGCAATGTCGGTGCGTGGAAGAAAGGAAGCTGGACATGATGATTCGGTCGCGTATTTTACCGCTTCGTCGGCACGGCAAGCCGGCAGACCAATCATATGGCTAGCTAATGAGTGGAATCTACACAAGTCACAAAGGCAGCAAATGGATGCTTCCCTTTCTCACACAGGGTGGTTTGAAAATTTGAATTACGGCGCGTGGGACTGCATGTTTTGGATTTGTATATCTAGGCGCTTAGACCATCCAGAGTGGTATAATGTAAAGGATACTGAATTGTAAAAGTGTAGAATTCTAAAGGTATAGAATAGACATGTAGAGTGAACATATAAGAAGTTTAGGATATACTAAAATAGTAGATAAAGAATAGAGTATGAACGAGTGCCGAAGATATGATAGAACCAATTCTGCATCTCGACATTATACTGCCAGCTTAGTATGCTTTTTCCCTCCCAGCGCAGAAACGCTTGACCAAGTATCCACAAAATAAACTTGCACAGCCATCGAAAAAAACGAACAGGGCAAAATAGAAGAAGCAGTGCTCTAGTGGTTTCTACATAATAACAATATACTCATTGATTAAACACCGTCCGATATATTGATGATGACGAGGACGATACCTGAAATTATAAAAGCGACAGTGGGCGGGAGAGCGTTACGCCTGCCTCCTCCATTTCCCACACGGCTTAAGCTTAGCTTGTTCTCCCTTCTCCCCCACTTACTGTAGGATCACATGCTTCACTTGCCCAAAAACAGACCTTTTTTTTATACGACGCCATGCCTAAAAGCAACAGCCCCGCCCCGAAACACGATGAACACAAGACGATCGATGATGACCGGACACGCACGCACTTCCGTCCAAGGACCCACGACTTCGCCGGCGTACTAGCAGTATGTGATGGTAGTAGTCTAGTAGTAGTTGTAGCAGAGGTGGTGGTGATCTCTAGTGAGTGCCGGCTCCAATTGCCAGCACCCCATCCGTTCGAGACCGGACGGACGGATCAGCTGTACTGGACGATGGAGCGGTAGAAGGTGTTGGGCCTCCAGTTGGCCGGGATCACGTTCCTTGCGACCAGCGTCCTGCCGGACTCGTTGCGGATGCGGATAGTGAAGGGCGCCTGCAGCCGGTGGTTGGAGTCGAGGCGCCAGATGGAGCCCCAGGACTCGCGCATCGGCGTCCACCGCCCCGTTGGCGGGCCGTGCGCCGTCTTCGACTCCATCAGGTCCACCTGCACCACGTCGCCGTCGCCGTCCTCGTACTCCACCAGCACTGCGAAGTAGACGGGGTTGGAGAGGTGCTCCACGTGGAACCCGATCTTGAGCCCTGGGAACTGGCACGGCACCCTGCAGCAGCAGTTGAGCTTTGTTTAGCTTGTTACTAGTTACTAACCCTAAATTCTAATCATCAGCACGGGAGTATCACTGATCATAGAACAAAAAAAACTCAAACATCAGCACAAATAAACAAAGGAATCGCTGCTAATCCTGGCATTGCTTTTGTTGTTTTGCCTAGATAATCCTGCTGCGAGGTGGAATTTCTGCCTCTGTCTGTTCGACAGGGGCGGAGGAGCCCAACGCCCAGGATTACATTGGAGTGAATGGAAAAACGAGGTTGGCCGGTGGCGTGTGCTATGCTGCAGATCCGTCGGGCCTGCAAAAGGGGCGCGCCCACTAGTAGCCAAAACCGAGCATGTTGTGTGGCGCTGCAGCGCAATAAAAGTGAGCTTTGTAAGCTGTGCCACTTTGCCGCACATGCCGTGTCCGGTGTCCGGCGAGACGCAGTTATCGTGGGCCGTTGGCTTAATACATCAAAAATTTCACTTTTCCGGATCCGTTGATGACCAAACCTAAAGCTCGTCGAAATGGTTGGAGGGAAACTCAAACTAGCTAGAAATGGAGCGGTAATTTTGACAGCTGCTACTAACTACATGTACAGTGACCTGCGATTCAGATCCTCGAGGATCAGCCATTACAGGTTACAGCAGAGGATCTGGATCCTACTCGGAGTGGCAGAAGAACAGAGTACTCAGAAGTGTTTTGGTCTACAGACCTGGTGAACTCGATGTCGATGATGCCGGAGTGGCGGAGCTTGTCGTTGAGGCCAGGCTTAGCGAGACGGCCGAACGCGGTGCCGCTCAGGTCGAAGTGATACCTGGACACCGGGTAGTAGTTCATGTCGGTTATTATCACCGTCTCCTCCCGCCCGGAGCAGGCAGGGTCCTTTCTGCACCGAATCTGCATGGGTCGTGACAGCAATCGTCAATGCAAACGGCACTGTCACGCAGATAGAGTGAGGCGCAAGTGGGACGGTCTAATTTCTTTTTACGGTTAGAACTGGTACGGGACAGAGTACAAACTCATCGGTTTTCTCTCAGCAATTACGGCTATGTAAGGAAGACTCTATCGGTTTGAGGTAAAGAGTAAAATAAAACTGCATCTGTTTTAGTAGTACCTTGTAGCAGGAGCCGCAGCCCTTGCCGTCCTTGAACAAAGGCTGGTTGCCGCAGGAGCCCATGGACATGAACGGGTACTGATTGGTGTGCTTGAACCCGCAGGCACCACCTAGCAAATATTTGCCGGCAACAAGAGCGCAGGAGATGAGCCAGAATGCCAAGATCGATCAGAACACGGCACGGACGAAAGCCATCCGCGACGACAAAGAAAGGGATCTCGAAAAAATGCGGGGGCTCAAGCTCACCGTTGTCGTCGGGGCCGGCGCCATTGGGCTGGCCGTACCAGGTGGCCCTGGCCGGCACCCAGGGTCCCCAGTACTGGGTAGCGTCGCTAGTGTTGAAGTTCTCCGCGTCGGCGCTAGCGTCTAGCTGGGCCTCGCGGCAGCTGCCGATGGCGAGGAGGGACAGTAGCGCGAGCGCCGCAGCGGCGGCGGGAAGGGGCCCCGGCGATCTCATTGACTCTCTCTCCTATTCCCCCGTCTACAGGCACTGGGCACTTGGGCAGGCAGCGGTCAGTGAAGTGTGGGTGGGTGGGTGGTGGCCGTGGTGCTGTGGTCCAATTTATAAAGCCAGATCGTCACCGGCGCGTCAAGAGAGCGCGAGGGCCGTACCAGTACGCCTCTGCAGAGGGGGAGGGGAGAACGTGCCATGTTGGGGAGCACATGGCTCGGCGACTCGGGTCGGTGCATCAGCGCCTCGCACGGCGGCCTAGCTACGCTCATCTCGTCGCGCGTATTAAACGCCTAGCTACGCTCATCTCGTCGCGCGTATTAAACGCTGGCAGCTGAGGATGGGGCCGGTAGATCGTAGATGGGTGGATCTGCTCGTGAGCTACTGTACTCCTACTATCAGCCAATCTGCCATGCCATGGAGATGGATTGATCGACTCATTTTTGCTTGGTTTTGGTTGAAACCTACTAAGCCTGTTTGAATGATGGCTAACTTGCCTAAGCCTAAGCTTAGTCACTTGCCACACTTGTGTCGTGTCTAAGCTAACTAATGTTAGCATGTGTTTGGATTGCTACCACAACCTAAGCTTAGGCGTGCCTAAAAAAGTGTGACATGTGTTTGTTTTGTTACCATGACTAAGCTTAGGCAAGTGGCTAACCTTAGGCGGTTGATTTGAGCGCCACAATTGAGGCAATTTTTTGTTAGGCAATGGAAGCAAAAGTTGCCTAACTTCTGTGGCAAGCCTAACCTTAGTCAACAACCAAACACCCGCCTAAAACAGTGTGGCATGCCTAACATTAGGCTTAGGCAAGTTAGGCATTGAACCAAACAGCCCCCTTATTTCCCGTTGAGCCTGGATGTGACTCTCAGAAATGGTGCAAAAAAAAAGCAAGTGCGGCTGCTTGCACGGTGTTTTCACTTGACTGATGTTACATAGCAGCATGGCGCTCCACGACTTAGGTCATCCGCAGTGGTTACTGTAAAGCGTACTGGAAAGAATACTAGAAAATTTTTATGAGATGACATATTGGAAGTATAAAGTATGATTTAAAGGGTAGAGTATGCTTTAGATGGTGCTGGTGCGGATGGTCTTATGCTCATGCCACACTGCAAAATTCAAGAATAGTAATGTTAGCTGTTTATGTACGCTATCAACACTTAAAACTGTTGGGACCTCTGACCAAAGAGGGCTGTATCAAAAAATCGCAAAGAATTTAAAGGTATATCTTGTATTTATATTGTGTAAGATTGATGTGAACGACAGAATCGGATAAAAGTTGTAATTTTCTGACATGTGATACATAGTAAATTAAATTTTCATCACAAATACCCTTTTATGATACTTTTCTTGTAGATGGTGATAAAATAAATATGTCAGAATTACTAGATTATTTATAGTGAGTGGTCATTATACCATGTTCTGTCAACCTAGTAACAGGACCCCCTCTTTTGACATGGTTATACTTGTTAGAGGCGACTGGAGGACTAACCGCTCTGCACCAGCCTTATTCCCCTTCAGGTTAGGTTTAGAGAAGGCTGAGAAGAGATGGTGCACATGGATCAAATGGGCTCATGGGTCAACTAGACTATATACTTAACGATGTTGAGTTCGAGAAGGTGAAAACGATGTTGTGCTTGAGTTTGTGTCAGCGACCCGAGGGTGTGTTCACCTTCACCTGGAGGCGTCATCAGGCGGGAAGAGGATGAGCGGGAAGATTCAAGCATCCGGGGGCCGCGTCGCAGCGCTCGGGCCAGAATCCCGAATGTGCGAGTCCATGGCTCCGAGTGGGCCGGCCCATAGAGGCCTGTAATCGAATCCAGCACAAGTAGGAGAGGAGGGAGAACGGAGGGGACATTCGGTTACAACAAACTATCAGGCGATTCCTACCTACTCCGTCCTTCTTCTTCCCCTTCTCCAAGTCTCGATCTCCTAGCGCTCGCCGGCGGCTAACAATTGGTATCAGATTCTTCGATCCGGCCTGGAGGAGTACGCCTACTACACCCGTCGCAGGAAGCAGTCCGGCGCCATGGACCCCAACACCAAGATGCTCCTCGACGAGATGAAGAAGCTCCGCTCCGACCTCACGACCATCCTCACCGAGCACACGACGAGCGCCGACAAGCGTTTCGCCGACCTTCAATCCACCGCACACGCGCAAGCGGAGCGTCTCTCTGCACTGGAGGTCTCCACCGACGAGCTCGACAAGTCGATCTCCTCCTGGAAACCCGAGGTTGAAGCTTCTGTCACTGCGATCAAGCTGGAGATACACAAGCTCAACAAGTTCTTCGACCGCGACGCTCGTGGACATCAACAATACCACCCTGGAGTCATTCCTCGTGAATCGGCGCATGATCGCTCTCCTCCGAGCCCCGCGGCCGACGGGCCTTCTGGCCACCGCGTCGAACCAAACCACCGGGATGTCGGGTTTGGGTCGGTGTTCGCCCATACCCATATCCCGGTCAAGGGTACGCTCGATCACGACCGACCTCCTGTTTTTCATAATGCATCCTGGCATTTTGATCGTCCTCTGCACAACTCGGTTGCCCATCGGACCAACCTTCCTAAGCTTAATTTTCCTCGTTTCGATGGGGACAATCCTAAGCTATGGAAATCTCGTTGTGAGTCATACTTTGAGATGTTTTCCATTGATCCCGGCATCTGGGTGAAAGTGGCTTCTCTTCATTTTGAGGGATCGGCTGCCCGTTGGCTCCAATCCGTCGAGCGCAAGATCTCTCACTCTTCATGGGAAATCTTCTGCTCTCTGGTCACCGATCGTTTCGGGCGTAATGAGCGCGAGATCCTGATCCGCAAACTTTTTCACATTAAGCAGATCGGCACAGTAACTGACTACGTCGAACAGTTCTCTGAACTTGTCGATCAGTTACACGCTTATGACTCATTCACTGACCCACTGTTCTACACGGAACGCTTCATTGATGGGTTACGTGACGATATACGTGCTGCTGTCATTGTTCAGAGACCTCCCGACCTCGATACTGCTTGTGTTCTTGCTTCTCTGCAGGAGGAAGTGGCACCTTCGGGTGTTCGTCGACCTTACAGGCGGCAGGAACATGGTTGGATCTCCTCTTCTGAATCCCCCAATGTTTCTAAAAGCTCGGTCAAGAATGCTTATCCTCTGTTGCCTCCACCACCGGCCGGGAAACCTACATCTGACAAGAAGACGTCTGATGACCTCACTCTACCTTCTGCTCATGACAGACTCGAAGCTCTGAAGGCTTATAGAATGGCTAAGGGTCTCTGTAAGGTATGCGCAGAAAAGTGGCATAAGGGACACAAATGCTCACCTGCAGTTCAACTCAATGTAGTTCAAGAACTATGGGAGATTCTGAGTTCAGACGATCAGTCTGCCTCTTCGCCACGTGATATTCCCAACCAAGTTTTTATGATACTTTCAGATGCAGGTGCTAGAGGTTCTGAATCCCCTCTTACAATGAAGTTTATTGGTTCTATTCAGGATACTGAGATTCTGATCCTAGTGGATAGTGGCAGCTCACACTCCTTCTTGAGCTCGGCCATCTCCAGGAAATTACATGGGGTATCTCCAGTTGCAAAACCCTTCAAAGTGTCAGTTGCTAATGGGGACAATCTCTCTTGCTCTACAGAGCTATTGAATGCCTCTTGGCACCTCCAGAACTGCAGTTTTACTTCGGACTTCAAAATTTTAAACCTGCATTGTTACGACGCCATCCTGGGGATGGACTGGCTGCAACAGTTCAGTCCAATGAAGGTCGACTGGCAGCAAAAATGGATGTCAATACCTTATAAGGGTTCCACAGTCTTACTTCAAGGTATCTTACCGGTGTTACCTGCCAACACAGTGATACAGATTCGACCTGTGGATTTTTACTGTACCTCATTGGTTCTGGATGACCTACCTGACGATCTTCAGACACTGATTCAACAGTATTCAACCCTGTTTGAGTCCCCGGCTGGTCTCCCTCCTCCTCGAGCTTGTGATCATACCATTCCATTGATTCCTGGAGCCAGACCTGTCAACATAAGACCTTATAGATATCCCCCTCGATTGAAATCTGAAATAGAATCCCAAGTTTCAGAGATGCTCAAAAATGGCCTCATCCAACCAAGTGCTAGTGAGTTTAACTCCCCTGTTTTGATGGTAAAGAAAAAAGATAACTCCTGGAGATTCTGCGTCGATTTCCGACACCTAAATGCTCTCACACTCAAAAACAATTTCCCATTCCCATCATTGAAGACATTTTCTTTGAGCTCCACAATGCCAAATGGTTCACCAATCTTGATCTGTGGGCTGGGTTTCATCAGATCAGACTTCATGAGGGAGAAGAACTAAGACTGCATTCTCTACTCACCTCGGCCATTATGAATTCTGTGTCATGGCTTTCGGTCTAACTGGTGCCCCGGCTACTTTTCAGGGAGCCATGAACGCTACCCTAGCCCCTCTGCTCCGGAAGTGCGTGATGGTTTTCCTTGATGACATTCTCATTTACAGTCCCGATTACCCATCGCACCTTCTACACATTAAACAAGTGTTTGATCTTCTGCTTCGAGATCATTGGAAGGTTAAATTCTCTAAGTGTTCTTTCGCTAAAAACAAGCTCTCTTACCTGGGACATATAATCAGCTCTGAAGGAGTGGCGACTGACCCAAACAAGGTTTCGGCTATTCATGGGTGGCCTACTCCGAGTTCAGTAAAAGAGTTGCGCAGTTTCCTCGGGTTAGCTGGCTATTACCGTCGTTTCGTGCGGCATTTCGGAGTCATAAGTAAACCCCTCACTAACCTTCTTCGGAAGAACATACCCTTCTTATGGACTTCAGATCATGCAGTGGCATTCGAGACTCTGAAATCAGCTCTTTCTTCAGCCCCTGTTCTGGCTCTCCCAGACTTTAACAAATCCTTTTGCATCGAAACTGACGCAAGTGGATTGGGTGTCGGTGCTGTTCTCATGCAAGATGGGCATCCGATTGCATTCATCAGTAAAGCTTTAGGTCCAAAGACGAGAGGGTTGTCGGCCTATGAGAAAGAGTACCTGGCTATTCTTCTAGCTGTTAACCAGTGGCGCCCTTATTTGCAATTTGGCGAATTCACTATTAAGACTGATCAAAGAAGCCTTCTGCACCTCTCTGACCAACGCCTTCACACACCATGGCAACAAAAAGTCTTTACCAAGCTTTTGGGTTTGCAATATAAAATCTTTTATAAACAAGGCTCCGAGAACAAGGCAGCAGATGCTCTTTCTCGATTACCACATCCTGAGAATCAAGCTTGGGCCCTGTCCACCAATCACCCATCATGGCTTGACGACATTATCGCCAGTTATAAAGGAGACAAATATTCTGAAGACCTGATAGCTGCCTTGTCGGTAAACCCCTCCTCATCGGATCAGTTCACTCTCAATAAGGGTATTCTGCGCTACAAAGGCAAAATTTGGGTTGGCCCGGATCACAATGTCCAGCACCGTATCATTGCAGCATTACACACCAGTGCTATTGGAGGCCACTCGGGAATTCCCGTCACACTTCGACGAATCAAACAGCTATTCTATTGGAAAGGCATGAAAGCTGCTGTCTCTACTTTCATTAAGCAATGCACCATCTGCATCCAAGCTAAGCCTGATCGATCCCCTTACCCTGGATTACTTCAGCCACTGGAAATTCCTTCACATGCCTGGCAGGTCATATCTATGGATTTTGTGGAAGGTCTCCCTCATTCAGGCCCTGCTAACTGTCTATTGGTGGTGGTCGACAAATTTTCCAAATTTGGTCACTTCATTCCATTACGCCACCCATATACAGCTGCTTCGGTGGCACGGGTTTTCCTGGATCATGTCTACAAGTTGCATGGATTACCTCAAGCCATCATCTCTGACCGAGATCGAGTCTTCTGCAGTAAGTTCTGGACGGAGCTCTTTGCTCTCGCGGGGGTTCAATTGCGCATGAGTTCTGCTTACCACCCACAGTCGGATGGCCAGACCGAGCGCGTCAACCAATGCCTTGAAACTTATCTCCGATGTTTCGTTCATACCTGCCCATCCAAATGGATCAAGTGGATTTCGTTGGCCGAATTTTGGTATAACACTAGCTTCCATTCCTCCCTTGGCAAGTCTCCATTTGAGATACTCTATGGTCGCCAACCAAATATCTTCAATGCTGCTCCCAATGAGAATTGCACACCTACTGACCTCGCATCTTGGTTGTCTGATCGTGCACTGATGAATGTTGTCGCCCGCCAACATATGCTTCGAGCTCAGCATCGCATGAAACAGCAAGCTGACAAGAGACGTTCCGAACGATCATTCAACATTGGTGACTCCGTCTTTGTGAAGCTGCAACCCTACATTCAATCGTCCCTGTTTCGACGCTCCTGTCAGAAGCTTGCATTCAGATACTTCGGCCCTTTTGAAATTCTGGACCGTATTGGCACAGTGGCGTACAAGTTGAAGCTCCCTGCAGGCTCTTCAATTCACCCGGTCTTCCATGTCTCGCAGCTGAAGAGCGGGACTCATCGACCACTCCATGTAACTTCTACTCTCCCTGACATTCCACTGGATTTGCAGATTCCCGAAGCAGTTCTCCAAGATCGGGTAATCTCTCGTGGCGGGACCAATCTACGTCAAGTACTGATCAAGTGGTCTGGTCTTCCGGCCGACCTCGCCACCTGGGAGGACTTCGACCGTCTCAAGCAGGAGTTTCCTCGCGCCCCAGCTTGGGGACAAGCTGGCTTCCAAGGCGGGGGGAATGTCAGCGACCCGAGGGTGTGTTCACCTTCACCTGGAGGCGTCATCAGGCGGGAAGAGGATGAGCGGGAAGATTCAAGCATCCGGGGGCCGCGTCGCAGCGCTCGGGCCAGAATCCCGAATGTGCGAGTCCATGGCTCCGAGTGGGCCGGCCCATAGAGGCCTGTAATCGAATCCAGCACAAGTAGGAGAGGAGGGAGAACGGAGGGGACATTCGGTTACAACAAACTATCAGGCGATTCCTACCTACTCCGTCCTTCTTCTTCCCCTTCTCCAAGTCTCGATCTCCTAGCGCTCGCCGGCGGCTAACAGTTTGGGACTTGGTAAAGAAACCTACCACCTGAAGATCAGAAGGAATATATTGAGGAGCAATTGTAGATTGGTGACAGTGAGGCCTTGTAAAAGATGCATCAACACTAATATGCTTGCTGAGCTCATGTTTTACTAAATTATTGGCTATCTGAATATCACTAGTATTGAAGTACTACAAAATCAACCAATAACCATTGAAGCCAAATGATTTCCTTGTTGTTGTTGAAAGAGCTCTAAGTTCGACTTCTGCACTAGAATGTGAAACTGCAGTTTACTTCCTTGACTTCCATGCAATTGGTAAAGTACCAAGAAAAAATGCAGTAGCTAGTTACAAAGCAACGATCAAGAGGATCACTTGCCCGAGTAGCACCAGCATAAGCATGAAGTTGAAGTTGATTTGACTTGGCGTAAAATAAAAATCATGATGATGCGCCCCCGCAGATACCTCAGTACACGATCCAAGTGTGCAGGTAGGTTCACTAATAAAATGACTGAGAATATGAACAACATGGGCAAAATATCAGGTCAGGTGGTAATAAGGTAGACAAGTCTACCAACAAGATGACGATACCAAGAGAAATCTGCTAGAGGAGTACCATCACTAGGCCGCAACTTAAGGTTCAACTCCATGCGAGTAGCTTCCGTCCTAGTATCAGTAAGACCAGAGCGAGTAAGCAAATCATGAATATACTTATGTTGAGAGAGATAATAATCATTAGTTTTTGAAGTAATCTCATGCTCAGAAAATAGCTCAATAGTGGACATCAAATATTGCTCACTGAGATATTTCTTAACCAAGGCAATATATTCTTGATCAACACGTCATCCACATAAAACAGAAGTGAAGTGCGACCCCGTTTAGAATGATAAACAAAAAGAGTAGTGATGAGGTTCGGTACTCTGGCCATTGAAGAGTACGGGTCAACCACCGTACGTTCTCTGACAGGATACGGACCTCTCTCTATGATCGTGTTGCTTCCTTCGACGGTGATGGCATGTCGGGTTAGATCCCATGTCCGATCAGCTTGCGTCGCTGGCTTGGATGGTGATGGTTTGTCTGGAGCCTTGAAGACGGAGGAGACGCCTGGAAGTTCGAAGGTGGAGGAGCCACTTGGAGGTCCGAAGGCGGAGGACCCACCTAGAGGATGGAAGCTGGAGGAGTCACCCTCTTCGAGTGGAGGATCCAATGGATCCAGATCCAAGCGCATCTGACGCAGAACACTGGATGACCAAAGCCTTGGTGCTCTTTAAAGACACCAAACTTATAGGGGAATATGTCGGCCACTTTGGCTTCCCGTGGTCAGCTCCATATTTGGAGACGAGAAGGCCGACGACTCGATGGAAGGGCGCGAGGGCACGAAGGTTGCCGATCTTATAGGGCACAAAGTAGCACCTACGTGTGAACAATGTCCATGATGTAATTTCCTTCTTTTTGTGTAATGGACTGATGGGCTCTGAGTATATTAATGATAAGAATGTCTTTCCTACATCCATTTTTCCGCCCCTGTGTCTTGCTTGAACCGTAGTCTAGAACTTACGTCGTTCTTTAGCCGTAGGTTGCAATGCGCGGAGAGAGTACTTAGGAGAAAAAACATTTTGGAAAGAACAAACTTTCGAGCTTTCGGACGAGCTTCTTGGCAGATGACATCCCCTGAGTGATGCGGGCCAGTTGGTTCGATCCATTCGTCATGCCATGCCCAAAAGGTTGCCCATCTCTTGGTCCCGACTGTCGAGGTCAGGGTCAGGCATTTTGTCCGAGCTCGAGCCTGGGAGCTAGTTTATTTTCACGGTAAAGTAAAATGCCAAAGATGGAAAAAGGAAGGGAAAAAACTTAGCTTCATTGTCGTATCCACGTCTTGGTGATGTTTCACTGCGTTGGGGAAGGTGTCATCGTAGATGTCCTTCAGGTGATAGGCCTCGGGCCTTAAGATGTCCACCACCACATAGGGACCCCTTTGTGGGGATGGCAGCTTGTTCTTGTCCAATGTCAGTCCCGATCCTTCGCGAACCTGGATCGCTTACTTTGGAGAGCTTGAAGCTGGATTCATTGCCTGCGGTTGTAGTGTAGTGCCCGCTAGTACTTGGTCGACCTCAGGAGGACGATGCGGTGATCTTTGTCTATGAGCTCAGGAGCCACGTGGAAACTTGTTGCTCGAACTACGATTGTGGGGGTTCGGATGAGTATTTTTGATCAAGCTCAGGCTTTGGACCAGTTTACTTTTGTGATAAAATTAACCATTTATCGATAGAGGAGAGGGAAAAGTACTCGATTCCCAGCGGTCGAGCAGTGTGGTGCTGGTTCTAGCCGTCTTGATCGGGCCCTAGGGGTCGGCGAGCCCTTCGCAATAGCTCGAGAGAGCTGGTTGAGCTCGGCCTCCACAAGCACTGTTGGTGCTCGGTCATTGTCGTCTGGCCTCGTGAGCTTCTTGGGCCAAGGGGAATTGAAGCTCGGGCCCAGATCCTTATTGTTGTTGTAACAACTGCCGCGGTAGAGTCGATGCCATCGGGGATTGGGTTGTGAGCCCATGTTGCATTCTCGGGCTCAGTGCCAAGCCTCGGAGGTTCAACGAAGGTCGGATATCCCCACACGCTTGTCGTGCCAACCATGCGGACCATGGTGGCTTCACCGTGCAATGGCACCAACCATGTCAACTGTGGTCATTGTTAGTGTCCCTGTCTAGACGACAATGACAGTGCACTCGGCCATCGTGTGTGATTAGGTGTACACCACCTGACGGCGCCTCTGCTACTGCCAGTCAGTATCATACCGCTAGCCTCAGCATGCAACGAATGCTGCTGTTTCATGATGGTCCAGTCGTGCAGTTGGCTACATTGTCGCTCTACGTCGAAAACCAGTGCCTTGTCTACCAGTTCATGTGGGCCGACGTCTGTGTCCCCAGGGTGGCTCCATCACATCCTGGGCCTACGTGGTGGCGGCCTCTCCTACCACCTCGGTGTTTGTCTCCATTGCGACGCGTAGCAGCAGTGATGACGATTACTTGTAGGAGGATTCCTCGGATGACGATGACTTAAGCAGCACTGAAAATCCCAGAGGATGGAAACTACTTCCTTGTGACACCTGGTTTCAAAAAATGAACCAAGTGTAGTATATGTGTGCCCAGGATGTTTAACACACATACACAAGTGATTCACAAATGATAAACAGATAAATACCACAACACAAATTATCAAAGAAATACTTTGATTACAATATTCAAATAATACTCAAATTACAACTCTAATGATTATTAAGGATGATACTACTACAGCGGAAATAATCTAAATAATAAACTAGGCAAACTAAGTAGATAGGGTAGCACGGCTCCAAGCAACACCACAGGTAAGTCGACGGTAGCACACAACCTAGTACTCCGCATTATCCTCAGGATACTCCCAAACACCACCTGAAACTGTTGGTGGGAAATTGCAAGAGTGAGTACATGTCGTATTCAGCAAGTGTAGGAAAGTATGACATCTAGCTTAAACAAGGAATTGACAATAAGTAATGGCTACTTGCTGAAAAGTACTTTTAAAATGTGTAAAATAAGCATCATACTATGTCTATGTGAAGTAATCCCGTCATATCCCACATAATTAACATAATACGAAACCATAATCAATTATCCATCCATATACCGGATTATCACCATCATCAATATCCATGTCCATTTATCATAACTCAATACATAACCATAACCATAACCAACCATCCCGAATTCCACTCCAATCATGTAGCTCATCTAGGTGCTCTTAACCGTGAGCATGACAATCATGATAGTTTTTTTACACTCTGTAGACGTTGTACCACTTTACCCACAAGTTCATGATTTCGTCACCTGTCGGCGACTAAAGAAACCTCCCTTATGCCAATTACACTTCCTTAGGTGTATGGCCAAGAGATCAAAAAATAGCCTTTACAAAGGGACTACCATCATATTCAGGCCCACTAAGGTTTCACCGGTGGTGATGCCTCCAACTGAGCACATCCAACCAAGGGCCCCCTCTTGTGCCGTTCGGATCCCAGGGCAGTCCCGCCACTATTGCAAACCCAACTGACTCCCATTCCCTGCTCCTCCAAATGATTCGAGTTGATGCTAGTAATACTCCTAATTAATTGGCTAAGCCGCACCCATACTTGGCCTTGTGGTGGCACTGTTGTCATGTCTTATTCTCGCATGAACCAGTCCTTAGATCCAAGGCAAGCAAACCACCATAACATCCAACCCAATCCACAAACCATGCTTGCTTAGATCTCCAAGTCCCATGTTACCAATTAACCATATTCATAAATTTACATCATCCATAAGTGCATTAATTCATAGTTAAGTCATTTGGTTGTTTTTCCATCTCGATTAATTAGAGCGAAGAAAAAAGGTAAAAATCCCTTCTTGACTCTCCACAATGTATTCCAAGCGACAAGGATGGTCAAACAAGTCTAGTAAACACCTATAAGTGGGTTTCCCATCAAATTGACACAAGGATGCAGTTTTGCAAACAAAACATTTAATAAGAACGGGATCAATATGATCAAGGACACTTGCCTTGCTCCTGAGCTTGGTTAGGGTCAAAAGCTTCAAGGTTTTGGTATTGGAGGTCCTCAAGAGCACCCTCTAGTGTAGCACCTTGTATTCCGAGCGACAAACATGCAAAACACACAATTCAATCAAATAATGCTCATATAGTACTCAATATGCCATGACATGCATGATTAATGCAATTATGTGGTAAAACTTGTTAATGAGTTGCTAATAATGTTTACTAACTAGTTACAATAGTTTCTAACTAGTTTGGACAGGTTTGGAATTGATTCGAGTCAATTTAGAATTAATTCATCACACTTCAGATTCAGAGGTCGGGCAAGTCCGGTTTCAGGGGTCAGACTAGTTCGCCCTGATCAGAACCTGTGAACTAGGGTTTTCTTGATCAATGAGAATTGGTGTTGAATATACTTAGAAAAGTGAAAGTAGAGGGTGTACCACGTGCTTAGAGATCCAAGGATCAAGAATTTGACATGAAACACTTGGATCTTGACGATTAGGGCTTGACGAAGGTGACCATTCCTAGGCATATCGGAGGGAATCCAACATCGATTCACGCGGGGATGGACTTTGGGCACCCTAATTAGTGACCAGGAGGAAGCACAAGCCGAGGGGCGCCAGGACCTGGTTTGGCCGACTCATTCCTGGCGCCTTCCTCGGTCAATCGACACGTGTCGACCCCCTTGTGGCTCCCTGATGGCGGTAATGACTAATTCATGTGCTAATTGTGGTGCCAACAGACTCAACTCGTGTATAAATAGCCCCCCTCACTCCGTCACTTCACACACCACAAGTTTGAGTTTAGAATTCCACTCCGAAGGAGTGCTGCCCAAGTGGCCAGCCAAGTAGTAGGAGAGTGAAGAGGAGCTAGGAGGAGGAGGCTTGGGCTTGTCAAGTCCCTCTTCCACACTAGTAAGTCTACAGAAGTTCTACCAGAATTGAGTAAGAAACTTTCATGAATTTAGTACAAGTTTAGCTTTTATTCCATAGTAGTTTGCTTTCGTAGCTGCTTGTAGGTTCACTGCTTTAATTCATTAGAGGTTCTAGTCATAGCTTTACATTCAAAACAATTAGAGTTGTGAATTAGAACTGAAGTGTGGTGCTTAGGTTATAATTCATCAGTGGATATCTCGTAGACCCACGAATCTAAGAGGTAGGCAGTAGGTGGTGATGGTCCTATCTGTCCTTAGTAATCCTCCATGTTCGGTTACGCCATAGGCTCTTAGCGAGAATCATCTCAGTTTTGCCAGGGGTCAACCCATGCCCGAAGCAATCATTACCTTAGGCTATTGTGGCTTAGAATGAAACCATTGAATTCCTCTGAAATCCTTGCCTACCAAACAAACTGTGTATCCTTAGGAGAACAAGTAAGGATATCCTTGGGAATACACTTTAAGAGGAAGTGCAACAGTAGTATTTACATGTGCTTGCGAATTATTCTGTTTTTATAGGAAATACCAACAAGCATTTCTAGCGCGTTGCCGGGGAACAGTTGCTGTTGATCTTCGAACCTTGTTCACCCTCGTATCTATTTTCTTTTCTTTGCTTCTTACCTTTATACCATAAAAATGGAGCAGCCCACCATTCTATCTTATTTTGTCCTGAAGGGCGAGTTCTGCGAGCCACCGCCGTCGGGGGAACCAATTTGCTCAACTAGCTATGAACTTCACCCTGACTTTATAGATATGGTTCGGAAACGATCCTTCCCAGGAACAGATTGTGACAACCCTTATCACCATCTGAGAGAGTTTGAACAATTGTGCTCATGTCTTTTGATTAAAGGCATGACACAAGAAAATGTCAAATGAAAGTTGTTTCCTTTTTGCCTCAAGGAAAAAGCAAAGCAATGGTACACCCATAATGTTGGAAAAACAAATGATGATTGGAGAGAATTACGAGACAACTTTTGTCTTGTGCTCTTTCCAATATCCCGAATTGTTTCCCTATGAATGGAAGTACTAGGCTTCTAATATATGGAGAAGGAATCAATAGGTGTAGCTTGGGATAGATTTTCGCTTTTGCAAATTTCTGGTCCAAATTTGTTAATCCCCAATCCATTGTTATTGCAACATTTCTTCATGGGACTTAACAAAGAATCTGCCCTATACCACAACATTATGGCTGGAGGGTCTTTCCTCCATAAGACACCGGAAGAATGGAAGGAACTTCTAGAACAAATTCTAGAAAATGCCCCCTTCATTATTGGTCTTAATGAACCTCCCCCGGAGGACACCACATTGAGCATCGAGGATACTTCTACTGCCAAGGAAGAGACCGTAGCATGCCCATAACCAACCTTGCTTGTAGAATCCTCTCACGATCCTAAACCACCGAAGGATAAAGAAATTCAACCTTCAGAATTCCAGTTCTAGTTCGAGGAAGAGATTTTTGAAGATTATAGAAATACCTAAAAGTACTGCTACCATAGGAAGCCATCGTTGCCTTCAACTCCACCTGACCTGCCTGATGGAGTATTTCTCCAAGAGACGATCAAGAAGTTAACCTCTATTTTGAGTTAGGAATGGACGACAGAGACTGAGAACTCACCTAAAATCCTTCAGATGACCTCACCCTTGGCCACCATTCTATATAACATTAGAGGAGCAACAATGTGAGTCCTATATAATCCCATTGTTGGAGCTAATATCATTTTTTTATACTTGTGCTATCGCCATTTTGGGTGATGTTCTAGTGGCACCAACAAATAATTCTTCTGAGATACATTTGGAAATATTCTGGAAGGATATGGGATTTTGCAACATGTGTCGGTGAGACACAAAAATGTTGAGGTCTTCCTTGATTTCCATGTGTTCGAAGTCCGTGACTTCGACATTATAATTGGGGTACCAATTGAAATTTTTTCATGGAAATCCCCAAAGAAGGAAACCTCAAAATCAATCTTGGAGGGAAGAAATTTCTATTCCCATTCTGCGTTCAAAGAATACATCCGCGAAACCTCCCCTCCAAGATCTGCCAGTTGAGGAGGTTAGGACTCTTAAATATTTGGAACCTCCTGATATAGAAGGAGAAGAAGATGTCATCCAAGAAGAGGATGAACTTCAGGAGACATTTGAATTGCCCAAATAAAAGCCCACACCAAAACCTCAGATTGAACACAAAATATTGCCAATCCCTATGCTATGCCTTTCTAAATAGAGATTTGGAAACCCCTGTCATCATAAGTGACAAGCTTTCAGATGAGGGAACACTCAAACTCATAGCCATGTTAGAAAAGCATAGGACTAATTTTGGCTACTCACTCCAAGACCTCAAGGGCATCAGTCCTGCTCTTTGCACCCATCACATTCCCATTGACCCTGAGAGTACCCTCTCATGGGAGCCACAGTGGCGGTTAACTAATGCGATGCTTGAAGTTGTCAAGAAGGAGGTCTTGAAACTTCTTCATGCCGAGATAATTTATCCCGTTCCTCATAGTGAGTGGGTTAGTCCAGTCCAAGTAGTACCAAAGAAGGGAGGAATGATGGTCGTTCAAAATGAAAAAGAATGAATTAATTCCTCAACACTATCACGGGATCGAGGATGTGCATAGACTACTGAAAAATCAACAAGGCATCTAGGAAGAATCATTTTCCACTGCCCTTCATATATGAGATTTTTGAGCGACTGGTAAAATACTCCTTTTGTTTCCTTGATGGATATTCGAGCTATCATCAAATCTCCATCCATCCTGATGATCAAAGTAAGACCACATTCACATGTACATATGGAACACACGCCTACCGATGAATGTCTTTCAAACTGTGTAATGCACCTGCCTCTTTTCAAAGGTGCATAATGTCTATCTTTTACAACATGACTTAGGAAATCATGGAAGTTTTCATGAACGATTTCTCCGTCTATGAAAACTTTCGATCATTGTCTGGAAAATTTAGACAAGGTCTTACAAAGATGCCAAGAGAAGGACCTGATACTTAATTGGGGAAAGTGTCACTTTATGGTTCGTAAAAGCATCGTTCTTGGACACTTAGTGTCCATGAGGGGGATAGAGGTGGACAAGGCAAAAATTGAAGTTATTGAACAACTTCCACCTCCTACCAACGTTAGGGGAATCTTTAGCTTCTTAGGTCATGCGGGGTTCTATTGACAATTTATCAAGGATTTTTCCAAAATCGCTAGAACCCTCAGAAACCTATTAGCTAAATATGCTCCCTTTAATTTTGATGAGGAGTGCCTTAAATCTTTTGATACACCCAGAAAGGCACTTATCTCAGCTCCAATCATCCAACTCCCTGATTGGACGCTTTCATTCGGAATCATGTATGATACCAACGAATTTGCTGTTTATGCGGTCTTAGGCCAAACCAAAGATAAAAAGCATCATGCCATAGCCAACGCTAGCAAGACTCTAACAGGAGCACAACTCAATGATGCCACTACGGAAAAAGTGCTCCTGGCAATAGTCTTTGCTATCGACAAGTTTAGGTCCAATTTGGTTGGAGCCGAGATCATAGTCTACACAGACTATGCAACCTTGAAATTTTTGCTCACAAAAAAGATGCTAAACCAAGGCTAATCTGATAGAATCTCTTACTCCAAGAATTTTATTTGGAGATCAAGGATAAGAAGGGAATAGAGAGTTCTGTCACAGATCATCTCTCACATATGGAATTCACACAAACCATGGAAGTACCCATTAATGACTTCCTACGTGATGACATGTTGCTCAAGTTGACCGACTCTCACTCTTGGTACGCAGATATCGTGAACTTTATGGTCACGGGGTACGTGCCACCAGGGGAAGATAAAAATAAACTCATCTATGAGAGTCGTAGACACATATGGGATGACCCATATCTCTATCGAGTATGTGCTGATGGCCTTCTTAGAAGGTGTGTCGCCACAATTGAAGGCACCAAAATCATTGAGAAATGCCATGCTGGCCCCTATGGATGCCATTATGGTGTTTACCGTACTTAGGAAAAGATCTGGCAAAGTGGATTATATTGGTCTTCAATGTATGAAGATACCAACGAATTCATTCGCCGGTGTTGGAAATGCCAAAAGTATGGAGGAATCACTGAGCAATGCCATGCCCCTCACATATAATATCCAAGTCGAATTATTCAATGCGGGGTATTGACTTCATGGGACCTTTTCCAAAGTCCTATCATTGCGAGTATACTCTGGTGGCCGTTGATTATGTATCAAAATGGGTAGAGGCATTGCCTTTGCAAAAACGCCGACTCCGGGCAAGCTAGAAAAATGTTCCATGAGATCATTTTTCCATGCTTTGGCACTCCTCGAATGGTCATAAGTAATGGAGGGTCTCATTTATTGATAACACCTTCCGAAACTTTCTAAGGGAGTTTGGGGTCCAGCATAACATTGACACTCCATACCATCCACAAACAAGTGGTCAAATAGAAACGTCCAACAAGCAAATCAAAAACATTTTGCAAAAGATTGTCTTGAAAATAGGAACAGGGTGGAAGCATAAACTACCCCATGCATTGTGGGTATACCATACTGTCTACAAGACATCTATTGGCATGTCTCCATTCCAACTTGTCTATGAGAAGACTTTCCATCTTCATGTAGAGTTGAACATAGAGCTCATTGGGCCATAAAAAAGTGGAACGAGAACCTTATCGAGGCTGGGAAGCACCGTTTGAGGCAAATTTTTGAACTTGAGGAATTGGAGGTATAAGGCGCATCATAGTGCCAAAATCTATAAGGAATGAACTAAAAGATTGCACGACAAAACGATTACGCCAAAAGAGTTTAAGCTTGGAAATAAAGTTCTTCTCTTTGACTCCAGGGGAAAGTTCTTCGGACATGAAAAATTATGAAGTAAATGGGAAGGACCATTCATTGTGATAGAAACTTCATCTCATGGAGCCATCACACTCCAAGATGATGAAGGCCATTAATTCAAAATGAAGGGACACCGTCTCAGAATCCTTTTAGACTCCCAAGAGGATTTGGAGAAGGAAGTCGACGTGATAAGTTTAATCGATTTGCCATTCTTCCAAACTCCACGTAATTCCTCGAAGTCCAATAGGTGGAACCATTATAAAAGTGATCCATATGGCCCACGGAGATGTCCCGAAAACAGCAGCCTAAACAGGGCCAAGCCCACGTTGTTCGAACCCTAGGTTCGGCTGACTCCCTATTGGCGCCATATTGGTTCTATTTTTGCGGGCGATTCTCCCCGTGTTATCGCAACAGAGCTATCGGTTCTACCGATCGAATCTCTGCCTTGGTGATTGTTGACGTTTCTTACGTCACAGATAAAAATCCGCAAGCGCACGAAAACTATCGATGTAGCATTTTCCCTTAAAGAGTATTCCCAAGGGTGTCATTTATATTTTCCCGAAGGAAGGCTAAGTGGAAGTAAAGCAACCATCAAATGAAGTGGGTAGATTGGTCTAGGTAGGGTTCTAGTGAGGAAGGGTAAAGATAAGTGGAGGTAGTGTGACACACACAAGAGCATTCTATTCTATGGGGGGTAAATGGGTCCTAAGGGAGATTAGACTAAAAGTTAGGGAGTTGCTCCTATAATGCCTCTAATATGTATATTACATAGACTAAGTTAGATACTAATGAGCATGTCAATGGTGAATTCTTATGCCAAGTTGTTCAACACATCAGACACGGGTTTACCCCTAGCAATACTAGGCGACTCCCGCAAAGAGCCTGTGGCATAACCGAACATGGAGAATTGCAAGGACAGATAGGGCTGTCACCACCTACTGCCTAACTCTTCAATACTTGAGTCTACAAGACATCCAACGCTACTTACTATCCTAGCACCATGCTAGCATACTAAGTAAATACCTTAGAGGCTCGAGTACAAGTACCTCTATAAGGCAATGAATAACCTAAACATCGTTGAATCAATGTTGAGACATAACATAAGTCATTCATATTAAGATGATCATATCATAACTAATTAGACTATAGTGGGGGTTTGTAGTGTTTATGATGATAGAATAAGAGTGTTAGAGCATAATCATAAAGACTACTCCTACCACATACATGGCCTCCAACATCAAGCAAGAAACGCTTCATCTGAGTATATGAATAAAAGAATACTAAAGATAATAATTTTATTATGCATAAAGTCACAAATACAATAAGGAATATGTGAGCCATACCTTTCCATATTTGGAATTGGGAAGAGAGAGACTCCTTCTACTCCTTCCTAATTTGGACAAAGGACTAGATGCTCTCCTCTCTACAGCCTAAACTCCTCTAAGACTATGGAAGATAGTGGATACAATAGAATGGAGCTCAAGTGGTGTGTGTGAGAAGTGAGGGTAGGGGGTCTTATTTATAGCTGGAGAAGGGTCGGTTCCTGTCACCAAAAGCGCACAAATCAGTCTTCATTGTGATCAGGGCACCACAGGGAGTCGACACGTGGAAGTTGACCGAGTTTGATGCAAATTCTACTTCGACCGAACAGGGAGTTCGATCTAACTGGTCTTCTGGCCAATTCTAGTGTTGTTCCTCGAGATGACTTCCAGGTGGGTCCTATTGCTGATATGAGTGATACATCGTTGGATGGCCTCAGATGCTACTGTTTCTGGGCCATTTGATCCATGTGATGCTACGTGTCGGTGCCTGATTGGCTGGGATGATAATTTATAGGATTGTTACCACTATCTTACCTCATTTCCTGCATAAAATGCCTGCATGCACTATTCTTCCAAAGACAAGTGAAAATAGGTTAAGTAGAAAGGTGATGTGTGCAAGAAATGTATTTTCATCACATAATTGAGTTATATGGATGGGTGAAATTGGGATATAACAACCGTCGACAAACTCCCCCAAGCTTATCCTTTGCTCGTCTCGAGCAAAGTCAAGACTTTAGGTTGATGATCAGGAGTTGCTACAATGTTCTACCTAGTATTGTAAAAATTTGCTATTGTACTTCACCCATCTTAAGTCATTATGGGGCTCATGCCCCTCCTATTTATGGGTAGTTGAACGATAGAACTGCAAATGGAGCAAGCATAGTCTAGAGATCAAGTTCCACTCAAATCCCAGAGAGTTTCAATTTAGATTTTAGGTACCTCAATTTGATTCTCTCGATCACTCCTTTGTGTGTAATGGAAATATATCCTCACCAAGGCTGTCAAAGGTCTTAAACGACACTTCCCCCGGACCTGCTTAGAGAGCAGCCCACGGAGGTTCTTTGGATTCACGAGGGCTAGTCCCAAGAGATTGAGCGCAGTGAGATGATGAACACAAAGGGTTTACGTGGTTCGGGCCGCCGGAGCGTAACACCCTACGTCCACGGGAGTGTTTGTGTATTGCCTTGCCTGAGCGTGTATGAGCTTTGATTGTTCGATCCCCTGTGAAGGTCGCTTGCTGAGTCCTTTTATAGTCCAAGGACTCTGCAGTCACAAGGTGGGCTCTGGGGCCCGACAGGTGGTCCCGGGGAGAGCCAAATCCTATACAAGATCTAGGATTAAATGCTATCTACTTCCCTTTATCAGGGGCTTCAATGTGCCTTCCTGGCTCGTCGTGCGCCAGGGCTACACATAGTTGTTGATGATGGCAAGGCATGTCCCGCCCGTCTTGTCCCCGCGGCTCACTCGTCCGTCTCGCGCAGTGGGTCTGTACCGGCTACTTGGACAAGACAGGACACTGTAGCCTTGACTTGCGAATGCGCGACTCCGCTTCGCCTGGGGAAGGCGCGCGTAATTAATGCCTATCTGAGCAGCGCACTCTTTCCTTTACTGCGGCCTCCTACCGCATTTAGTTGGCTGTCCGCCACGTGGTCGCACCGGAGCCCGCCTCTGCGGGGAGTCGAGCGCCCGGCTGTACAGGCCACATGGCGCATTCGGAGCCCACCTCCGCACAATTGAAAGTTGCCTAGAGGGGGGGTGAATAGGCTAATTGACCTGCAAATGACTCAATAAAACGAGATTAAATTACAGGGGGCGGACTAGTCCAGTCAGGGGGCGGACTAGTCCGGTCAGCCTGCGTGAATAACCCTAAAAAGATGTTTCTAGCAAGTTTTAGGGGATTTTCTCAATGCTACAAGTGAGTGTATGTTTAAGTCAAGTTGAGCAACAACCTAAACAAGAGCAAGTCAAGTTTCCACAAGTTTGTAGCAATGCGGAATATGAAACGAGACTACCAACTCTAGAACAAAGTAATCAATAGAGTAAATGCGAAGAACACAAGGAGACAAGGATTTTATCCCGAGGTTCGATCCCACACAAGGAATCTACGTCCTCGTTGAGGAGTCCACAAAAGGACCGGGTCCAACAACCCTTCCCTCACCAAGTTTACCGCACGGGCCTAACTTGGTTCTCCACTAATCACAACGGTGATTACAAAGTTCGTTGGGGCTTCTCACAAACTGAGGCTCCCACACCACAAAGATGATCAACACAGTAAAACAAACTCAATACACAGCCCACAAAGACTCAACGAGTGCAAGAGATCAAACCGGGAGCACAAGCGCGATGTTCTTCCTCTTCTCCACCTCACTAAACCCTAATCCACTCAAGAATTAGTTTTAGAGGGAAAGTAGGCAAGAAGGAGGCTTAGGAGTGCTCCAAGTTGGCTGTGGCGGCGCTAGGGTTTGAGTTTTTCCAAGGGTGTTTGAAATGAGGCCGGGGGTCCCCTTTTTATAGAGGTCCCAACCCCAATTTGCTGACTTCAGCAAAAGGACGGACTAGTCCGGCCACTGGCCCGGACTAGTCCGGCCTAGGGGACCACTGACACCATTGTCAGGTCCCGACAGCTGACACACGATCGTCACGCTACCCGCCAAACTTCAAATTCAAACGGTCACTTCCAGAACGGACTAGTCCGGTCAACACCGGACTAGTCCGATCTCACACAGAGCCTTCTGCTCCGTGTGAAAACGGACTAGTCTGAGGACCACGGACTAGTCCGGCCCCTAGGGCGGACTAGTCCGGTCCTCCCAGACTTAGCCACAGAAGCACCTTTTCTTAGCCAACCCGGACTAGTCCGGCCCCACGGGCGGACTAGTCCGTTCTCACTCAGGACCTCTTGGTCCGGTCCAAAACGGACAGGTCCGTGGTTTTGGGACTTCATCCCAAAACCCACTCACAGCTAGCCGGACTAGTCCGGTCACAAACGGACTAGTCCGATCTCAGTCAGACCCTTCTGGTCCGGCCAGAAACGGACTTGGCCGGCCAGGGACGGACTAGTCCGGCCTCCTGCACGGACTAGTCCGGCCCTACGGCCAGACCACTCAATCACTCATTTCTTTCATAGGTTTGACCTCTAAACCACTTTGAGCTCCCAAACTTGATCTCAATGCACTTGACACACACACCCTCCTATTACTACGGCTAGTCTAACTCAAACACGCTAGAAACCCTAGTTTCTACGCTTCGAGTTGACTCCGTTTCCTTCCTTTTCCTTTTTGAGGGTTTGCGTCTCCAATTGAGTCCATACCTGTGCTAAGATCACTTGAGCTCATTAGCGACTTAATTGTCGTCATCAATCATCCAAAACCCACGGGGAACCTAGATGCACTTTCAATCTCCCCCTTTTTGGTGATTGATGACAACACATTAAGTCCTTCACAAATAAGAGTATAAAGTTTGGTTTTCATAACATGTGTGCGTATGAATGACTCCCCCTCAATGTATGCAACATGTAAAAGAGGTGGAGGAGTTCTTTCATACCCACACACGTTATGGTGGGGTGCCTACGTGATGTGCTCAACAATTGTGACAAGACATAAATGACATCAATACATTCATAAGATTGACAATAAGAGCAATATATTGAAAGTAAGCAACATTAACGAGTCTTGCACACATGACATCAATACATTCATAAGATTGACAATAAGAGCAATATATTGATAGTAAGCAACATTAACGAGTCTTGCACAAAGGTAAACATCCAAGAGCATAAATATGTTACATGAAGGTCAAACATCACAAAACACACCCACAAAAGGTTAACTCCCCCCTTAACTCTCCCCCTTTGGCATCAAGGCACCAAAAAGGAAAAGAAGGGAGGAAGCTAAGACCTAAGAGCTAGTCCTCGTCGTCGCCACTTCCACTCTCCGTGGCCTCGGAATCTTCGACGTCGTCCTCATCATCGACATCGTCGTCGTCGTCGTCGGAGGTCCTTGCCGAGGGAGCAGCCCGAGAGGAGCTTCCATCCTCTTGGAGCTGGGCGAGCTCATCGGCGGTGAAGGTGGGGAAAGGAGTGATCTCCCCATCACTCACCTCCGGAGAGGACATCGGGACCTCCAGCTTGTCGCACACCGCCTTAAGGTACTTCTCTTGGCGCTTGTGTGCCCTCTGAGCGCGAATCTCTTGCTTCCGGCACGAGGTGAAGATGGCCTTGAAGCACTTGAAGAACGCACTCATGGACTGAGGCGGAGGCGGAGAAGGAGGTGCCACTGGGCGAGACGGAGGATCTGCATTCTTGCGACGAGGAGGCACCGGCACATTTGGCGGCTTCTGGGGGCGCAGAGGTCGGTGCGATACATCCTTGACAAAGGACACGCCCGACACCTTCTCAATGAGGCACATGATGTAGGGGGCATACCCGCACGCCCTGTTGGGAGTATGCGAGATGTTGAAGATGTCGTCGAAGATGTAATCGACGAGGTTGAACTTTTCTTCCCCATCGATCAGAAGTAGTAGGTGCCTCAGATTCCCTTGAATCACCCCAGCATCACCATCCTTTGGTGCTATCGTCCGTCTGAGGATTCTGTTCATGATGCTGTAGAAGGGCTTGATGTTTCGAGCGAGTCCGGCATCAAACGGGAGGTGGCTTGGATACATGTAAGCCAGCTCCTCACGATCCACAGCCTTGAGGTTCGAGATAATGATCTCGTGGTCCATGTGAGCCTCAAGACCAAGGATCCTTGCAAACTCAGCATAGGTGACAGAGTATTGTTCACCATGAGTCATCCAAGTTATCCTCCTGTCACCTGAGCTTGAAAAGTAGATTGTGGAGTAGAATTGAAGAATGATTTCCACATTCCAATCATATTTGAAGCCCATGATTTTCTTGAGATCATGGCGCTCGGCAGCCTCAATCACGGCATCAAAGGCCGAGTGCTCCTTCTTTGCCATGTAGTCCCAGTCCACCCACTGAGCCTCTATCACTGGCCTCTTCATTTGTTGGTAGACTAGCCTGTAATAATCACAGTGGAAGTCACACCAAAATCTGGGATCTGCCGTGCTCCTCTCATACTTGTAGACCTTTTCTTCCCTTAGCCTCCTTGCCTTTTCAGACCCCTTGCCATGAAATACATTTGCCGACAGTTCCTTTTGCCGGTTGGGATTTCTTTCCGGTGTGTGGACTTCGAGGGGGCCAATAGAGGTGGCCTTCCCCTTCTCCTTGATCACAACCCCTCCGGGTGCCTTCTTGGCTGGCACCTTGATGGAGGGCTTCTTCTTTTTCGGCTCGACTGGAGCCGGGGCTTTTCCCTTCTTTGGGTTGCGCTCGACCCTAGGGGCAGCCTCTTCTTGGGCTGGCTCCTTGCCCTTTGCTTTCTCGCCAACAGTGACGAGCTTCTTTCGCTTAGGAGCGCTGGCCTCAGCAGCCCTGGAGTTGTGGGCCTCCCTATCCTCTCTTTTCTTCTTCCTCAGCTCATGGAGGGATTCCGCGGTGGCACGAGCAATGGCTTCATCCTCATTGTAAATGCTCGCAGCCACCTTGGATGCTTCGAGTGCCTTGAGCTTTCTTTCCTCCTTGGCCTTCTGCGCCTCAATTAGCGCAGCCTTAGTCCGAGCCTCAGCAATTTGGGCCTTGGTACGCCCCTCGAGGTGGACACGCGGAGGAGAGCGCTCGGAGTTCGACATTCTGTAAAAAGATGGAGGAAGGAAGATATGAGCCTAGGAAGAAGAAGTATTGCCGAAAAGATCTCGAGAACCAACTAGAAGTAAGGTTTGCCCTGTGCAGACCGGACTTGTCCGCCCCAGGGACGGACTAGTCCGCTGGCCGGACTTGTCCGCCTGGTGGCCGGACTAGTCCGGGTTACACAGGAAGAACCCTAACCCTAATCAATTCATCGAAAAATTTGTGAATCAATGCGCAATACTCCTAGGCTATGATCGCAAGGATGTATGGAACAACATTAACGAAGATGTTCCTATCAAAAACTTGAAGAATCAAGAATGGGGCTAGTTTTTGAGGAACGGTGAAATACCTTCAAAAATCCGCTTGATTCGTCGAAATCGGCGTGGATCTCGAAGATGGAGCGCGGGGAAGTGATCCCTAACTCCTAAGGGCTTCGATGCGCGGATTGGAGTTGAGTTTTGGTGGTTGGAGCGCAAAATCGCCGATTTGGGGGCGGTTGTGCGCGTGTGGAAGTTTGAGAGGCAAATGAGAGAGAGAGAGAGGGGGTTTGGGCCGCCTGGGGGTTTAAGTCCCCAAGGGCCGGACTAGTCCGGTTGAAGGGCCGGACTAGTCCGGTCAGCGGACCAGACCCAGACTAGTCTGGGTCCGGACTTGTCCGGTTGAAGGCCGGACTAGTCCGGTGTGCGGACTAGCCGCGGACTAGTCTGACCCGGACTTGTCCGGCCGTAGGGGCGGACTAGTCCGGTTCAGCTGGGCTGAAAAAGAATATATTTGGGTTTTGCCCATAGAGTTAAGTCCTTTTGTACGAGTATAGCAAGGAAAACATGACAAGCATGATTGTGAGCCAATAAGGAACAACTTATGAACATTTTCATGAGGAAAATAGATTTCTCAAACAAATTTGAGGAGAAATCGACATAGAGAGGAGTTTTTCGAAATGTGGCTCAAAAAATATGAGGAATGGTGCTTTAAGCCACGTTTCGAGAATCCAACACATTGAGCTCACTTCTTAGCTCACAGAAACGCTTCTCGTCAAGAGGCTTTGTGAAAATGTCCGCAAGTTGATGTTCCGTCCTCACATGCGAAATCTCAATGTCTCCCTACATTGAGTGATCTCGCAGGAAATGGTGTCGAATGTCTATATGTTTGGTCCTAGAGTGTTCCACCGGATTATGGGCTATCTTGATTGCACTCTCATTGTCACACAAGAGTGGAATTTTACGCAAGTTAATCCCATAGTCCCTAAGAGTTTGTCGCATCCAAAGAAGTTGTGCACAACAACTTCCGGCCGCAACATATTCCGCTTCGGCGGTGGATAGAGCAATAGAGTTTTGCTTCTTGGAGGACCAAGACACAAGAGATCGACCTAAGAATTGGCACGTACCCGATGTGCTCTTCCTATCAACTTTGCACCCCGCATAGTCCGCATCGGAATATCCAATGAGGTTAAACTTGGATCCTTTGGGGTACCAAAGTCCTAGGGTGGGTGTGTGTACAAGGTATCTCAAGATCCTTTTAACGGCGGTCAAATGACAAGCCTTGGGTGCTGCTTGAAAGCGTGCACACATACACACACTTAGCATGATATCGGGCCTAGATGCACAAAGATAGAGGAGTGATCCGATCATAGACCTATATAGCTTTTGATCCACACTTGGACCGTCCTCATTTAGGTCTAGGTGTCCATTTGTCCCCATAGGGGTTTTGATGGGTTTTGCTTTCTCCATGTCAAACTTTCTTAGAATGTCTTGAGTATACTTAGTTTGACTTATGAACGTCCCTTCTTTGAGTTGTTTCACTTGAAATCCTAGAAAGAACTTCAATTCACCCATCATGGACATTTCAAATCTCTCCGTCATTATCTTGGAGAACTCATCACAAAACACCTTATTTGTGGAACCAAATATGATGTCATCCACATATATTTGGCACACAAAAAGATCCTCATTGAAGTGTTTTGTGAAAAGGGTATAATCCGCTTTTCCTATCCTAAAACCATTTTCAACTAGAAAGTCTCTTAGGCACTCATACCAAGCTCTAGGAGCTTGCTTGAGACCATAAAGAGCCTTTCGTAATTTGTAAACATGGTTAGGATAGTCTTGATCTTCAAACCCTGGAGGTTGCTCTACATAAACTTCTTCCTTGATTGGTCCATTAAGGAATGCACTCTTAACATCCATTTGGTAGAGTTTGAAGTCATGATGAGTAGCAAAGGCTAGTAGTATCCGAATGGACTCAAGCCTAGCTACGGGGGCAAATGTCTCATCAAAGTCCAATCCTTCAACTTGTGAGTATCCTTTTGCCACAAGTCTTGCCTTGTTCCTAGTTACCACTCCATGCTCATCTTGTTTGTTGCGAAACACCCACTTGGTTCCAACAACATTAGCTTGGGGGCGCTTGACAAGCTCCCAAACCTTGTTCCTTTCAAAGTTGTTGAGCTCCTCTTGCATGGCAACTACCCAATCCGGATCCCTTAAGGCATCTTCAACCTTATGTGGTTCCAAGGATGAGACAAAAGAGAAATGCTCACAAAAGTTTGCCACACGTGAGCGTGTAGTTACTCCTTTTGTGATATCTCCTAGAATGTTGTCAACGGGATGGTCCCGTTGAACACTTTGATGAACACGAGGATGCGGGGGTTGACCTCTTGAATTACTTGGTTCATCTTCTTCACTTTGGTCTCCCCCTTGATCCAAGCCTCCCCCTTGATCCTCATTCTCATTATCACTTTGGGGAGCTTCTAGTGGATCTTCAACTTGTCCAATGGGGATTTGACCTACTTCATAATGATGATGGTCACTTGGGCTTTGAGATGGTTCTTGAGGGCGAACATCTCCAAGTGCCATTTTCCTTAGAGCTTCTAGTGGAGGTTCCTCTTGATCAAGGGCATGTTGATCAACTTGCTCCACTTGAGAGCCATTGGTTTCGTCAAACACCACGTCACGTGCTACTTCAACAATTCCGGAGGATTTGTTGAACACACGGTACGCATGAGTGTTTGAGTCATATCCAAGCAAGAAACCCTCATCGGACTTTGAAGCGAACTTCGAAGTCCTAGGCTTCTTGTTGAGGATATAGCACTTGCTACCAAAGACCCGAAAGTAAGAAACATTGGGTTTCTTACCAATTAGAAGCTCATAAGGGGTCTTCTTGAGGAGGCGATGAAGGTACAATCGATTGACGGCATGGCAAGCGGTGTTAACCGCTTCCGCCCAAAACCGGTCCGATGTTTTGTACTCATCTAGCATCGTCCTTGACATCTCAATGAGCGTCCTATTCTTTCTTTCGGCTATGCCATTTTGTTGTGGAGAATAGGGAGCGGAAAACTCATGCTTGATGCCCTCCTCATCTAGGAACTCTTCTACTTGCATGTTTTTGAATTCGGTGCCATTGTCACTCCTTATAGCCTTTATCCTTAAGGTGAACTCATTTTGAGCTCTCCTTAGGAATTTCTTGAGGACACCGGGAGTTTCACTTTTATCATGCAAGAAGAACACCCAAGTATATCTAGAGAAGTCATCAACGATGACTAGACCATACTTGCTACCACCAATGCTAATGTAAGCAATGGGGCCAAAAAGATCCATATGGAGTAACTCCAAAGGTCTAGTTGTCGTCATGACATTCTTAGAGGGGTGTTGAGCTCCTACTTGCTTTCCCGCTTGGCAAGCACTACATGGCCTATCCTTTTCAAATACTACATCCTTTAGGCCACGAACATGCTCACCCTTAAGGAGCTTTTGAAGGTTCCTCATTCCAACATGGGCTAGCCTTCTATGCCAAAGCCATCCCATGTTGGCTTTTGCCATTAAGCATGTGTCAAGTTGAGCTTTATCCGCGGTGAAGTCCACAAGATAGAGCTTTCCCTTGAGCACTCCCTTAAAGGCTATCGAGTCATCACCTTCTCTAGTGACATTCACTCCCTCACTAGTAAACACACATTTATATCCTCTATCACATAGTTGTGATATGGATAGGAGATTATAGTCAAGAGAATCAACATGCAACACATTTGATAAAGTATGTAATGAGGAGATAGAAATTTTACCAGAGCCAAGGATTTTCCCTTGGCTATTGTCCCCAAAGAAGATTCCTTCACTTGGGTCCTTATTCTCCTCATACTCTATGAACATGCTCCTCTCTCCGGTCATGTGGTTGGTGCATCCGCTATCCAATACCCATTTCGATCCACCGGAGGAGTAAGCCTGCAAAACAAGTTTTATTCCTTTCTTTTAGGTACCCAAGCGGGGTTGGGTCCTTTGACGTTAGTGGTTAGGCATTTTGGCACCCACACGCAAGGCTTGGGGCTCTTGCGGAGTGGCCCAACATATCTAGCAAACACCTTGCCGTGTTTGTTCTTCTTCAACACATAAGATGCATCAAAATCATGAAATAAATGATGCGGTTCAGATTTAGGTAAGTTTTTGCTAGAGGGTGAGTTCTTTTCATTTTTAGTTTGGGATGAACTCCCCTTAACAAAGACAATCATGTCTTTGCCATACTTGGAGGTTTTGGTGTTATGCCTTGCACCTCTAGTATAGCCAAGACCATCCTTGACATGGGGTGGTCTTGTGTTGGTGAATGCACTTCGTGCATATGCCACCTTTTCCTTGTCAAAGATGGCACCCTTAGGTGCTTGTTTGCCTTGTGCTAGGTTGAGTTCATCCTTAAGTTTAAGGATCAAGTTGGAGCACTTGCAAGGTGATGTTGCCTTGGATGAGGCCTTTGAGGAGGTTGAGCTCTTGAAGGAAGAGGTTACATTGTTCTTGAGTGACTCAATTTGAGTCTCAAGGATCTTGTTAGCTTTTGACAAGCTTCCAAGTTCATCCTTGAGCTCAATCGACTTCTCCTCAAGACTTGAACACGTTTTCTTGCAAAGTGCAAGTTCGTGTTCCAATGCCTTGCTCTTCTCTCTTTCGAGCTCAAGGAGCTCATCAAGCTCTTGACATCTCTCCTTCTCAAGGATGAGCATGTCCTCCTATCTATTGATGAGATCTTCCTTCTCAAAGATCTCATCCATAAGCAACTTCATCCTATGCAAGGTGCTTTTGCTTATGTCCTTAAACATATGCTCATTTTCACTAGCACTATCAAAATCATCATGTGAGGAAGTTGGGGAGGAAGGATGAGATGTTACCTTTCTCTTTCCTTCCCTTGCCATAAGACAAGTAGGCTTGTGGTCGTTGTTGAGGTTGGGGAAGAGCTTGCCTCCCTTGGAGTTCCTCCCGATGGCTATGGTGGCCATCTTCTCCTCTTCTTCTTCGGAGGAGGACTCATCGTTAGAGTCCCACTCCTTCCCCAAATGGGCTTGTCCGGAGGACCTCTTCTTCTTGAAGAATCTCCTTTCTTGAGGCTTCCCTTCCTTCTTCTTCTTCGTTTCTTCGTGTGGGCAATCAGCGATGAAGTGCCCATACTCGCCACAGTTGTAGCAAGACCTTCTTGATTTGGGTCTTGCTCTTTCCTTTCCCTTGCCTTCATGGTTGTGCCCCCCTTTCTTCCTCCTCATCATTCTCTTGAATTTGTTGATGAAGAAGGCCTCCTCCTCATCGGTGTCGAGGCTCTCCTCATCACTTTCTTCTTGCTCCTTTGAAGAGGGCGTTGCCTTGAGTGCAACGTTCTTCATCTTGGAGGCGGTGAACTTTTGGAGGTCGTTGTAGAAGAGCGCCTCCTTCTCCATGATTTCATGGTTAATGATCCTCCCAAGGACCTCCTCCGGGGTCATTTGAGTGAACCCAGGGCTTTCCCGAATCATGGAGCATAAAGAGACGTTCCTAGGCATGAATGCCCGGATCATCCTCTTCACCACCTCGTGGTCGGTCCACTTGGTGCAGCCATAAGATCGGCTCTTGTTGATCAGCACCTTTAGCCGGTTGTACATGTCTTGGGGGGATTCACCATCCAAGATGGCAAATCTCCCAAGCTCTCCTTCGATGAGCTCGATCTTGGCCTCCTTGACCACTCGGTTTCCCTCATGCGCCGTCTTGAGGGTGTTCCATATGTCTTTGGCCACTTCAAGGCCATCGACACGGTTGAACGCATCTCTAGAGAGAGATGAGATGATCACACCCGCAGCTTGAGCGTTGCGGTGGATGAGGATGGCTTGTTCTTGAGTTATGTTGTCCTCATCCTTTGGAATCTCCACCCCGGTCATGACAATTTGCCACAACGCTGGGTTGAGTGACACGAGGTGGATCTTCATGTTATGTTTCCACATACCGTAGTCCGTTCCATCGAATTGGGGAGGTTTCCCCAATGGGATGGACAGGTAGTGGTTGTTGGCGGCAAGGCGTTCATAGTTGAACCCTTGCCGGTTGTAGTTGACTCCACCACCACCGCTTGATTGGTTTGATGGATCAATCTTGGAAATGTTCAACTTCTCCCGGAGCTTCGCCTTGAGTTGGCGAGTCTCCTCATCGTCCGTTGGCTTATCTTGATAAGCCAACGTCTCCTCACGGGTCGCCTCGTAGTTGCTGCTCGATGCATCATCATTCACCACTCCGACCATCTCTCCGAGTTGTTAGACTCTTTGTGGAGAGTCCTGCTCTGATACCAATTGAAAGTTGCCTAGAGGGGGGGTGAATAGGCTAATTGACCTGCAAATGACTCAATAAAACGAGATTAAATTACAGGGGGCGGACTAGTCCGGTCAGGGGGCGGACTAGTCCGGTCAGCCTGCGTGAATAACCCTAAAAAGATGTTTCTAGCAAGTTTTAGGGGATTTTCTCAATGCTACAAGTGAGTGTATGTTTAAGTCAAGTTGAGCAACAACCTAAACAAGAGCAAGTCAAGTTTCCACAAGTTTGTAGCAATGCGGAATATGAAACGAGACTACCAACTCTAGAACAAAGTAATCAATAGAGTAAATGCGAAGAACACAAGGAGACAAGGATTTTATCCCGAGGTTCGATCCCACACAAGGAATCTACGTCCTCGTTGAGGAGTCCACAAAAGGACCGGGTCCAACAACCCTTCCCTCACCAAGTTTACCGCACGGGCCTAACTTGGTTCTCCACTAATCACAACGGTGATTACAAAGTTCGTTGGGGCTTCTCACAAACTGAGGCTCCCACACCACAAAGATGATCAACACAGTAAAACAAACTCAATACACAGCCCACAAAGACTCAACGAGTGCAAGAGATCAAACCGGGAGCACAAGCGCGATGTTCTTCCTCTTCTCCACCTCACTAAACCCTAATCCACTCAAGAATTAGTTTTAGAGGGAAAGTAGGCAAGAAGGAGGCTTAGGAGTGCTCCAAGTTGGCTGTGGCGGCGCTAGGGTTTGAGTTTTTCCAAGGGTGTTTGAAATGAGGCCGGGGGTCCCCTTTTTATAGAGGTCCCAACCCCAATTTGCTGACTTCAGCAAAAGGACGGACTAGTCCGGCCACTGGCCCGGACTAGTCCGGCCTAGGGGACCACTGACACCATTGTCAGGTCCCGACAGCTGACACACGATCGTCACGCTACCCGCCAAACTTCAAATTCAAACGGTCACTTCCAGAACGGACTAGTCCGGTCAACACCGGACTAGTCCGATCTCACACAGAGCCTTCTGCTCCGTGTGAAAACGGACTAGTCTGAGGACCACGGACTAGTCCGGCCCCTAGGGCGGACTAGTCCGGTCCTCCCAGACTTAGCCACAGAAGCACCTTTTCTTAGCCAACCCGGACTAGTCCGGCCCCACGGGCGGACTAGTCCGTTCTCACTCAGGACCTCTTGGTCCGGTCCAAAACGGACAGGTCCGTGGTTTTGGGACTTCATCCCAAAACCCACTCACAGCTAGCCGGACTAGTCCGGTCACAAACGGACTAGTCCGATCTCAGTCAGACCCTTCTGGTCCGGCCAGAAACGGACTTGGCCGGCCAGGGACGGACTAGTCCGGCCTCCTGCACGGACTAGTCCGGCCCTACGGCCAGACCACTCAATCACTCATTTCTTTCATAGGTTTGACCTCTAAACCACTTTGAGCTCCCAAACTTGATCTCAATGCACTTGACACACACACCCTCCTATTACTACGGCTAGTCTAACTCAAACACGCTAGAAACCCTAGTTTCTACGCTTCGAGTTGACTCCGTTTCCTTCCTTTTCCTTTTTGAGGGTTTGCGTCTCCAATTGAGTCCATACCTGTGCTAAGATCACTTGAGCTCATTAGCGACTTAATTGTCGTCATCAATCATCCAAAACCCACGGGGAACCTAGATGCACTTTCAACAATGGTGGAGGCTCAGCCCTGCGGGCCATGTGGTAGTTCCGGAGCCCTTCCCTGCGGGGAGACGGGTCTGGTCCCGGGGGTTCTAACAGCTACGTGGCAGCCCCGGAGCCCGCCTCGGCGGGGAGGCAAAGGTCCGGTTCTGCTGGCCACGTGGCAGCCCCGGAGCCCGCCTCGGCGGGGAGGCAGTATCCGGTCCTTCCCTCCACGACGTGGCAGCCTCGGATCCGGCCTCCAAGTAGGGGCCGAGTCCTTAGCCGTTTTCTCCTTGTGTGCGGGGGTACCCAGTCTGCGGGGTACCGACAGTGGCCCTTGGGCCCAACTTGGGAGAGAAGACGATCCCGTGGGTGGGGCCTTCATCTTGTCTTGTAAAAGTGACACCAGCGGGTCCCCTCGGGGGGCGTCAGAGCTCGGAAAAGTGACATCGGCGACCCTCTTGGGGGCGCTGGAGCTCATAGGAGCGACATCGACGACCCGCTCGGGGAGGCCGGAGCTCGGAGAAGTGACGTCGGCGGCCCCCTTGGGGGGCGCCAGAGCTCACAGGAGCGACATCGGCGACCCGCTTGGGGATGTCAGAGCTCGGAGAAGTGACGTCGGCGGCCCCCTTGGGGGGCACCAGAGCTCGCAGGAGCGACGTTGGCGACCTGCTTGGGGACGTCAGAGCTCAGAGAAGTGACGTCATTGGCCCCCTTGGGGGGCGCCGGAGCCCGCAGGAGCAACGTCGGCGACCTGCTTGGGGACGCTGGAGCTCGGAGAAGTGACGTCAGCGGCCCCCTTGGGGGGTGCCGGAGCTCGGCGAAGCATCGCCGGCGCCTACCACAGACGTGTAGAACGTCAGCGGCGGGCTCCCTATATGTCCTGCACACACGGTAGATAAAAAGTAATTTCGCTCACCAGTCATCCCTTCCCTGCTCTTTAGTTTCGTGATGGCTTACAATCCTTAGCTAAGATACGGAGCATGGGCAATTCGGTGCGACAACATTCAGGGTATGGTTGCTTCCTTGCTCAGGGCATGAGTCGTCTGGCCCCCTGTACTCAGCTGTTAGCACTGGGAGGCAAGGTGTGCATTCTTAGGGTACGGAACCAGGCTAAGCGAGCTGCACACTCTGGACCTCCATCTCGGCATTTAGCCTTTCAAGAGTGAGAACCATCTGACACCATGGACCCCCAGCAAGAAAACGACCATGAGACACCCAAACACATTGCAGGTACCTCACGCGGATCCACCTTTAGCAGGATAGCACAACTTCAACAAGGACGAGGCAGAAAAAATGTAACCGGGCGTATGGCAAACGATATGCGAAAGTAAGCAAAAAATTAAAGCATAATGTAAATAGTTTTGTTCGTCGGTTACTCCCTTCCTGCTTTTAGTCTCGTTATGTCTTATGGTTCCGAGCCGGGCTTACGGTGCGTGGGTAATTCAATGCGACGATATCCAGATTATGATTACTGCCCTGATCAGAAGTGTGTGCCGTCCGGCCCCCTGTACTCAGCCGTTAGCGCCGAAGAGGCAAAGTTTACATGCTTAGGGTGCAAGACCAGGCTAAGCAGGCTGTAGACTTTGGACCTCCCACGGGCGTTAGATTTTCAGGGGAGTGACCATTCGGCGCCACGGGCTCCTGAGCAAGAAAACAACCAAAGAACTCGAATACATCACAGGAACCCCCAGCAGACCCGCCAGCAGCAGGATTGCATAACTACACTAGGCGCAAGACAAGAAGAGAGTGCCCTAGAATATGACAGAGAATATGCGAGAACGAGCATGGCCTGGAGGATCTAGCCTTGGAACGGGCGTTCACCATGCTGCCGGTGAAGATTCTTGTAGGAGAAATGCCCCCTACCTGGCGCGCCAAATGTCGAAGGTCTTAAATGACACTTCCCCCAGACCTGCTTAGAGAGCAGCCCGCGGAGGTTCTTTGGATTCACGAGGGCTAGTCCCAGGAGATTGAGCGCAGCGAGATGATGAACACAAAGGGTTTACGTGGTTCGGGCCGCCGGAGCGTAACACCCTACGTCCACGGGAGTGTTTGTGTATTGCCTTGCTTGAGCGTGTATGAGCTTCGATTGTTCGATCCCCTGTGAAGGTCGCCTGCTGAGTCCTTTTATAGTCCAAGGACTCTACAGTCACAAGGTGGGCCCCGGGGCCCGACAGATGGTCCCGGGGAGAGCCAAATCCTATACAAGATCTAGGATTAAATTCTATCTACTTCCCTTTATCAGGGGCTTCAATGTGCCATCCTGGCGCGTCGTGTGCCAGGGCTACACATAGTTGTTGATGATGGCAGGGCATGTCCCGCCTGTCTTGTCCCCGCGGCTCACTCGTCCATCTTGCGCAGTGGGTTTGTACCGGCTACTTGGACAAGACAGGACACTGGAGCCTTGACTTGCGCATGCGCGACTCCGCTTCGCCTGGGGAAGGCGCGCGTAATTAATGTCTGTTTGAGCAGCGCACTCTTTCCTTTATTGTGGCCTCCTACCGCATTGAGTTGGCCGTCCGCCACGTGGTCGCACCGGAGCCTGCCTCTGCGGGGAGTCGAGCACCCGGCTGTACAGGCCACGTGGCGCCTCCGGAGCCCACCTCCGCGGAGGGGTGGAGGCTCAGTCCTGCGGGCCACGTGGTAGTTCTGGAGCCCTACCCTGCGGGGATACGGGTCTGGTCCCGGGGGTTCCGACGGCTACGTGGCAGCCCTGGAACCCGCCTCGGCGGGGAGGCGAGGGTCCGGTTCTGCCAGCCACGTGGCAGCCCCGGAGCCCGCCTCAGTGGGGAGGCAGGATCCGGTCCTTCCCTCCACGACGTGGCAGCCTCGGATCCGGCCTCTAAGTAGGGGCCGAGTCCTTATCCGTTTTCTCCTTGTGTGCGGGGGTACCCGGTCTGCGGGGTACCGACAAAGGCATTTTGCCTATACTCATCCTACAGCTAAATAAGGCTTATATGTGGAGCTTTGTAGGGAATGTAGTAGGAATATTTGCAACACATAATATTGCTAAGTCAAGAGTAAGCCTTAGGAGAAATCAATTCAAAACTTTTAGACTCAAGACTTGTGCACGTGTGATGGAATGAAAGTGGAGTGGATGTTGAGATGACTCCTATTTGTGTAGACTCTCTTAATTGCAGGCATGAAACATAGCTTCTTTTCTCTTTTTTTTTTCTCATGCTTTTGACGTAAGCATGCATTTTTATTCTCATGCTTATGATGTAAGCATACATTTTCTTTTTCTTTTTTCTTGTAGCCATGTCTTCTACTCCCTTTTTATGCAATAAACTCGAAGAGAGTACTAAGTGAATGTGGCCTAGAGGAGGGGGGTGGTGAATAGGCCTTTTTGAATTTTGTCGGAACCTGCAACACTTAACAACCAGATCAAAACTCGAGATATCGGACTAGTCCGGTCAAGTACGGACTAGTCCGGTGTGTACCGACTAGGTTAATTAGGTTTGATCGATTAATTTTATTCTAGGATGTATGCATCGGAAATATACTTGTAATTGAAGTGTTACACGGTTATGAACTAGGGTATACCACAAGTCAATCTTATATTTAATGTTTCAATGTAAAGTAAGCAAGATTGATTGAAACCCTAGATTGATATGATGTATATGAACAACGAACGCAAAGTAAGAACACAAGGAATTTATCCCGTGGTTCGGTTCCCACAGAGGCAACCTACATCCACGTTGAGGAGTCCACAAAAGGACCGAATCTTCTCCAACCCTACCCTCGTCGGATCGCCACGAAGGCCAATCCTCTTCACTTATCACAAATGGTAAATAACCAAATTCAAGGGGCCTTCTCACACGGGCTCCCCAAGATTACAACAAGAACTCCACCAAGAACACACTCAAAAGATTACAATGAAAATCACAGGAGTGTGTTAGGGAATCAAACCAAGAGCTCAATGAGTGATGAGTCGTGTCTCTCCAATGATCCAAAGTGTATCCTCTAGGGATTGCTCTTTGTTGCTTTTGATTTCGTGGAGAGATGTGTTTTTGAGGCTCTTGGGAGGTGTGACGGCGCAGGGGGTCGAGAGCAGTTAAAGTTGGGCCGTGCACATCTATTTATATGGGGTTTCTAAAAGTGACCGTTAGGGTTTAGGAATATCGGAATAGTCCGTGGTGGACACCGGACTAGTCCGGTGTGCTGTGTGTAGCAAACCCTAAGTGTCCCGAAATATCGGACTAGCCCGGCTAGAAGCGGACTTGTCCGATTTTGCTTCTGGAAATCTTTGGACTAGTCCGACAATCATCGGACTTGTCTGGATCAGTGAAACCCTAAGTGAATTGGGTGATAAGTCCGCACTTGGAGGACTTGTCCGATTTAGGTCAGAGGGTTTTTGGACTAGTCCGTGCCAATATCGGACTTGTGCGATTTACATCAGAAGGATATCATACTAGTCCGTTGTGTGATCGGACTTGTCCGATTTTGTGCAACTTGTGAAGTGTTTTGAGGACTAGTCCGCACTATGGAGGACTAGTACGATTCTATTCAGAGAGATATCGGACTAGTCCGTGGTGATATTGGACTTGTCCGATCTTGTGCAGAGAGATATCAAACTAGTTCGGTGTCAGTCGGACTAGTCCGGTCTTGTATAAACTTGTGCAATGTGTGGAATTATTTGTGCTTGAGCTCTTGGGGTGTGTTTCCTTAACACATTCCATACACAATGACCTACTACACTTGTTCCTTGAGCTCTTTTCCACATTGCTCCTTATTCTCCCTTCTTTTTGGCTCTTTGCTCATTTTCTCATAAAAACCTGTGCTCATCTCAACAAAGTAGTTAGGATCTCATTTGCTTGTCATAAATCATCCAAAACCCACAAGGGATTCCTAGATGCACTTTCAATCTCCCCCTTTTTGGTGATTGATGACAACCAATTGAGATTTCCCAAAATATGATAAAAAGTTGAGATTTTCATAAAGTGTGCACATATGAGTCTAAAATACATTAAGCAATGAAAACATGATCCATATGTGCATTTTTTATGGTGGGATGCATAACTAAGTGTATAGAAACAATAATCATGATGAGAATGACATAATTTACATAAACATACCAACAACAAGCATATATGTCATTCTAGGAGCAAAATCACAGATTTCATCAATTACTTCACAAGTAGTTCAAAACATTGCATCACAGGACCATAAGTATCATAAGAGCATATTAAAAGTTTTACAACCCACAAAATAGACAAAAAGCATAAAAAGAGGCTCTCCTCGAATCCTACAACTAAGACCTAAGACTCCCCCTCAATCTCACCCCCTTTGGCATCAAGACACCAAAAAGAAGGAGAGGAGGGACCTAAAGTCTTCAAGCCTCGCTGTCGGTCCTCTCGTCGTCTTCATCTTCATCTTCGGGCTGATGATGATGAGGAGGAGGAACAGAGACACTGAGCCCCCAATGCCAAAAATAGGCAAGCTCAGAGGGAGTCAAGGGCCCGAGCTCGGTGTAGTTGGAGTCGGAATCTTCAGAAATTACTGGAGATCCAATGTGCTCGATCTCCAGTTTTTGACAAATCTGCTTCACATTTTCTTTGACATACTTCATGTCAGCCTTTCTTCTCTTGTTAAGCTTGTGGGCCTTCACCTCGGCCTTTTTGCAGGAGACAAAAATAGCAGTCAAGTACTTGAACATGCCACTTGCAAATCCCTTTTGAGGAGCTGCCCTAGTGGCAGGGGCAGCCCTGGCATCTCCACTCGCTCTCGCCGGAGCCTCTGCACTAGAAGCAGGAGACGAAGCAGCTTGAACATTTGCTTGTTGAGGCTTCTGAGGCCTCAATGGTGTGTGCTCCACATCTTTGACGAATTCAATGCCTGTGACCTTCTCAATTATGAACATGAGGTAGGGGGCATAGCCACAAGATCTGTTGGGGGTGCTAGAGATGTTGACCATATCATTCCAGATACAGTCACACACATCAAACTTGCAGTCCTTGCTTATGACCTTCATCAAGGTACGGAGATAGCCCTGTACACTCCCTGCATCCCCATCCTTCGGGGCAATTATATTCCTCAACACTCTGTTAAGCACCACAAATAAGGGCTTCATGTTCTTTGTGGAGGGAGGAATGAACTTGGAGCTGGGCTCATAGAGGAACTTCATCCTATCCTTTTCCAAGACCCCAAGGTTGTGGATCACCAGCAAGTCGTTGTCGGTGTTATCCAGGTGGAGGAGACTGGCGAACTCGTCGTAGGTAATGGTGTACTTGGACCCATGAGTCATCCAAGTCACACGCTCCTCATCACTGACAAAGTGACAAGTAGCATAGAACTGAGTTATCACTTCGTCATTCCAGTTGTACTTGAAGGCGAAGAGGTCCTTCAAGCCATGTCTCTCAGCTGCCTCGATCACCTCATCAAAGGCGGAGCATCTCTTCCTCTCAAGATGTGCCCAATCTATCCACTGACTGCGCACCACTGGGGTCTTCATCTGGAGGTAGACAGACTTGTAAAAGTCTGCATGGAAGTTGCTCCAGAATCTTCCGTCTGCAGCCTGCCTAGATTGGCTGTAGCAATCCACACTCCCGAGCTTTGCAGCTGAGTCGCTGCCCTTCCCGTTGAACCTTTCTTCTGTGGGATCCCGAGCCCCTTGCTTCGGAGCTGACATCTTTAGAGGGCCAATCGGCCCCGTTGCGATCCCTTTGCCTTTCCATTTTGCTTGGCGAGCACTTGCCGAGCTATGGCCACCACAAGTAGAAGCCCTGGAAGCAGGCACCTTGCATCGAGCCACCCTTTTCTGAGACTCAGGAGGAGAGGGGGCTGGCTCGGAAGGGCGCTTCTTGTTTTGGCCCGTCGAGGACCGAAGTAGGGCTTCTTGGTCCATCTCAACTTCGAAGTCGGAAACTTCGTCATGAGAGTTCAACATGCCTTGAGAATGGATTGTACAAGGTATGGGTGAGAAAGGATAACAAGGAATTGCATTGAGGAAATAAGAGGTTAGGTTTGAGTTCAGAAAAATCGGACAAGTCCGGTGTACAGGCACGGACTAGTCCGGGTGATCGGACTTGTCTGTGCATGGACCGGACTACTACGATATTCATCCTCAAGAACCCTAACTATGAGACAAATGGAGTTGCTCAATGCAAAACTAGCCTAACAGCAATGTAATACATCAAGGACACTAGTATTAGGTGAACTAGGCTATTCGATCAACAATGAAGAAAATGGAGATTTCTAGGGTTTGGGGGAAAAATTACCGAAAAATCGCTTGAATCTCGGAGAGGAGGGTTTTGAAGGGCGGACAAGTCCGTGGACTTCAATCCCTAAGAAAAGGAGCTTGATTTCCACCCAAACTTGGAGCTTTTTGATAGAGGAGTCGCCAAATCGCCTTGGGGAGCTCTAGTTGTGAGAGAGAAAGCTTGAGGCAAGTGTGGGGGTGAGGAAATTAGGGTTTGGCAGCGGCTAGGGTTATGGACACAAAAAATCGGACAAGTCCGACAATTACTGGAGTAGTCCGAACTTTTCCAGAGGCTATATCGGACTAGTCCGTGGTCTGCCGGACTAGTCCGGCCTAACCGGCACTCTGTGGACTAGTCTGCATGGGCAGACTAGTCTGGGTAACCACGAACTAGTCCGTGGTCACCAGGAAAGAACTTCTTATCCCATTCGTATATATTCGAAGGTACATATTTAGAAAATAGGGAGGCAAATCAAATCAACTAATCTTGATGAATATGATCAGTAAGCATACAACAATCAAGCAATGATCATAATTCACCAATATCTAGTAATTGACATAGTTTTTTAGAGAAAATTGAGAGAGATGATTTTCATAACCCAATCAACATATTTTAAAGAATTCATATAGGTATGCAAATTTTCAAGCCACATTCCGAGCATCAAGGATGTTTAGTTCATTTTGATGCTCGCAAATGCGTTTTTCATCAGGTGGCTTGGTGAATATGTCGGCTAATTGCTTTTCGGTGTTGACATGGGAAATGGCTATATCTCCTTTCATGGAGTGGTCTTTCAAGAAGTGATGCCGGATGTCTATGTGTTTGGTTCTAGAGTGCTCGATTGGATTATGGGCAATTTTAATGGCACTCTCATTATCACAAAGGAGTGGAATACGGTTCATATTGTAACCGTAATCCCTTAGAGTTTGTCGCATCCAAAGGAGTTGTGCACAACAACTCCCGGCTGCAACATACTCCGCTTCAGCTGTGGATAGGGCAATGGAGTTTTGTTTCTTGGAGGACCAAGAAACTAGGGATCTACCTAGGAATTGGCATGTACCGGAGATACTTTTTCTATCTACTTTGCATCCAGCATAATCTGCATCAGAGTAACCAACGAGATTTAATTTGGTGCCTTTTGGATACCAAAGACCAAGGTTTGGTTTATGAACTAAATATCTCAATATCCTTTTTACGGCTGTCAAGTGAGACTCCTTAGGATTGGCTTGAAATATTGCATACAAACATACACTCAACATAATGTCTGGCCTAGATGCACATAAATAGAGTAGAGATCCAATCATGGAGTGATATACCTTTTGATCGATGCTAGGTCCATCTTCATTGAGATCCAAGTGGCCATTCGTTGCCATGGGAGTCTTTATGGGCTTCTCCTTGTCCATTCCAAACTTCTTGATTATGTCTTGAGTGTACTTAGTATGGCTTATGAATGTCCCTTCCTTTTGTTGCCTCACTTGGAAACTCAAGAAGTACTTTAGCTCTCCCATCATGGACATCTCAAACCTATCTGTCATAATTTTACTAAATTCCTCACAAAAAGATTTGTTAGTTGAACCAAAGATTATATTATCAACATAAATTTGACAAACAAAGAGATCATCGTCAAAGTTCTTTGTAAACAATGTGTAATCTAATTTACCGATCTTAAAACCATTTTCAATTAAGAAATATCTAAGGCACTCATACCAAGCTCTAGGAGCTTGTTTGAGGCCGTAGAGAGCCTTACACAATTTAAATACGTGGTTGTGGAACTCTTCATCTTCAAACCTGGGGGGTTGCTCCACATACACCTCCTCCTTGATTGGTCCGTTGAGGAAGGCTTTTCACATCCATTTGATAGAGCTTGAAATCATGGTGAGTAGCATATGCAAGTAATATTCTAATGGACTCAAGTCTAGCTATAGGAGCAAATGTTTCATCGAAATCCAAATCTTCAACTTGTGAATACCCTTTGGCCACAAGTCGTGCCTTGTTCCTTGTCACCACCCCGTGTTTGTCTTGTTTGTTGCGGAAGACCCATTTGGTGCCGACGACGTTGGATTTGGGTCTTTCGACTAGTTCCCACACCTTGTTCCTTTTGAAATTGTTAAGTTCTTCTTGCATGGCCACTACCCAATCTGGATCCTTCAATGCATCCTCAACCCTGCGTGGTTCCAAAAATGACACAAACGAGTAATGCTCACAAAAATTAGCTATGTGAGGTCTAGTAGTTACTCCCTTTTGGATATCACCGATGATGTTGTCGATTGGGTGATCCCCTTGGATGCATTGGTGTACTCTTGGGTGTGGTACTTGCTGTCTTGAATCTTCATGATCATCTTCTTCTCCCCCTAAATGGTTGCCCTCATTGACTTGTTGATCATCTTCACTTTCTTGAGGTTGATCTTGTATGGAAGCTCCCCCTTGATCATTGGTCTCCTCTTATGATTCGTTTTCCTCATGCATACGTAGAGGTGGCTCTTGTTGTTGAACTTCGCTTAACACCATTCTTCTCAATGCTTGACAAGGAGCTTCTTCTTTATCTAGCACACATGGATCAACTTGCTCCTTTTGGGAGCCATTAGTTTCATCGAACACTACATCACGTGCTACTTCAACAAGTCCGGAGGTCTTGTTGTAGACACGATAGGTGTAAGTGTTCGATTCATAACCAAGCAAGAAACCTTCATCGGACTTCGAAGCGAACTTTCAAGTCCTAGGCTTCTTGTTCAAAATATAGCATTTTGAACCGAAAACACGAAAATATGAAATATTAGGCTTGTTACCGGTGAGTAGCTCATAGGATGTCTTCTTGAGTAGTCGGTGAAGATAATGTCGATTTATGGCGTGACAAGCGGTGTTGACCGCTTCCGCCTAAAATCGATCCGAGGTCTTGTACTCATCGAGCATTGTTCTCGCCATCTCTATGAGGGTTCAGTTCTTTCTTTCAGCAACTCCATTTTGTTGAGGGGAGTAAGGTGCTGAAAACTCGTGATTTATGCCTTCTTCATCTAGGTACTCCTCCACTTGTGTGTTCTTGAACTCCATGCCGTTGTCGTTTCGAATGTTCTTGATTGTCAATGAGAATTCGTTTTGAGCTCGCTTGAAGAACTTCTTGAGTATTCCTTGTGTTTCTGACTTATCATGTAAAGAGAAAACCCAAGTGAAGTGAGAAAAATCATCAACAACTACTAAACCATATTTGTTACCGCCGATGCTTATGTATGCAATTGGACCAAATAAGTCCATGTGAAGTAGCTCGAGCGGTCTTGTTGTAGTCATGACATTCTTTGCGGGATGAGGTGCTCCAACTTGCTTCCCAGCTTGGCACGCGCTATAAGGCCTGTCTTTCTCAAAAACAACATCCTTCAAACCTCGGATGTGATCACCCTTGAGGAGTTTTTGAAGATTCCTCATACCAACATGCGCTAGCCGTCTATGCCACAACCAACCCATGTTGGTCTTTACAATCAAGCATGTGTCAAGTTTGGCTTTATCCTTGTTGAAGTCAACAAGATAAAGCTTTTCCTTTAACAAGATCCTTGAAGTGCAAGTTGAGTCACTCAAGCAAGGTGACCCTTCATCCTCTTCAAGTTCACCTTGTCAACCCATTAAAACTGAAGTTGCTTCTACTTGTATATGTGGTAAAGTTGACACCAGCTTGAAATACAAGTCAACCTCTGCCAAGGACAAGCATCCTTCACAAAATGGCATATTTGACAAGGAGAAGATCAAATATGCACGTAGTGCATACTTGATCACAAGACCTCCAAATGTCAAATATGGCATTGGTTACTCTTATGGTGAAAAGCAACATGCTAGAAGCCATAAGAATAACAAGGAGAGCAATGTCTTTGTAAAGGGAAGACACTCTCAAACTGGAAAATCCAAAATTAATGAATCCAACACGCATGATCACCAGACTAGTCCGGTCGGGATCCGGACAAGTCCGGTCTCCCATACTAGTCCTGTGTACAAACAACAACATTTGCTATTTAGAACTTTTGATGCATCGTATGTCTTAATGAGAAGCACTTATGGAAAAGTTTATGCTCATTATGTTGGGCCACGCCATGGGAACACCAAGTCTCATGTGTGGGTGCCCAAAGCCCTTATGACTAACCTAAAAGGACCCAAGCAAGCTTGGGTACCTAAAACCAAGGCATAATTTGTTTTTGCAGGCCTATTCCTCCGGTGGATCTAAATGGGTGCTAGATAGTGGCTGCACCAACCATATAACCGGAGAAAGAAGGATGTTCGTTGAGTATGAAGCAAATGAGGATCCAAGCGAGGGCATCTATTTTGGAGACAATAGTCAAGGGAATGTGCTCGGTACTGGTAAAATTGCCATGTCACCACAACACACTCTTTCTCATGTATTACATGTTGATTCCTTAGATTATAACCTGCTGTCCATATCTCAATTATGTGACAAAGGTTATAATTGCTTGTTCACTAACGAGGGTGTGACCGTCTCTAGGAGGAGTGATGGTTCCATTGCCTTCAAGGGTATGTTAAAGGGAAAGCTTTATCTTGTTGACTTCAAAAAGGATTAAGCTGAACTTGACACATGTGGCCTAGAGGGGGGGTGAATAGGCCTTTTTGAATTTTATCGGAACCTGCAACACCTAACAACCAGATCAAAACTCAAGATATCGGACTAGTCCGGTCAAGTGCGGACTAGTCCGGTGTGTACCGACTAGGTTAATCAAGTTTGATCGATTAATTTGATTCTAGTATGTATGCAATGGAGATATACTTGTAATTGAAGTGTTACACGGTTATGAACTAGGGTATACCACAAGTCAATCTTATATTTAATGTTTCAACATAAAGTAAGCAAGATTGATTGAAATCCTAGATTGATATGATGTATAAGAACGATGAACACAAAGTAAGAACACAAGCAATTTATCTTGTGGTTCGGTTCCCACAGAGGCAACCTACATCCACGTTGATGAATCCACAAAAGGATCGCCACGAAGGCCAATCCTCTTCACTTATCACAAAGGGTAAATAACCAAATTCAAGGGGCCTTCTCACACGTTGAGGGCTCCCCTAGATTACAACAAGAACTCCACCAAGAACACACTCGAAAGATTACAATGAAAATCACAGGAGTGTGTTAGGGAATCAAACCAAGAGCTCAATGAGTGATGAACCGTGTCTCTCCAATGTTCCAAAGTGTATCCTCAAGGGATTGATCTTTGTTGCTTTTGATTTCGTAGAGAGATGTGTTTTTGAGGCTCTTGGAAGATGTGACAGCGCAGGGGGTCAAGAGCAGTTAAAGTTGGGCCGTGCACATCTATTTATATGGGGTTTCTAAAAGTGACCGTTAGGGTTTAGTAATATCGGACTAGTCCGTGGTGGACACCGGACTAGTTCGGTGTGCTGTGTGTAGCTAACCCTACGTGTCCCGAATTATCAGACTAGTCCGGCTAGAAGCGGACTTGTCCGATAATCATCGGACTTGTCCAGATCAGTGAAAGCCTAAGTGAATTGGGTGACAAGTCCGCACTTGTAGGACTTGTCCGATTTAGGTCAGAGGGTTTTCGGACTAGTCCGTGCCAATATCGGACTTGTCCGATTTACATCAGAAGGATATCAGACTAGTCCGTTGTGTGATCAGACTGGTCCGATTTTGTGCAACTCGTGAAGTGTTTTGAGGACTAGTCGGCACTGGGGAGGACTAGTCCGAGTCTAGTCAGAGAGATATCGGACTAGTCCGTGGTGATATCGGACTTGTCCAATCTTGTGCAGAGAGATATCGGACTAGTCTGGTGTCAGTCGGACTAGTCCGGTCCTGTATAAACTTGTGCAATGTGTGGAATTATTTGTGCTTGAGCTCTTGGGGTGTGTTTCCTTAACACACTCCATACACAATGATATACTACACTTGTTCCTTGAGCTCTTTTCCACATTGCTCCTTATTCTCCCTTCTTTTTGGCTCTTTGCTCATTTTCTCATAAAAACCTGTGCTCATCTCAACAAAGTAGTTAGGATCTCATTTGCTTGTCATAAATCATCCAAAACCCACAAGGGATACCTAGATGCACTTTCACTAAGCATGAAAGGCATGGAGTTTCTCTTTTTATTGTGGAATGATGATATGATGGAATTTTGCTAACTTCTAGTGTAGAAGTATAGCATGTGCATGTGAAGTCTTGAATTGAAAAAGAAATGAATGAATTCTCACATATGACTATACTAGTTTGATTAAGCTCAGTGTGAAGGAAAATAGCATATGCTTAAGGTTTATCAATCTAAAATATCTTATAGCTTTGGTAGATATTTCCAATCAAATGAGAGTAACTTAAATCTTTTTAAATTTTCTTAGGAAATCAATGTTTTACTTTCAAACTAGGAATAGCAGCCCTATCACCATATCATATCTCACAACAACTTAGAATTATATTAATCTTATGCTATCCACAATTTCTAAATCAAGGCAAAGTTAACTTTAACCAATGAAAACAATATGTGAAGAGTAGCAAGTTTTAAACTAGGGACTTAGGAAAAAAAAACAGAGCAACTATTCATCATTTCATCTATGTGAATTCTAAATCATTCTTACCTCACATATTTATTTGAAGCAAATCTACTTTATTTTTTTTATATGCAAGGTGAATGGTGGATGAATGGAAAATAAATATGCAATGTATGTGATACAATTTAACTCAAGTGGGGGTCCTCCCCCAAGCTTGTTCTTCAATCACCTCCATGATCAGGGTTGAACCCTTGATGATGGAAGTATGCATGAGATTGGCTTGTTGTTGTTGTAGCGTGGAGTTGAAGTTGGTGAACTAAGTGTCCATGTGTTGTTGCGAGGCTTGGGTACCTTGGACATGCCCTTGAAATGTGTTGTAGATGTCCCCCGTCCTCACTTCAAAGTCTCCCATACATCTAGTCAGATCCGTCATTCCTTGGCTATAGTAATGATGACTTCTAGCCTAAAAGGAATGACATCCTCTCAAGAACGTTGTAGGCAAGCCGCTAGAGCTTGATGTGGATAGAGATGGCCATGTGGTACTCGGCCATCCATGCCAAGATGGTCCTTCGGCCTCATACGATTGAGGTTGAGTCCATCCGTGTGCAGAACCCATTGGGTTCTCTTCCTCTTGGTACTCATGGATCGGGGAGGTTATCGGAGGCATGGCCGCACTCCTTGCGTGGCTTCTAGTTACCCTGCTAGAGTCATTACTTCTTCAAGCTTCCTCGATGGGAAGAAGATCAATGGTTAGCCACCAGCATTTGTACAAAAGAAAATCAGATTAGGTAAGCAAATTTCATTGACAAAGCTGGGATAATAAAATATTAAAGAGCCATCATGACCATGCTTAAGGGTATGTCCTTGCACTAGATAATATTCATTAATCGATTCTCGTTCAGTTTCAATGTACTCAAATGAAATATATTCTAATGCTCCTACCCTAGTAGCAATGCAGGTAATTAATGAAGTGCATCCAATTGGCCCCATCCTTGAGATATTATCTAACTATTGTGTCATCATGGCTATAACTGGAGCAACTTTTATCTTCTTAATCATGGCAAATAAAATTTTCAGTCCATCATCACAGACTACTCTTATATCTCCTCTAGGGAACATAGTCATAGCCACTCATCTATGCATGAAGCGTAAAGTAGAATTGTGCAAGTGGCTATTCCTAAGAGCACTACATCTGACCTCACTAGTCAATTCATGCCAAAAACTTTGTTTGTTAAATTTAGGCAAAGTGTCTAAGTCTAACAAACAACGTTTATGTAAGCCTAGGATTTCACTTTATTCTTTCTATAGGATGTTGTATTCTTTTTGAAATAATCTAAAAGTAATACCATCAAATCAATTTTCAGGCGTGAACATTTCTCCTCTATGTGAGCAAACTTTTCCCATCCTAATGCATGCCAAATGGGAATTCAGAATCCATACCTATTTTGGAGATAAAATCCGGATCATAAGTTTTAGTGTGATAAAACTCACGATCTTGGAGGAGCTTGTGTGCTTGATCTTGAACTTCACTTTGTATTTCGAGGTCGTTATCATGGAGAAGTTGATACGGGTTGCTCCTCTCATCCATGAGAGTGTCTTCACAAACACTCCTCCTCTGTGGTCTTGGTGTACCAATGGAGGAGAGATGTGCACTTGAGTTTCTACCGCAGCTTGACCTTGCAGCCCCCTTCCTCTTCCCAAACAACCTTTTCATTCCTTTCATGGCCACAACAAGCAAGAATACAACAAGGCGAGAAATTGAAAAGAAGTGATGTTAGTGAAAATAAAACCCTCAACGAATTTTCCCTTGAAGAGCTTGAGAGCAAATTGCAAATGCAAACGAAAACAAATCTTTTTGAGTTGGATTTGAGCAAGAGTGCTTCAAGGAAGAGCAAGAAAAACAATGTGAGTAAAAGAGTGACTTGGGGAGGTGTAAAATGAGGTGAAGTGTGAAGAGGGGTGCTCCTCACGGCCACCATTTGTAGTGTACCCAACAATCATAAGAGGCTCAAATGTAGCCGTTGGAAGAGAGAGAGCCAATATGGCTCTTCCTCCACTTCAGCTGAACAGGCGATTCGGCCGCACTAAAATGTGGGCCCCCTGTTCCCTCTTTTGATAGGTGGCTTCCCAACGGCAATAAAATTAGCATGTTGGTGCATTGCCACATTTGCAGCTCAAAATTTTGTTTTCAAATAAAACCTTTTTTTTGAAACCCAACAATTTTCTTTTTGTGAAAAATAAAGAAATAAAAATGATGGTTGAGAATATAAGATTCCCAACTTGCTAAGAAAAACCAAATATGGAGTGGGGAAAAACCAACTAAGTGGAAAAACCAAATGAAGAAAAAAATCAAATAAAAGGATAACTACCAATTTTCCTATTGGCTATGTCTCAACACAGTTCGATGAGATGGACTTTTCCTCTATCTTCATTTCTTGACATCCGGGCCCAGAGGGATGGGATTGGACGGCTTGTCTTGCTTATTCCACCACTCCTTCTTTGGTAGCTTGGTGTACTTGGGCCTTTGGGGAGGCCTGGGCTTCTATGTCTTCTTAAGATGTCATCGTGGACGATAAGACAGGTTCTTCGCATAGATCAATTGCCTCATTAATGCGATGAGCGGATCCACCTTTGGAGGTGTGATTTCGACCTCTCGAATGTGTTTAACATTTGGCCCATACTTGATGCGAATCATGGAGCATTGCTTTGTCTTTGGGTGAAAGTTAAACTTCTCCTCCTTGCCATTGATATGGAAGTGGATTTCTCCAGCTCCCACATCTATGCGAGCCTTCGCGGTGCTAAGGAACGAGCACCCAAGAATGAGTGGCATATCCTTCTCGACATCCATGTCGAGCACCACCAAATCCACAGGTATGAAGCAATTCCAGATTTTCACTGTAACATCTTCAGCAATACCCACTGGATAACGGACTGAAGAGTCAGGATGTTGGAGGTGCATTGGTGTTGGAGTGAGATTCGTGAAGTTTAGCTGGTCAAAGACCCCCTTGGGAATCACACTCAAACTTGCTTCAAGGTCACAAAGTGCCTTGTCAAAGTAGTGAGCCCCAATCGAGCAATATATGAAGGGATATCCAGGTCCTTCAGCTAGTTGCCTTCCCGTAGAGAAATCATGTTGACATTTTCCACGGGAGGTTCAGGCTGCCCTAGCATCTTTCCATTCTCCACTGGAGGAACAACAACTGCCAGTTGAGCCAACTGAGTTTCCAACATCTTATTGAAGCTTAATTGGTTCTTGAAGGCTGAGGATAGTCCTTCAACCTTAGCATTGATACTTTCTGGGGTCTTGTCATTAGCTGATAGCTTCTTTGATAAGGCATCATTGAGCTTCAATTGGCTAATAGAAGCTCTCTCAAGTTGGGTTAATTTCCATTGTTGTTGTTGTACCCTCCTTGAAAGAAAGGGCATGGTTGGCCCCTCCCATGACCTCCTGGATGATAGCCATTGCTGTTCCCATTGTTGGCTACGTATAGGGCATGCTCACGGGTCTCTGGGCAGTCATTACCCAATTGATCCATATTGCCACAGACTTCAAACGTGATGTGAGAGTCTAAGGCATAGGCATTGCCACATACTTCACCACCGGCTTGTCCATCAATCTTCTTCATGAGGAGGTCCAATTTAGTAGCGATCATGTCCACCTCTTTCAAGGTGTGCACACCTCACTGACGGGCTTGGAGATGCTCATTGCTCCAACCCATGTTGAACACCATCTTCTCAATCAAATCTTTAGCTTTGGGCACCGTCAATGAGAAGAAGGCTCCTCCAGCAGCAACATCCACATGGTCACTAGCAGAAGGGATCAACCCGTTGTAGAAGTTTTGGATAATGAGCCAATCGTCCATCCCATGGTAGTCACAAGCCAGGATGTACTCCCGTAAGCTTTCCCATGCCTCGAGAATAGACTCCTTAGCGTCTTGCTGGAAGCTAGGAATTCTTCCACGTAGGGTATTGGTCTTGCCCAGCGGAAAGAACATGGCGTCGTAGAACACTTCTCCCAAGTGTCTACAGCACTTCGGTTCACATAGAACCACTGCTTCGCCTTCCAAAGAAGGGAGAACAGAAACAACCTAAGACGAATGACATCAGGCGAGATGTCCTTGATCTTGAAAGTGCTGCAGATCTCAAGGAACTGTTGCAGGTGAGCACTTGCATCCTTGTTAGCCTTCCAAAAAATTGGTTTGTCTTACACCATAGTGATTAGGCCAGTCGTGGTTTCAAAGTTCACGTCTCCCGTGTTAACAGTGGGCCCAATAGGCACATTGTCAGCAGAGGGAGCTAAAAACTCACGAAGGGTCTTTTGGGCTATTGGTATTTCGGTTGTTGGTGCAGAAGTGCTAGCTTGCTTTGTCGCACGAAGCTTATGGGGAGTAATGACCCGAGGTCGATCTCTCAAAAGGGATTGTAGATCTTCAACAAAGTTTTCTGGCAAGCGGAAACCACACATACACTACCCTGTTTTCACATAAAATGCAAAAACAAAGAAGGGTTATCCTACTAAAAACCTACCCAGGGTCCTATCCTATTCACTCAATTATGCAATACTTCAGCTGCCTTCCCCGACAACGGAGCCAGAAATGCTTGTCGACATTTCTTACGTCACAGATAAAAATCTGCAAGCGCACGAAAACTATCGATGTAGCATTTTCCCTTAAAGAGTATTCCCAAAGGTGTCATCTATATTTTCCCAAAGGAAGGCTAAGTGGAAGGAAAAAATCATCAAATGAAGAGGGTATATTGGTCTAGGTAGGGTTCTATTGAGGATGGATAAAGATAAATGGAGATAGTGTGACACACACAAGACCATTCTATTCTAAGGGGGTAAATGGGTCTTAAGGGAGATTAGACTAAGAGTTAGGGAGTTGCCCCTACAATGCCTCTAATATACATATACATAGCCTAAGTTAGATACTAATGAACATTTCAATGGTGAACTCTTATGCTAAGCTATTCAACACATCGGGCATGGGTTTACTCCTAGGAATACTAGGACGACTCCCGCAAGGAGCCTGTGGCATAGCCGAACGTGGAGGATTACAAAGACAAATAGGACTATCACCACCTACTACCTACCTCTTCAATGTCTGGGTCTACGAGACATCCAACACTACTTATTATTCTAGCACCATGATAGCATACTAATTAAATGACTTAGAGGCTCGAGTACAAGTACATCTCTAATGCAGTGACTAACCTAAACATAGTTGAACCAATGTTGATACATAGCAGAAGTCATTCATATTAACATGATCATATAATAACTAATTAGACTATAGTGTGGGTTTCTAGTGTTTATGATGAAAGAATAAGAGTGTTATGGCATAATCATAAAGACTACTCCTACCGCATACATGGACTCCACAACCAAACAAGAAACGCTTCATCCTGGTATATGAATAAAAGAAGACTAAAGATAAAATCTTTATTATGCATAAATTCACAAATATAATAAAGAATATGTGAGCTATACCTTTCCCAATTTGAAATTGGGAAGAGAGAGACTCCTTCTACTCCTTCCTAATTTGGACTAAGGACTAGAGACTCTCCTCTCTATAACCTAAACTCTTCTAAGACTATGGAATATAGTGGATACAATAGAATGAAGCTCAAGTGGTGTGTGTGAAAAGTGAGGGTAGGGGGTCCTATTTATAGCTGGAGAAGGGTTGGTTCCTGCCACCAAGAGCGCGTGAATCAATCTTCATCATGATCAGGGCACCACAGAAAGTTGACTCGTGGAAGTTGACTGAGTTTGGCGCAAATTCCACTTCGGCCGAACAGGGTGTTCAGCCGAACTGGTTTTCTGACCAGTTCTAGTGTGCTTCCTCGGGGTGAGTTCTAGGTGGGTTCCATTGATTGATATGAGTGATATACCGCTGGATGGACTCATATGCTTTTGTTTGTGGGCCATTTGATGCATGTGATGCCACATGTCAGTGCTTGATTGGTTGGGATGATATTTTATAGGATTGCTCCAACTCTTTTACCTCATTTCCTGCATAAAACACCTGCATGCACTATTCTTCCAAAGACAAGTGGAAATAGGTTAACTAGAAAGGTGACATGTAGAAGAAGTTATCTTTACTACACATAACTGAGATATATTGATAGGTGAAATTGGGATATAACAACTGAAAGCATCTAGGCCCCCATGAGGTACGGTTTCGGTGATTAATGACAACCATTGGATTTTACTAATGAATTTGTGAATGCAAGGTCCCCATAATCACTCAATCAAATGAAATCAATATATCATTGGAGACCCATATACAATCAATTTATAAGATCAAATCAATTATATGAAGACAAGAAGTGAAAGCTCTTATGTCAAAATCATTCAACTTTAAATTGACAACATTCAATGCTTGAAGATCATCAGAAATGCCTTTGCAACAAATATCAAAGAGGTCAATCGAGCAAGATATAAAATCACTTAGAAACAACTCGAAGCAAACAAAATCAACTCACCGGATCAACCGGTGGTTCCAGAAACATACACATCGGTCGAGTTGGTTCAGCTGAAGAAGAAGACCTCAGAACAAAGCACTCACCGGATCATCCGATGTGAACGGCTCATCTACATCGGTCCATCAGTACAATTTGCAATATCATTGGACCAAGTGTAGCACCGGATCATCCGATGTACAGAAGTATACACATCGGTCAATCACTCCAGTAAGCATCAAGTTTGAGTCAATTCTGGAGGAAGAGCCACCGGATCATCCGATGAGAAGACAGGAGCAACATCGGTCTAACAACGGTCATATCTGACATAATGACGTCAGCTAAAGTAAACTTGATCGATGATAACTAAAGGGGAGACATCGGATCATCCGGTGTTCACAGTAAAGTTCTGTCAGCCTACTTTTCCAACGGCTATTTCGGGGAGGCTGGCTATAAATACCCCCTAATCCTGTCATTTCGCCAGGTCTTGATCACCAGACACTATCAACACATCCACAAGCATTCAAGACCAAGAGCAATCACTTCCACATCATTTCGATCACCTATACACCAAGAGTTAGGCTAGAACTAGCTAGAGAGAGAGCTTGTGTGCCTCCATTCTGGGTGAGTGGACTCTCTAGGATAGTGAGAGAGCCTCAAGGGAGTGCCCTTGGTGTTTGTAACTGTGAGGAGACTTCCAGAGCTTGCCAAGGTGTTTGTGGAAGCCCGGAGGGTCGAAGTTGTACAAGGCTTGAGCTCCACCTTGCCGAGGTTGGCAAACAGAGAGGAATAGTGAAGATCCCTCGTCTCGGTGACTTGGGTGTGGCAAAACCCTTTGGTGGATGCCACAACGTGGATGTAGGAAGATCTTGACGATCTTGCCGAACCACGGGATAAATCCTCGTGTCTCCTCGGGAGTTTGCATCCTCCTCCTTTCCCTTACGTTTATGCATTTTACATTCCGCAAAGTTCCTATTTACTTGAATGCATAGATAGTTTGCGTAGGGAATTAGGTTTTTAGGAATTAAGTTTTATTGCTTAGATTTTTAAAGAAGCCTAATTCACCCCCCCTCTTGGGCATTCGATCCTTACAATTGGTATCAGAGCAAGGTTGCTCATAGGATCATTCTAGCTTCACCGCTAGAGAGCTAAAAAATGGCCAAGGTTGGGGGTTCGGTTCCTATCTTCGAGGGCAATAACTTTGCCTATTGGAAATCACGCATGCGCGCTTATCTAGAGGCTATTGCGCCCGAAGTATGGGAAGCGGCCCACGCGGGGTTTGGAGAACACAACTATGTTGGTGATCAAATTAAATGGGATGCCAAAGCTAGGAATGCAATCTATGAATGTATTAGTCAAGATGTGTTTTCTAGGATTGCTAGCAAGGAAAAAGCTTGTGAAATTTGGGCTTGCTTAATAGAGATTCATGAGGGTTCTTCTAGAGTCAAGGAACTTAAATATCACATGCTTAAAGCAAAATATGATGAATTTAAGATGCTACCTCATGAAAATGTAAATGAGATGTTCTCTCGCTTAAATGTGCTTATTGAAGAAATAAATGCTCTTGACATTGCTTCTCTTGGCAAGGTACTCATCAACCGCAAGATCCTCATGCTCCTTCCCAAGACAAAGTACAACATCATCAACTCCATGCTCCAAAAAGAGTCACTTGACCACATTGAATTTTCGGAGCTCATTGAAGAAATACACGCTGATGATATGAGTGTACTTGGGATGATGGAGCAATCATCTTCAAAGACAATTGCTCTAAAGGCCTCCACCAAGAAAACAAGCCTCCAGAAGAAGAAGGTGGTTGAGCCTAGATCAAGTGAAGAAGAGCAAGCATCAAGTGAGGATGATGATGATGAGCTTGCATTGATGATGAGGAAGTTCTCACGCTTGAACTCCAAGATTACTAAGAAGGGATACACATTTGATCCCAAGAAGAGAGCATTTCTACCAAGGAGAGATGATCACAAGACTTGCTACAATTGTGGTGATCAAGGCCACATCTCCTATGATTGTCCAAGACCGGACAAATGAAGAGAGAACCACAAGAGCAAGCATCGCTGTAGGATCGAAGAGCACGTGAAAATCTATCAGAGGGGGGGGGGTGAATGGTAGATTTAAAAAATCTTACGCAGCGGAAACAATTAAACCCCAACCCTTTCGGCAGAAAAACGATCTGTTAAAGAAATCGTATGTGAGACTAATATAAACGTGTTTCACCGTGAAAAAAGTGATATATATCAGAGAGAATCAAGTCACGAAGACAACACAAAAAGAATCACTCAAATCCGTCGAGAAAAACTCAAGTTATGGTCGAAAGATCAAACAATGGTCAATCTGCCCTACCCGAGAAAAAACAGTTCTGGAACGCTGCAAAGAAACTCGTGTAGATCATAGACCACAAATCCAATGACCGTAAAATTTTTACAGATGATAGAAAATCAAGTTTTGAAGACAACCCAAAAAGAATCACGTCAATTGGATCTGTAAAACTCGAGTTATGATAAAACCACCGATGAAAGGTAGTGCTGTTCAGAAACTCGACGAGTAAAACTTGTCTGGAACAAGTCTGACGAACAAGGCACAAAAGTTCCTTCAAACTACGAATTTTATTCAATATAACACAAGAGGAACAGCCCCAAAGTCGTGCACCACGAGCTCTGGGCTCCATTGCTTATATAACCAGCTCGAAAGCCAACTCAACTCAAATCAGGAACCTAATCCTACTCTGTTCACGAATCGTAACTTTCCATAACTGCTTAGGATTCTTCTATACGCAGATAGAAGCAATCTTAAGACTTCCAAACACCTTAGGAACGTATCCCACATTCCTAAACAACTCAAATTCGTGACCCACACGAAATCCTATCATAACCAACTCAAATCTTTCCATATTTGAGTCAAACCCGACTCAGCCGCAGCCTGAGTCCATAACCTAGTCGGTTGGACCTTTCCGACCAACTCTTTACGTCCACATCTCTTCATCACATCTCGGAAACATGTAGCCACGTCCATGCACTCCTTGCATACGTGCAAACATCTTCCAACGACGTCCAAGATACCTTCACATGCATTGTTCTTGATTCAATCATGTTGCGCAACCTCCTGATCAGCTCAACCACAATTCCTCCTGAATTTGGTTGTTGGAACCTCATCTCCTCCCTGAGACTAGTCCAATGGATCCCGTCACCAGCCATGTCTTGAACTCAAGCAACACCTGCACATGAATAAACAACCAATCCATACGAGCCCAAGTCCGCGACTTGACTCACGTTAGTTCCGAACACAACACCCTACGTGAGAACCTCACATAAGCATGTTGCAAAACCATAGTAACACAATATCATCCATATCAACCAAAACGCACCAAAAACTTAGCAAATGAATACTAAGCAATCTTTCCAACAATGTAAAGCAAGTACGAAATATTGCAAATGAAAAGCAGAAGCACTACGGTCAAGTTCCGGACCTTGCCAGAGCAACCCGGACCTTGAGCCGGAGCTAACAAAAGCTAGTAGAACCTAGCGCCGGAGCTTACCAAAACTAGTACAACCAAGCTCCCGCTGGAGCTTACAAAACTAGCAGGACCTAGCGCTGGAGCTAACCAGAACTAGTCGGAACTAGTAATCCCAAAAGCCGGAGCTAGAAAAATCAACTTCGGAGCTTAGCAAAAACACGGCGGAGCTATCAAAAACATGTCGGAGCTATCAAATACATGCCGGAGCTAAAGACAAAACTTCACCGGAGCTGACCAAAGCTAGTCGGACCTAGCATCGAACGTAACCGAAGCTACCCAAACCAAGCCGGACCTACGGTCGGACCTTGCTGTAGCTCAGAGCTAGAGTTGGACCTTGATAAAAAGGTGTTTTGGTGATATTCAAAACTTTTATCATCAAAGCCAAGTGTATTCACTACAAGCCAATGTATTCAACACACATAGGTCTTACAATCTCCCCCTTGATGAATGCATTGGCAACACCATTTAAAATACGAACATTGACTTATTCTCATTAAAAGTTTTGAAGATAATTTCTCCCCTTTTTGTAAATCAGAAATAAAATGAGAAGAAAAGCAAAAATTCAAAATTCAAAATTCACATATCTCTCCCCCTTTATCTCTCCCCCTTTATCATTTCTCCCCATGCACATTATCTTTCCCATTTTGAATGTGTGATTAATCTCTCCCCCTTTGACAATGTATTCAGCAAGGTAAAAGAGAAATTTCAATTGTTATGAGCATATTATAACATATACATATAAAACAAAGCTCATCCAAGTCATACTATCAAGTAACTTACACTATCACATCAATGAGATACATAAAGTAGTGTAAGCCATGCTAGAGATCATATGTAATTTTCAATTTAAGCAAGTCATGATCTCACAAACTTAACTATTTCATAACTTGAAAGCATGACACTAGTTGCTGCATTTTATTATTTTTCAAAACACAAAATTTAGATCATATGATATTTGCAAGAGATTATATGTGCATCTGCCTTATTCTAACCAACCAAGCCAAGCCTATGTCATTTGACAATCAGAAGCTTAAGGACATGGTTTTAGTCATACACAACTTCTTGCAAGTTCATATCTAAGTGCAATGATAAGCCATCTCAAAAGAAGAAGTGCGATGCATGCATATTCTCTTGATCTTTTCTCAATTTATATTTGTTCATAAAAACTCAACATGTGAGTTGATTACTTGATTAATTCTTTATGATTAAAAAGCACTTGTGAGCATGCAACAAGTTCAAAACAGCAAGAAAGTTCAACCATGACCAGATTTAGTGTAAGTAATTATTCCAATTACTAGACATGGCAAAAACTACAAAATGTATAACACGAGTAATGTAGTAAGAACTTTTAGCATGTAAAAGGAATCACAAAGTCATATATGTATGAAATACTATGCTCATATTATTTTTATTTCAGATTCACACATAGACTTCCCAAGTTTCAAAACTCACCCTCAATTTAAGCCATGAGGATGCATAACCCCTATTTCACTACGAATGTAACAAAAACGAGTGAAATCCAAAGGTTTTGTAAAAATGTCAGCCAATTGTTGTTCGGTATCTACATGGTGAAGCACAATATTTCCTTTTTCAACGTTATCTCGGAGAAAGTGATACCTAATGTCAATGTGCTTAGTTCTAGAATGTTGCACGGGGTTTTTAGCAATGCAAATGGCACTAGTGTTATCACAAAACAGTGGAACACTATATAGATCAACCCCATAGTCCTTAAGTGTTTGAACAATCCAAATAATTTGTGAACAAGCACTAGCAGTAGCTACATATTCAGATTCGGCTGTGGATTGTGCAACTGAATTTTGTTTTCTAGAGGACCAAGCAACAAGAGAATTATCAAGAAAATGACAAGTACCGGAAGTACTTTTCCTATCAATCCTACAACCCCCAAAATCAGCATCCGAAAAAGCTTTCAAAGTAATGGTTGAGGAAGAAGGAAGAAAAATGCCAAATTCTTGAGTTCCATGTAAGTACCTGAGAATTCTTTTGACGGCTTGACGATGTGAAACACGTGGGGAAGCTTGAAACCGTGCACAAAGACATACGCTGAATTGTATGTCCGGTCTTGATGCCGTGAGGTACAAAAGTGATCTGATCATGCTTCTATATTCTTTTTGATTCACAGATTCACCATCTTCATCAAGTTCAAATGTTGTTGCTGTTCGCATTGGTGTCCGAAGAGGCTTGCTTTTGTCCATGTTGAAGCGCCTTAGGAGGTCTTTGGTATACTTCGTTTGATGCACAAAGGTACCCTCCTTGGTTTGCTTGATTTGTAGCCCCAAAAAGTAAGTGAGTTCACCCATCATACTCATTTCAAATTCGGAACTCATCATTACTGAAAACTTGGACACAAGATCATGAGAAGCACAACCAAAGATAATATCATCCACATATACTTGAATGAATAATGAGTCATTGCCATGCTTAACCACAAAAAGAGTTTTATCAACCTTGCCCATGGTAAACCCCTTTTCAAGTAAGAATGTTTTTAACCTATCATACCATGCTCTAGGGGCTTGTTTGAGACCGTATAAGGCTTTGGACAGTTTATAAACATGATTAGGAAAATCTGGATTTTCAAAACCCGGTGGTTGTTTGACATAAACCTCCTCATCTATGTAGCCATTAAGAAAAGCACTTTTAACATCCATTTGATATATCTTAAAACCTTTAGATGCTGCAAAAGCTAACAAAATTCTTATGGCTTCTAATCTAGCGACATGAGCAAAAGTTTCATCAAAATCTAGACCTTCAACTTGAGTGAAACCTTGAGCAACCAACCTAGCCTTATTCCTAACCACAACCCCATCCTCACTTTGTTTATTTTTAAATACCCATTTAGTTCCAATTAAAGTGTGACCTTGAGGTGGAGGTACAAGTTTCCAAACATTATTTCTTTCAAAATATTCTAACTCTTCTTGCATGGCAATAATCCAAGATTCATTAGTGAGTGCATGTGATATATCTTTGGGTTCAAAAGAAGCAACAAAAGCAGAATGAGCATGAGAGTTTAGATCGCAAAACCTGGACCGTGTGACTCGTTCGTGCAAGCTTCCAATCATCTGTTGTGGGGGATGATCTTTGTAAAACCGTAGGGGAACAGATATCTCACAAGCCTCTTCTTCTTCATGTTCATCATAAATCGATGAGCTTGTGACTTGAGGATGATTTGAATCAGCATTGATGGTTGTCAGTGCTGGTTGTGAATTAACATCCGGAGGTAAACCAAAGTCTTTAGCTGCTGAATTTTCTGGCAGCAACTCCAATTCTTCCTCATCTTCAATGAAAATGCTCTCCCCCTGCGGATATGGATCTGGACCAGCAATGTTTAAGGTAGTACCATTTACCTCCGAAGGATTGAACACGTGAAGGTCCAGTCATGTGGCGTGAGCAACCTGAATCCACAATCCAAATGTTCTCCTTCCTCAAACGTGTAACCTACATAAAAGCACAATACGTCGATGACTCAATACTGGGGTTAGTCAAAAGGCATTTAGGAATCCAGTACTGAGTCACGCGACGTGCAGCAGGAAAAACATGCGAAAGCTGAGACAAAATAGCAGGTTTATGAGTCAAAGTTTGAGATTTTTTGTTCTTGACTACTGACCTATAAGGTGTTACTTGTGTAGCACAAAAATCAGTAGCTCCGAAGGCAAACATTGAATGTTTTTGACTCAAAACAGCAGGTTGTACATTCAGTTCAATGTGTGCAGCAAATTTTGCATGAAAGTTATGAGATCTAGCAACCATTCTTTCCCTTTTCTGTTGTTTAGCTAGTCTATAACAAAAATCTATGACATGACCATCTCTACCACAGAAGGTACAATATAATTTAACTTTGTGTTCATGTCTAGATATGCAAGCAATATTTTTATTTGAAACCGAATGAGGCAACACTCCTGCAGATTTGAAAACCACTCCTTTTTGTTTAGGAACTGTTTGAATCAAACCACTTCCTAATGACTTTATAATTTTAGGTGGATGTGCCTTAGCATGAGCATGAGAATCAAAACCTAAACCAGTTTTATCATTGCAAGACTTGGAAGAATTAAGCAGTAAGTTTAGGTTCTTATTCCCATTACAAAACCGATCTAATATCCTATGCATGTCATCAAGTTTATTGGACAGATCAAGGCAATTTTCACATGAAGTTTCTCCTTTTATTTTGCAATTTGAACAAAATGTAACTTCATGAGAACGTAAAGCATTGTTCAATATAGAAATTTCATTCATAGCATCCTGTAGTTTCTTATCAAGATCATCACAAGTAGAACAATGCAAATCAATTGTAGAACAGCTAGCATCTTTCAAGTTTTTATCATTAAGTGCAGCAAGCTCTTTGTTCTTTTCAATTTCTAACTCAAGTTTATCAAGTGTGGAGGTGTGCGCACTTCTTAATGAGGACGATTGTTCATATATTAAATCACATGAGGAACATGCATCATCACTAGGAATCAAAGTTTTTAAATGGTTGATTTCAGATTCTAGTGATTCAATTTTAGCAGCACTATTCCTAAGCTTTTTGTCCTTTTTCTTAACAATAATAGTGGCACGAGAAATAGCATCACACATTTCTTCACAAGTAGGACATACCTCTTCATTGTCGCTGTTGTGTTCTGCCTCCTCCATACTTAATCTTGACTTGCCCGCCATGAAGCACAAGTTTGCCAAATCATCTTCATCTTCATCACTTCCAATGTCCACGTCGCTTGAACTGAACTCTTGAAGCGCGGTGATGAAACTATTGATCGTCTTGCGTCCTATGGTACCTTTCTTCTTCTTGTTGGAATTTCCAGAGGAGGTCCGAACCTTGCTTTGTTTTTCTTCCCGGGTGGTCGGACCTGAAAGGTTAGGGCATTCTGTACGAAAGTGTCCTGTTTTACCACATTCAAAACAACGTTGAGGTCCGGAGCTTCCTCTCCTTCTAGTTCTCACATTTTGCAATGCTTTTGAGAATTTAGTAGAGATGAGTGCCAACTCCTCTTCTGGAATTTCTTTGATCTGCTCTAGGGTTAGTGAGGACAACAAAGCAAGAGTATTGCAAGATGATGATTGGCCGAAGCTAGACATATCTCGTTGTGAAACAAATGCAATAGACTTATTTGGGTTCTTACGTGCTAGGATGTCAATTTCATGAGTTTTTAGTTTCGAATAGAGTACATCTAATGTAAGAGAACTCATGACAGTAGATTCACGAATAGATGTGACTTTCATCTCCCAAATTGACATATCTAATGCACTTAGCAATTGCCTAGCATTTTCAGCATCTAAAAAATTAACATTGACACTAAGCAAGTTGCTGAGAATTTTATTAAAGCGAGCAAAAAGGTCATCAATAGACTCACCGGGTTGCATCTCGAAGCACATGTATTCTTTCTTGAACATATCTTGCCTTACATCTTTGATCGTGTTAGATCCTTCGTGGTAGTCACAAAGTGCTTTCCACACATCGTATGCAGATTGGAGGTGTGCAACACGGTCAAAGTCGCTTTGTGTTAATCCTTGTATGATCAAGTTCCGAGCCTTGTTGTTGTTGTCGACATCTCTCAGATTTGTAGCTGTAACTTGATCATTTGATGGCACTTCGTAAGGCTTGTATACCTTCTCCCATATTGCAAAGCCTTGTGCCTGGATGAAAGCCTCCATGTGTGCCTTCCAAACCTGAAAATCAATACCAGCGAACACACAAGGTTTGGCAGAGTACTTCTCCATGATGATTAGTCAAAAAACACGCACAAATCACAAAGATTAGAGCACCGTGGCTCTGATACCAATTGTAGGATCGAAGAGCACATGAAAAGCTACCAGAGGGGGGGGGGGTGAATGGTAGATTTAAAAATCTTACGCAGCGGAAACAATTAAACCCCAACCCTTTCGGCAGAAAAACGATCTGTTAAAGAAATCGTGTGTGAGACTAATCTAAATGTGTTTCACCGTAACAAAAGTGATAGATATCAGAGAGAATCAACTCACGAAGACAACACAAAAAGAATCACTCAAATTCGTCGAGAAAAACTCATGTTATGATCGAAAGATCAAACAATGGTCAATCTGCCCTACCCGAGAAAAAAACAGTTCTAGAACGCTGCAAAGAAACCCGTGTAGATCATAGACCACAAATCCAATGACCGTGAAATTTTGACATATGATATACAATCAAGTTGTGAAGACAACCCAAAAATAATCATGTCAATTGGATCTGTAAAACTCGAGTTATGATAAAACCACCGACGAAAGGTAGTGCTGTCCAGAAACTCGATGAGTAAAACTTGTCTGGAACAAGTCTGACGAACAAGGCACAAAAGTTCCTTCAAACTACGAATTTTATTCAATAGAACACAAGAGGAACAGCCCAAAAGTCGTGCACCACGAGGTCTGGGCTCCCTTGCTTATATAACCAGCTCGAAAGCCAACTCAACTCAAATCAGGAACCTAATCCTACTCTGTTCACGAATCGTAACTTTCCATAACTGCTTAGCATTCTTCTATACGCAGATAGAAGCAATCTTAAGACTTCCAAACACCTTAGGAATGTATCCCACATTCCTAAACAACTCAAATTCGTGGCCCACACGAAATCCTATCATAACCAACTCAAATCTTTCCATATTTGAGTCAAACCCGACTCAGCCGCAGCCTGAGTCCATAACCTAGTCGGTTGGACCTTTTCGACCAACTCTTTACGTCCACATCTCTTCATCACATCTCGGAACCATGTAGCCACGTCCATGCACTCCTTGCATACATGCAAACATCTTCCAACGACGTCCAAGATACCTTTACATGCATTGTTCTTGATTCAATCATATTGCGCAACCTCCTGATCAGCTCAACCACAATTCCTCCTGAATTTGGTTGTTGGAACCTCATCTCCTCCCTGAGACTAGTCCAATGGATCCCGTCACCAGCCATGTCTTGAACTCAAGCAACACCTGCACATGAATAAACAACCAATCCATACGAGCCCAAGTCCTCGACTTGACTCAAGTTAGTTCCGAACACAACACCCTACCTGAGAACCTCACATAAGCATGTTGCAAAACCACAACAACACGATATCATCCATATCAACCAAAACGCACCAAAAACTTAGCAAATGAATACTAAGCAATCTTTCCAATCAGGTAAAGCAAGTATGAAACATTACAAATGAAAAGCAGAAGCACTACGGTCAAGTTCCGGACCTTGCCAAAGCAACCCGAACCTTGAGCCGGAGCTAACAAAAGCTAGTAGAACCTAGCGCTGGAGCTTACCAAAACTAGTACAACCAAGCTCCCGCTGGAGCTTACAAAACTAGCAGGACCTAGCGCCGGAGCTAACCAGAACTAGTCGGAACTAGTAATCCCAAAAGCCGAAGCTAGAAAAATCAACTTCGGAGCTTAGCAAAAACATGGCGGAGCTATCAAAAACATGTCGGAGCTATCAAAGACATGCCGGAGCTAAAGACAAAACTTCACCGGAGCTGACCAAAGCTAGTCGGACCTAGCATCGTACGTAACCGGAGCTACCCAAACCAAGCCGGACCTACCGTCGGACCTTGCTGTAGCTCAGAGCTAGAGTCGGACCTTGATAAAAAGGTGTTTTGGTGATATTAAAAACTTTTATCATCAAAGCCAAGTGTATTCACTACAAGCCATTGTATTCAGCACACATAGGTCTTACAATCGCAAGCCTGAAGAAAGTGAAGAAGATGAAGAAAAGGCCAAACCCAAGCCAAGATCCTTTGGGAAGAAGAAACATGACAAGGGCAAGAAGGCAAGACTCTTCCCAAAGAAAAGAAATGGCCCACAAAAGGTGTTCATGTGTGAGGAAAATGAATGGGTCACCGACGAAGAAACAAGTGATGAAGAGAGTGAAGAAGAAGAAGAAAGCTTGGCTGGCCTCGCCATCGCCAACAATGATGACGCACCTCTTCATCCATCGCCCATGTGCCTCATGGCGAAAGGTAACACCAAGGTATGTGATGAGTCTAGCGATGATGAGCTTTCCCCCGATGATTTAACTTCTTTGATAAATGAATATCATGCTATCATTAAGAGGGAAAAGAGTAAGGTTAAAGTGCTTGAAGAAACTCGTGCTAGACTTGAGAGTGCTAACCTTGATTTGCTTGACAAGTATGAAAGCATACTCAAAGAGCATGACACGCTCAAATCCTATGTCAAGCAAATTGAGGAAGAAAAGGCTAAAATCAAAATAGATAATCATGAACTTAACTTAGCACACCAAACACTCTTGGAAGAGCACAACAAGTTAATACAAGAACATCAAACACTTAACCTTGCTCATGACATGCTTGATCAAGAGTTGAAAAATATAAAGAAGCAAACTCTTAATGATAAGATATCCATTACTTCTCATGCCACTAATGCTTTGCACAAGTCTTTGCCTTTGAAAGCTAATGCTAGGGAGAAGGACTTGTTGGAAGAAATTGAGAGTCTCCGCACTAGTGTGGCTAGACTTTCAAAAGGGGAGGTCAAACACAAGGAAATCCTCTTCCAACAAGCAAAGGCCTTCAACAAGAGAGGACTTGGATCCTTCCCGGTGCCTAACAAAGGAAAGGTGCCCTCACTGGAGCTTAGAACAAGCTTCATCAAGGAAGTTGGTTCTTATTGCCAACATTGTGAGGTCACCGGTCACCACACAAGGGAGTGTACTCTTCCTAACCGACCTTCTCCAAAATTGCCTATTAATTACAAATCTACTTTCAATGATCGTTACTATCTCTTAAGTAAAGTAGATGGCAAGGTGAAGGCTAGGTTCATTGGCAAGGACATGAAGGGCATGAAGGGGAAGCTCCCCAAGCAACTTTGGGTCCCAAAGACACTTGTATCACACATACAAGGACCTAAGTTGGCTTGGGTGCCTAAAGTTAAAAATTGAATTCATGTGTGTAGGTGAACTACAAAGCTGTAGGAAAGCATTGGGTACTCGATAGCGGGTGCACCCAATATATGACCGGCAATGATGGTATGTTCACCACCATAGAAAACCCCGGCAATCATGAACAAGTCACCTTTGGTGATAACTCTAAGGGAAAGGTAATTGGGTTAGGTAAAATTGCTATTTCAAATGATTTATCCATTTCTAATGTTTTGTACGTTAAGTCACTTAGCTTTAATTTACTTTCTATTGCACAACTATGTGATCTTGGACTAACATGCACATTTAGCAAAAATGATGTTGTTGTGAGTAGTGAAACAAGCCAAGACATAATCTTCAAAGGATTTCGGCATGGACATCTCTACCTAGTAGACTTCTCCAACAAGAATGCTAGCTTGACCACTTGCCTTTTCACTAAGACAAGTTTGGGATGGCTGTGGCACCAACGCATAACGCACATTGGGATGAGCAAACTCAAGAAGTCATTCAAGCTTGGGATGGTGACCGGCGTGAAGGATGTCACTTTTGAGAAGAACAAGCTTTGTAGCGCTTGTCAAGCCGGGAAGCAAGTTGCTTCACACCACCCAATGAAGACAATGGTGTCAACCTCCAAGCCACTTGAACTACCCCACATGGACCTCTTCGGACCGTCCACATATCAAAGCCTTGGTGGTAACCTCTATTGTCTCGTTATTGTTGATGACTATTCTCGCTATGCTTGGACTTTATTTCTAGGTGACAAGAGTGAAACTCCGGAAGTATTCAAGACCTTCGCCAACCACACTCAAAGGGAATTTCAACTTCCCATCATCAAGGTCCGGAGTGACAACGGCACCGAATTCAAGAACTACAACATTGGGGAGTGGTGTGACCGTGAAGGAGTGAAACATGAGTTTTCAGCCACATACACTCCTCAACAAAACCGTGTCATTGAAAGGAAGAACAAGACACTCATCACTCTTGCAAGAGCAATGCTTGATGACTATGGCACGTCGGAGAAGTTTTGGGCCGAAGCAATCAACACGGCGTGCCATGCCGCAAATAGGGTCTATCTCCATCGACTACTTCAAAAGACCCCGTACGAGCTTCTCATTGGGAGAAAGCCCAACATCTCCTACTTTCGAGTCTTTGGATGCAAGTGCTACATCTACCGCAAGAAAAGGCTCGGTAAGTTTGAAAGAAGATGTGATGTTGGCATATTTCTTGGTTATGCATCAAACTCAAAAGCATATCGAGTATTCAACCAAACCTCCGGTTTAGTTGAGGAAAGTTGTGATGTTGAGTTTGATGAATCTAATGGCTCCGAAGAGGAGAGTTTTGGTCATGATGAAATAGATGATGAGCCTCTACGAGAAGCCATGAAGAACATGACCATTGGAGACATCAAGCCGGAAGTTGAGGAGAGCCATGATCAAGGGGGAGCTTCAAGTTCCAACAACAACACCTCCATGGCGCCTCAAGTTGACGAAGAAGAGAAGGATGATCCATTGCCGACTCAAGATTCACAAGCACAACAACATCCAGAAGAAGAAGAAGTCCATGATCAAGTCCAACCACAAGAGGAGCAACACGCATCACCTTCGCCAAGTGCTTCACAACCACTTATGAGGCATGGACGCATCTCCAAGGCGCATCCGATGGACCAAATCATTGGAAGTCCGTCAAGGGGTGTAAGTACACGTTCTCGCCATTTCGCTTCATTTTGTGAGCACTACTCGTTTGTTTCGTGTGTAGAACCCACTCATATTGAGGAAGCACTCCAAGACCCAAATTGGGTGATGGCCATGCAAGAAGAACTCAACAACTTCATCCGCAATGAAGTTTGGGTGTTGGAGGAGCGACCCAAGGACAAGAACGTCATCGGAACAAAGTGGGTGTACCGTAACAAACAAGACGAGAATGGCGTTGTGGTCCGCAACAAGGCTAGACTTGTGGCCAAAGGGTTCTCGCAAGTTGAAGGACTAGATTTTGGGGAGACATTTGCCCCGGTCACCCGGCTAGAAGCCATCCGTATACTCCTTGCTTTTGCTTCACATCATAATATTAGACTTTATCAAATGGATGTGAAAAGTGCCTTTCTTAATGGTTACATTAACGAGCTTGTTTATGTTGAACAACCTCCCAGGTTTGAAGATCCGAGGAATCCTAATCATGTGTATAGGTTGCACAAGGCGCTCTACGGGCTCAAGCAAGCACCTAGGGCGTGGTATGAACGACTATGGGATTTCCTTATCATGCAAGGATTCAAGATCGGGAGGGTGGACACTACACTCTTCACAAAGGACATCAACGGAGATTTGTTCATTTGTCAATTTTATGTTGATGATATTATTTTTGGTTCAACTAACGAAGCTCTTAGCCATGAGTTTGGCAAAATGATGTCTAGGGAATTCGAGATGTCAATGATTGGAGAGCTCAACTTCTTCCTTGGATTTCAAATCAAGCAACTTCAAGAGGGGACCTTCATCTATCAAGAGAAGTACACCAAGGACCTCTTGAAGAAATTTGAGATGGGAGATTGTAGCTCAAGAAGCACTCCAATGGCAACAAATTGTCATCTCGCCGCGGATAAGGACGTAAACCTATTGACCAATCTAACTACCGTTCAATGATTGGTTCATTGCTTTACCTTACCGCATCTAGGCCCAATATCATGTTTAGTGTATGCTTGTGTGCTCGCTTTCAACCGGCACCTAAAGAATCACATAGGAAGGCGGTCTTTAGGATACTTAGGTATCTTAAGCATACCCCTAATATGTGCTTGTGGTACCCTAAAGGTGCAAAATTCCACCTCTTGGGATACTCGAATTCAGACTTTGCCGGATGCCGCGTGGATCGCAAGAGTACCTCCGGTGGGTGCCACTTGCTTGGGCGTTCCCTATTATCTTGGTCTAGCAAGAAGCAAAATTCCGTCGCCTTGTCCACAGCGGAAGCGGAATATATTGCGGCCGGTGCATGTTGTGCCCAAATTCTCTATATGAAGCAAACCCTTTTGGACTTTGGTATTAAACTTGGTTGTGTGCCTCTCCTTTGTGACAATGAAAGTGCGGTTAAGATAGCTAAAAACCCCGTTCAACATCCCGCACTAAGCACATTGATATTCGCTATCATTTCTTGAGGGACCATGAAGCTAAGGGAGACATCTCATTGCGAGGTGTTAGGTCCGAAGAACAATTGGCGGATATCTTCACTAAACCACTTGATGAGAAAACTTTTTCTAGGCGAAGAAGTGAGTTAAATGTGCTAGATGCAACAAACGTCATGTAAGAATGCACTTCATATAGGTCTTGCCTAACTCTCAAAGGATAGGGGTGAGCAAGGTTTAGCTTGGGATGGAGGTTCTTTTGGGTTGTCCCAAGGTTTGGAGAGTAGCTCTCCCTGAAGAAGCCTTTGAAAGGTTCAAATTTGGCAAGATAGATTTACTTTATGTCTTGCATGATGCCTGCCATATAGACTTGCACTCATATTTAAATTTCTTGCACTATAATTTGTTTGGCATTGCATACGGTAGATTGTCACAAAGGGGAACCCACCTCATGAGAAAGAGACTTGTTTGAAATGCAATATCTCAACTCATATAAGGTGGAAAAAGCAAAATGTTAGGTGCGTTAATGCCTAGAGGAACATGCTTTAAAGAGATAGAAGTCTTCATACTCTAGCTCACAAAGCATGGGCCTTACATTTTATTTGGATAATTTCCTTCCTATTTTTCTTCAGTATTCTATTTGTCTTAAGACCTAGCCAAGTTATTGGCATATTAGTATTTTTGAGGGGTAAGGGGTTGCCCAAAAAGTCCTGAGACACGTGTTTCTCTTTGCTTGTTTGTTTGGTCAAAGGACATATATGGGATGTTGCTGTTTTGTAGTCATCGGATTATCGGATGCCTAGGTCATACCATCATCGGATTAGTTGGTGTTCAAAAGCCAAGGGCCAGTTCAGTCAGTATCTCAAATGATCCGACGAGTTCACTCTGAAAAACATCGGTCCATCCGATGTTCACAATTCTGGAGCTGTGCCAAATTCCACCGATGCTACTTCATCCCACGTCGGACCATCCGGTGTCAACATTCCATTTTTGAATACCCTTATTGTGCCATTCAACCGATGATCCCATCCTTCAACGTTGGTCCATCCGGTGTCAACGGCATTTTTCTGAAAACCCTTACTGTGGCATTCGACCGATGCATCTATTGTTCAACATCGGTCCATCCGGTGTTAAAAAGTCGGCTAGGGTTTGGGACCCACTATTCAAACGGCCGTTCGCCTTTTTCCTTCTCTCTCCCGATCCCGATGCCGCCACGCACCTCCGCCGCCGATTCTCACGCGCCGCGCCACCGCCGCCTCACGCACCGCCGCCGCCCTCCGGTCGCTGCCGCCCGTCGCCGCCCGCCGCCTCCGGTCGCCGCACCACCGCAGCACCATCGCCGCCGCCGCCACTCGCCTCCACTGCAGCCGCCGCCGCCACCCAAGGTCGCCGCTTCCATCACCAAGCGCCGCCGCCGCTCCTGCGCCGCCGACCACCGCTCGCGCACCACCGCTGCCCAACCACACTACCACCACCCTCAACGGTCGCCGTTCCGTGTGTTCGACGTCGTCGACTTCGTTCACGCGCCCGATCGCAATGGCTCGCGACAAGAAGAACAAGGGCAAGGCCATCGCGGAGCCGGCCGCAAAGAAGCAAAAATTGTCGAAGGAGGAGAAGAAGGCGTTGATGGCCGCTCGCGCTGCCGAGGAGCGTGAGCTTGGCCGAGGGGGATCACTGAGGATCCGTGAGGCTCGTACAAGGCAGCCTCCCGTGATCGATGAGTCTGAGGCTGAAGAAGAGCCGGAAGAGCCTCTCGTCCGCCGGCGCTCAGCCCGGACCCGTGGGGGTCATCCCGCGGCAGCTCCACGTCCGAGACCGACGGCTGCCGATCATCGTGAGGACAGGGAGGCCCAGCGAGCCATCTACGAGATGGACACCACTGTCCATGTCGCTAAAGGAGTCTGGTTGACTGACTACCGGAAGATGAAGGACAAGCTGCTCCGCAGACTCAGGTGGAGTGTGCTGCTTGAGGAGTGGTACCCGCAGCCCAGAGAAGCTCTTGTGGATAGTCATTTCTGGACTGTGACGCATGCTTCCCTCTACGAGACCTACATACACCGAGGCTACAAGTTGTTCCAGCACAACTTTCTGGATTGGCATCAGCTTTCCCTCGCAGCAGAGATGGAGATTCGCCCCTACTTTGAGAGGTACAGAGGGCTGGTGCACCTGATGTCCTATGAGAGGAGTGCTTATGTGGAGGATTGGGTACGCGTGTTCTACGCCACCCTCTACGTCTCTGAGGGCAGAAGATCGATTGATTTCATGTTCATGGGACAACACTACCACTTGACGAGGCAGACACTGGCATACCTGCTAGGCATGGACCTGCACGACACTTGCGTGCATGAGAGAGTATATGGTCAGGCAGACCCGCCGAGGAGGCCGCTCACTGGAGGAGTGGCACCAGCACTGGAGGAGATCCGCTCTTTGTTTGGTCCTACTTTCTCTCCTGACCAGCCGAGGGTACCGGCATTGCTCACTCCAGCTGCACGCACAGTGCACCTTGCCTTGCGCCGCACGCTCTTGCCGAGGCCAGGTTACATGGAGGGGTTCACCAGCCTACAGCAGACTCTCCTGTTCTACATCATGAATGGGATGGAGTTCGACATAGTGGACGTCCTCATATGCGATATGGAGGACGTGATCAAAGATGGAGTGGGGATGATGAGGCAGCTCGTGTATGGACACTGGATCAGCTACCTGCTCTCCATGATGGTCCCTGAGGAGTCCGTCGTGCATGAACGTCTCACTGACGAGAGTGTCACACGGTTCGGTCACTACCGTGCCCCAGCTCCTGGAGACCGCCGCCTTGGCCGTCCAGTCGAGCGTCAGGTCCGTGCATGCCTATCTGAGGAGGACTGGTCGGACCTGGAGAAGGAGGATGAGAGGCTAGCTGAGGCAGAGGCACAGGGTGAGGACTTGCAGCACATCTGGTCCGAGAGCGACACTGACGACAGTGTCGAGGAGTACTTTCCAGCTCCGCCCTCACCCAGGCAGCACGACGCAGAGGCTGGAGGCTCTACAGTGCCACAACCTACTCCACCTCCCGTCACTGAGGCACAGGTCACTCAGCTGTCAGAGCTCACTTCGCTCCTGCAACAGATGGTTGAGCAGCAGCGCCTGGACCGGCTTGCATCTGAGCAGGCCCGAGTGGAGCAGGCCGCACGCCTCCTGGAGCTCCAGCAGCAGCAGTAGGAGATGCAGCGTCACATTGCCCGTGAGAGGCGAGAGGACGCTGACCGGCTGACGGGGCTGATCGACCAGATGCACCCCGCACCCTCGACCAGCAGCAGCAGACGCAGCAGGCGATGATGGGCATCCTGGGGTTGATCACCAACCTCTACACCCAGACCGGGATTGCCCTCCCATCGCAGCTGCCAGGAGTTGCTCCACCACCACCAGTCCTAGCTCCAGCTGCCGCTCCGGTGCCGTCTACGCCAATTCCTTCCATCAGCATGTCTCCTCTGCTGGCGCCAGGTGCTCCGATTCACTCCCTGCTGCCGGCTACGACCCTGTTCCAGCAGACGCCGACCTCCGTCGTCAGTGCCCCTGTTCCAGCAGCTCCTACACAGCAGGCACCAACGGTGGCTCCTACGGCTCCGGCAGCTACTTTCACCGCTACTCCAGGCAGCAGCTCCGACGACAGCGACGGCGACCAGTTCGTCATCGCGCCTAGTACTCAGGGTCCTTAGGCACGCGGATCCCTTTTTGGTGTCTTGATGCCAAAGGGGGAGAAGAGTTAGAGGAGTCAGGGGGAGGATAGCTTAGTCTCAGGGGGAGTGTCCTAGCCTTAGGGGGAGTTTTAATTATATCACCTTTGCCATCTTTGTAATTCGAGATTATCATCTTTTGTAATTCGATACTTTTGCTACTCATTTGGTGTTTATTAAGTACTCTTAAGTTATTAATCGATTTAGCTTATCCGATGTCTATCTATATCTTGTGATCACTTGATTTTGAGCCTTCAAATTTTAAGTGTGATAATCTTGTATTCATTACATATCCCTTTAAGTTTCACTCTATCAAATTCATTACTATTGCACTTTAATTGTTGTATTGTCATCAATCACCAAAAAGGGGGAGATTGAAAGCATGTAGGCCCCCATGAGGTACGGTTTCGGTGATTAATGACAACCATTGGATTTTACTAATGAATTTGTGAATGCAAGGTCCCCATAATCACTCAATCAAATGAAATCAATATATCATTGGAGACCCATATACAATCAATTTATGAGATCAAATCAATTATATGAAGACAAGAAGTGAAAGCTCTTATGTCAAAATCATTCAACTTTAAATTGACAACATTCAATGCTTGAAGATCATCAGAAATGCCTTTGCAACAAATATCAAAGAGGTCAATCGAGCAAGATACAAAATCACTTAGAAACAACTCGAAGCAAACAAAATCAACTCACCGGATCAACCGATGGTTCCAGAAACATACACATCGGTCGAGTTGGTTCAGCTGAAGAAGAAGACCTTAGAACAAAGCACTCACCGGATCATCCGATGTGAACGGCTCATCTACATCGGTCCATCAGTATAGTTTGCAATATCATTGGACCAAGTGTAGCACCGGATCATCCGATGTACAGAAGTATACACATCGGTCAATAACTCTAGTAAGCATCAAGTTTGAGTCAATTCTGGAGGAAGATCCACCGGATCATCCGATGAGAAGACAGGAGCAACATCGGTCTAACAACGGTCATATCTGACACAATGACGTCAGCTAAAGTAAACTTGACCGATGATAACTAAAGGGGAGACATCGGATCATCCGGTGTTCATAGTAAAGTTCTGTCAGCCTACTTTTCCAACGGCTATTTCGGGGAGGCTGGCTATAAATACCCCCTAATCCTGTCATTTCTCCAAGTCTTGATCACCATACACTATAAACACATCCACAAGCATTCAAGACCAAGAGCAATCACTTCCACATCATTTCAATCACCTATACACCAAGAGTTAGGCTGGAACTAGCTAGAGAGAGAGAGAGAGCTTGTGTGCCTCCATTCCTGGTGAGTGGACTCTCTAGGATAGTGAGAGAGCCTCAAGGGAGTGCCCTTGGTGTTTGTAACTGTGACAAGACTTCCGGAGCTTGCCAAGGCGTTTGTGGAAGCCCGGAGGGTCGAAGTTGTACATGGCTTGGGCTCCACCTTGCCGAGGTTGGCAAACGGAGAGGAATAGTGAAGATCCCTCATCTCGGTGACTTGGGTGTGGCAAAACCCTTTGGTGGGTGCCACAACGTGGATGTAGAAAGATCTTGACGATCTTGCCGAACCACGGGATAAATCCTCGTGTCTCCTCGGGAGTTTGCATCCTCCTCCTTTCCCTTACGTTTATGCATTTTACATTCCGCAAAGTTCCTATGTACTTGAATGCATAGATAGTTTGCGTAGGGAATTGGGTTTTTAGGAATTAAGTTTTATTGCTTAGATTTTTAAAGAAGCCCAATTCACCCCCCCCTCTTGGGCATTCGATCCTTATAACAGCCGTCAATAGCGATATTAAAAGGCAACGAACAGAGGAGTAGACTTGCACCGTTCCAGAAATGAAACATCCTCTTCCACTTTCCACGAAGACCCATCTACCATGGACGACAAGGACATCGTGCCCCATGCATCTGCTAGATCCACGTTCAACCTTAATGGGGAGCCTACACCAGCCAATGACAGAGCTATATTGGCCATTGAATCCATCATGGCATTGGACGTATCAACTCTCACCACAATTCCTCCACTTTGGACGCCCCGTGGGCATAGCCCCGCTCGTCGTAGAGTGGCTCGCTCACTCTCCCCTCGTAGAGCGCCAATAAGTTGCGGATGCCTAAGCGACGTCCATCAAGGGCGGCTCTCAAGCCAATTGTGATTCGTCTTTTCATGGAAAAGACGAAGTCCATCCCATGCTTCATCCCAGCAAGAAGTAAATGGGCACGCTCAACACGAAGAAAGGTGACGTAGTGAGCCACCGCTACGAGTCGCCAAGTCGCACCTTGCAAGAGCCAACAAATGACCATTTCGTAATCCGCGGTGCGAACGCCGATGGGTTATGGAAAAGGTTGTACAAGCGTGCAGAAAAGATAGCTTGGAGGTATAAACGGCTCCGTCTCCCTCCAGGATGCGGTGCCACCTCTCACCACCTGCTATAAAGAGGCCTCCGGGCCAATTCCAAAGCAATGATGAGAAATCTCTTCGAGCTGATGCGGCGCAGCTAGCAAAAAGAACTAGAAAATCTCCGTTTTGAGAGGGCGGAGCTCAAAGATGACATTGAGGCCCTTAGAGAGGAGATTTCTGTTGTCCGCCGTGTCATAAGTGCCAAACTTAGGCGCTAATGCAAGGCTAGAGAGGTGTTCGACATCTACAAGGCACCATAAGTAGACATCCCATTGGGCCTAGGGTACTTACCCCTTTGCTTGGTTTATTTCGTTTTTTCTTTCAAGATTTGGAATTCAATAATATAAGCATCCCTAATTTTTATTCAATAAAGTGAACTTACCAGTTAATCTAACACCGATAAAGTTCTCCCTTTAGTCTATTTTGTGTCCAATAAAGTTTCAAGGAAACATTTGTGTGTGGGGGGGGGGGGGGAGTCCCTTCGTGATTTCAGGACGTACAAATTACACGTTTCACTCGAGAACACGTCGCAAATGAAAACACGAGACAACTATAGGATCGAAGAGCATGTGAAAAGCTACCAGAGGGGGGGGGGGTGAATGGTAGGTTTAAAAATCTTACGCAGCGGAAACAATTAAACCCCAACCCCTTCGGCAGAAAAACGATCTCTTAAAGAAATCGTGTGTGAGACTAATCTAAATGTGTTTCACCGTGAAAAAAGTGATGTATATCAGAGAGAATCAAGTCACGAAGACAACACAAAAGGAATCACTCAAATCCGACGAGAAAAACTCAAGTTATGAACGAAAGATCAAACAATGGTCAATCTGTCCTACCCGAGAAAAAACAGTCCGCAGCAAAAAGGACAAGTCCAGAGGGGCTTCAGAGGGGAAAACCGGACTAGTCTGGGGTACCAACCGGACAAGTCCGTACTTCTACGGTCTTTTAAGTGCTGTTTTGCTTCTAATTCATTTTAAACTCATTCCTTTTTATGTTGCTTGATATTAAAGATGTTTAAGAATGTATGCAATGCATGATGGATGAAAATGAGGGTGTTACAAACCTACCCCCTTAAAATGAATCTAGCCCTCGAGATTCGACGCAGAAGGAAAGAGAGAGGGAAATTCTTTCTTGACCTCATCTTCTAGCTCCAAAGTTGCTTCCAATTCTGTATGATGATTCCATTGCACTTTGCACCATCTAATCACCTTGTTTCTTGTGACTCTCTCCTTTGTTTCTATGATTTTGACCAGTTGATCGACATAAGTCAAGTCTGCCTCTAATTCCAATTCCTCCATTGGAACTTGTTCTTTCGGCACCCTTAAGCACTTCTTGAGCTGCAGAACATGAAACACATCATGAACATCGGAAAGATGTGCTGGCATCTCTTGTTTATATGCTACTTCTCCGCGTTTGGCCAAAATCTTGAATGATCCGATATAGCGTGGTGCCAACTTGCCTCTGACATTAAACCGCTTATGACCTCACATATGTGACACTTTAAGGTATATGATGTCTCCCACTTCAAAGGCTAAGTTTCTCCGCCTTATGTGCGTAGCCCTTTTGTCTTGTTTGAGCGACACTCAAATTCTCACGGATTATCTGAACTTGCTTTTCAGCCTCTTGCAACACATCCGATCGAAACACTTGGTTCTCTCCTGTCTCATTCCAAAACAAAGGTTTCTAACTTCTTTCCATAAAGTGCTTCATATGGCGACATCTTCAAGCTGGCTTGGTAACTGTTATTGTAGGAAAACTCCGCAAACGACAAACTCTTGTCCCAACTTTCTCCATACTTTAGCACAAGCTCTTAGCATGTCTTCCAATATCTGATTTGTTCTCTTAGTTTGTCCATCTGTTTGAGGGAGATATGCAAAACTGAAATTCAATTGAGTCCCCATAGGTTCATGCAGTTTCCTTAGAACCTAGAGGTAAATTGAGAACCTCGGTCTAAGACTATTTTCTTCAGAACTCCATGTCGGCACACAATATGCTCCATGTACAATTCTGCTAGCTTAGTGGTGGTATATGTGGTCTTGATCGGTATGAAATGAGCTGATTTGGTCAACCGATCCACAATAACCCATATTGAGTCATAGCCGGACTGGGTTCGCGGTAATCCAACTATGAAGTCCATACCAACTTATTCCCACTTCCATTCCGAAATCTTCAATATCTGTAGTAATCTAGCTGACCTTTGATGTTCGGCTTTGGCCTGTTGGAACACATCACACAAAGCTACATACTCAGCTCTGTCTTTTTTCATGCTGGCCCACCAATAGCATGTGTTCAAGTCTTTGTATATCTTTGTACAGCCGGGATGGATTGAGTAAGGTGAATCATGTTCCTCCTTTAATGTTGTTTCACGGAGGTGCTTCACATTAGGCACAACAATCCTCTTTCCAAGCCATAGAGTACCTTGGTCATCCTCATCAAATATGAATTCTCTCCCTTCCTGGGTCCTTTCTTTGATTTCCATGATTTCCTTATCCTTCGTCTAACCTTCTCAGGTTTCTTGCTCCAAGGCCGGATTTAACTCCATTATCCCCATCTCATTCACAAATCCAAGATTTAACCGTTCAAACTCCTTGCATAGCATAGATGGCATCTCTCGGACAGTGAGTTGGTGGCTTACTCCTTTCCGACTCAAAGCATCGACCACTACGATAGCCTTCTCTGGATGATAGTTGATTCCCATGTCATAATCCTTGATGAGCTCCAACCATCTTCGTTGCCTCAAATTCAGATCCGTTTGTGTTAATATTTACTTGAGACTCTAGTGATCCGTGTAAATCTCGCACCTATAATAAAGAATTTAATGTCTCCAAATCTTCAAAATATGCACCACGGTTGCAAGTTCGAGATCATGCGTTGGATAATTCTGCTCATGTTTCTTCAATTGCCTCGATGCATAGGCTACTACTTGACCTTCTTGAATGAGCACACATCCAAGTCCCTGCCTAGAGGCATCACAATAAATATCAAAATTTTTGCTCACATCTGGCAAAACCAAGACAGGTGTTGTTGTCAACCACTTCTTAAGCTCCTCAAAACTGTCCTGACAAGCTTAAGTCCATTGGAATACCTTTCCCTTCATCAACAACTCAGTCATGGGCTTGGATATCTTGGAGAAATCCTTGATGAACTGACGGTAATATCCAGCCATTCCAAGAAAACTTCAGATTTCCTTCACATTCTGCGGTGGCTCCCATTTCAGCACATGCCTCACTTTTCCTGGGTCAACCGATACTCCTCGTCCCGAGATGATATGGCCCAAGAATGACACCTCCTTTAACCAAAACTGGCACTTGTTAAACTTGGCATATAATTGGTGTTCCCTCAATTCCTGCAATGTGACCCTCAAATGCTCCTCATGCTCCTCCTCACTCTTCGAGTAGATCATGATATCATCAATGAACACTACCACAAACTTATCCAAATACTCCATGAAGACATTATTCATGAGATACATGAAGTATGCAGGTGCAATTCGTCAATCTAAAAGACATCACAGTGTACTCATAGGATCCATACCGTGTCTGAAAAGCTATTTTGGGGATGTCCGACGGTCTAATCTTCGTTTCGAGGTAGCCTGGCCTCAAATCGATCTTGGAGAAAACACATGCCCCCTTCATCTGGTCGAACAAATCCTCTATACGGGACAATGTATACTTGTTCTTGATTGTCACCTCGTTGAGAGCTCGGTAATCCACACACATCCTTTGGGATCCATCCTTCTTATCCACGAAAAGAGCTGGTGCTCCCCAAGGTGAAGAGCTTGGGCGAATGAAACCATTCCCTAGCTGCTCTTGAATTTGCTTCTTGAGCTTCGCTAACTCCATAAGAGGCATCCAATATGGCCTCTTAGCTATAGGTGCAGTTCAAGGTATTAATTAAATAACAAACTCTATGTCACGGTCAGGTGGCACACCTGGCAACTCATCCGGAAACACATATGAAAACTCAGACACCACTTGAATATCCTTAATTCATGCACCGTCCATTTGATTCAGCTCCACTTGCTTTGGTGGGTGTTGAGATGCTTCAAACTCTATGCTGACCCCTTCTTCATTTGTCAACTTCACCATCTTCATGGCACATTGAATTATCCCATTGTGCTTCCTTAACCAGTCCATACCAAGTATTATGTCCAATCCTTGAGAATCCAAAACAATAAGGTTGGCGAAGAAGTCTAACCCCTAATTCTAAGGCTTACTTTTGGACATACTATATTCGTTCTCATCTCCCCTCCATGAGATTTAACAAATAAGGTATACTTCATATGAGATATGGGCAAACTATACTTGGCAACATACTTTGATGCAATGAATGAATGAGATGCTCTAGAATCAAATAACATAGTCGCTGGGTTGGAGTTTGTGAGAAACATACCAATCACCACGTCATCCGCTTGTTGCGCTTCCTCCATAGAGACATGGTTCACCTTGCCACAAATAAAATTATGCGATCCACGGTTGCCTTGTGGCGCTCCTCCATTCGGTCATGGGTTCTGTCTTGGAGCATTGTTCTCTTGACCAAGGCCTAACTTAGGACATTGAGATGCAAAATGTCCCACCTCACCATAAGTATAGCATGACCTTGCTGCACCAGAATTGACGAGCTTAGTTTTGAGCATTAGCAGGAAAATTTGCATGAGGCGCTTGAGGCATTGGAGGGCGACGTGCTTGCATGACGGGGCGTTGCTGCATGGGTTGAGCTAGGCGCGGTGTAGTAGCGTGATATGCAGGAGTAGAGGTGTTGTAGTATGGCACATTTGGGGGTGCAAAGCGGGGGCGCACATTGCTTCATTGCGGTTGTCCTTGATACAGTGCCTTACTCTTGTTATCTTGCTCCATCTCGCGAACCTTGTTCTCAACCACAATAGTTTGTCCACAAGCTTCTGGAAATTTGCATAGTTACAATGAGCAATAGGACATGAATCTCATTGTCTAAGCCTCTCATGAATAAATACTACTTGCGGCTGTCACGATTAACATCTACCAGAGCATACCTTGAGAGTTGAGTGAATTTATTGAGGTACCCACTCACACTTGACTTTCCTTGCCTTAGGTTCTCAAATTCCTGCCTCTTTAGGATCATAACGCCTTCCGTGACAAAGTGAGGACGAAAACTCTCCTTGAATTCAGCCCAAGTGATCCTCTCTTGATATTCATGGGCGTTGCATAGTGAGTCCTACCAATCCGCGGCTGCTCCAAATAGCTGATGGGAAGCAAAGAGAACCTTCTCCCTATCATTGCACTGGACAATAGAGAGCTTCTTCTCCATAGATCTCAACCAATCATCAGCTTCCACAAGATCATTGGCTTGAGCAAAGGTAGGCGGCCTAGTCCTCAGAAACTCTCCCAACCTATTATGAGGCGGTGGGGGTGGCGGTGGAGGCATATGGGGCTGATTCTTGTTGTCAGCTTGCAACTGTCCCATAGTCTGTATCATGGTCTGCATGAGCTGGTTTTGCATAGCCAATAGCTGCTCAAGGTTGATAGCTCCTTGAGCAGATCCCTAGTTATTCTGAGGCGCTTCATTGATCTCCTCGTTCTCATTGGCATCCCTTTGGTTACGAGTCCTCAGCATCTGAAGAAAAGAGCAAGAGATAGAAGAATTTAGAAAACGTCCCAACTATGTGGGTCAAGGGATATGAAACTAAGCAACTACCTATACTAGCGTACATGGATGTGGCAAGCCCTAAAGCATCCCACAATCCTCTACTAAGCACACAAGCAACATTTCAGAGCAATCAGCAAGCCAAACAAACCACAACATTTCCCGAGGGTTCCTATGTGCTCTAAAGTGTCCATTTTATCTAGGATGTGTCCTACTATCAACCTGTGGCTCTGATACCAATTTGTGACACCTGGTTCCGAAATTGAACAAAGCGTGATGCATATATGTGCCCAGGATGTTTAACACACATACACAAGTGATCCACAAATGATAAACAGATAATTACCACAGCTCAAATTATTAAATAAGTACTTTTATTACAATATCTAAATAATCCTCATATTACAGCTCTAATGATCATTAAGGATAATACAATTGCAACAGAAATAATGTAATTAGGAAACTAAGCAAACTAAGCAAACTGAACATAGGGGAATGCACGGCTCCAAGCAACACCACAGGCAAGTCGACGGCAGCACACATCCTAGTACTCCGCGTTATCCTTAGGATACTCTCAAACATCACCTGAAACTATTGGTGGGGGAATTGCAAGGGTGAGTACATGTCGTACTCAGCAAGTGTGGGAAAGTATCACAAGTAGCTTGAACAAGGTATGATAATAAACATTGGCTAATTGCTGAAAAGTACATTTAAAAACGTGTAAAAAGAATCATACTATGTTTATGTGAAGTAATCCGATGATATCCCGCATAATTAACATAATACGAAACCATAATCAATTATCCATCCATATATCAGATTATTACCATCATCATGATCCATGTCCATTTATCATAACTCAATCCATAACCATAACCATAATCATTACCAAGTCCCAAGTTTTCCTCTAATCACGTAGGTCATCCAGGTGCTCTTAACCGGGAGCACGACTATCATGATAGTTTTTAACACTCTTCAGAGGTTGTACCACTTTACCCAGAAGTTCGTTATTTCGTTACTCGTCGCCGACTAAAGAAACTCCCTTATGCCAGTTACACTTTCCTTAGGTGCATGGCCAAGAGATCACAAAATATCCTTTACAAAGAGACTACTAGCATATTCAAACCCACTAAGATTTCACCGGTGGTGATGCCTCCAACTGAGCACATCCAACCAAGAGCCTCCTCTTGTGCCGTTCGGATCCCAGGGCAGTCCTGCCACTATTGCAAACCCAATCGACTCCCATTACCCGCTCCTTGAAATGATCCGAATCAATGCTGGTAATACCCTCTCCATTTGATGGTTCGGGGTTAATACCAAATGTTAGTGTCTATTTGCATGCAGATGAATTAAGCCCCAAAATACACAAGAATTAGGGAGCAATCCAAAAAGTTACCTTTCCACCAATCAGGTGATGACACATGGCATCTGTTGATATTTCATACGCACTAATAAGAAATCATGCCTAGCAATGGTGTCATAAATGCTTGTTAAGAGTTTTTTAAATCACAATATAAATCCGTAAGCGCACACAATCTATTGTTGTAGCATTTCCCCTTTCAGAGTATTCCCAAAGGGTGTCGTTTATATTCTCCCAAAGGAAGGCTAGGTGGAAGCAGAGCAATCATCAAATGGAGAGGTTAGATTGGTCTAGGTAGGGTTCTAGCAAAAATGGATAAATGATAATTGGAGGTAGTGTGACACACACATGAGCATTCTATCCTAAATAGGTAAATGAGGTAAAGAGGGACAAGGCTAAGAGTTAGGTAGATACTCTTGAATGTAGCCTAGAGGGGGGGGGGGGGTGAATAGACTTTTTGAAAATTCATCGATCCCTGAAACACTTAACAGATTGATCAAATACAGGAAGGCCAGACTAGTTCGGTACGGTGCGGACTAGTCCGGTGTACGTGGATTAAAGAGATCAATATTGATCGTTAATTTCACCTCTAGTACTCTATGCAGCGGAAATCAATTAACAACTTGGATGTATTACAGTAATGAAACAATGTATTTCAAAGATCAACTTTAATTATGATATTTCAATGTGAGTTTCTCAAGTTTAAGCAAACCCTAGAATTTGATAAACTATAAAACAAATGTGCGCGAGACAAGATTTTATCCCGAGGTTCGATTCCATGGAGGAAATCTACGTCCCCGTTGAGGAGTCCACGGAGGACCGGGTCTTCACTAACCCTTCCCTCGTTGAATCACCATGGAGGCCGATTCTCAACCACTAATCATAGGGGTAATTAACTTGTTCAAGGGGCCTTCTCACAAGTTGAGGGATCCTCAAGAATTACAGTGATGAACACCACCAACCACACTCAAAAGATATACAATAAAAAAATTAGAGTGTGCGAGAAATCAAACCCAAGAGCTCAGGATCGTGTGGAACAATTCTCTCCTTTGTCCAATCCCTAATCCTCAAAGATTTGATCCTTTTAGGTTTAGAATGAGTGGGGAGATGTATTTTTGGGCTCCTGGGAGGTGTGACGGCGCAGGGAGCCGAGAGTATTAGTTGTGTGGCTGTACACCTCTATTTATACTAGGGTTTCCAAAAGTTGCCGTTAGGGTTTGCGATGTCCGGACTAGTCTGTGGTGGACACCGGACTACTCTAGTGTGCGTGTGTGCGAGAAACCCTAAGTGTTGAAGGATACCGGACTAGTCCGTCAAGGTGCAGACTAGTCCGATCTGGCCACAGAAATGTTTTGGACTAGTCTGGTAGATATCAGACTAGTCCGATGTGGTGAACACCGTGTAGGACTAAGGACAAGTCCGCACTTGGAGGGGCTTTTCCGATTTTAGTTAGAGAGTTTCTGGACTAGTTCAGTGGATATCGGACTTGTCTGATGTAGTGAAAAACCGTAGGGCTAAGGACAAGTCCGGACTTGGAGGACTTGTCCAATTTTAGTTAGAGAATTATCGGACTAGTCTGGTTGATATCGGACTAGTCCGGTGCTGTGTAAATGTGGAGTGCTGCGGACAAGTCCGCACTATGGAGAATTGTCCGTTTTTAGTTATAGAGATATCGGACTAGTACGGTGTATATCGGACTAGTCCGCACATATTGATTTCTGTGCAGTGAGTGTAATGTCTTTCACTTGAGCTCTTGGGGTGTGTTTCTCCCACACACATCTTACAAAATAAGTATTCTTTTTATGTATTGAGCTCCTTTTCTTTTAGATCCTCATTCTCCTTTATTTTAGAGATTTCATTCTAATCTATTTAAAACTCGCGCTCATCTCAACCATTTTGTTAGGATCTCATTTGTTTGTCATTAATCAACCAAAAACCACAAGGGATTCCTAGATGCACTTTTAATCTCCCCCTTTTTGGTGATTGATGACAACCAATTGAGATTACACAAATATGATGAAAAATTCAGATTTTCATATGGTGTGCTCATATGAATTTTGAAAACAATAGTAAAAGTTGAATTAACGTTCATATGTGCACTCTTTACTGTGGGGAGCACAACTATGTGTGTGTGAGCAAGAATCTTGATGTGAATAAGATAAAAGCATAATCATAAAAACATCAAGATTATCAGGCATGTATGTCAATTTCAGAGCATAAAACATAGATCATATTAAAGCAAGACCATAACTTCATAATACATGTCAAAAGGCATAATGAGAACATAATATAAGTCTTAAAAAACCTACTTCTTAAAATAGGACACAAAAGAAGGACCTACGACCTAGGACTTCCCCTCAATCTCCCCCCCTTTGGCATCAAGGCAACAAAAAGAAGGAGAAGAGGGATCTTCTCGTCGTCGCCGGCTCACTCCATGCTATCGGTCCTTTCATCATCGTCATCGTCAGCCTGGAGGAGGAGGAGAGGAACTACTTGTCGTGCCCCTAAGGTCAAAGTAGGCAAGCTCAGAGTTGGTGAGAGATGGAAGCTCCAAAAATCAGAGGCAGAGTCCTTTGAGATAACTGGAGACCCAATAGGATCAATCTCTAGTTTTTTGATAAATGGCTTTGACATTGTCCTTCATGTATCACATTTCCTCCTTTCTTGCTTTGTTCATCTTGTGTATATTCACATTTGTTTTGCGGCAAGATTGAGGGGATTTGATGGAGGACTCAAAATATCGCCTTGGGAGCAATTGAGTGAGGAGATAGAACATAAGGGGAGTTGTGAGGAGGAAGAAGAGGGGTCTGTAGGGCCTAAGAGGATGAGGACTCGATATACCGGACTAGTCCGGTCTAGCGGACATAGTGCAGACTAGTCTGCAATGTGCGGACTAGTCCGGGGTGACCATCGACTAGTCCATGGTCCCTGTACATAAAAGTACAAAACTCTTCATATATATATCCAAAGGTTCCTAATAAGGAATAGGGGACAAAGACACACAAATATTCTTGAAGAATATAATCAGTAAACATACAACAATAAAGCTATGACCATAATTCACCAAGATCAAGTAATTAACATAGTTTTTTGGAGACAAATGGAGAGAGATGATTTTTTCAACACAATCAACATGATTTTGAAGATGGCATATAGGTATGCAAGTTTTCAAGCCACATTCCGAGCATCAAGGATATTTAGTTCATTTCGGTGCTCACAAAAGCGTTTTTCATCAAGTGCCTTGGTAAAGATATCGGCTAGTCGTTTTTCAGTGTTGACATGCGAAATGGCTATGTTTCCTTTCATTGAGTGATCTCTAAAAAGTGATGCCGGATGTCTATGTGTTTGGTTCTAGAGTGCTCAACAGGGTTATAGGAAATTTTAATGGCACTCTCATTATCATAAAGGAGTGGATTATGGCTCATATTGTAATCGTAACCCCTTAGAGTTTGTCGCATCCAAAGGAGTTGTGCACAACAACTCCTGGCTGCAACATACTCAGCTTCGGCCGTGGATAAGTCAATGGAATTTTGTTTCTTGGAGGACCAAGAAACTAGGGATCTACCTAGGAATTGGCAAGTACCGGAGGTACTTTTTATATCTACCTTGCATCTGACATAATCTGCATCAGAGTATCCAATGAGATTGAATTTCAAACCTTTCGGATACCAAAGGACTAGGTTGGGTGTATGAACTAAATATCTCAAGATCCTTTTAATGGCTGTCAAATGATATTCCTTAGGATTGGCTTGAAACCATGCACACAAACATACACTCAACATAATATCTGGCCTAGATGCACATAAGTATAGTAAAGAGCCAATCATGGAACGATATACCTTTTGATTCACGTTTGGTCCGTCTTTATTGAGATCTAAGTGTCCATTCGTCGCCATGGGAGTCTTTATGGGCTTCGCTTTGTCCATTCTAAACTTCTTGAGAATGTCTTGAGTGTACTTTGTTTGGCTTATGAACGTCCCTTCCTTTTGTTGCTTCACTTGGAATCCCAAAAAGTATCTCAACTCTCCCATTATGGACATCTCGAATCTATCTATCATAATCTTACTAAATTCTTGACAAAAATATTTATTAGTTGAACCAAATATGATGTCATCAACATAGATTTGACAAATGAAGAGATCATGATCCAAGTTTTATTAAACAAAGTGTAATTAGCTTTACCAATTTTCAAGCCATTTTCAACCAAAAAATCTCTAAGCCACTCATACCAAGCTCTAGGAGCTTTTTTGAGGCCATAGAGAGCCTTACGCAGTTTGTACACATGGTCGGGATACTCTTGATCTTCAAAACCGGGTGGTTGCTCCACGTACACATCCTTCTTGATCGGTCCGTTGAGGAAGGTGCTTTTCACGTCCATTTGATAAAGCTTGAAATCATGGTGAGTAGCATATGAAAGTAATATACAAATTGACTCAAGCCTAGCTACGAGAGAAAAAGTCCCGTCGAAATCCAAATGTTCGACTTGTGAATACCCTTTGGCCACAAGGCGTGCCTTGTTCCTTGTTATCACTCCATGTTAGTCTTGCTTATTGCGGAAGACCCATTTAGTGCTACGACGTTGGACTTGGGTCTTTCAACAAGCTCCCACACTTTGTTCCTTTTGAAGTTTTTCAATTCTTTTTGCATCCCATCACCCAGTCAGGGTCTTTTAATGCATCTTCAACCCTATGTGGTTCCAAAGAACATACAAAAGAATAATATTCATAAAAATTTGCTATACGAGATCGAGTTGTTACTCCATTTTGGATGTCACCAATTATGTTGTCGACGGGGTGATCTCTTTGGATGCTTTGGTGCACTCTTGGATGTGGTACTTCTGGTCTTGAATCTTCATGATTATCATCTTCTTCTCCCCCTGGATAGTTGCCCTCATTGATGTTTTGATCACCTTGATCTTCTTGAGGTTGATCTTATGTGGAAGCTCCCCCTTGATCGTTTTCTTCCATTTGTGGTTCATCTTCTTCATTCGGATTTAGAGGTGGTGCTTGTGGTCGAACATCACCCAACACCATTCTTCTCAATGCTTGACATAGAGCTTCTCCTTGATCTATCACACACTGATCAACTTGCTCTACTTGAGAGACATTAGTTTCATCGAACACTACATCACGTGCTACTTCAACAAGTCCAAAGACTTTGTTGAAGACACGATAAGCGTAGAAGTTTGTATCATAACCAAGTAGGAAACCTCCATCGAACTTTGAAGCAAACTTCGAAGCCCTAGCCTTCTTGTTGAGAACATAGCATTTTGAATGGAAAACTCAAAAGTATGAAATGTTTGGTTTGTTGCCGGTGAGTAGTTCATATGAGATTTTCTTGAGTAGACAATGAAGATAGAGTGGTTTATGGCATGACAGGCGGTGTTAACTGCTTCAGCCCAAAACCAGTCTGGAGTCTTGTATTCATCGAGCATTGTCGTCGCCATCTCAATGAGTGTTCGGTTCTTCCTTTCGGCAACTCCGTTCTGTTGAGGAGAGTATGGTGCTGAAAATTCATGCTTTATCCCTTCCTCGTCTAGATACTCCACCACTTGGGTGTTCTTGAATTATGTCCCATTGTCAATTCGTATGTTCTTGATCTTCAATGAGAATTCATTTTGGGCTCGCCTGAGAAAATTCTTGAGTGTTCCTTGAGTTTCTACCTTATCATGCGAAAAGAAAACCCACGTGAAGCGTGAAAAATCATCGACAATGACTAAACCATTTTATTACCGCCGATGCTTATGTAAGCAATTGAACCAAATAGGTCCATGTGAAGGAGCTCGAGCGGTCTTGTTTGTAGTCATGACATTCTTCGCGGGATGAGGTACTCCTACTTGCTTCCCGGCTTGGCACACGCTACAAGGCTTGTCTTTCTCAAAAACAACATCCTTTGAAACCACGGATGTGATCGCCTTTTAGAAGTTTTTGTAGATTCTTAATACCAACATGTGCTAGTCGTCTATGCCACAGCCAACCTATGTTGGTTTTTGCAATTAAGCATGTGTCAAGTTTGGCTTTATCTTTGTTGAAGTCAACTCGATAAAGTTTTCCCTTTAACACACCCTCGAATGCAATAGAGTTACCACTTATTCTAGAGACGGTCACACCCTCATTAGTGAATAAACAATTATAACCTTTGTCACATAATTGAGATATGGACAAGAGATCATAATCTAAGGAGTCAACGTGTAAAACATGAGAAAGAGTATGTTGTGAAGAAATTGCAATTTTACTGGTACCTAGCACCTTTCCTTGACTATAGTCACCAAAATAGATGGCTTCGCTTGAATCTTCATTTTGTTCATATTCCACAAACATTTTCCTTTATCCAGTCTTGTGATTTGTGCATCCACTATCTAGCACCCATTTTGCTCCACCGGATGAGTAAGCCTACAAAAAGAGATTATGCTTTGGTTTTAGGTACCCAAGCTTGCTTGGGTCTTTTGAGGTTAGTCTCAAGTGATTTGGGCACCCACACATGAGATTTGGTGTTCTCATGGCGTGACACGACATATTTTTCATGAACTTTTCCATAAGCATTTTTTGTAAGTACATATGAAGCATCAAAGGTTCTAAATAAAACTTGTTGTTCATATGAGTTTACAATGTTCATTTTATCAAAGTTACTATGTTTTTCAACTTGAGAAGAAGTTCCTTTGATAAAAGCATGCGATCCTTGTTATTCTTTTGGTTTCTAGCATTTTGCTTTTCACCATAAGAATACCCAATGCCATATTTAACATTTGGAGGTCTTGTGACCAAGTATGCTCTACGTGGATACTTACTTTCTCCTTGTCAAATATGCCACTCTGGGAGGGATGCTTTTCTTTTGTCAATTTGGAATTTTCTTCCAAGTTGATATCATTTTTAGCACAAGTGCAACTAAAAATAGTTTCGGACTTGATGTGTTGAGAAGGTGTGCTTGAAAAGGATGAAGACCCACTTTGCTTGAGTGAGTGAACCTGCGTTTCAAGGATCTTGTTAACTTTGGTTAAGTTAGCAAGTTCTTCCTTGATGGACACATTTGAGTCTTTTAACTTCAAACAAGCTTCCTTGCTTGAAGCTAACTCAAGTTCTAGTGATTCACTTCACTCCTTTTCAAGTTCAAGGAGCTTTTCAATATTAAGATATTTCTCCTTTTGGAGAAGGATCATATCTTCTTGGCGATTGACTAGTTCCTCCTTATCAATAATCTTATCCTTAAAGACATTAATTTTTGCAGCTGTTTTTCTATCTAGACCATTAAGCATGTTTTCTTGATCACTATAATTATCAATATCACTATCAGAATAAAGCGAAGAGGGAGGTTTAGTTGTGACCTTTATTTTTCCTTCCTTGTCCATTAGACACGTGTGATTGGTGTCCTTCCTTGCGCCAATGGTTGGGAAGAGAGTGGATTTCTTGGTAGGCTTCTTGATGGCTATGTTGGCCATCTCCTCTTCTTCTTCAGATGAGGATTCATCATTGGAGTCCCACTCCTTCCCTAGATGCGCTTGACCACATTGCTTCTTCTTGAACATTTTCTTTGGTTGAGGCTTGTTGTCTTTAGTCTTCCTCTTATTTTCTTCATGTGGACAGTCTACTATGAAACGGTCGTATTCTCTGCAATTGTAGCACACCCGTCTCATCTTGGGTCCTTGTTTGTCCCTTTGTATTCCTTCATTTGAACTATTAACTTCTCATCATCTTCTTGAACATTTTCATGAATAAGATCATGTCTTCATTATTGATGTCACTGCTATCATCATCACTCTCATCTTCTTCAATAGCTTCCCGAGCTTCTTTTGATGCGGGTTTACAAGTTGACTTCAAAGCAACTCCTTTCTTCTTTGCCGAGGTAAGGTCGGAAAGTTCCTTGACGTGCTTGGCTTGCTTCTCCATCATTTAAAAGTTGATAATCTTGCCAAGAAGTTTGTCCGGGGTCATTTTCTGATACCTGGGGCTTTCTCTAATCATAGAGCAAAGAGTCACATTGCGAGGTATGAGTGCTCTAAGAATCAACTTCAAAACCTCATGATCATTCCACGTATTGCTGCCATAATCTAGGACTTTGTTGATAAGATTCTTGAGTCTATTCTACATGTGTTGAGGCGATTCACCATCTTCTATAGCGAATCTTCCAATTCAGCTTCGATCATCTCTATCTTTGCTTCGCGTACATGACAGTCACCTTCATGTGCAGTTTGTAGAGTGTCACATATCTCTTTGGAAATTTTGAGTCCATCCACCTTTGTGAACTCATCTCGGCTCAATGATGAAGTGATCACAGCTGCAGCTTGAGTATTCCGATGAATTGCTTGTTCTTGACTTTGTGTCAACTCTTCATCATTGTCCGAAATATCTATCCCTGTACAAACTATATGCCACAAACTTGGGTTAAGAGATATAAGGTGCAGTTTCATATTTTGTCTCCACATTGAATAGTTATTTCCATTAAAGTAAGGTGCTTTGCCTAAAGGAATTGATAGGTAATGACTATTATTAGAACTTAGACGTTCATAGTCAAAAGGATTTTGGAAGTAGTCGGTGTGGCTACTCCCCTTCATCTTCTCATCTTGAGTCTTCTTCTTTCCTTTTGGGGATAGTGCCTTTTTACGGAGAAGAGCCTTGAGTTGAAGCATCTCCTCATCATCGTCCTCACAGTCTTGAATGGCATCGAGGAGCTTCTTTAGCTTTTGGGCCTTTTCATCATCACCCTTCTCGTTGTTGAAGTTCTCGTGTACATCCTTGATGTCCGACATTGTCTCTTCGAGCGGTGAGTCTCTTTTGATGAGTTTAGCTCTGATACCAATTGAATGTATCCTAGAGGGGGGTGAATAGGCTTTTTGAAACTTTGTCGATCCCTAAAACACTTAACACATTGATAAAATATAGGGAAGGCCGGACTAGTCCAGTGTACGTGGAATGGAAAGATCAAGATTGATCATTAATTTCACCTCTAGTACTCTATGCAGCGGAAAGCAATTGACAATTTGGATGTATTACAGTAATAAAACAATGTATTACAAAGATCAACTTTAATTATGATATTTCAATGTGAGTTATACAAGTTTAAGCAAATCCTAGAATATGATGAACTATAAAACAAAGGTGCGCGAGTCAAGATTTTATCCCGAGGTTCGATTCCATGGAGGAAATCTACGTCCCCGTTGAGGAGTCCACGGAGGACCGGGTCTTCACTAACCCTTCCCTCGTTGAATCACCACGGAGGCCGATTCTCAACCACTAATCACAGGGGTAAATAACTTGTTCAAGGGGCCTTCTCACAAGTTGAGGGCTCACTAAGAATTACAGCGATGAACACCACCAAACACACTCAAAAGATATACAATAAAACAATTAGAGTGTGCAAGAAATCGAACCCAAGAGCTCAAGATCGTGTGGAACAATTCTCTCCTTTGTACAATCCCTAATCCTCAAAGATTTGATCCTTTTAGGTTTAGAATCAGTGGAGAGATGTATTTTTGGGCTCTTGGGAGGTGTGACGGTGCAGGGAGTCGAGAGTATTAGTTGTGTGGTTGTACACCTCTATTTATACTAGGGTTTCCAAAAGTTACCGTTAGGGTTTGTGATGTCCAGACTAGTCTGTGGTGGACGCTGTACTAGTCCGGTGTGCGTGTGTGCGAGAAAACCTAAGTTTTGATGGATACCGGACTAGTCCGTCCTTGTGCGGACTAGTCCGATCTAGGCACAGAAACTTTTCGAACTAGTCCGGTAGATATCGGACTAGTCCAGTGTGGTGAACACCGTGTAGGACTCAGGACAAGTCCGCACTCGGAGGGACCTGTCTGATTTTAGTCAGAGAGTTTTCGGACTAGTCTGGTGGATATCAGACTTGTCCGATGTAGTGAAAAACTGTAGGGCTAAGGACAAGTCCGAACTTGGAGGACATGTCTGATTTTAGTCAGAGGATTATCAGACTAGTCCGATGCTGTGTAAATGTGGAGTGCTGCAGACAAGTCCGCACTGTGCAAACTTGTCCGTTTTTAGTCAGAGAGATATCGGACTAGTCCGGTGTCTATTAGACTAGTCCGCACATGTTGATTTCTGTGCAGTGAGTGTAATGTCTTTCACTTGAGCTCTTGGGGTGTGTTTCTCCCACACACATCTTACAAAATAAGTATTCTTTTCATGTCTTGAGCTACTTTTCTTTTAGATCCTCATTTTCCTTTCTTTTTGAGGTTTCCTTCTTATCTCTTTAAAACCTACGCTCATCCCAACAATTTTGTTAGGATCTCATTTGTTTGTCATTAATCAACCAAAACCCACATGGGATGCCTAGATGCACTTTCAACTCCTATTGTGCTTCTAATGTACATATACATAGCCTATGTTAGTTACTAATGATCATATTAATTATGAATTCTCATGCTAAGTGGATTAACACATCGGGCACAGGTTTACCCCTAGCAACACTAGGACAACTCCCGTCAAGAGCGTGTGGCATAGCTGAACATGGAGGATTACAAAGGACAGATAGAGCTATCACCATCTACTGCCTACCTCTTCAATCTGTGGGTCTATGAGACTATCAATGCTTCTTATCTATACTACCACCATGCTAGCATATTAAGTAATTACCTTAAGAGTCTAGGCACAAGCCATCCTAAGGCAATGATCTAAATCATCGTTGAACCAATGTTAATTCATAGCATAAGTGATCCATATTAACATAACCATGTCATAGCTAATTATACAGTAGTGGAGGTTTGTAGTGTTTATGATGATATAATGAGAATCGTATAGCATAATCATAAATACTACTCCTACCACATATATGAAATCCACAATCAAACAAGAAATGCTTCATCCAAGTATATGAACAATAGAAGACTAAAGATAACATCTTTATTAAAAGCAAAGTCACAAATACAAATAGGAATATGAGAGCCATACCTTTCCCAATTAGGAATTGGGAAGAGACTCTTTCTATTCCTCTCCTACTTGGACTATGGACTAGAGGCTCTCCTCTCTACAGCCTACACTCCTCTAAACCTACAATGGATGAATACTCAAGTGGTGTGCGTGTGAACTGAGGGTAGGGGGTCCTATTTATAAGTGGAGAAGGGTCGCTTTCCATCACCAAAAGCGCGTGAATTAGTCTTCATCATGATCATAGCACCACAGGTAGTCGACATGTGGAAGTTGACGGAGTTTGGCGCCAGGAAGGGGTCGGCTGAACCTCGTAGTCGGCCTAACAGAAACTTGGATCAATTCCAGTGTGCCTCCTCGGGGTGACTTCCAGGTGGGTCCCATTGACTGATATGAGTGATACATTGTTGGATGGCCTCGGATACTTCTGTTTGTGGGCCATTTGATCAATGTGGTGCCACATGTCGTCACTTGATTGGCTAGGATGGTATTTTATAGGATTTCTCCCCCTCTTTTACCTCATTTCCTGCAATAATTCCCTGCATGCACTATTTCTCGAAGGAGAAGTGGAAATAGGTTAAATTGAAAGGTGATTTGTGCAAGAATGACAATTCCTTCACATAATTGAGTTATATTGACGGGTGAAATTGGTATATAACAGCCGTCAACAGTGTCACATGGATTCATGGACCCATTCCTAAGCGTATCCGAGGGAATCGAATGTTGATTCACGCGAGGATGGATTTTGGGCCCACAAATTGGTAATTAGGAGGAAGCACATGCCAAGGGGTGCCAAGACCAAGTCAACTGAACCCCTAGTTCAACCGACTAATTCCTAGCACCTTCTTTGGTCAATCAACACGTGTTGACTCCCTGTGGCTCCCTGATTGCGGTAACGAATGATTCACTTGCTAATTGTGGCACCAAACCGACCGAACTCATGTATGAATAGTGCCCCTCTCCATCACTTCACATACCACACGTTTGCTTAGAATTCCACTCCAAAGGGTTAGTGCTGCCCAAGTGGCCAACCAAGTAGAAGGAGAGTGAGGAGGATCTAAGAGGAGGAGGCTTGGGCTTGTCAAGTCCCTCTTCCACACTTTTACCTCTACAAAAATTCTACCGGAATCGAGTAAGAAACTTTTGTGAATTCAATACAAGTTTGACTTCTGTTCCATAGTAGTTTGCTTTCATAACTGCTTGTAGGTTTACTATTTTAATTCATTAGAGGCTCTAGTCGTAGCTTTGCCTTCGAAATGGTTAGTGTTGTGAATTAGAACTTAAGCGTGATCCTTAGGTTAGAATTCATAAGTGGATATCACGTATACCCACGGTTTGAAGAGGTAGGCAGGTTGTGATAGCCCTATATGTCCTTAGTAATACTCCATGTTCGGCTACGCCATACGCTCTTAGCGGGAATCATCCTTGTTTTGCCAGGGGTAAAACCATGCCCAAAGCAATCATATATTGTAGGCTACTTTGGCTTAGAATCAAACAATTGAATTCCTCTCAAATCCTTACCTACTAAACAAACTATGTGTCCTTGGGAGAACAAGTTAGGAGATCTCACAAATGTTCCTTGGATTTGATGCCCTTGGGAATACTCTTTAAGCGGAAGTGCTACAATGGTATTTCCATGTGCTTGTGCATTATTCTGTTTTTATTAGAAATACCAACGCCCGTCGTAGGCTGGGTAGTGGCTCTCCTGTTGGAGACTCGATGGATGGTAGCGCCGCTGGCAAAGAAGTATGATCTCTCCAAAATGGAGAGCATAGTGATAGGGGGAGATGGAGATTGGCTGCAAGCTCGCCACCACAGGTGGTAGCGCACTGGAAGTATTCGAAGCAGACATTTGTGCCGAGCAAGAAGGTTGAATCGTGATGAAGCCATCAAAGAAGCAAAGCGGAAGACACAACAGTCCACCTACCTGGCGCGTCAACTGTTGGTGTTCATACTATCGAGTTATAGATTTCACCATGCGTTCGTCTTCGAGGTGGCCTAGCTACACAGACACAAATGATTTATACTAGTTTGGGTAAGTGTCCTACGTGTAGTGTCGATCTTATGCTCTTTGTTGATCAAAAAAGGGGAAATGGTGTTACAGGAGCATGAACGATCGGTGCTTGCTTGTTGAGTCATGTGTGCGTATGTGTGAGTTGTCTGAGTTTGTCCTCAGATTTCTCTCTTGCTCGGGGTCGATCCCCCTCAAAGGTGCCTTTCAGGCCTCTTTTGTAGGTAGCTCGGGCATGCGTTGTTTAATCGTCTATCTACCCCCGACTCTCTTCATAAATGGGGCAAAGGTAACAATATTTCTTATCTCTTTAGCACATCCTCCAGCGTGCGTTGGGGAGAAGTCATCGCTGTGTCCACCCTAGTCTTATCACCTCTTGTCACCTATCAGTGTCGTGTTGCAGTGCCCAGGTGCCACTATGCCATATGAGACAGGGCATGAAAGCTGTCGATAGGGTTCATGACTAGTGCCAGGATAAGCACGAATATGGCGATCCTTTTTGTCACTGAAGACTTTCATAAGGCTAGCGCATTATTGAATGTTGTTACCTATCCTACCCTGAGCTCGAGCTCGGTAAGGTCCACCCCGACCTCGGTGGTTAGGGTCGGGTAGGCTTGTGGCCGACCTCGATGGTTGGGCTCTAGCCCACATTCGTCAACAACCTCGATGGTAGGGGTCTGGGCTGGTAGTTGGATACAGCTGTCCTCCGTTTCTTATTTCTGCCTAAGCTCGGACTCAGGCGGGCTTGTCCAAGCCTCGATGGTCCAAGCTTGGTCATTCATCCACACTCTCTGGTAGTCGGGATATAGAACCCCTGTCAGATGGCGATAGAGATGGTGATTCCGTAGAGAAGGTTGGTAAGGAAAGAAAGGAAAGAGACTCGATAGAAGATGATGACTTGGTGGTTGATGAGTGAAAGTAGGGACAAGTCTCAACAAACATAACATCTCGAGAAATATGAATGCAGCAAGAAGAGGGATCATAACACCAACAACCGTTTTGTTTAAGACTCTAACTAGGAAACACATTGAAGCGACTAAGCGGTTAGTTTAGTGCGTTCATAAGGAGTTAGAAGTACATAACATGTGCATCCAAAAACAAAAAAGGTGACGATAGCTATGGGAATACCATGCAAGACCTCTAGGATACTTGCCTTGAAGACAAGATGAATGTTGAAGATCAATGAGATAAACTATAGTGGGTATATCTACAGCCAAAATGACAAGTACAATTGATGAGATGAGAAGAGTATGCAGTCTCAATAACGTGACAATGTTTATGCTCAACAACTCCATTCTGAGCTTGAGTGCCAAGAAAAGAAAGTTGTGGTAAGGTGTCCTTAGAAGAGAGGAGTTGGTGAAAACTAGTGGAAAGATATCCCCTTGAATCCGAGCAAAAAATGCGAACAACGGAAGAAACCGAGTATGAATCTTTTGATCAAAGGTCGCATATAGATAACAATCGAGATTGATATTTCATAAAATAAATAAAGGTATATTGGAAGTAGTCATCAATAAAGATGACATATTACTTGTGACCACCTTAAAAAACAAAAGGAGTAGGACCCCATACATCAGAGTGAACAAGATCAAATGGATGACTAGTTCTAGAGGTACTAGAGGGATATGGTAGTTGTATTTGCTTGCCAATCTTACAACCACACTACATGAAACCCGATTAATTACGTCAGCCAGGGCCAATGTAATTATGGCAAAAACCGATGTAAGATACTTAATTACGTCGGTTTTCAATACGTCGATTACTGGACGACGTAGCAGTTTGGTCGTAATTAAGCTAACTTACATCGACCGCCGACGTAAGTTAGTAACTTACGTCGACATCTTGCAACCGATGTAAGTTAGTTACTAAAATCGGCCATCCATAGCCGACGTAAGTTACATGGCCTAACTTACGTCGGCTATGGCAAGGCCGACGTAAGTACCATGGGATAACTTACATCGGTATGTCCGTGCCGATGTAAGTTAACCTGGGCTAACTTACGTCGGCCTTGCCACAACATACGTAAGTTATGTTTTTTTTTCTTTTAAAAAATAGAAACTGCCTACCTCGCACGATGGCGAGCTTACAGAACAAATATATAAAACATATCTATATATAGTCACAACAGCAACAAACAGTCATAAATTATTCCAAACGCTGCAACCACAGCAGAAACGGGCTACACACTACACCCTCGACTACCTCCGGAGCCAAAAAGCTCGTCTACGCGCGTCCCTCCGGGTGTCGGTAGCTGTGCCGAAGGAGTTTGCACCGTCGTCGCTGAACCCTGCAAAAGAACATTAGTGTTAGACACGTTACAAATGCATCTCACACTCTTCCTGATGAGATCATGCACATTATCATTGCACAAATAAACATGGCACAATGTTTATTTGTTTGGGATCCTGGCTGAAGTGAATGGTCATGCTTATTTGATGGAGAACATGGAGATGGTGCACTATATCATCCACCACCTTGGCCTCCTCCTTTGATGCACACAAGAGGATTTGATGGCATTGGATATATGGACCCAAACATGAGAGAAGATGAACTTGAGTCGAGGACGACTCCAATTCAAGCAGGGGAGGATGATGAGGTAGGATTCACACACACTAATTAATTTCAGAGGTGAGCTCGTTCTTATATGTTTCCTTATATATTTTTGAGAATAGATTGCTACCTAATGACTTAATTGTGATTAGGATCCATAGAAAAGTTAAAGGAGTAATTCGAGGAAGATTTAGGGGCCTGGAGGACCAGAGGATACGTTCAAAGAGGATGGAAACCGACCCCAACTCAAAATCGTGTCCAACTCGGAGTCCAGGAGCAGTAGACACTAAAACGGACGCCCAGGACGCATACGAACTCCGTTTTAGACGTTGTACATATGCACGGAAAGGGGAGAGGATAAACTTTCCAATGGAGCTGGTCCCATGTCGAAATTATTTCGGAGTCGACTGAAATCCTCGAAACAAAATCGAGTTCAGAATCTGTCAGGTGCTGCGCCACCGTATTGGGCCATTGGGCCTTGTATCAAGTCTAAGTCCATTATTTTCGTATCTTGGGGTTAGGTTACGACCCCAACACCTCCTTGAACTTCCTCCCACCTATATATACTCCATAGTAGCCTCTATGAACATTTGAGTTTTGCTTAGATCAACAATATCGCCGTTTTACGGTTTGTGAAATCTCAACTTCGCGATTTCAGATCGTGTCTTCTACGTTCTTGCTTGTGTTCTCGGTTGCACTTGCAGGGATTAGCCTTCTTGGCAAGGTCAATCGTGTGAAGCACGGTTGATAACCAACAGAGCGGTGGTTTAGTGATTGCAAGGGTTGTTCGTGTTCTACTCGAGAGCCTCGGATCATCAACGTCGAGATCTCCACATCAATCGACTTATCCATTACCTTTCGAAAGATCGGGACTCAACTTTCTTATCTATTGGTATTAGATTTCCAGGTTGTCTGTTAGGTAATTCAGCTATCCATTACATTAGTTTTATTTTTCATACCTAGAGTCCACAAAAAACCCACAAAAAACTTGCAGTTTAGTAGATCTGTTTATTACTTTGTCCAAACCACCATTGAGCCTTTGCAAATTTTGTTTTCAGTTTGGTTTTGTTGAGTTTGTATCCGTTTTTGAGTCATATTTCTGGTTTAGAAAGTGTTTTTGGTATTACTTTGAGTTTTTCATTGTGTCGATTCATCTTTTTGAATCGTGTCATCACGTCTAGATTAGATTCATCTCTGTTCAGTTCGGTATTTTGATCATATCTCACACATACAAACTTGGAATTTGGAGTTCTTGTACTTTATGGAAATCTTACGAATTTCTCTAAAACTTTTGTATTCATTGGTTTTCCAGAAAACGAAGTTAACATGGTCAAAAGTGCATTAGATCTAAATCTGTTCTTGACTTAGAATTTCTGAACAGTTTGTATTTCGGGGGAAATATCTCCTATTGTTCTTGTCCAAAATATTTCTTCCACATATTGAAATTAAAGATGAGGGAGATATCTACAATCTTGCAGTTGTAAGTTTTTCTATTCGGAGCCTAAGTATGTCTATTTGTCCTTAGATGATTGATCAGAAAATCTGTAACAGACCCACGAGATATCTTTGATTGCTTTTCATTGTGTTCTTCTTTTACAGTACATTATGAAAAAAAAGGAAGAAAAAATAAAAAGGCAGGTGCAAAACAAGAAACAAAAGACGCACAAAAAAAAGAGGAAAAAAACAGAAGTGCTTGCATTCTTTGTGTCATCTAGTTTTGTCTCAAGTCTTGCTAGCTTGAACTACTAGGAACACATTTAGGCCAGCAACTTTGACAAGTACTTTGGACACTTATTCAACTTTAATATCTGATTTGATTGTTGCTAATCCCTGCTACATATAAAGTGCCATCCAAGCTACACCTTACTATTGAGCAGAATCGATACACCTTTGCAATCATCCCACGCTTCATTGGTTTCTTCATACCGTCCACCGTTTGCCACCTACAGTGTTGGTAAGAACACTTGTAAGAGCGCGGTAAGACGCTTGAGAGTGTGTGATTCCACTTCCACGTTGCCATTATCCTTTGTAGTTGATAGGCATAACATATGTTTTTCTTGTTTTCTGTTTGCTACTAACAATATCAGGTAAAAGCAAGAATCATGCATTATATGCTGAGATGATTGACATGATGAAGACGGCGATGGAGTTGCTCGCTAAGAATAAAAAATCAACCAAGGTTTCACATGACATTCAAACCATCTTTACAACTCTTTCCACAAAAAGTAATTATATTCTCCCATCTCCTCCTTCTTATGATGGTTTTGGTTACGATGAATATATTGCTTGGGAAACAGAGTTGGATAAAATTTTTGGACAATGTCATATGTGTGAGAGGAGAAAGATTAGAAATTTTGCAAGTGCATTAGTAGATTGTGCATTAACTTGGTGGAACAATTTAAATGATTTAGAAAAACCTCGAACATGGAAGGATATGAAAATTTGTATGCGAGAAACTTTTATGAATGTATCTAATTGCAAAGATGAAATGCATCAATTTGAGGAGAAATTTCTTGTTGTACCTTCTTTTGTGTCTAACATCTTGCAGGACAATATAGAAAATAATGTAGATGATGCAAAAGAGAACGAGGCTTTCGACAACACTTGTGAAATTTTAGATGGATCAACTCATAATGCACTCGAAATCACTGTTGAAAATGGTAAGGCAAAATATTCTACAAATACAGAAGGTGAGAAGTTTTCGGATGTTCTAAATTTTTCCACCAATCATGTTATTTTCGAGGAGCAACTATTAGAATCATTTATTTATACACCATTGTCACATGTTGATTTTCCTGCTGATCGTTGCGCTAAGAAAGTGTTGTGTGCTGATAACTCTATTATACCTATGCAAAAACAAGTTAATGTACTAGATGATTGTGTTTTGGATTCACCTATTTGTGCTGAAATTCATAATTTGATCACTGCTACTGCTGAAAATGATGAGCTGAAATTTTTGTCTTCTCTAAATACTTTGGATTATATTGAATTTGACACTCTTTGTGATCGAAATATTGTACAGAGGAGAACATTTTCCCAATCTGAATTGCATTTATTAAGTAGAAATATTTTTCATGCTATAGGAACTATGAAGATAGTGGTGAATTTATGGTGCATAAAGTTTACATATGTTCAAATGTGCAAGCTCCTTTTGTGCTGCAACAATATGGTGAAATGTATGGATGCACTAACAATAATAATGTATTGTCAAGTTTTTCTAACATTTTTTCTTGCAGCAAGGACAATATATAAAAGAGGAGCATTGTTTGCTGCGGTTGTGCAATATGGACAACGCTCATTCTACCCCCAAAGCAAGCCTCTTTGCTGGACATAAGAGCAAGCCGAGGACGGCTTGTTATAAAGAAGGGGAGAATGATGAGATCATACACATTATTATTGCACAAATAAACATGGCATAATGTTTATTTGTTTGGGATCCTAGCTCAAGTGAATGGTCATGCTTATTTGATGGAGAACATGGAGATGCAGTATATCGTTCAACACCTTGGCCTCCTCCTTTGATGCACACAAGAGGATTTGATGGCGTTGCATATATGGACCCACACATGAGAGAAGATGAACTTGAGTCGAGGAAGACTTTAATTCAAGAAGGGGAGGATGATGAGGATATCACTCCTATGCATATACACAACACCCCATTCAACATACAAGATGCAGTCAATAGGATTCACACACACCAATTAATTTCAGAGGTGAGCTCGTTCTTATATGTTTCCTTATATATTTTTGAGAATAGATTGCTACCTAATGACTTAATTGTGATTAGGATCCACAAATAAGTTAAAGGAGTAATTGGAGGAAGATTTAGGGGCGTGGAGGACCAGAGGATACATTCAAAGCGGATGGAAACCGACCCCAACTCAAAATCGTGTTCAACTCAGAGTCCAAGAGCAGTAGACACTAAAACGGACGCCCAGAACGCATACAAACTCCGTTTTGGACGTTCTATATATGCACAGAAAGGGGAGAGGATAGCCTTTCCAATGGAACTGATCTCATGTCAAAATTCTTTCGGAGTCGACCGGAATCGTTGAAACAAAATCAAGTTCAGAATCTGTATTGGGTCATTGGGCCTTGTATCAAGTCTAAGTCCATTATTTTTGTATCTTAGGGTTAGGTCACTACCCCAACACCCCCTTGGACGTCCTCCCACCTATATATAATCCATAGTAGCCGCCATTAACAATTAGGTTTTGCTTAGATCAATAATATGGCCGTTCTACGGTTTGTGAAACCCCAACTTCGCGATTCCAGATCGTGTCTTCTACGTTCTTGCTTGTGTTCTCGGTTGCACTTGCAAGGATTAGCCTTCTTGGCATGGTCAATCGTGTGAAGCACGGTTGATAACCAACGGAGTGGTGGTGTAGTGATTGCAGGGGCTGTTCGTGTTCTACTCGAGAGCCTCGGATCATCAACATCGAGATCTCCACATCAATCGACTTATCCATTACCTTTCGGAAGATCGGGACTCAACTTTCTTATTACTTCCTCTCCCTCTCTAACTTCCATCCTATAACTCTCTTCCCCCCTCTCTCTTTCTCTCACTCTCTTCCTCTCCCTCTCCCTCTCTCCCTTTATCACTTTCTCTCACACTCTCTCCCTCTCCCCCTCTTTCTCTCATTCTCTCACTCTCTTCATCTCCCTCACTTTCTGACTCTCTTCGTCTCCCTCTCTTTATGTCACACTTTCCCTCTTCCTCTCCCTCTATTTCTCTCATTCTCTCTCTCTTCCTGTCCCTCTATAGCATCCTCTCTCTCACTTTATACTCTCTCTCGCACTCCATCTCTCCCTATTTATGTCTCTCCTACTCCACCTCTATCTCACATCTCTCTCAACCTATGTCTATCTCTCTTACTCCACCCCTATCTCACTCTCTCTCACACCCTATGTTCTAACTCCTTTCCCTTTGTGAAATACTGAAATGAATACGACAATATTGAAGAAAGAGTTTATTACCTGCGCCGGGGGCAATTGTGTTGGGACGTTTGTGTCGAGGTCACTTCGGGAGCGGAAACGGAGGAATCTCGATCTGCTAACAAGTCTGTCAAGCAAGGGCCAACCATTGCAAAATTTTAGAAGATATATGTAACTGAAATGCTATGAAATTAAACTACGATAGTTTAAATTACTTACCACCACTATTGCTTGCATCTGGGCCATGTACATGGTCGTGACCACCTGGAAGCCCTCGAGCTCTCCTGCTCCACCCTCGACCTCTCCAGCTCCGTTTGGGTCTACGTCAACGTCTCCTGCACAACAATGAGCTCCAACTAGGTCTGCGAGAGATGACTTGATGGCCCAACAGACGAGGGGTGCATCGATGAAGCACCACTCGAAGGTCGCATCGACCTCGAGTCGACAACTCCATCAAAAATGGCAACTCTGCAAAAGAATGAAAAATACTAAGTAAAAAGAAGGTAGATTGAAAAAGAAATGAAAGAAATGACCAACTCACCGTCCATGGGCCTTCCTGCTTCTGCTCGCGTACTCGGCTTGGGGGTCGATGGCGCGTTTTCCCAATCATAATCTTTGTTGTGTATCTTCGCGACCTCCTGCGCGTACTTTTCCTAGAAAACAAAAAAATCTTGTAAGAATGTCAATAATAGTATTAGTTATAATGAAATTGATAAATATTGAAAACTTGCTAGTCGATCGACCGCGACCTGACTGCACTGCCAAGGCTGGGAAGGGTCACTTCCCTTGTGACCTCTCTTCCAAACCTGGGTCCGGGTCGGCTCCTGACTTGTCTCTCGCTCCTGTATAGCCGTGTTAGTGATGCAAATATATTATGAACATATAAATAAACTTAAAATGTATGTACCGTGTGTTTAGCCAAATGCAGGTAGCCATCGTTGCCGTAGTTGTGCTTGCCCTCGGACCCCCGGCGGCCCTGTCTTGCCTTTATAGACTTAGCGATGAAAGCATTGCTAGCCCAGTGCCGACAGAGAGCTCCGTACTACTGGGGTCGACCCTGTAACTAGGAATTACTAACTTGCAAATATTTCGTATTTTGTCAATGCAGTTAACATGCGTAGGTATTGTAAATATTTTACAATAACAACTTTGAATGTAGGCCTAGAGGGGGGGTGAATAGGCCTTTTTGAAAATTGTCGGATCCTGCAACACTCAACAACCAGTTCAATACGAGAAATATCGGACTAGTCCGGTAAAGTGCGGACTAGTCCGGTGTTCATGGACTAAGTTGATTAAACTTGATTGATTGGTTTGATTCTTTTATGTGTATAGCGGAAATATAGAATCAAACAACAGTTTAACAGTTATATGCTGGATTATATCACAATTAATTCTTATGTTCAACAATTTAACATAAGATGAACAATGTGTATGAAACCCTAGATTGAGTTGATTAATTAGAATGATGAACACTAAAACAAGACACAATGATTTATCCCGTGGTTTGGCTACCACGAAGGCAACCTACGTCCACGTTGAGGAGTCCACAAAAGGACCGGGTCTTCTCCAACCCTACCCTCGTTGGATCGCCACGAAGGCCAATCCTCTTCCACTAATCACAAAGGGGTGAATAACCAAATTCAAGGGGCGTTCTCACACGTTGAGAGCTCCCTTAGATTACAAAACACAATGCCACCGAAAACACACTCAAAAGTTACAATTGAAACGCAGGAGTGTGTTAGAGAATCAAACCAAGAGCTCAATGTGGTGTTGCAAGTGTCTCTCCAATGATATAGAGTGAATCCTCAAGGGATTGATCGATGTTGCACTTAATTTCGTGGAGAGATGTCGTTTTTGAGGCTCTTGGGAGGTGTGACGGCGCTAGGGTTCGAGAGTGATTGAAATTGGGCCGTGCACCTCTATTTATATGGGGTTTCTAAAAGTACCGTTAGGGTTCAGAAAGTTCGGACTAGTCTGTGGTGGTCACCGGACTAGTCCGGTGTGCTGTGTGTAGCAAACCCTAAGTGTCCCGAAATATCGGACTAGTCCGGCTGAAAACGGACTTGTCCGATTTCGCTACTGGAAATCTTTGGACTAGTCCGATGTCCATCGGACTTGTCCGGACATGTGAAACCCTAAGTGTGTTGGATGACAAGTCCGCACTTGGAGGACTTGTCCGATATAGATCAGTGGGTTTTTCGGACTAGTCTGTGTGAATATCGGACTTGTTCGAAGTGGATCAGAAAGAATATCGGACTAGTCCGGTTGATAACGGACTTGTCCGATTTTATGTGACTTGTGTAGTGTTTTGAGGACTAGTCCGCACTGGGGAGGACTAGTCGGATTCTAGTCAGAAAGATATCGGACTAGTCCGACAGATATCGGACTAGTCCGACAGATATCGGACTTGTCCGATCTGGTGGAGAAAGGTTATCGGACTAGTCCGGTTGTGATTGGACTAGTCCGGTCCTATGTAACTTTGTGCAATGTGTGTGTTTAATTTTGATTGAGCTCTTGGGTTGTGTTTCCTTAACACACTCCATACACAATAATCTACTACTCTTTTTCCTTGAGCTCATTTCCACTTTGCTCCTCATCATCCCTTCTTTTTGGTATTTTGCTCATTTTTCTATTATAGGCCTGCATTCATCTCAACAAAGAGGTTAGGATCCCAATTGCTTGTCATAAATCATCCAAAACCCACAAGGGAGTCCTAGATGCACTTTCAATCTCCCCCTTTTTGGTGATTGATTACAACCAATTGAGATTTCACAAAATATGACAAAAATTGAGATTTTCATAAAGTATGCACATATGAATCACAAATACATCAAGCAGTGAAAGAATTATCCATATGTGCATTCTTTATGGTGGGATGCATAACTAAGTACATTAAGACATTGAGAGTGACATAATTTACATTAATCAACCAACACCAAGCACATATGTCATTCCAGGAGCAAAATTACAGATTTTAACAAATACTTCTCAAATTAAGTAAGCATTGCATCACAGAACCAAAGTTAACTTAGAAACAACGTTAAATCATTACAATCACAAAGATAGATAAAAAGAGCTCTCTCCTCGCATCCTACCACAGCTAAACCTAAGACTCCCTCTCAATCTCTCCCCCTTTGGCATCAAGACACCAAAAAGAAGGACAGGAGGGTCCTAAGGTCTTCACTCTTCACTGTCGGTCCTCTCATCATCGTCTTCGTCATCTTCATCTTCATCTTGATGAGGAGGAGAAGGAGGAGGGCCGGAGCCGCTCGAGCCCCCAATGCCAAAGTAGGCAAGCTCGGAGGGGGTCAAGGTCCCGAGCTTAGTGTAGTCTGGGTCAGAGTCCTCAGAAATTACTGGAGATCCAATGGGGTCGATCTCCAGCTTCTGGCAAATTTGCTTCACGTTGGCCTTTATGTATTTCATGTCCTCCTTTCTCTTCTGGTTGAGTTTATGGGCCCTCACTGCGGCCTTCTTGCAGGAGGAGAATATGGCAGCCAGATACTTGAGGATCCCACTAGCTGATCCTCTCTGAGGGGCTTCCCTAGAAGTAGGGACAACTTTAGCACCTTCTCTTGATCTTGACGATGCCTCAGGACTGGAGGCCGGCGAGGGAGCAGCCTGCACATTCGGCTTTTGAGGCATTTGAGGCCTCAAGGGGAGATGCTCCACATCTTTCACAAACTCAATGTCGGTGACTTTTTCAATCACAAACATTAGGTAAGGAGCATATCCGCAAGATCTATTGGGAGTGCAGGATATGTTCACCATATCATTCCAAATGTATTCCGCCACATCAAATGGGCGGTCCTTGCTTATGACTCTCATCAGAGTCCGGAGGTATCCTTGCACACTCCCAGCATCTCCATCCTTGGGAGCAATTGTCTTTCTTAACACTCTGTTCAACACCACAAAGAATGGCTTCATGTTTTTGGTGGAAGGAGGGTTGAACTTCGAGTTCGGCTCATATAAGAACTTCATCCTATCCTTGTCAATGACACCAATGTTGTGTATTACCAAGCAATCAGATCTTGTGGTGTCAAGATGAAGCAGGTTAGCGAAATCTTCTTGTGTAATGCTGTACTTGGATCCATGGGTCATCCAAGTGACACTCTCTTCATCCTCACTAGAGAAGTGACAGGTCGCAAAGAACTACGCAATCACTTCATCATTCCAGTTATTTCTGAAAGCAAACAGATCTCTCAGTCCATGCTTCTCAATGGCTCTCACTACATCAGTGAACGGTGAGCAGCCCTTCTTCTCAAAATGTGCCCAGTCAATCCACTGACTGCGCACCACGGGGGTCTTCATCGGTAGATACACCGATCTGTAGAAATCAGCATGGAAGTTGCACCAGAATCTTCCATCAGCTGCCTGCTTCGGTCGGCCATACCAGTCGATGCTTCTGAATTTGGCCGCCGAGTCACTGCCCTTCCCGTTGAACTTTTCTTCAGTGGGGTCCCGGACCCCTTCCCTGGGAGGATGCAGCTTCAATGTTCCAACTGGACCCGTCGCTATTCCCTTGCCCTTGCCTTTGGCTAGGCGGGCATTTGCCGAGCTAGGGCCACCACTGGCGGTAGCCCTAGAAGCTGGCACCTTGGAGGCCGGCTTCTTTGCTAGCACTTTCCTCCAAACTTGTGGAGGAGATGGAGCTGGCTCGGTAGGTCGCTCATGGCGCTTCTTGCCAAGACCCGTCGAGGTCCGAGGTGCCACCTCGTGGTCCATCTCGGCCTCAAAATCGGAAACCACATGGTTTGAGCTCGACATGATCTGAGAAAGATTTGCAAGAATGATGATGAGTGATACAAGGCATAGGTATGAAAAGATAGCAAGGAATTGCATTTGAGGAATTACGGAATTAGGTTTTAGGTTCAGAAACATCAGACTTGTCCGGTGCACAGGCACGGACTAGTCCAGGGGACCGGACTTGTCCGTGCATGGACCGGACTAGTCTGGTGTTCATCCTCAAAAACCTAACGGTTTGGACAAAAACTGATTCCTAATGCACTATAAGTCTAGCATACACGTAGTACATCCAGGAAGCATGTATATAGTGAAAGATGCTAGGCTATTCGATCAACAATGGAGAAAAACAAGATTTCTAGGGTTTGGGAGAAAATTACCGAAGAAATCAATTGAAGCTTGAAGATTAGGGAGTTGGAGCCCGGACAAGTCCGCTAGCTTCAATCCGCACGAGGTCAAGCTTGATTTCTGCCAAAATGCGAACCTTTTTGATGGAGGGAGCAAGGAATCGCCTTGGGAGCTCGAGCGCAAGAGAGAGAGTGCGTGAGCAAGAGTGGGGATGAGAGGAATTAGGGTTTGGGGGCGGCTAGGGTTATGGACACGAAAAATCGGACAAGTCCGGAGATAACCGGACTAGTCCGAACTCATCCAGAGAGCTATATCGGACTATTCCGTGGTCTATCGGACTAGACCGGCCTAACCGGCACTCAGCAGACTAGTCTGCATGGGCGGACTAGTCCGGGTAACCACAGACTAGTCTGTGGTCACCAGGAGAAATTTGCATAGCCCATTCATATATATTTGAAGGTTCATAAATAGAGAATAGAGGGGCAAATCAAATCAATTAATCTTGATGAATTTGACCAGTAAGCATACAACAATCAAACAATGATCATAATTCATCAAGATCTAGTAATTGACATAGTTTTTCGAGAAAAATTGAGAGAGATGATTTTCACAATTCAATCAACATTTTTGAAGAATGCATACAGGTATGCAACTTTTCAAGCCACACTCCGAGCATCAAGGATATTTAGTTCATTTCGGAGTTCGCAAAAACGCTTTTCATCAAGTGGCTTGGTGAATATGTTGGCCAATTGCTTTTGGGTGTTGACATGTGAGATGGTTATATCTCCTTTCATAGAATGGTCTCTCAAAAAATGATGTCTTATGTCTATGTGTTTAGTTCTAGAGTGCTCAACTGGACTGTGGGCAATTTTAATGGCACTCTCATTGTCACAAAGGAGAGGAATACGGTTCATATTGTAACCGTAATCCCTTAGAGTTTGTCGCATCCAAAGGAGTTGTGCACAACAACTCCCGGCTGCAACATACTCTGCTTCGGCTGTGGATAGGGCAATGGAATTTTGTTTCTTGGAGGACCAAGAAACTAAGAATCTCCCTAGGAATTGGCATGTGCCGGAGGTGCTTTTCTATCTACTTTGCACCCGACTTAATCTGCATCGGAGTAACCAATGAGATTGAATTTTGAGCCTTTTGGGTACCAAAGACCAAGGTTGGGTGTATGAACTAAATATCTCAAGATCCTTTTTACGGCTGTCAAGTGACATTCCTTAGGGTTGGCTTGAAATCTCACACACAAACATACACTCAACATAATATCTGGCCTAGATGCACATAAATAGAGTAGAGATCCAATCATGGAGCGATATACCTTTTGGTCGACGTTAGGTCCATCTTCATTGAGATCCAAGTGGCCATTTGTTGCCATGGGGGTCTTTATGGGCTTTGCCTTGTCCATGCCAAACTTCTTAAGTATGTCCTGCGTGTACTTGGTTTGGCTTATGAACGTTCCTTCCTTTTGTTGCCGCACTTGGAATCCCAAGAAGTATTTTAACTCTCCCATCATTGACATTTCAAACCTGTCTGTCATGATTTTGCTAAATTCCTCACAAAAAGATTGATTAGTTGACCCAAAGATTATATCATCAACATAAGTTTGACAAATAAAGAGATCATTGCCTAAATTCTTTGTAAATAATGTATAATCTACTTTGCCAATTTGAAAACCATTCTCAATTAAGAAATCTCTATGACACTCATACCAAGCTCTAGGAGCTTGTTTGAGGCAGTAGAGAGCCTTACGCAATTTGAATACGTGGTCAGGGAACTCTTCGTCTTCAAACCCGGGTGGTTGCTCCACATGCACCTCTTCCTTGATCGGTCCGTTGAGGAAGGCGCTTTTCACATCCATTTGATACAGCTTGAAATCGTGGTGAGTAGCATATGCAAGTAATATTCTAATAGATTCAAGCCTAGCTACTGGAGAAAAAGTCTCATCGAAATCCAAACCTTCGACTTGTGAGTACCCTTTGGCCACAAGTCGTGCCTTGTTCCTTGTCACCACTCCGTATTCGTCTTGTTTGTTGCGGAAGACCCACTTGGTGCCGACGATGTTTGCATTGGGTCTTGCCACAAGTTCCCACACCTCGTTTCGCTTGAAGTTGTTCAATTCTTCTTGCATTGCCACCACCCAGTCCGGATCCTTCAATGCATCGTCAATCCTGTGTGGTTCCAAAAAGGATACAAACGAATAATGCTCACAAAAGTTAGCTATGCGAGATCTAGTGGTTACTCCCTTTTGGATGTCACCGATGATGTTTTCGATTGGGTGATCCCTTTGGACGCATTGGTGTACTCTTGGGTGTGGCATTTGAGGAGTCGTGTCTTCATGATTGTCTGCTTCTCCCCCTAAGTGGTTGCCTTCATTGACTTGTTGATCATCTTCGTACTCTTGTGGTTGATCTTGTGTTGAAGCTCCCCCTTGATTGATGGTCTCCTCTTGTGGTTCATTTTCCTCATGTACGTGTGAAGGTGGCTCTTGTGGTCGAACTTCGCCTAGAGCCATTCTTTTCAATGGTTGACAAGGAGCTTCTTCTTTACCTAATTCACATGGATCAACTTGCTCCTTTTGGGAGCCGTTAGTCTCACCAAACACTACGTCACGTGCTACTTCAACAAGTCCGGAGGCCTTGTTGAAAACACGATAGGCGTAAGTGTTCGAATCATAACCAAGCAAGAAACCTTCATCAGACTTCGAAGCGAACTTTGAAGTCCTAGGTTTCTTTTTCAGGATATAACATGGAGAACCGAAAACTCGAAAATATGAAATGTTTGGTTTGTTACCGGTAAGTAGCTCATAGGGAGTCTTCTTGAGTAGTCAATGAAGATAAAGTCGATTTGCGGCGTGGCAAGCAGTGTGAATTGCTTCCGCCCAAAATCGATCTGAAGTCTTGTACTCATCTAGCATTGTTCTTGCCATCTCTATGAGTGTTCGGTTCTTTCTCTCGGCAACTCTGTTTTGTTGTGGCGAGTATGGCGCTGAAAATTCGTGCTTGATGCCCTCTTCATCAAGGTACTCCTCCACTTGTGTGTTCTTGAACTCCGTGCCATTGTCGCTTCGAATACTCTTGATTGCCAATGAAAATTCGTTTTGAGCTCGCTTGAAGAACTTCTTGAGTGTTCCTTGTGTTTCTTACTTATCATGCAAAAAGAAAACCCAAGTGAAGCGAGAAAAATCATCAATGATAACTAAACCATATTTGTTACCGCTGATGCTTATGTAAGCAATTGGACCAAACAAGTCCATGTGAAGTAGTTCGAGCGGTCTTGTTGTAGTCATGACATTCTTTGCGGGATGCTATGCTCCAACTTGCTTCCCAGCTTGGCACGCGCTACAAGGCCTGTCTTTCTCAAAAACAACATCCTTCAAACCGCGGATGTGATCGCCCTTGAGGAGTTTTTGAAGATTCCTCATACCAACATGCGCTAGCCGTCTATGCCACAGCCAACCCATGTTGGTTTTTGCAATCAAGCATGTGTCGAGTTTGGCTTTATCCTTGTTGAAGTCAACAAGGTAAAGCTTTCCCTTCAACATACCCTTGAATGCAATGGAACCATCACTCCTCCTAGAGACGGTCACACCCTCGTTAGTGAACAAGCAATTATAACCTTTGTCGCATAGTTGAGATATGGACAGCAGGTTATAATCTAAAGATTCAACATGTAAAACATGAGAAAGTGAGTGTTCAGAGGATATTGCAATTTTACCGGTACCGAGCACCCTTCCTTGACTATTATCTCTGAAGTAGATGCCCTCGTTTGGATCCTCATTCTCTTCATATTCCACGAACATCCTCCTTTCTCCAGTCATATGGTTGGTGCATCCACTGTCTAGCACCCCTTTGGATCCACCGGAGGAATAGGCCTACAAAAACAAATTATGCTTTGGTTTTAGGTACCCAAGCTTGCTTGGGTCCTTGGAGGTTAGTTACAATACATTTGGGCACCCACACATGGGATTTTGTGTTCCCATGGCGTGGCCCAACATAATGAGCACAGACATTGCCAAGATTATTTCTCATTAACACATAGGATTAGTCTGGGAGGCCGGACTTTGGACCAAGTATGCACTACGTGCATAGTTGATCTTCTCCTTGTCAAATAAGCCACATTGGATAGGATTTTTATCCTTTGTGGAGGTTGACTTCCCTTTCAACCTGGTGTCAGTTTTATTACATGTGCACATATGAGCAAACTCAGTTTTAGTGGGTTGAGAAGGTGAATTTGAAGAGGAGGAAGGTTCACTCAGCTTGAGTGACTCAACTTGCACTTCAAGGATCTTGTTAACCTTGATCAGGTCAGCAAGTTGGTCCTTGATTGCAACATTTGAGTCAGTTAACTCCAAGCAAGTTTTCTTGCTTGAAGCTAACTCAAGCTCTAGTGAATTGCTTTTCTCCTTTTCAAACTCTAGAAGTTTGTCAAGTTCGACATACTCCTCCTTTTGGGAGATAATCATGTCCTCTTGAAGATGAATTAACCTCTCCTTCTCAACAAGTTGATCAAGTAAAAATTTCATTTTTGTTGCAGTTTTCCTATCTAGTCCATTTAGCATATCCTCATCATCACTATCTATTTCATCATCACTAGAGTAGGAATGCACAGAAGGGGTTTTGATGATTACCTTGCGTTTACCTTCCTTTGCCATAAGGCAAGTGCCATTTCCCTTCCTTGCACCGAGTGTAGGGAAGAGTGTAGATTTCTTGGAAGTGCTCTTGATGGCTATGCTAGCCATCTCTTCTTCATCGGATGATGAGGACTCATCGTTTGAGTCCCACTCCTTCCCAATGTGCGCTTGTTCGGCTTGTTTCTTCTTCTTGAAGAATTTCTTAGGTTGAGCCTTGGATTCTTTGGTCTCCTTCTTGTTCTCCTCATATGGGCAATCAACTATAAAGTGGTTATACTCACCACAATTATAGCACGCCCGTCTCAACTTTGGCTTTGTTCTTTCCTTGTACTTGCCTTCACTTGATTTTGTCCCTTGTCTTTTCTTCATTATTCTATTGAACTTTTTCATGAATAATATCATGTCCTCTTCATATAGCTCACTGCTCTCTTCGTCACTGTCTTCCTCTAGTTGTGCTTCTCTTGCTTCTTTGGATAGAGGCTTGAGGGTGGACTTTAAAGCAACCCCTTTCTTCTTAGCTGAGGTGAGGTCGGCAATTTCCTTGACGTGCTTTGCTTGTTTTTCCATCATCTCAAAGTTGATAATTTTTCCAAGCAATTCATCCGGAGTCATCTTTTTGTATCCGGGGCTTTCTCTGATCATGGAACATAGTGTGACATTGCGATGCATAAAAGCTCTAAGGATGAGCTTTACAACCTCGTGGTCATTCCACTTCTTGCTCCCATATGATCGAACTTTGTTAACGAGTGTCTTCAATTGATTTTACATATCTTGGGGTGACTCGTCTTCCTCAATTGCGAATCTTCCTAGTTCGCCTTCGATCATCTCAATCTTTGCTTCACGCACATGTCGGTCACCTTCATGTGCAGTTTGCAGAGTATCCCATGTCTCCTTAGAAATTTCGAGTCCATCTACCTTGGTGAACTCGTCCCGACTGAGTGAGGAGGTGATTACAGCTGCGGCTTGAGCGTTTCTATGAATGGCCTGCTCTTGGCTTGGGGTGAGCTCTTCGTCGTCATCCGGAATATCTATCCCTGTGCATACAACATGCCATAGACTTGGATTTAGGGAAATCAAATGCATCTTCATATTCTGCCTCCACATTGAGTAATCACTTCCATCGAAGTGTGGGGCTTTTCCAAGTGGGATAGATAAGTAATGGTTGTTATTGGAATTTAGACGATCATAGCTAAAAGGATATCGGGAGTAGTCGGTGTGACTACTCCCCTTCTTCTTCTCTTCAACTTTCGCTTTCCCTTTGGAAAGTGCCTTCTTTCTGAGAAGTGCCTTTAGCTCCAGCGTCTCCTCATCATCGTCCTCGAAGTCTTGAATGGCTTCGAGGTACTTCTCCACTTTTTGGGTCTTGTCGTTGTTAACCTCCTCTTGGTTGTTGATTTTGTGGACGTCCTTCATGTCCGACATGATCTCTTCGAGTGATTAGACTCTTTCTTGAAGAACCTGCTCTGATACCAATTGAATGTAGGCCTAGAGGCAGGGTGAATAGGCCTTTCTGAAAATTGTTGGATCCTGCAACACTCAACAACCAGTTCAATACCAGAAATATCGGACTAGTCCGGTAAAGTGCAGACTAGTCCGGTGTTCACGGACTAAGTTGATTAAACTTGATTGTTTGGTTTGATTCTTTTATGCGTACAGCGGAAATATAGAATCAAACAACAGTTTAACAGTTATATGCTGGATTATATCACAATTAAGTCTTATGTTCAACAATTTAACATAAGAGGAACAATGTGTATGAAACCCTAGATTGAGTTGATTAATTAGAATGATGAACACTAAAACAAGACACAACGATTTATCCCGTGGTTCGGCTACCACGAAGGCAACCTACGTCCACGTTGAGGAGTCCACAAAAGGACCGGGTCTTCTCCAACCCTACCCTCGTTGGATCACCACGAAGGCCAATCCTCTTCCACTAATCACAAAGGGGTGAATAACCAAATTCAAGGGGCGTTCTCACACGTTGAGAGCTCCCTTAGATTACAAAACACAATGCCACTGAAAACACACTCAAAAGTTACAATTGAAACACAGGAGTGTGTTAGAGAATCAAACCAAGAGCTCAATGTGGTGTTGCAAGTGTCTCTCCAATGATCTAGAGTGAATCCTCAAGGGATTGATCGATGTTGCACTTAATTTCGTGGAGAGATGTCGTTTTTGAGGCTCTTGGGAGGTGTGACGGCGCTAGGGTTCGAGAGTGATTGAAATTGGGCTGTGCACCTCTATTTATATGGGGTTTCTAAAAGTTACCGTTAGGGTTCAGAAAGTTCGGACTAGTCCGTGGTGGTCACCGGACTAGTCCGGTGTGCTGTGTGTAGCAAACCCTAAGTGTCCCGAAATATCGGACTAGTCCAGCTGAAAACGGACTTGTTCGATTTCGCTACTGGAAATCTTCGAACTAGTCCGATGTCCATCGGACTTGTCCGGACATGTGAAACCCTAAGTGTGTTGGATGACAAGTCCGCACTTGGGGGACTTGTCCGATATAGATCAGTGGGTTTTTTGGACTAGTCCGTGTGAATATCGGACTTGTCCGAAGTGGATCAGAAAGAATATCGGACTAGTCTTGTTGATAACGGACTTGTCCGATTTTGTGTGACTTGTGTAGTGTTTTGAGGACTAGTCCGCAGTGGGGAGGACTAGTCCGATTCTAGTCAGAAAGATATCGGACTAGTCCGACATATATCGGACTTGTCTGATCTGGTGCAGAAAGGTTATCGGACTAGTCCGGTTGTGATCGGACTAGTCCGGTCCTGTGTAACTTTGTGCAATGTGTGTGTTTAATTTTGATTGAGCTCTTGGGGTGTTTTTCCTTAACACACTCCATACACAATAATCTACTACTCTTTTTCCTTGAGCTCATTTCCACTTTGCTCCTCATCATCCCTTCTTTTTGGTATTTTTCTCTTTTTTCTATTATAGGCCTGCATTCATCTCACCAAAGAGGTTAGGATCCCAATTGCTTGTCATAAATCATCCAAAACCCACAAGGGAGTCCTAGATGCACTTTCAAACTTACCTCTGCGTACCGCTCCTATGTCAAGTATGTGTTGGAGTCCTTCATAAATGGACCCCTTCCTCTTGCTACCGCCGGGGGTGCAACTTGTGGTACTTGTTCACGGCTTGGATCCGAGCGTTCGAGAACACCGCTATCGTGAGCTTCCAAGCGTTGTAGTGGAACACGGTTCTTGCATGCTCCTCCAGGCCCGGTTCCTCTACCTGGTACCTCAGCTATAAGCTTTAAGTGATATGTATTAACAATTTAAATGAGTTAAAAAATTAAACAGTTAAACTTACCATAAAATTGTTCTACACGGCTCCCTAAAGGGTGTCATGGACCTTGTGAGAGACATGAGTGTAGTCATCCCACGATAGGGCAGGAAAACCGTCGATGACACCAGGGTAGTGCAACTTAACTAAAGCCCCAGGATACCGTTAACCTTCCTGTGGTGTTTCTGGCCCGTGAACAAAAAGTCATATCAAAATCTTCAAAATATATTAACTCATTACATACCGGAGGACAACATCTAATATTCAATACTATACGTTTTTTTACCTGTCTTCGATTGGATGGATAGTGATCAGCTGAGAAGGAACCATAGGAGGAGCCGCAAAGTGGGTCCTCCTCGTCTGTCGTCTATGCGGTGCCACCTCGTCTTGTGACCCGGAAGGCCGGTTACCATCGAAGCCTGAATGCTCCATGGTTGGCGGCTCCGAAGGGAGGCTAGCCGACTCCTGTGGCGGCCCCCTAGTCTGTGACTCCGACTCAGATGACTCTGAGTTAGACTGCAAAAAAATAATGATAAGAAATAATTATTTATAAGTGTAATTTAAAATAATGTGATTGTCAACTAAAATTTACCTTCGTGCGCTATAAGCACACCTCACCCGACTGGACGTGAGCCGCAAACTCTATAAGGTGCGCCAGCACCTGGGAGCGTCTGCTTGCACCTGGCGAGGTACATGAGAAAGGGTCTCGTGTCAGCGCAAACCCGCTCACTGCCTTCCCCTCCCCGTTCCTCCTCGATGACATCCTGTTGTAAGTAATAATTGATTAATATGCTAAGATAATATACAAAAGTCATCACATCCTATTGTAAGGAATAATTGATTAATATGATAACATAATATAAGGAATAATTTCTTAATATAATAAGATAACATGTTTAGTGAAGAAAAAATTACTTCATAAATTTCAAAATTCATCAACGTCATGGTCATGCACCCTACTCCTTAAACCAGCCCATCAATCTTCTTCTTCTGTGACCGTCTCGATTACATTTCATTTCCGTTTCCGCATAGCAGCAGGCTTGACTAAGCCATTGATATCTTCAATTTCTGTTTCCATTTCCGTGCTTGTCTTGATATCTTTAGCGTATCCAACTAAGTCATCGAGTCCTACACCAGGCTCGACTAAGAATGAGTATGGCAACTCTTCCTTTGGTAGACCTGATCAACCTCCTGTTCGTCATGGTAATCATCATCTCCTAGAGCGTATAACCGCTCACGAGGATTCACCTTATGTACCACCCACCAAGCTTTGAGTTTATTTCATGGATAAGGTATATGGTACACTTGCTCCACTTGGTGTGCAAGAACAATTGAATCAAATCCTTTCAACCGTTTCCTGTGTTTACTTCAAACATGCCAAATTGGTTTAGTCAAATTCCACGATGACATAAAACCAATCACACTCAAAGAATACTGCTCGAATATCCTTGTTTCCAACAAAAACAAATTCAAGGATTTTTTAATAATCCCATAGTAATTAGTTTCACATCCTTGAGAATCGATTGCCCACGTCACAACTCCGATATTACATGTAGCCATGAGAGGACGAAGAGATCCAAATTTAGTTGTACAGAATCGAAAGCCATTGACATCATATTGACCATAACTTCTAACTTTAACAACTCCATAGGATAGTTGTCGCAAGTCTTCATGGACGTTGGCATCTTTATTGCACTGTCGAAGATATGAAGTTATTAGAAAACTTTGTAAATATTCGTAAGTTATTAGAAAATGTTATTAATACTGACAAGTTAACGAGAAAATGTTACATGATCTAGAAACCAGGAAAAAAATAGGTCTGTTTATATCTTCTCGTCGCATCCTTTCTATTTGTTTGCTCGTAGGTTGTCGTCTATGTCTCCAATTTTGCTCGTCGAACTCACTATATGAAAAGAGAACCTTATAGAATAGATGTGTTGCAAAATATGTAGATTAGCATAAATTTTGGACAAACATTTACTCGAAACATTTCTCCATCTCATCTACATTAGAGTACATGTAGAGGAAAGAAGCACTCCTTTCTTCTTTGTTAACTTTGTAGGAAGTATAACTACCAAAAATAGTGCCTCTTTGAATGTGGCCTAGAGGGGGGTGACTAGGATTTTAACTTTTCCTGCACACTTAATCAAATAATTAAATTCCTAGTGGACCAGACTTGTCTGGTGCGAATGCGGACTAGTCCGGTGTGCATGAATAATGTGAATTGATTAAGTGCTATTGCAGAATTTGTATGTGTTGTAGCAGTGAATTTAAGCACCTATTCAAACAATCTTGATTAAACGATCAATATTGCAAACGTGCACATGAAACACAAATTACTTGATATATTAAATCTAATGCCCTAGATAATCAAACTTTCAAAAGTAAAAGAGTAAAGCACACGAGACACGGATTTTTACCAAGGTTCGATTTCACGAAAGAGATCTACTCGTTGAGGAAGCCCACACCGAGCCGGGTCTCCTCAAACCCTATCCCTCGTCAAGTCACTACACAAGGCCGACTTGATTCCACTAGCACGGGTAACCACCGAGTTGATGGGGCAACCTCACACGTTGAGGGCTCCCACAAAAGATTACAGCAGAAAAATATGATCTAATACACTCAAAAAGATTACAAGTTTATTCAAGAGTGTAAAGAGATAAAACCCCAAGAGCTCAATGATGCGTATACAACAATCTCCCAATCCCAATATTAATACTTAAATGATTTCACTTTTGAGGATCTTAGATGTGTGGGGTGATGAGTAGGTTTAGGCCCGATCTTCCGAAAGGTAAGTTGATTGGGGTGGACAACTCGACGTTGATGATCCGCGTCACTCGAGCAGTTCAAATACCCCTACAATCACTACACCACTGCTCTGTTGGTTATCAACCGTGTGACACACTCTTGACCTCGCCAAGAAGGCTAATCCACGCAAGTGAACCGAGAACACAAGCAAGAACGTAGAAGACACGATCTGAAATTGAGAAGTTGGGGTCTCACAAACCATAGAATGGCAAAATTGTTATTCTAAGCAAAACCCACCGAATATGACCGGCGGTTGTAGTAAAAGGCTAGGGTTTGGCCAAAACACGATTAGACGCGTCCCAAATGGACTCTTACAGGATACAAGGCCCAAAGGCCTGATTCAGTGGTGGAACACCGGACAGAAATCTGGACTCGAATTTTTTTGACGATTCCTAAAGACTCCGGAAGAATGTTGAGGTGTAACCAGAACCATTGGAAAGTTTATCTTCTCCTCTTTCGTGCATATGTAGAAAGTCAAAAACGGAGTCTGTATGCCTCCTGGGCGTCCGTTTTAAGGTGGACTGCTCCTGGACTCCAAGTTGAACTCGAGTCCGAGTTGTAAACTGCTTCCACCAACTTGTGGACGTCCCAGCTGGTTCTCCAAGCTCCCAAGGCATCTTTCCTTCACTTGTTGATCTTCTCCATTATTCCTAATAACAATGAAATCATCACATAGCAATCTATTCGCAAACTCACAAGCAAAAGAAGTTAGGAGCAAATTCACCTGCTGATTTATTAACCGTGCTCGTGCTCTTGTGATTGGTCCTTGCATTTCAATGTGTGTCTCCGCTGTCGTGATGTCCTCATCATCCTCCCCTTCTTGAATTGGAGTCATCCTTGACTCAAGCTCATCTTCTTCTCCCAAGTACGATCGCAAATTTGTAATGTTAAATGTAGGACTAACCCCAAAATCGGGAGGCAATTCAAGCTTATATGCATTATCATTAATCTTTTCAATAATCTTAAAAGGACCAGCAGCTCGTGGCATAAGTTTAGATTTTCTCAAGTCGGGGAATCACTCTTTTCTCAAATGTAACCACACCAAATCACCTGGTTCAAGTTTTACTTCTTTTCTACCTTTACTACCTACAATCCTATACTTCTCATTCATCATTTCAATATTTTTCTTTGTAGTTTCATGCATCTTAAGAATGAATTCTGATCGTTGTGTAGCATTTAGATTTATAGTTCCAAAATGTAACACCCTAAATTTTCGCATCATACACTGCATACAAGATCATGCATTAACATTAGTAGAATAAAGAAAAAAATAATAAAAGACGAAGCATATATACAAATGTATGTAGCAAAAGAAGAAAAATAAAATAATAGCATAAAAATTGTAATAGGGAATAAGTATGAAAAATAATAATAAAAATATATATATAAATATATATGTAAATATATATATAATTTATATATATAATAATTATATATAAAAAAAAGTAAATAAATAAAATAAATAAGATAATTAAAAAATAAATAAAATATATATATAATATAATAATATATATATATAATATAAAGAATGAAATAAATAAATAATATAATGAAAAAAATAAGAAAGTATATATATAAAAAAAGAAAAAAAAAAGAAGGAACAACCGCCGGCCACGCCAAACGGCCCAGCCAGCCACGCACCCGCCGCCCGGGCCCCACCGCGCCGGCGCGTCCTACCGACCGCGCCCGCACTCCGGCGTGCCGAGTCGCCCGCCCGGGCCCCACCCCGCACGCGCGATGCGCCGCTCGCCCGTGCGCCCTCCCGCGCACCCTGGCCCCGCACCGCGCTCCCTCCCGCCGCGCGACCCCGCCTGCCGCGTTGACCGCCCGCGCCCCGCACCGCCCTGGCTCCACCCCGTGCGATGCCTCGCAATGCGTGCGCGCAGCGCGCACTCCCGCACGCGCGCCGTGCGCAGCCGCTACGGCGCCGGCCCTAGCACCGCGTGCCCGCCGGCTATAAAAAGCCCCGAGGCTTCGTGTTTTCCCCGATCCCAGAAAAGCAGCCGCCACCAAAAGCAAAAAAGAAGCCCTAGCCGCCGGCTAGAAAAAAAGACACCAGGAGCTGCGCCGCAGGGAAGAAAAGGAAGAAAAAGGAGGGGAAGAAGAGGAGGAAAAAGAGGAGGAAAAAGAGGAGGGCGCCGTCGTCCATCGGAGATCGTCGTCGTCGTCGTGCCGCCGGAGGACCTTGCGCATCTACTTCGTCTACGCGTCCATCATCGTCCCTCGATCTTCGAAGCCATCGAATCTACGGTAGGATTCGTTTTTCCAATGTGAATTTTAGCGACGTATTAGATCTGATAGACCCAAATTGATTTTAGTTGCACCGTCTTTTTATTTTCAGCAGCATTAATCCTCGCTAAAACCCCCGTAAACTCATATGAACACGTATGAACTAGTTGCATCTAATTAATAAACAACCGTAGTTAATCAATTATTGTACTTTGCATGCATGCATGTCATCACATGTTGATTAATGTGTGTGCATCATGTTGATTTGTACGTATATTCTTGTATGTGTGATCACGAGTAGAGGGAAGTGCTCAAGAGATCGTGTACGAGGACTTCCAGAATCAAGACTTCGAAGCGCTTGAGCAACCCTATCCGCCAGAACAAGGCAAGTGTCCTTGAAGCATATTGATCCTATTTTAAAATAAATGTTTTGTTTGCAAACTGCATGCTTGTGTCAATTTGATGGGAATCCTATGGTAGGAAGTTTACTAGATTTGTTTAACCACCCTTGTCACCTGGAATTTATGGTAGAGAGTCGGGAAGGGCTTTTACCTTTTTGCTTCGCTTAATTAATTGGGATGGCAAACAACGCTACACTTTTAATTATGCATCAATGATATTTTGGTTAATGTGAACTGGTCAATACGATGGGTGATCTAAGCAAGCCTGGTATGTGGATGGGTTGGATGTTATGGTGGTTTGCTTGCTTTAGATCTAAGGATCGGTTCATGCGAGAATAGGCCAGGACTACAGTGCCACCACGAGGCCAAGTATGGGTGCGGCGTAGCTGATTAATTAGGGCTTTGTTAGTGCTGTTTGGACCATTGTGGATGCTCGGGGAAGGGGTAGTCAGATTGGGTTGAGGATTTGTGGGACTACCCTGGGATCCGAATGGCTCAAGAGGGGGCCCTTGGTTGAAGATATGCTCAGTGGGAGACATCGCCACCGGTGAAACCTCAGTGGGGTCTAAATAGGCTAGTAATCCCTTTGTAAAGGCTATTTTATGATCTCTAGGCCATACACCAAAGGAAGTGTAATTGGCATAAGGGAGGTTCTTTAGTCGCCCACGGGTGATGAAATCACAAACACGTGGGTAAAGAGGTACAAACTCTGCAGAGTATTAAAACTATCATGATAGCCGTGCTCCCGGTTATGAGCGCCTGGATGACCTACATGATTAGAGGGAAATGGGGATTTGGGATGGTTATGGTTTGGTAATGGTTATGGTTATGGTTATGATTATGGTTATGGTTATGGACGGAATTATGGTTTATGACATTGATTATGGTTATTGGTAATAGTGAATTATGGACTGGTATTATTATGGTTACATGGTTTATGATGGGTTTACTTCACATAAATATGATACATTGCTTTTCCAAATGGTTTTACTGTACTTTTCAGCACTTAGCCATTATTATTGTCGTCATTTGAATCAGCCACATGTCATACTTTCCACACTTGCTGAGTACGACATGTACTCACTCTTGCAATCCCCCCATCCCCCCAACAGTTGCAGGTCAGGATTGTGAGTTTAATGGTGATAATGCAGAGTTCTAGGCCGTGTCTACCGTCAACATTGCCTGTGGTGTTGCATGGAGCTGCGCTATCCCTTTTGCTTAGTTTGCTTAGTTGCTTAATTAGTTTATTTCCGCTGCATTAGTTGAACTTGTCATTAATATTCATTAGAGCTTGTATTCGAGGATAATATGGTTTGTGTAATAAAATTTGATAATTAATCTTGTTCTGTGGTAATTTTCTGTATACTCTTTTGTGATTGCACTCGTGTATGTGTGTTGAACATCCTGGGCACACATATGCGTTAGCTTGGTTCAGTTTTCGGGACCGGGCATCACAGATTGGTATCAGAGCCACAGGTTGACTGTAGGATGCAGCCTAGATAGAATGGACACTTTATAGCACATAGGAGCACTCAGGAATCGATGTGTTTTTGCTTAGTGTGTTGTTTGCTATATATATATATTGTTTGCTTGTGTGCTTAATAGAGGATTTTGGAATGCTTTAGCATTGCCATGTCCACCTAGGCTAGTATAGCTATTTGTTTAGTCTCATATCCCTTGATGCATTTAGTTAGGGACATTTCTTAATTCTTACCTATTGCTCTCCTTTAGATGGTGAGGACTCGCAATCAGAGGGATGTCAATGGTGAGGAGGAGAACCATGGAGTACCTCAGAACAATACTGGACAAGGACCTGCTCATGGAGCCATCAATATCAAGCAGCTACTAGCTATGCAAAACCAGCTCATGCAGACCATGATACAAACTATGGGACAGCTGCAGGCTGGCAATAACAACAATCAGCCCCACATGCCTCCACCATCACCCCTGCCTCCTCATAACCGATTGGGAGAGTTTATGAGGACTAGGCCGCCAACCTTTGCTCAAGCCGCTGACCCTATGGATGCGGATGATTGGCTCAAGTCCGTGGAGAAGAAGCTAGCCATTGTCCAATGCAGTGACCGGGAGAAGGTGCTATTTGCTTCTCATCAACTCGTTGGAGCAGCTGCGGATTGGTGGGATGCTTATTGCAATGCTCATGAGAACCAAGAGAGAATTACTTGGCCCGAATTCAAGGAGAATTTCCGTTCTCATTATGTGCCGGAGGGTGTTATGATCTTGAAGAGGCAAGAATTTGAGAATTTAAGGCAAGGAACATCAAGTGTGAGTGAATATCTCAATAAATTCACTCAACTCTCAAGGTACGCGCCTGAAGATGTGAGCCGGGACAGCCGGAAGCAATATTTGTTCATGAGAGGCCTCAACAATGAGATCCAAGTGCAATTGCTCAATTGTGACTATGCCAACTTCCAGAAGCTTGTGGACAAAGCAATTGTCATGGAGAACAAGGTCCGTGAGATGGAACAAGACAACAAGAGGAAGGCTTCATAAAAAGGACAGCAACAAGGAAGTAATATGCACCCTCGCTTAGCACCGCCCAATGCGCCTTACTTCAGCTCTTCTATTCCTACTCAGCGCCCTGGTTATGCACCGCGCCCAACTCAGTTTGTGCAGCAGCGCCCTATCATGCAAGCACCTAGGCCTCCAATGCCTTATGCACCTCGTGATAATTTCCCTAGTGCCAATGTTCAAAACCAAGCTCGCCCCAATAATTCTGGTGGAGTTAAGAAGTGCTATACTTGTGGAGAAGCTGGACACTTTGCGCATCAATGTCCTAAGTCTGGCCTTGGTCAAGGAAGCAATGCACCGAGACAAAACCCAAGACCTAATGGAGGACAACCACAAGAGAACCGCAGACAGCAGAATCTTGCTCGTGGCAATGTGAACCATGTCTCTACGGAGGATGCTCAACAAGCGGATGACGTGGTCATTTGTATGTTTCTCGCCAACTCCAACCCTGCGACTATGTTATTTGATTCTGGAGCATCGCATTCATTCATTGCATCAAAGTATGTTGCCAAGTATAGTTTGCCTATCTCTCATATGAAGTTTACTCTGTTGGTTAAGTCACCTGGAGGAGAGATGAGGACAAATATAGTATGTCCAAAAGTAAGCCTTAGAATAAGGGGGGTAGACTTCTCTGCCAACCTCATTGTTTTGGATTCTCAAGGATTGGATATTATACTTGGTATGGACTGGTTGAGGAAGCACAATGGAGTTATTGAGTGTGACACAAAGACGGTGAAGTTGACCAATGAGAAAGGGATCACCGTAGAATTTGAAGCATCTCAAACCGCATCGAAGCAATTGGAGCTGAATCATATGGACGGTGCCGCAATTGAGGAGATTCCGGTAGTGTGTGAATTTTTTGATGTTTTTCCAGATGAGTTGCCAGGTATGCCACCTGATCGAGACATTGAGTTTGTTATTGATTTAATACCTGGAACTGCACCTATAGCTAAGAGGCCGTATAGGATGCCTCCTATGGAATTAGCGGAGCTCAAGAAGCAGATTCAAGAACAACTAGAGAAAGGTTTTATTCGCCCAAGCTCTTCACCTTGGGGAGCGCCCGTTCTATTTGTGGACAAGAAGGATGGAACACAAAGGATGTGTGTGGATTACCGAGCTCTCAACAAGGTGACCATCAAGAACAAGTACACCTTGCCCCGTATAGAGGATTTGTTTGATCAGATGAAAGGTGCCTGTGTGTTTTCCAAGATTGATTTGAGGTCAGGTTACTTTCAAATGAAGATTAGACCATCAGACATACCCAAGATAGCTTTTAGGACACGGTATGGATCTTATGAGTACACCGTGATGTCTTTTGTATTGACAAATGCGCCTGCCTACTTTATGTACCTCATGAATAAGGTCTTCATGGAGTACTTAGATAAGTTTGTTGTGGTGTTTATTGATGATATTATGATCTACTCGAAGGATGAGAAGGAACATGAGGAACACTTGAGGCTTACGTTGCAGAAATTGAGGGAGCATCAATTGTATGCCAAGTTCAACAAGTGTCAGTTTTGGTTGAAAGAGGTGCCATTTTTGGGTCATATCATCTCAGGAGGAGGAGTATCGGTTGACCTCGGTAAAGTGAGGGATGTGTTGAAGTGGGAACCACCGCAAAACGTCAAGGAAATAAGGAGTTTTCTTGGGATGGCTGGATATTACCGTTGATTCATCAAGGACTTTTCCAAGATAGCCAAGCCCATGACGGAATTGCTAATGAAGGGGAAGGCTTTCCAATGGACTGAAGCTTGTCAAAACAGTTTTGAGGAGTTAAAGAAAAGGTTGACAACCGCGCCGGTCTTAGTATTACCGGACGTGAGCAAGAGTTTTGATATATATTGTGATGCATCAAGACAAGGGCTCGGATGCGTGCTTATGCAAGAAGGTCAAGTGGTCGCCTATGTGTCAAGACAATTGAAGAAACATGAGCAGAATTACCCAACACATGATTTAGAACTTGCAGCCGTGGTACATGCATTGAAGATTTGGAGACACTATATTCTTGGACATAGGTGTGAAATTTATACGGATCACAAGAGTCTTAAGGATCTGAATTTGAGGCAACGCCGATGGTTGGAGCTCATCAAGGACTATGATGTGGGGATCAACTATCATCCAGGAAAGGCCAACGTAGTGGCGATGCCTTGAGCCGGAAAGGAGTAAGTAATCAACTCACAGTTCGAGAATTATCATCCGATTTATGTAAGGAGTTCGAATGGTTGAACCTCGGGTTTGTAAATGAGATGGAGATGATGGAGTTAAATCCGACCTTGGAGCAAGAAATTCGAGATGCACAAACCGTGGATGAGGAGATCAAGAAAATTAAGGTAAGAATCGAAGAAGGGAGAGAATTTAGATTTGATGAAGACGAATATGGTACCTTATGGCTCGGAAAGAGAATCGTTGTGCCTAATGTAAAGCATATTCGGGAGACAATATTAAAGGAGGTACATGACTCGCCGTACTCAATTCATCCCGGTTGTACAAAGATGTACAAGGACTTGAAGACATGCTATTGGTGGGCCAGCATGAAAAAGGACATAGCCGAATATGTTGCGTTATGTGATGTGTGCCAACGTGTTAAAGCTGAACATCAGAGGCCAGCAGAATTATTGCAACCATTAAAGATTCCGGAGTGGAAGTGGGAAGAGATTGGTATGGACTTTATAGTTGGATTACCACGTACACAGTCCGAATATGACTCGATTTGGGTAATCGTGGATCGATTGACAAAATCAGCTCACTTCATTCCTGTCAAGACCACATATACCACCGCGAAGCTAGCAGAATTGTATATGGAGCATATTGTGTGCCGACATGGAGTTCCAAAGAAAATAATCTGGGACCGAGGTTCTCAGTTCACCTCTAGGTTTTGGCAAAAACTGCATGAAGCTATGGGTACAAGGTTAAATTTCAGCTCAGCATATCGCCCTCAAACGGATGGACAAACCGAGAGGACCAATCAAATTTTAGAGGACATGTTAAGAGCTTGTGCTTTAAAGCATGGAAAAAGTTGGGATAAGAGCTTGCCATATGCAGAATTTTCATACAACAATAGTTACCAAGCCAGCTTGAAAATGTCACCCTACGAAGCATTGTACGGAAGGAAGTGTAGGACTCCCTTGTTTTGGAATGAAACCGGAGAGAATCAAGTGTTTGGTCCCGACATGTTAGAAGATGCTGAAAGGCAAGTCCAAATAATACGAGAAAACCTAAGGGCTGCCCAGTCCCGACAGAAGGTTTATGCGGATAATAGGCGAAGGAGTCTGACTTTCGAAGTTGGAGAGTTTGTATACCTCAAGGTGTCACCTATTCGAGGCCAGCGACGGTTTAACGTCAAAGGAAAACTGACACCTCGCTATATCGGGCCATTTAAGATTCTGGACAAGCGAGGAGAGGTAGCCTATCGACTTGAGCTGCCGGTGTATCTCTCCGATATACACGACGTGTTTCACGTGTCTCAACTCAAGAAGTGTCTCAGGGTGCCAGAAGAACAAGTGCTGATGGACGAGTTAGAACTTCAGGAGGATTTGTCCTATGTCGAGCAACCTATCAAGATCTTGGACGTGAAGGAAAGGGTCACGAGGAATAAGAAAGTCCGTTGGTGCAAAGTGCAATGGAACCACCATACAGAAGCCGAAGCTACGTGGGAACGTGAAGAAGACCTGAAGGCAGAATTCCCGCATCTTTTCTCCACGCTATTGAATCTCGAGGGCGAGATTCACTTTAAGGGGGGTAGGTTTGTAACACCCTAAATTTTCGCATCATGCACTGCATACAAGATCATGCATTAACATTAGTAGAATAAAGAAAAAAAATTTTAAAAGATGAAGCATATATACAAATGTATGTAGCAAAAGAAGAAAAATAAAATAATAGCATAAAACTTGTAATAGGGAATAAGTATGAAAAATAATAATAAAAAAATATATGTAAATATATGTAAATATATATATATATATATAAATAATATATATATAATAATTATATATATATATATAAAAAAGTAAATAAATAAAATAAATAAGATACATAAAAAATAAATAATAATATAATATATATATATATAATATAAAGAATGAAATAAATAAATAATATAATGAAAAAAAAATAAGAATGTATATATATAAAAAAGAAAAAAGAAGAAAAAAAAAGAAGAAGGAACAATCGCCGGCCAGGCCAAACGGCCCAGCCAGCCACGCACCCGCCGCTCGGGCCCCACCGCGCCGGCGCGTCCGACCGGCCGCGCCCGCACTCCCGCGTGCCGAGTCGCCCGCTCGGGCCCCACCCCACACGCGCGATGCGCCGCTCGCCCGCCCGCCCTCCCACACACCCTGGACCCGCACCGCGCTCCCTCCCGCCGCGCGACCCCGCCTGCCGCGTTGACCGCCCGCGCCCCGCACCGCCCTGGCTCCACCCCGCGCGATGCCCCGCAATGCATGCGCGCAGCGCGCACTCCCGCACGCGCGACGTGCGCAGCCGAGTCGGCTACGGCGCCGGCCCTAGCACCGCGTGCCCGCCGGCTATAAAAAGCCCCGAGGCTTCATGTTTTCCCCGATCCCAGAAAAGCAGCCGCCACCAAAAGGAAAAAAGAAGCCCTAGCCGCCGGCTAGAAAAAAAGGCACCAGAAGCTGCGCCGCAGGGAAGAAAAGGAAGAAAAAGGAGGGGAAGAAGAGGAGGAAAAAGAGGAGGACGCCGTCGTCCACCGGAGATCGTCGTCGTCGTCGTGCCGCCGGAGGACCTTGCGCATCTACTTTGTCTACGCGTCATCATCGTCCCTCGATCTTCGAAGCCATCACATCTACGGTAGGATTCATTTTTCCAATGTGAATTTTAGCGACGTATTAGATCTGATAGACCCAAATTGATTTTAGTTGCATCGTCTTTTTATTTTCAGCAGCAATAATCCTCGCTAAAACCCCCGTAAACTCATATGAACACGTATGAACTAGTTGCATCTAATTAATAAACAACCGTAGTTAATCAATTATTGTACTTTGCATGCATGCATGTCATCACATGTTGATTAATGTGTGTGCATCATGTTGATTTGTACGTATATTCTTGTATGTGTGATCACGAGTAGAGGGAAGTACTCAAGAGATCGTGTACGAGGACTTCCAGAATCAAGACTTCGAAGCGCTTGAGCAACCCTATCCGCCGGAACAAGGCAAGTGTCCTTGAAGCATATTGATCCTATTTTAAAATAAATGTTTTGTTTGCAAACTGCATGCTTGTGTCAATTTGATGGGAATCCTATGGTAGGAAGTTTACTAGATTTGTTTAACCACCCTTGTCACCTGGAATTTATGGTAGAGAGTCGGGAAGGGATTTTACCTTTTTGCTTCGCTTAATTAATTGGGATGGCAGACAACGCTACACATTTAATTATGCATAAATGATATTCTGGTTAATGTGAACTGGTCAATACGATGGGTGATCTAAGCAAGCCTGGTATGTGTATGGGTTGGATGTTATGGTGGTTTGCTTGCTTTAGATCTAAGGACCGGTTCATGCGAGAATAGGCCAGGACTACAGTGCCACCACGAGGCCAAGTACGGGTGCGGCGTAGCTGATTAATTAGGGCTTTGTTAGTGCTGTTTGGACCATTGTGGATGCTCGGGGAAGGGGTAGACGGATTGGGTTTGTTGAGGATTGGTGGGACTACCCTGATATCCGAATGGCTCAAGAGGGGGCCCTTGGTTGAAGATGTGCTCAGTGGGAGACATCGCCACCGGTGAAACCTCAGTGGGGTCTAAATAGGATAGTAATCCCTTTGTAGAGGCTATTTTGTGATCTCTAGGCCATACACCAAAGGAAGTGTAATTGGCATAAGGGAGGTTCTTTAGTCGCCCACGGGTGATGAAATCACAAACACGTGGGTAAAGAGGTACAAACTCTGCAGAGTATTAAAACTATCATGATAGCCGTGCTCCCGGTTATGAGCGCCTGGATGACCTACATGATTAGAGGGAAATTGGGATTTGGGATGGTTATGGTTTGGTAATGGTTATGGTTATGGTTATGATTATGGTTATGGTTATGGATGGAATTATGGTTTATGACATTGATTATGGTTATTGGTAATAGTGAATTATGGACTGGTATTATTATGGTTACATAGTTTATGATGGGTTTACTTCACATAAATATGATACATTGCTTTTACAAATGGTTTTACTGTACTTTTCAGCACTTAGCCATTATTATTGTCGTCATTTGAATCAGCCACATGTCATACTTTCCACACTTGCTGAGTACGACATGTACTCACTCTTGCAATCCCCCCATCCCCCCAACAGTTGCAGGTCAGGATTGTGAGTTTAATGGCGATAATGCGGAGTTCTAGGCCGTGTCTACCGTCAACATTGCCTGTGGTGTTGCATGGAGCTGCGCTATCCCTTTTGCTTAGTTTGCTTAGTTGCTTAATTAGTTTATTTCCGCTGCATTAGTTGAAATTGTCATTAATATTCATAAGAGCTTGTATTCGAGGATAATATGGTTTGTGTAATAAAATTTGATAATTAATCTTGTTCTGTGGTAATTTTCTGTATACTCTTTTGTGATTGCACTCGTGTATGTGTGTTGAACATCCTAGGCACACATATGCGTTAGCTTGGTTCAATTTTCGGAACCGGGCGTCACACAAAAGGAGGCAAAGGTAGTAAATCAATAGGAGCACGGGGATTAAAACCATACACTACCTGGAATGGACTTACCTTCATCGTGGAGTGAACGGATCTGTTGTAAGCAAATTCTATATGTTGTAAATACTCCTCCCACAACTTCAAATTTGTTTTCAAGACAGCCGGCAACATAGTAGATAAAGTACGATTAACTATCTCGGTTTGTCCATCCGTTTGTGGGTGACATGTAGTTGAAAATAGCAACTTGGTTCCCAGTTTATACCACAAAGTTCTCCAAAAATGACTTAAAAATTTTGCATCACGATCAGAAACAATGGTATTTGGCACACTATGTAAACGAACAATTTCCGTTATAAATAAATCAGCAATGTGTGAGGCATTATCATTCTTATGACAAGGTATAAAGTGTGACATTTTGAAGAAACGATCAACTACTACAAAAATACTATCCCTCCCCCTCTTAGTCCTAGGCAATCCCAAAAAAAGTCCATAGAAATATCCTCCCAAGGTACACTAGGAACAGGAAGAGGCATATAAAGACCACGCGGGTTAAGGCGAGACTTAGCTTTATTGCAAGTAGTGCATCGTGACATGTAGCGCTCGACATCACGCCTCATATTTGGCCAAAAGAAGTGTGTGGACAACACATCTTCAGTTTTCTTCACTCCAAAATGTTCCATCAAACCTCGTCCATGTGCTTCCTGCAAAAGTAATAGACGAACGGAGCTAGCTGGAACGCATAGCTTGTTAGCACGATAGAGGAGACCCTCTCGCATCACATATTTATTCCAAGTTCTTACTTCTCTACAATTTTCAAATGCATCTTTGAAGTCCAAATCAGTAGGATATAATGCTTTTATTGTTTCCAAACCAAAGATTTTATGATCAAGTTGGGACAGCATGGTATAACGCCTAGATAATGCATCGGCAATGACATTTTTCTTCCCTTTCTTATGCTTAATGATGTATGGAAACGACTCTATGAACTCAATCCATTTAGCATGTCGTTTATTCAGATTGGTTTGACACTTAAGATACTTCAATGATTCATGATCAGAATGTATGACAAACTCCTTAGACTAAAGATAATGTTGCCAAGTTTGTAATACTCGCACTAAGGCATACAATTCCTTATCATAAGTGGAATAATTCAGAGAAGGATCATGAAGTTTTTCACTAAAGAAAGCAATGGGTTTACCTCCTTGTATGAGAACGCCTCCAATACCAATGTCGCTTGCATCGCATTCTAGCTCAAAGGTCTTGTCAAAATCAGGAAGTTATAGCAATGGTGCTTGTGTAAGCTTCGATTTGAGAGCATCAAAAGCTTGTTGCTGCTGTTCGCCCCATCAAAACGGCACTCCCTTCATCGTTAGCTCATGTAGAGGTGCTGTAATGGTGCTGAAATCCCGCACAAAACACTGATAAAAACCTGCAAGACCAAGAAAACTACGAACCTGCGTGACGATTGTTGGGGCTGGCCAGCTGGTGATTGCTTCAATTTTTGCCTCATCCATCTCAATTCCCTGCAAGAAAACAACATAGCCAAGAAACGAGACTCGATTGGTGCAAAATACGCACTTTTCGAGGTTACCAAGCAAACGTGCATCTCTCAAAACAGTAAAAACAGCACGTAAATGATCAAGATGTTCATCATATGACTTGCTGTAATTGAGGATATCATCGAAGTAAACCACCACAAATTGTCCAATGAAAGCACATAAAACCTCGTTCCTTAATCGCATAAAGGTGTTGGGTGCATTAGTTAACCCAAAAGGCATGACTAACCACTCATAAAGTCCAAACTTGGTTTTAAATGCAATTTTCCATTCATCTCCTAGTGCCATCTAATTTGGTGGTAACCACTACGCAAGTGAATTTTTGTGAAGATGATAGGACCACTCAATTCATCAAACATGTTATCTAAACGAGGAATAGGATAATGATATCGAATGGTGATGTTATTAATCGCTCGACAATCAACACACATGCGCCAACTACCATCTTTCTTAGGAACCAAAGGAAGGTCCAAAAGATCTTGGACTTGTCGCTAAATTTCCTTAGTTTCCTCTAGATTCGCCACGTATGCTGCACGATTTGGCAAACTTGCTCCTGGAATCAAATCGATCTTGTTTTCAATGCCTCTCATCGGTGGTAAACCAAGGGGTATCTCGGAGGGAAACACATCCTCAAACTCCCGCAAAAGGTTAGCAACAGCAGGGGGCAATGCAATAGACAATTGATGAAGTGAAAACATGGCTTCTTTGCATACTAAAGCATAGAACATCCCCTTAGGATCGAATAAATCAGCAGGGTCAGATTTAGTTGTGAGCAACAATGGTGATTTTAACTTAATGACTTGCTGTTTTTCAGATTCTAGTTTTGTTGCTTTGCCATTAGGAATTTTACTCTTCTCAAAATGCACAATTTCAGCAGGAGTCATGGGGAGCAAAGTGATTTTCTTTCCCTTATGCATGAGAGTATATTTATTAGTTCTACCATGATGAATAGCATCTGTATAAAATTCCAAAGGATGACCCAATAAAAGAGAACAAGAATCCATAGGAACGACATCAAAATCAGAAAAATCATGGTAAGAACCAATTGAAATATGTATTCTCGCTGTTTGTGTTACCCGAACCTTACCGCTATTGTTGAACCATTGAATGTGGTACGGATGAGGGTGTGCTCTTGTTGTCAAACCAAGTTTCTTGACGACATCCGTGTTCACCAAGTTATTGCAGCTACCTCCATCAATTATAGTGTGTACACAGCAGTCCTTGACGAAGAGAAACATGTGGAAGAGGTTGTGTCATTGTAGCTTGTCGTCGGTCTCCACTTTGGAGCTCAAGGCACGCTGCACAATGATGCTTCTATAGTTCTCCGTCGCCGCTGTACCAAGTACCTCTTCTTTGGTGTGTTCGTCATTTGGATCTGTAAAGTTAGTAGCAAGAGAATATTCATCTTCAACATCTGAAGTACTATCATACCCGCCATTGTCGCGTGCTATGTATGCTCGTTTGCTCGGGCAATCTCTCATCATATGACCATGTCCCTGGCAGCGGTGACACTTAATGTCGAAAGTACGACCCGTAGAAGGAGTGGACGATGAAGGCTTGAATGATGTCGTCTTGCTGCCCCCCGGCACGCGAGAAGGTGGAGGAGCAGGTATAGTTCGTTGGCCGCCATTGGATGGTGTAGTCGCTGCATGGGGGGTCAAAAATGGTGCTATCTTGGATGTTGTGGGTGTCGAACGCAGCGTGAAGTTGCTCCTTGTGCGTTGTTGCTGTTGTTGTCGACCCTGCAATTCTTTTTATACCAACATAGGAAGCTGAAATAATCTGTTAACATTATCATATTCCTTGTAATCAATAATGTCCTGAATTTCACGCCTCAACCCCCCCATAAAAACGAACATGTTATCTTGGTCTAAGCGCTGCAATTTTTTGTGAAGGTCCCGCTGAAAAGATGGAGGAACAAATCGAACACGCATAGCTTCCTTTAATCTATCCCATGTTGGAGGATTAGTTCTAGTTTTAACAAGTTCATTCCACCATATGATAGCAAAGTCCTTAAACTCACTAGTGGCTTGACGAACTCTATGGTTTTCAGGAACAAGATGGGCATTAAATTTTTGCTCTACTGTCATCTCCCAATCAAGATAAGCCTCATCATCATAAGCACCAGAAAAAGAGCGTATTGTAAATTTCACTTTAGCAAAAGGATCATCAAGAGGACGATTATAATTGTTATGATTATTACCTCCTATACCTCGACGATAAAGTGGCAGTCTTGGCTGATTGTTGTGATCTTCCATATCATCATACGGATTGTCTTCATGTCTTCCAGCGAGAGGCAAACGAGCCTCAAAATATTCATCTGTAGACCAAGGTCATCAAGTTGGCAAGTCAAGTTCACCAATGACTCCTCTGTTGATGCGTTGTATTTGGCGAACATATCTGTCATGGTCTTCATCATATCACGTAACTCAGCATGCTGAACACATTTGTCATCAATGTCTTCTCCTGCCATTGTTAGTTGGAACAAAAGACAACAAAAATTTGTTATCCCTATCAACTACAGTGACAATGTGAAAGGTGGAAGAAAACAATCTCTCTCGCTCAAGCGTCTTACCACGCTCTTACAAGTGTTGTTATCGACACAGCAGGTGGTGTGGACGGTGAGATGAACCAATGAAGCGTGGGGTGATTGCAAAGGTACTTGTTATGCTCAAGAGAAGGGTGGAGCTTGGATGGCACAATATGGTGGCTAATAAGTAGAAAATCATTAACAGGTAAACAAAGTTGAATAAGTATTCAATGTAGGAAACTATTGCTGGTCAACCAAGTGTCCTAGGCCCTAGCACAACACAAATAAGTATCAAGGCAAAAGAAAGACAGAAGGATATAGCCAACAAAACAACACCAAGTGGTATAGGCCAATTGCTTTAATATGCGTGCTATTCACTATTTTTTTCTTTTTTTTTAATATTTTTTTGATATTTTTTCTTTACTCAGAAGCACGAACATAGGAAGCACACAAATTTACAGCTCAATTGGATGTAATATGCGGCCTATAGAAAATCAAGAAGATTCTTTAAAATTCGTGCTGAAACTTTGGAGGCCGGATAACCTATCTTCCGAGAGGAATTTGGGCAATCTAATTTCGCCAAATGCGGCTATTCCATGGAAAATCAGATGGGAAATTTTTATTATATTAATTTGAAAAAAAATCACCCGATTTCGAGTTCGTATGCAAAAGTTATGGCCGTTTTAAGGTAGGTTGTCCGAGTTACGATTTTTGGATGTTGATTCCAACTCGGTTTGAGAACAGGACTCGCAATCGGATATGAAAATGATTGGGAATTTGCACATCAACTAATAGGGTGGTGTGTGATGATTCAAGGATGAGTGGCACAAAGGTTTGTCACCTAATCTAGGGTTGGCGATGCGGGAGTTCACACAAGGCAGCTAGCTAGGGCAAACCGATGAACGTGGTGGATCGGTTTGTTATTTAGGGATTGTGGAATAGGTGTTTAACAGCAAGAAAACAAGGACGAAACACGATAACTAGGACCCAAAACACAAAGGTAAACTAGCAACAAGACTCGACTACACGAATGCAAACTCAACAATTCAAACTGAAAAACGAAACTGCAGGCACTATAGTCTAGGAAGCAGTAAAAATGATCTAATTCTTTTTGTGGCTTTTCTGTGGACTCTAGGTACGAAACAAAATCGATCTAATGGAAGAAAAACAAAGATACCTCACGGGCAACCTGGAAATCTGATACCAATTGATGAGTAGGTTTAGGCCCGATCTTCCGAAAGGTAAGTCGATTGGGGTGGAGAACTCAACGTTGATGATCCGCGGCACTCGAGCAGTTCGAATACCTCTGCAATCACTACACCACTGCTCCGTTGGTTATCAACCATGTGGCAGACGCTTGACCCCGCCAAGAAGGCTAATCCCTGCAAGTGAACCGAGAACACAAGCAAGAACGTAGAAGACACGATCTGAAATTGAGAAGTTGGGGTCTCAAAAACCGTGGAATGGAGAAATTATTATTCTAAGCCAAACCCACCAAATATGACCGGCGGCTGCAGTATATAAAGGCTAGGGTTTGGCCAAAACACGATTAGACACGTCCCTAATGGACTCTTAAAGGATATAAAGCCCAAAGGCCCGATTCGGTGGCGCAACACCGGACAGAAATCTGGACTCGAATTGTTTCGACGATTCCCAATGACTCCGGAACAATTTTGATGTGGGACCAGAACCATTGGAAAGTGTATATTCTCCTCTTTCCGTGCATATGTAGAACGTCAAGAACGGAGTCCGTATGCCTCCTGGGAGTCCGTTTTAAGGTGGACTGCTCCTGGACTTCGAGTTGAACTCGAGTCCGAGTTGTAAACTTCTTCCATCAACTTGTGGACGTCCCAGCTGGTTCTCCACGCTCCCAAGGCCTCTTTCCTTCACTTGTAGATCTTCTCCATTATTCCTAACAACAATTAAATCATCACATAGCAATCTATTCTCAAACTCACATGCAAAAGAAGTTAGGAGGGAATTCACCTGCTGATTTATTAACCGTGCTCGTGCTCTTGTGATTGGTCCTTGCATTTCAATGTGTGTCTCCGCTGTTTTGATGTCCTCATCATGGGAAGATGTGTTTTTGTGCTCTTGGGACAGGTGGCAGTGCTAGGGTTTCAGTTGTGAACAGTAGAATATGAGTTATGTTTATGTGGGGTTGTGGATCTCCTATTTATAGTATTTCAAAAAATGTTAACGTTAGGGATCCTGACGGCCGGACTAGTCCGTACTGGGTACCGGACTTGTTCGGTGTGCTGTGTAAAGTCGGCGTGAAATGTGCAGCACACTAGAAACCCATATTTGTGTGAGGTATACCGGACTAGTCTGGTAGGAGTCCAGACTTGTCCGATGCCCTTTGAATTGGAACATCAAAAAGTTCCTCGGACTAGTCCAGTCCATAAACGAACTTGTTCGACAATGTGTTATGAAACATCGGAGAGTTCAACGGACAAGTCCGGTTCCTAAACGGACATGTCCGATGCACAGTATATTGAGTTTACAGAAAGTTGAACAGACTAGTCTGGTCCATACACGGACTAGTCCGGTGCACTGTGAAGTGAGGTTCCAGAAAGTTGATCGGACTAGTCCGGTCCATGAATGGACTAGTCCGATGCAATGTGAAGTGAGACAACAGAGAGTTGAATGGACTAGTTCGGTCCATGAACGGACTAGTCCAGTGCTCAGTGAATTTTAAGATTAACTTTAAGCTCTTACCCCTACGCAAAGATTCGAGCTCTTAGGATGTGTCTCTCACACAAAAAGGATCAAAGCACCAAAAATTGAAAAATTGAGGGGAATCACTCATCTCCTCTGCCTCCCTCACTCTCGGTTCTATATTCATCTTCTCCTTCATTTTCATGTGCTTGCCGAGGAGAAGGAGCGGAGACACTAGCTATACCAAATGATGCCAACTCTTGCTTTGAGAGGGGTGCCATTTCAGTGAAATCCTCTTCAGAATCCTCTAAAATCTGAGGTGATACCACTGGCTCAATATCTAGCTTCTCACAAATAGCATTGATATGGGCATTCACATATCTTTGATATTTTTTCCTGGCCAAACTCTCCTTGTGCTGCTTTAATTTTCACTTTGCGGCGGGATGCAAAGATGGAGGAAAGAATTTTTAGCACACCACTGGAAGACTCCCTATAATGCAGAGGAGCAGGAGTAGCAGCTTGGGTCCTTGAGACTTCATGAGCCCTATTAGATCTTTGTTCCATTGCAGGTGAGATAGGAGCAGAGGGAACAGTGTATACTGTAGGCTTCTGGGGCTTTAGGCCAATGTGAGGAACATCTTTGACAAACTCTAGTCCTATCACCTTCTCAATCATGTACATGATATAGGGTGCATAGCCACAAGACCTATTTGGAGTAATGGAGATGTTCACAATGTCATTGTAGATGTATTCAAGGACATTGAAGGTTCTTTTCTCGCTTATCACCTTCATCAAGGTCTTAGAGTCCCTTGGATGGTTTCTGCACCTCCTTCCTTGGGAGCTATGGTGTTCCTTAGAATTCTATTCAAGACTGCAGAGAATGGCTTCAAATATTTGGTAGTCGCAGACTTGTAAGGCATTCTTGTATCATAGAGGAAATCTAGCATATCTTTCTCCAGAGGCTTCAAGTTATGAATAATGAGATCATTTTTAAGGTACCTTCAAGATGAAGTATCCTAGCAAATTCCTCATAGGTGACACTGTACTTGGATCCATGTGTCATCCATATCATCTTGTCCCCATCGTCACGGGCGAAGTAGAGAGTGGAGTAAAACTGAGTTATAACCTCATTGTTCCAGTCCCACTGGAAGGATATGAGATCCTTCAACCCATGTCTCTCCAATGCCTCCAGGACCTCTTGATAGGCTTGGCACTTCTTGGATTGGAGGTAGGTGATATTGACCTACTGACTTTCAATCACATGGTTCCTTATATTCAAGTAAACATGCTCATAATAGTCAGCATGAAAGTTTCTCCAGAACCTTGAGTCAGCTGACTGTTTAGGCTGCTCATAGACCTCAATTTTCCTGTATTTGTCAGCCAGTCATTTCCTTTTCCAGTAAAATCATCACTTGATGGTTGCCTGTTGCGGTGAATAAGAGTCTTCATCTTCACTGGGCCAATTGGACCACTAGCCAGTCCTTTGCCCTTGTTGAGGCTTCTCTTAGGTGCCGACGAGCTGCCAACACCTTCCTTGCTCAGAGGCTTCTTCTCTACCACTCTCCTCTTATTAGGAAGAACATCGTCGGGAGGGGAGGAGTGAACATTGTGGTCATGCCTCTTCTTCATGACGTCTCTTTGGCTCTTTGCACTCTTGCACAGTCACACTCTTTGTCATAATCAAACGAGTTGTCCTCGGAAGCTGACGACATTGTGTCTGACAGGGGAATTCAAGGATTGATAAGAATTGATTGTAGATTTTGTGCAAATAAGAATTTAGAGGTTTAAATTGTAAGGGTACCGTACTTGTCCGTTTTAAGAGTGCGGACTTGTCCGGAGTACCGAATTTGTCCGCACTTGAACACCGGATTAGTTCGTGTTGACCTATGAATCCTAACTTCCTATTTTCAACAAATCTAGATTGAATGATGCACAACGAGTAGGAATACAGTAGGAATACATATAGAAAGGCAATGTATGTCCTAGGAATCAAGAGAAATAAGCAAGATTGGAGAAAAGGTTTGAACTAGGGTTGAGTGAGATTTTATCAAAAAAATTTGAAGATTGGAGTTGGAGGAGCAGAGCAGGGTCTGGATTAGTCCGTAGTGGGGAAGCTTTGGCCGAGGAGAGGATTTCCCTTGGTGAAATCTTCGATTTTGATGGCTAGATGCAAAAATCGCCTTTAAAGCTCAAGCTCGAGGAGAGAGAGAGAGAGCAAAAACGATTATGAGAGGAGGAAGATGAAGTCCTCGCGGTGGGCTAGGGTTAATCTTGATAAATACGGACTAGTCCGGTATGGACCGAACAAGTCCGGTATGCCAGACTGGAGCCGGACTAATCTGTGACAACAGACTAGTCCGGTGCTGACGCCAGACTAGTCTGGGTCAGATGGACAGAACAGAATGAAACAAATTGATTTTTGGAGTTTGAACTAATAGTGATCTGAAGGACATCATTTCACAAATAATCTTGATGAACATGACCAGTAAGCAATCAACAATCATACAGTGGCCATAATTCACCAAGATTCACTAATTTAACTAGTTTTCAAGAGAAAATCGAGATAAGGGGCAAATTTTCACAAAAATTAGTAAATTTTGAAATCACAACCAGGTATGCAGTGTTTCAAGCCACATTTTGAGAGACAAGTATATTTAGTTCATTTCTTAGCTCACAAAACCTCTTTTCATCTAATGGCTTGGTGAAAATGTCTACAAGTTGTTTCTCAGTCCTAACTTGTGAGATTACTATGTCACCTTTTAATGAATGATCTCTTAAGAAATGATGACGAATATCTATGTGCTTAGTTCTTGAGCGCTCTACTGGGTTGTGTGGAATTTTATAGCACCCTGATTATCACATAGGAGTGACATATGTTTCAGATTGTAACCATAATCCCTTAGAGTTTGTCGCATCCAAAGTAGTTGTGCACAACAACTACCGACTGTAACATACCCCACTTCGGATGTGGAAAGAGCAATGGAGTTTTGCTTTTTAGATGACCATGAAACTAGGGATCTGCCAAGAAATTGGCAAGTTCCTGGCGTGGTCTTTCTATCGGCTTTGCATCCTGCATAGTCGGCATCAGAATATCCTATTAAGTTAAACTTGGATCCTTTGGGATACCAAAGGTCCAAGTTGGGTTTGTGCACAAGGTATCTTAAAATTCTTTTTACAGGTATTAGATGGCACTCTTTAGGTGCAGCTTGAAACCTTGCACACATACAAACCCTAAGCATGATATCTGGCCTAGATGCACATAAATACAGTAATGAACCAATCATAGACCGATATACCTTTTGATCAACATTTGGACCATCTTCATTGAGATCGAGATGTCCATTAGTTTCCATGGGTGTCTTGATGGGCTTGGCTTTGTCAATATTGAACTTCATGAGGATGTCCTACGTGTACTTGGTTGGCTTATGAAGGTTCCTTCTTTTAATTGCTTCACTTGGAATCCCAAGAAGAGCTTTAATTCGCCCATCGTCGACATCTCGAATCTGTTTGTCATAATCTTGCTAAATTCTTCACAAAAAGATTTATTAGTAGAACCAAAAATGATATCATCAACATAGATTTGACATATAAATAGATGATCATCAAAATGTTTTATGAACAAATTATTCCAGTTTTATAACCATTTTGAGTTAGAAAATCTCTAAGGCACTCATAGCAAGCTCGAGGAGCTTGTTTGAGGCCATAGAGAGCCTTACGGAGTTTATACACATGGTTAGGTTACTCTTGATCTTCAAATCCTGGTGGTTGCTCCACGTATACTTCCTCCTTAATGGTGCCGTTGAGGAAGGCAATTTTGACGTCCATTTGATACAGCTTAAAATTATAGTGAGTAGCATATGCCAGTAAAATACGAATGGACTCAAGTCTAACTACGGGAGAGAAATTTTTGTTGAAGTTCGAACCTTCGACTTGTTAGTAACCTTTTGCCACAATTCGCGCCTTATTCCTTGTTACCACTCCATGTTCGTCTTGCTTGTTCCGAAAGATCCACTTGGTTCCTACGATGTTCACCTTTGATCTTTCTACAAGCTCCCATACTTCATTTCCCTTGAAGTTGTTCAGCTCTTCTTGCATTGCGATCACTCAATCTAGATCCTTTAGTGCTTCCTCTACCCTGTATGGTTCTAGAAAAGAGACAAAAGAGTAATGTTCATAGAAATTAGCTATGTGAAATCTAGTCGTTACTCCCTTAGCAATGTCTCCAATGAGGTTGTAGACGGGATGATCTCTTTGTGTACTCTGATGTACTCTTGGGTGAGGGACTTGTGAATTTGTTTGTACTTCATTTTTATCTTGGTCAATGGGTCACCCTAGATCATTGCTTCTGTGATTATATTGATCTTCTTGATCTTGATCTTTTGCATGAGCTCCCCCTTGATCATTGCTTTCCTATTGAGGTTCATCTTGAGCACTTGAGTCTTGTGGTTGCTCTTGAGGTCGAATATCACCAAGTGCCATCCTTCTCAACGCATGGCATGGGGATCCTTCTTGATATAGCACACACTTATCAACTTGCTCCACTTGGGAGCCATTAGTTTCATCGAACACTACGTCACGTGCTATGTCAACAACGCCAGAGACTTTGTTGAAGACAGGATAGGCGTAGACATTCAAATCATAACCAAGCAAGAACCCTTCATCAGATTTCAAAGCGAGCTTCGAAGTCCTCAGTTTCTTATTCAAGATTAAACATTTGCAACAAAATACTTTGATATATGAAACATTTGGTCTGTTACCAGTGAGGAGATCATATGGCGTTTTCTTCAAAAGTCGATGAAGATATAGCCGATTTGTGGCATGACAAGCGGTATTTATCGCTTCAGCCCAAAACCGACCCGAAGTCGTGTATTCATCCAGCATTGTCTTTGCCATCTCGATGAGCATCCTATTCTTCCTTTCGGCCGCCCCATTTTGTTCAAGGGAGTAGGGTGCCAAAAATTGATGCTTTATTCCTTCTTCATCTAGATACTCCTCAACTTGAGTATTCTTGAACTCCATTCTGTTGTCACTTCTTATGTTCTTGATGGTTGAGGAGAATTCATTTTGCACCCTTGTCAGAAATTTCCAGAGGATTCCCTGGATTTTTGATTTATCATACAAGAAAAACACCGAGATAAATCTAGAAAAATCATCAACAATAACCAATCCGTATTTGTTAATGCCGATGCTTATATAAGCAATGACTGAAGAGGTACATGTGAAGAAGTTCTAGCAGTCTCGAGGTAGTCATCACGTTCTTGGCGGGGTGTGGTGCTCCATCTTGTTTTCCCGCCTGGCATGCGCTGCACGGTCTGTCAAAAACAATATCTTTCAAACCTCGGATGTGACTACTTTTTCGAAGTTTCTGCAGATTTCTCATCCCAACATGGGCTAGCTGTCTATGCCACAACCATCCCATGTTAGTTTTAGCAACCAAGCAAGTGTTGAGTTCAACTTTATCTTTGTTGAAGTCAACAAGATAAAGCTTTCCTTTCAACATTCCCTTGAATGCAATCGAGCCATCGCTTCTTCTAAAAACAGTCACACCCTCATTAGTGACTAAACAATTATGACCTTTGTCACACAGCTGAGATTTGGACAAAAGATTATAATCTAGAGAATCGACATGTAGAACATTTGAAAGAGTATGCTGAGAAGAAATTTCAATTTTACCGCTACCAAGGACCTTTCCTTGGCTATTGTTTTCGAAGTATATTCCTTCACTTGGATCCGCGTTGTGCTCATACTCCACAAACATACTCCTCTCTTCGGTCATGTGATTAGTGCATCCTCTGTCTAGCACCCATTTCGATCACCGGAGGAGAAGGCCTGCAAAATAGAGTTATTTCTTGGTTTTAGATACCCAAGCTTGCTTGGGTCCTCGCAGGTTAGTCACAAGAGTCTTGGGCACCCACACACAAGTTTTTGGGTTCTTGTGGCGTGGCCCTAAATATTTAGCAAAAACATATCCATAGTTGTCTTTCATGAGTACATAGGAAGCATCAAAAGTACGGAATAGTATTTACAATTCAGATTCATGTGATGTTTTCTTGACGAAAGTAATTTGTTTCTTAACTTGAACATCAGTGGACATGTTTTTATTTCTAGTAAACCCAAGACCATCTCTTACGTTAGGAGGTTTGTGACCATATATGCACTACGTGCATATTTAATCTTTTCCTTGTTAAAGATGCCACATTGGGATGGATGTTTAGCATGTGAAACAGAAGAATCATGTTTAACAATATTTTTCTTGCTAGAGCATGTGCAAGTTACAGTTGTTGTCGAATTTACACCTTTGGAAGGTGAGCTCTTGGAGGAGGAGGAGTCACTTTGCTTGAGTGACTCAACTTGGACTTCAAGGTTCTTGTTAACTTTTGACAGGTTAGCAAGTTCATCCTTGATTGCAATATGTGAGTCTTCCAGTTTTGAGTAAGTTTCCTTACTCAAGGATAGCTCATGCTCAAGTGACTTGCTCTTCTCCCTCTCAAGCTCAAGGAGTTTCTCAAACTCTTGATATCTCCTTTGGCAGATGAGCATATCTTTTTGCCGGTTGACAAGCTCCTCCTTCTAAAAAATTTCATTCAACAATATTTTCATTTTCCTTGAAGTAGTTGTACTTAAAACTTTAAACATATCCTCATTTTCACTAGTGTTGTTAAAATCATCAATGGATGAATTAATCGAGGGAGGTGTAAGTCGAACCTTTTTCTTGCCTTCCTTAGCCATGAGGCAAGTATGATTATGAGTCTCCTGTCCTCCCATGTTCGGGAAGAGCGTAGACTTCTTGGTAGGCTTCTTGATGGCAATGGTGGCCATCTCTTCTTCTTCATCAGAGGAGGACTCGTCGTTTGAGTCCCACTCCTTGCCAATGTGCGCTTAGTGAGCTTGCATCCTTTTCTTGAAGGTCTTCTTCTCTTGAGTCTTCTCTTCCTTTTTCTTTTTATTTTCTTCATATGTGCAGTCAACCATAAAGTGACCATACTCGCCACAGTTGTAGCAGGTACGTCGTGCCTTGGATTTTCCATTTTCTTTGCTCTTCCCATCACTAGAGTTGCTTCCCTTCCTTCTTCTCATCATACGCTTTAATTTCTTGATGAAGAGCACCATCTCTTCATAATCCAAATCAGTGCTCACATCACTTGTGTCTTTATCATCTTGTGCTTCATGAACTTCCCTTCCTTTAGGCTTGCAATTTGCTTTGAGGGCAATGTCCTTCTTCTTGGAGGATGTAAGTTCAGCTAAGTCTTTGACGTATTGGGCCTCCTTTTCCATCATCTCGTGGTTGATGATTTTGACCAATAGTTCATCCAAAGTCATTTTTTGAAACCCCGAACTTTCTCGTATCATTGAGCACAAAGTGATGTTGTTGTGGGGCATGAATGCCCTTATCATCCTCTTTACGACCTCATGATTGGTCCACTTCTTGCTCCCATAGGACCTGATCTTGTTGATGAGTGATTTCATCTGGTTGCACATCTCTTGAGGTGATTCGCCTTCCTCAATGGCAAACATCCCCAATTCACCTTCAAGCATTTCAATTTTTGCTTCACGAATTGATCGATTTCCTTCATGAGCTGTCTTGAGTGTATCCTAGATTTCCTTTGCACTTTCTAGTCCATCAATTATGGTGAACTCTTCTCGACTCAGAGATGAAGTGATCACTACAACAGCTTGAGCGTTGCAGTTAATTCCTTGTTCCTGTTCCAGAGTGAGTTCATCGTCTGTATGCGGGATATCTACACCTGTACACAAAATATGCTCAAGACTTGGGTTCATGGAGATTAGATGCATTTTCATATTGTACTTCCACATGGTATAATCGTTTCCGTCGAACTGCAGAGGTTTTCCCATTGGAATTGAAAGATAATGATTATTGGAATTTAGACGATTGTAATTATAAGGATATCGGGAGTAGTCATGATGACCACTCCCTTTGTCTTCTCATCTTATTCATTCCCCTTTTTGCTTAGGAGATTCTTCCTTAGAAGCGCCTTGAGTTGACACACTTCTTCATAATCGTGTATATCCTCCTTGAGCACATCGAATGCCTCTGTGTCTTGTTCTTCTTCAGTGTTGGGCATCTTCGGGATCTCATTGTTCTTCTCTGAGGCCATTTGATCTCTCTAGGAGGTGAGTCTCGTAGATGAAGAGCCTGCTCTGATACCAATTGAATGTGGCCTAGAGGGGATGAATAGGCTTTTAACTTTTCCTGCACACTTAATCAAATCGTTAAATTCCTAGTGGACCGAACTTGTTCGGTGCGAATGCAAACTAGTCTTGTGTGCTTGAATAATGTGAATTGATCAAGTGCTATAGCAGAATTTGTATGTGTTGTAGCATTGGAATTTAAGAACCTATTCAAACAATCTTTATTAAACAATCAATATTGCAAACGTGCACATAAAACACAAATTACTTGATAGATTAAATCTAATGCCCAGATAATCAAACTTTCAAAAGTAAAAGAGTAAAACACACAAGACACGTATTTCTACCGAGGTTTGATCTCACGGAAGAGATCAACTCCGCGTTGAGGAAGCCCACACAGAGCCGGGTCTCTTCAAACCCTTTCCCTCATCAAGTCACCACACAAGGCCGACTTGATTCCACTATCACGGGTAATCAACGAATTGATGGGGCAACCTCACACGTTGACGGCTCCCACAAAATATTACAGCAGAAAAAATGATCTAATACACTCAAAAAGATTACAAGTTTATTCAAGAGTGTAAAGAGATCAAACCCCAAGAGCTCTACGACGTATAGACAACGATATCCCAATTCCAAATCTGAATACTCAAATGATTTCACTTTTGAGGATCATAGATGTGTGGAGAGATGTGTTTTTGTGCTCTTGGGACACGTGGCGGTGCTAGGGTTTCAGTTGTGAACAGTAGAATATGAGTCATGTTTATATGGGGTCGTGGATCTCCTATTTATAGTGTTTCCAAAAATATTACCGTTAGGGATCTCGACGGCTGGACTAGTCCGTACTGGGTACCGGACTTGTCCAGTGTGCTGTGTAAAGTCGACGTGAAATGTGCAACACACTAGAAACCCTAATTTGTGTGAGATATACCAAACTAGTCCAGTAGGAGTCCGGACTTGTCCAGTGTCCTTTGAATTGGAACATCAGAAAGTTTCTCGTACTAGTCCAATCCATAATTGGACTTGTCCGGTGCAATGTGTTATGAAACATCCGAGAGTTCAACGGACTAGTCCGCTTCCTAAACGGACTTGTCCGGTGCACAGTGTATTTAGTTTACAGAAAGTTGAACGGACTAGTCTGGTCCATACGCGGACTAGTCCGATGCACTGTGAAGTGAGGTTCCAGAAACTTGATCAGACTAGTCCGGTCCATGAACGGACTAGTCCGGTGCACTGTGAAGTGAGACAACAGAGAGTTGAACGGACTAGTCTAGCCCATGAACGAACTAGTCCGGTGCTCAGTGAATTTTACGATTAATTTTAAGCCCTTACCCCTACGCAAAGATTTGATCTCTTGGGATGTGTCTCTCACACACATCCTATACAATTAAGTCTACTTTGCGCTTCATTCATGAGTTGGGCTTTTCTCTTTCTTCATCACTTCATTTTTCACTTTTTGAGTGCACCAAACTATCTTATTTTAGTTGACCTGCATTCATCTCAACAATTTCATTAGGATCTCATTCGTTTGTCATCAATCCTCCAAAACCCATGAGGGATTGCCTAGATGCACTTTCACTCATGTTGCAAAAATGGTGAGATCACTACAAGGAGGTCGCTCATCGATATTGTACCGCATTGTCGAAGTATTGATATTGTGTTCCTCTGCAAAGTAAGCACTTGAGAAGTATCCTACTTCCTTAAGAGTAAAAGCTTCGGCGATACACCCTTCAATACTTGCCCTGTTACCAACCATTGTTTTCAGCATCGTAGTGCTCTTTCAATATGATACATCCACCTATATTGCACGGGACCGCCGACTTTCGCTTCAAATGGAAGATGGATTAGGAGATGCTGCATTGGATTGAAGAATCCTGGAGGAAAATTTTTTTCATCTTACACAATAGTACCAATATCTCCTTCTCCAACTTACTCATCATCTACTTCGTGATTTATTTAGTAGAATTGTCTATAGAAGCGGCTAAGCTTGGCTAACACCTTCCACACTGCAACATCAAAGTAGGCTCGAAACATAACAGATAGAAGTCTTTCCATGATTATGTGATAATTATGATCGTCAACCCAATGAGCTTTACCATTTTCACATTCACGGCTCCTCTCAGACTAGCTGCGTAACCATCTAGGAATTTTAAACTTTGCAACCATTCGAGAAATTCTTTATTTTCTTTAGGTCGAGGACAAAAAGAAGCGCGTGGTTTACCACCACTTTCAAAGAGCTCAAGAGTTGGAAGTTTACAAAGCTCAGTGAGATCCTTTTGAGCCTTTAAATTGTCTTTAATTTTGCCCGTCAGGTCCATGCATGTGATTATGTTACATTCGCCCATGTTACACTCTTGATTCATGACATCAATGTTATGCCTTTGAATCAACGACTTCGCATACAGTAGCTCCCAAAGTTTACATATGTGAGTCCAATTGTGTTTGTCTCCATAACCTATGAAGTATCTAGGACGACCTTCATCTGGCACCAATATGTCCAACATATCAGATATTGCTGACCCGTTAAGATGTTTTGGTAGTCCTTTAGTGACAACGGTGTCCTTTTTGAAGACATTCCTCTGTTGCCTAAACACGTGATTCAGAGGAAGCCAACGTGTGTGAAAATCAAAATAAGATATCTTGTGATGAGGACATCACTCCTATGGATCTACACAACACTCCATTGAACATACAAGATGCAATCAATATAATTCACATACAACAATTAATTTTAGAGGTGAGCTCGCTCTTATATATTTCCTTATATATTTTTGAGAATAGATTGCTACCTAATAATTTAATTGTGATTAGGATACATGGAGTGATTCAAGGAGTAATTGGAGGAAGGTTTAGGGGCGTGGAGGACCAGAGGATACGTTCAAAGAAGACGGAAACCGACCCCAACTCAAAATCGTGTCCAACTCGGAGTCCAAGAGCAGTACGCACTAAAACGGACGTCCAGGACGCATACTAACTCCGTTTCTGACGTTCTACATATGCACGGAAAGGGTACAGGATAGCCTTTAGAATGGATCTGGTCCCATGTTAAAATTCCTTTGGAGTCGACATGAATCGTCGAAACAAAATCGAGTTCAGAATCTGTCAGGGTGCTGCGCAACCGTATTGGGCCATTGGGCCTTGTATCAAGTCTAATTTCATTATTTTCGTGTCATAGGGTTAGTCCACGACCCCAACACCCCCTTGGACGTCCTTCCACCTATATTTACTCTATAGTAGCTGCCACAAACAATTGGGTTTTACTTAGATTAATCTGTTACACACAGTTTCGCCGTTCATCGGTTTGTGAGACCCCAACTTAGCAATTCAGATTGCTTCTACCTTGTTCTTGCTTGTGTTCTCGGTTGCACTTGCAGGGATTAGACTTCTTGGCAAGGTCAATCGTGTGAAGCACGGTTGATAACTAATGAAGTGGTGGTGTAGTGATTGCATGGGGTATTCGTGTTCTACTCGAGAGTCTCGCATCATCAACATCGAGATCTCCACATCAATCGACTTATCCATTACCTTTTGGAAGATCGGGCCTCATCTTTTCTCATCAATTGGTATCAGATTTCCAGGTTTGCCCGTTAGGTCATTCATAGTTTTGTTTTTTGTACATAGAGTCCACAAAAAAAAGCGATAAAAAAACTTACAGTTTAGTAGATCTGTTCATTACTTTGTCCAAACCACAATTGAGCCTTTGCAACTTTCATTTTCAGTCTGGTTTTGTTGATTTTGTGTCCGTTGTTGAGTAATATTGCTGGTTTAGAAAGTGTTTTTGGTATTAGTTTGAGTTTTGCATTGTGTCAATTCATCTTTTTGAATCGTGTCATCACGTCTAGATTAGATTCATCTTTGTCCAGTTGGTATTTTGATCATATCTCACACATACGAACTTGGAATTCTTAGTTCTTGTACTTTCTAGAAAGCTTAAGAAGTTCTCTACCACTTTCGTATTCATAGATGTTTCCAGAAAACGGAGGCATCATGGTCAAAAGTGTATTAGATCTGAATCTGTTCTCGACCAAGAATTTCTGATCACTCTGTGTTTTGGGGGCAATATCTCCTATTGTTATTGTCCAAAATAGTTCTTCCATATATTGAAATTAAAGAGGAGATATATATCTACAATCTTGTTGTTGAAAGTTTTTCTATGTGGAGCCTCTAAGTATGCCTATTTGTCCTTGGACGATTGAGCAAAAAATCTGTGACAGACCCACGAGATATCTTTTATTGCTTTTTATTGTGTTATTCTTTTGCAACACATTCTGGAAAAAAGGAAGAAAAAAGAAAAAGGTAAGTGCAAAACAAGATACAAAAGCCGCACAAAAAAAGGAAAAAAATAGAAGTGCTTGCATTCTTTGTGTCATCTAGTTTTGTCTCATGTCTTGCTAGCTTGAACTACTAGGAACACATTTAGGCCAACAACTTTGACAAGTACTTTGGACACCTATTCAACTCTAAAACTGATTTTATTGTTGCTAATCCTTGCTACATATAAAGTGCCATCCAAGCTACACCTTACTCTTGAGCAGAATCGATACACCTTTGCAATCATCCCACACTTCATTGGTTTCTTCATACCGGCCACCGTTTGCCACCTGCAGTGTCGGTAAGAACACTTGTAAGAGCGTGGTAAGACGCTTGAGAGTGTGTGATTCCACTTCCACATTGCCATTATCCTTTGTAGTTAATAGGGATAAGAAATTTTTTTGTTGTCTTCTATTTGCTACTAACAATGTCAGGTAAAAGCAAGAATCATGCATTATATGCTAAGATGTTTGACATGATGAAGACCGCGATGGAGTTGCTCACTAAAAATCAAACATCAACCAAGGTTGCACATGACATTCAGACCACATTTACAACTCCTTCAACAATAAGTAATTACCTTCTCTCATCTTTTCCTTCTTTTGATGGTCTTGGTTATGATGAATATAATGCTTGGGAAATAGAGTTGGCTAAAATTTTTGGACAATGTCATAAGTGAGAGAGGAGAAAGATTAGAAAGGTTGTGAGTGCATTAGTAGATTGTGCATTAACTTGGTGGAACAAATTAAGTGATTTATAAAAACCACAAACATGGAAAGATATGAAAATTCTTATGCGAGAAACTTTTGCCAATATATCTAATTGCAAAGATAAAATAAATGAACTTGAGAAGAATTTTCTTGTTGTACCTCCTCCTATCCCTATCCTTTTGCGGGAATATGAACAAATAAATGTAGAAAATTCAAAAGAGAATGAGGTGTTCAACATCTCTTGTGAAAATTCAGATCTTTCAATTCCTATTTCACCCACAGTTACTGTTGAATATGAGAATGAAGGTAATGTACCTCGCACTAGACTTATCAATGTTGAGAAGTTTTTGAATATTTCAAATGTTTCCCTCAATCATTCTATTGGAGAGCAACAATTTGAGGAGCCTTTTCTAAAAACTCGTTTACCACTAGGTTATTTTCCTACTGATCCTTACGACAAAAATGCATTTTGTGCTGATAGTTATATTGTACCTATGCTAGAACAAGTGAATGAATTTGATACTTCATCACTCACTTTTGCTGAAATTAAGCATTTCATTCTAATTACATGTGAAAGAGATGAGCTGAAATTGTTGTAATCTCTAAATACTTTGGGTTATATTGAATTTGACAATCTTTGTGATCTATACACTCTAGAGAGAAGAATATTTCTGAAAACTGAATTATCTTTGTTGACAAGAAATAATTTTCATGCAATAGGAAAATATGAACATAGTGGTGAATTTATGGTGTATAAGTTTACATATGCTCAAATGAGAAATCCCATTTTGTGCTGCAACAACATGATGAAATAAATGGATGCACTAACACTAATAATTATTTGTCAAGTTTTTCTAGTATTTTTTTTCTTGAAGCAGGGACAACATATAATAGAGGAGCATTGTTCGTTGCGGTTGTGCAATATGGACAACGCTCATTCTACCCCCGAAGCAAGCCTCTTTGCTAGACATAAGAGCAAGTCGAGGATGGCTTGTCATAAAGAAGGGGAGAATGATGAGATCAAGCACATTGTCATTGCACATACAAGCATGGAACAATGTTTATTTGTTGAGGATCCTGGCTCGAGTGAATGTGCATGCATATTTGATGAAGAACATGGAGATGGTGCACTATGTCGTCTACCACCCTGGCCTCCTACTTTCATGCATACAAGAAGATTTGATGGCATTGCACATATGGACCCACATATGAGAGAAGAAGAACATGAGTCGAGGACGAATCCAATTCAAGAAGGGGAGGATGATGAGGACATCACTCCTATGGATCTACACAACACTCTATTGAACATACTAGATGCAATCAATAGATTTCACACACAACAATTAATTTCAGAGGTGAGCTCGTTCTTATATGTTTCCTTATATATTTTTTAGAATAGATTGCTACCTAATAATTTAGTTGTGATTAGGATACATGGAGTGCTTCAAGGAGTAATTGGAGGAAGGTTTAGGGGCGTGGAGGACCAGAGGATACATTCAAAGAAGATGGAAGCCGACCCCAACTCAAAATCGTGTCCAACTCGAAGTCTAGGAGCAGTACGCACTAAAACGGACGTTTAGGACGCATACGAACTCCGTTTTAGACTTTCTACATATGAACGGAAGGGAGAGGATAGCCTTTCCAATGGATCTGGTCCCTTGTTAAAATTCCTTCAGAGTCGATGGCAATCATCGAAACAAAATCGAGTTCAGAATCTGTCAGGGTGCTGCGCCACTGTATTGGGCCATTGGGCCTTGTATCAAGTCTAAGTCCATTATTTTCATGTCTTAGGGTTAGGTAACGACCCCAACACCCCCTGGGATGTCCTTCCACCTATATATACTCTATAGTAGTCACCACAAACAATTGGGTTTTGCTTAAATTAATCTGTTATACACAGTTTCACTGTTCATCGGTTTGTGAGACCCCAACTTAGCAATTCAGATTGCTTCTACCTTGTTCTTTCTTTTGTTCTCGGTTGCACTTACAAGGATTAGCCTTCTTGGTGAGGTCAATCGTGTGAAGCACGGTTGATACCAATGGAGCGGTGGTGTAGTGATTGCAGGGGATGTTTGTGTTCTACTCGAGAGCCTCAGATCATCAACGTCGAGATCTCCACATCAATTGACTTATCCATTACCTTTCGGAAGATCGAGCCTCATCTTTTCTCATCATTTTGCCTCCATGAGTAAGTCAAAAGTAATCGGTGTCCGAAGCAAATATCAGACACGTCAAATGACCATGAGTGCTTCATCCAGAAATTATGTCGTATGTCGGAAAATCATGGACATACCACAAATAAGCAGCTCGAAGGTTGAATTCTTGCTTTTTGTAACAGTCGTACGCTTTGACTCCTGTCCACAACATTTTCAATTCTTCAATCAACGGTTTCAATATCACATTGAGATGTGACCCAAGATGATCCAGCCCAGATACAATGAGGCTAAGAAACATGAACTCATACTCCATGCAAAAAGTTGGTGGTAAGTTGTACGGAATGACAAACACAGAACAACAGGACTATGGTGCGACGCTTGTGCTGAACAGCGTGAATCCATATGTCGGCAACCCAATCCGAACATTTCTCGCTTCAGGGCTGAAATATGGATCAAACCAGGCCAGTGCCTTCCATGCCTCACCGCCGGACGGGTGCTTCATAATTCCATTGTTCTGATGTTAACCTTCTTTGTGCCATCTCATGTGTCTGGTGGTTTGTTTTTGAAAGGAACAACCGCTTCAACCTAGGTGTCACGGGTAAGTAACGAAGATGCTTACATGCGACTTCTGTCATCACAATATCACGATCATTATTAACAACTATGACAAATCTCGGTTGACCAACATTTTAAACATTTGTTCTCATTGGCATGCTCTCTCCAGAAAAGCATGCAGTTGTCCAGACACACATCAATCTTCTCGTAGTTCATACCGAGACTGGGAAGAATTTTCTTCGACTGATACATATCTTTAGGTGGAGATGTGGAACGACATTGATGAAAAAATTGATGAGGTTGCGGTAGCAGTTATTAGAAAAAATTGATGTGGGAGATTGTAAGTGCATCTAGGATATCCCTTGTGGGTTTTGGCTAATTGATGACAAACATATGAGATCCTAATGAAACTATTGAGATGATTGCAGGACAAACAAGTGAAACAGCTCAGTGCACACAAAAAGGTGAAAAATGAAGTGGTGTCCAAAGAGGGATACTTTGATGGAGCTTGGAAGACCAAATTAGATTTTGAATGTATAGGAAGTGTATGAAAGACACACTCCAAGAGCTCACAACTTTGCGCTAGGGTAAGGGATTAAAATTAACCTAACTTTCACAATGCACCGGACTAGTCCGATTGTGGACCGGACTAGTCCGTTTAACTTTCTAGAATCTCTCTTATTGGGAGACCGGACTAGTCCGTTTGTCCACCGGACTAGTCCGTTGAACTTTCTGGAGTCTCTCATATTGAGGGACCGGACTAGTCCGTGTGTCCACCTGACTAGTCCGTTGACCTTTCTGTAGTCTCCCATATGTGGAGATCGGACTAGTCCGCGGACTAGTCCGTTGAACTTTCTGGAGTTCACCTTCACACAAAACCGGACTAGTCTGAGCTTGGACCGGACTAGTCCGGCAGACTTTCTGGACTTCAAAATACACAGTGACCGGACAAGTCCGGACTTGCACCGGACTAGTCCGGTATTAGGGTTTTTCAATGGTTACTTTTTAGAAACCCTATAAATAGAGAATCCACGGCCTTCCAAAGGATATACACGTCGAATATTTCTGAAAACACAAACCCTAGTGCCGCCACTTCGTCCCAAGAGCCCAAAACACATCTCCCCACACATCTAAAGTGCAAAAAGAGTGAAATCAATTGAACACTTGGATTCGGGATTGGGAGATCATCGTTCTTTCATTGCGAGCTCTTGGGGTTTGATCTTTCTACACTCATACTCTGCATTTTAATACTTTCGAGTGTATTTGATCACTTCTTTCGTTGTAGTTTTCATGGGAGCCCTCATCGTGTGAGGTTGCCCCACAAACTTTGTGATTACCCGTGATAGTGGAATCAAGTCGGCCTTCGTGGTGACTTGAAGAAGGAAAGGGTTGGAGACCCGGCTGTGTGTGAGCTTCCTCAACGAGGACGAAGATCTCGTGGTGAGATCGAACCTCGGGAAAAATTCATATGTCTTGTGCCTTATTTCCTTTACATTTTGTTCATTAGATCACTTAATTGCTAAAACATCAACCTAAGGCACTTATAGGTTTTTACTTGCATTCTTACATTAATCTCAAATAAAAATATCAGTTGTTCTCATTTCCGCTGCTAAAAGAATTTGGTTTCCCAAATAACGCATAATCAACACACATATTTCTAGCACACCGGACTAGTCCGCCCACGCAACCGGACTAGTCCGATTAACCAAGTTTTAACAATTCTATTGAGTGTGCAGGAAACTTTAAAGGCCTATTCACCCCCCTCTAGGCCACATTCAATTGGTATCAGAGCGAGGTTCTCCGCCAATGAGACTCACATCTCTGAGAGATCAATGGCCTCTGAGAAGAACAACGATATCTCGAAGATGAACATCAATGAGGAGGAACAAGAAGCTAAAGCCTTCGATGTGCTGAAAGAAAGTCCACATGATGATGAAGAAGTGCAACAACTAAAGGCACTCCTGAGGAAGAAACTGCTAGGACAAAAAGGAAAAGAAGATGAGAAAACGAAGGGGAGTGGTCATCACGACTACTCCCGACATCCTTACAACTACAACCGTCTCAGTTCAAACAATCACTATCTCTCCATTCCTATGGGAAAACCTCCACAGTTTGACGGAAGCGACTATACCATGTGGAAGTACAACATGAAGATGCATCTAATATCCCTAAATCCTAGTCTGTGGCACATTGTTTGCACTGGCATAGATATCCCGGACACGGATGAGGAACTCACCCCAGAACAAGAACAAGAGATTCACAGAAATGCACAAGCCGTCGCCGTGATCACATCATCACTAAGCAGAGAGGAATTCACCAAGATCGATGGCTTAGAAAGTGCAAAAGAAATTTGGGATACACTCAAGAATGCTCACAAAGGAAATAGGTCGGTTCGTGAAGCTAAAATCGAGATGCTTGAAGGAGAGTTGGGGAGATTTGCTATTGAAGAAGGCGAATCACCTCAAGACATGTACAACCGGATGAAGGCACTCATCAACAAAATTTGTGCCTATGGAAGTAAGAAATGGACAGATCACGAGGCGGTCAAGAGAATGATTAGAGCCTTCATGCCAAGAAATGTCACACTTTGCTCAATGATTAGAGAAAGCCCCGGGTTTCACAAAATGACTCCCGATGAATTGTTGGGGAAGATCATAAATCATGAAATGATGGAGAAAGAGGCACAATACGTCAAATACTTGGCCGAACTCACTTCTTCCAAAAAGAAAGAGGTTGATCTCAAAGCAACATGCCGACCCAAACTCAAAGAAACTCGAGAAGATTAAGACGAGTGGCATACAAGCGACGAGAGCTCCGATCTTGATGATGAAGAAATGTTACTCTTTATCAAGAAGTTCAAACGAATGAGGAAAAGAAGACATGTCAACAATTCAAATGAAAGCAAAAGCAAGGATAAAGGAAAATCCAAGGCTCGACACACTTGCTACAACTGCGAAGAGTATGGTCACTTCATGGTGGACTGCCCTTATGAAGAAAACAAAAAGAAGAAGGAAACAAGACCACAAGAAAAGAAAAATTTCAGAAAAAAGAAGACAAGCCCATCAAGCTCACATTGGCAAGGAGTGGGACTCAAACGACGATTCCTCCTCCGATGAAGAAGAAGAGATGGCCACTATCGCAATCAAGAAACCTACTATGAAGGCCACACTCTTCCCAAACATGGGAGGATGGGATATGAACAACCACACTTGCCTTATGGCTAAGGAAGGCAAGAAAAAGGTACGACTCACCCCTCCTACGCTAAATTCCTCTATTGATGACTTTGATAGCTCTAGTGATAATGAAGAAATGTCTAGAGGACCAAGTAAAATTGCTCTAAAGAAAATGGAAATGTTGTCAAATGAAATTTTTGAAAAGGAGGAACTTCTTAACCGACAAGAAGATATGGTCATCCGCGAAAGGAAGAGATATCAAGAAGTTGAAAAGCTTCTTGAGCTTGAAAGAGAGAAGAACGAGTCGCTTAAGGTTGAGCTAGCCTTGAGTAAGGAAACTTACTCAAAGCTAGAAGACTCGCATATTGCAATCAAGGAAGAACTTGCTAACTTGTCAAAAGTTAACAAGATCCTTGAGGTGCAAGTTGAGTCGCTCAAGCAAAGTGACTCCTCTTCCTCCAAGAGCTCTTCCTCCAAATATATGAGTTCGACAACAATCGGAACTTGCACTTGCTCTAGTAAGAAGAATGTTATTTCTAATAATTCAACTTCTAATCATGCCTCTCCAAGCGGCATCTTTGATAAGGAGAAGATCAAATATGCACGCAATGCATATATGGTCACTAGACCTCCTAATGTCAAATATGGCCTTGGTTTTGACAGGAACAAACACATGTCTACTCCCAATCATGCTAAGAATGGAATTGTCTTTGTTAAGGAAAAATCCCATGAATCTGATTTACAAATATTGTTTCGTACATTTGATGCTTCCTATGTTCTTATGAAAGCCAAACATGGAAAAGTCATTGCTAAATATACAGGGCCACGCCGCAAGAACTTAAAAACTTGTGTGTGGGTGCCCAAGACTCTTGTGACTAACCTGAGAGGACCCACGCAAGCTTGGGTACCTAAAACCAAAGAATAATTCTTTTTTGCAGGCTTACTCCTCCGGTGGATCTAAATGGGTGCTTGATAGTGGATGCACAAATCACATGACCGGAGAGAGAGGTATGTTTGTGGAGTATGAGTACAAGGATCCAGGTGAAGGCATATACTTCGGAGACAACAGCCAAGGAAAGGTCCTTGGTAGCGGTAACATTGAAATATCCTCTCAACATACCTTATCCAATGTTTTACATGTAGAATCTCTAGATTATAACCTTTTGTCAATATCTCAGCTATGCGACAAAGGCTACAACTGTTTGTTCACTAATGATGGTGTGACCGCTTTTAGAAGAAGCAATGGCTCGATTGCATTCAAGGGAATGTTGAAGGGCAAGCTCTATCTTGTTGACCTCAACAAAGATAAAGCCGAACTCAACACTTGCTTGGTTGCTAAGACCAACATGGGATGGCTGTGGCATAGACGGCTAGCCCATGTTGGGATGAGAAATCTGCAGAAACTTCTAAAAGGTGGTCACATCCGTGGTCTTAAGGATGTGGTGTTTGAAAAAGACAGGCCTTGCAGCGCTTGTCAAGCGGGAAAACAAGTCAGAGCACCACACCCCGCCAAGAATGTGATGACTACCACAAGACCGCTGGAACTCCTCCACATGGATCTCTTTGGTCCAATTTCGTACATTAGCATCGGCGGTAACAAATACAGTTTAGTAATTATTGATGATTTTTCAAGATTTACCTGGGTATTTTTCTTGTATGATAAATCAGAAACTCAGGGAGTCCTCAAGAAGATCTTGAAAAGAGCTCAGAATGAATTCTCATCAACTATAAAGAACATCAGAAGTGACAACGGGACAGAATTTAAGAACCTCCAAGTTGAAGAGTATCTTGATGAAGAAAGGATAAAACATGAGTTCTCGGCACCCTACTCCCCTCAACAAAACGGGGTGGCCGAAAGGAAGAACAGAACATTGATCGAAATGGCAAGAACTATGTTGGATGAATACAAGACATCAGATCGATTTTGGGCAGAAGCGGTGAACACAGCTTGTCATGCCACAAATCGGCTATACCTCCATCGACTACTGAAGAAAACTCCATATGAGCTCCTGACCGGTAAAAATCCCAATGTTTCTTATTTCAAAGTATTTGGTTGTAAATGTTTTATTCTGAACAAGAAGTCGAGGACCTCAAAGTTCGCTTCGAAGTCCGATGAAGGGTTCTTGCTTGATTATGAATCGAATGCCTACGCCTATCGTGTCTTCAACAAGGTGTCCAGCCTTGCTGAAGTAGCACGTGACGTAGTGTTCGGTGAATCTAACGGCTCACAAGTGGAGCAAGTTGATAAGTGTGTGCTAGATAAAGAGGAAGCTCCATATCAAGCACTGAAGAAAATGGGACTTGGTGATATCTTACCACAAGAGCAAACATTCGACTCAAATGCACAAGATGAACCTCAACACGGAGGCAATGATCAAGGGGGAGCTCTTGCACAAGATCAAGAGAAGGAAGATCAAGAAAATCAGGACATTCATGGAAGCAATGATCTAGGGGGAGACAATGCACATGAAGATAATGAAGAACAAGAACCTACACAAGTTCCACACCCGACTACTACAGTAGTTAGGACTGTCCTAATGACACCTATTTTGATGGGGGGTACATTATTGACTTCTTTGTTGCTGTTCATACCCTTAAATGAGCCATTAGGTACACATGTCAGTGGCGGTACGCACTTGTAGTATTGCAGAGGATTTTCAGTCCATGAGCGAAACAGGCAAGACTGTGAGGGGGCATGCAGCTGGCAACGCTAGACTAGACAAAGATAGGGTTCGCCGGTTCGGTCTGACTAACATCAGCCAGAGCGCGTCTCAAAGTGAATTATTAGTTGCAGGGCAAGTAATGAACGCCAGCGGTAGCAGGTGGCGAATGCAAGACAGATAAGGCAAGCATCTTGCGGGATTGAAATCCTCCGCAGTACTGCACCTGCATTAGCTGCCACTGATATGTGGGCCCATGAGACATCGGGTCTACTTGTCAGTGGCGGCTACTGTAGGTGCAGTACTGCATAGTGCCAGCTTGCTACACTCAACAAAGCGAGGGTTTGGTCTCGTCGAAACTCTCGAGGAGGATTGGTGGTAGGGCGAATAATGGCCAGGGATTTGCGGGCGGCGGGGTAATCATGGCACGCGAAGGATGGGACGTGGTGATGGGCGAGGTAGACGCGTCGGGGAGGACACTGAAGTGACCAGCAGCAGGGCGTGGGCGTGGGCGCCGGTGCCGGCCGGAGTGGCCGGCGGCGAGAGAGCACAGCGTGGAGGCATAAAAAATCACGCCATCACACAGACTGATGAATTGTTAACTATAAAGACTAAGTACTAATAAGAAAGTATAATCTCAAGGCATGCTAAAACAGTTAGTAGAGCCTAGGAAAGAATGCAAATGACCATGATACACCCATCATCAATACATCTAAAGGACAGAACGTAGTCTCTCAAAATGCTTCAAATTCAATGCCAAAGGAGTAGAGTAAAAAACTAACACGCTCTGCCAAAACAAATGGCACGGTAGAGAGGCAGGTAGTAATGTGATGTGATATGGGTAGTTGGAAGCTACTACCGAGGATAGAGTTGAAGTGGGACATTTTTTAAGCTCCAAAAGTAAAATTACGCTGGGGCGGAAGGAGTATTTCTGGTTTGTATATCTATACCAGCTGTTGGTTCATGCATCGTAGTAGTACCAGGGAGTGAAGAACCTTGGGGTTCCTGAACATCATGTGCTGCAATATTCTCTACGTACCATACAAAGGATTTAATGTTGTCTAAATTTGTTTAATTTTGATAGTAAACACATTTATAGTTATGCCAGGTGCTTGTTGGCCACCATGAATGCTTGTAGATGACATCACGATTTGATGTCTTGTTCCTAATGTAAAGAGCATTGTAAGTAGTCATTCCAAATAACAGTGATAACGTCAGATTACATGACCAACGTAGATATTGTATCGGACGGTGCGCTTTCTATAAACTGCAGTGTTTGTTACTAACGGGGGAATTAGAAAAGAAAGAATAGAACAAAAATGTACGATCCGAGAAAGCCACAAAAAAGAAAAAAGTGAAAACCATGGGAACTAAAAATCTTAGGAATACAAATTTGTAAAACAGGAATGAGAGCACAACATTTGGAGTGGTTGATCAGATAACCCATGCGTCATTTACTTCTAAATTCAGAAATTACATACTAATACCTCTGGTTTTTAGTATTTGTCGTTCCCGGCCAGGAAATGAACTAGAAATACACTACCGTAATAAGCTGTCGGAGCAATATTTATTTAGGGAAAGATGTAGTGTATGTATGTATGTACGTATATATGTATGTATGTATATATATATATATATATATATATATATATATATAACTAAATTCATGAAACAGAAGCCCACATTTCTTCTTTGTTAATTTATTTAATCTTCGTATATCAGGATGGATCGTGTATAGCTTAACTAGGCCAAGACTGCATGGATCATGTAGAACCAAGCCAATATAGATCTATAAAAAGACGGCATAGATCGTGTAGTTTACCTAGCCCAAAACTGGAGTTCGGGATGCGATGTCGCAGGGAGGTGTCAGCGACGAAGAGGTTCGGTAGAGCCTGTCAAACTTGGTCGCCCGACGTTGTACCCAGGAGTCAACACCACCAAGAGCTTCGATGCGTCACTGCGAGATCCATGGGGGAAAAATTGTAAAAACCGTGGGAAATGAAAACACGGAAATTTCTTAGGAATACAAGTATGGAACACAGGATAGAGAGACAACATATTTGGAGTACTGCGAGATCACCAGAAGGGCGGGGTAGCGGTGTGTCGGGAACGGAGGCCAGTGTTTCCATTTATACTCATCATGGCTGAAATAGGGTTACAATAATAGGCGGGACTGAAATTGGAGGCGCGGGTAGTGAAAATTGAATTGTCAAAATCTCAAATGTGGCGCGCCAAGTAGAACGATAAAATTTTCGCGGGAGTGGAGAATTTGACACAAGCCGTGCCCTTGTGCACTCATCCAATCGTGATTAATTACATCTCATGTCGCGTTGATTCCTGCATATGGCTGCTGCGTGTAGCTAGAGGGTTAGACTTCGTCTTAGGACAACTTTCTCGCTTCTTAATTCATCTTTGTTGCCATGCATGGAGATCAAAATCTAAAAGCAGTCATCTGCTAGCTAGTGGTACATTCCAAAAAAATACGAAAAAAAATATGAATCGCCAAATGTATACGTATGTGCTAATGCAAACGATATGCAAATACAGCCAAGTGCACGAAACGATGGTAAACAATCAGCATTTTTTAACATTAATCACAATGAAACGATAACATGTAGTATATACTACTACATACTAAAAATACATTTTCCCATGCGCTGACTACAAATGAAAAAATTGAGTGAAAGAACACAAAAGAGGAGAAACGCAGCCTCAACCACGATCTCAATGGAGTTTCAATCAAGAGTCGTTGATTGTCGCAACACAACGATTTCTTGGCTAGACATTGAACAACAGTTATCTCGCCCCTTTTTCAGAAAGGAGATGTTTTTCGATACTGCATAGGACGCATTGTTCATGAACATAAAAGACATTTATCATTAAAATAGAAACAACACATATATTACAAAAAAGAACTACGAAAGCACATAAAAGACGAGAAAAAGAAAAACTACAAATACTACTCTACTCGGAGTCGGAGGAGATCTCCTCCACCTCCTCCTCCGCCGCTGCCGCCTCCTCCGCCACTGCCGCCGCCTCCTCCGCTGCCGCCGCTGCTGCCGCCTCCTCCGACAATTGAGTCCGAAGCTTCCGGGCGACGGTCCGCAGAAGATGCTGGCGGCCCTCCACCCCAGCCACCTCCCCAATCGTCTCGTAGAGAACGTTGAGACGACCGGCCAAAAACCCTAACCCAAAGCAATAATGGTCGGCGTTGTCCATGCTGGTGCAGACGGGAAGTTTCCCAAGATCCAGATGCTCACACGAGCGAGATGTATCAGAAAATACATCCCGCGCCAATATTTCGAGCTTTTTTGCTCGCCCGGCGGTGGCGGAAAGGTGCTCGGTGGCCTCCATCAGGCGCCGATCGAGTTCATCGAAGCGGTGTTTGACGAGGCGGACGGTCTCCTGAACCCAAACTGGATGAGGAGGTGCGGGCGCTGCGGGTGGGCAGAGAAGGGGACGGAGGAGGTGCGGGCGCCACCTCCAGTTCCACCGGCATTACCTGCGACGGAAACGGAGAAGAAGGAGGTTTGGAGGACGTCGACGGCCTGGAGCGCGTCGGTGCAGGGCTACCCATTTGTGCGGCAATGAAGTTGCGGAGAAAGAGCAAGAGTGGTCGGCGATGGTGCGGTGGTGAAGGAAGAGAAGTTTGGAGGCTACGATCGATGGAGATGGAGTGGTGCGGCGGAGACACAAGAGGACGGGTGTGCCTTTATAGCGGGTCCTCGTCCCGTGCGAGTGGAGATGATCGAACGCTTCGAAAACTGCGCTTTCGAATTAATCCAAACCGCGATTGGCTTCCATCTCCACTTCACGCGAAGTTTTTTAATTTGACATGCAAAGGGTCCAGGGTATGCAGTGGCCCACCTGGCATACATTGTAGGTCCGTCTGACAGTGTTTCGGTTTTTTAGTTCCAAATTTTAATTTTGACACGCAAAGGGCCCACCGGCCCAAGGTATATGCAATGTTCCAAATTTTTTCAGTTTGTCACGCAAAATACCTCGATCATGTTTCATGACGTTACGCGTTTTCTCTTATTTTTTGAAAGATCGTCATATATATACATATATATATATATATAGTTGAAAGATCGTCAGAAAACACAAGAAAAAAGTACAAGACGATGAACACACCACACATTCATGCATTCATTAACACACACACACGCACACACACACACACACACACACACACACACACACACACACACACACACACACACACACACATATATATATATATATATATATATATATATATATATATATATATATATATATATATATATATATATATATATATATATATCACAAACCCTTGTTCATGTTTTCTCAGTTTGACATGCAAAACACCTCGATCATGCATGTTTGATGACGTTAGGTGTTTTCTAATTTTGTTGAAAGATCGTCATATTTGAAACTCGTTGATCATGTTTGGGGTGTAGCAAGCATATGCATGGACAAGTAACATATGCACTTGAAAACCTTGCGACTATCATGTTTGATGACAACATTATTACGTGTTTTCTCTGTTTTTTGTTGAAACATCGTCATATATAGTTTGAGGCTCGTTGATCATGTTTGGGGCGTGACAACTAACATTATATATATATATATATATATATATATATATATATATATATATATATATATATATATATATATAGTTTGGCTCGTTGATCCTATGTTTGGGGTGTAGGGTAGCATGCATGGACAACTATAACATGCATGTGAGAGAGACGTCGATGATCATATGAATTCCCCCCGTCTCCATGAACTTGTCGCTTTGTCGTAATTCACTTTTTAACTACAAAAGCCGCATCAGAAGAGCTTGTTTATTAGATCATGGACAAGGAAAATTATTTGTACCTAGTCCAAAAAGTATAAGTTGGTCGGCGTTGCTGTTCATACGCGAAGGATGCGGTCAGGTAGTTGCTCTTGCAGGTGTATGATAATTACGTGAGTGTTTGGCCAGGTCATGTGGTTAGTGACATGTGACAAAGTGCTCAGTCATCAATTGCGTTTGGTTTGACATCGAAGTTCGATTGGAGATAGATCATCCATTTCTTTATGTCTTGGATCATCCAAATTAACGTTTGGTTGGATGGACTGGACGATCCAATTTTTTGTTGGTAGGTTGGATGGAACTTGATTGGATTATTGAATCATCAAAGTTGATAATTTCATAATATTATACGTGTGCATGATGATAAATCGTGCACGCCGAGCGCCGAGTTATTCGGATCGCTGAGCAAAGTTCAGACGTGGAGTCGTGTGTGCCCATGCGCCCTGCAAGATTCGGTGCGCTCGCGTACGTGGCAATCATCAGGGCAGGGTGGTACAGTCACGGGAACCGTGCAGTGCGCCCTTGGCTGTAAGATTTGGAGCGTGAACGTACGTGGCAACCATCTAGGCAGGGTCGCACAGAGACGGGTGTCCGGAAGAGCCGCAGAGAATTCGATTTTGGTGTTTAGAAACAAGGTATTTTTGGAGTTTTACACCATCCGCAGCGGTTTCCTCTAAAACTTACTGTATATCCCTCTATACTTCAAGTATATTCTCTATACTTCCAGCATTTCACTCTGGACACTAACTCTATACATCCAGTAATCTACTCTATATTTCCAGTCCAGTAATCTTTACAGTGAACCACTGCGGATGGTCTTAGAGCAATTAGCAATACCGTGGTATTTGAGATTATTATGAAATTTTTTACAGAATGGTGTTTGTCAACCAAACAGTCCTATGTATTGCAAAATCGTGGTATTATAAAACTGTGTTATTGAAATATGTACTTTGGTATTGCCATGTCATTTTAAAAACTGTGGTTTCCAAAACTTTAGTATTGAAAAATTGTGCTCCCAAACACAGCCTAAAGCTTTACTATGAACCACTGCGGATGGTCTTAAAGGCAGTCTCAGCTCTGGGCCTAGATGGGCAGAAATAAATTTTCTGTGGCCCTGCCGCACAACGTCGCCTGCAGTGCCCCCGCCGCCGTGCCCCCGGCTCCGCCGCCGGCCCGCCGCCCTGCGCCCCCACCACCGGCCCGCCCCCAACTCGAGAACGGATCGAGGGGAAGGCTCATTGCCCATAGCGGCCGTGTAGCTTCCGTCCCCTCGATCCGTTGGCGATGAGCCTTCTCCTCATCCGTTCTCGAGTTCGCGGCGGCCACGGCACCGCTTCGACCCTGCTTCTGGACTGACAACGCTGATGATCTGCAATATACTTTTAAATTTGCGCGTTGGTATTCTCCCCCTCATATTTGTTGATGCGTTAATACCTGATGTTTTACATCATTTTCCACAGGAGGCAAAAAGTAATGAACATCATTAATCAGCACTGCACCGAGGAGTACACAAAAATTGCAGTGGGCCGCGTCAAGTCGGTTTTACGATTTTATTCACGTTCCATTTGACTTCAAGTACCACGCCCATGCTTTGAAATATATGATTATACTAATCAAGCTCCGGTATTTTACCGATTGATACTTAACCTCGTTTGTTGCATTTGCCAAGGTCCGAGGCCAACAAGGGTACTGCTTTGCCAACATCACATCGCGAGATGCGGCGTTCTGGCTGTGGACGAAGCACCTGCATGGCTTCCGTTGGAAGGTGAACGACTCGCGGAAGATGTGCGAGGTCGACTACGCCAACATCCAAGTACGTCGTCGTCTGCTACTACCATTTTCCATTGCGCCGCTGCTGCATGGTGTTCACCTACCACTGCTCGTCATCCTTTCGCAGGGTCGGGATGTGTTGGTGGCCCATTTCTCCATGTCATGCTTCGACTGCGAAACCGAGGAGTTCCTGCCAGTGTGGTTCAGCTCGCCGTGGAAGGTGCACGACTCGCGGAAGATGTGCGAGGTCGACTACGCCAACATCCAGGTACGTCGCCGTCCACTGCCACCATTTTCCAATGTGCCGCCGCTGCAACATGTTCACCTGCCGCTGCTCGTCATCCTTTCGCAGGGTCGGGATGCGTTGGTGGCCCATTTCTCCAAGTCATGCTTCGACTGCGAAACTGAGGAGTTCCTGCCAGTGTGGTTCAGCTCGCCACGGAAGGTGAACGACTCGCAGAAGATGTGCGAGGTCGACTACGCGAACATCCACGTACGTCGCCGTCCGCTACCACCGTTTTCCATTGCGCCGCCGCTGCAACGTGTTAACCTGCCGCTGCTCGTCATCCTTGCGCAGAGTCGGGATGCGTTGGTGGATGCGGCCAGATGGTTGCTCTTGCAGGTGTATGGTAATTACGTGAGTGTTTGGTCGGGTCATGTGGTTAGTCCATGATGCACCATAAACCCGGTGTTGAGGCCGTGTATTTGTCATTTGTGCGTACACTTTAGTGACAAGTGACAAAGTGCTTAGTCATCAATTGCGTTTGGTTTGACGTCAAAGTTCAATTGGAGATAGATCATCCATTTCTTTATGTCTTGGATCATCCAAATTAACGTTTGGTTGGATGGACTGGACGATCAAATTTTTTGTTGGTAGGTTGGATGAAACTTGATTGGATTATTGAATCATCAAAGTTGATAATTTCAAAATATTATTCATGCGCATGATGATGGATCGTGCACGCCGAGCGCCGAGTTATTCGGATCATTGAGCAAAGTTCGGACGTGGAGTTCGTGTGCCCGTGCGCGCTGCAAGATTCGATGTGCTCGCGTACGTGGCAATCATCAGGGCAGGGTGGTACAGTCGCGGGAACCGTGCAGTGCGCCCTTGGCTATAAGATTTGGAGTGTGATCGTACGTGGCAACCATCTGGGCAGGGTCACACAGAGACAGCTGTGCGGAAGGGCCGCAGAGATTTCGATTTTGGTGTTTGGGAACACGGTATTTTTGGAGTTTTAGAGCAATTAGCAATACCGTAGTATTTGAGATTACTATGGTATTTTTTACAGAATGGTGTTTGTCAACCAAACAGTCCTATGTATTGCAAAATCGTGGTATTACAAAACTGTGTTACTGAAATACGTACTTTGGTATTGCCATGTCATTTTAAAAATTGTGGTTTCCAAAACATTAGTATTGAAAAACTGTGCTCCCAAACACATCCTAAAGCTTTAACGTGAACCACTGCAGATGGTCTTAAAGGCAGGCCCGGCTCTGGCCCTAGGCGGGCGGAAATAAATTTTCTGCGGCCCTGCCGCACAACGTCGCCTGCCGCGCCCCCGCCTCTGGCCCCCCGCCCCTGCGCCCCCACCACCAGCCCGCCCCCGACTCGAGAACGGATCGAGGGGAAGGCTCATCGCCCATAGCGGCTGTGTAGCTTCCGTCCCCTCGATCCGTTGGTGATGAGCCTTCTCCTTATCCGTTCTCGAGTTTGCGACGGCCACGGCTCCGCCTCGACCCTTCTTCTGGACTGATGACGCTGATGATCCGCAACATACTTTTAAATCTGCGCATTGTTATTCTCCCCCTCATATTTGTTGATGTGTTAATACCTGATGTTTTACATCTTTTTCCATAGGAGGCAAAAAGTAATGAACATCATTGATCAGCATTGCGCCGAGGAGAATGTGAAAATTGCAGTGGGCCGCGTCAAGTCGGTTTTACGACTTTATTCACGTTCCATTTGACTTCAAGTACCACGCCCATGCTTTGAAATATATGATTATACTAATCAAGCTCCGGTCATTTACTGATTGATACTTAACCTCGTTTGTTGCATTTGCCAAGGTCTGAGGCCAACAAGGGCTACTACTTTGTCAATGTCACATCGCCAGATGCAGCGTTCTGGCTGTGGACAAAGCACATGCATGGCTTCCGTTGGAAGGTGAATGACTCGCGGAAGATGTGCGAGGTCAACTACGCCAACATCCAGGTACGTCGCCGTCCGCTGCCACCATTTTCCATTGCGCCGCCGCTCTATGGTGTTCACCTGCCGCTGCTCGTCATCCTTTCGCAGGGTCGGGATGCGTTGGTGGCCCATTTCTCCAAGTCATGCTTCGACTGCGAAACCGAGTTCCTGCCAGTGTGGTTCAGCTCGTCGCGGAAGGTGAATTACTCGCGGAAGATGTGCGAGGTCGACTATGCCAACATCCAGGTACGTCCACCGTTTTCCATTACGCCGCCGCTGCAACGTGTTCACCTGCCGTTGCTCCTCATCCTTTCACAGGGTCGGGATGCGTTGGTGGATGCAGCCAGATGGTTGCTCTTGCAGGTGTATGGTAATTATGTGAGTGTTTAGTCGGGTCATGTGGTTAGTCCACGATGCACCCTAAACTCGGTGTTGAGGCCGTGTATTTGTCATCTGTGCGTACACTCTAGTGACATGTGACAATGTGCTCAATCATCAATTGCATTTGGTTTGACGTCGAAGTTCGATTGGAGATAGATCATCCATTTCTTTATGTCTTGGATCATCCAAATTAATGTTTGGTTGGATGGACTGGACAATCCAATTTTTGTTTGGTAGGTTGGATGAAACTTGATTGGATTATTGAATCATCAAAGTTGATAATTTCATAATATTATTCGTGCGCATGATGATGGATCATGCACACCGACCGTCGAGTTATTCGGATCGCTGAGCAAAGTTCGGACGTGGAGTTCGTGTGCCCGTGTGTGCTGCAAGATTCGGCGTGCTCGCGTACGTGGCAATCATCAGGGCAGGGTGGTATAGTCGGGGGAACTGTGCAGTGCGCCCTTGGCTGTAAGATTTGGAGCGTGAACGTACGTGGCAACCATCTGAGCAGGGTCACACAGAGACGGCTGTGCGGAAGGGCCGCAGAGAATTCGATTTTGCTGTTTGGGAACACGGTATTTTTGGAGTTTTAGAGCAATTAGCAATACCATGGTATTTTTTATTACTATGGTATTTTTTACAGAATGGTGTTTGTCAACCAAACAGTCCTATGTATTGCAAAATCGTGGTATTACAAAACTGTGTTACTGAAATACGTACTTTGGTATTGCCATGTCATTTTAAAAATGGTGGTTTCCAAAACTGTAGTATTGAAAAACTGTGCTTCCAAACACAGCCTAAAGCTTTACCGTGAACCATTGCGGATGGTCTTAAAGGCAGGCCCGGCTTTGGGCCTAGGCGGGCGGAAATAAATTTTCAGCAGCCCTGCTGCACAACGTCGCGCGTGCGCCCCCGCCCCGCACGCCGTCCCATCGAAATCCCGCTGAGATCCTTCGCTTCACGCTGGGTTTGTTGTCTGGACATCGAAGGATGGAAATCCCGCGTGTCCCCTTGCCACGATTATGCGATTTTGATCGGACGGCGTGCGAGACGGGGGCGCACGCGCGATGCTGTGCGGCAGGGTCACAGAAAATTTGTGGGCTACTGCCTAGGGCCAGGCCGGTGAGTGGGGGTGGTCATGTCCTACTAATGTTAGTTCAATGTTTTGTCCAAAACGTCAAATAAAAGAATAAGGAGGGAGCATTTATTAGATACAGTATAATATTACTAATGTCTTAATTTTCCATATGCGATGTTTTTCGATAAAAGGAGGAGTTTTTCGTTAGTGCATGTACTGGAGTAGGACACATTGTTCATGAACATAAAATAAAAAACATTTTTCATTAACATAGAAACAACACATATATTACAAACAAGAAAAAACACATAGAAAACAAAAGAAAAAACTACTACTCATCCTACTCTACTCGGAGGAGGACTTGTCCACCTCCGCCGCCGCCTCCGCTGGCGGCGCCTCCGCATCCGCCACCGGCGCCTCCGCCTCCGCCTCCGCCGCAACCACCGGCGGAGCATCCTCCAACACTAGATCGAACTTCTTCCAGCTGACGGCCTCCACGAGTTGCTTGCAAAACCCCTCCCTGGCCTCCTCACCGATCGTCTCGTAGAGGCAGTCAAGACAAGCGGCAACAAAGCCTAACCTGAAGATGTAGTAGCCGGCGGAGTCCTTGATGGTGTGGTGGGGAAGGAAAACAAGTTCCAGTCGGCGACAGGAGTGAGATGTATTGTGAAATACATCATGCGCCATTTTGTCGAGCACTTTTGCTTGCACGTCGGCGGCGAACAGGCTGCCGATGACCTCCTTAAGCCTGTCGTCGAGTTTGTCGATGCTTTCCTCCATGAGGCGGACAACCTCATCATAGTCGGACGGAAGAGGTGCGGGCGCCGCGGGCGGAGACGGGAGTGGAGGAGGTGCAAGCACCGTGGGCGGAGACGAGAGTGGAGGAGGTGCGGGCGCCGCCTCCAGTTCCACCGGCCTTGGCGGCGATGGAAACGGAGAAGGAGGTTCAGAGGACGTCGATGACTTGGAGCGCTTCTGTGCGGGGCTACCCATTTGTGCGGCGATAGAGGTGCGAACAAAGAGAGAGAGGTGGTCGACGGTGGTGCAGCAGAGAAGCAAGAGGAGAAGTTTGGAGGCTAAAATCGATCGAGAGGTGCGGCGGAGAAGGAGAGGAAGGTGTGCCTTTATAGCGGGTCGTCGTCTAAGCGGGTGAGTGGAGATGATCGGATGCTTCAACAAATTGTGCTTTTGAATCATCGGTCAGAGTTACTCCAAACTGCGGTTCGCCTCCTCTCGGTTATCGCGAGTGTTTTCACAATTGTGTTCATTTGTTCCTAAAATCAGAACACGTAGCGGCTAGCGCCTACGCCTGTTGTTTCTTCAAAAGACGAGTACAGCGATACATAATGGCAACATGCGATCGATTAATTTGATGAACCACGTTCGTACGTAGTGAGAGCTGTGTGCTTATTAGACAATGGTAGTCCACATTCTATCCTCGTACCATCGAGGGAACATCCTTGTGTCAAATTTGTTATCTCTATTGATGACAGGATAATATTCTTCATTGGTGTGGTAGTTAAACTGCCATATATTGTAGGTTGAGAGCATACACACATGCATAGTAGAGAATATGATAAATATAGAAATATATATACATGATAGGAAATATTATTCTATTCTTGGAATACATATTTGGGACGTAGCATATGTACGTCTAACATACATGTGAAAGACCTTGATCATGCTTGCTAGCGTTACGTGTGTTCTCTTTTTTTGTTGAGAGATCGTCATGTTTGAGGCTCGTTGATCATGTTTGGGGCGTAGCATGCATGGACATCTAACATGCATGTGAAAGACCTCGATGCATGTGAAATAACATGCATGTTTTTAAAAGCAAGATATAGTGTTTCCTCAAGAAAAAATAATTTTATGAGAGATTGGGCGCACAAGCACAAAAGCTAGAACTTGAGCGATGCACCTACGAATTCCATATGCTGGGATGATCGACAGTAGCTGATCCGCAAACTCGGTGGTAAGATCAGTAGTTGCCGAAGAGCAGCATGCGGACGACCTCGAAGGAGAGGAAGGCATCGATGCACGCATAGCTGATCTGCTCGCCGGAGAGATTGTACACATCCCAGTTGCTCGTCCTCACCCCATAAGGCTTCTCCATGTTGGCGCCCATCACGGCTTCGCGATGTCCTTCAGCCCCGCGCGGTGGAGGCTCGGGCGATCCATCTCCTCCGCCGCGAGCTCGGCCAGGTCCACCGTTTTGGCCACCTTCAGCTGCCAGTCCTTCCAATTTCTATCGGCATCACCCTCCACGCCGAGGCCGACGAAGCGGTAGTCGGAATCGCCGAGGAAATCTTCTAGATCATCGGGGAAGTAGTCAGCATGGATGACCTAGAAGATGAGGCAGCGGCGGCCGACGCAGAGCTGCAGAACAGCGACGGGGTTCTGGTCGGCGGAGTAGCTGGGGCGCCACTCGACGTCGAGCCCGACGACGAGCTTGTGAAGGCGCCGACGGTGGATGGAGAGGACCTCGTCGAGCCAGTCCTCCACGGCCTTGCCAGAGGACGTCACGGTGGTGATGATCACATCTTCCTCGAACGTCACGTTTTACACCTGAGTCCCCGCCATTGGGTCTCTCTCCTTGTCGTCCCTACAGTTGCCGTCTGCGGCAGCACGGCGCAACTCTCTTTCTCTCTCTTGTGCAAAACCTTCGTCTACACCTTTAGTTTGGATATTAATTGGAAACGGAACTGGATATATAACTGATGCAGTTACGATATGAGCGGAGGAGTTTCCGAATTTGACGGGCCCCAGCCCGGAGTAAAGAGAGTAATGAAGATATTTGAATCTTATATACTCTTTCTAATTTTTAATTCTTATCGTTATGACCACAAGTTGCATTGTCTCAACCTAACACCACGTACAACAGCAACATTTCTCAGGAGCCCACCCACTGGATATGCCTGGTGGGCCACAGGGTACCCTGGGTCCAGTCACCAGAGAGTAGCTAGTGTGAATACATGCTGGAGTGATCAGCGGAATCGGGAACTGGCCAATGAAGATGGATGTTAGCAGTGTCACAGTTCATGTATCAAAACGCGCACCATCCTTTTTCTTCTTCTCCTTTTTCTTATAAGTTCATATTATTTTCCACCAATCTTCTAAGAGCATCTCCAAACCATTTGCTATTTTTAGTTTGCTATTCTTTCAAATAGCAAATATGCTATCCACATTTAGCATCTCATTCTATCAACATCTCCAACCCGTTTGCTATATGATGTGCTATATTAAAAAATTTCATATTTTATTAATATGTAATAATTATTTTAAAATTCAAATAACATTGTTGCAACGGCTATATTGTGACGTTTGTATTTCTAACAGCTATTTTTCAATGGTTATGTTTCTAACGACTATTTTTCAACGGTTGTATTTCCAACGGTTAATTTTCAACAACTATTTTGCAATAGAAACGACAATAATGTAGCATAAATTGGGGATAGCAAACCGGATAGCATTTGCTACTAGTAGCACACCGAGAGCTCCATATAGCAAATGGCTAAAAGTAGCAATCCTAATAGCAAACCGGTTGGAGATGATTTTTGCTCTAAATTTGCTAAATAATAGGATATCACACCATATAGGTAATGGCTAAAAGAGCATCTCCAACCCATTAGCTATATGATGTGCTATCCTATTATTTAGCAAATCTAGAGCAAAAAACATCTCCAACCGGTTTGCTATTAGGATTGCTACTTTTAGCCATTTGCTATATGCAGCTCTCGGTGTGCTACTAGTAGCAAATGCTATCCGGTTCGTTATTCCCGATTTCTGGTACATTATCGTCGTTCCGTTGCAAAATAGTCGTTGAAAATTAGCCGTTGGAAATACATCCGTTGAAAAATAGTCGTTAGAAATATAACCATTGAAAAATAGACGTTATAAATACAACTGTTACAATATAGCCATTGCAACAATGTTATTTGAATTTTAAAATAATTATTATATACTAATAAAATAAGAAAAAATTTCAATATAGCACATCATATAGCAAACGGGTTGGAGATTCTCATGGAATGAGATGCTAAATGTGGATAGCATATTTGTCATTTGAAAGAATAGCAAACCAAAAATAACAAAGGGGTTGGAGATGCTCTAACCCTCCTTTATTTGAAGTTGTGCGGTTGGATCAGGATATGTGGCCGGCGTACACTTTATGACACACTAGTGAAAGTAAAACACCCGATACATTTTATGACACACTTGTGAAAGTAAAATACCCGATACATTTTATTATTATGGAAGTCTATAACTAAGACTCAATCCAAATCGGGCAAAAATTTCGATGACCCTGATATCTAGTTTGTTTTTGCAAGCCATCCGGGATAAAGTCTTTTTGGTCTTCACCCTTTTGCAATGACGCCCACGAGCATCTAATCTGGGCTAAAGTTGATACGTACTCCAGAAGCTGTTGTTGCGTTTTTTGTGATTTACTACATGCTTTGCTGTTTGATTGCTCATTATGTTGGATCCGCGTTGGGTTTGAACAGAGAGTGGGCTTCTCCCTGCTGGTCCTATCAGATAAACTAGTAGGTGATAGTCACTTTCTAGATCTCTAGCTCAGTAGAGTTGGAAGTGGAAATATATTCCATTCTAAAAGATAAAAGAGATAAATAGTCCACTAGTTTATCGTTACAACAGCAACATTAGAACTATTTTTGCGCACGAATGAATAGAAATATAAAGTTCATTACCATAAGACGATACATTACAAACAGGAAAAAAGAAAAACACAAACTACAAACAAGAAAAGATAGAAAAACACAACCAAGAACAAGAAAAAACTACTTCTCCACCTCGCTCCACCTACTTCTTCTCCTCCTCCTCCTTGGGCTCCTGGCTGGGCGGGGGCGCCTCCCGCGGCGGAGACGGGAAGCCCAGTTTCCTGGATGTCGCCGCCACCAGGTTGTCGCGGCCCGTGATGCTGAGCTCGTCCGCCAGCATCTCCAAGAGGACATCGAGGCGACCGGCCAAGTGCATCATGCCGAAGACGTAGTGGCTCGTGGTCCCCGTGGCAGCATACTCTGGAAGGGGACCAAGCCCAAGGCGACACATGGAGCGCGATGTATTGTCAAATACATCGCGCGCCATCTTTCGGAGAGCCCACTCCATGTCCGGGGGGGGGAGTCCGGTCGGGGACGCATCCCCTTGGCGTCCTTCGGCGGGCTTGGCGGCGGTGTTGTCTTGTCAGCCATGGTGTTCTTGGCACGGTTTTGGGAAGAGAGGAAGAGTGGCTGTGCGGAGAAGACGATGGTGTGCCCGGGTGCTCTTATAGCGTAGACGAAATACTCTGCAGTAACTGCATTGCGATTACTGCAACTAAGCGACGGGGCCTCTATAGTACTGCAGGTGCAGTAGAGGTGGCTGACATGTGGGTCCCACACCATGTGAGGCCCTCATGTTAGCCATCTCTACTGCACCTGCAGTACTGTAGGGGATTTGAACCCGCCTGGCTATTCGTCTCTCGATGTGCGCAGTAGTGGTGATGGGACGCGGAGCGGTTCCAATTGAATTCAAAGATGCGCATGCGCTGCGCGCGTTTAAGGCACCTCGGTGACTGGCACGCACGTAAGCTCGGTGCGCCCGGTCGCATCAGCCGCATGTACAAATGGCTACGGCTTGAACGAAGGACCAAACCTTATGCGGCAAACAGCAACGTATAATACTTCCTCCACCCTAACTCAACTCTATTTCTGTTTTGGTTGAACTAATTACCTTTGACCAATGATTTATATAGAATTTATTAACTTCAATAACATGTAGTACTAGATTGTATATTATGGATATATTTTCACGATGAATCTAAAAGTACAATTTCTGTATTGTTAAAACAGATCAAAATTTTGTAAATCTCCCAGATAGATTTGACGAAACCTAAGACTTCCCTTTGAAAAAGTTGTATACTTTACATTAGTTTTACATATGTAATATGCACATAGGATATATCACTAAATAGTTTTGCAAAAAAAATATGGAGGAGAAATATGTATATCCCATATGCTACTACTACGTAAATTAGGGGTGGGCAAATAAACTGAGACCGAAAAACTGAAACCGATAAAACCAAGACTGGAACTGAAAAGGCCGAAATATCGGGTATCGGGTACTTTTCGGGTAGCAAATATAAATAACTGAAAAATTAATGTCGAGTTCGGGTACCACTCTAGGGTAACTGAAATAACCGAATAGTAGGACATCAAATAATAAGTTAAATTATGTGTGCTAAACTATGAACAATTCAAATTTAGATATTTTATTTTCAAGTTGTGATGTGTGAAGTTGTTGGATTTAAACGTTTATTTTTTATTTTTCATTTGTCAATTTATAATAAATGACCTCATGGGATTAAGTTTATCAATCATATTAAATTTGTGCAAACATGACATGGATATAATGTATAATTCGGATATATCGGGTAGGACCGAAGACCGAACCGGAATTTTGGTACCCAAAATGTTCGGATACCTAATATTATTACAATAATTTAGGTAGTGATTTCAAGAAACCGAATTTTGAAAAAGACCAAAATACCCGAACTAAAATATCAGGTAGACCGAATGAACACCCCTTAACGTAAATCCTTCCGAAATAATTAGCTAGTTTGAGGATGAATGAAGTTGAGCTTGCGAGCTTGATGAGCACTGTCATTGTTTTGAGCAGCGATTAATTTATGGCATCATCAAATCTGGAGTAATTTTTCTAGATCATTTGGGTCCGAAAAATTAGTTAACACGCTATTTATGAGGAGAAAGATTAGGATATGCTACCTATTGCTTGTGTTGAATAACCCTGCGTCGTGGACAACATATATCTGACACTTCATTCTGGTCACCAGGATCATTCTGCCCATGGGATGAAAACGTACGGTAAATTCCCGAACAGTCCGACGCCGTTTTCGAAAATTTCCGATGCGATTACCATTTTCAACAATTTCCGAAATTTTTGATATGATTACCGTTTTTATCGGACATTGAAATTTGGTAAACGGAATGGAAACGATTTAGACTGATTTCCGACCGAATTGTCGGAATACCATATTTTAATGGAAATTTTCCGAACAATAACCGAATACTTTCCAAATAGTAGGTTGGGTCTAATGGGCTGACATGTACTCTCATCGTCCCTTGGAATAGAGGATTTTTAAAGGAAACTTCAAAGGAATTCATTCCTACATTGTGCTTATGTCACAGATGTTTGGAACACAGGAATCATATTTTGTTTCCTGTAGAAAGACTTCCTTTCCTATGTAAAAAGGAGGAATGAAATAATCCAGTCCAAGTTCTCTGTGGTCTGTTGGTTGGCTATGGAGGGAATATATAGGGTGCTATGTGACGCCCGGTTCCAAAAAATGAACCAAGCTAACACATATGTGTGCCCAGGACGTTCAACACACATACACGAGTGCATTCACAAAAGAGTATACAGAAAATTACCACAGAACAAGATTAATTAACCAAATTTTATTACACAATTCAAAATATCCTCGAATACAAGCTCTAGTGAAGATTAATGACAAGTTCAACTAATGCAGCGGAAATAAACTAATTAAGCAACTAAGCAAACTAAGCAAAAGGGATAGTGCCGCTCCAATAACACCACACGCAAAGCTGACGGTAGACACGGCCCAGAACTCCGCATTATCGCCATTAAACTCACAATCCTGACCTACAACTGTTGGGGGGGATTGCAAGAGTGAGTACGTGTTGTACTCAGCAAGTGTGGAAAGTATGACATGTGGCTGATTCAAATGACGAATGTAATAAAGGCTAAGAGCTGAAAAGTACAGTAAAACATTTGAAAAGCAATATATCATAAGTATGTGAAGTAAACCCATCATATCCCACAGTGATTATTAGATATCCATATTTCATGTCCATCATCATTAAACCAGATTGCACCATTGCCAATAACCATATTCAAAACTAGAAATAAATCCATAACCAGCCATAACCATAACACCAACCATAGCCATTATCAAACCATAACCATCCCAAATCCCAAGTTCCCTCTAATCATGTAGGTCATCCAGGTGCTCTTAACCGGGAGCACGGCTATCATGATAGTTTTAATACTCTGCAGAGTTTGTACCACTTTACCCACGTGTTTGTGATTTCATCACCCGTCGGCGACTAAAGAACCTCCCTTATGCCAATTACACTTCCTTCGGTGTATGGCCAAGAGATCACAAAATAGCCTTTACAAAGGGATTACTAGCCTATTTAGACCCCACTGAGGTTTCACCGGTGGTGATGTCTCCAACTGAGCACATCTTCAACAAAGGGCCCCCTCTTGTGCCATTCGGATCCCAGGGTAGTCCCGCCAATCATCAACAAACCCAATCCGACTACCCCTTCCCCGAGCATTCATAATGGTCCAAATAGCACTGACAAAGCCCTAATTAATCAGCTACGTCGCACCCATACTTGGCCTCGTGGTGGCACTGTAGTCCTGGCCTATTCTCGCATGAACCGGTCCTTAGATCAAAGCAAGCAAACCACCATAACATCCAACCCATCCACATACCAGGCTTGCTTAGATCACCCATTACCATATCATATTTACCCAGTTCATGTTAACCATAATCTCATCCATGCATAATTAAATTGAGTGGTATAGTTGTTCCCATCCCAGTTGATTAAGCGAAGCAAAAGGTAAAAAGCCCTTCCCGACTCTCTACCATATATCCCAGGTGACAAGGGTGGTCAACAAAACTAGTAAACTTCCTACCATAGGATTCCCATCAAAATTGACACAAGCATGCAATTTTGTAAACAAAACATTTATCTTAAAAATAGGATCAATATGCTTCAAGGACACTTGCCTTGCTCTGACGGATAGGGTTGCTCAAGCACTTCGAAGTCTTGGTTCTCGAAATCCTCATACACGACTTCTTGAGCACTTCTCTCTACTCGCGATCACACATACAAGAAAACATATACAAATCAACATGATGCACACACATTAATCAACATGAGATGATATGCATGCATGCGAGGTTCAATTATTAATTAACTTTTGTTGTTAATTAATTAGATGTGACTAGTTCATACGTGTTCATACGAGTTTATGGGGGTTTTAACGGGGATTAATGTTGCTGAAAATAAAAAGGACGATGCAACTAAAATCAATTTACGTCTAGTAGATCTAATATGTCGCTAAAATTCGCATCGGAAAAATGAATCCTACCGTAGATGTGACGGCTTCGAAGATCGCCGGATGATGGCGACATGTAGACGAAGTAGATGGCGCAAGGTCCTCCGGCGGCACGACGACGACGACGCGACGATGATCTCCGGCAGACGACGACACCTTCCTCTTTTTCTTCCTCTTCCTTCCCTTATTTTATTCCCTGGCAGCGCCTCTGTTCCCTCTATTTTTTTTTCTACCGCTAGGGCTTCTCCCTTTTCCTGGCGGCGGCGGCGTATTCTGGCGGCTTGGAAAACTTACGAGATCTTCGGGGCTTTTTATAGCCGACGCGGTAGGGATCACCGCTGGGCTAGAGGCTGAGTCGGCCTGGGAACCCCGGGCGGGCGCTGAGGCATCAGGGTGGGGCCAGGGCGGTGCGGGGCGCGCACGGGAGGGCGTGGGAGCGGGGCCGGGGTCACGCGGCGTGCTGGCGAGCAGGCATCGCGCGGTGGGGCCGGTCGAGCGGGCTGGTCGGGCGCGCGGGCGGGAGCGCGGTTCGGGGTGGGGCCAGGCAGACGTGCTCGGACAGGCTAACGCGGCCCGGGGCCAGGCGCGGTCCGTCGGCGCGCGCGGGGAGGCGTCCGGTGCAGGCGCGCGGCTGGCGGGTGGGGCTGCGGCGCGGTGCGAGCGAGCCAACGCGGCGGGCGGGTTAACGCTGGCTGGGCCGCTCGGCCTGGCCAGCAGACAGGTTGACTTTTTTTTTCTTTTTTTCTCCTTTTTTTCCTTTACATATATATTGTTATTATATATTATTTATACATATATATAATTTATATTTTATATTTATATATATATTTTTTGTTTCTTTAGGTTTCATAATTATATATATATATATATTTATATATTATTATTATTTTATATTTATTCCCTAATACATGTTTTATGCTATTATTTTCTTTTTCTTCTTTTGTTACACATATTTGTATATATGCTCCATCTTTTATTATTATTTTTCTTTATTCTACTAATGTCAATGCATCATCTTGTATGCAATGCATGATGCGAAAATTTAGGGTGTTACAAACCTACCCCCCTTAAAGTGAATCTCGCCCTCGAGATTCGACAGCGTGGAGAAAAGATGAGGGAATTCCGTCTTCAGGTCTTCTTCACGTTCCCACGTAGCTTCGGCTTCCGTATGGTGGTTCCATTGCACTTTGCACCAACGGGCTCTCTTATTCCTCGTGACCCTTTCCTTCACGTCCATGATCTTGATAGGTTGCTCGACATAGGACAACTCCTCCTGAAGTTCTAACTCGTCCATCGGCACCTGTTCTTCCGGCACCCTGAGACACTTCTTGAGTTGAGACACGTGAAACACGTCATGTACATCGGAGAGATACGCCGGCAGCTCAAGTCGATAAGATACCTCTCCTCGTTTGTCCAAAATCTTGAATGGTCCAATGTAGCGTGGTGCCAGCTTTCCTTTGACGTTAAACCGTCGCTGACCTCTGATAGGTGACACTTTGAGGTATACAAAATCTCCAACTTCAAAAGTCAGACTCCTTCGCCTATTATCCGCATAACCTTTCTGTCGAGACTGGGCAGCCTTTAAGTTTTCCCGTATTATTTGGACTTGTCTTTCAGCATCCTGTAACACATCAGGACCAAATACTTGATTCTCTCTGGTTTCATTCCAAAACAAGGGAGTCCTACACCTTCTTCCGTACAATGCTTCGTAGGGTGACATTTTCAGACTTGCTTGGTAGCTATTGTTGTATGAGAATTCAGCATACGGCAAACTTTTATCCCAACTTTTCCCATGCTTTAAAGCACAATCTCTTAACATGTCTTCCAAAATTTGGTTGGTCCTCTCGGTTTGTCCATCTGTTTAAGGCTAATACGCCGAACTGAAATTCGACCTTGTTCCCATTGCTTCATGCAATTTCTCCCAAAATCTGGAGGTAAACTGAGAACCTCTATCCGAGACTATCTTCTTCGGTACTCCATGTCGGCACACAATATGCTCCATATACAATTCTTCTAGCTTCACGATGGTATATGTGGTCTTGACAGAATGAAGTGAGCTGATTTTGTCAATCGATCTACAATGACCCATATTGAATCATAGCCAGACTGGGTTCGCGGTAATCCAACTATAAAGTCCATACAAATCTCTTCCCACTTCCACTCTGGAATCTTTAATGGCTGCAATAATCCTGCTGGCCTTTGATGTTCAGCTTTAACTCATTGGCACACGTCACACAATGCAACATATTCGGCTATGTCCTTTTTCATGCTGGCCCACCAATAGCATGTCTTCAAGTCTTTGTACATCTTGGTACAACCAGGATGAATTGAGTACGGCGAGTCATGTGCCTCCTTTAATATTGTCTCCCGAATATGCTTTATATTAGGCACACCGATTCTCTTTCCGAGCCATAAGGTACCATATTCGTCTTCATCAAATCTAAATTCTCTCCCTTATTCGGTCCTTTCCTTGATTTCCTTGATCTCCTCATCCGTGGTCTGTGCTTTTCGAATTTCTTGCTCCAAGGTCGGATTTAACTCCATCATTTCCATCTCATTTACAAACCCGAGGTTCAACCGTTCGAACTCCTTACATAACTCAGATGGTAATTCTCGAACTATGAGTTGATTACTTACTCCTTTCCGGCTCAAGGCATCGGTCACTACATTGGCCTTTCCTAGATGATAGTTGATACCCACATCATAGTCCTTGATGAGCTCCAACCATCTTCGTTGCCTCAAATTCAGATCTATTTGTGTGAAAATATACTTAAGACTCTTGTGATCCGTATAAATTTCACACCTATGTCCAAGAATATAGTGTCTCCAAATCTTCAATGCATGTACCACAGCTGCAAGTTCTAAATCATGTGTTGGGTAATTCTGCTCATGTTTCTTCAATTGTCTCGATGCATATGCAACCACTTGTCCTTCTTGCATGAGCACACATCCAAGTCCTTGCCTTGATGCATCGCAATAAATATCAAAACTCTTGCTCACATCTGGCAGTACCAAAACTGGTGTTGTTGTTAACCTCTTCTTCAACTCCTCAAAACTGTTTTGACAAGCTTGATTCCATTGGAAAGCCTTTCCTTCATTAGCAATTCCGTCATTGGCTTGGCTATCTTGGAAAAGTCATTGATGAATCGACGGTAATACCAGCCATTCCAAGAAAACTCCTTATTTCTTTTACGTTTTGCGGTGGTTCCCACTTCAACACGTCCCTCACTTTACCGGGTGCAACCGATACTCCTCCTCCTAAGATGATATGACCCAAAAATGGCACCTCTTGCAACCAAAACTGACACTTGTTGAACTTGGCATACAATTGATGCTCCCTCAATTTCTGCAACGTGAGCCTCAAGTGTTCCTCATGTTCTTTCTCATCCTTCGAGTAGATCATAATGTCATCAATAAACACCACAACGAACTTGTCCAAGTACTCCATGAAGACTTTATTCATGAGGTACATAAAGTAAGCAGGCGCATTTGTCAATCCAAAAGACATCACGGTGTACTCATAAGATCCATACCGTGTCCTAAAAGCTATCTTGGGTATGTCCGATGGTCTAAACTTCATTTGGAAGTAACCTGACCTCAAATCAATCTTGGAAAACACACAGGCACCTTTCATCTGATCAAACAAGTCTTCTATGCATGGCAAGGTGTACATGTTCTTGATGGTCACCTCATTGAGAGCTCGGTAATCCACACACATCCTTTGGGTTCCATCCTTCTTGTCCACAAATAGAACGGGCGCTCCCTAAGGTGAAGAGCTTGGACGAATGAAACATTTCTCTAATTGCTCTTGAATCTGCTTCTTGAGCTCCGCTAATTCCACAGGAGGCATCCTATACGGCCTCTTAGCTATAGGTGCAGTTCTAGGTATTAAATCAATAACAAACTCAATGTCTCGATCAGGTGGCATACCTGGCAACTCGTCTGGAAAAACATCCAAAAATTCACACACCACCGGAATCTCCTCAAGTGCGGCACCGTCCATATGATTCAGCTTCAATTGCTCCGGTGCGGTTTGAGATGCTTCAAATTCTACGATGATCCCTTCCTCATTGGTAAACTTCACCGTCTTCGTGGCACACTCAATAACTCCATTGTGCTTTCTCAACCAGTCCATACCAAGTATAATGTCCAATCCTTGGGAATCCAATACTATAAGGTTGGCGGAGAAGTCTACCCCCCTTATTCTAAGGCTTACTTTTGGACATACTATATTTGTCCTCATCTCTCCTCCAGGATACTTAACAAATAGAGTAAACTTCATATGAGAGATAGGCAAACTATACTTGGCAACATACTTCGATGCAATGAATGAATGCGATGCTCTAGAATCAAACAACATAGTCGCGGGGTTGGAGTTGGCGAGAAACATACCAATGACCACGTCATCCTCTTGTTGAGCATCCTCCGTAGAGACATGATTCACGTTGCCACGAGCAAAATTCTGCTGTCCACGGTTCCCTTGTTGTTGTCCTCCATTAGGTCTTGGGTTTTGCCTCGGTGCATTGCTTCCTTGACCAAGGCCTGACTTAGGACATTGATGCGCAAAGTGTCCAGCTTCTCCACAAGTATAGCACTTCTTAACTCCACCAGAATTATTGGGACGAGCTTGGTTCTGAACATTGGCACCAGGAAAGTTAGCGCGAGGCGCATAAGGCATTGGAGGCCTAGGTGCTTGCATAACAGGGCGCTGCTGCACAAACTGAGTTGGGTGCGATGCATAATCAGGGCGCAGTACAGGAGCAGAGGAGTTGTAGTATGGCGAATTAGGAGGTGCAAGGCGAGGGCGCACATTACTTCCTTGTTGATGTCCTTGATATGGCGCCTTCCTCTTGTTGTCTTGCTCCACCTCACGGACCTTGTTCTCCACAACAATTGCTTTGTCCACAAGCTTCTGGAAGTTGGCATAATCATAATTGAGCAATTGTACTTGGATCTCATTGTTCAAGCCCCTCATGAACAAGTATTGTTTCCGGCTGTCCCGACTAACATCCTCAGGCGCGTACCTTGAGAGTTGAGTGAACTTATTGAGATATTCACTCACGCTTGATCTCCCTTGCCTTAAGTTCTCAAATTCTTTCCTCTTCAAGATCATAACACCTTCCGGCACATAATGAGAACGGAAGCACTCCTTGAATTCGGCCCAAGTGATCCTCTCTTGGTTCTCATGAGCATTGCATAATGAATCCCACCAATCCGCAGCTGCTCCAACTAGTTGATGAGAAGCAAATAGGATCTTCTCTCGATCACTGTATTGGACAATAGCAAGTTTCTTCTCCACGAACTTGAGCCAATCATCGGCATCCATAGGGTCGACAGCTTGAGCAAAGGTTGGCGGCCTAGTCCTCATAAACTCTCCCAATCGGTTATGAGGAGGCGGGGGTGGCGATGGAGGCATGTGGGGTTGATTGTTGATATTGCCAGCCTGTAGATGTCCCATAGTTTGTATCATGGTCTGCATGAGCATGTTTTGCATAGCCAATAGTTGCTTAATGTTAATAGCTCCTTGGGCAGTTCCTTGTCCATTGTTATTCTGAGGCACTCCATTGTTCTCCTCCTCATCATTGACATCCCTCTGGTTGCGAGTCCTCACCATCTGGAGAGAAGCAATAGGTAAGAATTAGAAAACGTCCCCAACTATATGCATCAAGGGATATGAAGCTAACCAACTAGCTATACTAGCCTAGGTGGACATGGCAATGCTAAAGCATCCCATAATCCTCTATTAAGCACACAAGCAAACAATATATAGCAAACAACACACCAACCAAAAACACATTGATTCTTGAGTGCTCTTATGTGCTCTAAAGTGTCCATTCTATCTGGACTGCGTCCTACAGTCAACCTGTGGCTCTGATACCAATCTGTGACGTCCGGTTCCGAAAAATGAACCAAGCTAACACATATGTGTGCCCAGGACGTTCAACACACATACACGAGTGCATTCACAAAAGAGTATACAGAAAATTACCACAGAACAAGATTAATTAACCAAATTTTATTACACAGTTCAAAATATCCTCGAATACAAGCTCTAGTGAAGATTAATGACAAGTTCAACTAATGCAGCGGAAATAAACTAATTAAGCAACTAAGCAAACTAAGCAAAAGGGATAGCGCAGCTCCAATAACACCACAGGCAAAGCTAACGTTAGACACGGCCTAGAACTCCGCATTATCGCCATTAAACTCACAATCTTGACCTGCAACTGTTGGGGGATATTGCAAGAGTGAGTACATGTCGTACTCAGCAAGGGTGTAAAGTATGACATATGGCTGATTCAAATGATGAATGTAATAAAGGCTAAGTGCTGAAAAGTACAGTAAAACATTTGAAAAGCAATATATCATAAGTATGTGAAGTAAACCCATCATATCCCACAGTGATTATTAGGTATCCATATTTCATGTCCATCATCATTAAACCAGATTCCACCATTGCCAATAACCATATTCAAAACCAGAAATAAATCCATAACCAGTCATAACCATAACACCAACCATAGCCATTATCAAACCATAACCATCCCAAATACCATCCCAAATCCCAAGTTCCCTCTAATCATGTAGGTCATCCAGGTGCTCTTAACCGGGAGCACGGCTATCATGATGGTTTTAATACTCTGCAGAGTTTGTACCACTTTACCCACGTGTTTGTGATTTCATCACCCGTCGGCGACTAAAGAACCTCCCTTATGCCAATTACACTTCCTTCGGTGTATGGCCAAGAGATCACAAAATAGCCTTTACAAGGGATTACTAGCCTATTTAGACCCCACTGAGGTTTCACCGGTGGCGATGTCTCCAACTGAGCACATCTTCAACCAAGGGCCCCCTCCTGTGCCATTCAGATCCCAGGGTAGTCCCGCCAATCATCAACAAACCCAATCCGACTACCCCTTCCCCAAGCATCCATAATGGTCCAAATAGCACTGCCAAAGCCCTAATTAATCAGCTATGCCGCACCCATACTTGGCCTCGTGGTGGCACTGTAGTCCTCGCCTATTCTCGCATGAACCGGTCCTTAGATCTAAAGCAAGCAAACCACCATAACATCCAACCGATCCACATACCAGGCTTGCTTAGATCACCCATTACCATATCTTATTTAACCAGTTCATGTTAACCATAATCTCATCCATGCATAATTAAATTGAGTGGTATAGTTGTTCCCATCCCAGTTGATTAAGCAAAGCAAAAGGTAAAAAGCCCTTCCCGACTCTCTACCATATATCCCAGGTGACAAGGGTGGTCAACAAAACTAGTAAACTTCCTACCATAGGATTCCAATCAAAATTGACACAAACATGCAGTTTTGCAAACAAAACATTTATCTTAAAAACAGGATCAATATGCTTCAAGGACACTTGCCTTGCTCCGGCGGATAGGGTTGCTCAAGCGCTTCGAAGTATTGGTTCTCGAAATCCTCGTACACGACTTCTTGAGCACTTCTCTCTACTCGCGATCACACATACAAGAAAACATATACAAATCAACATGATGCACACACATTAATCAACATGCGATGATATGCATGCATGCAAGGTTCAATTATTAATTAACTATGGTTGTTAATTAATTAGATGCGACTAGTTCATATGTGTTCATACGAGTCTATGGGGGTTTAACGAGGATTAATGTTGCTAAAAATAAAAAGGACGATGCAACTAAAATCAATTTACATCTATTAGATCTAATACATCGCTAAAATTCGCATCGGAAAAATGAATCCTATCATAGATGTGACGGCTTCGAAGATCGCGGAATGATGGCGACGTGTAGACGAAGTAGATGGTGCAAGGTCCTCCGGCGGCACGACAACGACGACGATCTCCGCCTGATGACGACACCCTCCTCTTTTTCTTCCTCTTCCTTCCCTTATTTTATTCCCTGGCAGCGCCTCTGTTCCCTCTATTTTTTTCTACCGCTAGGGCTTCTCCCTTTTCCTGGCAGTGGCGGCGTATTCTGGCGGCTTGGAAAACTTACGAGGTCTTCGGGGCTTTTTATAGCCGGCGCGGTAGGGATCACCGTTGGGTCAGAGGCTGAGTCGGCCTGGGAACCGCGAGCGGGCGTTGAGGCGTCGGGGTGGGGCCAAGGCGGTGCGGGGCGTGCACGGGAGGGCGTGGGAGCGGGGACGGGGTCAAGCGGCGCGCTGGCGAGCGGGCATCGCGCAGTGGGGCCGGTCGGGCAGGCTGGTCGGGCGCGCGGGCGGGAGCGCGGTGCGGGGTGCGGCCAGGCAGGCGCGCTCGGCGGGGCTAACGTGGCGCGGGGCCAGGCGCGGTCGATCGGCGCGTGCGGGGAGGCGCGCGGCTAGCGGGTGGGGCCAGGGCGCGATGCGAGCGAGCCAACGCGGTGGGCGGGTTAACGCTGGCTGGGCCGCTCGGCCTGGGCAGCAGACGGGTTGATTTTTTTTCTCCTTTTTTTCCTTTACATATATAATGTTATTATATATTATTTATATATATATATTATTTATATTATCTATTTATATATATATATTTTGTTTCTTTAGGTTTCATAATTATATATATATATATATATATATTATTTTATATTTATTCCCTAATACATGTTTTACGCTATTATTTTCTTTTTCTTCTTTCGTACACATATTTGTATATATGCTCCATCTTTTATTTTATTTTTCTTTATTCTACTAATGTTAATGCATCATCTTATATGCAATGCATGATGCGAAAATTTAGGGTGTTACATGCTGAAAGTAAAATTAACAAACCTAATGATTTGTATGGAATAATTATTTCTTTTTTGAAACAAGGGAATAATTATTTCTGAGCTACTGCAATGCAATAGACGTTTTGATGTTAGAAATATAGGAATGAAGTTGTTTATGAAGCAAACTGGTAGTTCATTTTGGCAAGAATTTATGACTTTAATTTATGTATTACAAATAATGATAGTTAAGATTCTAAAGAATTTTGTTTATAGTTGCTCACTTTCTTCGTTCCTGCATTTTGTCTATTCCTATGTTCTTTCCAATTCCTGTGATTTGGATTCCTACGTTCCAAATGGGGCCGTAGTAAATATCGCTTTGTAGTTTATTTTTCAACTACAAAGCGACAAGTATTTAGAGACGGTGGGAGTAATAAGCTCAATTCTTTAAATTTTTCATTGAGACACCAGTTTGAATAAGGAGTTGTCAAAGGTAGTAAGCTCAATTCCGACCATTTTCATCCCTATTCTGCCCCCAAGTCATTTGGGGCAGCAGGCGGAGGACCTTGATGATCAGGATAAGGACCAGGCAAGAAATCATTGGTCAAAGGTAAGTTTGACCAAAGCTAAAAATAGAGTTGAGGTGGGGCGGAGGGAGGAGTACTTTCTACAGACCGCTTTGCAGGCCCCGCTGCGGGCGATCTTCTGCCTGTTGACAACTCCAGCGGCTAAAGTAGCGTACAGTTGCACTTTATAAGCCATAACCCCAGTTTCGCAAGTAGCATTCCAAACGGTGCACTTTAGAAGCCATAACCATCACTGCGTGCGTCTCCTCGTCTTCTCCGCGCATACTAATAAATACACACCATCCTCTTCTCCGCAACACACACAGGCCATCCTCTTCTACGCGCGTACTCTTCCTCTTCGTCTTTGTCGCGCGCGCCCTCATTGGTTTCCTTTGAAGCCCATGGAGTTCCCCTTGCCGCATAATATTGTGGTCCTGATCGCGGGGTGGGTCGCCGCAACCTCCCCGCAGCCCATGGACGACCTCTCCAGTCTGCGCACCACCTGCAAGGCCATGCACGCAGCGTGCCGGAATCGCGCTGTGGGCAGGCACGTGGCGCTAGAGCGGGTGAGCATCTGGAAGTATAACTGGAGCTACGACTGCCTCGTGGAGCGCCTGGCAATCGTCGGCAACCCTCATGCGTGCTACGTCACTGGGTTCGACCTCGTCTTCCAGGACGGTCGCGCGTAGCCGGGCACCCAGTTCTTGCCCGGGCGGCCGCGAACGGCCACATGGTGGTGGCCTACGTCTTCACCATGCTCCGCTAGGACGCCGACCGCGGGGCCCACGACGCCTTCGAGTATATCCGGCAGGTCGAAGGTGAGGCCCACGTCGGCTACAACGCGGTTGGGTCCATCACCATGAAGTGGACCAACAAGGAGTGTTGCCGGTGTCGGCGTGAAGCCATGAATAGTATCGATGATGTCGCTTGGAGGTTCCTGGCAGGCCTCATCCAGAAGCGCAGCTGGTGGCAGTGCCGAACATTGATGATGATGCTTGGGACTGCTCAATAGGGGGGGGGGGCCTGGGAACTGCTCGCCGCGGCAGGCCTACGTGAGAGGAGTGGAGAGTCTTCTGTACAGAGAACTGTAGGATTAAGCACGAGCATGACCTGTTCTGCTGTCTAGCGTTGTACTATATGGGTTATATTCCCTCCATTCTCATTTGGATGCACCGCTAGTTCTCCCAACGCCAATTAAAAGAGAACAAAGGGAGTATATAAAATATACTTGTACTAGTATATGTGTTTCCCCTATGCCAGCTCATCTCTGATGAATGTTGCACTTGTTTTGTTTCCCCTATGCGCGCTCGTCTTATGTTTAGCCCTATTTGCATCAAAGGAAACTCAAGGGACAGTTTAAAGAAATGGATTCTTCCGGAAATGAATACATTCAATGATATAGTAGTTTGTAATGAAGGAAATCAGTGTTCCCTTCTCTCTATTCATTGTCTCCACTTTTCATTCCAGTTGTCGCTAATCGACAGGACTAGCTGTTAGATAATCCCCAATAAACACAAAGTAAACTAATTGGCACATCTAGTCCGCAGCACTTCCCTTGAAGCAGTGGTAATAACTTCTGGCCGCGTATAGGAGTAGTGGTAATGATTACACCGCGTATAGGGGCATAGGGCGAGTGGTACGTTGGAGTTCTACCTATCTTTTTCTAACATTTTTCTCGTCCTTTCTTTTCTTTTCTCTCTGTTGATTGTCTCCACTTTTCTTTCCAATCGTCGCTACCTGTTAGTATTGTATACTACTTTATAGACCGCTTTGCAGGCCCCGCTGCGGGCGATCTCCTGGCACCTCTAGCGGCTAAAGTATCGTACAGGCAACTTTACAAATGAGCTTACTCGAACTTTTCGAGCTTGAGCTCATCAAGCTGGCAATACTCAACTTCATCCTCAAACTTTCAATCAAAACTAAAATTGGTCCTTCAACTTTCAAATGGGTCAATTATTTAGTCCATCAACTTCAAAAAACCGTTTCACTTTCATCCTTACTCTGAGTTGGACATCCACACATTGGCATGCCACATAAGATAGTTAATGTGTTTTTAATCCTGTTAATTTGTGATAGAAGTTTGTTTTATTTAAATGTTTAAAGTATGCATCATTATATGCATGTAAACTCTTTCTCATGTTGAAGCAAGCATGCAAGAGTTTAAGAAACGATTTGAATGGACCCCTTAGTTGGATAGCTGGGAAGTACAATGATCGGATCAAAATAAACGGTGGATGCAGCCTTTACTGCACGCATGCAGCAAAATGTCGCTACGTCGGGCGATCCTGTTCCAGGCAGGTATGCTCCGATTCCTGTCCTCCAACTCCATCTAGGCTTCCGATGACGCAGGCAGTTCACCACAAGACTGTAGAAAGGATAAGCACGCACACATGTAACAATCATTGTTGACTGCGTTGGTCTAACGTCATTGTTTGACTGCGTAGGCCCACGTTTAGTCATTAACGCTAGCTTTTAAATTTGTGTAGTGTGAAAGGGTTTTGTTTTAGTTTCACACTACACTAGCTAGCCTATATAAAGTGTATTTGTGTTCCCTGATGAATACACAACAAACATTCTCCATACAGAATGAAACTTGCATGCCACTTTCTTCTGCCGGAAGTTCGAAGGAAACTACACGGTTGGTCGGGTACACGTACGCTACGGGTGTGCCGATGTACCTTAACCCCCCCATACGTCGTCCGTCCCCGAAGGTTGTTGGGAAGAGCATTACAGGTATGCTCTAATTCCAGACCTCTTACTCCATCTCTAGGTTTCTGATGACGCAGGCGGTTCACCCCCAAGCAAACCAAAAAAGGTTGAGCGGCATGCAAGTTTTTTGATGAAAAACTGACTGCGACCTGCTGACGCATCCATCTCTAGTTTTCTGATGACACTCTTGCTGACGTGTCATCATATCATTTGTTGTGAAGGTATGGTAGTTAAACTAAGCATTAATAAAGGGACCAATAACATTTTGACACATTTGTGGGATGACGCATGGGAGGACAGAACGGGAGGGACACGGCTTGCAGCCAGTTTGTCATCAAGAAATTTGCATGCCGCTCTCATTACTAAGGCTTTGCTGGTTTGTCTGGTGGTGAACCGCATGCGTCATCGGAAACCTAGATGTAGTTAGAGGACAGGAATCAGAACATACCTACAGGGGTCTTCCAACCACCACCGGGGACGCACGACGGGGGTTAAGGTACACACCAGCACACCTGGACCGTACATATGTGCCGGTGAAGATGAACAGCATTCTGGCTGTGGAAGCACCTGCATGGCTACCGTTGGAAGGTGACCGACTCACGGAAGATGTGTGAGGTCGACTATGCCAACATTATTTGTTGTGAAGGTATGGTAGTTAAACTAAGCATTAATAAAGGGACCAATAACATTTTGACACATCAGCGGGATGATGCACGGGAGGACAGAACGGGAGGGACACGGCTTGTATACTCCCATTCAGTGCTTCCATGCGTGCTCCTACTTAAGTGTCATTATTTTATTGGCCCTTTCATTTACCTAACATAATGCCAAATTTAACTTCAACCAATTAGATGATGACACATAAGCGGGAGTACGCATGGAAGCACAAACGGGAGCACCGAAGTTGCATCCGAACGGGAGGACACGGCTTGTATATTCCCAGTCGGTGCTTCCATGTGTGCTCCTACTTAAGTGTCATGATTTTAGTGGCCCTTTCAATTACCTAACATAATGCCTGATTTAACTTCAACCAATTAGATGATGACACATAAGCGGGAGTACGCATGGAAGCACAAACGGGAGCACCGAAGTTGCATCTGAACGGGAGGACACGGCTTGTATATGCACATTCAGTGCTTTCATGCGTGCTCCTACTTAAGTGTCATGATTTTATTGGCCCTTTCATTTACCTAACATAATGCCTGATTTAACTTCAACCAATTAGATGATGACACATAAGCAGGAGTACGCATGGAAGCACAAACGGGAGCACCGAAGTTGCATCCGAACGGGAGGCCCCCGCAGCCAGTTTGTCATTAAGAAATTTGCATGCCGCTCATCACCGAGGCTTTGTTGGTTTGTCTGGTGGTGAACCGCATGCGTCATCGGAAACCGAACGGGGGGACACGACTTGTATACTCCCATTCAATGCTTCCATGCGTGCTCCTACTTAAGTGTCATGATTTTATTGGCCCTTTCATTTACCTAACATAATGCCTGATTTAACTTCAACCAATTAGATGATACCGTTCTGTGCATACCGTTCCACATTTGTGACATGTGTCCACATGAACGGACGCGCGCAGTACTGGTCATGGGACGTGGAGCGGTTCCAATTGAATTCAAAGATGCGCATGCGCTGTGCGCGTTTAAGGTGCCTCGGTGACTGGTGCGCACGTAAACTCGGTGCGCCCGGTCGCATCAGCCGCCTGTACAAATGGCTACGGCTTGAACGAAGGACCAAACCTTCTGCGGCACGCACCAACTCAACTCTATTTCTGTTTTGGTCGAACTAATTACCTTTGACCAATGATTTATATGGAATTTATTGACTTCAATAACATGTAGTACTAGATTGTATATTATGGAAATATTTTCATGGTGAATCTAAAAGTACAATTCTTGTATTGTTAAAACAGATCAAAATTGCGTAAATCTCAAAGATAGATTTGACAAAACCTAAGACTTCCCTTTGAAAAACAGCTCCTTTAACGACGCCAAATTTCGGTACATGGGCTTACGCGTACATGGGGGCGAACACCAAGCGTTCCAGCGCAGCTTCGGCCCAGGAATACAAAGTGACTCAGCGCAGTTTCAACCCACGAATAACAAGCGGCCCAGCGCAGCGTTGGGCCTACTCTGATAGCTTCACGTACGCTTTGTCCTGGCTGCCTCCCCACCGGACCCTTCGATCCACAACGGCCCCCTCTCCCGATTGCACGAAACGCGCCTGAAGTAGCATCCGCCGACCGCCACGCTCTTGGAGGAGCATCCGCCGGCCACCACGCTCTTGGAGGAGCATCCGCCGGCCGCCACGCTCTTGGAAGAGCATCCGCCATCCACCGGCGTGGAGGAGCATCCACCGGCCACCGCACGTGGAGGAGCAACAGAGCTAGGTACAATTGCTCACATAATGTTATTGTCCTCTTACGGATACGCTGATTGAATTGTAGGAAGCGATGTCAGAAGATAAGACATGGATGGGAAAAGACAGGCGTACGAAGGAGTGGCAGGATGGAATGAAGTCATTTTTAAATCTAGCATTCTAGGGCACTCGTGAAGAAGAAACTAAGCCTTGTCCTTGCAAGAAATGTCGTAATATTTGCCACGGGAGACGCAAGGAAGTTCATCTTCACTTGCTTCGTAATGGGATGTCATTTGATTATACTTGTTGGGTACACCATGGAGAAAAAGGAATTGAGAAAAAAATTGTTGAGCAATCAGCAAATAATGAGGAGATAATTTCTGATGATGCTTCTATGGAAAATATGTTGTCCAGCCTTCTTAGAGGCACTGGTGATCATGGTGGTACTTCAGCGGGTGTTGATGATCCAGAAAATGCTATAAACCAGCAGGAGCCAACTGGGTGTGCAAAGGCATTCTATGACTTATTAAATGATGCCAAAAAGGAGTTGTATCCAGGTTGTGAGAAGGTGACCCAATTATCCTTCATTGTCAGGTTGTACCAGATAAAGTGTTTAACTGGTTTGAGCAAAAAAGCGTGTGAGTTCATCCTTGAACTATTCTCATATGAGCTTCCAGAGGGCCATTTAATTCCTAATACACTTGATAAAGTTCAGAAGGTTGTTCGTGACCTCGGGCTGAGCTACGAAAAGATCGATTCATGCGTCAATGACTGTGTGTTAACCCAGAAGGACTATTCTCTGCTGGATCGATGCACAAAATGTGGTGAATTAAGATGGAAAAATAGTATTGGTGGGGATGCAAGAGAGGCTTTACCTTGTGGAAAAGCCAAGAAGCTTGTAGCACGCAAGATTCTACGATACTTCCCTCTTATTCCCCGTCTTCAAAGGTTTTATATGGCAGAATTAACGGCATCAAACATGTGCTGGCACAAAGAAGAACGTATTGATGATGGAATATTACGCCATCCTGCAGATTCCAAAGCATGGAAGCATTTTGATAGCATTCACCCAAATTTCTCATCTTATCCTCGCAACATAAGACTTGGGCTAGCATCTGATGGTTTCAATCCTTTTGGAGTAATGAATGTTTCTTACAGTACATGGCCTGTGATTCTAATCCCTTATAATCTACCACCTTGGTTGTGTATGAAGCAGCCTTATTGGTTGATGTCAATGATAATTCCTGGGCCAAAGTCACCTGGAAACAACATTGATGTGTATCTGCAATCTTTGATTGATGAGCTACTGAAATTATGGTCTGATGGTGTTGAAACATATGACAGTTCAAAGAAAGAGACATTTCTCATGCGAGCTTCTATATTCTGGACAATAAATGATTTTCCAGCATATGCAATGCTATGTGGATGGAGCACAGAAGGTAGGCTAGCATGTCCATACTGCCATGTAAACACTGACGCCTTGTGGTTGAAACATGGACGAAAGTACTGCTACATGGGTCATTGTCGTTTCCTACCTCAGGATCACCGGTGGCGTCGGGACAAAGCTTATTTCAACAACAAAATAGAGAATAGAGAGGCTCCAACATCACTCTCTGGTCATGAAGTACTCCAACAATATAAGACTTTTGATCAAGTGAGTTTTAGAAAGACAAATAATAAGAGAAAGGGCACTGAGAAAGATAGGTGGCATAGTTGGAAGAAGAAAAGTATACTTTCTCAGCTCCCGTATTGGAAGACATTGCTAATAAGGCATAACTTGGATGTCATGGACATTGAGAAAAACATTTGTGACAGCATATTGGGTACATTGCTTAATATGGATGGTAAAACAAAAGATAGTATACAAGCTCGTTTTGATATGCAGGAAATGGGTATACGGCCAAAGCAACATCCGGTGGGTATGAAAGGGAAGTATGATTGTCCATCAGCATCATATACTTTGCAAAAAGATCAGAAGACCATCTTGTGCAAGTTTTTGGTGGATGTGATGATGCCCGATGGTTATGCCTCAAACATCAAGAGAAGTGTGGACATAACAGCACGTAAGGTATCAGGTCTAAAAACTCATGACTGCCATATTTTTTTTCAGAAGCTCATTCCTATTGCAATACGTGACATATTGCTTGAAAAGGTTGTTGAACCTTTATTTGAGTTTAGCAGATTCTTTTCTGGAATTTGTTCTAAAGAATTGGCGGAAATAGATTTGGATCAGATGATTGAACAATTTCCTGAAATAATTTGTAATCTTGAGATGCTGCTTCCTCCCGCTTTCTTTGATATCATGGTACGTTTTCCAATCCATCTTGGCGAAGAAGCACGCTTGGGTGGACCTGTTTCTTACGGATGGATATATCCAATTGAGAGGTACCATGGTACATTGAAGAGGTATGTACGTAACAGAGCTCACCCGGAGGGTTCTATAGCTGAGGGATGTATTATGGAAGAGTGTATGACTTTTTGTAGCCAGTCTTTGGATAACATCAGCACCAAGCTTAATAGGCCAGAACGTCATGAAGCTGCAGCTAGGAATGAACCTTCTCTCGAGTCTAATATATTTACAGAATTTGATAATTCTAAAAAAGGGTTTAAATGGGGCGAACTTACTATGGTGGAACTACATAACATCAGGCATTATATTATTTCTAATGTTGAAGAGGCCGCTCCATGGATCAAGTACGTATAACACTCAGATGTTCTATACTATATTAATGGATCATGCTTATTGTAGATGGCTAATTTAATTTTGAACCCTTTTCAGTGAGCATTTTGAAGTGCTGAAAAATATTCATTCTCGTGATGTTGAAAAACGCCATAGAGATGAGTTTGTTTATTGGTTTCAGAAACAAGTAAGTACATGCAAGTTTTTACTTTGATGAAATATTGAAGAACTATCTGTTCTGAAGTTGGTTTATCGATGACCCCTTTTATACTAATTAATGTGTACATATTACAACATTACACAAAGAAGGCAAAGTAACCGATTATTGTATGCATTATCTAGAGGACCTGATCGTCGGGCACGTTTTTTTAGTCCATCATTCATAAATGGCTTCTTCTTTCAAACAACAGAGGTGAAAAAGATTTACGGATGCAAAACAGTGGTGTTGTTGTTCGGGATGGTGATCATGAGTGGTATGGAGTAATCAAGAAAATGATTTCTGTTGATTTTGAAAAAAAATCAAGAGGTTCTGTTATTTGAATGTGAATGGTTTGATCGTCCTCGTTCTGGTCAGAGCCAAAGCAGAGGCTACAAAATGGATCGATACAGAATGATAGATGTGGACACTACTATTTCCCAATTTAAGTATGAGCCTTATATTCTAGCCACCCAAGCAGAACAAGTTTTTTACGTTAGAAGTGTGAAGCAGCCTAAATGGGCTACAGTTGTTAAAATGATGCCAAGAAACCTTTTTTCCATGCCCCTGGAGACAGTGAAAATAATGACACTGAGACGATGGAGGCCGAGATATTATTTGATGATCGACGCCTTACTTATATAAATGAGGATATGACCACATGGGATAGGAATGACATTAACGAAGCAATCGGTGATGCTTCCGCTCTTTCAAATGAAGATGACGACGACGACCACGACGATGATGATACATATATCAATGATGGTATTGTACCTCCAATATTGACGGAGGACAGCGAAGATGATGATTTTTTCATATAGGTATTGTGTGAGCTAGCTGTACGTGAACACTATATGTAATGCAGTTTGTGTTCCGTGGCGATAGATCTTAACGCCACCAACTAATATTTAGTGGCAACGGATCCTAATACAACGATTGTGTTTCGTGGCGATAGATACTATCGCCACGAACTTGTGAATCGTGGCATAAGTTCCTAATGCAACGTTTGTGTTTCGTGGTGATTAATCCTAACACCATGAACTGGTGAATCGTGGCAAAAGTTCCTAATGCAACGATTGTGTTCTGCAGCGATAGATGCTAATGCCATGAACTATCAAATCGTGGCAACAGATCCTAATGCAATGATCGCGTTCCGTGGCGATAGATGCTAATGCCACGAACTAGTGAATCGTGGCAACAGATCCTAATGCAACGATTGTGTTCCGGGGCGATAGATGCTAACGCCACAAACTACTGAATCGTGGCAACAGATCCTAATGTAATGATTGCGTTCCATGGTGATAGATGCTAATTCCACGAACTAGTAAATCGTGGCAACAGATTCTAATGCAACGATCGGGTTTTATGGCGATAGATGCTAACACCACGAACTAGTGAATCGTGGCAACAGATCCTAGTGCAACGATCGTGTAACGTGGCGATAGATGCTAATGCCACGACTAGTGAATCGTGGCAACAGATTCATGGCAATAGATGCTAACGCCACGAACTAGTGAATCGTGGCAACAGATTCTAATGCAACGATCGGTTTCCTTGGCGATAGATGCTAATGCCACGAACTAGTGAATCGTGGTAACAAATTTGTGGCGATAGATGCTGTCGACTGTTGGAGTCGGCAGATCCCCTGACACTACTAAAGTGTTGAAGGAGTTTGTAGTTCGGTTTGGGCGCGCGGAGACTTAAGAAGGTGAATCACAATTGGACACGAGAGACACAGTGGTTTACGTGGTTCGGGCCGCCTGAGTGTAATACCCTACTCCACGGGTGTGTGTGTGTGTGTTGTATTAACTTGTGAGCTTGAGAGCGTTCGAGAGTCCGATCCCCTCGTGCATCGTCAGTTTGTCCTTTTATAGTACAAGGACAAACCGTTACAAGTCAGCCTGGCCCGACATGTGGCCCTGGCGGTTACTAGTATTGATACACGAGATTAATTGTTGTTAATAACCCTGTAACAGCTCCGACAGTGCCGTTACAGGTGTTAAGATCGTCCGATTAAGTGTCATTAACGTGGAATTAATGACAATTAATCGGGTCTTGAAGTCCGCGGCTGTCCTTTGAAGATCCGGAGCCGTTACAATGTCTCCCGGAGATTTGAAGTGGCCAGCTCCGACGTATGGACACGTGGCAGCTCCGGAGCTTGCTTGTGGGAAGCGGGAAGCTCCGGGGTGGCCTGGCACGTGTCAGGTCCGGAGCTTCTCTCGGTCAGGGGTTAAGTCCGGAGGTGCCGTTTCAGTACCTAGCCCGGAGCTTCACCCTTGCGGGTAGTAGCTCCGGTCTGACAGTACACGTGGCAACCTAGGGGTTAACCATGTTGGAGAAGCAGGTCCGGTTATGTCTGACAAGTGGGCCTCCGAGGGTCTTCAATTTGAGTAGACGTCCTTCCCTTGAGATCTTTGTAACCTCAGGGGGTGTATGGTTTTTAGGGTACCGACAGTGGCCCCCTGGACCTACCTCCGGGGAAAGTCACCGGGGTGAAGTCATTCCGTCGGAGGTGGGTCCATACTCGTGACTCTTGAACTGGGTCTTCAAGGGTCTTCGGAGGTGCCGTTGGCAGGGCTTTACAGTTAAATCCCGACGCGTGGCGCACCTCAGGCGGCAGATAAGATCTTTGACGTGCGGATCTCTCGCAATTGAAGGTCGCCGGTTCCCGATACGAAAACCGTATCGGTTCCGCGCGCCTTGTCAGTTCGCCGCCTTTGGGTTTCCCGCCTCGTGATGACAATTGTTCGCCTGGGTAAGAGCCTTGACTTGATCGTCAGGGTGGTCCCGGGCCCTCTTGTCATCGGCAGGGTTGAATTCTTGAGTAGTATCCTTGATTCTCCTGCAGTTTCCATCCAAGCATTGCGAGGGCTTACTTAAGAAGGAAAGTGCACCGTCGGGAGTTCTTTACGCTTCCCATCTGTTCTTGCGCTCAAACTCCCAACTTGTGCTTTGCTCCTCTTCTCTTGCCTAGCTTTGCTGCGATGGAGTTGGGTCTGCGTGAGAGTCGCTTGAAGACGGAAAGCGATCTGAAGAAGGTCCGAGCCCTCATGGGGTGGTCTTCGGACTTCTTCAACCGCTCGGTCCGCGCCGGCGGAGAGCTTCCCTTTAAAAAGGAGCACTCTGGCGAGATGGTGTACTTTTCCTCGTACGCCATGGTGGGGCTGATCCCACCGTTTTCTTCTTTCTTCTTGATGCTGCTGGACTTCTATGGTCTGCAGCTGTACCACCTTGGCCCTCACTCCATTCTCCTTGTGTCCATCTTTGTCCACTTCTGCGAGATGTGGGTGGGCATCCCTCCCTGCATCGAGCTCTTCCGAACCTTCTTCACCGTCCAAACCACCGGCCGAAGCGATGAATATCTTGGCTTCTACTACTTCGTGAAGCGCAAGAAGTGCCCATTCAAGTACCTCCGGTCATTCCCTTCCGGGAAGTGGGATGACTGGAAGAAAGATTGGGTAGTCGTCCGGGTGGAGGAGCATGAGCGGTTGGAGCTGCCAGACGGTCTGCCCAGCATTGACACGTCGGTATGGAGCGAAGTTCCGGTGCTGGCGGGAGCTTTCGACCCTGTCTTGACCAGAATCCGCCAATGTGTGGATGGAGGATTGACTCCCCAGGCGGTGTTCTGCAACTTCCTGTCCAACAGGTGGGCGCCGCTGAAGAGGAGGGAGAAGCTCGCCTGGGCCCTCAACAGCGTGATGGACGAGGACCGGGTTGAGACCGGGTTGAAGTCCAGCATGGTGGGGAAGTCCTTGGAGTTTCACCTCAAGAAATTCCAGCACAGCATCGATGTTGACGGAGATTACTTGACTCCGCCGCCGGCTTTCCTCCCTCTGAACGTGGAGGTTGAGTTCAGCAGGGAGCTCCGGCGAAAGATGCCCGCGCTTGACGACCTTGGTGTCGTCGAGAGAAGATCAACTACCCGGTTGGCGATCCCCGGGTTGTCTGAAGGCGGCTCCGCCCCTGCCCAACAGCCAAGAGCTGAGGTCGTCGGCAAGGGCAAAGAGTTGGCGGAGGAGCCGGAGAGCCGGAAGAGGAAGCTGCGACATGCTGACGGAAGGTCCGTCAGGCCTGCCGCTTCCCCTCAGGTTCACCCTCCTCAGGAAGGAAGATCCTCTGCCGCTGTGGCGGCCGTCCCCGTGGTGGAGTCTTTCCGGAGCGCTACTGTTCCGGCGGTGGGATCCTCCCGGAGTGCGATTGTCCCCGTGGTGGATCCCTCCGAAGGTGCCAGCTCCGGGCGCGCGTCTTCGGCACCAGAAGCGGTGAGGGCCTCCAGGTCCAGGAGTTCTTCCCGATCAAGGAGAGCTCCGACCCGGGAAACGCCCGCGGCTACGGCAAGTCCTGGGAGTCCTCCCGGAGCTCCTATGCCGACCGTGGCCAGCCCGGATCGTCCGGGAAAGAGGTTCCGCGCAAGCTGGTGCGTGAGCCTCCCAAGGTAATTTTTCTTTCTTACCTCGATTAACTTTTAATTGTAGCATCTGTTTGCTCAATTTCTTCGTTCTTTATCTGCAGCGTTCCCAAGAGGGGGAGTGAAGCTCCGCCCTCAGCCACAGTGTCTGAGGCTGCGAGGGCTTCCGCTCCAGCTCCGGTGCCGTCCCAAGCGGAGGTTGCGACAGCTCCGGCGCCGGCTGTCGTGGTCATGGACCTCGACTCATCTCCAGAAGTTCCCGTGGTAGCGCCGGACCACGGGATTGAAGATGCGCCAGCGGCACCCGTTCCGGAGGTGGAAGCTCCGGGTCCTGGTGCTGCAGAAGTAGAAGCTCCGACTATTGAGTCGGTGGAAGTAGCAGTCCCGGCTTCGGAGCCGGAAAGTGCTGAAGCCCCGGCGATTGAGCCGGAGGTGGCTGAAGCTCCGGCATGCGAGCCGGAAGTTGAAGTAGTTCCGGCAGTTGAGCCAGTTTCTTTCGAAGCTCCGGTCGCAGAGCCGGTGATTGTCGGAGCGCCGGCTGCAGAGCTGGCGGCTGAAGAGGCGAGGGAGCTTGAGCCTCCCTCAGAAGAAGTGTCCCGGCCGGAGCCAGTGGAGGCGACGACGTCGATGGTACCTGTGGCAGAGCCAGAGTGTCTGAACGAAGTCGTCGGCCCCCAGCCTGAGGGGGCAAATGAAGACTTAGTGGCGGGACCTCCTTCGATGGCGACTGAGGCCATCCCGGAGGAGGGCCCTAGCACTTTGGAAGCTCGGGGTTCCACTCTCGTAGAGTGGGACCCAATTTTTGTAAGTGAAGACCCGCTGGAACCAGCGGAAGAGACCCCAGCAGGTCCGGAGCCCATCTCTCTGTCGATGTCCATCGACAACGCCTGCTCCAGTCTACGTCAGGTCCAACTGGCCTTCTTCCACGACAGCAAGGCTCTTGAAGAGGAGCGCCAAACCCTTAGGCGGTGGCGTAATCGGCTCCAATTCGAGACTAAGCTAGCGCAGTCGAGGCTCGCGGATGACAAGGAATGGATTAGGCGGGAGAAGATCCGTCTGGAGCTCTGGGGTGAGCTGCTGGACGAGAGGGAGAGCATGACTCACGCCCTCGACGCTCAATCCCGGGAGTTCCACGACCAAGCTAAGGCTGCTAACGACGCGGCCAATGCTCGGTTTGATCAGCTCGAGGCCATCAGCACCGCACTCATCAAGCGCCGAGAGGCACTTGAAGGAAGGGAAAGACGGCTCGAGGATGAGGAGCAAAAACTCCTGGAGCTACGGGATGACGTCTTGCGACGGGAAGAAGAGCTCGCGGAGAAAACAGCTCTGGCGGACAAGGGCCTCGAGGAGCGTGCTAAGAAATTGGAAGAGCGCTGCCTCGAGGAGGAGGAGAAGACCTGGGTGCGGGGGTAGGAACTCTACGAATACGAGTGTGCCCTTGTCGCCCGGGAGAAGAAAATAGAAGCTCGGGAGAAGGACCTGGTCGACCGTCGGAACAAGATCCACCTCCGGGAGGAGGAGCTCGGAAGACTTGAGAAGCGGGTTGCTGCGAAGATCCAGCAAAACGCCAAAGAAGTTGAGCGCCTCTCCCGCGAGAATTCGGAGCTGACGGCGGCCCGGAGATCCCTGGAAGAGATGAAGAACCTGAGGAAGACGGACTCCCTGCAAATTTGGGAGTTCCTGAGCAAGGCCGACGATGCGCTGGCGCCGATGGGTTTCAACCCCGTGCTCCCGGATGATCCGGAACCGGAGCCGGACCTTGCGTTGCAAGCGTTGAGCGCCGCGGGCAGCAAGCTCTCCAAGGTGGGCGACGTCATCGCGGACCAACTGGAGGTCGAGGGGCAATCCCTGGCTAGGAACGTCACAGAATATGTGTTGACGTGCTACACCAGCCGGAACCCTCGATTTCCTCTGGACCCGGTGCTTGAAGGCCCCGTCGAAGGAGAAGGCGAAGCTACCCGAGCCAGCGTGTCGGAGGTTGCCCAGAAGGTCGCCGAGTTCTTCCATAGGGTCTAGGACCATCTCTCTTAGCCTTTACTTGTATCTTCTCTTCTTCCTCAATTTTGTAATCCCTTGTCTCCAGATGTAATCTCCGGTCTTCAGATGAAATGAAATCCCCAATTTTTTGTGAATTTCATTTTTTTGTCTTCAACATCTTTATCTTCACTTGTCCCCCTGGTAGATGTGCACAATTTGATTGTGGACATGTACCAAAAGGATGTTGAGTTTTGTTGAAGACGAATTTGCTTCGAACTTGTGGAATTTAGGTCCGAAGTTTTTGATAGTGAAGGTCCCCTGAAGTTGTCGGAGCTTAGAAGCTCCGGCACTGTCCATCACTGGAACTTAGTAGCTCCGGCAATAGTCTCTATCAACACGTTGAGCGTCGATAGTTGATACTCCAAGGTGTCGGAGCTTAGCAGCTCCGGCAATGACCTTTGCCACACTTGGTTTGTTGGCAACAGACTCTAGTGATAGGGTCTTCTCACCATCTTTTAGTCTACGCCGACGGTTGACACCCTGGTGGGAGTCGGAGCTTGGTTAGCTCCGGTTTTTCCCATCAACGTAGGGTTCATTTTTCCTGCACACTTAAGCCAAGAAAAATAGTAAAATTTGTTCCTTGTCTATAACTTCGTCGCGGCTTACGGTCCTCAAGAAAATTTTAAGTTGAACACGATTTTTAATACGACTGGATGAATTGTCTTCTTTTAGATCCAACTGTCCATGGACCCACCTTACTTTGGCCTGCCGGGATGTAGGTAGAGTGGCGTACTTAGGGTGCTTGACCAGGCTAAGTCGATAGCGCACTCCGGCCCTAGAATGGCTTGGCGGCTTTCAGGCGAGTTGGCCACAGACGATATTTAAATCTAAAAAATCCGACAATTCAACTCGAATCGTACGTAAACCGGTCAAACTAGAATTTCTTAAGAATTGCACGTTTCTGTTATAGACAAGAAATAAAAAAATAAAAATGTCGAGCCTATGCAAAAATGAATGCACGTGGAGTCTATTTCACATGAAGATGTCTTTCATTATAGGTCCGGGGTACAGGGGAAACAAGTACACTCTTAGGGTACGGAACCAGGCTAAGTGTGTTTGGTTTCTCGTTTGACCCAGGGTAGTTAGCCACACTTCTAGTCCGGAGACTGTATCAAGTGTTGCATGAGCTTTTCAAACCTTTTGGGAAAGGTCCGGCTGCTCTCTCGGAGGAACTACCCGACTCTGCACAATGACTCTATAACATACATTTCAAGTTACTTAAGACTCACCTCCGTGGAATTAAGTGTAGAACTTACGGAGGTGCTCAATGTTCCAAGGATTTGGGAGAGGTGTCCCATCCTCGGTAGCCAAGCGAACGCTTCCGGGACGGGATACTTTGATCACTCGAAAGGGCCCTTCCCAGCCGGGGGAGAGTTTGTTTTGCCCTTCTCTGGATAGTATTCTCCGTAGCACCAGATCGCCTTCCTCGAGCTATCGGTTGTGTACATGCCGCTGGTGATATCGCCGTAGAGCCTGACGGTATCGGGCATTCCGAACAGCTGCTTGGCACCTTCCCTCCTCGAGGAGGTCTAGGTCTTCACGCCGGAGCTGGTCCTGCGCGGCTTCGTCGAAGGTCCGGACTCGGAGGGAACCCAAGGTGATTTCCGGAGGAAGGATCGCTTCAGCTCCGTACACCAGGAAGAAGGGTGTTTCTCCGGTTGCCCGACTTGGAGAAGTCCTGTTGGCCCATAGAGTGGGCGGAAGCTCTTCGATCCAATTGGCTCCATGCTTTTTCAAGTGCTCATAAGTGCGTGTTTTGAGTCCTTTAAGGATCTCTGCATTTGCTCTCTCGGCTTGCCCGTTGCTGGCAGGATGAGCTACGGAAGCATAGCAAACTTGTATACCGAGGTCTTCGCAATATCCTTGAAATGCGGAGCTTGTGAATTGAGTCCCATTATCAGTGATGATCTTATTTGGGACTCCGAATCTGCTCACGATGGATTGTAGAAAATTGATTGCAGATTGTTTGTTGATCGTCACAACAGGAGTAGCTTCCGGCCACTTGGTGAACTTGTCAATGGCGACGTACAGGAACTTGTAACCTCCGACGGCTCTTGGGAAGGGTCCCAAGATGTCCATCCCCCACACAGCGAAAGGCCATGTAGGAGGTATCATTTGTAAGGACTGAGCAGGTGTATGAATTTGCTTTGCATGAAATTGGCACGCTTTGCATTTCTTCACCAGCTCAGTAGCATCCTGGAGTGCTGTAGGCCAGTAGAAGCCGTGCCGAAAGGCTTTTCCGACCAGCGTGCGGGAAGATGCGTGGTTCCCACACTCGCCTCCATGGATTTCTACGAGCAGCTCGCAGCCTTCTTCCCTTGTGATGCACCGCATTAGGATGCCGTTGGCACCGCGCCGGTAGAGATCCCCTTCTACCAACGTGTATCTTTTAGCCAATCTGACTACCCGGTCAGCGGATACATCATCGTCAGGAAGGATGTTGTCTTTCAAGTAGCTCTGGATCTCCGAGATCCATGCATCGGAACTTACTTGAGCATTTGAGTCTTGCGTGCTGGGTTGCTCGGAGCTTCCGGCAGCACCTACGACCCTTGATGGCTGCCATGGTAACAGGGCCATCGGGACCGTCAGCTTCGGGATGCTGATCTCGCCCCCTTCGTTCAGTTCGGCAGGCTGAACTGTGGGTTTTGACAACCTCCGGACAAAGGTTTCGTCAGGAGCCGGAGCTCCGGTTGACGCCTTGGTCGAGAGTTCGTCAGCTTCAGCGTTGTGAGCACGCTGAACATGGTGAAGGTCTAGGACTTCGAAGTCCTTCTGAAGCCTCTGGACTTCAAGGAGATAAGCAGCCAGCTAGAGATTATTGCAGGAGCATTCACCCTTCACCTGCTTGATGACGAGTTGTGAATCTCCTTTGACCAGCAGTTGCTTGACACCATATGATAGTGCCACCTTTAATCCATAGATGAGTGCTTTATACTCCGCCATGTTGTTGGTTGCCTTGAAGTCAAGGTGTACCATGTATTTCACCTTCTCCCCAGTTGGTGCGAGGAGAAGGATTCCAGCTCTGGCTCCCTGCTTCTGCATGGAGCCGTCGAAGTAAAGGGTCCAGTAAGGCTTAGTGAAGGTTGGAACTTGAAGTTCCGTCTTCTGCTCGCTGTGGCCCCCAGGGTTTAATGGAGAGGGAGTCCATTCTGCCACGAAATCTGCTAACGCTTGACTCTTGATTGCTTGTCTCGGAATGAATTCAAGATCGAATTCAGCCAATTCCGCTGCCCACTCTGCAATATTCCCAGTTGAATTGGGATTATGCAGGATCGCTCGAAGTGGATATGTGGTCACCACCGAGACTTTGTGAGCTTGGAAATAGTGTCGAAGCTTCCTTGAGGCAATAAGAACTGCGTAAAGCAGTTTATGCACCTCTAGGTATCGAGTCTTGGCATCATGTAACACTTCACTGATGAAGTATACCGGGCGTTGAATGGTCTGGACCCTCCCGGACGGGTCCGGAGCTTCCTCTTCATTGATCCGGACCCTCTCGGAGGGGTCCAGACTCTCTTCGGGGACCTCCGGGTTCTGAGTGGAGGAACCCGGAGCTTCTTCAGAAATGACCTGGACCCTCTCGGAAAGGTCCGGGTCCTCTGAAGTAGCTTCTTGTGGGTTTGAGTCTGGGAGCTGGGACCCAGACCCGCTTTCAGGAACCTCCGGACCCTCCCAAAGGGGTCTGGATTCCTGAGTATTGGGTAGTTCCGGTCTCTCCGCAACCAGAACCATACTGACAACTTCGTCAGTAGCTGAAATGTAAAGCAATAAAGGCTCACCAGGGTTCGGAGCTACCAGGACTGGTAGGGTGGTGAGGAACTGTTTCAGCTCTTGGAATGCCTTCTCTGCTTCTTCAGACCATTGGAATGGTCCGGACTTCCTCAGTAACTTGAAGAAGGGAAGTGCTCTTTCCGCCAGTCTTGAAATGAACCGGCTGAGGGATGCTAGACATCCAGTTAACTTTTGGACGTCTTTGATGCGGGTTGGTGGCCGCATGTCTTCAATGGCTTTTATCTTCGCCGGATTAGCTTCTATGCCCCGGTGACTTACCAGGAAACCAAGAAGCTTTCCGGAACTAACCCCGAAGACACACTTGTCTGGGTTTAGCTTCGTGCGGGTGGCCCGCAGCTTGTCGAAGACAGCCTGCAAGGTGTCCAAGAGGGACTCCTTGTTCTTGACTTTAACCACGATGTCGTCGACGTACACTTCCACTATGTCTCTGATGAGTTCTTTGAAAGTTTTGTACATAGCTCGTACAAAAGTTGAAGCTGCATTCTTGAGACCAAAAGGCATGGCTGTGTAACAATACAATCCATCCACTGTGATGAATGAAGTATGCTCTTCATCCTCCCTAGACATCCTGATTTGATGATATCCAGAATATGCGTCTAGAAAACACAGTAACTCGCACCCGGAGGTGGAATCCACTATCTGATCTATTCTAGGTAGTGGGAATGGATCTTTTGGACATGCCTTATTCAGTGTGGTGTAGTCGATGCACATCCGAAGTTTCCCGCCGGCCTTGGGCACAACGACTGGGTTTGCCAGCCATTTTGGATGGAAGACCTCTCGGATGAATCCGGCTTCGAGCAACTTCTTCACTTCTTGTCGGATGAAGTTCTGTCGCTCCACAGATTGCTTCCGAGGTTTCTGATGCACAGGCCGAGTGTCGGAGTAAATCTTCAGATTATGCTCAATCACTTCCCTGGGGATCCCAGGCATTTGTGACGGTTGCCAAGCAAACACGTCAACGTTAGCCCGGAGGAAAGTGATGAGCGCGAGTTCCTATTTGTCGTTCAACCCTCCTGATATACGGGTGGTTTGAGCGGCATCGGAACCAATTTGGATGACTTTGACGGGAATGTTGGTGTCGCCGCTTAGCTGCACACGGGGTGCAGAGGTCGAGCCTCGTTGACGAATGCTCGGGGGTTTCGGAGCTTGCTCCTGTCTGGAGTCCTCCTCTTGCGCCGTGGTGAGTGCGTGGAGTTCCTCCAGAGCAGTTACTCCGGCAGTGCGATCTCCGCGGATCCGGAGAACGCCTACTGGTGTTGGCATCTTCAACACCAGGTATCCATAATGATCAGCTGCCATGAATTTGTACAGGGCAGGTCTACCCAAGATGGCGTTGAATGGTAAGTTGATCTGAGCGACGTCGAAGACCAACTTCTCAGTGTGATACTTCTCCTGGGTCCCGAAGGTAACGGGGAGAGTAATAGCTCCGAGTGGGGTAATGGCCCCCGGACCTACTCCGGAGAAAGGTCGAGAGGGCTGGAGGTCCGAAGGTCGGAGCTGAAGCTTAGTGAAAGCTTCGAAGCTGATGAGGTTAAGCCCTGAACCTCCGTCTACCATGACATGATGGAGCTGGATGTTGTTGATGGTGGGAGATACCATCAAGGGTAATTGGCCAGCTCCGACCATGCTTTGAGGACAGTCCGAAGCATCAAAAGTGATGGGTGTGTCCATCCACTTTCGATGTGGCTCCGGTCTAGCTGTAGGTGCTACAGCAGCCATATCCCGCCGCATAGTCTTGATGACACGACGAGAAGTGATGTCCCATGATCCACCAAAGATGGTGTTCATGGTTTTCCGACGCTCGTTGTCGGAGACGTCAGAGTCATCGTCGACGGAGGTGTAGACGGCTTTCAGGACCTTTTTGGGGTCCTGAAACCCTAACTCCTCTTCAGCCGGAGCTTCATCGACCTTTTGTTTTCCCTCCCTCTGTCGGAAGGGAGACCCTTCCCGGCGCTTGTGGTAGCGCTCGGCAAGGTTTTGGACCTCCCGGCAGTCTTCCAGCCTGTGGCTGCCCGTTTTGTGAATGGGGCACCACATTTTGGATTTGCCACCGTCTTCGGAAGACGGTCGAGGTCGCTTCTCGGGGCGTGGCCCCCGGCCACCAGGAGTTGCAGTGGCTGCAACGTTGGATGTGCCAGCCGACGGCTTCTTCTTGCCGTTGGTCTTCTTTTTCTTCTTGCCACTCCCGGAGGTAGCGGCTTCTTCTTTGGAGGATTTTTTATGATCCTCCAAGGCTGGTTTGGAGTGCATTTCACGGCCCTCCGCAGCTCTGGCACATTTGTCAGCCAAGCTGAAGAGCTCCGTGACGCTGGTGATCTCTTTGATCGCCAGCTTCTCCAACATCTTCTTGTCTCGCACACCCTGTCTGAATGCCACAATGACAGAAGCGCTTGAGATAGAAGGGATTGTATTACGTACCTGAGAGAACCTTTGGATGAATGACCGCAAAGATTCTCCTCCTTTTTGCACGACCGCAAAAAAGGTCCAGTTCAGTGCCCGGTCGAGTGTATGAACTCCCGAAGTTGGCAGTGAACTGACGGCACAGCTCCTCCCAACTGTCAATAGAGTTGGGTGGAAGGCTCATAAACCAGGACCTGGCGGTCCCAGTTAAGGCCACTGGAAAGTAGTTGGCCATTACGGCCTCGTTTCCTCCAGCTGCTAAGATTGCAGTGGAGTATATCTGCAGAAATTCTACGGGGTTGACAGTCCCGTCGAATTTTTCCGGCAAGTGTGGCCGGAACTTCTGTGGCCACCTAACCATGCGTAGATGCATGGCTAGGGCGGAACAGCCTCCTCCTACTCCTTCCAGAGTAGAAAGGTCTTGAGCATCCCGTCTTTCTCGAGCTCGCTCGATATGTACACGGCCATCCTGTTGGCGGTATCGGCGATCAATCTCCGCCCGGAGGTCATGTGTCGAAAGCCGAGATGCAGTATGGGTGCGTCGTGCCCCAGAGGGCAACGACATCACTTGCTGTGACGCAGCTCGTCTTCGGTTGTTGGAGACATGCGGACCAAGTCTTCCAGACAACGTCCGTCGCTGCGACGGGGCCCGCCCTGAAGGAGGTGGACCCTGGTTGATGAGGCATTCGGCCGCTGCTGCGACCAAATGCTCAACATCAGCCCTCCATTGCTCCATGGCACCTTGAGATGCATCCGGAGGTGGTGGTCGCTGGAGAAGAGCACGCGCTGCATGGAGCGCGTGTTCTGGGTTGTCACGACTTGCCGGCGCAGTATGTGACGCCGGTGCACCATCATGTTGCTCAGCACGTCTTGCCGGAGAAGATGGTGGTGGTGGGAGTGTGACTCCTGCTGGTGCTGAGGCTCCTGCTGGTGGCTGCATGTTGGAGGGATTGCCTCCGACAGCCTGAGCAGCAGGTTGCTCGTTGGATGATCCAGCCGCAGAATTCACCATTCTTGAAGATCTCAGGCGCCCCTACCTGGCGCGCCAACTGTCGACTGTTGGAGTCGGCAGATCCCCTGACACTACTAAAGTGTTGAAGGAGTTTGTAGTTCGGTTTGGGCGCGCGGAGACTTAAGAAGGTGAATCACGATTGGACACGAGAGACACAGTGGTTTACGTGGTTCGGGCCGCCTGAGCGTAATACCCTACTCCACGGGTGTGTGTGTGTGTTGTATTAACTTGTGAGCTTGAGAGCGTTCGAGAGTCCGATCCCCTCGTGTATCGTCGGTTTGTCCTTTTATAGTACAAGGACAAACCGTTACAAGTCAGCCTGGCCCGACATGTGGCCCTGGCGGTTACTAGTATTGATACACGAGATTAATTGTTGTTAATAACCCTGTAACGGCTCCGACAGTGCCGTTACAGGTGTTAAGATCGTCCGATTAAGTGTCATTAACGTGGAATTAATGACAATTAATCGGGTCTTGAAGTCCGCGGCTGTCCTTTGAAGATCCGGAGCCATTACAATGTCTCCCGGAGATTTGAAGTGGCCAGCTCCGATGTATGGACACGTGGCAGCTCCGGAGCTTGCTTGTGGGAAGCGGGAAGCTCCGGGGTGGCCTGGCACGTGTCAGGTCCGGAGCTTCTCTCGGTCAGGGGTTAAGTCCGGAGGTGCCGTTTCAGTACCTAGCCCGAAGCTTCACCCTTGCGGGTAGTAGCTCCGGTCTGACAGTACACGTGGCAACCTAGGGGTTAACCATGTTGGAGAAGCAGGTCCGGTTATGTCTGACAAGTGGGCCTCTGAGGGTCTTCAATTTGAGTAGACGTCCTTCCCTTGAGATCTTTGTAACCTCAGGGGGTGTATGGTTTTTAGGGTACCGACAGATGCTAAGGCCACAAACTAGTGAATCGTGGCAACAGCTCCTAGTGCAACGATCGGGTTCCGTGGCGATAGATGCTAATGCCACGAAGTTGTGAATCGTGGCAACAGATTCGTGGCGATAGATCCTAACGCCACGAACTATTGAATCGTGGCAATAGATCCTAATGCAACGATCGTGTTCCATGGCGATAGATGCTAATGCCACGAACTAGTGAATCGTGGCAACAGATTCGTGGTGATAGATCCTAATGCCACGAACTAGTGAATTGTGGCAACAGATCCTAATGCAACAATCGTGTTCCATGGCGATAGATGCTAATGCCACGAACTAGTGAATCGTGGCAACAGATTTGTGGCGATAGATGCTAAGGCCACGAACTAGTGAATCGTGGCAACAGATCCTAGTGCAACAATCGGGTTCCGTGGCGATAGATGCTAATGCCACGAACTAGTGAATCGTGGCAACAGATTCGTTGCGATAGATCCTAATGCCACAAACTAGTGAATCGTGGCAACAGATCCTAATGCAACAATCGTGTTCTGTGGCAATAGATGCTAATACCACGAACTAGTGAATCATGGCAACAGATTCGTGGCGATAGATCCTAATGCCACAAACTAGTGAATCGTGGCAACAGATCCTAATGCAACGATCGTGCTCCGTGGCGATAGATGCTAATGCCACGAACTAGTAAATCGTGGCAAAAGACCAAGCTTACTGCAACAATTTAGTATTCGTTGCAGTACAATCGTTGCAACAGGGTGGAATCCTTGTAGTGTGCTCTTGATCGCATACGTTGGTTGCCTAAGCTTAAAGGGGACAAAAAAATTGGGTGCTCTTCTTGTAGACATGCTAAGATGGATGCAGGTTCACATGCTCCTCTCACAACGACCATGACAACTGAACCGAGTAACCTTTTGCACCTTGACAGCGTAGGACCTTCACGTGTTAAATCTTTCGGAGGTAAATGGTATGTTCTTGTGATTGTTGATGATTTTTCTAGATACTCTTGGGTTTACTTTATGGTATATAAGAATGAAGCTTTTAGTCACTTTAGAACTTTATTTATTAGAATATCAATTGATCACCCAGGATTTTTAAATGCAATTAGAAGTGATAACGGAACTGAATTTAAGAATAAATCGTTTGATCACTTTTGTGCTGAAAATGGAATAGATCAACAATTCTCTTCACCTTATGTACCTCAACAAAACGGTATTGTAGAGATAAAGAACAGAACCTTAGTTGATATGGCTAGGACTATGCTTGATGTATATAAAACTCCTAGAAAATTTTGGCAGATGCAATTGCAACCGCTTGTTATGTCTCAAATCGTGTTTTCTTGCGTGCTAAGCTAGGAAAAACACCATATGGACTTCGGTTTGAACATAGGCCTAGTGTCACACATTTTCGGGTCTTTGCTTGCAAATGCTTTGTTAAGAAACATGAAAATCTTGATAAACTTGAAGCTAGATCTGTTGATGGCATGTTTCTTGGTTATCCATCTCATACCAGAGGCTATCGTGTGCTTTTACTTGACACTAACAAAATTGTGGAGACTTGTGAGGTTTATTTTGATGAAGCTAGCCTAGGTACTAGCTTAAATATTGCAGGTACGGATCCATATCCGCAGGGGGAGAGCATTTTCGTTGAAGATGAGGAAGAACTGGAGCTGCTGCCCGAAAATTCAGTAGCTAATGACATTGTTCCAGCTCCAGTTGTTGATTCACATCCAGCACCAACGACTACCATTGCTGGTCCAGATTTTCCTCAAGTCACAAGCTCATTGATTTGCAATGAACATGAAAAATAGGGAGCTTGTGAAGTGTCTACTCCCCTCTGAATCCTCAAAAGTCATCCTTCACAAGAAATCATTGGGAGCTTACACGAACGAGTCACACGGTCCTGGTTTTGCGATCCAAACTCATGCTCATTCTGCTTTTGCTGTTTCTTTTGAACCCAAAGATATATCGCACACACTCACTAATGAATCTTGGATTATTTCCATGCAAGAAGAGTTAGAAAATTTTGAAAGAAATAATATTTTGAAACTTTTACCTCCACCTCAAGGTCACACTTTAATTGGAACTAAATGGGTGTTTAAAAATAAACAAAGTGAGGATGGGGTTGTGGTTAGGAATAAGGCTATGTTGGTTGCTCAAGGTTTCACACAAATTGAAGGTCTAGATTTTGATGAAACTTTTGCTCCTGTTGCTAGATTAGAAGCCATAAGAATTTTGTTAGCTTTTGCTACATCTAAAGGTTTCAAGTTATATCAAATGGATGTTAAAAGTGCTTTTCTTAATGGCTACATAGATGAGGAGGTTTATGTCAAGAAATCACCGAGTTTTGAAAATCCAGATTTTCCTAATCATGTTTACAAACTGTCCAAAGCCTTGTACGGTCTCAAACAAGCCCCTAGGGCATGGTATGATAGGTTAAAAACATTCTTACTTGAAAAGGGGTTTACTATTGGCAAGGTTGATAAAACTCTTTCTGTGCTTAAGCATGGCAATGACTCATTATTCGTTCAAGTGTATGTGGATGATATTGTCTTTGGTTGTGCTTCTCATGATCTTGTGTCCAAGTTTTCAACTATGATGAGTTCAGAATTTGAGATGAGTATGATGGGAGAAGTCACATACTTTTTGGGGCTGCAAATCAAGCAAACCAAGGAAGGTACCTTTGTGCATCAAACGAAGTATACAGAGAACTTCTTAAGCGCTTCAACATGGACAATAGCAAGCCTCTTCGGACACCAACGGGTATAGCAACGACACTTGAACTTGATGAAGATGGTGAACTGGTCGATCAAAAAGAATATAGAAGCATGATTGGATCACTTTTGTACCTCACAGCATCAAGACCGGACATACAATTCAGCATATGTCTTTGTGCATGATTTCAAGCTTCCCCACGTGCTTCACATTGTCAAGCCATCAAAAGGATACTCAGGTACTTATATGGAACTCAAGAATTTGGCATTTTTCTCCCTTCTTTCTCAACCGTTACTTTGAAAGCTTTTTCAAATGCTAATTTGGGGGTTATAAGATTGATAGGAAAAGTACTTAGGGTGCTTGTCATTTTCTTGATAATTCACTTGTTGCTTGGTCCTCTAGAAAACAAAGTTTAGTTGCACAATCCACGGCCGAATCTGAATATGTAGTTGCTGCTACAAATTATTTGGATTGTTCAAACTCTTAGGGACTATGGGGTTGATTAAGATAGTGTTCCGCTCTTTTGTTATAACACTAGTGCCATTTGCATTGCTAAAAACCCCGTGCAACATTCAAGAACAAAGCACATTGACATTAGGTATCACTTTCTCCGTGATAATGTTGAAAAAGGAAACATTGTGCTTCACCATGTAGATACCGAACAACAACTGGCTGACATTTTTACAAAACCTTTGGAGTTTACTCGTTTTGTTTCATTCGTAGTGAAATAGTGATTATGCATCCTCATGGCTTAAATTGAGGGGGAGTTTTGAAACTTGGGAAGTCTATGTGTGAATCTGAAATTAAAATAATATGAGCATAGTATTTAATACATATATGACTTTGTTATTCCTTTTACATGCTGAAAGTTCTTACTACATTACTCGTGTTACACATTTTGTAGTTTTTTCCATGACTAGTAATTGAAATAATTACTTACACTAAATATGGTCATGATCAAACTTTCTTGCTATTTTGAACTTGTTACATGCTCACAAGTGCTTTATATAATGAAAAATTAATCAATCAACTATGAACATGTTGAGATTTTATGACGAAATATAAATTAAGAAAAGATCAAGAGAATATGCATGCATCACACTTCTTCTATTGAGATGGCTTATTATTGCACTTGGATATGAACTTGAAAGAAGTTGTGTATGACTAAAACTATGTTCTTAGGCTTCTGATTGTCAAATGACATAGGTTGGCTTGGTTGGTTGGAATAAGGCAGATGCGCATATAATCTCTTGCAAATGTCATATGATCTAAATTTGTGCTTTGAAAAATAATAAAACTGCAGCAACAAGTGTCATGCTTTCAGGTTTTGAAATAGTTAAGTTTGTGAGATCATGACTTGCTTAAATTGAAAATTACACTTGATCTCTAGCATGGCTTACACTACTTTATGTATCTCATTGATGTGATAGTGCATGTTACTTGATAATATGACTTTGGATGAGCTTTGTTTTATATGTATATGTTATAATATGCTCATAACAATTGAAATTTCTCTTTTGAACCTTGCTGAATACATTGTCAAAGGGGGAGAAATTGATCACAAATTGCATATATTCACAAGTGTTTTTGGACGATTCTTCTCAGGGGGGGAATTTTTTTCTCATTTTATTTCTGATTTACAAAAGGGGAGAAATATGTATAGGGGTGAATTTTCTTTTCAAAACATTTCATTTGAATAAGCCAATGTTCGGATTCTAAGTGGTGTTGCCAATGCATGCATCAAGGGGGAGATTGTGACAACTATGTGTGTTGAATACATTGGCTTTGTCGATAAAAGTTTTGAATACTTCCAAAACACCTTTTTCAACAAGGTCTGACTCTAGGTCCAAGCTCCAGCAAGGTTTGGCAATAGGTCTGACTTGTTTTGGGTAGCTCCGGCAAGGTCCGATGTAAGGTTCGACTTGCTTTGACTAGGTCCGACTTCTTTGTCTAGGTATGACTTGCTATGGCTAGGTTCGACATGTTTTTGCTAGCTCCGGCGCTAGGTCCGACTAAGCTTTAGTATGCTTTGGCGCTAGGTTCGAATAGCTTTGGTAAGCTCCAGTGCTAGGTCCTGCTAGCTTTAGTAAGGTTCGACTCTAGGTTCGGTTACTTTTGGCAAGGTCCGGAGCTAGATTGCAATTGTTCTGTTTTTACCTTGCAAATGTTTCAAAATTGCTTTACACTTATGGAAAGTTTGCTTAATATTCTTTTACTAAGCTTTTGATGCATTTTGTCTGATCACGGTGGTTAATGTTTTGCTATGGTTCGCAACATGCTTATGTGAGGCGCTCTCGTAAGGTGTTGTAGTTTCGGAACTAAAGTGAGTCAAGTCAAGGACTTGTGCTCGGAAGAAATGGTTGTTTATTCATGGGTAGGTGTTGCTTGAGTTCAAGACATGGCTGGTGATAGGATCCATTGAACTAGTCTTAGGGAGAAGATGATGTTTAACAACCAAGTTCGGGAGGAATTGTGGTTGAGTTGATCGGGAGGTCGTGCATCATGGTTAAATCAAGAACAATGCATATGAAGGTATCGTGGACGTCGTTGGAAGGTGTTTGCACATATGCAATGTGTACTTGGACGTGGATACATGGTTCCGAGGCGTGATGAAGAGATGCGGACGTAAAGAATTGGTCGGAAAGGTCCAACCGACTATGTTATGGACTCAGGCTGCAGCTGAGTCAGGTTTGACTCAAATATGGAAATATTTGAGTTGGTTACGATAGGATTTAGTGTGGGTCATGAAGTTGGGTTTTTTAGGAATGTGGGATACATTCCTAAGGTGTTTGGAAGTCTTAAGATTGCTTCTATCTGCGTATGGAATAGTCTTAAGCAGTTTTGAAAAGTTTTAGTTGAATCTGAGTAGGATTTGAGTGCTAGTTAGGATTGGGTTGGCCTAAGGGCTGGTTATATAAGCAAGGGATATCAGAGCTCGTGGTTCAAGACATTGGGGGTTGTTCCTCTTGAGTTTTGATCAATAAAATTCGTAGTCTAAGGGAGCTTTTATGCCTTGTCCGTCCAACTTATTTCAGACAAGTTTTCTCATTGAGTTTCTGTGCAGCACTATCTTGCTTTGGTGGTTTTATCATAACTCGAGTTTTACAGATCCGATTTGACGTGATTATTTTTTTTTGTCTTCACAACTTGATTATCTATCATCTTTGAAAATTTCACGGTCATTGGATTTCCGGTTTCTGATCTACAGGAGTTTCTTTGCAGTGTTACAGATCTGGTTTTTACTCGGTAGAACAGATTGACCTTTGTTCGATCTTTCAATTGTAACTTGAGTTTGTCTCAAAGGTTTTTTGTGATTCTTGTTTTGATGTCTTTGCGACTTGATTCTACACAATCTATATTGGTTTTTTCATTGTTGAACACGTTTAAGATTAGTCTCACACACGATTTCTTTAACAGATCAATTTTATACCGAGGGGTTTTTGTTGCTTCCGCTGAAAAAGTTGTAATCTACAATTCAATAGTTCGTGGCATAGCATCTATCGCCACGGAACCCGATCATTGCTTAGGATTTGTTGCCATGATTCACTAGTTTGTGGCATTAGGATCTATCGCTATGAATCTGTAGCCACGATTCACTAGTTCGTGGCATTAGCATCTATCGCCATGGAACCTAATCATTGCATTAGGATCTATTGAGATGATTCACTAGTTTGTGGCATTAGGATCTATCACCACAAATCTGTTGCCATGATTTACTAGTTCGTGGCATTAGCATCCATCGCCACAGAACCCGATTGTTGCATTAGGATTTGTTTCCACGATCCACTAGTTCGTCGCATTAGCATCTATCGCCATGGAACCCGATCGTTGCATTAGAATATGTTGACACGATTCACTAGTTCGTGGCATTAGCATCTATCACCACAAAACCCGATCGTTGCATTAGGATCTGTTGCTACGATTCAATAGTTTGTGGCGTTAGCATCTATCGCCACAGAACACGATCGTTGCATTAGGATTTGTTGCTACGATTCACTAGTTCGTAGCGTTATCATCTATCGCCACGGAACACAATCGTTGCATTAGAAACTTTTGCCACGCATCACTAGTTCGTGGAGATAGGATCTATCGCCACGAAACATAATCTTTGTATTAGGATCTGTTGCCACGAAATATCGATTCGTGGCGTTAGGATCTATCGCCACGAAACACTACCGTTGTATTAGGATTTGTTGTCATGAAATACGTGGTGGTGGTGTTAAGATCTATTGCATCGGAACATAATTGTTGCATTAGGAACTTTCGCCACAATTCACTAGTTCGTGGCGTTAGGATCTATCGCCACGAAACACAAACGTTGCATTAGGAACTTATGCCACAATTCACAAGTTCGTGGCGATAGGATCTATCGCCATGAAACACTATCGTTGTATTAGGATATGTTGCCACGAAATACCGGTTGGTGCCATCAAGATCTATCGCCACGGAACACAAACGTTGCATTACAAACTTTTGCCACGATTTACCAGTTCATGGCTTGCTTCTAAGCTTGCTGCTAAATAGAATAGCGGCTTCTATCTTTTCAAAAAAGAAAATCAAGCAGTTCACGTACAGCTAGCTCACACAGTACTTATATAAAAAAATCATCATATTTGCTGTCCTCCCCCAATATTGGAGGTACAATACCATCATTGATATATGTATCATCATCGTCGTCGTCATCGTCATCTTCATTTGAAAGAGCGGAAGCATCACCGGTTGCTCCCTCAATGTCATTCCTATCCCATGCGGTTATATCCTCATTTATATCAGTAAGTCATCGATCATCAAATGTCTCGGCGTCCATCGTCTCAGTGACATTATTTTCACTGTCTCCAGGGGGCATGGCAAAAAGGTTTCGTGGCTTTGTTTTAACAATTGTAGCCCATTTAGGTTGCTTCACACTTCTAACGTAAAAAACTTGTTCTGCTTGGGTGGCTAGAATGTAAGGCTCATACTTAAATTGAGAAATAGTAGTGTCAACATCTATCATTGCGTATCGATCCATTTTGTAGCCCCTGCTTTGGCTCTGACTGGAACGATGCCGATCAAGCCATTCACATTCAAATAACAGAACCTTTTGATTTTTTTTTTCAAAATCAACAGAAATCATTTTCTTGATTACTCCATACCACTCATGATCACCATCCCGAAAAACAACACCACTGTTTTGCATTCGTAAATCTTTTTCCACCTTTGTTGTTCTAAAGAAGAAGCCATTTATGAATGATCGACTAAAAAAATGTGCCCGACGATCAGGTCCTCTAGATAATGCATACAAATAATCGATTAATTTGCCTTCTTTGTGTAATGTCATAATCTGTACACATTAATTAGTATAAAAGGGGTCATCGATAAACCAACTTCAGAACAAATATTTCTTCAATATTTCATCAAAGTAAAAACTTGCATGTACTTAATCGTTTCTGAAACCAATAAACAAACTCATCTCTATGGTGTTTTTCAACATCATGAGCATGAATCTTTTCCAGCTCTTCAAAATGCTGACAGAAAAGAGTACAAAATTAAATTAGCCATCTACAATAAGCATGATCCAATATAGTATAGAACATCTGAGTTATACATACTTGATCCATGGAGAGGCCTGTTCAACATTAGAAATAATATAATGCCTGATGTTATGTAGTTCCACCATAGTAAGTTGGCCCAATTTAAACCTTTTTTAGAATTATCAACTTTTGTAAATATATTAGACTCGAGAGAAGGTTCATTCCTAGCTGCAGCTTCATGATGTTCTGGCCTATTAAGCTTGGTGCTGTTGTTATCCAAAAACTGACTACAAAAAGTTATACACTCTTCCATAATATATCCCTCAGCTATAGAACCCTCCGGGTGAGCTCTGTTACGTACATACCTCTTCAATGTTCCAAGGTACCTTTCAATTGGATACATCCATCTGTAAGAAAGAGGTCCACCCAAGCGAGCTTCTTCGCCAAGATGGATTGGAAGATGTACCATGATATCAAAGAAAGCGGGAGGAAGCAACATCTCAAGCTTACAAATTGTTTCAGGAAATTGTTCAATCATCTTATCTAAATCTGGTTCTGCTAATTCTTTAGAACAAATTCCAGAAAAGAATCAGCTAAACTCAATTAAAGGATCAACAACCTTTTCAGACAATATGTCACATATTGCAATAGGAAGGAGCTTTTGAAATATAATATGGCGGTCATTAGTTTTTAGACCTGATACCTTACGTGCTGTTATGTCCACACTTCTCTTGATGTTTGAGGCATAACCATCGGGCATCTTCACATCCACCAAAAACTTGCACAAGGTGGTCTTTTGATCTTTTTGCAAAGTATATGATGCTGATGGACAATCATACTTCCCTTTCATACCCACCGGATGTTGCTTTGGCCGTATACCCATTTCCTGCATATCAAAACGAGCTTGTAGACTATCTTTTGTTTTACCATCCATATTAAGCAATGTCCCCAATATGCTATCACAAATGTTTTTCTCAATGTGCATGACATCCAAGTTATGCCTTATTAGCAATGTCTTCCAATATGGGAGCTGAAAAAATATACTTTTCTTCTTCCAACTATGCCACCTATCTTCCTCAGTGCGCTTTCTCTTATTATTCGCGTGAGAAATATCTCTTTCTTTGAACTGTCGTATGTTTCAACACCATCAGACCGTAATTTCAGTACCTCATCAATCAAAGGCTGCAGATACACATCAATGTTGTTTCCAGGTGACTTTGGCCCAGGAGTTATCATTGGCATCAACCAATAATGTTGCTTCATACACAACCAAGGTGGTAGATTATATGGGATTAGAATCATACGCCATGTACTATAAGAAACATTCATTACTCCAAAAGGATTGAAACCATCAAATGCTAGCCCAAGTCTTATGTTGCAAGGATCAGATGAGAAATTTGGGTGAATGCTATCAAAATGCTTCCATGCTTTTGAATCAGCAGGATGGCGTAATATTCCATCGTCAATACGTTCTTCTTTGTGCCAGCACATGTTTGATGTCATTGATTCTGCCATATAGAACCTTTGAAGATGGGGAATAAGAGGGAAGTATCATAGAATATTGCGTGCTACAAGCTTCTTGACTTTTCCACAAGGTAAAGCCTCTCTTGCATCCCCACCAGTACTATTTTTCCATCTTAATTCACCACATATTGGGCATCGATCCAGCAAAGAATAGTCCTTCCGGAATAACACACAATCATTGACACATGCATCGATCTTTTCGTAGCTCAGCCCGAGGTCACAAACAACCTTCTAAACTTTATCAAGTGTATTAGGAATGCAATGGCCCTCTGGAAGCACATATGAGAATAGTTCAGGATCAACTCAGATGCTTTTTTTGCTCAAACCAGTTAAACACTTTATCTGGTACAACCTGACAATCAAGGATAATTGGGTCACCTTCTCACAACCTGGATATAACTCCATTTAATAAGTCATAGAATGCCTTTGCACACTCAGTTGGCTCCTGCTGGTTTATAGCATTTTCTGGATCATCAGCATCTGGTGAAGTACCACCATGATCAGTGCCTCTAAGAAGACTAGACAACATATTTTCTATAGTAGCATCATTAGAAATTATCTCCTCATTATTTGCTGATTGCTCAGCAATAATTTTATCAGCTCATTTTTCTCTATGGGGTACCCAACAAGTATAATATAACGACATCCCATTACGAAGCAAGTGAAGATGAACTTCCTTGCGTGTCCTGTGGCAAATATTATGACATTTCGTGCAAGGACAAGGCTTAGTTTCTTCTTCACGAGTGCCCTGGAATGCAAAATTTAAAAATGACTTCAGTCCATCCTGCCACTCCTTCGTACGCCTATCTTTTCCCATAGATGTCTTATCTTCTGACATCGCTTCCTACAATTCAATCAGCATATCCGTAATAGGATTGAACTACAATAATATTATGTAAGCAATTGTACCTAGTGTTGTTGCTCCTCCATATGCGGCGGCCAGCGGATGCTCCTCCACGCCGGTGGATGGCGGATGCTCTTCCAAGAGCGTGGCAGCTGGTGAATGCTCCTCCAAGAGCATGGCGGCCGGCGGATGCTCCTCCAAGAGCGTGGCGGCCGGCGGATGCTCCTCCAGGCGCATTTCGTCCAATAGGGAGAGGGGCCGTTGTGGATCGAAGGGTCCGGCGGGGAGGCAGCTAGGACAAAGCGTACGTGAAGCTATCAGAGTAGGCCCAACAATGCGTTGGGCCGCTTGTTAGTCGTGGGCTGAAACTGCGTTGCACCATGACGCGTGAGCCCATGTACGGGTGCGCGTCTCTGGCTCTGGCAATTTGTAATTTAAATAAGTTAATGTAGCAATGGGGCTGGTATTCCGATCAAAGGGGAAAATTTGGCGTCGTTAAAGGAGATGCTTTTTGATAAAAGGAGATATTTTAAATTGACACGGAAAGGTCCCAACGTATGCGGGGATAAATTATGCTTATAAAAAACCGCGGTTTGCATCCCTCTCGGTTATCGCAATGGCTCGACGTGTCCCATCGGCTTCACTGGCAGTTTTTTATTTTGACACTAAAAGGGCCCAGAGCTTATATAAAAAACATCCACCCCGTACACGCCTCATTCACGTCCCGTTCGACTTCGACCGGGCGAGCGCACGATGTCGAAAGGAACGAAACTGAGTCTTGTACGACATCTTTTTTCAATTGGATGTGTAACGACAATAGCGGGTGTTGCCTTATATTCTCGTTGCAACGAGCTCAACTTTCCGAGGTGGGAAAAATCATTCACAGCATGACAAAATCGCTCTCACGAATTCGTTACGGACACCGAGTATAGGATTAGTGGTAATGATTACACCGTGCATAGGGGCATTGGGCCAGTGTTACGTTGGGGCCAGTGGTATATAGATGGTGCCACGATCAGGGAACGTCGATTGAAGAAACGAGAAGGATTTACGTGTGGCACCATGTGAGAATGGTATGCACTTGATCTCCGGTGCGTCGTTAAAGGAGATGTTTTTTGATAGAAGGAGATATTTTTAATTTGACATGCAAAGGGCCCAGCGTATGCGGGGAAAAATTATGCTTATAAAAAATCGCGGTTTGCATTCCTCTCGGTTATCGCAATGGCTCGACGTCTCCCATCGGTTTCACTGGCAGCTTTTTATTTTGACGTGGAAATGGCCCAGGGTTTTATATAAACAAACATTCGCCCGTACATGCCTCATACATGTCCTGTTTGATTTCGACCGGGCGAGCGGACGATGTAAAACGGAGCCCGTCAGGTCAAAATCGAAGGAGCCTGTAGGAGTCTTGTATGACATGTTTTTTCAATCGAATGTCTGACTACAATAGCGCGCGTTGCCTTATATTCTCGTTGCAACAAGCTCAACTTTTTGAGGTGGGACAAATCATTCACAGCTTGTCAAAATCGCTCGCACAAATTTGTTACGGCATCGGGTATAGGAGTAGTGGTAATGATTACACCGAGTATAGGGGCATTGGGCCAGTGTTACGTTGGGGCCAGTGGTATATAGATGGTGCCACGAGCAGGGAATGGTGATTGAAGACACGAGAAGGAAGTACGTGTGGCACCATTTGAGAAAGATGTGGCGATCGGCAGATGCTCCTCCAAGAGCGTTGCGGCCGGTGGATGCTCCTCCAAGAGCGTGGCGACCGGCGGATGCTCCTACAGGCGCGTTTCGTGCAATCGGGAGAGGGGCCACTGTGGATCGAAGGGTCCGACAGGGAGGCAGCCAGGACAAAGTGTACATGAAGCTATCAGAGTAGGCCCAACACTGCGCTGGGTCGCTTGTTATTCATGGGCTAAAACTGCGCTGAGTCACTTCGTATTCCTGGGCCGAAACTACGCTGGGACGCTTGGTGTTCGTCCCCATGATGCGTGAGTCCATGTACGGGCTCGTGTCTCTAGCAATTTGTAATCTAAATAAGTTAATGTAGCAATGGAGGTGGTATTCCGATCAAAGGGGAAAATTTGGCGTCGTTAAAGGAGATGTTTTTCGATAAAAGGAGAAAATTTTAATTTGACACGGAAAGGGCCCAGCATATGCGGGGAAAAATTATTCTTATAAAAAACCGCGGTTTGCATCCCTCTCGGTTACCGCAACGGCTCGATGTGTCCCATCGGCTTCACTGGCAGTTTTTAAATTTGACACGGAAAGGGCCCAAAGCTTATACAAAAAAAACATCCGCCCGGTACACGCCTCATACACATTCCATTTGACTTCGACCGGGCGAGCAGGAGATGTCGAAAGGAATGTGGCTGAGTCTTGTACGACATATTTTTTCAATCGGATGTCTGACTATGATAGCGCGCGTTGCCTTATATTCTCGTTGCAACGATCTCAACATTACGAGGTGGGACAAATCGTTCACAGCTTATCAAAATCGCTCGCACGAATTTGTTACGAACACCGGGTATAGGAGTAGTGGTAATGATTACACCGCGCATAGGGGCATTGGGGCAGTGTTACGTTGGGGCCAGTGGTATATATATGGTGCCACAATCAGGGAACGGCGATTGAAGACACGAGAAGGAAGTACGTGTGGCAACATCTGAGAACGGTATGCACTTGCTCTCCGGTGCATCGCTAAAGGAGATATTTTTCGATAAAAGGAGAAATTTTTAATTTGACACGCAAAGGGCCCAGCGTATGCGAGGAAAAGTTATGCTTATAAAATACCGCGGTTTGCATCCCTCTCGGTTATCGCAACGGCTCGACGTGTCCCATCGACTTCACTGGCAGTTTTTTAATTTGACACGAAAATGGCCCAGGGTTTTATATAAAAAACATCCGCCCCATACATGCCTCCTACACATTCCGATTGATTTCAACCGAGCGACCGGTCGAAATTGAACGAAGCGTGCAGAAGTCTTGTACGACATGTTTTTTCAACCAAATGTCTGACTACAATAGCGCGCGTTGCCTTATATTCTCGTTGCAACGAGCTCAACTTTCCGAGGTGGGACAAATCATTCAGAGCTTGTCAAAATCACTCGCACGAATTCGTTACGGACACCGAGTATAGGAGTAGTGGTAATGATTACACCGCGTATAGGGGCATTGGGCCAGTGTTACATTGGGGCCAGTTGCATATAGATGGAGCCACGATCAGGGAACGACGATTGAAGACATGAGAAGGAAGTACGTGTGGCACCATGTGTGAACGGTATGCACTTGCTCTCCGGTGTGTCGTTAAAGGAGATGTTTTACGATAAAAAGGAGAAATTTTTAGTTTGACACGCAAAGGGCCCAACATATGCGGGGGAAAATTATGTTTATAAAAAACCGCGGTTTGCATCCCTCTCGGTTATCGCAATGGCTCGATGTGTCCCATCGGCTTTACTGGTAGTTTTATAATTTGATATGGAAATGGCCCAGAGCTTTATCTAAAAAACATCCACCCCGTACATGCCTCCTACACGTCCCTATTGATTTCGACCATGCGAGCGGACGATGTCAAACGGAGCTCGCCAGGTCGAAATCGAACGGAGGGTGCAGGAGTCTTGTACGACATCTTTTTTCAATCGAATGTCTGACTACAATAGCATGTGTTGCCTTATATTCTCCTTGCAACGAGCTCAACTTTTCGAGGTGGGACAAATCGTTCACAGCTTGTCAAAATTGCTCGCACGAATTCATTACAGACATTGGGTATAAGAGTAGTGGTAATGATTACACCGCGTATAGGTGCATTGGGCCAGTGTTACATTGGGGCCAGTGGTATATAGATGGTGCCACGATCAGAGAATGGCGATTGAAGACACAAGAAGGAAGTACGTGTGGCACCATCTGAGAACGGTATGCACTTGCTCTCCGGTGCGTCATTAAAGGAGATGTTTCTTGATAAAAGGAGAAATTTTTAATTTGACACGCGAAGGGCCCGACATATGCATGGAAAAATTATGCTTATAAAAAACCGAGGTTTGCATGGGAGTTTTTTAATTTGACACAGAAAAGGTCCCAGGGATTTATCTAAAAAACATCTGCCCCGTACATGCCTCCTACACATTCCTTTCGACTCCGACTGGGTGACGACCGGGCGAGCGGGCGATGTTGAACGGAGCATGCAGAAGTCTTGTACGATATATTTTTTTCAATCAGATGTCTAACTACAATAGTGCGTGTTTCCTTATATTCTCGTTGCAATGAGATCAACTTTCCGAGGTGGGACAAATTGTTCACAGCTTGTCAAAATCGCTCGCACGAATTCGATATGGACACCGCGTGCAGGGGCAGACGTAGGGAATATGCTAGGTGACCAGTGCACAATCTGGGCCCCAGGTGGTGCATAGATTGCAAGTGACGAGGATACGATTCCAGGAATTAATCCTGGCGTTATCCCTGTCATGTCCAGCGATCATACGACCTCGTTCGTTCATGTGCACACATGTCACAGTCATGCAGCTGCTTCATCCGTCCGTTCATGTGGACACATGTCACAAATGTGGAACGGTATGTGTCGGTGGTTTGGAACCGGCAGATCTCCCTATACTACTGAAGTGATAGGGGAGTTTGATGTTCGGTGTGGGCGCGCGGAGATTCAAGAAGGTGAATAAGAATTGACACAGGAGACACAAGAATTTACGTGGTTCGGGCCGCCTGAGCGTAATACCCTACTCCACGGGTGTGTTGGAGTTGTATTAGCAGTATGAGCTTGTGATGAGCGTATGAGGCGCGCATGTGTGTGTGTGTAGCCCCTGATCGTGTCGTCGGCCTGTCCTTTTATAGTATAAGGGCAGGCCATTACAAGTTAACCTGGCCCGACATGTGGCCACAGCGGTTACTAGTATTGACACTTATTTAATACATTTAATCGCTCTTAATGACCCTGTAACGGGCTTTGACAGCTCCGTTACTGGTGTTAAGATCATCCGTTTAAGTGTCATTAATATGGCATTAATGACACTTAATCGGGTCTTGAAGTCCTTGGCTCTCCTTTGATGATCCGGAGCCGTTGTGGGGTCTTCCGGAGGTTAGAAGCTGAAGATCCGACGATCGGACATGTGGCAGCTCCGGAGCATACTGTGGAAACAGATAGCTCTGGGGCTACCCGACACGTGTCAGGTCCGGAGCTTCTCTCGGTCTGGGGCTAAGTCCGGAGGTGCCATTTCGGTACATGGCCCGGAGCTTCCCCCTTGTGGGCGGTAGCTCCGGTTTGGTAGTACACGTGGCGACCCAGGGATTAACCATGTTGGAGAAGCGGGTCCGGTTATGTCTGACATGTGGGCCTTCGAGGGTCTTCAAACCAAGTAAATGATTTTCCTTTGAGATCTTTATAACCTCAAGGGGTGTACGGTTTCTAGGATACCGACAGTATGCACAGCCTTGGATATGCATACCGTATCCATAAATTTTTTTCCTCGTTTGGGTAGGAGTGGTTCCACTTCAATCTAAGTGGTTTGGAGAGTGTTCGGCCATCATACGACCTAGCATAATGAAGATTTTTGAATCTGATATACTCCTCTTTTTAATTCTTATCGTTATGACCACTAGTTGCATTGTCTCAACCAAACACCACATACCACAACAATGACTCAGCGGAATCGGGAACTGGCCAATGAAAATGGAAGTCAGCAGTCTCACAATTCATAGATTGAAAGGCGCACCATCCTTTTTATTCTTCCTTTTTTTCTAGCCATAACCGTGAGACTGTTGAGTTCCATATTCACCGGCACATATGTACGGTCCGGGTGTGCCAATGTACCTTAACCCTCGTCGTGCGTCCCCGGTGGTGATTGGAAGACCCCTGCAGGTATATTCTGATTCATGTCCCCCAACTCCATCTAGGTTTCCGATGACGCATGCGGTTCACCACCAGACAAACCAGCAAAGCCTCGGTGATGAGCGGCATGCAAATTTCTTGATGAAAAACTGACTGCGGGGCCTCCCGTTTTGTCCTCCCATGCGTCATCCCGCTGATGTGTCAAAATGTTATTGGTCCCTTTATTAATGCTTAGTTTAACTACCATACCTTCACAACAAATAAGATGATGACACGTCAGCGGGAGTACGCATGGGAGTACAAATGGGAGGAGGCAAGCGGGCGGCATGCAAGTTTTTTTGTTGAAAAATTGACTACGAGTCTTTGTTGGTTTTTCATCAAAAAACTTGCATGTCGTTCAACATCGAGGCTTTGTTGGTTTGTCTGGTGGTGAACCGCCTGCGTCATCGAAAACCCAGAGATGGAGTAGGAGGACAGGAATCATAGCATACCCATAAGGATCTTCCCAACAACCACCGGGGACAGATGACGCGGGGTTAAGGTACACCGACACACCTGTACCGTACATGTACCTGACCAGCCGTGTACTAGTTTCCTTCGAACCTTCAGCAGAAGAAAGTGGAAGCATGCAGGGAAAGATTACTGGTCTCGAGACTATTCTGTATGGAGAATGTTTGTTGTGTATTCATCAGGGAACACAAATACACTTTATATAGGCTAGCTAGTGTAGTGTAAAACCAAAACTAAACCCTTTCGCACTACACAGATTCAAAAGATAGCATTAATGACTAAACGTAGGCCAACGCAGTCAAACAATGACGTTAGACCAACGCAGTCAACAATGACTGTTACATGTGTGCGTGCTTATCCTTTCTACAGTCTGGTGGTGAACCACATGCGTCATCGGAAGCCTAGATGGAGTTGGAGGACAGGAATCGGTGCATACCTGCCTGGACCAGGATCGCCTGACATAGTGACATTTTACTGCATGCGTGCAGTAAAGACTGCATCCACCATTTTACTATCAAGGACATTAGGGAGGGTTCCGATGCTTTCATTTTGTAAACTTGACAAGAACTCAAGAGTTTTTATTTTCATTTCCTCTTGTTTGCATCGGCATGAAATACAATCTTGTTTCTTTTTTACCTAGAGCATGAAGTGTCGTATAGATCGACCGCAATAATTAATGATAAAATGCCATATTTAAAAAGACTCCTGAAAATAGGATGCAGTAAAATTCACTACATCAGGCGATCCTGGTCTGCCTACAAGGGTCTTCCCAACAACCACCGGGGATGATGCACGACAGCGATTAAGGTGCATCAGCACACCGGCCTGGACTGTACGTGTACCCGGCCACCCACATAGCTTTGTTTTATATTTTATTCCCTAGGCTCAAAGATTTTCATCCGTTGGATCTATACATCCTATGGTTATTACATATTTTCATTTAACCCCTTCCACCACCACCACCCCTCCATCTGGTGGAGGGGGTTAAACAAAAAGATTCAACGACCGTAATGTAGATCGATCCAACGGTTGAAGATGGTTGATTGCACGATTGCACCAAACATCTAATTACATTCTAGTTCAACCCAACTTTAAAACAAGAAATCTTTTGACATTGATTAATCCAGTCGTGATGTTTTTCTCTTCCTGTTTTTGTGATGTTTTATTTTTTCTTGTTTCGTGATACTAATTTTCATGTTTTGTACTTCCTCCTTCCCATATTACTTGTCGTTAATAATTAGGACAAGTTTTATAGTTCAAATATGAACTAAAAAACTTGTTCTAACGACAAGTAACATAGGTACGAGGCTATAATATTTTATGATAATGAACTTAATGTTGTTCGTCTGTTTAGTCTGTTATTTTGTTTTCTATCTGCTGTTTAGTGAACTATCTGTTCTATATGTATTCTCTGTTAATGAACAACCCTCCACACCGCCAGTGACTTGTAAAGTTTCATGTATGATACTTTAACCGCTAGAGGTGCCAAGAGATCGCCCGCAGCGGGGCCTGCAAAGCGGTCTGTAAAGTAGTAGTATACAGTACTAACAGGTAGCGACGACTGGAAATAAAAGTGGAGACAATCAACAGAGATAAAAAATAAAGGATGAGAAAAATATTAGAAAAAGATAGGTAGAACTCCAACGTACCACTAGCCCTATGCCCCTATACGCGGTTCAATCATTACCACTACTCCTATCTGCGGCCAGAAGTTATTACCACTGCTTCAAGGGAAGTTGAAGCGCCCTGACCCATAAGATCGGAACTAAACATGTAATATTATTACCAAGAACAGAGTTCGGTACATAATACTACATTACAAGTAGAACCACAACCATACACAGCTTTATTTCATAACAGTATGGAGAAGCACAATAACGGCTAACAACATAGCTATAATAGTCCCCAACACGACTAGTACAATCTCGTCATCCATGGTTCCACTACACACAAACTTGGGTGCGGACGCGACCCTACTCGAAATCCTCCGGCACGAAGTCAGGATCCTCTGAAAAAAAACATATCAACAACATTTGAGTACAAAAGTACTCCGCAAGCTCCACCTCACCCTATGGGAGGGGATCAAAACAGATATAAATGCAATGCATAAAATAAGGAACAATGCAACTTAATGCAAACTAATGCAACTGAATATCTCAACCCAAACTCATCTCAACTCAACTCTCAATAGGTGGCTTTCTAGTTGTTAGGACCACACCATAACCTGTCCTATGCCGAGGACACGACCGTCCGAACGGGTTCTACACTCTGCAGAGGTTGTACGCTTTACCCACATGCACGGACCATCAAGGACAGTCCTACATAACCGACACCTAGTCAAAACATCACCCAAACCAGTCGTCCCAAACCCAGTGTCATGACATGACTCGATATAATCTCAGCATAAATCTCTCTCTCTCTCTACCGTGGACGACTGTCGGGCTTGCCACCGGGATTAGGCTAAGCCCCGCCCATACAGGGACATGTGGTCGTACTGAAGAAAGCTAGGTGAGATGTCAAAACAACTCGGTCCTTAAGGCTCACCAGGGCAGCCTCCATACTCAAACACACGAGTCTACCCTCATGATAGAACTCGCCGTAAGTCTACCACCACGGTAGCACTTACACTATCACTAACCCGTCTACCCTGGTCACACTCATACTCTCACCACCCATACAACAACACAAGGAGCCTTAACATCATGTATAATCTCATCATAACAATATGCAATAATAGAAGGTAATATGGCTTCCCTCTGTCACTCAACTATCTCACGAGCATCAAATGCAAGGATCTAATCTACTGACCACAAAGTATGAACCTCACATAGGAACAATATGATCAAAAGGGGACAGTGGAACTTGCCTTCGCTACCGTCGGCGGTGTCGTTCTCCTAGTCAGCTGGCTCCTCCGGGTTCTCTTCCGGTACTGGGTCTGTTCCGCAACGCGCACACAAGCAATCATACAAACAATGCAACCACACATCAATATATCATACAAATTTAGTTGTATTAAATAGGTTATGTTTTTAGATGAATTTTAGAGAAAGAATCATGTTAATCGGAGATCGTATGGGTGAGGTATGGATTTTATAATGTAGATGCTGGTTTAATTACGAAAATTAATTAATAATTATTTATTTAAGCAAAAGTTGGTTCATGGGTTGTGAACGGGAGCCTCTTACGCTATATGGGTCTGGTTCAGAGTTCCGCTTGCTGACTTGGTCTGGTGGTCTATGGCCCATACCTTGGTTTAAAGGCTAACAACCTAGTGGGTTCCTGGGCTTAACGTAAGGCACTTGGAGCTGGTATTGAACTACGGCAGGGTTCAAACTTAACTACTAGTATTGGTACTTGGGATTGAAGCGTGGGCCACACAACTGCTGGAGGTTTACTAGTGTTCGGCCCAGCTAAGGATATTAGCTAACACAGAGCACCTTACGGAGGGGAACAGAGAGCCTTCGTCTGCCTTCGTCTACCTCCCGACAGGCAACGAAGGTTGCTCCACGGCTCAAATCGAAGAGGAGAAAACAAGCGAGAGGATGGCTAGGTGGGAGGAATATGGGGATTAGAACTCGGCAAACTCGATTTCGTCACTAATTTGGGCATAGGTCGTGGGTAACAGGTCGGATTCGGAGGAGGAAGGTCATGGAGAGAGAAGCTCGATGCTAGCAATGGAGAGGAAGGAAGAGCTCACCTGTCGGTCGCTATGGTCACTCGGCGTGGCTACGAACGCGGCGCAGCCCACACGGCCAAATTTATAGGTGGGGAAAAGGCGGTGGACGGCCGGCCTCGACGGAGGTCGGTCGGGCGCAATAAAGTCGCCGTACACGCGCGTGCCGAACTAAGACGGGGCGGTGTGTCGCGTAGCGAGCGGTCTCATCGCGTTTGCACGAGCCGTCACGTCCGCCGGTTGTCGTCTAGCAGTGGCTGCCGGGACGGCTGTCCTTGCCGTCGTCGAGCCATTGAAAGCGGTAGGAGGCCATCGTTTCACCGGTACATCAGGTGGATGAGTTCGAGCGCGAGCATTCCGGAAGATTCCAGGAAAATGGAGAAGGCGGGGAGAGGATAAGGCGGCTTTGTAGTGTGCATCGGTAGTGTGCCGCCAGTAGAGGACATCGTGGGTGCTGGTGTGTATATTTGGCTGGAGGAAGAAGATGGATGCTTTTGTAAATTAAAGAAAAGTGGAGGGGGTGGGTGGAAGTTGCCATGAGCAGGTCTGTTGCTAGATGTGTTGTCAGATGGGCCAGATGAGTATGACGTGGATTCAAGGTTTTTATTAATATTTTTATTCAACGTTATGGCTGCTCTCTGTTTCACTAGTTCATGTTATTGTTGTATAATCAAAATTATCACTCACCCATGATTAAATTAATGGTTGTGTGTGTGTGTGTGTGTGTGTGCGCGCGCGTGTGTTTATTTATTTTTTTCTCTTTCACTTTCTATTTAGTTTTACTATTAGCTCTTATCCGATGGCGTAGTTCTATTAATTCTCATTATATCTTCGTTGATTAACTTCATGGCTACAAATTATTAATTTACGGAAAATGGGATGTTACAGACCTACCCCACTTAGGTGGAATCTCGTCCTCGAGATTCGTCTCGTCTTCGAAGAGGTGGGGAAACTCAGCACGAAGCGCATCTTCTCTTTCCCATGTAGCTTCGGCCTCAGAATGTCTGCTCCATAGTACTCGACAAAGCTTCACAGAATTTGTCCGTGTTCTTCGGGTGACGGTATCCAAAACCTTTACGGGCACCTCCTGATAGCGCAAGTCATCTTGCAAGTCCAGGGTGTCTCGTACCACTTGTTCTTCAGGAACCCGCAAACACTTCCTTAGTTGTGATACATGGAAGACGTTATGTACGCCCGACATCTCTTCGGGTAACTTGATTTCATATGCCACTGATCCTACTTTCTTTAGGATTGGAAAAGGACCAATGTATCGTGGCGCCAACTTTCCATGTACTTGGAATCTGTGCGTGCCACGAATTGGAGATACCTTCAAATACACATGGTCCCCTACTTCAAAGCTGAGCTCACGTCTTCTTTCGTCCGCGTAGCTTTTCTGGCGTGATTGAGCTGCCTTTAAATTTGCCCGAATCTCTGCTACCTTGTCTTCTGCTGCCATAATGAAGTCTGGTCGCTCTATAATGCGGTCTCTAACCTCCGACCACATAAGAGGAGTATGACACTTTCTTCCATAAAGAGCTTCAAACGGTGACATCTTAATACTAGTCTGATAGCTGTTGTTATAGGAGAACTCGGCATACGCTAAACTATCTTCCCAATCTTTACCGTAGGTAAGAACGGCTGCTCTCAACATGTCCTCTAAGATTTGGTTGATCCTTTCTGTCTGGCCATCAGTCTGAGGGTGATAAGCCGAACTGAAATCCAACTTGGTTCAAAGTGCTTTCTGTAGACTCCTCCAAAATCTTGATGTGAACTGGGTACCTCTATCTGAGACTATTCTTGAGGGTACTCCGTGTAGCTTCACAATACGATCGATGTACAACTTAGCCAACTTTTCTCCATCGTGGGTAGTGCGCACGGGAATAAAGTGTGCGACTTTAGTGAGACGGTCAACCACTACCCACACTGAGTCGTTGCCATTCTTGGTTCTTGGCAACCCAGTGATGAAGTCCATCCCCACTTCATCCCATTTCCAAACGGGAATCGGTAAAGGTTGTAGTAGGCCACTTGGCTTCTGATGTTCGGCCTTTACTCTCTGGCACACATCACAACGGGCCACAAATGTAGCTATGTCACCCTTCATTCCAATCCACCAATACTTTTGCTTAAGATCCAGATACATCTTGGTGGCTCCGAGATGGATAGAGTATGCAGAGTTGTGTGCCTCATCCAAGATGGTGTCTCGATAATGACCTTGTGAAGGCACACACAACTGTTTCTTGAACCACAATATTCCGTCTCTATCAACTCTAAAGTCCGGTGCTTCTCCTTCATTGGTTTGTTCCTTAATCTCCATCAACTTCTCATCCTCATGTTGAGCCTTCTTGATTTGGTCATCCAGGATAGGATGAACACTAAGGTTGTAATTGCACAAGTGAGGTACCACACTTAAGTTCAACCTCATCATCTCATCGCACAACTGTGGTACTTGAGTCACTAAGTGATGGCAGTATGCCTTTCGACTGAGAGCGTCAGCTACCACATTTGCTTTACCAGGATGGTAGTGGATTTCCAGGTCATAGTCCTTTATTAGTTCCAACCATCTCCGTTGCCTTAGGTTAAGGTCAGGTTGGGTAAAGATATACTTAAGACTCTTATGGTCCGTATAGATCTCACACTTATTTCCTATCAGGTAGTGCCTCCAAATCTTGAGAGCATGCACTACTGCTGCCAATTCCAAGTCATGAGTCGGGTAGTTTTGCTCATGTGGCCTTAGCTGGCGAGAGGCATAGGAGACCACTCGTCCTTCTTGCATTAGCACACATCCTAGTCCATGTCTAGAAGCATCACAATAAATCACAAAGCTCTTGTGAATATCTGGTAGGACTAAGACTGGAGCTGTTGTGAGTCTCTCCTTCAACTCGCAAAAACTCCGCTCACATGCTTCACTCCATACAAACTTCTTGTCCTTCCTGAGGAGCTCAGTCATGGGTCGGGCTAGCTTGGAAAATCCTTCAATGAACCTCCTATAATAGCCTGTCATACCAAGAAAACTACGAATCTCTGAGACTGATGTTGGTTGCTTCCAAGATGACACTGCTTTAACCTTCTCTGGGTCAACTGCAACTCCTTCAGCTGTGAGAACATGTCCAAGGAAGCTGACTTTTTGCAACCAAAACTCACATTTACTAAACTTAGCATAAAGTTGATGGCTCCTAAGTCGGTCCAAAACAACACGCAAGTGTTGCGCGTGCTCTTCCTCACTTCGTGAATATACCAGAATGTCGTCAATGAAGACAACGACAAACTTATCCAACTCCTGCATGAACACTCGGTTCATCAGGTTCATAAAGTAGGCGGGAGCATTGGTTAACCCTAAAGACATCACGGTGAACTCGTGTTGTCCATAGCGAGTCACAAACGATATCTTGGGTATATCCTCGGGTTTAATCCTCACTTGATGATACCCAGACCTTAAATCAATCTTAGAAAAGAACTTGGCTCCCTTTAACTGGTTGAATAGGTCATTGATCCGAGGTAGAGGCTACTTGTTCTTGATAGTTACTGCATTAAGAGCTCGGTAATCCACACATAGCCTCTTACTTCCATCCTTCTTCTCTACGAAGAGGACTGGTGCGCCCCATGGTGATGCACTAGGCCTTATATATCCTTTCTCTTCCAGCTCATCCAACTGTTTCTTTAACTCCGTCAGTTCTGGGGCTGCCATCCTGTAAGGTCTCTTAGCTATTGGGGCAGTTCCGGGGACTAGATCAATGGAAAACTCCACTTCCCTTTCCGGCAGCATGCCCGGTAATTCCTCCGGAAACACATCAACATACTCCTTAATTACTGGCACTTCCTGGGGTGTTTCTGCCTTTATGTGATTTATCGCTGGCTCAGATAGGCTAGGCTTCACGTGACACGTGACAGTCTTTCCTTCATGGTTTGTCACTGTCACTACCCTTTGTGCACAAGCTATGCTCCCGTTGCACTTGGCTAACCAATCCATACCAAGGATTACATCTATCCCGTGGGAGTCAAGCACTATTAGGTTAACCAAGAATACTACCCCACTTAGGTTTAAAGGGATGTTGTTAACTCCTAAGTGGCAGGGAATATAACCTCCCGGTGATCGGGTTATTAAGGGCCTCTTAAGGGCTATTGTAGATATATCATGTGTCTCTATGAAGCGTGATGATATAAAGGAATGTGATGCACCAGAATCAAACAATACTGAGGCCAAAACTGACTGAACCAAGAACTCACCAAGCAGAACTCTTGGTGCTGCATCTGCCTCCTCAGCGTAGACATGGTTCACTGTATCCTTTCCAAAGGATTGCTGGTTCCTTGATGGTGCTCCACGGTTACCTCCAACTGGTTGCCTCGGTCCATTAACAGAGTTGGAGACGACGGATGGTGTTGGCTTGTTCTTGTAAGGGCAGTTGACAGCAATGTGGCCAGGCTCGCGACAGTTGAAGCAAATCCTCTGGTTATGGGTGTGACTGACTCCAGACTGCTGAGGGCGGAAGGATCCCTGGGGTTTAGCAGGCTGCACTGGTGGCTTGAAGGTAGCAGTTGGTGCCTTGTAGGATACACCACTCTGACTCATCTGCCCAGAATGAGTAGGTTGGTGGGTCTTCTGCATAAAGTAGGCTGGCTGTTGAGTCCTCTGTCCTGAATAAGTAGGTTGATTAGTCCTTTGAAACTTTGCCTGCTGGAACACCTTCTTTCCTTCAAAATTTCTCTTCTTTTCCTGAAGCTCATCCTCTATGTTCTTCTCTGTGGTGATAGCCTTGTTTACCATGGTACTAAAATCCGGATAAACAGATGCTTCCAGAAACTTCTTGATCTCAGTGTTTATACCACGAATGAAGGCTTCCTGCTTCTTCTCTTCCGTATCGACCGCATGAGGGTCGTAGCGGGATAGCCCAGTGAACTTATGCAGATACTCTATCACAGTTAGGCCTTTCTGCTTAAGGTTCATGGACTCTTCCTTCTTCAGCTTGACAATGCTACTAGGGATGTGGTGCTCCCTAAATAACTTCACAAACTCATCCCAAATCATGGTCTTGGCGTCTGCATGCATTTCTCTGTAGTTGTGCCACCATGCTAAAGCACGTCCTCTCAGCTGCTGGACTGCAAGTAGAACCTTATCCTGCTCATTAGCATGGACCACCTCAAGTTTCATCTCAATCTCTCTTAACCAGTCATCTGCCTCAATGGGGTCCTCAGATCCAGAAAACTTGGGTGGGTTCATCGTGTTGAAGTCCGCGATCTAGTGATTGTTCTGAGGGGCTGGCTGGCGGTTGTTGACACCATTATTGCCTTGAGCAGCAAGTGTGTTCGCCAGCATCTCGAGGAGTCGAGTATGGCGGTCCAAAATGGTGGTCAGGTCATAGACAGGTGCTTGTGGGGCTGGTGGGACAGGGGCACTCTCTGCTGTCTCATGCTCGTGCAGTGCGGACGAGACTTCACGCAGTCCTTGTTCTGCCTTGTGTCCGTTCCTGACTCGGCTCGAGCGGCGAGACATCTGCGATGTGGCAAGCGTGGGGTTTAGATTATATTTATTAGGGTATATTAATGTGAATCCTGTTAGCTTATAATTACTATTATTACTATCTGACTATTTTTATTATGTTATTATCATTATTATTTTATGTATGTGTATGTATATATATATACACATAAGCATATAATTTTATACCACACATTGCAAGCAACACACCAACATTCATTCATTCAAGCAAACGGGTACAAGGTACATTGGGCATGTCGTCCCTAAGTCCGTCCCCTTAAGGATCAGCCGGGACTTCTGCCTGACTACTAGGCCCTACATCTTGGTCTTCGGGGTCTTCATTGGTCCCTCGGGGTGATGTCGGAGGAGTGGGCGGTACAGGCTCACAAATCCTCCTTCGAGGGTTGGATAACGGGTATACTGGAGTTCCTTCCAGCACAAGCGGTTCGGCCGTTTCACAGGCCTGACGATCCTTACGCTTGGCTCGATCTACGAGGTAGACACCTCTGAGGAGCTGACTATGGCGGTCGGCCTGCTCCCTAAGGTTCTCCTCTGCCAAGGTGACACGACTTTCAGCGCTCGCAACACGGGCCTCAGCCTGCGCTAAGGCTAGCTTAGCCTTTCGCCATTGGGTTTCCAAGGTCTCGGCACGCTTGATGAGGGTCTTCACACGCTGGTTCAACTGGTCGCATATATCGTCTAGGCTCAATAAATAGCCTGACATAGCGACAATGGTGGGGTCATCTTCGGTCGCTCCGAGGCCTTCAAGGTTACGGATCATAGCCATCCTGGCAGGACGACTACGATCCAGCGGTGGAATGTACTTCATGGGTGTGGAACCTAGGTGCCAGTCGAACATGTGGCACAGGTACTTCAAGGCTTTGTGGGCCACAAGCTGGCATGTGTCTTTCATACGACATCTAGTGGCGGTGACGTTCCATGGCTTCATCTCCAGGAACCTCTCACTGGCGCCGATGTGCACGGTAACCTCACAGCTCTCAGTGCCATGCTCCACGAACTCGTGACCCACGTACTCCGGGCGATCCGAAATACCGAGTCGCACCGTGGCAGCATAGAGCACCTTGGGGAAGCCATCTTCATTGATGCAGAAGGTGGTGATACGGTCGTCAGACATCTGGCTTAAAACAATGCACAAGGGTTAGATGAGAGCAAAACCTATCACTAACGTCCTACGTTCAAGAGTCCTACTGGAAAACCATTCTAATGTCTCCTACGATCACCTAGGCCCTAGGGTCCGCATCCTACATCCAAGTATGGCTCTGATACCACTTGAAGCGCCCCGACCCATAAGATCGGAACTAAACATGTAATATTATTACCAAGAACAGAGTTCGGTACATAATATTACATTACAAGTGGAACCACAACCATACACAGCTTTATTTCATAACAGTATGGAGAAGCACAATAACGGCTAACAACATAGCTATAATAGTCCCCAACACGACTAGTACAATCTCGTCATACATGGTTCCACTACACACAAACTTGGGTGCGGACGCGACCCTACTCGAAATCCTCCGGCATGAAGTCAAGATCCTCTGAAAAAAACATATCAACAACATTTGAGTACAAAAGTACTCCGCAAGCTCCACCTCGCCCTACGGGAGGGGATCAAAACAGATATAAATGCAATGCATAAAATATGGAACAATGCAACTTAATGCAAACTAATGCAACTGAATATCTCAACCCAAACTCATCTCAACTCAACTCTCAATAGGTGGCTTTCTAGTTGTTAGGACCACACCATAACTTGTCCTATGCCGAGGACACGGCCGTCCGAACGGGTTCTACACTCTGCAGAGGTTGTACGCTTTACCCACATGCACGGACCATCAAGGACAGTCCGACATAACTGACACCCAGTCGAAACATCACCCAAACCAGTTGTCCCAAACCCAGTTTCATGACATGACTCAATATAATCTCAGCATAAATCTCTCTCTCTCTCTCTACCGTGGACGACTGTCGGGCTAGCCACCGGGATTAGGCTAAGCCCCGCCCATACAGGGACATGTGGTCATACTGAAGAAAGCTAGGTGAGATGTCAAAACAACTCGGTCCTTAAGGCTCACCAGGGCAGCCTCCATACTCAAACACACGAGTCTACCCTCATGATAGAACTCGCCGTAAGTCTACCACCACGGTAGCACTTACACTATCACTAACCCGTCTACCCTGGTCACACTCATACTCTCACCACCCATACAACAACACAAGGAGCCTTAACATCATGTATAATCTCATCATAACAATATGCAATAATAGAAGGTAATATGGCTTCCCTCTGTCACTCAACTATCTCACGAGCATCAAATGCAAGGATCTAATCTACTGGCCACAAAGTATGAATCTCACATAGGAACAATATGATCAAAAGGGGTCAGTGGAACTTGCCTTCGCTACCGTCGGCGGCGTCGTTCTCCTGGTCAGCTGGCTCCTCCGGGTTCTCTTCCGGTACTGGGTCTGTTCCGCAACGCGCACACAAGCAATCATACAAAAAATGCAACCACACATTAATATATCATACAAATTTAGTTGTATTAAATAGGTTATGTTTTTAGATGAATTTTAGAGAAAGAATCAGGTTAATCGGAGATCGTATGGGTGAGGTATGGATTTTATAATGTAGATGCTGGTTTAATTACGAAAATTAATTAATAATTATTTATTTAAGCAAAAGTTGGTTCATGGGTTGTGAACGGGAGCCTCTTACGCTATCTGGGTCTGGTTCAGAGTTCCGCTTGCTGACTTGGTCTGGTGGTCTATGGCCCATACCTTGGTTTAAAGGCTAACAACCTAGTGGGTTCCTGGGCTTAACGTAAGGCACTTGGAGCTGGTATTGGCCTACGGCAAGGTTCAAACTTAACTACTAGTATTGGTACTTGGGATTGAAGCGTGGGCCACACAACTGCTGGAGGTTTACTAGTGTCTGGCCCAGCTAAGGATATTAGCTAACACAGAGCACCTTACGGAGGGGAGCAGAGAGCCTTCGTCTGCCTTCGTCTACCTCCCGACAGGCAACGAAGGTTGCTCCACGGCTCAAATCGAAGAGGAGAAAACAAGCGAGAGGATGGCTAGGTGGGAGGAATATGGGGATTAGAACTCGGCAAACTCGATTTCGTCACTAATTTGGGCATAGGTCGTGGGTAACAGGTCGGATTCGGAGGAGGAAGGTCATGGAGAGAGAAGCTCGATGCTGGCAATGGAGAGGAAGGAAGAGCTCACCTGTCGGTCGCTATAGTCACTCGGCGTGGCTACGAACGCGGCGCAGCCCACACGGCCAAATTTATAGGCGGGGAAAAGGCGGTGGACGGCCAGCCTCGACGGAGGTCGGTCGGGCGCAATAAAGTCGTCGTACACGCACGTGCCGAACTCAGACGGGGCGGTGTGTTGCGTAGCGAGCGGTCTCGTCGCGTTTGCACGAGCCGTCACGTCCGCCGGTCATCGTCTAGCAGTGGCTGCCGGGACGGCTGTCCTTGCCGTCGTCAAGCCATTGAAAGCGGTAGGAGGCCATCGTTTCACCGGTACAGCAGGTGGATGAGTTCGAGCGCGAGCATTCCGGAAGCTTCCAGGAAAATGGAGAAGGCGGGGAGAGGATAAGGCGGCTTCGTAGTGTGCATCGGCAGTGTGCCGCCAGTAGAGGACATCGTGGGTGCTGGTGTGTATATTTGGCTGGAGGAAGAAGATGGATGCTTTTGTAAATTAAAGAAAAGTGGAGGGGGTGGGTGGAAGTTGCCATGAGAAGGTCTGTTGCTAGACGTGTTGTCAGATGGGCCAGATGAGTATGACGTGGATTCAAGGTTTTTATTAATATTTTTATTCAACATTATGGCTGCTCTCTGTTTCACTAGTTCATGTTATTGTTGTATAATCAAAATTATCACTCACCCATGATTAAATTAATGGTTGTGTGTGTGTGTGCGTGTGTTTATTTATTTTTTTCTCTTTCACTTTCTATTTAGTTTTACTATTGGCTCTTATCCGATGGCGTAGTTCTATTATTTCTCATTATATCTTCATTGATTAACTTCATGGCTACGAATTATTAATTTACGGAAAATGGGATGTTACAGAAGTGCTGCAGACTAGATGTGCCGATTAGTTTATTTTGTGTTTATTGAGGATTATGTAACAGCTAGTTCTGTCGATTAGCGACGACTGGAATGAAAAGTAGAGACAATGAACAGGGAGAAGGGAACACATATTTCCTTTGTTCCAAACTACTGTATGATTGAATGTATTCATTTCCGGAAGAATCCATTTCTTTAGACTGTCCCGTGTGTTTCCTTTGATGCAAACGGGGCTAAGCAAAAGACGAGCGCGCATAGGGGAAACACAACAAGTGCAACATTCATCAGAGACGAGCGGGCATAGGGGAAACACATATACTACAAGTCTATTTTATATACACCCTTTGTTCTCTTTTAATTGGCGTTGGGAGAACTAGGGGTGCAACCAAATGGTAATGGAGGGAATATAACCCATAGAGTACAATGCCTGATGGCAGGAAAGGTCATGCTCGTGCTTAATCGTACAGTTCTCAGTATAGAAGACTCAACACTCCTCCCATGTAGGCATGCCGCAGCGGGCAGTTCCCTGGTTCACTCCTATTGAGCAGCCCCAAGCGTCATCATCAATGTTGGGCACCGCCACCGGCGGCGCTTCCGGACGAGGCCTGCCTAGGAACCTCCGGACCACACCATCGATACTATTCATGGCTTCATGTTGACACCGGCAGTACTCTTTTTTGTCCACTTCATCGCGACAGACTCGACCGCGTTGTAGCCGACGTGGGCCTCACCTGCGAACTGCCGGATATACTCGAAGGCGTCGTGAGCCCTGCGGTCGGCGTCGTAGCAGAGCATGGCGAGGATGTAGGCCGCCACGACGTGGCCGTTTGCGGCCGCCCAGGCAAGGAACTAGGTGCCCCGCTGCGCGCGACCGTGCAGGAAGACGAGGTCGAACCCGATGATGTAGCACGCATGAGGGTTGCCGACGATTGCCAGGCGCTCTATGAGGCAGTCGTAGCTCCAGTTAAGCTTCCAGATGTTCTCCCGCTCCAGCGCCACGCGCCTGCCCACGGCGCGATCCCAACACGCCGCATGCATGGCCTTGCAGGTGGCGCGCAGCCTGGAGAGGTCGTCCATGGGTTATGGGTAGGTTGCGGCGATCCACCCCGCGATCAGGACCGCAATATCGTGCGGCAAGGGGAACTCCATCAGCTTCGAAGGGAACCAATGAGGACACGCGCGACGGAGACGAAAAGGAAAAGTATGCACGGAGAAGAGGATGGCATGTGTGCATTGCGGAGAAGAGGATGGCGTGTCTATATTAGTACGCGCGGAGAAGACGATGAGACGCGCACAGTGATGGTTATGGCTTATAAAGTGCACCGTTTGAATGCTACTTGCGAAACTTGTATGAATGTCTTTCCCTTCCGGAGGATTCCATTCCTTTAAACTGTCCCATGAGTTTCCTTTGATGCAAACTGGGGTTATGTCTTCTAAAGAGCCGCTGGAGTTGTCAGCAGGCAGGAGATCGCCCGCAGCGGGGCCTGTAAAGCGGTATGTAAAAAGTACTCCTCCCTCCGTCTCAACTCAAGTCTATTTTTAACTTTGGTCAAACTTACCTTTGACCAATGATTTCTTGCCTGGTCCTTATCCTGATGATCAAGGTCCTCCGCCTGCTGCCCCAGATGACTTGGGGCAGAATGATCCTGGCGACTAGAATGAAGTGTCGGATATGTTGTCCACGGCGCAGAGTTATTCAACACAAGCAATATGTAGCATATCCTAATCTTTCTCCTCACACTACAAGAAAACAACAATAAGCCGTCGGGTTTGTTAAAAATGTTGGAGCCGTCGCATTTAAATAACATAAAAACGTCCCTTTCGAAGTGTGGAGCGCACAGCTCAGCTGCTGCCATCATGCCCGGATTTCCAGGGCCAAAGCTGCGTGTGCGCGTTTCCTGATCCAACAGTAACGGGTGGTGCTGTTGGGTTGGCCTGGGATGAAGATGTTGAAGAGCCTCTACGGTTCTACGCCTCTTGCCTGCGGTACACTATGTCTCGAGATTTGGGCCGTACGAGTATGGGTCCACACTAACTGAAACACGATAATCACGCTCCAATATTTACTCTGACAATTTTTGTCCAGGTTGAGTGTGTCCAGCAGAGTTGTACTTATCCTCATGATCAAGGTATGGGTCCACACTAACTGAAACACGATAATCACGCTCCAATATTTACTCTGACAATTTTTGTCCAGGTTGAGTGTGTCCAGCAGAGTTGTACTTATCCTCATGATCAAGGTCCTCCGCCTGCTGCCCCAGATGACTTGGGACAGAATGATCCTGGTAACCAGAATGAAGTGTCGGATATGTTGTCCACGGCGCAGGGTTATTCAACACAAGCAATATGTAGAATATCCTAATCTTTCTCCTCACACTACAAGAAAACATCAAAATAGGCCGTCAAGTTTGTTAAAAATGTTGGAGCCGTCGCATTTAAATAACATAAAAACGTCGAGATAAAGAGAACCGACGGCAATAAATAAAAACGTCAGCGTCCGTACAAAAGCCGACAGTTTTAAATAAAAAACGTCGGGGCTACAGTACAAACCAACACCTATAATATTAAAGCCGTCGGCTGGCCTCATCAACCGACGGTTGTAAAGATTTACCGAGCGCTGGCCCACTCTAGTCTCCCGTTCCATATTCTCTTTTTATATTGTCTATTCAGCCCACTTGCCCACTTGCGCAGCAGGCAGCACACGTCTGTATTGATATTGCCCACTAGCAAGTTGCAACCCTAGCTCCAGTCTCTAGAACCAGCCGCCGCCTCCTTCTCCTTGCAACCAACACGGCCGCCGCGCCCGCCAGCACGCCACCGCCGACGCTCCGGCCTTCCCTCCCTCGTCCTCTTCTACGCCCCACCTCGCGTCTGCTGCAAGATCCGACGTTCCCTGCAAGATTCCTGCGCTCGTGGATTCGGCGTTCCCTGCATGATCTCTGCACTCCAAGTTCCGGCGTTCCCTGCGCTCGTGGTTTCGGCGTCCCCTGCAAGATCTGGAGTTCCGGCATCCCCTGCAAGATCCGACGTTCCGGCCTTTCCTCCAAGCGCGCCGCCGCCTAGCACCGAGGCCCCGCCGGCCTTCCCGCCCTTCGCTGCGCCCTTCGTTGCCCAGCGCCGCGTTCGCCCGTCCTTCACTCTGCCAGCATCGACTTCGCAGCGTGTGCGCCATCTCGTCAGGACCGCCGCCCACCCGCCCGCCCGACACAGCCAGCATCGAATCCGTGGTCGCAGCGGTCACGGGGACGAAGCAATGCCTTCTTCCACAGCTGCAACCCTGGCTTCTCCCTTCCCCGGCCTTACCGTTCATCTTGCTTTTGGGTACATGCTCTTTACATTCAGTTTTAGTTTGAATCTTCGTGATATTGTGTGAGATAAAATTTGTAAGACAATTTCTGTGACATGCCAATATTGTATCAGATTGTGTGTGACTGATCTACTCGTTTGTATAATGTCAATATTGTATCAGCTTTTGATTCGCTCTTGTTTGTGTGGAGCTTTTGATTTGTGCTTGTTCCTGTTTCCAATTCCCTTCCGTGCGTACAGGAGCACTGGCACGATTGTAGTTTTCGTCCTGCCTACAGGATCAGTACAGTACCGATTAAAAAAATAAAAAAGTGTGGTTGTGATGTTTTTTTTTTGCTGTGTCAGAGGTCTAAGGCCGTCGGTCCTGTTTGCACCGACGCTTAAAAGATCTAAATGCGTCGGGTACAAGCCCCGACGGCTATAAAATTAAATCTGTCGGGTCCCATAAACGGACGCCTTTATAGAGTAAATAGGTCGGGGCCAACGCATTTAAAAGTTAAAAATGTTGAATAAAAAACATAGGATAAAGTCGTCGGTACACCGACGGCTATAAAATATAGGTGTCGGTTACAGTACACAACTGACGGTTATACATCCGACACTCTTTTACTCGTTTATTGTAGTGTCATATATACACTATAAGGATTTCGACCTGTTGCAACGATTGTACTGCAACGAATACTAAATCGTTGCAGTAAGCTTAGCTTTTTGCCACGATTCACTAGTTCGTGGCACTAGGATCTATCGTCACGGAACACAATCGTTGCATTAGGATCTGTTGCCACGATTCACTAGTTCGTGGCGTCAGGATGCTAATGCAACGGATCACAATCGTTGCATTAAGATCTGTTGCCACGAAATATTGGTTCGTGACGTTACAACTTTATTGCCACGGAAAACAGTCGTTGCATTAGGATCTGTTGCCACGAATTACTGGTTCGTGGCGTTACAACTTTATTGCAACAGAACACAATCGTTGCATTAGGATCTGTCGCCACAAAAAATTGGTTCGTGGCGTTACAGCTTTATTGCCACGGAACACAGTCGTTGCATTAGGATCTGTCGCCACGAATTACTGGTTTGCGGCATTACAGCATTATTGCTTGAATGTGGCCTAGAGGGGGGGGTGAATAGGCCTTTTGAATTTCCTGCACACTTAATAGAACCGTCAAAACTTGGTTGGTCGAACTAGTCCGGTTGTGTGGGCGGACTAGTCCGGTGTGCAAAAATTATGTGTGTTGATCAGGTGTGATTTGGGAAAATAATTTTTTTAGCAGCGGAAATGAGAACAACTGATATTTGTACTTGAGATTAATATAAGAATGCAGATGTAACTTATAATTGCCTTAAGTTGATGTTTAGCACTTAAGTGATCTAATGAACAAAATTTAAAGTAAATGAGACGCAAGACACACAAATTTTTCTCGAGGTTCGATCTCACCACGAGATCTACGTCCCCGTTGAGTAAGCTCACACAGAGCCGGGTCTCCAACCCTTTCCCTCTTCAAGTCACCACGAAGGCCGACTTGATTCCACTATCACAGGTAATCACCAAGTTTGTGGGGCAACCTCACACGCTGAGGGCTCCCACGAGAATTACAATGAAAGAAGTGATCAAATACACTCAAAAGTATTACAATGCAGAGTATGAGTGTAGAAAGATCAAACCCTAAGAGCTCGCAATGAAAGAACGACGATCTCCCAATCCCGAATCCAAGTGTTCAATTGATTTTACTCTTTTTGAACTTTAGATGTGTGGGGAGATGTGTTTTGGGCTCTTGAGACGAAGTGGCGGCGCTAGGGTTTGCTCTTTGATCAGTATTCGACGTGTGTCTCAATAGGAAAGCCGCGGACTCTCTATTTATAGGGTTTCCAAAAGCTAGCCGTTGAAAAACCCTAACACCGTACTAGTCTGGTGCAAGTCCGGACTTGTCCGGTCTCAATGTGTTTTGAAGTCCAGAAAGTCTGTCGGACTAGTCCGGTCCAACCTCGGACTAGTCCGGTGCTGTGTGAAGGTGACTCCAGAAAGTTCATCGGACTAGTCTGACCTCCACGAGTGGGAGATTCCAGAAAGTTCAACAGACTAGTCCGGTCCATGATCGGACTAGTCCGGTCCCTCAATATGAGAGACTCCAGAAACATCAACGGACTAGTCCGGTGGATGCACGGACTGGTCCGATCTCCTTGTAAGTGGGATTCCAGAAAGATGAACGGACTAGTCCGGTCCATGATCGGACTAGTCCGGTGCTTTGTGAAAGTTAGGTTAATTTTAATCCCTTACCCTCGCGCAAACTTGTGAGCTCTTGGAGTGTGTCTTTCATATACTCCCTATATATTCAAAATCTAATTTGGTCTTTCAAGCTTCATCAAAGTATCTCTCTTTGAACACCACTTCATTTTTCACCTTTTTGTGTGCATCAAGATGTTTCACTTGTTTGTTCTGCAATCATCTCAGTAGTTTCATTAGGATCTCATATGTTTGTCATCAATTGGCCAAAACCCACAAGGGATATCCTAGATGCACTTACAATCTCTCCCTTTTTGGTGATTGATGACAACCATTTGAGATATCACAATTGAGAATAAAATCTTGATTTTTATAAGGTGTGCACATATGAGAATAATGATAAGTCCACAAAAAAGCTTCTCACATATGCACACACCTTATGGTGGGGTGCCTAACCGGTGTGTGATCAACAAGGTGTGATGAAGTAAAGATAATCAATAATGAGTGTAAAGATAATCATCCAAGCAACAATAAGCATCACACATAAGAGAAGAAATAATGCATTACAAGGTTTTAAAATTAAGTACACATGTCCTTGATCACAAAACATAAAGGCACCAACTACTATCAAACTATTAGTCTCAATCTCTCCTAGTCTCAATCTCTCCCCCTTTGGCATCAAGGCACCAAAAAAAGGGAAAAATTGAGGGGAATCACTCATCGCCACTCTCTTCCTCCGTCTCGGTCCGGTCCTCATCTTCACCACCATCATCATCATTCGCCAGAGCAGACTCTTCCTCGGAGTCCTCGAAGGCGGGCGGGGATCCCACCAGCTCAATCTCCAGCTTGTCGCAGATAGCTTTGATGTTGGCATTGACATATTGTTGATGCTTCTTCTGCCTGACTTCAATTTTGCGGCAGCAGGCAAAGATAGAGGTGATCATTTTGAGCACACCACCGGAGGGTTCATGAGCAAGTGCAGAGCCGGGAGGAGCAGCTGAAGATCTTGTTGCATTCACATCTCGAGCCTGTTTAGTCCTCCTCTCAACTTCAGGGGAGGGAGGTGCATCAGGAGCCGAAGGTAGAGTGTACTCGGTGGGTTTTTGCGGTTTCATCCCCGTATGGTGAACATCCTTAACGAACTCAAGTCCAGTCACCTTCTCAATCATGTACATGATGTACGGGGCATACCCGCAAGATCTGTTTGGAGTGATTGAGATGTTCACAATGTCATTGTAGATGTATTCAAAGACATTGAACGGTCTTCTTCCACCAATGACCTTCATTAGGGTCCTCAAAGTTCCTTGAATAGTCCCCACATCTCCATCTTTTGGGGCTATTGTCTTCCTCAAAATTTTGTTGAGGACCACATAGAAGGGCTTCAAATACTTGATAGTGGGAGCAACATATGGCATCCTTGTGTCATAGAGAAATGTGAGCTCATCCTTCTCCAGGGGTTGCAGATTGTGGATGACTAGATCATGATCCAAGGTATGCTCAAGGTGGAGAATCCTTGCAAATTCATCATAAGTAACACTATACTTGGAACTATGGGTCATCCAAGTAAGATTGTCTCCATCACCACGAGCAAAGTAGAGGGTAGAGTAGAATTGGGTGATCACCTCATTGTTCCAATCATTCTCAAAGGAAAACAGTTCCTTCAGTCCGTGCCTCTCCGGGGACTCAACCACCTCACGGAAAGCAGGATACTTCTTTGACTGCATGTACCCGATGTTCACCCATTAACTCTTCACAACAGGATTCTTCATCTTCATGTACACATGCTCGTAGTAGTCGGCATGGAAGTTGCTCCAAAATCTTGGGTCTGAGCATTGCCGAGGTCGAGCATACACATTAACCTGCCTGAAGCTGTCGGCAAGCTCACCCCCTTTTCCAGTGAAATCCTTACTTGAGCGCTGCCTGTTGCGGTGACTTGGGTTCTTCATTTTCAAGGGTCCAATGGGACCACTAGCAAGCCCCTTTCCTTTGTTGAGAGTTTGACTTTAGGGAGAAATTTACCGAGATTTGAGGATTCGCGTTGAAGGAGCACAAATCTGTCCGGATGAGGTTGGAGAGGAGTACCAACTCGTCGAGGGGAGAATTTCCCACGGAGAAAGCTTGGATTTTGAGGGCTCAACTCGAAAATCACCTTTTGGGGGCTAGGGTTTGAGAGGTGAGGGTTTAACTCAAGTGGAGGGAGATTTGAAACGGTTTTGGACCGGCCAGCTGCTTATATAGGCAGCCGACCGGACTAGTCCGGTCAGAGGGCGGACTAGTCCGGTGTCCCTGGAAGACCTAGGAAGAGGGATTATCCGGACTAGTCCGGTGTTACTGGACAAACTAAGTATTTAGAGATAACTAATAGTGATCCAAGGACAAGTTTTGCAAATAATCTCGGTGATTATGACCAGAAAGCACTCAACACAAAAACATGGTCATAAATTCCAAGATTTCTTCATTAAAAATAGTTTTCTTAGGAGAAAAGGAGGTGAGGGGCAATTTTAGCAATAAAATGTAACATTTGAAGTATCAACCAGATGTGCAACGTTTCAAGCCACATTTCGAGAGTCAAGAATATTAAGTTCATTCCTAAGTTCACAAAACCTTTTCTCATCCAATGGTTTGGTAAAAACATTTGCAAGTTGCTTTTCAGTTCTAACATGTGAAATAGCAATGTCACCTTTTAATGAATGATCTCTAAGAAAATGATGACAGATATCTATGTGCTTAGTTCTTGAGTGCTCTACTGTGTTGTGTGCAATTTTTATAGCGCTTTCATTGTCACATAGAAGTGGGATATGGTTAAGATTGTAGACGTAGTCCCTAAGGGTTTGCCGCATCCAAAGTAATTGGGCGCAACAGCTACCGGCTGCAACATATTCTGCTTCTGCTGTGGAAAGGGCAATGGAGTTTTGCTTTTTAGATGACCAAGATACCAGGGACCTACCAAGAAACTGACAAGTCCCTGACGTGCTCTTTCTATCGACTTTGCATCCTGCATAGTCGGCATCGGAATATCCTATCAAGTTAAATTTGGATCCTTTGGGATACCAAAGGCCCAAGTTGGGTGTGTGCACAAGGTACCTTAGGATTCTTTTTACAGCAACTAAATGACACTCTTTAGGTGCAGCTTGAAACCTTGCACACAAGCAAACACTGAGCATAATATCTGGCCTAGATGCACATAAATAAAGTAAAGAGCCAATCATGGACCGATATACCTTTTGATCCACATTTGGACCGTATTCATTGAGGTCGAGATGTCCATTAGTGGCCATGGGTGTCTTGATGGGCTTGGCTTTGTCCATATTGAATTTCTTGAGAATGTCTTGTGTATATTTGGTTTGGCTTATAAATGTACCTTCTCTTAGTTGCTTCACTTGGAATCCCAAGAAGAACTTTAATTCTCCCATCATTGACATCTCGAACCTATTTGTCATAATTTTGCTAAACTCTTCACAGAAGGATTTGTTAGTTGATCCAAAGATAATGTCATCAACGTAAATTTGACATACAAATAAATGATCATCACAATGTTGAGTGAAAAGTGTATAGTCAGCTTTACCAATTTTGAATCCATTCTGAATTAGAAAATCTCTAAGACACTCATACCAAGCTCGAGGAGCTTGTTTGAGGCCATAGAGAGCCTTACGCAGTTTGTAGACATGGTTGGGATACTTCAGGTCTTTGAATTCTGGTGGCTGCTCCACATAAACTTCCTCCTTGATTGGGCCGTTTAAGAAAGCGCTTTTGACGTCCATTTGATACAGCTTAAAATTATGGTGAGTAGCATATTCCAATAAAATACGAATGGACTCAAGTCTAGCTACAGGAGCGAAAGTTTCATCGAAGTCCAAACCTTCGACCTGAGAATAACCTTTGGCCACCAGTCTTGCCTTATTTCTTGTTACTACTCCATGTTCATCTTGCTTGTTCCGAAAGACCCATTTAGTTCCAACTATGTTCGCCTTTGGTCTCTCCACTAGTTCCCATACTTCATTTCTCTTGAAGTTGTTCAGCTCCTCTTGCATTGCAATCACCCAGTCTGGATCCCCTAAGGCTTCTTCCACCCTGTATGGTTCCAGAAAAGACACAAAAGAATAGGATTCACAGAAATTTGCAACTCGAGATCTAGTAGTTACTCCCTTAGCAATATCTCCAATGATGTTGTTGACAGGGTGGTCTCTTTGCACGCTCTGGTGTACTCTTGGGTGTGGAGCTTGTGTAGTTGCTTGTTCTTCATTATCTTCATGTGCATTGTCTCCCCCTAGATCATTGCTTCCATGATGGTCCTGATCTTCTTGATCTTCCTCCTCTTGATCTTGTGCAAGGGCTCCCCCTTGATCATTGCCTCCGTGTTGAGGTTCATCTTGTGCATTTGAGTCGAATGTTTGCTCTTGGGGTAAGATATCGCCAAGTCCCATTTTCTTCAGTGCTTCATATGGAGCTTCCTCTTCATCTAGCACACACTTATCAACTTGCTCCACTTGTGAGCCGTTAGATTCATCAAACACTACGTCACGTGCTACTTCAACAAGGCCCGACACCTTGTTGAAGACACGATAGGCGTAGGCATTCGATTCATAACCGAGCAAGAATCCTTCATCGGACTTTGAAGCGAACTTCGAGGCCCTCTGTTTCTTGTTCAGAATAAAACATTTGCAACCAAAAACTTTAAAATAAGAAACATTAGGCTTTTTACCGGTAAGGAGCTCATATGGAGTTTTCTTCAGTAGTCGATGGAGGTACAGTCGATTAGTGGCATGGCAAGCGGTGTTCATCGCTTCTGCCCAAAATCGATCTGATGTCTTGTATTCATCCAACATAGTTCTCGCCATTTCGATCAATGTTCTGTTCTTCCTTTCGGCCACTCCATTTTGTTGAGGGGAGTAGGGTGCTGCGAATTCATGCTTTATCCCTTCTTGATCGAGAAACTCTTCAACTTGGAGATTCTTGAATTCTGTTCCGTTGTCACTTCTGATGTTCTTTATGGTTGATGAGAATTCGTTCTGAGCTCTTTTTAAGAACTTCTTGAGGATCCCCTGAGTTTCTGATTTATCATACAAGAAAAACACCCAAGTAAATCTTGAAAAATCATCAACAATTAATAAACCGTATTTTTTACCGCCGATGCTGATGTACGAAACTGGACCAAAAAGATCCCTGGTAGAAGTTCCAGCGGTCTTGCGGTAGTCATCACATTCTTGGCGGGGTGTGGTGCTCCGACTTGTTTTCCCGCTTGACAAGCGCTACACGACCTGTCCTTTTCAAAAACCACATCCTTAAGACCACGGATGTGACCACCTTTTAGAAGTTTCTGCAGATTTCTCATCCCAACATGGGCTAGCCGTCTATGCCACAGCCATCCCATGCTGGTTTTAGCAACCAAGCAAGTGTTGAGTTCGGCTTTATCTTTGTTGAAGTCAACTAGATAGAGCTTGCCCTTCAACATTCCCTTGAATGCAATCGAGCCATCGCTTCTTCTAAAAACAGTCACACCCTCATTAGTGAATAAACAGTTGTAACCTTTGTCGCATAGTTGGGATATTGACAAAAGGTTATAATCTAGAGAATCTACATGTAAAACATTTGATAAGGTATGTTGAGAGGATATTTCAATGTTACCGCTACCAAGGACCTTTCCTTGGTTGTTGTCTCCGAAGTATATGCCTTCACCTGGATCCTTGTTGTACTCGTACTCCACAAACATACCTCTCTCTCCGGTCATGTGATTTGTGCATCCGCTATCAAGTACCCATTTTGTTCCACCGGAGGAGTAAGCCTGCAAAAAAGAATTATTCCTTGGTTTTAGGTACCCAAGCTTGCTTGGGTCCTCTCAGGTTAGTCACAAGAGTCTTGGGCACCCACACACAAGTTTTCAAGTTCTTGTGGCGTGGCCCTGTATATTTGGCAATGAATCTTCCATTTTTGGCTTTCATAAGAACATACGAAGCATTAAATGTATGAAACAATATTTGTGGTTCAGATTCATGAGATTTTTCCTTGACAAAGACAATTCTATTCTTAGCATGATTAGAATTAGGCATGTGTTTGTTCTTATCAAAACCAAGGCCATCTTTGACATTAGGAGGTCTAGTGACCATATATGCACTGCGTGCATATTTGATCTTCTCCTTATCAAAGATGCCACTTGGAGGGGCATGCATATTACGAGAAGTTGATGTATTAGAAATAATATTCTTCTTACTAGAGCAAGTGCAAGTTCCGATTGTTGTCGAACTCATATCTTTGGAGAAGGAGCTCTTGGAGAAAGAGGAGTCACTTTGCTTGAGCGACTCAACTTGCACCTCAAGGATCTTGTTAACTTTTGACAAGTTAGCAAGTTATTCCTTGATTGCAATATGCGAGTCTTCTAGCTTTGAGTAAGTTTCCTTACTCAAGGCTAGCTCAACTTCAAGCGACTTGTTCTTCTCTCTTTCAAGCTCGAGAAGCTTTTCAACTTCTTGATATCTCTTCCTTTCACGGATGAGCATATCTTCTTGTCGATCAAGAAGTTCTTCCTTCTCAAAAATCTCGTTCGACAACATTTCCATTTTCTTTAGATCAATTTTACTTAGTCCTCTAAACATTTCTTCGTTATCGCTAGAGCTGTCAAAGTCATCAATAGAGGAATTTAGTGTAGGAGGAGTGAGTCGTACCTTTTTCTTGCCTTCCTTAGCCATAAGGCAAGTGTGGTTGTTCTTGTCCCGTCCTCCCATGTTTGGAAAGAGTGTGACCTTCATAGTAGGTTTCTTGATTGCAATAGTGGCCATCTCTTCTTCTTCATCGGAGGAGGACTTGTCGTTTGAGTCCCACTCCTTGCCAATGTGAGCTTGATGGATTTGTCTTCTTTTTCTGAAATTTTTCTTTTCTTGAGGTCTTGTTTCCTTCTTCTTTTTGTTTTCTTCATAGGGGCAGTCCATCATGAAGTAACCATACTCTACGCAGTTGTAGCAGGTGCGTTGAGCCTTGGATTTTCCTTTGTCCTTGCTTTTGCCTTCATTTGAGTTGTTGTCGTGTCTTCTTTTCATCATTCGCTTGAACTTATTGATAAGAGTACCATTTCCTCATCATCAAGATCGGTGCTCTCATCACTTGTATGTCCATCGTCTTGATCTTCACGAGCTTCTTTGAGTTTGGGTCGGCATGTAGCTTTGAGAGCGACCTCTTTCCTTTTGGAGGAAGTGAGTTCGGCCAAGTCTTTGATGTATTTTGCCTCTTTCTCCATCATCTCATGATTTATGATCTTCCCCAACAACTCATCGGGGGTCATTTTGTGAAAACCGGGGCTTTCTCTAATCATTGAGCAAAGAGTGACATTTCTTGGCATGAAGGCTCTAATCATTCTCTTGACTACCTCGTGATCCGTCCATTTCTTACTTCCATAGGCACGTATCTTGTTGATGAGTGCCTTCATCCGGTTGTACATGTCTTGAGGTGATTCACCTTCTTCAATAGCGAATCTTCCCAACTCTCCTTCAAGCATTTCGATTTTTGCTTCACGAACCGATCTATTTCCTTCGTGAGCTGTCTTAAGTGTATCCCAGATTTCCTTTGCACTTTCTAAGCCATCAATCTTGGTGAATTCCTCTCTGCTTAATGATGACGTGATCACGGCGACGGCTTGTGCATTTCTGTGAATCTCTTGTTCTTGTTCTGGGGTGAGTACTTCATCTGTGTCCGGGATATCTATGCCAGTGCAAACGATGTGCCATAGACTAGGATTTAGGGATATTAGATGCATCTTCATGTTGTACTTCCACATTATATAGTCGCTTCCGTCAAACTGTGGAGGTTTTCCCATAGGAATGGAAAGATAATGGTTGTTTGAATTGAGACGGTTGTAGTTGTAAGGCTGTCGGGAGTAGTCGTGATGACCGCTCCCCGTCGTATTCTCTTCTTCTTTTCCTTTTTGTCCTAGCAGTTTCTTTCTCAGAAGTGCCTTCAATTGTCGCACTTCTTCATCATCGTGTGGGCTCTCTTTCAGCACATCAAAAGCTTTAGTTTCTTGTTCCTCCTCATTAATGTTCATCTTCGAGATGTCGTTGTTCTTCTCAGAGGCCATTGATCTCTCCGAGATGTGAGTCTCGTTGGTGGAGAACCTTGCTCTGATACCAATTGAATGTGGCCTAGAGGGGGGTGAATAGGCCTTTTGAATTTCCTGCACACTTAATAGAACCGTCAAAACTTGGTTGGCCGGACTAGTCCGGTTGTGTGGGCGGACTAGTCCGGTGTGCAAAAATTATGTGTGTTGATCAGGTGTGATTTGGAAAAATAAATTTCTTTAGCAGCGGAAATGAGAACAACTGATATTTGTACTTGAGATTAATATAAGAATGCAGATGTAACTTATAATTGCCTTAAGTTAATGTTTAGCACTTAAGTGATCTAATGAACAAAATTTAAAGTAAATGAGACGCAAGACACACGAATTTTTCCCGATGTTCGATCTCACCACGAGATCTACGTCCCCGTTGAGGAAGCTCACACAGAGCCGGGTCTCCAACCCTTTCCCTCTTCAAGTCACCACGAAGGCCGACTTAATTCCACTATCACAGGTAATCACCAAGTTTGTGGGGCAACCTCACACGTTGAGGGCTCCCACGAGAATTACAATGAAAGAAGTGATCAAATACACTCAAAAGTATTACAATGCAGAGTATGAGTGTAGAAAGATCAAACCCCAAGAGCTCGCAATGAAAGAACGACGATCTCCCAATCCCTAATCCAAGTGTTCAATTGATTTCACTCTTTTTGAACTTTAGATGTGTGGGGTGATGTGTTTTGGGCTCTTGGGACGAAGTGGCGGCGCTAGGGTTTGCTCTTTGATCAGTATTCGACGTGTGTCTCAATAGGAAAGCCGCGGACTCTCTATTTATAGGGTTTCCAAAAGCTTGCCGTTGAAAAACCCTAACACCGGACTAGTCCGGTGCAAGTCCGGACTTGTCCGATCTCAATGTGTTTTGAAGTCCAGAAAGTCTGCCAGACTAGTCCGGTCCAACCTCAGACTAGTCCTGTGCTGTGTGAAGGTGACTCCAGAAAGTTCATCGGACTAGTCCGCTGACTAGTCCGACCTCCACGAGTGGGCGATTCCAGAAAGTTCAACGGACTAGTCCGGTCCATGATCGGACTAGTCCGGTCCCTCAATATGAGAGACTCCAGAAACATCAACGGACTAGTCCGGTGGATGCACGGACTGGTCCGGTCTCCTTGTAAGTGGAATTCCAGAAAGATGAACGGACTAGTCCGGTCCATGATCGGACTAGTCCGGTGCTTTGTGAAAGTTAGGTTGATTTTAATCCCTTACCCTCGCGCAAACTTGTGAGCTCTTGGAGTGTGTCTTTCATACACTCCCTATACATTCAAAATCTAATTTGGTCTTCCAAGCTTCATCGAAGTATCTCTCTTTGAACACCACTTCATTTTTCACCTTTTTGTGTGCATCAAGATGTTTCACTTGTTTGTCCTGCAATCATCTCAGTAGTTTCATTAGGATCTCATATGTTTGTCATCAATTGGCCAAAACCCACAAGGGATATCCTAGATGCACTTACATTGCCACGGAACACAGTCGTTGCATTAGGATCTGTTGCCACGAATCATCAAACAGTTGCATTTAGACTGTAATGCAACGAAACAGAATCGTTGCTTTAGGATGTGTTGCCACGATACTCTGGTTCGTGGCGTTACAACTTTATTGCCACGGAACACAATCGTTGCATTAGGATCTGTTGCCACGAATTACTGGTTTGTGGTGTTACAACTTTATTGCCACGAAACACAGTCGTTGCATTAGGATCTGTTGTCACGAAATATTGGTTTGTGGCGTTACAGCTTTATTGCCACAGAACACAATCGTTGCATTAGGATCTGTTGCCACGAAATATTGGTTCGTGGCGTTACAGCTTTATTGCCACGGAACACAGTCGTTGCATTAGGATCTGTTGCCATGAATTACTGGTTTGTGGCGTTACAACATTATTGCCACGGAACACAGTCGTTGCATTAGGATCTGTTACCACGAATCAGCAAACAGTTGCATTTGGACCGTAATGCAACGAAACAGAATCGTTGCATTAGGATGTGTTGCCACGATACTCTGGTTCGTGGCGTTACAACTTTATTGCCACGGAACACAATCGTTGCATTAGGATCTGTTGCCACGAATTACTGGTTCGTGGCGTTACAACTTTATTGCCACGGAACACAGTCGTCGCATTAGGATCTGTTGCCACGAAATACTGGTTCGTGGCGTTACAGCTTTATTGCCACGGAACACAGTCGTTTCATTAGGATCTGTTGCTACGAGTCAGCAAACAGTTGCATTTGGACCGTAATGCAACGAAACAGAATCGTTGCATTAGGATGTGTTGCCACGAAATACTGGTTCGTGGCGTTACAACTTTATTACCACGGAACACAATCGTTGCATTAGGATCTGTTGCCACAAATTACTGGTTCGTGGCGTTACAACTTTATTGCCACGAAACACAATCGTTGCATTAGGATCTGTTGCCACGAAATACTGGTTCATGGTGTTACAGCTTTATTGCCATGGAACACAGTCGTTGCATTAGGATCCGTTGCCACGAATCAGCAAACAGTTGCATTTGGACCGTAACGAATAGTGTGTTAACTAATTTTTCGGCCCCAAATGATCTAGAAACATTACTCCAGATTTGATGATGCCATAAACTAATCGCTGCTCAAAACAATGACGATGCTCATCAAGCTCGCAAGCTCAACTTCATTCATGCTCAGACTAGCTAATTACTTTGGGTGGATTTACGTTAGCGGTGTGCATTCGGTCTACCCGATATTTTGTTCCGGGTATTTCTGTCTTTTTCAAAATTCAGTTTCTTGAAATCACTACCTGAATTGTTGTAATAATTTTAGGTACTCGAACATTTTGGTACCAAAATTCCGGTCCAGTCTTCGGTCCTACCCGATATATCCGAATTATACATTATATCCATGTCATGTTTGCACAAATTTAATATGATTGATAAATTTAATCCCATGAGGTAATTTATTATAAATTGAAAAATGAAAAATCAAAAATAAACTTTTAAATCCAACAACTTCTTACATCACAACTTGAAAATAAAATATCTAAATTTGAATTGTTCATAGTTTACCACGCATAATTTAACTTATTATTTGATGGACCGACTATTAGGTTATTTTAGTTACCCGAGAGTGGTACCCGAACCCGACATTTATTTTTTGGTTATTTATATTTGCTACCCGAAAAGTACCCGATACCCGATAGTTCGGTCTTTTCGGTTCCGATCTTTTCTGGTTTTGGTTTTTCGGCCTCGTTTTTTTCCCACCCTTAATTTACGTAGTAGCATATGGGATATACATATTTCTCCTCCATGTTTTTTTTGCAAAACTATCAAGTGATATATCCTATGTGCATATTACATATGTAAAAATAATGTAAAATATAAAACTTTTTCAAAGGGAAGTCTTAGGTTTCGTCAAATCTATCTTTGATCAATGATTTACGCAATTTTGATCTGTTTTAACAATACAAGAGTTGTAATTTTTGATTCACCATGAAAATATTTCCATGATATACAATCTAGTACTAAATGTTATTGAAGTTAATAAATTCCATATAAATCATTGGTCAAAGGTAAGTTCGACCAAAACAGAAATAGAGTTGAGTTGGGGCGGAGGAAGTATTATACGTTGTTGTTTATCGTATAAGAGCATCTCCAACCCCTTTGTTATTTTTGGTTTGCTATTCTTTCAAATGAACAATATGCTATCCACATTTAGCATCTCATTCCATGAGCATCCCCAATCCGTTTGCTATATGATGTGCTATCTTAAATTTTTTCACATTTTATTAGTATATAATAATTATTTTAAAATTCAAATAACATTGTTGCAATGGCTATATTGTAGCGGTTGTATTTATAACGACTATTTTTCAATGGTTATATTTCTAACGACTATTTTTCAATGGATGTATTTCTAACGGCTAATTTTCAACGACTATTTTGCAACGAAACGACGATAATGTACCGAAAATCGGGAATAGCAAACCGGATAGCATTTGCTACTAGTAGCACACCGAGAGCTCCATATAGCAAATGGCTAAAAGTAGCAATCCTAATAGCAAACCGGTTGGAGATGATTTTTGCTCTACATTTGCTAAATAGTAGGATAGCACATCATATAGCTAATGGGTTGGAGATGCTCTAAGGTTTGATCCTTGAAGCCGTAGCCATTTCTACAGGCGGCTGATGCGACCGGGCGCACCAAGCTTACATGCGAGCCAGTCACCGAGACGCCTTAAACGCGCGCAGCGCATGCACATCTTTGAATTCAATTGGAACCGCTCCGCATCCCATCACCACTACTGCGCGCGTTGAGAGACGAACAACCAGGCTGCTACTACGCTATAAGATCACCCGAGCACGCCATTGTCTTCTCCGCACAGCCACTCTTCCTCTCTTCCCAAGACCGCGCCAAGAACACCATGGTTGACAGGAAAACGCCGCTGCCAAGCCCGCCGAAGGACTCCAAGGGGAAGCGTCCCCAACCGGACTCCCCCCCCGGACAAGGAGTGGGCTCTCTGGAAGATGGCGCGCGATGTATTTGACAATACATCGCGCCATGCGTCGCCTTGGGCTTGGTCCCCTTCCAGAGTATGCTGAAATGGGGACCACGGGCCACTACGTCTTCGACATGACGCACTTGGCCGGTCGCCTCGACGTCCTCTCGGAGACGCTGGCGGACGAGCTCGGCGTCGCCGGCCGCAACAACTTGGTGGCGGCAACGTCCAGGAAACTGGGCTTCTCGTCTCTACTGCAGGAGACGCCCCCGCCCAGCCAGGAGCCCAAGGAGGAGGAGGAGGAGAAGAAGAAGAAGGAGAAGTAGGTGGAGTGAGGTCTTAGTTGTGTTGTTTTTCTTTTCTTGTTTGTAGTTTGTGTTTTTCTTTTTTCTTGTTTATAATGTATCGTCTTAAGGTAATGAACTTTATTTTTCTGTTCATTGGTGCACAAAAATAGTTCAATGTTGCTATTCTAACGATAAACTAGTGGATTATTTATCTCTTTTATCTTTTAGAATAGAATATATTTCCACACTTCCAGCTCTACTGAGCTGGAGGTCCACAAAGTGACTACCACCTAGTTTAGCTGACAGGACCACCAGGGAGAAGCCCACTATCTATGTTCAAACCCAACACAAATCCAACATAATGAGCAATCAAACAGCAAAGCACGTAGTAACTCACGAAAAACACAACAGCAGTTTCTGGAGTACGTATCAACTTTAGCCCAGATTAAATGCTCGTGGGCGTCATTGCAAAAGGGTGAAGACGAAAAAGACTTGATTCAGACGGCTTGCAAAAACAAACTAGAAGTCAGGGTCATCGAAATTTTTGCCTGATTTGGATTGAGTCTTAGTTATAGACTTCCATAATAATAAAATGTATCGGGTATTTTACTTTCACAAGTGTATCATAAAATGTATTGGTTGTTTTACTTTCACTAGTGTGTCGGGTTGAGTCGTTTCTTGTTGATCTTTACAACTTGGTGTATCAGTGTGGTCGTATTGTACAATATAATCGCATGCCTTGCACAGTACAATACAATATAATTTCCAACCATGCTGCATGTTGTACTCCTCCTTTCGAAGAAACGACAGCCGTAGGCGCTAGCCGCTTTTAGGAACAAATGAACACACTTGTGAAAACATGTACGCCACATCCGATCCTCAACATCATCAAATTCAACAAGGGGATCAACATCTCTCCACGACGTTCTGCCTGATGTTGCACACATGGCTCTCGCCTCACACCGGCCACGTATCCTGATCCAACCGTACAACTTCAAATAAAGGAGATTGGTGGAAAATAATACGAACTTATAAGAAAAGGGGGAAGAAGAAAAAGGATGGCGTGCGTTTCGATACATGAACTGTGACACTGCTGACATCCATCTTCATTGGCCAGTTCCCGATTCTGCTGATCTCTCTAGCATGCATTCACACTACCTACTCTCTGGTGACTAGACCCATTGTATCCCGTGGCCCACCCGGCATACCCAGTGGGTGGGCCCTTGACAAATGTTGTTGTTACGTGCGTGGTGTTAGGTTGAGACAATGCAACTTGTGGTCATAACGATAAGAATTAAAAATTAGAAGGAGTATATCACATTCAAAAATCTTCATTACTCTCTTTACTTCAGGCTCAGGCCCGTCAAATTCGGAAACTCCTCCGCTCATATCGTAACTGCATCAGTTATATATCCAGGCCCGTTTCCAATTAAAATCCAAACTAAAGGTGTAGACCAAGGTTTTGCACAAGAGAGAAGTTGTGCCGCACCTCCGCAGACGGCAACCATAGGGATGACAAGGAGAGAGACCCAATGGCGGGGACTCAGGTGTACAACGTGACGTTCGAGGAAGACGTGGTCACCACCACCGTGACATCCTCCGGCGAGGCCCTGGAGGACAGGCTCGACGAGGTCCTCTCCATCCATCGTCGACGCCTTCACAAGCTCGTCGTCGGGCTCGATGTTGAGTGGCGCCCCAGCTACTCCGCCGACCAGAACCTCGTCACCGTTCTGCAGCTCTGCATCGACCGCCTCTGCCTCATCTTCCAGGTCATCCACGCTGACTACCTCCCCGACGAGCTGGAAGATTTCCTCGGTGATTCCGACTACCGCTTCATCGTCGTGGGCGTGGAGGGTGACGCCGATAGACTTTGGCAGGACTAGCAGCTGAAGGTGGCCAAAATGGTGGACCTGGACGAGCTCGCGGCAGAGGAGATGGATCGCTCGAGCCTTCGCTGCGCGGGGCTGAAGGACATCGCGAGAGCCGTGATGGGCGCTGACATGGAGAAGCCTTACGGGGTGAGGACGAGCAACTGGGACGCGTACAATCTCTCCGGCGAGCAGATCAGCTATGCTTGCATCGACGCCTTCGTCTCCTTCGAGGTCGGCCGCAAGCTGCTCTTCGGCAGCTACTGATCTTACCACCGAGTTTGTGGATTTGCTTCCGTCGATCATCCCGACATATGGAATTCGTAGGTGCATCGCTCAAGTTCTAGCTTTTGTACTTGTGCACCCAATCTCTCATAAAATTATTTTTTCTTGAGGAAACACTATATCTTGCTTTTAAAAACATGCATGTTATTTCACATGCATCGAGGTCTTTCACATGCATGTTAGTTGTCCATGTATGCTACGTCCGAAACATGATCAACGAGCCTCAAACATGACGATCTCTCAACAAAAAAGAGAACACGTAACGTCAGCAAACATGATTGAGGTCTTTCACATGGATGTTAGACGTACATATGCATGCTACGTCCCAAACATGTATTTTAAGAATAGAATAATATTTCCTACCATGTATATATATTTCAATATTTATCATATTCTCTACCATGCATGTGTGTATGCTCTCAACCTACATGACAGTTTATCTACCACACTAATGAAGATTATCCTGTCATCAATAGAGATAACAAATTTGACACAAGGATGTTCCCTCAGCGGTACGAGTATAGAATGTGGACTACCATTTTCTAATAAGCACACAGCTCTCACTACGTACGTACGTGGTTCATCAAATTAATCGATCGCATGCTGCCATTATGTATCGTTGTACTCGTCTTTTGAAGAAATGACAGGTGTAGGCGCTAGCCGCTACGTGTTCTGATTTTAGGAACAAATAAACACACTTGTGAAAACACGTACGCCACATCCGATCCTCAACGTCATCCAATTAACATGTTCCTCAACAAGGGGGCACAAAAATCCTCAACACGTGACAAAACATTCTTGATCATGAGTCTCTTTCACATGCATTACATTCATGTCCACCATCATCCATGATCACGACAATTATCAGTTCGTTATGGACTCTCGGTCGGCAACGACCGGATCCTTAAAAAAACATATGGACTCGCAGTCGATTGCCACGCGTGTTCACGTAAATCTTTGCACCTCGTTGAAATCATTCGCACGAACGTTACGAACATCGCGACGGACCTACAAAGTATACCAGATGGGCCATTGCATATCCTGGACCCTTAATGTGTCAAATTCAAAAACTGGCCAATGGGACATGTTGAGTTGTTGCGATAACCGAGAGGAGGTGAACCGCGGTTTGGAGTAACTCTGACCATCGATTCAAAAGCACAATTTTTGAAGCGTCCGATCATCTCCACTCACGCGCTTAGACGACGACCCGCTATAAAGGCACACCATCCTCTTCTTCTCTGCCGTACCTCTCGATCGATTTTAGCCTCCAAACTTCTCCTCTTCCTTCGCCGCCACACCACCATCGACCACCTCTCTCTCTTTGTTCGCACCTCCATCGCCGCACAAATAGGTAGCCCCGCACCGAAGCGCTCCAGGTCATCGATGTCCTCCGAGCCTCCTTCTCCGTTTTCGTCGCCGCCAAAGCCGGTGGAACTGGAGGCGGCGCCCGCACCTCCTCCACTCCCGTCTCCGCCCGCGGTGCCCGCACCTCTTCCGTCCGACTATTATGGGACTGTCCGCCACATCGAGGAAAGCATCGACAAACTCGACGGCAAGCTTAAGGAGGTCACCAGCAGCCTGTTCGCCGTCGATGTGCAAGAAAAAGCGCTCGACAAAATGGCGCAGGATGTATTTAACAATACATCTGACTCCTGTCACCGATTGGGACTTGGTATCCTTCCCCACCACATCAGCATGGACTCCACCGACTACTACATCTTTGGTTTAGGCTTTGTTGTCGCTCGTCTCGACTGCCTCTATGAGACGATCGGTGAGGAGGCTATCGAGGAGTTTCGTGAGCAACTCTTGAACGCCGTCAGCCGGAAGAAGATCGATCTGGTATTGGAGGATGCTCCGCCGGCGGTTACGGCGGAGGCAGAGGCGCCGGCGGAGGATGCGGAGGCGGAGGCGCCGCCGGTGGGTGCGGAGGCGGCGGCGGCGGAGGTGGACAAGTCCTCCTCCGAGTAGAGTAGGATTAGTAGTAGTTTTTTCTCTTATTTTCTATGTGTTTTTTTCTTGTTTGTAATATATGTATTGTTTTTATGTTAATGAAAAATGTCTTTTATTTTATGTTCATGAACAATGTTTCCTACAATACATGCACTAACGAAAAACTCCTCCTTTTATCGAAAAACATCACATATGGAAAATTAACACATTAGTAATATTATACTGTATCCAATAAATACTCCATCCTTATTCTTTTATTTGACGTTTTGGACAAATCATTGAACTATATATGAACTAGAACTTGCTATCTGAATGACAATTAAAAAGATAAGGAGGGAGTATAAACACATTAGTAGGACGTACGTAGTAGAATTATGTTTCAAAAAATTACGAAAATAAAAAGCTACACACTAATTAATTTTATTTCTTTTCTCCTTACCGGCTGTCATCGTGCCTGCCCCACCACCCCCACCCACCGGCCTGGCCCTAGGCAGTAGCCCCTCCCGCCTAGGCCCAGAGTCGGGCCTGCCTTTAAAACCACCCGCAGTGGTTCACGGTAAAGCTTAGGCTGTGTTTGGGAGCACAGTTTTTGAATACTAAAGTTTTGGAAACCACAGTTTTTAAAAAGACATGGCAACACCAAAGTATTTCAATAACACAGTTTCGTGATACCACGATTTTGCAATATATAGGACTGTTTGGTTGACAAACACCATTCTGTAAAAAATACCATAGTAATCTCAAATACCACGGTATTGCTCTAAAACACCAAAAATACCGTGTTCCCAAACACCATTACTGGACTGCGGCCTGCGAATCAGATGGTTTTATCTCTTAACCCCATGGTGTGGAAATCGAATTCTCTGCGGCCCTTCCACACAACCGTCTCTATGCAACCCTGCCCAGATGGTTGCCACGTACGTTCACGCTCCAAATCTTACAGCCAAGGGTGCACTGCACAGTTCTCGCGACTGTGCCACCCTGCCCTGATGATTGCCACGTGCGCAAACGCACCGAATCTTGCAGCGCGCACGGGCACATGAACTCCACGTCTGAAATTTGCTCAGCGATACGAATAACTCGGCGCTCAGCATGCACGATCCATCATCATGCGCACGAGCACGTACGACGTGGCCAAAAAGATCTGTGTTTGGTTGCTTGTCTTGGATTGAATTGACTTGGATGGTCCAGTCATGTGTTATTTGTTTTGCGGTCAGACGAGTGATCCAGGTTTGAGGAATATAAAATATTCCTCGCAGATGCTAGATGAGATGGTCCAGGATATTTGGTTGGATGTGAGTCCATCCACCTTATCTAATTATGCTTCTTAGTAATATAATTAGTGGTAATTACCTTGTTTATTGTTGATTAATAATTACAATTATGATATTAACATTAATATTTGCTAGTAATATGATAATTAGTATATAAACAATTAACATTATGAAATTATCAACTTAGATGATTCAATAATCCAATCAAGTTTCATCCAACCTACCAACAAAAAATAGGATCGTCCAATCCATCCAACCAAACGTTAATTTGGATCATCCAAGACATAAAGAAATGGATGTGATCCTATATTCCAATCCATCTTCGACGTCAAACCAAACGCAATTGATGACTGAGCACTTTGTCCCATGTCACTAGAGTGTACGCACAAATGACAAATACACGACCTCAACACCGGGTTTAGGGTGCATCGTGGGGACTAACCACATGACCCGACCAAACACTCACGTAATTAGCATACACCTGCAAGAGCAACTACCTGGCCGCATCCTTCGCGTACGAACGGCAACACCGACCAACTTATATTTTTTGTACTACATACAAAGAATTTTCCTTGTCCATGAGCCAATAAACAAGCTCTTCTGATGCGGCTTTGTAGTTAAAAAATGAACTACAAAGCGACAAGTTCATGGAGACGGGGGGAGTATATATGATCATTGACGTCTCTCTCGCATGCATGTTATAGTTGTCCATGCATGCTACCCTACGCCCCAAACATATGATCAACGAGCCAAACTATATATATATATATATATATATATATATATATATATATATATATAACATGTTAGTTGTCACACCCCAAACATGTTCAACGAGCCTCAAACTATATATGACGATGTTTCAACAGAAAACAGAGAAAACACGTAATAATGTTGTCATCAAACATGATCGTCGCGAGGTTTTCAAGAGCATATGTTACTTTTCCATGCATGCTTGCTACACCCCCAACATGATCAATGATGTCTCTCTCACATGCATGTTATAGTTGTCCATGCATGCTACCGTACGCCCCAAACATATGATCAACGAGCCAAACTATATATATATATATATATATATATATATATATATATATATATATATATATATATGTTAGTTGTCACGCCCCAAACATGATCAACGAGTCTCAAATATGACGATCTTTCAACAAAATTAGAAAAAACCTAACGTCATCAAACATGCATGATCGAGGTCTTTTGCATGTCAAACTGAGAAAACATGAAAGAGGGTTTGTGTGTGTGTGTGTGTTAATGAATGCATGAATGTGTGAATGTGTAGTGTGTTCATCGTCTTGTACTTTTTTCTTGTGTTTTCTAACGATCTTTCAAATATATATATATATATATATATATATATATATCTTTGTGTGTGTGTGTTAATGAATGCATGAATGTGTGAATGTGTAGTGTGTTCATCGTCTTGTACTTTTTTCTTGTGTTTTCTGACGATCTTTCAAATATATATATATATATATCTGTGTGTGTTATATATATATATATATATATATATCTGTGTGTGTGTGTGTTAATGAATGCATCAATGTGTGAATGTGTAGTGTGTTCATCGTCTTGTACTTTTTTCTTGTGTTTTCTGACGATCTTTCAAAAAAAAGAGAAAACATGTAACGTCATGAAACATGATCGAGGTCTTTTGCGTGACAAACTGAAAAAACTGGAACATTGCATATACCTTGGGCCGGTGGGCCCTTTGCATGACAAATTTAAAAAATGGAACTGAAAAACTGAAACACCACCGGATGGACCTACAAAGTATGCGAGGTGGGCCACTGCATACCCTGGACCCTTTGCGTGTCAAATTAAAAAAAACTGCCTGTGAAGCGGAGATGAGACGCGTCGAGCCGTTGCGACAACTTAGAGGAAGCCAACCACGGTTTGGATTAATTCGAAAGCATAGTTTTTGAAGCGTCCGATCATCTCCAATCGCACGCTTAGACGACAATGACTGCTATAGAATCTGAATTCCTGTGCAAGCGTGTAATCCGCGAATCTCAGCCATTCGACGGACATCCAAGGGTGGCTGACATTTTACACATAGATACTTCCCTTTACACAGACAGGTGGAAAGATTTATGTGTAAAATGTGAGCCACCCTTGGATGTCCATCCAATGACTAAGATTCGCGGATTGCACGCTTGCACAGGAGTCCAGATTACACAGCAGTCTGCTTAGACGAGGACCCGCTATAAAGGCACACCCGTCCTCTTGCGTCTTCGCCACACCACTTCATCTCCATCGATCGTAACCTCCAAACTTCTCTTGCTTCACCGCCGCACCATCGCCGACCACCTCTCGCTCTTTCTCCGCACCTCCGTGGCCGCACAAATGGGTAACCGAACACCGAAGCGCTCCAGGCCGTCGACGTCCTCCAAACCTCCTTCTTCTTCGTTTTCGTCGCAGCCAATGCCGGTGGAACTGGAGGCGGTTCCCGCACCTCCTCTGTCCCCTTCTCCGCCCGCGGCGCCTGAATCTCCTCATCCTTTTGGGTTCAGGAGACTGTCCACCTCGTCGAACACCGCTACAATGAACTCAATCGGCGCCTGAAGGAGGCCACCGAGCATCTTTCTGCCACCACCAGGCGCACAAAAAAGCTCAACAAATTGGCGCGGGATGTATTTTCTGATACATCTCGCTTGTGTGACCGTCTGGGTCTTGGGAAACTTCCGGTCTGCACCAACATGGACACCGCCGGCCACTAATGCTTCGGGTTAGGGTTTGTGGCCGATCGTCTCAACATCGTCTACGAGACGATTGGGGAGGTGGATGGGATGGAGGGCTGATAGCATCTTCTGCGGATCGTTGCCTGAAAGCTTCAGACTCAATTGCCGGAGGAAGCTGCAGCAGCGGCGGCAGCGGAGGAGGCGGCGGCGGCAGCAGCGGCGGAGGAGGAGGCGGCGGCGACGGAGAAGGAGGTGGAGGAGATCTCCTCCGACTCCGAGTAGAGTAGTATTTTTAGTATTTCTTTTTCTTGTTTTCTATGTGCTTTCATAGTTCTTGTTTTTAACATATGTGTTGCTTTTATGTTAATGAAAAATGTATTTTCCGTTCATGAACAATGCGTCCTATGCAGTATCGAAAAACAACTCCTTTTTGAAAAAGGGGCGAGATAACAAGTGTTTAGTGTCTATCCAAGAATTCGTTGTGTTGCGACAATCGATGACTCTTGGTTGAAACTCCATTGAGATCGTAGTTGAGGTTGCATTTCTCCTCTTTTGTGTTCTTTCACTCAATTTTTTCATTTGTAGTCGGCGCATGGGAAAATGTATTTTTAGTAGTAGTATATACTACAAGTTATCATTTCATTGTGATTAATGTTACAGAATGTTGATTCTTTGCCATCGTCCTTTCGTGGACTTTGGTGTTCTGTATTTGCATATCGTTTGCATTAGCACATATACATTTGGCGATTCATATTTTTTTCATATTTTTTTGCAATGTCCCACTAGCTAGCGGATGACTGCTTTTAGATTTTGATCTCCATGCATAGCAACAAAGATGAATTAAGAAGCGAGCAAGTTGTCCTAAGACAAAGTCTACCCCTCTAGCTACACGCACCATGTGCAGGAATTGACGCGATATGACATGTAATTAATCACGATTGCATGCGTGCACAAGGGCACGATTTGCGTCAAATTCTCCACTCCCGCGAATTTTTTTTCGTTCTACTTGGCGTGCCACATTTGAGATTTTGACAATTCAATTTTCACTACCTGCGCCTCCAATTTCAGTCCCGCCTATTATTGTAACCCTATTTCAGCCACGATGAGTATAAATGGAAACACCGGCCTCCGTTCCCGACACACTGCTGCCCCGCCCTTCCGGTGATCTCACAGTACTCCAAATGTGTTGTCTCTCTGTCTTGTGTTCCATACTTGTATTCTTAAGAAATTCCCGTGTTTTCATTTCCCACGGTTTTTACATTTTTTCCACCATGGATCTCGCAGTGACGCATCGAAGCTCTTGGTGGTGTTGACTCCTGGGTACAACGCTGGGCGACTAACTTTGACGGGCTCTACCGAACCTCTTCGTCGCCGACAACTCCCTGCGACATCACATCCCGGACTCTAGTTTTATGCTAGGTAAACTACAAGATCCATGTTGTCTTTTTATAGAGCTATATCGACTTGGTTCTACACGATCCATGATGTTTTGAGCTAGTTATGTTATACACGATCCATCCTGATATACGAAGATTAAATAAATTAACAAAGAAGAAATGTGGTCTTCTGTTTCACGAATTTAGTTATATATATATATATATATATATATATATATATATAGCATATACTATATCTGTCCCTAAATAAATGTCGCTCCGACAGCTTATTACGGTAGTGTATTTCTAGTTCAATTCCTGGCCAGGAACGACAAATACTAAAAACCAGAGGTATTAGTATGTAATTTTTGGATTTAGAAGTAAATGACGCACGGGTTATCTGATCAACCACTTCAAATGTTGTACTCTCATTCCTGTTTTACAAATTTGTATTTCTAAGATTTTTAGTTCACATGGTTTTTACACTTTTTTCTTTCATGTGGCTTTCTCGGATTGTACATTTTTTATTCTTTCTTTCCTAATTCCTCCGTTCGTAACAAACACTGCAGTTTATAGAAAGCACACCGTCCGATCCAAAATCTACTCGGTCATGTAATCTGACGTTATCATTGTTATTCGGAATGACTACTTGCAATGCTCTTTACATTAGGAACAAGACATCAAACCATGATGTCGTCTACAAGCATTCATGGTGGCCAACAAGCACCTTGTGAAACTATAAATGTGTTTACTATTAAAATTAAACAAATTTAGACAACATTAAATCATTTGCATGGTACACAAAGAATATTGCAGCACATGATGTTCAGGAACCCCGAGGTTCTTCACTCCCTGGTACTATGATGCATGAACCAACAATAGTTATAGATATACAAATCAGAAATACTCCTTCCGCCCCAGCGTAACTTTACTTTTGGAGCTTAAAAAATGTCCCACTCCAACTCTATCGGTAGCTTCCAACTACCCATATCACATCACATTACTACCTGCCTCTCTATCGTGCCATTTGTTTTGGTAGAGCGTGTTAGTTTTTTACTCCTTTGGCATTGAATTTAGAGAATTTTGAGAGACTACGTTCTGTCCTTTAGATGTATTGATGATGGGTGTATCAAGGTCATTTGCATTCATTCCTAGGCTCTACTAATTGTTTTAGCATGCCTTGTGATTCTACATTCTTAGTACTTAGTCTTTATAGTTAACAGTTCAACAGCCTGTATGATGGCGTGATTTTTTTATGCCTCTACGCTGTGCTCTCTCGCCACCGGCCACTCCGGACGACACCGGCGCCCACGCCCTGTTGCTGGTCACTTCAGTGTCCTCCCCAACGCGTCTCCCTCGCCCATCGCCACGTCCCATCCTTCGCGTGCCATGATTACCCCGCCGCCAGCAAATCCCTAGCCATTACTCGTCCTGCCACCAATCCTCCTCGAGAGTTTCGGTGAGATCAAACCCTCGCTTTGTTGAGCGTCGCAATCTGGAACTATGCATAATGCACCTGCAATAGCTGCCACTAACAAGTGGACCCGATGTCTCATGGGCCCACATGTCAGTGGTAGCTAATGTAGGTGCAGTACTGCGGAGGATTTCAATCCCGCAAGCTACCTGCCTTACCTGTCTTGCATTCGCCACCTGCTACCACTGGCGTTCATTACATGCCCTGCAACTAATAATTCTCTTCGAGACGCGCTCCGGCTGATGTCAGTCAGACCGAACCGGCGAACCCTATCTTTGTCTAGTCTAGCGTTGCCAGCTGCATGCCCCCTCACAGTCTAGCCTGCTTCGCTCATGGACTGAAAATCCTCTATAGTACTACGAGTGCGTACCGCCACTGACATGTGTACCTGATGGCTCATTTTAGGGTATGAACAGCATCAAAGAAGTCAACAATGTACCCCCCCCATCAATATAGTTGTTGTTCAGACAGTCCTAACTAGTAGTTCATTTTTAATTCATTTGTTGGTCTGATACGACAATCAATATAAACCAGGAGGGAGTACTACAGAACAAAATGGTACTGGGACAACGCAGTCGTCCCACGCTCGTATTTGCCGCACTCGTCCTGAAGATGGTATGAACATCAGACTTTTCTTCTTTTCACACTATTTGTACATGATACTAAACTTGTTCAGGCAGTGATTTGCTTTAATCGTTTACTGTTTTAATCAATGTAAACGAAGCTAGGAAGAATTGTGGCTAAAGGACTTAAGGTTGCCAGAATACGCTATGCATCCCAAGTTAGTAGAACGGAGCATGTGAAGCTACCAATTCAGTTCTCCGCTAGGTTGGGTGCTGTGTTTGGTATTAATCAGCGACACTTTAAGGATGATGTCGTTATATTTACAAAAAGACATGCATCCCTCAGCGGTGCAAGGAAGTGGGCAGAGGTTGGGCATAGTAACAAGAGAGATATAGTACGAGACATTCTGGTTAGTGTTGTCACCCCCCCCCCCCACACACACACAACTATTTTTTTCTTGCAATCTCCATCCTGTACGTTTCCAACAACTTGTTATACAATGTACAGGATTTATGGGACATGGAGGACACACCGGAGAGCGCAAGACAAATTTTGAGAATTGCTGGTGAGTGCTACAAGGGGTGGAGCTTGACTTTGCATGCCACCTATAAGAGTTATTCTACCGATGAAGAACGTCTACGAAACAAGTCTGCTGACGTAACGACGCCCAAGTGGTTGCACCTAATAGAATATTTTGGGTCTGGGTGATTCAAGGTCAGCTAACTTTTTAATAGCTTCACATCATACAAAAAATATTTCATTTACTTTCATTCATGAAATTAATTCTTAAAATTATTGCAGTCAATAAGTAGGACCAATTCTCAAAATCGAAGTAGAGAAAAGGCGAGTCACTTGCTTGGCTCCAAATCCTACACCCAACTTAGTTACGAGAAGGTATGAAAAATAATTCATGCTTTTACTTTGCGCTGCAAACAATATGTATACCTACATGTTGAAGTTTACTTGTATTTTATGTAGTGAGATCCAGAGACCGGAGAAGAACACGATGACATACAACTGTGGGAGGCAAGCCATTTGTTGGAGAACGATAATTGGGCAAACAAGCTGGCAGAAGCTGTACATGTGAGTAACACATCAAACAATCCCCAATTAAATAAATATGTGCAAATTACCTGTGACTTTTCTTTTCGTATATAGATCCAGGCACGTGCCCAAGTGGATGAAATGGAAGTTGAGTAGGGAGGCCCAATTCCAAATGAGGAGAGAAACCACATCTTCCAGCGTTGTTATAGATCCTCAATCAGTTGTGCAAGATCACAGGTTCGGGGGCGTGGTTATATGGCTAACTCAATTGGTCCCGAACGTGAACGTATGCGTATCCAGATGTCTGAACACCTCAACGACCAAGTTTGAAACTTAGAAGATAGAAATGCAGGCCTCAATCAAATAGTGGAGGAGTTGGAAGGAAGAAATGATAGCTTAAACACCCAGATAGACTGCATAAACTGGAAGAATGAAGAGTTAAACGTTCAAGTCCAGAACTTACAAGGTCAGATAGCAGCTGATCATGATCAGACAACTAAGGAAATGCAGGACATGCGCGCCTCAATGGCTGAAATGCACAAAATGATGATGGAGACCACTCCACAAAAGGTCCACCAAAGGAACCGCCAAAAGCCACGTGCTCCAACAACTAGTCCCGGTTAACTTAGGAAAACTCTCTTAGCATGCAAACACATCGCTTTAGTAATCCTTGAGTGTTGTTATGCGTGTTGTAATATCAATTGATGGATGTTTATTGTTAAACTCGTGATTCTGTTGCCACTAAATTTCAAAACTGGTGCATTCGGGTTCTACTGTCGCTAATTATAAAACGCGACATTATGAATTTCTTGTCACGAATGATAAATTGTTGCAATAGGAAGCTATTGCCAGGAATTACAAAACGTTGCAGTATAAACATTTGGCAACGACTCAAAAAATGTTGCACTAGACTGCTATTGCCACCACGCAGAAAATGTTGCATTAAAACACTGTTGCCACAGATGAAAAATCGTTGCAATATCAAAATATTCGCCACGGATGAAAAATCGTTGCAGTACCATACTAGTTCCCACAGATCTGAAATTGTTGCAATACGGTATTATTCGCCACGTTTGTGGACTCGTTGCAATACCAAACTATTCGCTACGGATGCGAAATCGTTGCAGTACCAGACTAGTTCCCACGGATCTGAAATCGTTGCAATACGGTACTATTCGCCACGTTTGTTGACTCGTTGCAATAACATACTATTTGCTACGGACGTTAAACCGTCGCAGTACCATACTATTTGCCACGGCTGTGACATCGTTGCAATACCGTGATATTTGTTGCAATATGATAAATCGTCGCAACACCATAACTCGTTGCAATATGGTACTATTTGCCACGGCTGTGAAAATCGTTGCAATACTATAGTATTTGCCACAAATATGAAAATCGTTGCAATCACATACTATTACCACGATCTCAAAATCATTGCAATACAACGCTATTCGTTGCAATACGTTAAATCGTCGCAATACGCTAAACCGTTGCAATAACATACTATTTGCCACGAATGTGATATCGTTACAATACCGTACTATTACCATGCTTGTGAAATAGTTGCAACCACATACTATTACCACGAACTCGAAATCGTTGCAATACAATGCTGTTCGTTGCAATATGTTAAATCGTCGCAATACGCTAAACTGTTGCAATAACACACTATTTGCCACGAATGTGATATCGTTAAAATACCGTACTATTGCCACGCCTGTGAAATCGTTGCAACCACATACAATTACCATGAATGTGAAACTGTTGCAATACCATGATATTTGTTGTAATACATTAAATCGTCACAATACGCTAAATCATTGTAACGGCATACTATTTGCCACGAATATGAAATCGTTGCAATACCGTACTATTTGCCACGATCGTGAACCCGTTGCAATACCATACTATTCATTGCGGTACATTAAATCGTCACAATACATAAAAACATTGCAATAGCATTCTATTTGCCACCGATGTGAAATCGTTGCAATACCATACTATTCGCCACGGATGACAAGGCATCGCAATAACCTATCGCCAAGGGAATTATTACGACGATTCATAAAAACTATCGCCACACTCTTTTTCATTGCAACAGCAACCTATTGCGACAAAAACAACCTATTGCGATGAATATTTTCATTGCAATAAACCGGAATCCTTGTAGTAACCTTAACCCCCGTCCTGCATCCCCAGCTGTAGTTGGGAAGAGTGTTGCAGGTACGCTCTCTGTCCTCCAACTCCATTTAGGTTTCCGATAACGCGGGTGATTCACCACCAGACAAGCCAACAAAGCCTTGGTGATAAGCGGCATGCAAGTTTCTTGATGAGAAACTGACTGCGGGGGCGGCACCCAGCATGTATGTTTGATAGAAAGGATGTTCCCTCGAGGGATTGAGGATAAAAGGTATATCATCGTCTAGGCTGCCAGCCAGAGGATCGAACGAAGCTACACAGCTGGCCGAGTACACGTATGGTCCGGGTGTGCTAGTGTACCTTAAGGTTTTCCGCACCAGCATACTCTGAAGCATACTCTATACACTATCCTTCTTCTATTTTTACAGTACGTACTCTAAACTTCCACTGCGCTACAGTGTATATAGTACGCTTTACAGCGTGCCACTGCAGGCAGTCTAACCCCCGTCGTGCTTCCCCGGTGGTGGTTGGGAAGAGCCTTGCAGGTATGCTGTGATTCCTGGCATCCAACTCCATCTAGGTTTCTGATGATGTAGGCGATTCATCACCAGACAAACCAGCAAATCCTCGGTGCTGAGCGGCATGCAACGTTCTTGATGAGAAACTGAGTGCGGGGGTGGCCCCCAGCATGCATGTTCGATAGGAAGGATGTTACCTTGATGGTTTGATGATAAAAGGTATACTATTGTCTAGGCAGCCAGCCGGAGGTTCGAACTAAGCTTCCTGTAGGCAGCCATCTAGGCAGCTTCTTGTAGTTTCGTGTAGCTTCATTCAAACCTCTGTCTGGCTGCCTAGACGATGGTATGGTATACCTTTTATCCTTAAACCCTCGAGGAACATCCTACCAGCAAAGCCTTGGTGATGAGCGGCATGCAAGTTTCTTGATGAGAAACTGACTGCGGGGGCGGCCCCCGACATGCATGTATGACAGGAATTGTTGTTTTGTCTGGTGGGTGAACCGCCTGCATCATCGCAAACCTAGATGGAGTTGGAGGACAGGAATCAGAGCATACCTACAAGCCTAGCTCTTCCCAACCGCCACCGGGGACGCACGACGGGGGTTAAGGCACACCGGCACACCCGGACCGTACGTGTACCGACCAGCCATGTAGCTTCATTCGAACCTCCAGCTGGTTGCCGAGATGATGGTATACCTTTTATCCTCAATCCCTCGAGGGAACATCCTTCAAGTCAAACATGCATGTCGAGGGCCGCCCCCGCAGTCAGTTTCTCATCAAGAAACTTGCATGCCACTCAACACTGAGGCTTTGCTGGTTTGTCTGGTGGTGAACCGCCTGCGTCATTTGAAACCTAGATCGAGTTGGAGGATAGGAATTTGATCATACCGCAAGGTTCTTCCCAACCACCACCGGGGACGCAGGACAAGGTTAAGGTACACTGGCACACCCGGACCGTACGTGTGGCGGTAAAGATCGAACTCAACAGTCTCACGGTTCATGGATAGAAAAAAGGAAGAAGAAAAGGTATGGCGCGCGTTTCAATCCATGAACCATGAGACTGCTGACTTCCATCTTAATTGGACAGTTCCTGATTCCGTTGATCCTTCTAGCATGCATTCACACTAGCTACTCTCTGGTGGCTGGGGGGTATCCCGTGGCCCACCCGGCATACCCAGTCAATGCACCGCTGAGAAAAGTTCTTGTTGTTGTACGTGGTGTTTGGTTGAGACAATGCAAGTTGTGGTCATAACGATAAGAATTAAAAAATAGAAAGAGTATATCAGATTCAAAAATCTTCATTACTTTCTTACTCGGTGCTCGGGCCCGTCAAATTCGGAAACTCCTCCGCTCATATCATGACTGCATCAGTTATATATCCATGCCCGTTTCCAAAATCAAAACTAAAGGTGTAGACAAAGGTTTGCACAAGAGAGAAGTTGTGCCGCGCTGCCGCAAATGACAACCGTAGGGATGACAAGGACAGAGGACCCAATGGCGGGGACTCAGGTGTACAACGTGACGTTCGGGGACGACATGATCACCATCACTGTGACATCCTCCGGCAAGGCTGTGGAAGACTGGCTCGACGAGGTCCTCTCCGTCCATCATCGGCGACTTCACAAGCTCGTTGTCGGGCTCGACGTCGAGTGGTGCCCCAGCTACTCCACTGACCAGAACCCCGACGCTGTTCTGCAGCTCTATGTCGGCCGCGCTGCCTCATCTTCCAGGTCATCCATGCTGACTACTTCCTCAACGAGCTGGAAGATTTACTCAGTGGTTCCAACTACCGCTTCGTTGGCGTGGGCATGCAAGGTGAACCTGGACGAGCTCACGGCGGAGGAGATGGGTCGCCCGAGCCACCGCCACACGGGGCTGAAGGACATTGCGAGCACCGTGATGGGCACCGACATGGAGAATCCTTATCGGGTGAGGACGAGCCATTGGGACGAGTACAATCTCTCCAGCGAGCAGATCAACTATGTTTGCATCGATACCTTTTCTCTTTTGAGGTCGGCCGCAAGCTGCTCTCCGGCGACTACTGATCTAACCACCAAGTTTGCGGATCGGCTGCCGTCGATCATCCCGGCATGGAATTTGCAGGTGCAGTGCTCAAGTTCTAGCTTTTCTGCTTGTGCTCCCAATCTGTCATAAAATTATTTTTCTTGAGGAAACACTATACCTTGGGTTCATCTCAGATGTGTGCCCCATTGTTGTCGGGCCCACATGTCAGCTGTAGTAATAACTGCAGGGCGGAGGATTTCATCGCCACTGTCTTCGCATTTAAGTTAATGTTTTAGTATTTTTGTGATGATTGTTCAAAAAAAAGGAATAGTTTTTGCGATGGAAGAATTAGCCGGAGTCTATTTGTCATGTGTCTCAAATTTGAGAAAATTTTAGGCAACAGATCATTAGAAGGTAATATTTACTGTCATTAGTCACTTATTTTGCAATTAATCATTAACCACTAATTTATAGGTTAAGCAATTACAAATTAACATAGTCCTTACAATTACGGAATTACAACTACTAGCTCCCTCCATCGCAAATTACTTGTCACTCTTTTTAGTTCAAAAACAAACTAATTAATTAAAGCGCGACAAGTAATTTGGGAGATGGAGGGAGTACATATTAATAATTTCGAATAGGTAAGAAACTTACTTCACCCTTCTTCCGGCCTTTGACTTTCATTACCATCGGAGGTTTACCTTTGTCCTTGCTAGCTCCAGCCTCATCCACTCTTCTTTCCCCTCTATCTGCCGCTTGGGACTTTTCCTTGTCTCTCAAAGTCACAAGCCACTTTCTTCGACTTGCTTGTTTCTCTATGGCTTGAGCTTGAGCTGCATCTTTGTCATGCTTCTTCTTTGTGCTACCCTTGCGACGAGCGAGCTCATGAGCCAACTCAGCCTCCTCCTCGGCCCGACGGTAATAAACTTCTTGGCGAGTCGCCTCTCGCTCCGGATCGAAGATAGGAGTGTCATCACGCCGAGACATGTTGTAGACAAGATAAGGGAGGAATATAAGTTAAAGACAAATTGGTATTGCGTTAAAAGTACAGTAAACTCACAAAGTTAGGGGCTAAAAGTGTGTTGGAGCGGACTTTTTCGGTCCCCAGCCAGACTAGTCTGGTCAAGAACGGACTTGTCCGCCCTAGGTCCTCACTTGTCTGGACCTCCCAGTTCTAAATCCTAACTTTGAGATTTTCTACAAATCTCAGCTAATGGTGGCAATACTAGGAAGAAAGAGTCACAAGGTGTTGAGTAATTAATAGGGACCCTAAGTTACAAAAGGCATAACCTAGAATCGAAGGAATCGAGATTTTGCAAAAAGCTAGGTCAAGGTACCTTGAGAGGATGAGATTCAAAGAAAATGTTGGATCGAAGGATGGAGAAGTCCGGGATTCTACTTCATCACACTCCAACAAGGTTCATGTATGAAAAACTTGAAAATTTGAGTAGTAGAGCTCAAAAATCACCAATGGGGGCGATTTTGAGTGAGAGGTGCGTGAGATGTGTTTTGAGGATGTGAGAGGTCGGGCCTGGCGTTTGAGGGTTTAAGTTCCCAAGGGCTGGACTAGTCCGGTCAGGGGTCCGGACTAGTCCAGTGCATCGGACTAGGTCCGGACTACTCAGCACTTCGAACAAGTCTGGTGAATGGGTGGATTAGTCTGGTGTGGACTTGTCTGTGCCAGTCCGGACAAGTTTAGAAGGTCTGACTTGTCTGGCCCTATGGGCGGACTATTTCGGCCCTAGACAGTAAATTCTATTATATATATTAAGAGATTTGCAAGGAATGATCCATATGGACTCGGTTTTCACAAATATTCTCAATGAATATGCCCTGTAAATCACACAAACAATCATACAATGACCATGATTCAAGGAGACAATAATCAAAAATAATTTGAAAGAAATTTGAGAAGACAAATTTTCGCAAGAATGCATAATTTTGAAGATTCTAAACTACTAGCAATCAGGTGTGCAACATCTCAACCGACGTTTTGAGAATCAAGGATATTTAGCTCATTCCTAAGTTTGCAAAACCGCTTTTCATCTAGTGCCTTGGTGAATGTCGGCTAGTTGTTTTTCAGTTCTAATATGTGAAATGACTAATGTCCCCCCTTAATTGAATGGTCTCTCAAAAAGTGGTGTTGAGTGTCTATGTGTTTGGTGCTATAGTGTTCAATGGGGTTATGCGCAATCATAATGGAAGTCTCATTGTTGCATAGTAGTGGAATATGGTTCATATTGAGACCATAGTCCCTTAGAGTTTTTCATATCCAAAGAAGTTGTGCACAACAACTTTTTGCTAAGACATACTCCACTTCGGCTATGGAAAGGCAATGGAGTTTTGTTTCCTGGATGACCATGACACTAGGGACCTACTCAAGAATTTGCAAGTCCCGAAGGTACTCTTCCTATCAACCTTACATCCGGCATAATATGCATGGAATATCCTATGAGATTAAATTATGACCCTTTTGGATACCATAGCCCAAGGTTTGGTGTATGAACTAAATAGCGCAAGATTCTCTTTACGGTGGTCAAGTGACACTCCTTAGGTGCGGCTTGAAATCTTGCACACATACATACACGAAGCATAATATCGGGCCTAAATGCACAAATGTAAATCAAATATCCAACCATGAAGCAATATAACGTTTGAACCAGGCTATGGCCATCTTTGTTGAGGTCGAGATGTTCATTTGTTGCCATGGGCGCCTTGATGGGTTTGGCCTTCTCCATGTCAAACTTCTTGAGTTTGTCTTGAGTGTACTTTGTTTGACTTATGAAGGTGCCTTCCTTGAGTTGCTTGACTTGGAATCCTAGGAAGAACTTCAACTCCCCCATCATGGACATCTCGAATCTTTCGGTCATGATTTTACTAAACTCTTCACAAAAAAATTTTAGTAGAACCAAATATAATGTCATCGACATATATTTGGCACACAAATAAATCATCATCCTCATTTTTAGTGAAGAGTGTATAGTCGGCTTTTCCTATCTTAAAACCATTGTTAATGAGAAAGTCTCTAAGGCACTCATACCAAGCTCTAAGAGCTTGTTTGAGCTTGTAGAGGGCTTTTTGAAACTTAAAGACATGGTTAGGATACTCATTGTCTTCGAAGTCAGACGGTTGCTCCACATACACCTCCTTCTTGATTGGACCATTGAGGAAGGCGCTTTCACATCAATTTGATACAACTTGAATATGAGTAGCATAGGAAAATATTAAGCGAATTTATTCAAGCCTAGCTACGGGAGAAAAAGTTTCATCGAAATCCAAAGCTTTAACTTGTGAGTACCCCTTGGTCACAAGTCTAGCTTTGTTTCTTATTACTACGCCATGTCCATCTTGTTTGTTATGAAAGACCAACTTGATGCCTACCACGTCGGCGTTTGGTCTTTTCACAAGTCCCCACACATGGTTTCTCTTGAAGTAGTTGAGCTTTTCTTGCATGGCCACCGTTCAATCCGGATCTCATAGGGCATCTTCAACCTTAAATGGCTCCATGGAAGGCACAAAGGAATAGTAAGTGCAAAAGTTAGCCATACGATAGTGAGTCATTCCCTCTTGGAGATGTCTCCAAGAATGTTGTGAATGGGGTGATCTCGTTGAACGCATTGATGAACTCTTGGGTGTGGCACACCTTGTATCGACTCAACTTCTTCTTCTCCTTCTTCCTCTTCGTCTCTCCCTTAATCATTGCCACCATTTTGATCTTCTTTGTCTTGAGCATGGTGATCTTGATCTTGACCTTGATCCTGGGAGTTTTGACCTTGATCTTGTGTGTGAGGCGTTCCTTGTGATGAAGATGGATCACTTGGGCCTTGTTGTTCTTGTGGTCGTATGTCACCAAGTGACATCCTTCTTAATGCCATGCATGGTTCCTCTTCTTCATCTAGCACAAATTGATCAACTTGCTCCACTTAAGAGCCATCAGTTTCATCAAACACCAAGTCACGTGCAATTTCAACACAACCAGAGATTTTGTTGAAGAGACGATAGACGTAGGTGTTTGAGTCATAGCCAAGTATGAAACCTTCATCAAATTTTGAAGCGAACTTTGAAGTCCTAGGCTTCTTGTTAAGAATGTAGCACTTACTACCGAAAATCGAAAAGTATCAAATGTTTGGTTTGTTAGCTGTTAGTAGCTCATATGGAGTTTTCTTCAATGGACGATGGAGGTAGAGGCGGTTTGTGGCAAGGCAAGCGGTGTTGACTTCTTCCGCCCAAAACCAATCAGACGTCTTGCATTCATCAAGCATGGTTCTTGACATCTCTATAAGAGTGGGATTCTTTCCTTCGGCCACCTCATTTTTTCTGGTGATTAGGGTGCCGAAAACTCGTGCTTGATGCCCTCCTCATCCAAATGGTCTTCTACTTGAGTATTCTTGAACTCAATGTTGTTGTCGCTTCTAATCTCCTTGATTCTCAAGGAGAACTAATTTTGAGCTCTCCTCAAGTACTTCTTGAGGACACCTTGAGTTTCACCTTTTTCATGCAAGAAAAACACCCAAGTGAAGCGAGAAAAGTCATCAACAATAACTAAACCATATTTGTTACCGCCAATGCTTATGTAAGCAATGGGACCGAAGAGGTCCATGTGAAGTATCTCCAACGGACTTGTTGTCGCCATTACATTAATGGCGGGATGTGCAGCTCCGACTTGTTTCCCGGCTTGGCTTGTGCTACAAGGCCTATCCATCTCAAAAACAACATTCTTAAGACCTCGGTCGTGATCACCCTTTTGAAGTTCTCAAGGTTCCTCATACCAACATGGGCAAGCCTACGATGCCACAACCACCCCATGTTGGTAATTGCCATCAAGCATATGTCAAGTTGACTTTTATCCGCAATAAAATCCACAAGATAATGCTTTCCCTTGAGCACAACCTTGAAGGCAATTGAGTTAGCATCTCTTCTGGTGATGATCACACCCTCGTTAGTAAACAAGCAATTATAAACTTTCTCGCATAATTGATATATGGATAAAAGGTTATAATCTAAGGACTCAACATGGATTACATGAGAAATAGTGTGTTGAGAGGAAATGGATATTTTACCATACCTAGTACCTTCCCTTGGGTATTATCGCCAAAGGAGATACCTTGACTTGGATCATCGTTTTCTTCATATTCCACAAACATTCTTCTCGCTCCAGTCATGTGATTGGGGCATCCACTATCTAGCACCAACTTTGAGCCGCCAGAGGAGTAAGGCTACAAAACAAGTTTAGGCTTTCATTTTAGGTAACCAAACTCAGTTGGGTCCTTTGAGTTTAGTAACAAAGAATTTGGGCACCTACACACAAGATTTTGGGCTCTTGTGGAGTGGGCCAACATATTTAGCATAAACATATCCAAATTTACTTTTCATAAACACATAAGATGCATCAAAGTTATGAAACATAGTTGAGTTGAAATTTTTAGACATTTTAGCATCTTTTCCATATCTCACAATTTCAAGAGATGAAGAAGCATGATTTTCATTCTTGGCATGATATGAACCTTCTTTGATAAAAGGCTATTTGCATCTTGTTATTCTTGAGGAGTCTAGCATTTTGCTCTCCTCCCCTTTAATATCCAAGACCATCATTGATCAAGGGAGATCTTGTGATCGAGTATGCACTAGGTGCATACTTGATCTTCTCCCTGTCGAAGATGCCACCCTTAGGTGTGCTCTTGCTTTTTGCCACTTTAAGTTCACTCTTCAAGTCAAGTACAAGATTAGCACATTTGCAAGTTTTAGCATTTGACTCCACATTAGATAAGTTTGAGCTTTTTTAGGCGGAAGAGGAGACACCTGACTTGAGAGTGTCTAATTGTGCCTCAAGACTCTTGTGGACATTGTTCAAGTTCACAAGTTCATCTTGGAGCACAACATTCGAACTCTTGAGACTTGAATAAGTCTCCTAGCTCTTGGCAAGTTCAAGTGCCTTGTTCTTCTCTTTCTCAAGCTCGAAGAGCTTCTCAAGATCAAGATATTTTGCCTCTCATTGACAAGCAATTCCTCTTGTTCATTGAGAAGTTCCTCCTTATCTAATATTTCATCTAAAAGCATTTTCATCCTAGTCATGACACTTTTGTTTAATCCTTTAAACATGTACTCATTTTCACTAGCACTATCAAAATCTTCATCTTTAATGGAACACAAAGAAGTTTTAGATTTAAACTTTTGCTTCCCTTCCTTTGCCATGAGGCATGTGTGGCTTGAGGTCCTCCATTCTCCCTTGTTTGGTAAGAGAGTATTTTTCATGGTTGGCTTCTTGATGGCGATGGTTGCCATCTCCTCTTCATCTTCAGAGGAGAACTCATCATTAGAGTCCCACTCCTTGCCAACATGAGCTTGGGCATGTGCTTTCTTCTTCTTGAACATATTCTTCTCTTGAGGCTTCCCATACTTTTTCTTCTTCTTGTCTTCTTCCTTCTCGTATGGGCAATCACAATGAAATGCCCATACTTGCCTCAGTTGTAGAAAGCTCTTTTGGTCCCAGACATGCTCTTCTACTTGCCTTTGCTCTCATAGTTGGACCTTCTTCTTTTCTTTATTATACTTTTGAACGTCTTGATGAAGAAGTCCATCTCTTCTTCATCCATGTCGGTGCTTTCCTCATCACTTTCTTCATCATTACTTGATGCTTGCACCTCTTTAACTTTGGACTTGGATGATGCTTTGAGAGCAATGTCTTTCTTCTTGGAGGAAGTGACCTTGGCAAGGTCATTGACGTGACGGGCCTCTATCTCCATCATCGCATGGTTGATAATATCCCTAGCACCTCATCCAAAGTCATCTTGGGAAGTTGGGACTCTCTCGGATCATGATTCAAAGGATGACATTGCAGGGCATGAAGGATCTTATCATCATTTTGACCACTTCATGCTCCGTCCACTTCTTGCATCCATACGCCCGACACCTATTGATGAGGGTCTTCCATGGTAAATCTTCCAGGCTCCCCCTCGATCGTCTCAATCTTCGCCTGCCGCATGAATCGGTTGCCTTCATATGCAATCTTGAGCGTGTCCCGAATCACTTTGGCTTGATCCAACTCGTCCACCTTGTTGAAATCTTCTTGGATCAAGAACGAGTTGAGCACAGTCGCCGCTTGAGCGTTGTGGTGGATTTGTTGCTCATGCTCGGGAGTGAGCTCTTAATTATCCACGGGGATATCTACACCTGTGCAAACGATATGCCAATGGGTGGGATTGAGAGAAATAAGATGCAATTTCATAATATGCTTCCACATGGTATAGTTCGTGTCGTCAAATGGAGGTTTGCCCATAGAAATAGGCAAGTAGTTAGAATGAGAATTCAAGCGCTCATAGTTAAAAAGATATCGAGTGTAATCTTCTCCACTCTTCTTGAGCTTCTTCTCTCTCTCAAGTCTCGTCCTCCTCCTGGCTTTATATTCGCCCTTTTGGAGAAGGCCTGTGAGGCGCTTCACTTCTTCATCTTTGCTTCCAACATCGATGGGAGGAGGTGTTTGCTTGGTTCTCTACGTGTTGTCGATCTTGGAGGGTGGAGGATTTGATCCTCGTTCACCATTTGTGCTGTTTTCGCCGGTGTCTGTTGTGTCGTGAATCGGCAACTCCTCGCCGTTTTCCCCATCTCCTCTCCAAGAGGTTAAGCTTTAGGGAGAGTTAGGCTCTAATACCAATTGAATGTTGCCTAGAGAGGGTGAATAGGCTAAAACCTAAAATTACTTAATTAAAAAACCTAATCAGTACAATAGGGGTGTACTAGTCCGGTCAGGACAGACGAACGCAATAAAGGAGTCATTTTTATGTGATTTTAGACGATCCACTTAATGAGAAATAAAGTTAAGCGACCTAGCAACCTTGTATACCAATTACAAGTGGAGGCAACAAATATTGCTAAGGAAATCACAAGATTCGAGTGAAGAACGATAAGAACCCTAAAGTTGAATCTAGCGATGAATGAAGGTAAAATGAAGCAAGAGACATGCGGATTTATCCAGAGGTTCAGCTCCACGAAGAAGTCTACGTCCTCTTGAGGAGTCCACAAAGAAATTCTCTTTCAACCCTACTCTCACCAAGCCACCACAAAAGCCGGCTTGTTCTTCCACTAATGCACGGAGTTTATACAACGATTCTTGGGGCAACTCACAATCTGAGGCTCCCATAATCACACAGCAAGAAAAGGGATCGAAACGATCAATTCCTTGTCTCCTCTCTCACAAATCCCACAAACCCTCAAGATATGCTGTTAGGGCTCAAAGATGTGAAGAGGAAGGCTTTGGAAGGCTCTTGGAAGGCTATGGGGGCGCTAGGGTTCGAGAGAGGGAAAAGGAAAGTCGGCGATTTCTTTTTATAGGGGTCTCGACACTTAGTCGTTGCCACTAGAAAAAGTCCGGACTAGTCTGCACTTGGACCCGAACTAGTCCGACCTAGAAGGGACCACTAACGTCACACTGATCAACCAAAAAAGTCCCTGCCACCTTTTGAATTCAAACAATCAGAAGACCGAGGACTAGTTTGTACTAAAACAGACTAGTGTGATCTCACTCAGAAACTCTTTTTCGGGTGAGAACGGAAAAGTCTGGTCCAGGTGGACTAGTCCGGCCCCCAGGACAGGCTAGTCCAGCCTGCCAGGACTTAGTCCCAGCAGCTGACACTCCAACTACAAATGGACTAGCCTGAGCAGGAACCGACTAGTCCAATCTCACACGGTACCACTTGGTCCGTGCAGAAATGGTCAAGTCTGTTAGGGCGGACTAGACCGGCCCCCGAGGGCGTACTAGTCTAGCCTTCCAGGACTTAGTCCCAGAAAGGCTCAGACACACTCACCACGGACTAGTACACCGCCAAACAGACAAGTCTGAACTAACACATTAACTCTTGGTCGCCTAACATTGGATCAGTCCAATGTGGCCATACTAGTCCGGCCTTCCAGCCCAGACAAGTTCGGCCTTATCCTTAAGGCTACTTCAACTCTTCTCTCCAACTAAACTTGATCGGACTACAAGATCTTAGGTGATTCTCAAACACTTGACTTCTTGAAAACTCTCTACTACAAGGCCAAACTTGACACAAGAAATTTTAAAGCCTAATTTCTACTCTTCGAGTTTTTTATGCCTTTTTACTCTTTTCCCTTTTTGAGAGTCTTTGATTCCATTCCACTTTTAATCACCTGTACGTACACTCACAATGCTCATTCGTCCCTTAATTATCATCATCATTCACCAAAACCCACGGGATTTAGCCTAGATGCACTTTTAGGAAGTGCTACAACGGTATTTCCGTACACTTGCGAATTACTCTGTTTTCGTAAGAAATACCAGCAACCACTAGACATAAAAGCACCAATAGAAGTTGAAGAGGTAACCAATGTTGGAGATTGAGATGTTGCCAACATATTTATTGCAAGTATAACTTATGGAGTTCTCCATGGAGTGGCAACAGTTATTATATGATGAGATGCAACACGTTTAGCCCTCATCTCTGCCAAAAGATGCAAGTACTTTTGAAGCATCGTGCTTCATAGTGGTTCTTCCAACCACAATGACCACAAGAAGAAGCTTCTTTAGAAGCAAGAGAACCACCAGGTAATGCACATTGAGGAGATGAATGCACTTTAGGTCTCAACTAGAACAGATTGTTTAGGAGGTAATGGAGATATAGCCATAATATGAAGTCATGTCTCCTCCGCAATTAAAGCTGACACTGCCTCCGACAATGTGGGTAGAATAGTTCGCCCAAGTAGCTGAGCACGTAGTGGCTCAAACTCTTGTGGAAGACCCATAACAAAGTTGGACATGGTATTTCATTGTTCATACTTGTCTTTGGGTGCCTATAATGTAGTGCAATATTGGCACAAGGAGTAAGGCTTTGGCACTATGGAATCAATTTGATTGTGTAGCTTAGTGAAGGCATTGTGGTACTCATCCAGTGACATGTCATTCTGTTGGAGATGATGAAGCTGTTATCAAACTGAATATCGAAGAGCAAAACTGCTTTGTTGATACCTTCCTTTTAGATAATCCCACATTTCTTTTGTTGTATGGTGTTCCTGAAGACTTGTTTGAATGTCCTGATCAATACTCATGCATATATATAGTAGGCATCACACGATAATAGTTAAGCATCCAAGCCTTCAACTCTTTATCAGTAGCATCTGGTGGATCATCTGTTAAGTGTGCAGCGAGACCAACTGACCGAAGCAACATTTTGAGAGAAAATGCTCACTCTGTCTCTGTTATGGCCACTGAGCTTGATATCCAACATAGGTGCGCCTAAAAAGATGGGTGCTAAAGTAGGCACCAAGGTAGGACTAGATGTTGGAGATGATGCCATGGAAAGGGCAGATAAGCAGTCACCTCCGTGATGAATATTGTTCTTCAATGTTGTGCTAGACAGTGAGCAACAAGCAAATAGAGCAACCATGGCATCTATTCTTCCACAGATAGCAGCAACAATAGAGTGGTAATGAGGTGATGCTTCGATCCACAGCTGCTGCAGTGTCCTGTAATTGCAAGGACAGGTGCAATAGAGGAAGGGCGATTGCTTGTTTGAAGATGATGGTGCGGTTGCAAATTGATAAGAAACAACTCCGAACGAAGCCAATTCGGAGATGATGCACGCAAGGAGATGAAGACGTAGGCACCAATCAGCAACCAAATAAAAGAGAAGCGGTGATGGTGGCGTGGAGAGGGTGCGACATCGAGAGGAAGGGTGGGGAGCGAACTTTACGGAACCACCGCGGTGACCCAATGGATTGTACGTTATAGGAGACTTGCCGGCGGTGAATTTGGTGTGGCCGGTGATTAAGCTAGGGAGGCCGTTGGATGGAACCTAGGTGTGATACAATGTTAGAGGCAGCTGAAAGTGGAGGACCGCCTGCTTTGCACCGAGCTCGATCTCCTTCTAGTTAGGTTAGCGAAGGCTAAGAAGAGATGGACCATATAGGCCAACAGGATTCATTGGCCAACTAGACTATATACTTAACAGTACTACGGTTAAAAATCAGTAGCCTCGAGAGAAAATGTACCACAGTGGCCACATCTTTGTAATAATCTATCTAAAATTATGTTCTTCATACCATTTTGCTGTGTGGTAAATAATATTGGATGATGTATTTTTCTTAGATGATTGTCGGTGTTTGCTTGATTATTTTCCACTGGGTGTTTTTCTTTTTTGGCACATTTATATTGCATGTTATAGTTAACAGTAAAAGATCATTTGATTATATCCTAGATGCCATGAATTTTTACACTCACATTCATTCTTAATGTTTATAACCATGTTTTGTCTTATTGCTCAGTTTTTACTTTAACGAACAAATGGTACCTAAAAATGTTAACCTCATATATTGTCAAAGTGTGCGATCGACACTTCCCCCAGTACTACTAGATCGTAGCCCGTGGAGGTTCTTGATTGGTTGGGGTGCGTGTTGAGATTACAAACAAGATAATGACACGAGGGATTTTACGTGGTTCGGGCCGCCTGAGCGTAACACCCTACTCCACGGGTTGTGTGTTGTATGAATAATTTTGAGTGGCGCTAGTGGGCGTGTGAGCTTGCTTGTCCATGTACCGTGCGGTGCAGCCCTTTTATAGTCTAAGGACTGGCTGTTACAACACTTGTCTTGCCTGACATGTGGCCTTGCGTAATTAATAGCCTAATACACAATCTACGAGTATTAAGTGTGATTAACAATGTGATAACGTGCCTTAATGACGGTGTTACCCCTATTAACAGCCCACTTATCGCGTGTCATTAATATAGTATTAATGACACTTAATCACGCCTTAAAACTGTCGCATTAATTGTCCCTTGAAAGCCTGAGCCATTGGAGATCTGTCAGTCTTTCGTTGAGGTCCTAGGCTTGAAAGCTCGACACGTGGCGTCTCCGGAGCTTCCCATTGTGGGGAGTCAGGTCCGGACCCACTATACACGTGGCAGTACCGGAGCTTCCCTCTACTGGGGGTTAGGTCTGGGGTCACTGGACACATGGCAAGACCGGAGCTTCCCTATGAAGGGAGTTAGGTCTGGCCTTGTGTTACATGTGGCAATGTCGGAGCTACCCAAACGAGGGAGGCGGGTCCAGTACTATGTAACACGTGCAATCTTCAGAGGTCTCCAACTTGGACTAGTGGAACTCCTTAGTGTTTCTTGCGGTATCATGGGGTACCCAATACGCAGGGTACCGACAATGGCCCCTGGTCCCACCTCTGGGAGAAACCCTTTGGGTTAAATTATTCTACCAGAGGTGAGGCCATCTTCGATTCCCACGCTACGGCTTCAAAGGCCTTCTGATGTGCCGTTGGGACGATGGTCCGCTGTTAAACCATCGCCGTGTGGCTTCTTTTGAATGCGGCAGGTGAGATCTTTGCGTGCGGATCTCATGCAATTGAAGGTCACCGGTTCCCAATGCAAAAACCGTATCGGTTCCGCGTGCCTTGTCAGGCCACCGCCCTCGGGCTTCCAACCTCCCATCATGACAATGATTCACCTGGGGTAATAACTTTGGCCTTTCCGCCCAAGTGGACCAGGGGCCATTCGTCATTGGTAGGGTAGATTTTTGAAAACACGATCCCGATCCAATTGCTTTATCCATCCAAGCATTACGGAGGCTTACTTAAGAAGGAAAGCCCGCACGGTTTGATGACTCTTTACACTTTCAATCGAACTTGCGCTCAGAGCCTCCCAATCTTCACATAGCCTTCCAACTTGTGCTCCACTTTGCCGTGATTGAGTTGGGTCTTCTTCGCAGCAAGGTCAAGACCAACGAGGAGATGGCGAGTGTTCGGACCTACATGGGGTGGTCCAGCGATTCCTTCAACCACGACATCCGCTTCGTCAAGCTCCCCTTCAAGAAGGAGTGCATCAAAGATATGGTGTACTTCTCGGCGTACGCCATGGTGGGTCTGATCCCACCTTTCTCAACCTTCCTCTTCATGTTGCTGGATTTCTACGGCCTCCAGCTTTATCATCTCGACCCCCACTCCATCTTGCTAGTGTTAACTTTTGTCCACTTCTGTGAGATGTGGGTGGGTATGTCTCCCTGCATCGAGCTGTTCCGGACCTTCTTCACGGTCCACACCACTGTCAAGGGGACAGAGCTCATCGGCTTCTACTACTTCGTGAAGCAGAAGAATTGCCCCTTCAAGTACTTGAAGACCTTCCCCTCTGGAAAGTGGGACGGTTGGAAGAAGTATTGGGTGATCATCACTGTGGAGGAGCATGAGAGGTCGGAGCTGCCCAAAGGGCCTTTCAGATGTCGACACCGATGCCTGGAATGTAGTTCCAGAGCTATCGGATGTGTACAAGCCCATCTTGGAAAGGATCGAAGGATGCATAGAGGGAGGAGTGACCCCCAAATGGTCTTTGGCAATTTCTTGGTGAACAGGTGGGCTCCGCTAAAGACTAGGGAATGGCCCGCATGGGCGTTCAATTGTGAGATGGATCATACCGAATCAAAGTCAGTTTGAACACAAACTTTGATGATGAAGCTTTGAAGATCCATCTCAAGAAATTTCAAAATGGAGGTATCTCCCGCGATGCCCTGACTCCACTAGCTGCCTTCCTGCCTCTGAACATGGTTCCGGAGGTTAGCAGGGAGATCCGGTGGAGAATGCCAGCATTGGATGACTTGGGCCTGGTCGAGAGGCGCCATATCTCTGGGGTTGCAATCCCCAGAGCTTCTGAGAGGGTGGCTACCCCTGCCGCGAGCCAGAAAGTCGATGATATTGGCAAGGGCAATGGCAAAGGCAAGGAGCCGACCGAATCCTCCAGCTGGAAGAGGAAGTTGAGGCACGTCGACGGGACCCACGTTAGGTCAGCTCTAACTACAACTGCCCCTTCTCCTCGGCGAGGTAGATCTTTGGCGGCCACGCCTCCTCCGGTGCAGGCATCCTCAAGGGGTTCTAGCTCTGGCATGTCAACTCCGGTCCCAGCGCCGGGCGTGGGCTCCAGGTACGGAGGTCCTTCCCAACCGAGGGAGGTCCTGGCTGAGGCGACACCGAAGACGGCGACATGTTCCGGGCAGTAATCTGGAGCTTCGGCTACACCGACCATGGTGGGCTCTGGCTTCGATCGCTCGATGAAGAAGTTCCGCGCTAGTTGGAGCGATAACCTCCCAAGGTACGTCCACACCTTGAGTTGCTGGTTTTATTTTTGTCATTTATTGAATCTTTCAATTCTTTGTTTATAGGGCGACGAAGAAAGGCACGGAAGCTTTGGCAGTCGCCAGGGCAACTGAGGCTGTCCAGGCGGAAGTTCCAGCTCTGACCATTGCGTCTCCATAAGTGGCGGTTGAGGTCACGATAGCTCCAGCGCCAGCTGTCGTGGATCTGGATCCTAAAGCGACACCAGAGGCTCCCATAGTAGCGTTGGACCACGGGGGAGACAATTGTGAAGATGCGCCAGTAGCAGTGGTGCTGGTGGCTGAAACTCCGTCGCAAGACACGGTGATGGTGGAAGCTCCAACATTTGAGCTAGAAGCAACCAAAGCCCTGATGCTTGTGTAGAAAGTTGTTGAAGAGCCGGCGGGTCAGTCGATGGTGCCCGAAGCTCCCACTACAGGAATATCGATCACTTACGTTGGCCAAAGCCGACGTAAGTAAGGCATAAACCGACATAAGTAACTTAATTATGTTGGTTTTCCTTTACTTACGTCGGCTACTGGCCGACGTAGACTTTTGGACGTAATTAAGGTGACTTACGTCGGCCACCAACGTAAGTTATCCTAATTATGTCGGTCTGCAGAAGTCGACGTAAGTTAAGTGGCGAGATGGGCCTTGGGCTGGGCCGGAGGACTTACGTCGGCTAGAGCATGCCGACTTAAGTTAAGTGCTCTAACTTACGTCGGTTGATCCATAACTTAAGTTAAGTGATCGATATTCCTGTAGTGTCCGACCTCTGAGTCGGAACTAGTTGAAGCTCCAGCACCTGAGCCGAAAGTAGTGGATGTACTGGCGCCTAAGCCAAAGATGGTGGGGGCTCCGAATGAAGCTCTAACGTCCGCCCCGGAGGTGATTACTCCGGAGGCATCCATGTCCGAGCCAAAGCATCCAGAAGAGTTTGTGGCAGGCCCTACACCCGCTGAGACGACGGTGGAAATTCTGGTGGGGGAACCTTCGACATCAGCTCCGGAGATTGAAGTTCCCTCGGCGAGTCCTTCCTCGGCGATAGTGGAGGTTATGGAGCTTCCTGAGGGCGACCGTAGTGCCGCAGGACCACATGGGACAACGCTTGTGGCGTGGGACCCGATTTTTGTTCTTGAAGAACCCCTAGAGCTGGCGGAGACGACCCCGGCAGGTCCAGAGCCTATTCCCTTGGCATTGTCTATTTACAGTGCTTGCTCGAGCCTCCGTCAATTCCAGCTCACCTTCGAACACGACAGTAAGGTCCTCGAAGAAGAGCGCCACATCTTGAGGCCTTGACACAACATGCTTCTCTTAAAGACCAAGCTGGTGCAGACGAGGCTTGCTGACCAAAAGGAGTGGGTCGAGAAGGAGAAGGCTCGGATGGAATATTGGGGCCAGTTGCTAGAATAGAGGGAGGCCTCCATCAGGGCCCTCGACGCTAAGTCTCGGGTGATTCTTGAGCATGCCAGGAAAAGTAGTGAGGCTGCTGACGATCGTCACGACAATCTCAACACACTGAACGAGATTCTCTAAAAGCACTGAGCGGACCTCGATGAGAGGGAAGAGAAACTCCTAGAGATACAGGAGGATATTTTGAAGAGAGAGGGGGAGCTCACCCAGAAACTGACTCTAGGAAAGCAGAACTTGGCAGACCGCACCAAAAAATTTGAGTAGTGGTGCAAGCAGGAAGAAGAGAAGCAATTTAAGCTGGGGCAGGAGCTCTCTAAAAGAGAAGCCGATGTTGCCACCAGAGAGGGAAAAGTGAGAGGCAGTGAGAAGTACCCAGCTGAACGGCGGAACCGCAACCACCTCCGGGAGACGGAGCTCACTGACCGTGAAAAGCAAGTGGTTGAAAGCATTCAGCAACATGCCAAAGAGGTCGAGCGCATCACCCGGGAGAGTTTGGAGCTTGCGGTAGCCAGAAGGTCACTGGAGGACCTGTGGAGCTCGAGGGCAACCGAGTCCCAGCAGATGTGGGATTTTCTAGGGCGTGTGGACAGAGCTTTTGTGCCACTTGGCTTCAGCCCAGTACGTCCAAATAACCGGGCACCGAAGCTGGACCTGACACTGGTGGCACTTGGCTCTGCTGGCAGCAAACTCGACGAAATGGGTTATGACATCGCCGACCATATGGAGATGGAGGGGAAATCTCTGGCCAAGAACGTCGCCGAATATGTCCTGGCATGTTACAAGAGCCAAGACCCCCAACTTTCTCTAGATCTGGTCTTCAAAGGACCCATTGCCGAAGAGAAGGATGCCGCCAGGGCTAGCGTCCAAGAAGCTGCTAAGAAGGTTGCATCTTTTTTTCGTAGGACTTAGAACCTCCAGTAGCTAGGACCTTTTTCTTTTACCTTTTGCTGTAACCCTCATTTTGTAATCCAGTACTTTCAATGAATGAAATCCACTCTTTGCATGAATGAGTTCCATTTTATGTTTGTCTTCAATGCATTGCCCTTTTCTTATTGGCCCCTAGTAGATGTACACAATTTAATTGCAAACATATATCAAAAGGTTTGACAATATTTTGATGACTTGACCGCTTTGTGCCATCCACGGCGGGCCCCCTGGGAGGTGTCAGAGCTTGATAGGTCCGACAGTGTAAAACCCCACTTTTGTGGCATGTGAACTCAGTTATAAGTTTGGTGTTCAACTATATTAAAAATCCAATATAGTGGTACACATGAACTTAATGTCATCCAAACCTTTCTTGCACTCATGGCTAAATTTTATTAACATGAGTATTGGACTTCACCATTAATTCTAGAATGATTAAATTCACCCCCTTCAAACATTAGAATTATTTGGGTGGAGTTTATTAGGGCAATTCAAGTACAGTACTAAATGGGCCCTGCCAAAAACATTCAAATTTGAGGCTCTAAATTTTTCCTTTGCATTCTAATATTCTCAATAGCTTACCTACAAAATTTCAAGATTTTAGGAACTCATTTGTTATTTTATTTGAGACGCTCAACGAATTTGAATCAAGTTTAAATTCAAATTCAAAATCTGGTAAAAATAGATTTGAACATGAAGGTCTAAACCCACCATTGTGTTCATCACAATTTTCTTGACTTAGCCCTGAAGTTTCATGATTTTTGGAGTTCATTTACTATTTTTAAGTGAATTACTAAAGGTGCAGTGGCTGTGGGGCTGACTGGCGGGACCCACCAGTCAGCAGCCCACGTGCAGCCGCATTTCAGCGCGCGCTGCACCCGCCAACGCGACGGCGTGCATGCACAGCGCGACACAAGCCCACCACCACCGTTGAGCCCTATAAATAGCGCCCTGGACTCTCCCTTATCAACTCCCAGTCGCCCTTATCACCTCCCACCTCGCTGAGTCGACGGATTTCACCATTTCCATCCCGCGCGCGAGCTTCCGACCGCCGGCGCCGCGCGCCCGTTGCTGGCCAACCGGAGAACTCTCGCGCCAAGCCTCCAACAGCTAGGTGATTCCTCTCTTCCTTCCCTGTCCTCCGGATCGATCTTTTCGTTGCATAGTTGACAGTTTGGCCGATGATTTTGAGGCTATACCGAGGGTCGCCGTCGTGTTCACCGCGCGCCGTCCCTGCTCCACATTGCCAGGCCGCTGCATGCCGTTTAGTGCTTCGACTCCCGTAGCAAATTGTTGTGCCGGGACACGCTCTACGCAACGGTGAAAGCCGTTCCTTGTTTACGCAAGTATCGAGCAAGTTAGCTAGGTTTTACTCTTGGCCGAAGCTTATGAACGCGCTCGGTATTTCATGCAATTAGAGTTCCACGCTTAATCACTCTTCCCAATTGCTAGCAAATAGTTTCTACGCTTTCTTGCGCACCCTCTCGAACTGGAATCACCGGAAATGATCGACCGTAGCTCAAGAATCGCGAGTTCCCCCCTCCGTCGGTGAGAAGTTGCCTCTGGCGCCGTCGACGACTGCTTTGCCGACCGTTACACGACGATATCGCCTGCCCATGACATTCCTCGTGGTTCCAGAAGACTTCCCCAGCCTTTTTCGACGGGTTTTAGCCACAGAGCGGCAGTTCCGACATAGCCTGAGCCCTAGCGGCCGCCGCCGCCGATGCACCATGGTTTCCGACCGTCGGCAGACCTCCCTGACCCCACCATCATGCTCAGCGCGTGATTTTACGGTTGGGTGCCCAAAGGTAGAAGCTGCGGTGGCCGGTAACTAAAAATCGGCGAGGCTCGCCGGAGAGCGCCGCAGCGGGAGCCCCGCGCGCCGCCCGCGTCGGGAGGTGGAAGACGACGCGGTGGGTCCCACATGTCAGCGGCTGTAAACCCCGTCGGATCAGGTGTGGCCACAGGATCTGTTGTGGCTACGCCGTGGATATCTGTGGCCCCCGTGTGGTTTAAATGCCATTGGTCCATTTTAAAACAGTGGGGCCCACGAGTAAATTCAAATTAGGAATTTATTCCAGATTTGGCTCCAACTTAGAAAATCCATAACTTTCTGTAGGATGCTCCAAAAATCGTCAAACAAATTTTGTTTGAAATCCCTTGAGCTCTAGTTTCTGTCAGAACCAATTAGGTTCTGTTAAACTCAGAGTTAAACTCTGTAGGAATTAATATTTCCAAATGCAAATACAATTTTTCCAGAAAAGATAAACACTGGAAAAATCCCCAAAATTCACATAAAATTTAGTGTCCTGTTCTTGACTATCAGGAAAAGTTTGGGAGCCATTGCACCTGTTTAACCCTCTGTATAGTTCAATTTCCTTTTTAAGTTATTTCTTTTTTACAGATGTTCAGTTGCTTTGTTATGCACCAAATTTGGGCTGAGTCTTCCCTTAGTCATAAACTATTTCCTGTAAAAATCTTGGATTTAATTGACCTAATATCATAGTCCTAAATCAGTTGCAAACTGACTATTTATTTAAAAGCTGAAAATTCAAATAGAAATAATTCCAGAAATTATTGCTAACTTAGAATTTCAATAACTCCTTCACCTAAGCTTAGAAAATTATGAAACAAGTTTTTCTAGAACCGGAACAACTTCCTCTATCATGATTATCAACTGGCAGCTATGTTCAAGCTACAGTTTCTTCCTTAAAATTCTTGGAAGTTTAATACTTGCCATAATTTTAGAGACAACACTATACTTTGATCATCTCCTGTTCTTTGCAAGAGCCTTGATCATATTCCCTAGTATCTACCATAGAAGTTCCAAAGCCAATTAAAGTCCCTATCATCTAATGATCACCATGGATTAAATTTTGGTCTCGATAATGATTATTTTTCAAAGTCATTTATATACATATTATATGCATATCGTATAGTGACCGAAGTCGAGGAAGAGCCAAAAGTCTTGGAAGAGCACCTTCCAAATATTAACTCAGACTCTGACCTGCAACAAGGCAAGCCCCGGTTTGCATTTAAAAGCTTTACATAGTTTTTACAGTCTCTATCACCTTACGTCATAAGTTTGATGTGTGCATTACGTATAGGGTGATTGATACTCCACTTGCATGACCAAAAATCCCAGGGATTGGTTGGAACGAGTTACAATTTGACCTGTAGTAACTACTTTGCTAATGCATAGGAAATCCGGTAGAAGTCGAGTAGTTGGAATCTACTCGCGAGAGATGTAGGACATATCTCACAGGATTGGTTAGATAGAAAAGGGCATACTATAATAAAATGGAGACTGGGCAGGGAATGGATAGGAAGCGGCGAGAATTGAGTCTCGGTCACATAGCCCTGCCTGTGTCGATTAAGGCCCGTTTGTATGCGGCCCCTTCGGACAAGCTTGACTTGTACCGACAACATAATGGACATATGGAATCCAATAAACTGACGTAGCTTGGTCACTTGGGTGTCGAGGCATACCGTTCCGTTTTATAGGTGTGGGTTGAGGGCAGCAAGGTGTAAATCCGCTGGTGGGCACATCAGAGCACGCCCCACGCAGGGACCTCCTGCTCGTGACGGATTGATCTGTTCGGCATTTGAGTGTCTTGCGAAAGGTTGCCATATACGACTAGTACTGAAGTGTTACGTAGATACTGCACGAAGTACTCGTTGGCATTTCCGAAAGTGCGTATGTGTCCTGTTGTCCGGGTTTGTCCTGATTGCAATCACCGTCCCTCGTGGTAATAGACTACCACTTGTTCATTGCGCAGTGACGTAGTAAATACTAAAGAAGCCAGAAAATCATATTGTATTGAATTATAATTACTTTGCAACCTTGTATGATTTAGAGATAGTACAATTAAAAGTTTACAATTTCCCCATACTTTAGCTGTAATAGCATTATGTGCTCTGAGCATGTCATATCATCGGTAAAGCGTTTTTTGTTTGATTGTGGAGCCCATGATGTGCCGTGCTTGGAGAATGTCATTTGCTACATAAAACTTGATTATAAGGATCCACTTGTAGGCGATTCATTTATGCTTCATCTTACCTATGTTTTGAGTCCCCTTTGCATATGTCTAGTGAGACGGGTTAGTCTTGCTGAGCCTTATGCTCACGTTTGCAGTTAACGAGTTTTTGCAGGTTATACTCTTGACGAAGGGTTTGATGATGAGGCTGCACCCCCTCTAGGGTGTACAGCCGAGTGGGAACCCTGCACGCCGCCCTAATTGAGTGTTGCTAGTGCAAAGTATCCCATGCATGGATAACTTTTCTTTTGCATAGCTAGTGCGGAGAGCGTAGATATGATATGTATATATTTCTTTACTTCCGTTAGTATTGTAAAACTTCCACTGTATGAAAAATAAAAGACTCCGTCTTGTACTTATTCAGTTTCTATTCTTGTATAACTGTTGGGGGTCGCATCGCACGACACCACCCAATGAGATCCTCGAATGTCGGGATTCCGGTCCCCACAGTCATGGTATCAGAGCATCGTTGGGAACAGTGTACCTGAAAAGAACATATTTTCAAAAATTAGGACTTGAGTGAGGTATTAGTTATATGCCTTTATAAGGAGTATTATTAGTATAAGGTATAAAGGTGGTAAACTAACTATGTGTTATTATATTCTGTAACGACGTCCCGACGTCAGGTAAGAGGTAAGGTACGCCACCGAGAGCAGATCAATCTCGGTAAGCTCAGCATACGTGGAGCGGTATGTGAAATTTCCGTGGCTTGGCACGGGAAGTTAATAGGAGTCTCTGAAGCTTTCAATGTTTCTGAGAACCTATGACACGTGGTACCACAGCGTGCTTCAATGTTAGTGGGAGCCCCCGTCGGTGGTGTATAACCCGATAGTATGCCTCTCTAGAACTATTCATGTTCTATGGGAGCATGCGAAACACGTATGTACGAGCGTGTATAAGCCGGATCGTACGGGAGTCTTTGCTGTACAGACGTATTTACAGCCATGTACCTCGAGACATGGTCTCGCTCGAGGACGACTCACACCAGAGTCGTATGCATTTATTTCATAGATATTATTGTGACTGTCTGTCGTGTTTCCCCGTGCCGCCCTTGAGGTGTGAAGGTGTGAAAGGGGATTGTTTGTCTTTTGCAGCATTAACTACGGTAGAAGACCGTGTAGAAGCCGTTTGCGAGAGAACGATATAGGAACCACCTATAGACGTAACCGAAAATACCGGATAGAATTTTCTTTGGTGAGATACGTAGTACCGTCAGTATCAAACATGATACTAGACCATCCCCACCGACAGATTGGTTGCATAATGCTTTGGAAAGTCCAAATATCAGATGCTGGTAGGTTTGGACTCCGCAAAAAGGGTTCTGACTCGATAGGATGAATAGAATCAAGATTCTTGTTTTCGAGCAGAAGTTGGCTCAACTTCGCCAGGTTGTAATCTTGGTTATTTACTAGAGAGTATAGGGGTATCATATATGGATGCAAAGCTCGTGAAGATCTCTACAACTTTTCTGTTGACCACAAAGACATAAAAACTTGATAATCTATTGAAATCTGGGGTGTAATGTAACTGCTCCAGATGACCTTACCATTACACCAGTCTCTGTATTTTTGCCATAACTTGCTGTAGAAAAATCCCCTGCCTTATTGTAATACATGTTTGGAAAGGGTAGGAGGAGTGTTACAAGTTTGTTATGGGAGGTTTTTCCTGATTTGGGTTGGAGTTACAACAAATTGGGGAGTCAATACAGTGAACTGCAGGACGGCTGGTGCAAACCAGTCAGCTCAACTGTTAAGTTTGGATAGTTATAGCTCTTAATCCAGATTAGTGACATGGTCACATATATACATTTCTGGAAATCTTAGGAAGTCCTCTATCAACTTTATTTTTCACTCCTGACCTGAATATGGGTGTAGATATGCCTAATTCCAATTGTTGCAAACTTGGTTCTTGCAGTCCAGAACTTGGAACAGTTTGCACAGGGTTGTGAAATTGTGCGCGATACCTGTATAACAAAATTTTTAGGATAGAACTATTTTATTTCTGGATTTTTAACGCGATGTTATACAATGTTTATTTTGTCATTACCTCGTTATATTATCATGATAAACCTGTATAGGATGTGGAAGTAAGCCCATATACAGGAGAGGTTCTGTCAAAATTTCCAGAAAACTTGAGTCAACTTAAAACCAGTATAGATTCCTCATATTAGTTCGCCTAGAGCTGTATGAGTACAATCTGGAAAGGATTTGAAGTGTAATACAACTTTTGTATTCAACTTAACTTTTAATTCTGACATTTCCTGTATGAAACTTTTGGGTTAATACAGTAAGGTCAGTTGAACCAGAACTGTGATCATTTCCAGTTTGCAGATTTGCTTGAATCAATTGATTATGGATAATTTCTTTTGTCCAACATTGTCATTGATTGAGTTGAATACTTATACGGTGTATTGACATCCGGGTATGTTTATCCACAGATGGCAGCACCAAGAATTCAGTTGCCTAATGGATGGGTGTTCTCCACGTGCACCGGGCAAGCCGGTTTCCCGGACGTGTTTGTTAGGTTGCTTCGCCAGTTTGGCTATCTGGTGTTTCCTAGCTATTGGGGCAAGAAGTTCCAGGAGGGCGGTATGTGGAGTTGCACCATCTACGTCGATGTGCCTGCTGGTCCACCGCACCTCGGATGGGCTCCATACTCCATCAAGATCAAAGGGTTGATATTAGAGGAAACATGGAGCTACGCCGCAAGTGTTGCCATAGGTAGGTTTTGCAAACTCCATTACCACAATCTGGTGGGTACTCCGTATGAGTTCTTTCCAGTTAATGGCAGGGCTTCTGAAGCCTGGGCAACCTGCTTGCTTGCGGAGGTGGACGAGCACGGTGAAACATCCGCAACAGCCTTAGCGGTGTATGCAGCCGCATCACATCGCGAGAAGGGTAATCAAAGGGCATGCATAAAAGAATTGACGAATAATCTGAAGCAAGCCATGATTCGAGCAAAGCACTTTGAGAGGGCAAATGACGGACTCATCCATCGTTTGAACCTCAGGGAGAATCAATGGCATGACACTGTTATGGATTTAGCCGCATCTCGTCAGGAGACTCTAGAGATGGAAATTGACTTGGAGGCGAGCCTACGCTATGGACACCAGCGGGACACCCAGTTGGACGCGGTGACTGCAGATCGGGATCAGTCCAGAGTGGAGGCCCAGAGCTGGAAGACCCGCTGTGAGCAGGCTCAGCAGGAGAACGAGGCCTGGGGAATGTTTACGGTACAGACGGATTGGCAAACTATGATTGCCAAAAAGACGTCACTTTTGAACGAGGCATCATCTTCTGCTCCAGCACCCATACCAGTGGTGCCTAAGCCTGAGGATGACGAGGAAGAAGAAGATCCTCAGGAGGTCGAGTTTTATGAGTAAAGGGCCGTGATGATGTACTTATCACTTTAGGCCGAGTGTAATGATGTGTAGTAAACACCACGCGTATTTTGCGACTTTATGAGTCTTATTGTAAATAGTAGCGAGGTGGATGTACAATGATATAGACATGATGACTTGTGGTGACCAAGCATAGATGAGATGACTTCTTTAAATGAAGTCTGTCTATTTTTGGAGTTCTATTATAAACTTGGGCCCAAGATAATATAGATTGTATAAAGTTTGTGCTTTATCAATATATGTGAATGTTATGCATCATCTATTGTTACCTACCGCATTACTATTTATATGGAGGGATGAACTTAAGGCAGTGAGACTTATGGTGTGAATCGTTGTATTGCAGTATGGTGCGTACTCGTACCAGTCAAGATGGGGGAGGATCCAGTGGAGGTCAGGGGGATGACACACCACCCCCGGGACAGACTACGCCTCAAACGCAACCACCTCCACCACCTCCACCCGCACTTCCCAGAAGTCTCGCGGAGGTTCTCGCTGCAGTACTCGGCTCGTGCGACGAGCAAACCGAGCTATTGCGGACTCTGGTGCAGCACTCGTCCCGTCAAGGGGGACGACAAAATGATGGACTACGTCAGCAATATCAAAGTTCCTACTCCGATTTCTCATCGACACATCCACCGGTCTTCAGAGAGGCTGATGAACCGTTGGATGCGGATAATTGGCTCCACACCATTGAAGGAAAGTTCAGCTTACTCGAGGTAACCGAACAACAGAAGACGATGTTTGCAGCACAGCAACTGCAGGGGTCTGCCGATGCATGGTGGGCCAATTACCTTGCCGCACGCCCCGCAGGCCATGTCGTAAGCTGGGCCGAATTCCGGGAGGCGTTCCGCGCCTACCACATCCCTCCCGGGATTATGAGGAGGAAGCTTCAAGAGTTCTTGGAGTTGAGGCAGGGAGGAAGGAGTGCATACGAGTACTCCAAATCATTCAACCACTTGGCCCAATACGCTCAGGACCAAGTGAATACTGAAGATCGGAAGCACGAATGCTTCTACCGGGGTTTGAACCCCAAGTTGAAGGACAAGCTTGTCCTGTTCAACCGCGGCAGCTTCAACGACATCGTCAATGCCGCTATCATGCAGGAGGACGCTACGCGCGAGCTGTCCTCAGATAAGAAGAAGAGGAGTGCTCCGTAAGGCAGCGGAGGTGGTGCTCCTCAGAAGTACCGTATGGTGTATCGATCACCATCCGGCCAGAGGTGGCAACAACCATCACGACCACCAATGTTCAGTGGTCGCCAGTTCATCAACTCCGGATTCCGGCCGCAGCAACCACAGGGGATGATCCCACGTGCACTTCCACCTCCACCACGTGCACCGGGATTCCGTCCTCCCATTCATATTGGCCAAACCCCGTACACGTGTTTCATGTGTGGACGCATGGGGCACTTTGCCAAGGACTGTCCGCAGAATCGACAAGGCGGAGGGCAATCATCCTACCAGGGGCCAACCAACCCCGCAACCAGCTCAAGAAGCCAGCCACCAGACCCAGCAACGTCCACCACCTCGCCATCGAGGACGTTCCGGAAGGCGCGCCCGTGCTCACGGGTACGTTCTCTATCTATGATCAATCCGTAGTAATACTCTTTGACTCCGGAGCTTCCCATAATGTCATTAGTAAATCTGTTGTCATTAAAAATCAGCTGCCTGTTATCTCCACAAAAACTCCATATATGATTTTCACTCCAGCAGGAAGGGTAGTAACATATGCGATGGCCCATAGGGTGCCTCTTGACCTAGATGGGAACATCTATCCTACCTCCTTCATTATCCTAGAGACTCAAAAGCTAGATATCATCTTAGGAGTGGCATGGTTGCAATACCATGGTGCTATTCTTGATATCGTTCCTCGAAAGATTTATCTAAACTCTCCACTCCATCAGCCCCAAGTTCTCAATCTTGAGAACATCATTCCATTGGACCCATCTACTCACAACACCGAGGTTATGGAACTTAAGGATATTCCGGTAGTATGTGAATACCCAGACGTGTTTCCTGAAGATGTTCCTGGTATGCCCCCAGAAAGGGATATAGAGTTCAAGATTGAACTTGCACCAGGAACAGTACCAGTCTCAAGACCACCCTATAAGATGGCACCCAAGGAACTTGCAGAACTTAAGGAGCAGTTAACTAAACTTGAGAACAAAGGTTTCATTCGTCCAAGTTCATCACCATGGGGTTTTTCTGCACTGTTTGTAGAAAAGAAAGATAAGACCTTGAGGCTGTGTGTAGGCTATCGTCCACTTAATGCTGTCACTATCGAGAACAAGTATCCACTACCACGCATTGATATTCTTTTCGATCAATTGGAGGGTGCGAAAGTATTTTCGAAGATGGATCTTCGTTCTGGTTATCATCAGATTAGAATCCAAGCAGAAGATATACCAAAGACAACATTCTCAACGAGGTATGGACTGTATGAGTACCTTGTTATGTCCTCGGATTGGCCAACGCACCGACTCATTTCATGTATCTCATGAACTCAGTGTTCATGCTAGAATTGGACAAGTTTGTCGTGGTCTTCATTGACGACATACTTGTGTATTCAAAATCCGACGAAGAACATGCTCAACACTTGCGTATCGTGCTTCAACAATTACGGGACCATCAGCTATATGCTAAGTTCAGCAAGTGTGAATTCTGGATCAGCCAAGTGCCATTTTTAGGGCACATCATATCAGCAGAAGGGATTGCAGTTGATCCAAGCAAGATCAAGCAAGTCCTCAAATGGGAGTCTCCAAAGTCTGTACATGAAGTCCGAAGTTTCCTGGGTTTAGCAGGATATTACCAGAGGTTTATACCCAATTTCTCCAAGATAGCTAAAACAATGATAGAACTTCTGAAGAAAGGACAGAAGTATGTATGGACTGAGGCATGTGAGGCAGGTTTCAAAGCATTGGTGAAACACCTTACAACGGCACCAGTTTTAGCCCAACCAGACACAACCAAATCATTTGATGTCTATTGCAACGCATCTGGGATTGGTTTAGGATGTGTGTTGATGCAAGAGCGAAGAGTGATCGCGTATGGATCACGGCAGCTCCGGAACCATGAGCAGCACTACCCGACTCATGATCTTGAGCTCGCTGCTGTGGTACTGGCATTGAAGATGTGGAGGCATTATTTACTGGGTAATCTAGTACACCTATATACTGATCACAAGAGCTTGAAATACATTTTCACCTAGAAGGATTTGAACATGCGACAACGGAGATGGTTAGAGTTGATCAAGGACTATGAAATTGAGATCCACTACCATCCAGGCAAGGCAAACGTAGTCGCAGATGCTCTGAGCCGCAAGTCCCATATCAACAATCTTTCCATTACCTCGATGGAAGGAGAAGAAGAACCGAGTCTCTACTTGGTTCCATATGGGGCACTCTACAATCTCGCTCTCATTCCTACCATCAGGGAGGATATTATGGCAGCTCAGAAGGAGGACAAGGGGATGTCGCATATTCGGCAAAGAATGAAGAAGGGGGAGATGAAATGTTTCCGAATTGACGATGAAGGTACCCTCTCGTTTAACAACCGTATAGTGGTACCACGAAACATGGAACTTCGGAGGAAGATACTGGATGAAGCTCATTTATCCAAGTATTCCATTCATCCGGGAAGTAACAAAATGTACCAAGATTTGAGAAAGAAGTTCTGGTGGACTCGGATGAAGAGGGAAGTAGCCAAATACGTATCCGAGTGTGATACGTGTCGGCGAGTGAAGGCCGACCATATGAAAGCAGCAGGACAACTTCAACCTTTAAGCATACCGACTTGGAAATGGGAGGATATCAGCATGGATTTCATTGTTTGGTTGTCTCCCACTCTCCATAAGCACGACTCACTTTGGGTGATCGTTGACCGTTTGACCAAATCGGCTCATTTCATACCTGTCAGTGTCAAGTATGATGTAAAGCGGTATGCGGAACTTTATATTTCCAGAATAGTGTGTCTACATGGTGTACCCCACACTATCATTTCAGATCGTGGATCTATTTTTGTTGCTCACTTTTGGGACCATCTCCACGATGCATTGGGTATCAAACTGATTCGAAGCTCGGCTTATCATCCTCAGACTGATGGACAAACCGAACGGGTAAATCAAGTGCTAGAAGATATGCTTCGTGCATGTGCCATCCACCATGGTAGGAATTGGGATGATCATCTACCATTAGCGGAATTTTCGTACAACAACGGTTACCAGGCTAGCATCCAGATGGCGCCATATGAAGCTCTTTATGGCCGGAAGTGTCGCACATCCTTGAACTGGTGCGAATCTGGTGAAAGAGTGGTATATGGCATCGACATAATAAAAGAAGCCGAAGAGCAAGTGCGCATTATTCAAACAAATCTCAAAGCCGCTCAGTCTCATCAGAAGAGCTACGCGGACAAACGACGTCGACCTCTTCACTTCGAAGTTGGGGATCCAGTTTATCTCCGGGTATCCCCTATGAAAGGTATCCATCGATTCGGGGTGAAAGGGAAGCTAGCTCCACGTTTTATTGGGCCATTCGCAATAATCAAAAGATGCGGACCTGTGGCATATCAATTGGAGTTACCGCCGTCACTTTCAGGGGTTCACAATGTATTCCACATTTCCCAGTTACGGAAATGTCTTAAAACTCCCGCTGATGTCCGTATAGAAGATTTGGAAGCTCTCCAACCAGATCTCGCTTATTCCGAGCATCCAACTCAGATCGTCGATGAGAAGACTCGCACCACAAGAAGCCGCACCTTGCGTTTCTACAAGGTCTTGTGGAGTAACCACAGTGCTGAAGAGGCCACATGGGAAAGCGAGGAGTATCTTAGAATGAACTATCCGGACTTGTTAGCGACACATGTTTGTTATATCTTTTCCTTTTGCCTTCTTTTGTAATCTCGGGACGAGATTATTTTAAGAGGGGAGGAATGTAAAACCCCACTTTTGTGGCATGTGAATTCAGTTATAAGATTGGTGTTCAACTATATTAAAAATCCAATATAGTGGTACACATGAACTTAATGTCATCCAAACCTTTCTTGCACTCATGGCTAAATTTTATTAACATGAGTATTAGACTTCACCATTAATTCTAGAATGATTAAATTCACCCCCTTTTCAAACATTAGAATTATTTGGGTGGAGTTTATTAGGGCAATTCAAGTACAGTACTAAATGGGCCCTGCCAAAAACATTCAAATTTGAGGCTCTAAATTTTTCCTTTGCATTCTAATATTCTCAATAGCTTACCTACAAAATTTCAAGATTTTAGGAACTCATTTGTTATTTTATTTGAGACGCTCAACAAATTTGAATCAAGTTTAAATTCAAATTCAAAGTCTGGTAAAAATAGATTTGAACATGAAGATCTAAACCCACCATTGTGTTCATCACAATTTTCTTGACTTAGCCCTGAAGTTTCATGAATTTTGGAGTTCATTTACTATTTTTAAGTGAATTACTAAAGGTGCAGTGGCTGTGGGGCTGACTGGCGGGACCCACCAGTCAGCAGCCCACGTGCAGCCGCATTTCAGCGCGCGCTGCGCCCGCCACCGCGACGGCGTGCATGCACAGCGTGACACAAGCCCGCCACCCGCCGTTGAGCCCTATAAATAGCGCCCTGGACTCTCCCTTATCAACTCCCCGTCGCCCTTATCACCTCCCACCTCGCTGAGTCGACAGATTTCACCATTTCCATCCCGCGCGCGAGCTTCCGATCGCCGGCGCCGCGCGCCCGTTGCTGGCCAACCAGAGAACTCTCGCGCCAAGCCTCCAACAGCTAGGTGATTCCTCTCTTCCTTCCCTGTCCTCCGGATCGATCTTTTCATTGCATAGTTGACGGTTTGGCCGATGATTTTGAGGCTATACCGAGGGTCGCCATCGTGTTCACCGTGCGCCGTCCCTGCTCCACGTTGCCAGGCTGCTGCATGCCGTTTCGTGCTTCGACTCCCATAGCAAATTGGTGCACCGGGACACGCTCTACGCAACGGTGAAAGTCGTTCCTTGTTTACGCAAGTATCGAGCAAGTTAGCTAGGTTTTACTCTTGGCCGAAGCTTATGAATGCGCTCGGTATTTCATGCAATTAGAGTTCCACGCTTAATCACTCTTCCCAATTGCTAGCAAATAGTTTCTACGCTTTCTTGCGCACCCTCTCGAACTGGAATCACCGGAAATGATCAACCGTAGCTCAAGAATCGCGAGTTCCCCCCTCCGCCGGTGAGAAGTTGCCTCTGTCGCCGTCGATGACTACTTTGCCAACTGTTACACGACGATATCGCCTGCCCATCACGTTCCTCGTGGTTCTAGAAGACTTCCCCAGCCTTTTTAGATGGGTTTTAGCCACAGAGCGGCAGTTCCGACATAGCCGGAGCCCTAGCGGCCGCCGCTGCCGATGCACCATGGTTTCCGACCGTCGGCAGACCTCCCCGACCCCACCATCGTGCTCAGCGCGTGATTTTACGGTTGGGTGCCCAAAGGTAGGAGCTGCGGTGGCCGGGAACTAAAAATCGACGAGGCTCGCCGGAGAGCGCCGCCGCGGGAGCCCCGCGCGCCGCCCGCTTCGGGAGGTGGAAGATGACGAGGTGGGTCCTGCGTGTCAGCGGCTGTAAACCCCGTCGGATCAGGTGTGGTCACGGGATCTGTTGTGGCTACGCGGTGGATATATGTGGCCCCCGTGTGGTTTAAATGCCATTGGTCCATTTTAAAACAGTGGGGCCCACGAGTTAATTCAAATTAGGAATTTATTCCAGATTTGGCTCCAACTTAGAAAATCCATAACTTTCTGTAGGATGCTCCAAAAATCGTCAAACAAATTTTTTTTGAAAGCTCTTGAGCTCTAGTTTCTGTCAGAATCAATTAGGTTCTGTGAAACTCAAACTTAAACTCTGTAGAAATTAATCTTTCCAAATGCAAATACAATTTTTCCAGAAACGATAGCCACTGGAAAAATCCCCAAAATTCACATAAAATTTAGTGTCCTATTCCTGACCCTCAGGAAAAGTTTGGGAGCCATTGCACCTGTTTAACCCTCTGTATAGTTCTTTCCTTTTTCAGTTATTGAATTTTTACAGATGTTCAGTTGCTTTGTTATGCCCCAAATTTGGGCTGAATCTTCCCTTAGTCATACACTAGTTCCTGTAAAAATCTTGGATTTATTTGACCTAATATCATAGTCCTAAATCAGTTGCAAACTGACTATTTATTTAAAAGCTGAAAATTCAAATAGAAATAATTCCAGAAATTATTGCTAACTTAGAATTTCAATAACTCCTTCACCTAAGCTTAGAAAATTATGAAACAAGTTTTGCTAGAACCGGAACAACTTCCTTTATCATGATTATCAACTGGCAGCTATGTTCAAGCTACAGTTTCTTCTTTAAAATTCTTGGAAGTTTAATACTTGCCATAATTTTAGAGACAACCCTATACTTTGATCATCTCCTGTTCTTTGCAAGAGCCTTGATCATATTCCCTAGTATCTACCATAGAAGTTCCAAAGCCAATTAAAGTCCCTATCATCTAATGATCACCATGGATTAAATTTTGGTCTCGATAATGATTATTTTTCAAAGTCATTTATATACATATTATATGCATATCGTATAGTGACCGAAGTCGAGGAAGAGCCAGAAGTCTTAGAAGAGCACCTTCCGAATATTAACTCAGACTCTGACCTGCAACAAGGCAAGCCCCAGTTTGCATTTAAAAGCTTTACAGAGTTTTTATAGTCTTTATCACCTTACGTCATAAGTTTGATGTGTGCATTACGTATAGGGTGATTGATACTCAACTTGAATGACCAAAAATCCCAGGGATTGGTTGGAACGAGTTACAGTTTGACCTATAGTAACTGCTTTGCTAATGCATAGGAAATCCGATAGAAGTCGAGTAGTTGGAATCTACTCGCGAGAGATGTAGGACATATCTCACAGGATTGGTTAGATAGAAAAGGGCATACTATAATAAAATGGAGACCGGGCAGGGAATGGATAGGAAGCGGCAAGAATTGAGTCTCGGTCACATAGCCCTGCCTGTGTCGATTAAGGCCCGTCTGTATGCGGCCCCTTCGGACAAGCTTGACTTGTACTGGCAACATAATGGACATATGGAATCCAATAAACTGACATAGCTTGGTCACTTGGGTGTCGAGGCATACCGTTCTGTTTTATAGGTGTGGGTTGAGGGCAGCAAGGTGTAAATCTGCTGGTGGGCACGTCAGAGTACGCCCCACGCAGGGACCTCCTACTCGTGACGGATCGACCGGTTCGACATTTGAGTGTCTTGCGAAAGGTTGCCATATACGACTAGTACTGAAGTGTTACGTAGGTACTGCGCGAAGTACTCGCTGGCATTTCCGAAAGTGCGTATGTGTCGTGTTGTCCGGGTGTGTCCTGATTGCAATCGCCATCCCTTGTGGTAATAGAGTACCACTTGTTCACTGCGTCGTGACGTAGTAAATACTAAAGAAGCCAGAAAATCATATTGTATTGAATTATAATTACTTTGCAACCTTGTATGATTTAGAGATAGTACAATTAAAAGTTCACAATTTCCCCATAATTTAGCTGTAATAGCATTATGTGCTCTGAGCATGTCATATCATCGGTAAAGCGTTTCTTGTTTGATTGTGGAGCCCATGATGTGCCGTGCTTGGAGAATGTCATTTGCTACTTAAAAATTGATTATAAGGATCCACTTGAAGGCGAGTCATTTATGCTTCTTCTTACCTATGTTTAGAGTCCCCTTTGCATATGTCTAGTGAGACGGGTTAGTCTTGCTGAGCCTTATGCTCACGTTTGCAGTTAACGAGTTTTTGCAGGTTACACTGTTGACGAAGGGTTTGATGATGAGGCTGCACCCCCTCCAGGGTGTACATCCGAGTGGGAACCCTGCACGCCGCCCTAATTGAGTGTTGCTAGTGCAAAGTATCCCAGGCATGGATAACTTTGCTTTTGCATAGCTAGTGCGGAGAGCGTAGATATGATATGTATATATTTCTTTACTTCCCTTAGTATTGTAAAAACTTCCGCTGTATGAAAAATAAAAGACTCCATCTTGTACTTATTCAAGTTCTATTCTTGTATAACTGTTGGGTGTCGCATCGCACGACACCACCCAATGCGATCCTCGGATGTCGGGATTCCGGTCCCCACAGACAGCGCCCACTATCAACGCATAAGACGTCGATGGTGGGCCTCCTGGGGTTGTCAGAGATTGGTAGGTTCGACGACATTAACTGTCAACGCGTAAAATGTCGATGGCGGGCCCCTTGGGGTTGTTGGAGCTTGGTAGGTCCGACGACACCCACTGTCAACGCGTAAAACGTCGACAGTGGACCCCCCTTGTGTTGTCGGAGCTTGGTAGGTCCAACGGCACCCACTGTCAACGCGTAAAACGTCGACGGCGGGCCCCTGGGGTTGTCGGAGATTGGTAGGTTTGACGGCACCCACTGTCAACGCGTAAAATGTCGACAGCGGGCCGCCCGGGGTTGTCGGAGCTTCCCAACTTCCACGATATCCACCATCAATCGTAGAATACGTCGACGGCGAATCCCCTCGGGTGCTTTCACCATCTTCACTTGAATTGTCATTATGCTTCACATCGACTGTGGGCCCCCATGGAAATTGTCGGGGATTGTTAGATCCGGCGGCGCCCACTTTCAATGTCTGAAACGTCGACGACGGGCCCTGTTGACGGCTCCTAAGATATACTAACAAATCATCCCCGGCAATGGCACCAGATATGCTTGTTGGTATTACTTATTCACCATTAACTAAACATCTCCAACTGATGTGTCAGAAATGCTTGTTAATGGTTCTATTGAATCACAGATTGAATTACGCAAGCGCACGGAGGTATCATTGTAGCATTTCCCCTTAAGAGTATTCCCAAGGGTGTCATTTATTTGATCCCAAAGGAAGGCGGGGTAGAGATATAACAATCATCAAGTGGAAAGGGTAGAAAGATCTAGGTAAGAATCTAGTAAGGATGGATAAAATAATAGTGGAGGTAGTGTGACACACACAAAAGCTTTCACGTCTAAGGGGGATAAGAGGATCCTAGAGGTTAGTTATGGTTGAGAGTTATGGAGGTACTCCTACTATGCTCTATTGTACATATACATAGTTTAAACTAATTATTCATAAGCTAGATCAATAGTGAATACTTATGCTATGTGGTTCAACACATCGGGCACGGGCTTACCCCTAGCAATACTAGGGTGACTCCCGCCAAGAGCCTGCGGCATAGCCGAACGTGGAGGATTATAAAGGACAGATAGGGCTGTCACCACCTACTGCCTACCTCTTCAATCCGTGGGTCTACGAGACATCCAATGTTACTTAGCTATCCTAGCACCATGCTAGCATATTAAGTAATTACCTTAAGAGCCTAGGCACAATCCATCCTAAGGCAATGAATTGAATCATCATTGAACCAATGTTGATACACAACATAATTATCCATACTAACCTAGTTATGTTATAGTTAACAAGACTATAGTGGGGGTCTATAGGTTCTATGATAATGAGATATGTTCATGATGAAATAGTCATAGAAGTTATACCTTCCACATTCATGGACTCCACAATCAAACAAGAAACGCTTTGCCCAAGTATATGTATATGTAGAGACTAAAGATACTATCTTTATTATGCATATAGTCACAATTACAAGAAATAATACATGAGCCATACCTTTCCCAATGTAGGATTGGGAAGAGAGAGACTCCTTACTCCTTTCCCAATTTGGACTTGGGACTAGAGGCTCTCCTCTCTACAACCTAACTCCTCTAAGACTATGGATGATAGTGTATACAATAGAGATGAAGCTCAAGTGGTGTGTGTTGAAGTGAGGGGTAGGGGGTCCTATTTATAGTAGTGTTGAGGTCAGTTCCCGCCACCAAAAGCGCGCGAATCAGTCACCATTGACTCCAGGGAGCCAGGAGGAGACAACACGTGGAGTTTGACCGAGTTTGGCACCAGAAAGAGGTCGGTCGAACCTCTGGTTCGGCCAACCTGGTCAAGGCACCAATTCTCGTGTGCTTTCTCCAAGTGGCTGCCAGGTGGGTGCCCTTGATGTATATGGGGTGCAACACCGTTGGATCTCCTCGGATACTTCTGTTTGTGGGCCATTTGATCCATGGGATGCCACGTGTCATCGCCTAATTGGCTGGGATGATATTTTATAGGATTTGTCCCTCTACATTTCCTCATTTCCTGCATAAAATGCTGCATAAACATATTTCTCCAAGTCCAAGTGGAATTGGGTTAGATAGAAAGGTGATGTGTGCAAGAAATGACAAATCCTTCACATAATTGAGTTAAATTGACGGATGAAATTGGTATATAACAGCCGTAAACAAACTCCCCCAAGCTTATCCTTTGCTCGTCTCGAGCAAAGTCAAGACTTTAGGTTGATGATCAGGAGTTGCTACAAAGTCTTATTTTCAAAAGTATCTAAGGCTCTGTCTAGTATTGCAGAAATTGGCTATGATACTCTAACCTTCTTAAGTTGTCATGGGGCTTATGCTTTCTCATATTCATGAGCAGTTGAAAGGTAGAATAGCAAATGGAGCAAACATATCCTAGAAATCAAGTTTCACTTAAAACCCGAAGAATTCAATTTAGATAATAAGTACCTCAATTTGATTCTCTCAATCACTCATTTGTGGATAGTGGAAATATTTTCTCACCAAAGCATTGTGCATTTACTATGCCTACTCATTGAATATGGCTTGTATGTGGAGCTTGGTAAGGAAAGTAAGTAGGCATATTTGCATCACATATATTGCTAAGTCAAAAGAGTAAGCCTTAGGAGAATTCAAATCAAAACTTTTTGATTCTAGACTAGTGCATGTGTGATGGAGTGGAAGTGGATGTGGATACTTGAGATAACTCCTTTTTGGTATAATCTCTCTTCCTTTTGCAGGGATGAAACATGGCTACTTTTCGTTTCTCTTTTTTTTTCTCATGCTTATGATGTAAGCATGCTTCTTTTTCATTTTCTTTTTGTAGCCATGTCTTCTACTCCCTTTCTTTGCAATGAATTTTGAAGAGAGTGCTAAACATGAATAACATGGAGTTTCTCTTATTATTGTGGTATGGTGGATATGATGGACGTTTTGCTTACTTCAAGTGTAGAAGTATAGCATGTGCAAGTGAAGTCTTGAATTAAAAAAGAGTTGAATGATTTCTCACATAGGTCTAAACTAGTTTGACTAGGCTCAATGTGAAAGCAAATAGCATATGCATAAGGCACATGTTACCTCAAGTAGGGGTCCTCCCCCAAGCTTGTTCTTCAACTACCTCCGTTATAAGGGTTGAACCCTTGATGACGGAAGTATGTTGCAAGATCGGCTTGTTGTTGTTGTAGCGCCATGTTGAAGTTGGTGAATTGAGCATTCATGTGTTGTGTCAATCCTGGGTACCTTTAACATGCTCCTAGAGTGTGTTGTATATGTCACCCATTCTCACTTCAAGTTCTCCCATACATCTAGTGAGGTCCTTCATTCCTGGGCTATAGTCATGATGACTTCTAGCCGAAAAGGAACAACGTCCTCTCATGGACTTTGGGGGCAAGCTGCTAGAGCTTGAAGAGGATAAGGGTGGATCTTTTGCCATTCTTGCCAAGATGATCCCCCAGTCTCATACGTCGGAGGTTGAGTCCATCCGGACGCATAACCCGTTGGGTTCTCTTTCTCTTGGTATTCATGGACCGGAGACATTATCGGTGGCATGCCTGTGGCTGCAGTCCTCGCACGATTCCTTGTTACCCTGCCAGAGACATTACTTCTTCTTGCTTCCTCAAGGGGAAGAAGATTAATGTTTCTCCTCCGGATAATCCGGGTTAGGTAACCAAATTTCATTGACAAAGCCGGGATAGAAAAATATCAAGGACCCATCTTGATCATGCTTAAGGGTATGTCCTTGCACTAAATAGTCTTCATCAATTAATTCTCTTTCAGTTTCAATGTATTCAAATGAAGAGTATTTAAGTGCTCCTACCCTATCAGCAATATGAGTAATCAATGAAGTGCATTCAATTGGTCCTGATTTTGAAATGTAATCTAACCATTGTGTCATCATGGCTTAGACTGGAGCAACTTTTATCTTTTTAGTCATGGCAAACAAAATTTTCAATTCATCATCTCGCACAACCCTAACATCTCCCCTAGGGAACATAGTCATAGCCACCCATCTATGCATGAAGCGTAAGGTAGGGTTTTGGATGTGGCTATTCCTAGGAGCCCTACATGTGACCTCACTAGTTAGCTCATGCCAAAAACTTTGTTTGTTAAACTTAGGAAAATTGTCTAAATCTATCAAACACCGTTTATGGAAGCCTAGGATGCTACCTAATTCTTTCCATAGGATGTTGTATTCTTTTTGAAATAATCTAAAAGAAATACCATCAAATCCTATTCTTAGCGTGCAAAGGAATTGGATAGTGAGAAGGCGTGAACCTTTCTCCTCTATGTGAGCAAAGTCATCAAATCCAATTGCATGCCAAATGGAAAGAAATTCGGAGTCCATACCTATTTTGGAGATCAAATGTGGATCGTAAGCCTTGGTGTGGCAAAAGTCACGATCTTGGAGAAGCCTGCGTGCTTGATCTTCAACTTTGTTTCGTATGTCGAGGTCGTTGTCATGAGGAAGTTGGTGTGGGTTGCTTCTCTCTTCCATGGGAGTGTCCTCACACACACTTCTCCTCCTTGGGCTTGTACCCATGGAAGAGAGGCGTGCACTAGAACCTTCACCATGGCTTGAGCTTGCAGCCCCCTTCCTCTTTCCGAACAACCTCTTCATGTCTTTTTGAGTTCAACAAGCAAGAACAAAACAAGGCGAGAAAAATCCGAAAAGAAGTGATGTTTGGAAAACAAAACTCTCAACGAATTTTCTCCTCTTGAAAGCTTGAGTGTAAAATGCAAATGCAAACAAAAGAAAATCTTTTTGGGGATGGATTTGAGCAAGAGTGTTGCAATGAAGAGCAAGAAAAACAATGTGAGCTAGAGAGTGACTTGGGGAGGTCTAAAATGATGTGGTGTGTGAAGAGAAGTGCTCCTCACGGCCACAATTTATAGGGTGCACCTTCCAACGGTCACTTAGGGTTCAAAATGTAGTTGTTGGAGGAAGGGGGTCAAATTGGCTCCACTCCCTGTTTGGCCGCCCAGGGGGGTTCAGCCGACCTGACAGGTGGCCCCCCTGGTTCCCCTTTTGGAAAGTGGCTCCCCAACGGCTATAAAGTTAGCACGTTGGTGAAATGCCACATGTGCAGCTTAGAAAAATTGTTTTTCAAATAAAAACCCTTTTTCAAATCCAACAAAAATTTTCTTTTGAAATGAAAGAAAGAAAAATGATAGATGAGAATATAAGATTCTCAACATGCTAGGAAAAATCAAACATGCAATGGGAAAAATCCAAATGGGGTGGAAAAAGAAAGAAAGAAAAAATAAAGTGGGATAACTACCAATTTAACCTATTGGCATAGGTCTCACCACCGTCTGATGAGATGAATATTCATCCGTCTTCATTTCACATCGGGGCCCGGAGGGATGGGCTCGGACGGCTTGTCTTGCTTCTTCCGCCATTCCTTCTTTGGCGGTTTGGTGGACTTGGGCCTTCGGGAAGGTCCAGACGATTCTGTTGCCTTTGGATATCAGCGTGGTCGAAATGACGGATTCTCCTCGTAGATTAATCTTCTCATGAATGGAATGAGTGAGTCCACCTTCGGAGGTGTGACTTTGACCTCTATGATGTGTTTATCATTCGACCCATACTTGATTCGAATCATGGAGCATTGTTCTGATTTTGGCCGAAAGTTAAACCTTTCCTCCTTGCCATTGATATGGAAGTGGATTTCTCCAGCTCCCACATCTATGCAAGCTTTTGCAGTGCTTAGGAATGGGCGCCCATGAATGAGTGGTGTATCCTTCTGGGTGTCCATGTCTAGAAACACAAAATCCACGGGTATGAAGCAGTTTCGGATCTTCACCGGGACGTCTTCAGCAATACCCGCTGGATAACGGACTGAAGAGTCAGCCAGTTGTAGCTGCATTGGTGTTGAAGTCAGCTCTGTGAAGTTCAGCTGGTCGAACACAACCTTGGGCATCACACTAACACTTGCTACCAAATCACAAAGTGCCTTGTCAAAGTGGTGAGCCCCAATTGAGCATGAAATGGTAGGAAGTCCAGGGTCCTTTTTCTTTTCAGGAAGCCTATTGAGGATGGCTGCACTGTAGTCTTCCGTAAGCTTGACGACCTCAGTGGTGGGCAATGGCCGTTTGTTGTTTAATATGTCCTTGAGATAGCGAGCATAAGTGGGTACTTGCATCGCATCAATCAAGGGCACATTGATGTGGATCTTTTGGATGACCACAACAAAACTGTTGAATCGCTCATCCACTGTTGGCTTCCTTTGTCTGTGAGGGAATGGCAATAAGTTGGTGTCTTCAAAGTGTTTGGCCATTATCTCACCAAGTAATTCACTTGGGACATCCTCCTTCTCAGGCTCAGTTGTCCTCTTTTCTTGTGTGGGATATGGTGGGTCACGAGTGGTCTTTCCTCCTCTCGTAACAACTGCATTGATGTTCTCCACTGGGGCTTCTGGATGCCCCGGAATTTTGTTGTTTTCTAATGGAGGGACAACTGCAGCAAGTTGTGCCAGCTGAGTCTCCAACATCTTGTTGAAGCTCAGTTGATTCTTGAATGCTGAGGATAGTCCTTCAATCTTTGCATTAATATTCTCTAGGGTCTTGTCATTAGCTGACAGCTTCTTGGATAGGGCCTCATTGATCTTGAGCGGGCTAATGGCAAGTTCTCTCATGTTGGGCTGATTTCCAGGGTTGCCATTGTTGTTGTACCCTCCTTGAAAGAATGGGCGTTGTTGACCCCACCCTTGACCTCCTGGACGATAGCCATTGTTGTTGTTGAAATTTTCGTTGTTGGTGAGGTATAGGGCATCCTCACGAATTTCTGGGCAATCATTGCCCATATGACCCGTGTTGCCACAGACTTCACACGTGATGTGAGAGTCTAGGGCATAGCCATTGCCGGACACTTCACCACTGGCTTGTCCATCAATTTTCTTCATTAGGAGGTCCAATTTTGCAGCGATCATGTCCACCTCGTTCAAGGTGTGCATGCCTCGCTGTCGGGTATGGAGACGCTCATCGTTCCATCCCATGTTGGACACCATATTCTCAATAAGATCTTTAGCTTTTGGCACCGTCAATGAGAAGAAGGCTCCTCCAGCTGCAGCATCCAAATGGTCACGAGCTGATGGGATCGGCCCGTTATAGAAATTCTGAATAAGGAGCCAGTCATCCATCCCATGGTGGGGACAGGCTAGGATGTACTCCTCAAGCCTTTCCCATGCCCCGGGAATAGATTCATTGGGCTCTTGCTGAAAGCTGGAAATCCTTCCACGTAAGGCATTGGTTTTGCCCAACAGGAAGAATTTGGCGAGGAATGCCATAGAACATTTCTCCCAAGTGTCTACAGCACTTCGATTCACATAGAACCACTATTTCGCTCTCCCAAGGAGGGAGAACAGGAACAGTATCAAACAGACCGCATCAGGAGACACGTCCTTGATCTTAAAAGTGTTGCAGATCTCGAGGAATTGTTGCAGGTGAGCACTTGCATCCTCGTTAGCCTTCCCACAGAATGGGTTGGCATGCACCATAGTGATAAGGCCAGTTTTGATCTCGAAGTTCACATCTCCCGTGTTAACAGTGGGCCCAATAGGCACATTGTTAGCAGAGGGAGCTGAGAACTCACGAAGGGTCTTCTGAGCCATTGGCGTTTGGATTGTTGGTGTAAAAATGCTGGCTTGCTTTGCCACTCGAATCTTCTGAGGAGTAACGACACGGGGTCGGTCTCTCAGAAGAGATTCGGAATCTTCAACAAAGTTTTCCGACAGGCGGAAACCAAGCATACAGTACCCTGTTTTCACATTAAAAATGCAAAAACAAAGAATTCTTATCCTACTAAAATCCTACCCAGGGTTCTGTCCTATTCACTCAGTCATGTTATATATCTATTTGTCTTCCTCGACAACGTCACCAGAAATGCTTGTTGACTGCTCCTAAGATATACTAACAAATCATCCCCGGCAACGGTGCCAGAAATGCTTGCTGGTATTACTTATGCACCATTAACTAAACATCTCCAACTGATGTGTCAGAAATTCTTGTTAACGGTTCTATTGGATCACAGAGTGAATTCCGCAAGTGCATGGAGGTATCATTGTAGCATTTCCCCTTAAGAGTATTCCCAAGAGTGTCATTTATTTGATCCCAAAGGAAGGCAGGGTAGAGATATAACAATCATCAAGTGGAAAGGGTAGAAAGATCTAGGTAAGAATCTAGTAAGGATGGATAAAATAATAGTGGAGGTAGTGTGACACACACAAAAGCTATTACGTCTAAGGGGATAAGAGGATCCTAGAGGTTAGTTAAGGTTGAGAGTTATGGAGGTACTCCTACTATGATCTATTGTACATATACATAGTCTAAACTAATTATTCATAAGCTAGATCAATAGTGAATACTTATGCTATTTGGTTCAACACATCGGGTACGGGCTTACCCCTAGCAATACTAGGTCGACTCCCGCCAAGAGCCTGTGGCATAGCCGAACGTGGAGGATTACAAAGGACAGATAGGGCTGTCATCACCTCCTGCCTACCTCTTCAATCCATGGGTCTACGAGACCCACCCTATTGAGGCCTACCAGAATGTAGGTAGAGTGGCATACTTAGGGTGTTGGACCAGGATAAGTCGATAGCACACTCCGGACCTGTGTTGGCTTGGCGTTTAGGCGAGTAGACCGTCTAGCAATGCTAAGATCCGAAAAAGCCCACAATATAACTTGTACAACGTATGAGTAACTTGGACTAAAGGTCAAAAAAAATTGCACAACTTTGTTATAGACAAGAAGGAAAAGAATAAATAGAAGAAAACAAGCATGTACAAAATTAATGCACGTGGAGTCTACTTTCAAACAACAATGTATTTCATTATAGGTCCGGATTATAGGGGAAACAACGACAGACCTAGGGTACAGAACCAGGCTAAGTGTGCTATACATCTTGTACTAACCCAGGGCAGGTAGCTACACTTTTAGTGTTGTGACTGTGTCAAGTGTTGCTAACCCAGGGCAGGTAGCTACACCTCTTGGAGGGGTCTGGATGTTCTCCCAAAAGACCTACCCGACTCTGTGTACGGACTCTATAAGTTGCATTGTTTGTAATTATAGACTCACCTCCGTGATACTAGGCAAAAAACTTACAGAGGTTCTCAATGTTCCAAGGATTGGGAAGCGGGGTCCCATCCTCATTTGCCAAGCGAAGGCATCCAGGACGGGAAACTTTGATCACTCGGAAGGGACCTTCCCTACTGGGGGAAAGTTTTTTCACCCCTTCACGAGTTAGTATTCTCTGCAGCACCAGATTGCCTTTCTTGAGTTGTCGATTGCACACATGCCTTTGATGATAGCGCCAGAGCACTTGGCGATAACTTGCATTCGAAACAGCTGTTTGGCACCTTCCCTCATCGACGAGGTCAAGGTCTTCACGCCAGAGGTGGTCCTACACGGCTTCGTCGAAGGTCCGGACACGGAGTGACCCCATGATGATCTCTAGAGGAAGAACTGCTTCCGCTCCGTACACCAGGAAGAAGGATGTCTTTCCAGTAGACCGGTTTGGTATTGTCCTGCTTGCCCAAAGTGTGGACGGAAGCTCCTCGATCCAATTGGCTCCATGTTTTTTCAGGCGCTCATAAGTGCGTGTCTTTAGTCCTTTTAGTATTTCTGCATTTGCTCTCTCGGTTTGGCCATTACTTGTCGGGTGAGCTACTGATGCGTAGCTGACTTGAATATTGAGGTCTTTGCAATACTCTTGAAATGCTACACTTGTAAATTAGGTTCTGTTGTCCATGATGACTCTATTTGGAACTCCAAATCTGTAGACTATGAACATCAAGAACTTGATAGCTGATTGCTTATTGATAGTCACAACTGGAGTTGCTTCCGGCCACTTTTTGAACTTGTCGATGGCAACATACAGGAACTTGTAACCTCCGACGGCTTTTGGGAAAGGTCCCAAAATGTCCATGCCCCACATAGCAAATGGCCATGTAGGAGGTATCATCTGCAGTGACAGAGTTGGAGTGTGAATTTGTTTTGTGTGGACCTGGCACGCTTCACACTTTTTCACCAACTCAACTGCATCCTGGAGTGTTGTAGGGCAGTAGAAGCCATGCCGAAAGGCTTTGTCGACCATCGTGCGAGAAGACTCGTGGTTCCCACACTCGCCTCCATGGATCTCTGCGAGGAGCTCGCAACCTTCTTCCCTTGCAATGCACCACATTAGGACGTTGTTGGCACCACGTTGGTAGAGATCCCCTTCTACCAGCATGTATCTTTTAGCCAATCTGACGATCCGGTCAGCGGATACACCATCTTCATGAAGGTGGTTGTCTTTCAAGTAGCTCCGGATCTCCGAGATCCATGCATCGAAGCTAACTTGAGCTTCTAAGTCTTGTGTGCTAGGTTGCTCGGAGCTTCTTGCAGCACCTACGACCTTTGGTGGACGCCATGGTAACAAGGCCACCGGGACAGCCAGCTTCGAGGTGCTGGTCTCGCCCCCTTCACTCAGTTCATCGGGTTGAGCGGTTGGTCTTGACAACCTCCTCACAAAGACTCCATCGAGAGCTGGAGCTCCGGTTGAAGCCTTCATCAAAAATTCGTCAGCTTCTGAGTTGTTGAGACACTGCACGTGGCAGAGGTCCAGGATGTGGAAGTCCTTCTGGAGCTTCTGGACTTTAAGGAGATAAGCAGCGAGTTGAGGGTTGTTGCAGCTGCATTCGCCTTTGACTTGCTTGATGATGAGTTGCCAATCACCCTTCACTAGCATATGCTTGACGCCATAATATAGTGCCACCTTGAGCCCATAGATGAGAGCTCCATACTCCGCCATGTTATTGGTCACCATGAAATCAAGGTGCACCAAGTATTTGACCTTCTCCCCGGTCGGAGCGAGGAGAATTATTCCAGCACCGACCACCAGCTTCTACACGGAGCCGTCGAAGTAGAGGGTCCAATTAGGCTTGGTGGAGACTAGGACCTTGAGCTCCGGCTTCTTCTCACTGGGGACCCCAGGATTTGATGGAGAAGGCGTCCACTCTGCCACAAAATCAGCCAAAGCCTGACTCTTGAAGTACACTGGGCGATGGACGGTATGGACCCTCTCGGAGGGGCCCGGAGCTTTTTCTCCATCAACCCAGACCTTCCTATTGATCTTCCCGAACCCTCCCGGAGGGGTCCGGAACTTCTTCTTGTTCAATCCGAACCCTCTCGGAGGGGTCCAGATCTTCCTGATCAGCCGTGTGAACTCCCTCAAATGAGAGAGATTGATCCTCTAGCATTTCACCTTGAAGATTCGTGCTTGGGGACTGGGACCCAGACTAACCTTCAGGTAGCTCTGAACCCTCCAGGAGGGGTCTGGGCTCCTGAACTGGAGATGGCTCTGGTCTTTCCGCGACCAGGATCATACTGACAACCTTCATAGTTGCAGAAATGTAAAGCAGTAGAGGATCACCAGGGTTCGGAGCTACCAATATTGGTAGTGTGGTGAGGATTTGCTTGAGTTCTTGGAATGCCTTTTCTGCTTCTTCAGACCAATGGAAACGCCCGATCTTCCTCAATAGTTTGAAGAAGAGAAGTGCCCACTCCGTCAGTCTTGAGATGAACTGGCTGAGCGCAGCTTGACATCCCGTTAGTTTTTGAACATCTTTGATGCGGGCTGGGGGCCGCATATCTTCTATAGCCTTGATCTTCGCTGGATTTTCCTCAATTCCTCGGTGAGTAACCAAGAATCCGAGGAGCTTCCCGGAACTAACCCCGAAGACACATTTGTCTGGGTTCAGCTTGGTGCGCGTCACGCGCAGCTTGTTGAAGATGGCTTGTAGGTTATCAAGAAGTGACTCCTTGTTCTTGACCTACATGACGATGTCGTCGACGTACACCTCCACCAAGTCCTTGATTAGCTTTCCAAATGTTTTGTGCATAGCTCACACAAAAGTTGAAGCAGCATTTTTGAGACCAAAAGGCATGGCAATATAACAATACAATTCATCTACTGTTATGAAGGCAATACGCTCTTCATCTTCCCTAGACATTTGGATTTGATGGTATCCAGAATATGCATCTAAGAAACACAGTAACTCACACCCGGAGGTGGAATCCACTATCTGATCTATTTTAGGTAGTGGAAACGGATCTTTTGGGCATGCCTTATTCAAGGTGGTGTAGTCGATACACATCTGAAGCTTCCCACCAGCCTTGGGTAGAACGACTGGGTTTGCCAGCCATCTTGGATGATGAACCTCCCGGATGAAACCAGCTTCGAGCAGCTTCTTGATTTCATGACGGATGAAGTTTGGCCGCTCGACTGATTGCTTCCGGGGCTTCTGGTGCACTGGCCGTGCATCGGGATAAATCTTCAGGCTGTGCTCAATCCCTCCCTACGGATCCCAGACATTTGTGACGGTTGCCAGGCACACACGTCAACATTCGCCTGGAGGAAAGTGATGAGCGCAAGTTCCTATTTGTCATCTAGACCTCCTGATATACAGGTGGTCTGGGTAGCATCAGAACCAATTTGGACGACTTTGACGGGTACGTCAGTGTCGCCGCTTAGTTGCACACATGGTGCAGAGGTCGATCTTCCATGACGAGTGCTTAGAGGTTGAGCAGTTAGCTCTTTGCCGGAGGTTCCCTCTTGTGCTGTAGCAAGCGCATGGTGTTCTTCCAGTGCAGTGACTCCTGCAGTGTGATCTCCGCGGATCCGTTGAACTCCCAAAGGAGTCGGAATCTTCAACACCAGGTAGCCGTAGTGAGCTGTGGCCATGAACCTATACAGTGCAGCCCCGCCTAGGATGGCGTCGAAGGGCAAGCTGATGTGAGCAACGTCGAAGACCAACTTCTCGGTCCTGTATTTCTCTCGAGTCCCTAAAGTCACTGGGGGTGTAATGGATCTGAGAGGACCGATGGCCCCCGAACCTACCCCAAAGAATGGACGTGAGGGGCGAAGGTCCGAGAGTCGGAGCTGGATCTTCATGAAAGCTTCAAATCTCAAGAGGTTGAGCGTTGCGCCTCCGTCTACCAAGACATGGTAGAGCTGGGCATTGTTGTTGGTTGGAGATACCATCAGTGGCAGTTGGCCAGCTCCGACCATGTTCCTGGGGCAGTCTGTTGCATCAAAAGTGATGGGAGTGTCCGTCCACTTCCGATGTGGTTCTGTCTTGGTAGTAAGAGCTGCAGAAGCCATTTCCCGCCTCATAGTCTTAAGGACACGATGAGAGGTGATATCCCAAGATCCCCCATATATGGTATTGAGGGTCTTACGATGCTCGTTGCCAGAGACGTCAGAGTCATTGTCGACTGTGTTGTAGATAGCCCTCTGGACCTTCTTGGGGTCCTGAAAGCCTAGATCCATATCAGCCGGAGCTTCGTCAACTTTTTTTTCCTTCCCCTTGGCAGAAAGGAGCTTCTTCTCGATGCTTGTTGTAGCGCTTGACAAGATTTTGGACCTCCCGGCAATCTTCTAGGCTGTGTTTGTCCGTTTTGTGGATCGGACACTATACCTTTTGACCACCACCGTCTTCTGACGAAGGTCGAGGTCGCTTTTTGGGGCGTGGCCCCCGGCCACCTGGAGCTGCAGCTGCCGCAGCAGTAGGTGTGTCGGCCGACAACTTATTTTTTGCCGTTGGACTTTTTCTTCTTCTTTCCACCACCGGAGGTAGTAGCATTAGCTTTCGAGGACATTTTATTAGCCTCCGGAGCTAGCTTGGAGTGCATTTCCCATCCCTCAGCAGCTCGGGCGCACTTGTCAGCCAGGCTGAATAACTCCATGACGCTGGTGACCTCCTTCGTCGCCAGCTTCTCCAACATCTTCTTGTCTCTGACATCCTGTCTGAATGCCACGATGAATGAAGCGTTGGAGATAGAGGGAATGGTATTGCGTACTTGAGAAAACCGTTGAATGAAGGATTGCAGCGATTCTCCTGATTTTTGCTGCACAACAAAAAGGTCCAGTTTGGTGTCGAGTCGGGTGTAAGAACTCCCGAAGTTGGCAGTGAACTATTGCCATAGCTCCGCCCAACTGTTGATAGAGTCAGGCGGTAGACTCATGAACCAGGACCTGGCAGTCTCAGTTAAAGCCACTGGAAAATAACTGTTCATCACAGCCTCATTGCCACCCGCCGCTAGAATGGCAATGGAGTATATCTGGAGGAACTCGGCGGAGTTGACAGTCCCATCGAATTTCTCTGGCAGATGAGGTCGGAACTTCTGCGGCCAATGGACCATGCGAAGCTGCATGGCCAGAGCTGAGCAGTCGTCTCCCACTTCTGAAGGAGGAGGGTTTTCCTGAGCCTCTCGCCTTTCGCGAGTGCGCTTGATATGGATGCGGCTGTCCTGCTGTCTGTAGCGGCAGTCAAGTTCTGACCGCAGATCATGCATCGAGAGTCTCGATGCAGTGTGAGTGTGACGCGCCTCGGAGCAGCGACGTCACTTGCTGAGACACAACACGCCCCCAGTGTTGTGATGCGTGAGGACAAAGTCTTCCAGACAATGTCCTACATTAAGAAGGTGCCTGCCTGGAAGGGGGAGGACCTTGGTTGCTAATGGCATCGGCTGCGGCTGCAACTAGATGCTGCACATCAGCATGCCAATGCTCCATGGCACACTGAGGTGCTCTTGGCGCTGGTGGGCGCTTCAAAAGCGAGCGTGCAACGATCAGTGCGTTCTTGGGGTTGTTATGTGTTGATGCAGTGACCGACACCAGGACTCCATCTTGTTTCCCAACTTTGTTAGCTTTAGCAGGCGGTGGTGGTGCTACACCCGTTGGGATAACAGCACCTGTTGGCTGTTGCACATTGGAGGGATTCCCCAGCAGGTTGCGTAGCATTGCCGTTGGATGATCCTGCGGCGGAGTTCACCATCTTGAAATCTCAATGGCCCCCCTTCCTAGCACGCCAAATGTCGAAGTGTGCGATCGACACTTCCCCCGGTACTACTAGATCGTAGCCCGCGGAGATTCTTGATTGGTTGGGGTGCGCGTTGAGATTACAAACAAGATGATGATACGAGGGATTTTACGTGGTTCGGGCCGCGTGAGCGTAACACCCTACTCCACAGGTTGTGTGTTGTATGAATAATTTTGAGTGGCGCTAGTGAGCGTGTGAGCTTGCTTGCCCATGTATCGTGCGGTGCAGCCCTTTTATAGTCTAAGGATCGGCCGTTACAACACTTGTCTGGCCCGACATGTGGTCGTGGCATAATTAATGGCCTAATACACGATCTACGAGTATTAAGTGTGATTAACAGTGTGATAACGCGCCTTAATGATGGTGTTACACCTATTAATAACCCATTGATCGCATGTCATTAATATAGTATTAATGACACGTAATCACGTCTTGAAATTGTCGCTTTAAGTGTCCCCTGAAAGTCCGAGCCGTTGGAGATCTGTCAGTCGTTCGTTGAGGTCCTAGGTGCGGAATCTCGACACGTGGTGTCTCTGGAGCTTCCTATTGTGGGGAGTTAGCTTCGGACCCACTATACATGTGGCAGTAACGGAGCTTCCCTCTACTGAGGGTTAGGTCTGAGGTCACTGGACACGTTGCAAGACTGGAGCTTCCCTATGAAGGGAGTTAGGTCCGGCCGTGTGTTACATGTGGCAATATCGGAGCTACCAAACGAGGGAGGCAGGTCCAGTACTATGTAACACGTGCGGTATTCGGAAGACTCCAACTTGGACTGGTGGAACTCTTTAGCGTTTCTTGCGGTATCATGGGGTACCGGTACGCATGGTACCGACATATATATATATATATATATATATATATATATATATATATATATATATATATATATATATATATATATATATGCCGACCAGTTATCTCTAAGACCATCCGCACCAGCGTACTCTGAAGCATACTCTATACACTATTCTCCTTCAACTTTTATAGTATGTACTCTAAATTACACTGCGAAACAGTGTATCCAGTATGCTTTACAGTACGCCATTGCGGATGGTCTAAAAGCTTAAGTTGATGAGGAAAGTGTAACTTATACTTCAACACTCTACCTTACGTGCAAACTCTCTCAAACCGTAAATGTGGAATAGGAGTCAGATGTAATTTATTTACTTAATCGCGTCCGTCAGAATTCGAACTGATACAATATTAAACTACTATGCGTCAATCGGTAATTCCTAAAAGCTTAAATTGGTGGAAAAGGTGTACATTATAAATAGTATTATAGGTGAAATGAAAACTAATAAAAAAATTAGGTGCAGACGTGTGCATAAGTAGTGAGAATTTTGTATGATTTTTCATCGACTGATGAAATTTCTCGCACACCCCCTTTCAGTAAAAAAATGCAACTTACATAACAAGTTTTATTTTGTTGGTATAACTGCAGTCTTTATGAGCATTAGGTTCGCTGGCAACCAACCCCACTCGTGCCAGACCTTGAGCCAGCTGGTTTCGGAACCTGACAGCCAGCTTCGCTCGTCATTGCTTGGCCTCAAAACTCCTTTCCGAGCTGTGCTAGCTGTGCACCACCATTCCGTCCATCATTAGCGCAATTATTCGTAAGACCCTCACTAATGCCGCCCAAAATCGACGTGACAGCTCGAGTCGATGCATCTCGGAGAAAAGAGAGCCGGGACAGCGCCCTGCGCCGAGAGCTGCACGTCGCGTACCACTTCTTGGTTCTATTCGCCCCGAATCTCCACATCATCCCACAAGCTTGCCCTCAACAGTCAACACCTGCAACGTCTTTGACGAAGAACAGGAAATTGATTTGGCACGCAAGAATGTCATGTCCATAAGCTGGAACAGGAAACGTGATGAAGCTTCATGGTTGAGCGTTGAAGCTACTTAGAAAGTTACGTACGACCTCGCCGACACCGCAAGTACGTGTGTACGCACGTCCTAGCACGAAAGAAAGGCCGGTCTACAGAGCTAAGGTCATCTCAGTGGTACGCTATAAAGTGTGCTGGAAAGTTCATTAAAAAATTTTATAAGTGCGCAATACTAGAAGTATATAGTACATAGAGTATGGCTTAAAGGATAGAGTATGATTTAGAGTTTGCTAGTGCGAATGGTCTATAATGGGCACCAACTCTAATCCAAAACTGGAGTGGACTTGATCTAGCTAGCCGCGGCCACCCCCACGCGCACGGCGCACCACATCTGACCCGTAGCCGGGCACCGGGGTCGTCGATCGGGATGCTTCATGGACACAAACCCAGAGCGTATGCATCTCAGATACCTCGCGGTCACTAATAGGGAGAGCTCAAGGTATTGATAGAGTTTCAACTTGGAGGACAAGTTGAAAGAAGAGAAGAGGGAAAAGTCAGGCAGAGGAAGAGAGAGAGTGGAGGAGGAAGACAGAGACAACGGAATTCGATTATGGTGCTTGATTCCTCACATCAACGGCAGTCTCTTTTTAAAGTCTTACATGGGCTCATGGGTCGCGCCCGTTACATGGGCCTGATCAAATGTTTGAACGTTTAAAAGAAATGAACGGCCGCACGCTCTTTGGATCAACTCCGTACAAAGCTCTGAAAGGAGAACACTGAATAGAAGAGTGAAATGCAGACTTATACCACAGTTCAGCAAGTGGGAGCCATTTAGACCACTTTTTTCTAATACAATTCACTGAGCAACGACAAAACATCTCCAAACATTGATTAATACATCCAGTTTGTCCATCAGAGGCTGGATGATAAGCTGAGCTGAAATGTAATCCAGTGTCCAGAAGATTAAAGAGTTCAGTCCAGTAAGAGCTGGTAAAAATCTTATCTTGATCTGATACGATAGTTTTTGGGATGCCATGTAATTTCACAATGTTATCCAAGAACAGCTGGGCAACTTGAGCAACAGTAAAAGAGTGTTTAAGTGGCAAGAAATGGGCATATTTAGTGAACCGATCCACAACGACTAATATAACTGAATACCCATTAGAACAGGGAAGGCCTTCAACAAAATCGAGGGAAATGTCAGACCAAGACTGAGAAGGTATGGGAAGAGGTTGAAGCAAACTAGGGTATCTAGAGAGGTCGTGTTTGGCCTGTTGACATATATTGATTGCTTGATAAAAGAGTCCAATGACTGTCGAAGACCAACTCAGTGAAAGAGCTTCTTGAGTTTCAGGTAAGTTGCCTGAATACCGAAATGCCCCCCACCCCCAACAATGCAGACATATGAAATGCAGCTATGAGTTTAGCATGTATTGCAGAATTATTTCCAACCCACAACCTGCCTTTATAATGTATAACTCCATCTTGCAGAGAATACCCATCTGCATTAGGGCTGACAAAAGAAAGTTCAGTCAGCAAGGAAGTAGTCTGAGGGTCAGTTTGATATGAGTTTAGCACTTCTTCAATCCAAGCAGGTATCACTGCTGAAACTGACTGAGCAGACATGGGGAGAGCTACCCTGGATAAGGAATTAGCAGTTTTGTTCTCCACACCCTTCTTGTACAATATTTTAAATTGTAACCCAGCCATTTTCCTTAAGGCCTTTTTCTGAATATTATTAGAGTGTCCGATCTAAGTTCCAACAGATGAGTGAGGCTTTGATGGTCTGACTTAATTGTGAATGGCTTCCTTTGGAGGTACTGTCTCCGATTATCCACTGCAGATAACACTGCAGGAAATTCTTTTTTCATATGTTGACAATTTCTAATTGGCAATGCTCAGCCCTTGCTAAAATATGCAATGAGATGTCCATCTTGTGTGAGTACTGCACCAATGCTCGTTTCACAGGCATCCGTTTCAACAGTGAACTCCTTGTCGAGAAATTAGGGAAGGCAAGCACAGGTGTAGTTGTCATAGCCACTCTAAGTTCATCAAATGCAGTTTGGGCCTAGAGACTCCAACTGAAAGACTTGAGATGCAGTATATTAGTCAGAGGACGTGCAATGCTACCATAATTTTTGACAAGCCGTCGGTAATAACCTGTCATGCCAAGAAAACATCGGAGTTTAGTGAAAGTAGTGGGAGAGGGCCACTGTTGCATAGCTTGGATCTTTGAAGGATCGGTGGACACTCCCTGACATGAAATGATATAACCCAAGTACAATATTTGTTGGTAATGTGCCCAAGGGGCAATCATAACGATTCGGGTTGAGGCCTATTGGATATTTAATCCATAAGCAATTAGGATACTAATGGGCCTGCGACCTAAAAGCCCATTAGTACACCTATAAATATGAGGGGTAGGGTTAGGGGCTAATCATCCACCACGTGGCAGCCCTAGCCGCCACCCCTCGAAGGCCCCACGCCGAGACCCTTGCCGCGCGCGCGGTGCTAGCACACCGGTGCACGGCGTTCCTCTCCGTACGTGTGGACTCTGTGGAGGCGTTGCTGCTACTGCTGCGCTGATCGGCTACGACGATCGTGATCGTCTACCTGCTGCTGTGACAATGACGAGGAAGAGACGAACAAGATCGTCTACTTCCCTGACCCCGAAGCGCATCTACGTTCCGCTGCGCTGCGCGTCTAGTGGTAATGATCCATGACCTCTGTACTCCCACATTTCCTGGGTGATGTGGTAGAGTTGCTAGAATAGCGTACCGCCGATTTCCCAACAGTGGCATCAGAGCCAGGTTGCGTAGTTTTTGGTCTGGATCTTGTTAGTAGATGGGATCTACTGCAGACATATTCATACGATGAATTTTATCACACGATTTTTGGGGTTTGGAATTGGTTAGAGTAGATTGTGATCGTATATGACTAAAGGGTCAGTTCGTGCTCCTTCTCTGCTGTGTGCGCAACCTGTCCCTACCGGCTGGAATCACCATCGGGACTAATCGCGTACATAGCTAACAGATTGAGCCAACAGACCACGATCATGAGTCACGATCTACTAATGAATAACCGATCACATTGAAAATTGAGGCATTCTGAATGGCTCGGATTCGGGTTGATTTGATCAATCTAATAAGATTTTCATAGTGATTTCATAGATACGATCTATGTAATTCCATTTGGTGTCTGCTATAGCAATTACATAACATAGTTTCGCGCTAGAAATCATTCTACACTTAACTCGTTTTTGCAGGGAATGATGTGAATGATATGTCCTTAATGTGATGTGATGATCTATGTGTAAATTCGTGCAGCATGCGTGTTGCAAATTTAACACAACCGGGTTGAGGTTATCACATAATTGTATAACGACATGTGTGTCAACCTGTGATGCTTGATCTCTCATGTAATTTTTATTTGGTAGCTATTAGTTGTATTAGCTTCTTTTATTATCATGGAGATGTCTTCGAGCATGGTGGAGATGAAGATCATGACAAGAAGGGAGGCATGGCAGCTCAGATCTTGATGGAACCATAGCGATGGAGACCATTATGATTCTAAAGGCCATACTATTCACAATGTGAAATGATCATATGCATGTGATGCTTATTACTATTATTTTTTTCATATGGTGGATGTTTTGTCATGATAGAATAGCTTTCCTCACAAAAGTTGAGCATTTGATGCTATTTACCAATAGCTGCACCTATGATATTTTGATCGTTGTGTGGTAGGTTTGCCAAAGCAAAGTACCATCATCTATCATAATTCATAGGGTGAATGTTGGACATTCACATGCGTAGTGTTGGTTTACTCAACAAAGCTATCAAAACGGTTTTGGGCTTTATGGCATAGAGTTGGGAGCCGGAGCATTGAATGTCACCCACAAACAAGAGTCATATAGGGATATGATTAACAATGGTTGTTTACCTATGTCACTAATTTCCTAGTAGTGAAGCCAAAGCTCACTAGGAATTAGTGAATATGGATCTTGAACCACTATATGTCGTTAGAGGGAAGACGATGACCATATAGTGGTGATATCTTTTATTAAACTGTTAATAGAAGATTGATACATAACATAGTGCTAAACCTTGCATATTTATTTTTGATTGTAGATAATGTTTGCTAGTAACAATTCCGATTTTAATTTGTGATCTGTGTTGGAGAAGGAAAAACTCAATGGAGCTAACTTTATTTATTGGTACTGCAACCTAAGTATCATTCTTAGGCAAGAGAAAACCGATACATTCTTCTGCATCCTTACCCTGATGACCTCCCAGATGCAACTAATGCAGCACATAGAGCTTATACAAAGCACTGCGATGATGCGCTTAATGTAGGCTGCCTCATGCTCGCCACTATGTCCCTTGATCTGCAAAAACAGTATGAGCATACAAATGCTTATTCCATGATTGAGGGACTGCGTGAAATGTTTGAGAATCAAGCAAGGGTTGAGAGATACAACATCTCAAACCTTGTTCTCATGCAAGCTGGTGGAGGGTAGCCCAGTCAGCCCTCATGTAATCAAGATGATTGGTTACATTGAAACTTTGGGCAAACATGGTTCTGAACTCAAGGATGATGTGGCTATTGACGTTGTTCTCCAGTCGCTCCCACCGAGCTACGAGCCATTCATATTGAATTTTCAAATGAATGGCATGGAGAAAACTTTGGCTAAATTGCATGGGATGCTTAAAACAACCGAAGAAAGCATTAAGAAAAACGCCACTCATGTGATGATGGTGCAAAAGGAGAATAAAAAGAGGAACCGTGTGACACATCCTAAAGGTAAAGGCAAGGGAAAGGTTCCCGATGAGCCTTCAAGCTCAAAGCCTAAACCAAAGGGCAAATCCGGCCCTTCTCCAGATGCTGAATACTTTCACTATCATGGTAAGGGGCACTGGTCTAGGAACTGCTAGAAGTACTTGGAGGATAAGAAGAAGAAGGGAAGTGAGACTTCCACTTCAGGTATAAATGTTATAGAAATTAACATTGCATTATCTTCTAGTGACTCATGGGTATTTGATACCGGATCGATGATTCACACTTGCAAATTGTTGCAGGGTCTAAGTGAGACTAGAAGATTTGCAAAAGGCGAGTTGGATGTTCGTGTCGGCAATGGAGCAAAGGTTGCGGTCATAGCTGTCGGAACTTACCACGTGTCATTACCCTCAGGATTAGTTTTGGAATTGAATAATTATTATTGCATTCCTACTTTGAGCAAGAACATTATCTCTTCTTCGTGTTTAGAAGAAGTTGATGGTTATGAGATTGTAATAAAGAACAAATGTTGTTCTATTTATTACAATAATATTTTCTATGATCAATGTCCATTGGTGAATGGATTATATGTTCTTGATCTTGAGGATGAAACTGTCTGTAACATTAATACCAAAAGGGCTCGACATAATGATCTAAATCCCACTTTTATTTGGCATTGTCGCTTAGGTCATATAAATGAGAAACCCGTTGAAAAACTCCATAAAGATGGTTTACTAAGCTCATTTGATTTTGAATCACTTGACACATGCAAATCTTGTTTGCTTGGGAAGATGACCAAAGCACCCTTCACTGGTCAAAGTGAGAGGGTGACTGACTTGTTCGGACTTATACATACAGATGTATGTGGACCAATGAGTTCAATTGCCACAGGTGGTTTTCAGTATTTCATCACATCTACTGATGACTTTAGTAGATATGGTTATGTCCACCTAATGAGGCACAAGTCTGAATCCTTTGAAAAGTTCAAAGAATTTCAGAATGAAGTACAAAATCAATTGGGCAAGATAATTAAACTTCTACGATCTAATCGTGGGGGTGAATATTTGAGCCATGAATTTTATGATCATTTAAAACAATATGGAATTGTTCCACAGTTGACTCCACCTGGAACGCCTCAATGGAATGGGGTGTCCGAGCGGAGGAACTGAACCTTGTTGGACATGGTTAGGTCGATGATGAGCCAAGTATATCTTCCACTATCCTTTTGGGGTTATGCTCTTGAAACTGCTGCATTTACACTAAATAGAGTCCCAACTAAGTCTGTTGAGAAGACACCATATGAGATGTGGACCGGGAAACGTCCAGGATTGTCTTTCCTCAAAGTTTGGGGATGTGATGTTTATGTCAAATGTTTGACGTCAAACAAACTCACTCGAAAATCAGACAAATGCTTCTTTGTGGGATATCCTAGGGAAACCAAAGGATATTATTTTTATAATAAAATAGAGGGTAAAGTGTTTACCCGCTCACAATGGTGTCTTCTTGGAGAAAGAGTTTCTCTCAATAGGAGTTAGTGGGAGCAAGGTGCATCTTGAAGAAATTCAAGAAATACCTAAAAATGTTTCAGCATCCACTGATCCTATACAGGATGTACAAGATGTTGTGCAACCAGTTGATGAAACACCTGCCCCACGAAGGTCTACGAGGGTACGTCGTGCGACTGAAAAGTTAACGCTTCTAACCACGGAGCAACATGACATGATAGTGTTGGACAATAATGATCCCACGACCTATACCGAAGCAATGACGGGACCCGACTCTGAGAAGTGGCTTGGAGCCATGGAATCCAAAATTGAATCCATGCATGAAAATCAAGTTTGGAACTTGGTTGATCCAATCGAAGGTGTGAGACCTATCGATTGTAAATGGATTTTCAAGAAAAAGACTTATATGGATGGAAATGTTCACATCTATAAAGCACGATTGGTGGCGAAAGGTTTCAAACAAATTCAAGGTGTTGATTATGATGAAATTTTCTCACCCGTTGCAATGCTTAAGTCTGTTCAGATTCTTCTAGCAATTGCTGCATATTTTGATTATGAAATATGACAAATGGACATCAAAACAGCCTTTCTTAATGGAAGTCTGACTGAGGATGTGTACATGACACAACCTGAGGGTTTTGTCGATCCTAAAAATGCTAATAAAATATGCAAACTTCAAAAGTCCATTTATGGACTGAGCAAGCATCTCGGAGTTGGAATTTACATTTTGATGAAGTAATCAAAGGGTTTGGTTTTATCAAGAACGTAGAAGAACCTTATATTTACAAGAAGTTTAGTGGGAGCGCACATGTATTTCTGGTCCTATATGTAGACGACATATTATTGATCAGAAATGACATTTCAATGCTTGATGATGTTAAATCCTCATTAAGAAAAAGTTTCTCAATGAAGGATTTAGGAGAGGCAGCGTACATTTTGGGCATAAAGATCTATAGAGATAGATCTAAAAGGCTAATTGCATTAAGACAAGATACATATATTGACAAGATATTGAATCGGTTCAATATGCAAGATTCCAAGAAAGGTTTCTTGCCAATGTCACATGGCATTACTCTAAGCAAGAGTCAGTGTCCTTCGACACCTGATGAGCAAAAGAGGATGAAAGCGATTCCTTATGCTTCGGCTATTGGATCCATCATGTATGACATGCTATGTACACGCCCAAATGTATCTTATGCTCTAAGCATCATGAGCAGATATCAATCAGATTATGGTGAGGCTCATTGGACCGTTGTCAAAAACATCCTTAAGTACTTGAGAAGAACTAAGGATGCATTCTTAGTGTTTAGAGGTGAATAAGAGCTCGTTGTAAAAGGTTACACCGATGTCAGCTTCCAAACTGATAAGGATGATTCTAGATTGCAATCCGGATTTGTGTTCTTCCTCAATGGAGGGGCAGTGAGCTGGAAAAGTTCCAAGCAAGATAGAGTAGCAGATTCAACCACAAAGGCGGAGTACATTGCAGCTTCTGAAGCAGCACAGGAAGTTGTTTGGATAAGAAAATTTGTTTCTGAGTTGGGTGTTGTTCCTAGCGCGTCCAGTCCTGTGGATCTCTACTGTGACAATAGTGGAGCCATCACACAGGCAAAGGAGCCTAGATCACACAAATAATCCAAACAGATACTACGACGTTATCACCTCATTCGAGGGATCGTCGGCCGAGGTGATGTGAAGATATGCAAGGTGCACACGGATTTGAATGTTGCAGATCCGTTGACAAAGCCTCTTCCACAATCAAAGCATGAGGCACACACGAGATCTATGGGTATTAGATACTTACATCAGTGATCATAGTGTGTAGTGGGAGAATTGTGTCATAGCTATGTTTATATACTATTAAATAAATTGTTATATGAGTAATCATTATTTACATTGATCATCAAGTATGTGACTTGTTCGTGAAACTTTTTGTTAAAAGTAATGTTACTCTAGATGATCCCTAGTCTATATCATTATATGAGATAATGATTGCATACGGACTAGCACATGTATTAATTGATGTTCACGTTTCACGGATCATAGATATGGAGATATCAAATTAATAATGTGAACACATGAACATGGTATTGGATTGACCCACTCTGAGACACTGCTGGGATTGTTATTTCCATATGTGCCATCAGTTGGTCTTGAGTGATACACCTGCTAGATCCTTAGACCTCAGATCGCCATTGTTTCTCACTATGCGTAGTTGTGTACTTTGAGACTACTAAACGCTACTTCGTAACTGGGTAGTCATAAAAGTACTCTTCGGGTATATAATGAAACATAGAATAGGATGTGCGCAGATCAAGATGGGATTTGCCGCTCCTTAATAACAGGAGAGATATCTCTGGGCCCCTCGAGATAGTAGGATTTGAAAGTGCATGGCCATACCAAGGTGAATAATGGTTAATCACGGTGACTAAAAGTTAGTCACGAAATGAATCCACTATTTGATCGAGTGAATGGTCGAGCTATCACAAGGATGACACGCATCTCCCCTTGAGCTTGACTGGTATCGTGAGGCAAAGGGATTAGCATGTTGGGTGTATCTAGGTTCGGTCGATATGATCTTTATGTACATTCGGGAGTCAGTATGTCCTGCTAGGTACCTCTACTGACTTGTGGTTGGAAATGGTTTCCATTCACAACCGACTGCACATAAACCTAACGGGTCACACACTTAAGGAGTTGGAATATCGAAAATCTTGCTGGATGATTATCTCTAGTGCAAGTGGGAGATTGTTGGTGATGTGCCCAAGAGGCAATCATAACAATTCGGGTTGAGGCCTATTGGATATTTGATGCATAAGCAATTAGGGTACTAATGGGCTTGCGACCTAAAAGCCCATTAGTACGCCTATAAATAAGAGGGGTAGGGTTAGGGGCTAATCATTCACCACGTGACAGCCCTAGCCGCCACCCCTCAAAGGCCCCATGTCGAGACCCTTGCCGCGCGCGCGGTGCTAGCACACCGGCGCACCGCGTTCCTCTCCGTACGTGTGGACTGCGTGGACGCGCTGCTGCTACTGTTGCGCTGATCGGCTACGACGATCGTGATCGTCTACCTGCTGCTGTGACAAGGACGGGGAGGAGACGAATGAGATCGTCTACTTCCCTTACCCCGACGTGCATCTACGTTCTGTTGCGCTGCGCGTCTAGTGGTAATGATACATGAACTGTGTACTCGCATGTTTCCTGGGTGATGCGGTAGAGTTGCTAGAGTAGCGTATCGCCGATTTCCCAACAATATTTTGTGCTAGGCAAAAGTGCAGTTCTTAAACTTCAGAAACATACTATGTTCTAACAAAGTTTGGAAAACCAGTTTCAGATGATGGACGTGATCCTACAGAGATCTGCTATAGACTAAAATGTCGTCAATAAAAATTAACACAAATTTCCTCATGTAATTAGCAAACAAGGCATTCATGAGGCATTGAGATGTAGCCGGCGCGTTTGTCAGGCCAGAGGGCATGACCCAAAACTGGAAGTGGTCATGATGCATCTTGAAGGCTGTTTTCTCCTCATCGCAAGGTACCATACGGATCTGGTGAAAGCCTGAAGCAAGATCAATAGTGGAGAAGATAGTAGCACCCGAGATCTCATCAAGAAAGTCATCGATAAGTGGCATGGGAAATTTGTTTTTGATTGTAATGGCATTCAGCCGTCTGTAATCAACACTAAAAGGCCATGAATTATCCTTTTTTATCACCAATAGAACCGGAGAGGCAAAGGGGCTCATGCTTGGAACTATAGTGCCAGATCGGAGCATCTCTCTTACTCGTCTCTCGATCTCGTCTTTCTCCTCAAGACTATATTGTTAAGGTCGACTGTTCACTGGTGTGGATTTAGGTAGTAGAGGTATAGTGTGATCATAAGATCGAGATGGAGGCAGAGAGGAAGGCACCTGAAAAATAGCATCAAACTGAAAGTGCATCTAGGCATCCCTATAGGTTTTGGGTGATTGATGATGAAAATTAAGAATCTAATGAGCTAAGTTGATCTTAAGCACAGGTACAATGATTGAAATGAGATGAAACCCCTCAAAAAGGAAAAAGGACATAACGGGCGTCAAAGGCTCAAAAGTAGAAATTAGGATTTCTATGAAGTTGAGCTTATATGAGCCGTTTCATATGAGAGGGTGGATGTATCATGTGCATTGAGATCATTCTAAGGGGCTCAAAGTGGTGGTTTAGAGAAAAACCTAAGTGAGAAGCCAAAAATGAGAAAAGCCCTAGGAGGCCGGACTAGTCCGGCCAGGCAGACCAGTCCATTTTGAGACGGACCAAACGTCTCTGTAGTGATTCTTAGTGAATTTGGAGCTAAGTCCTAGAAGACCGGACCTGTCCGTTTCTGGACGGACCAAAGCTCTCTGGAAAAGTTCGGACATGTCTATTTGGGCACGGACTAGTCCGTTTGAGACTTAATGAGATTAACTAAGAGAAACCCTAGAGGTACGGACTAGTCCGGGCCTACACAGATGAGTTCGTTTTGAGCCGGACTAAACCCTTATGTCCTACTTCGGACTAGTTTGTTTTGGACCGGACTAGTCCGTTGTTTAGTGACCGTTTGAATTTGGAAATTTGGCGGGTGGCGTGACGATTGTTGCTCAGTGTGGCAGTTGTCGGGACCTGACCAGAGGTCAGTGGTCCCATTGGGCCGGACTAGTCCGGGGCCAATGGCTGGACTAGTCCGCCCTTTAGCGAAGATCAGCAGAAGGGGCTCTCGACCCCTATACAAAGGGGACCCCTAGCCTCATTTGAACATGTCTTGAACCCTAGCGCCGCCACAAGTGACCGAGAGCCTTCCAAAGCCTTCTACTCATCCTACTAGCCCTCTAAGACCAAATCTTGAAGAGATTAGGGTTTGGGGAGGAGAGTGAAGGAAGATCATCGCGCTTGGGCTCTCGATTTGATCTCTTTGCACATTGTGATTGTATTTTGTGGCTTGTGTGAGTTGAGCTTCGTGTGCTCCTCATTGTATTGATTTATGGGAGTCTCAACTTGTGAGCAGCCCAATCAAACTTGGTGATTATCCATTTATATAGTGGAAACCAAGCCGGCCATCGTGGTGGCATGGTGAGAGAAGGGTCAAGTGAGACCCGGTCCTTGTGTGGACTTCTCAACGTGGATGTAGGATTCTTCGTGGAGTTGAACCACGGGATAAATCTTGTCTCACTTGTCTGTTAGTTCTTGTGATCACTAGTATTGCTATTAGGGTTCACATTGTTCATATTACTTTTTACTTTTGATCTTTGTTAAAATCTTGTGATATAAGTGCTTAAATATTCAATCTTAGTTGCACCAAATTACTATACATTGTTTACATCTTGGTTGAACTTAAATTCCGCAAATAACTTGTCAAAACCAAGTTTTTAGGTTTTCACCCTTTGCTGAGCGGACTAGTCCGGCCCTGTCCAGACAAGTCCGGACTAGGCTTCTCCACAAGAGTCTAACAACTCGGAGAAGTAATGGCCAGAAGGGGTGACAACGAGATTCCGATGGTCGTCGACGACACCAAGACGAAGAACGTCGATGTTCTTCAAGATGATGCAAACGACGACGAATAAGTTTGGATGCTCAAGGCACGGCTTCGTGAGAAGCTCAATGTGCCCAAGAAGGAGATCAAGACAATTTCTCTGACCAATGTCGACAATGGTAGTATTTCACAAGACTACTCCCGATATCCTTACAATTATGAGCAACTTACCGCGAGCAATCATTATTTGTCTATTCCCATTGGCAAACCTCATCAGTTCGATGGAAATGATAACTCCATGTGGAATCATAATATGAAGATGCACCTCATATCCTTAAAACCTAGCTTGTGGCAAATTGTTATGATAGGTATTCATCTTCCGAAGAATGAGGAAGACATCACTCCGGAACAAGCCGTTCTTCTCCATCGCAATGCTCAAGCTGTTGGAGTGATTACATCCTCATTGACTCGAGAGGAGTTCAACCGCATTGAAGGGTTACAGGTTGCCAAGGAGATATGGGATACCCTCAAGACGGCGCATGAAGGCAACCGCGTCATTAGGGAGGCAAAGATCGAGATGATCGAAGGAGATCTTGGGAGGTTCACCATCATGGTTGGTGAGTCCCCCCAGGACATGTATGATGGCCTCAAGACTCTCATAAACAAGAGTCGGTCTTATGGAAGCACCCAGTGGACCGACCATGAGGTGGTAAAGAGGATGATTCAAGCATTCATGCCTCGAAAGGTCACTCTTTGTTCACTAATTCGTGAAAGTCTGGGGTTTCATAAGATGACTCCCGAAGAAGTGCTTGGAAGAATTATCAACCATGAGATTATGGAACAAGAATCTATGTTTTACAACGATCTACAAAAGCTTTCCTCCTCCAAGAAAAGAGATGTCTCATTCAGGGCAACATCCTCAAGATCACAAGAAAAGGAAGAGGCTGATGAAGAGAGTCCCGATACCGATGAGGAAGAGGCTCTCTTTATCAACAACTTTAAGAGGATGTTTAGAAGAAGGAGGGGGAACTACCAAAATGAAAGAAAGGGCAAAGACAAACCCAAACAAGATCAAAGAGGGCTTGCTACAATTGTGGAGAGTATGGTCACTTCATTGTGGATTGTCCACATGAAGAAAACAAAAAGAAGAAGGAGGGCAAGTCCAAGGAGAAGAAGTACTTCAAGAAGAAGAAACAATGACATGCCCACCTTGGAGAGGAGTGGGATTCAATTGAGGAATCCTCCTCCGATGAAGAAGAAAAAATAGCAACTATTGCTATGAAGAAGACAACTACGGAGAACAAGCTCTTCCCCAACTTGGAGACGTCAAGGCAAACGTGTCTCATGGCCACGGAGGGAGGAAAGAAGGCATACTGCTCCGGTGGAACCAAATGGTTCTTGATAGCGGGTGCTCTAATCATATGACCGGAGAGAGGAAGATGTTTGTGGAGTATGATCTAAATGAAGATCCAAGTGAAGGAATCTATTTTGGGGACAATAGCCAAGGAAAAATCCTTGGCACCGGTAAAATTGTTATATCTCCTAATCACACTCTTTCAAATGTTTTACATGTTGATTCAGTTGATTATAATATCTTGTCAATATCACAACTATGTGACAAATGTTATAATTGCTTATTCACTAATGAGGGTGTGACCGTCACAAGGAGAAGCAATGACTCAATTGCCTTTAAGGGTGTACTCAAGGGAAAGCTCTATCTTGTGGATTTTTCTGCGGATAAAGCCCAACTTTATACATGCTTAATTGCAAAAACTAACATGGGATGGTTGTGGCATAGAAGGATAGCCCATGATGGGATGAGGAATTTACAAAAACTCCATAAGGGCGAGCACATCCGTGGTTTAAAGAATGTTGTGTTTGAAAAGGTAGACCATGTAGCGCATGCCAAGCCAGAAAACAAGTTGGAGCACCACATCCATCCAAGAACATTATGACAACATCAAGACCATTGGAGCTTCTACACTTGGATCTCTTAGGTCCAATTTCCTACATAAGTATTGGCGGTAACAAATATGGTCTTATTATTGTTGATGACTTTTCACGTTTCACTTGGGTATTCTTTTTGCATGATAAGAGTGGGACTCAAGGTTCTTTAAGAAATACTTGAAGAGAGCTCAAAATGAGTTCTCCTTAAGTATCAAGACAATAAGTAGTGACAATGGCACCGAATTCAAGAATACTCAAGTTGAAGAATTTTTGGATGAAGAAGGCATCAAGCAAGAGTTGTCGGCCCCCTACTCCCCTCAACAAAATGGGGTGGCCGAGAGGAAGAATAGGACCTTAATTGAGATGTCAAGAACCATGCTTGATGAGTACAAGACGTCGGACCGGTTTTGGGCAGAAGCGGTCAACCCCGCTTGCATGCCATAAACCGGTTGTATCTTCACCGCATACTTAAGAAGACGTCTTATGAGCTCCTAACCGGTAACAAGCCAAACATTTCCTATTTTTGTGTTTTTGGGAGCAAATGTTACATTCTTAACAAGAAGCCTAGGACTTCGGAGTTTGCTTCTAAGTCCGATGAAGGTTTCTTATTTGGTTATGACTCAAACACTTACGCCTATTGTGTCTTTAACAAATCCTCCGGATTTGTTGAAGTAGCACGTGACGTAGTGTTTGATGAGACCAATGGCTCCCAAGTAGAGCAAGTTGATCGTCATGTGCTAGATCAAGAAGAAGCTCCACAAGTGGTGATAGGAAGGATGGCACTTGGAGATATACGACCACAAGAACAATCTCAAGATGCAAGTGACCATCCTACACATCAAGCAAGCTCCTCCTCAAATGATGAAGATCAAGTCCCCCAAGATGCGCTCCAAGAAGATGAAAATGGAGGCATCAATCAAGGGCGAGACAATGAGGATGAGGAAGACCAAGATGATGACTCAAGACCTCAAGCACCTCACCCAAGAGTGCATCAAAGCGTCCAACAGGACCATCCCGTTGATAATATACTTCGGACATCTCCAAGGGGGTAACTACTCGATCTTGTGTTACAAACTTTTGTGAACATTACTCTTTTGTTTCTTCCTTGGAGCCCCACAAGGTTGAAGAAGCACTACGAGGTCCAGATTGGGTGATGGCCATGCAATAAGAGCTCAACAACTTCAAAAGAAATCAAGTATGGGAGCTTGTGAAGAGGCCTAATGCGAATGTTGTAGGCACCAAATGAGTGTTCCGCAACAAACAAGATGAACACGGGGTGGTTACAAGGAACAAGGCACGACTTGTGGCCAAAGGGGTGGTCACAAGTTGAAGGTTTGGATTTCGAAGAAACTTTTGCTCCCGTAGCTAGGCTTGAATCAATTCATATATTACTTGCCTTTGCTACTCACCATGATTTCAAGCTATATCAAATGGACGTCAAGAGCGCATTCCTCAATGGTTCAATCAAGGAAGAGGTGTATGTGGAGCAACCCCCCGAATTTGAAGATGAAGAATTCCCAAACTATGTGTACAAATTGCGTAAGGCTCTCTATGGACTCAAACAATCTCCTAGAGCTTGGTATGAGTGCCTTAAAGATTTTCTAACTCAAGATGGTTTCAAAATTGGGAAGGCAGATTATACTTTATTCACTAAACACTTCAATGATGATTTGTTTGTTTGCCAAATATATGTCGATAACATTATATTTGGTTCTACTAACAAAGCTTTTTGTGATGAGTTTTCTACGATAATGACGGAAAGATTTGAGACGTCCATGGTGGGGGAGTTGAAGCTTTCTAGGTTTTCAAGTGAAGAAACTCAAGGAAGGCACATTCATTAGTCAAACCAAGTACACACAAGATATACTCAAGAAGTTTGACATGGACAAGGCCAAACCCATCAAGACTCCTATGGCAACCAATGTCCATCTCGATCTCATCGAAGATGGTCCAAGTGTGGACCAAAAGGTATATCGTTCCATGATAGGCTCATGGCTTTACTTATGTGCATCTAGCCCCGATATCATGCTTAGTGTGTGTATGTGTGCTAGATTTCAAGCTGCTCCTAAGGTGTGTCATTTGACTTCTGTTAAGAGAATTCTTAGATATTTGGTTCACACACCAAGCCTAGGACTTTAGTACCCCAAAGGCTCTAAGTTTAACCTCATTGGATATTCTGATGCGGACTATGCGGGGTGCAAAGTTGATAGGAAGAGAACATCGGGAACTTGTCAATTCCTTGGTAGATCTCTAGTGTCTTGGTCCTCAAAGAAACAAAACTCCATTGCTCTTTCCACAGCCGAAGCGGAGTATGTCACCGCTAGAGTTGTTGTGCACAACTTCTTTGGATGCGACAAACTCTTATGGACTATGGCATAAACTTGCGCCATATTCCACTCCTATGTGATAATGAGAGTGCCATCAAAATAGCCCATAATCTAGTTAAACACTCAAGGACCAAACACATTGATATTCGACACCATTTCTTGAGAGATGACTCCATCAAAGGAGACATTGCAATTTCACATGTGAGAACCGATAAACAATTGGCCGATATATTTACCAAACCCTTAGATGAGAAAAGATTTTGTGAACTTAAGAGTGAGCTTAATATCTTGGATTCTCGAAATGTGGCTTGAATCTTGCACATCCGATTGTCATATTCAAAATTAACACATGCTTGCGAAAAACTCATCCTCCTCAATTTTCTACAAATTATTTTGAAATTATTGAAACTTGGTGAACCATGGTCATAGTTCGATTGTTGACTACTGACTGACCATGTTTACAAAGATTATTTGTGAAATCTAGTCCAAAAGGATCAAATCTCCACTGAAAACTCAATACATAGGAGTTTTCAGCCTTAGGACCGGACTAGTCCGCCCTGTGACCGGACTAGTTCGGTGGCTCAGGTTGTCCGGACCCAGTCCGTTGGCCGGACAAGTCCGGGTCACCAACCGGACTAGTCCGGCCCTTGGGGACTTAACGTCCCCAGGGAGCCCCCGACCTCTCCACTTCCACTCAAACACTCTCTCTCCAAAAACGCTCGAAAACTGCCTCCCAAAAGGCGATTTTTGATTCCCACCAACAAATCTCGACTCCAATCCGTGGATTGAAGCCCTAAGGTGCTAGGGAACTATTCCCAAGCATCGGAGGCCGATTCTTCATCCACATTTCATTGATTTGAAGACTTGAAGAGGTATTCTTGACCTAACCCCAAAATCCTTTGAATTCAATTCTTTTGGGTCTATTGATAGAAACTTCTTCACAAATATTGTTGTGCACATCATTGTGATCATGTACCTCTATTTTTGTGGTAGGATCCGTAGTTTTCAAAAAATTTCTCTAGATTAGGGTTCTTGCTGTGTGAACCAGACTAGTCCGACTTTAGGGCGGACAAGTCCGGTTGGGTGCGGACTAGTCCGGCCCCTGGGCGGACAAGTCCTGATTACACAACAAAAACCCTAACCTTGATCGATTCTGTGAAATCTACCACTAGGTCTTGACTCCTTGGACTCATACACATTCCCTTGCTTCTCTTATCCGCAACCATGTCGGATAACGAGTATTTTCCACCTTCCGACTTCGAGGCCCAAGTGGGAAAGCAAGCTCTTTATCGTCGGAGACGCGAGGATCAGGAAATGGTTGTTGCCTACTTTGAATCAAAGAGAGCAAAGAAGACGCAGCGAAGCTCACAACTCTGTTGCCGCTGAAGCAGCCCCAAGGGCCTCCAAGGATAAGGGAAAAGCCCCAGTCGATGTTGCAGCCAAGAAGAGGGTGATTGTTGCCAAGAAGCCTACAATCAAAGCCAAGAAGGGTGCCTCTCAACCCATAGGCCCCTTGAGGATGTCTTCTCCTGCACGGAACCCAAACCGTGCAGCTGCCTTCGATACCAACATCTTCAAGGGCAAAGGGGCTGAGAAGGTGCTGTAAGGATCGAAACGCCCAAGAGGGGGGGTGAATTGGGCTTTCTTTCAAATTTTAAAACAATTAAACACTTAACAACTTAAAGCCCAATTCCCTATGCAACTAAACTATGCAATCAATATAATTTAAAGTTGCGGAATGAAGATTGCATAAGAGTAAAAAGGGAGAGGGATGCAAACGCTCAAGGGACACGGAGTTTATCCCGTGGTTCGGTAAGATCACAAGGATCTTCCTACGTCCACGTTGTGACACCCACCGAAGGGTTTTGCCACTCCCAAGTCACCGAGACTAGGGACTTCTTCACTATTCTTCTCCGTTCGCCAACCTTGGCAAGGTGGAGCTCAAGCCTTGTACACTTTTGGGATCCTCCGGGCTTCCACAATCCTCTTGGCAAGCTCCGGAAGTTGCACACACCAAGGACACTCCCTTATGGCTCTCACTATACTAGAGACTCCAATCACCAAGAATGGAGGCACCCAAGCACTATCTCTAGCTAGTTCTAGCCTATTTCTTGGTGTACAAATGATGAACAAATGATGTGAAAGTGGTTGCTCTATTGCTTGAATGCTCTAGGATGTGTAGAGTATGTCTGGGCTTCAAGTCTTGTCGATTTGACAGGTTGAAGGGGTATAAATAGCCAGCCTCCACGAGATAGCCGTTGGAAAAGTAGGCTGACATCACTTCTCTGCGAACACCGGATGATCCGATGTCTCCCCTTCAGTTGTCATCGGTCAAAGCCAAATTAGCTGATGTCACTGTGTCAGATATGACCGTTGTTAGACCGATGTTGATCTCTCTACTCATCGGATGATCCGGTGGCTCTTCCTCCAGAATTTTGCTTGATCTTGAGGCTCACTGGAGTGATTGACCGATGTGTGTAAGTCTGCACATCGGATGATCCGGTGCTTCTCTTGGTCCAATGGTATTGCAATCTGTGATGATGGACCGATGCACTGAGCCACTCACATCGGATGATCCGGTGAGTGCATTTGTCTGAGGTCTTCTTCTTCAGTTAAACCAACTCGACCGATGCAGTCAACTTCAAGACCATCGGATGATCCGGTGTGTTCAACTTGTTGACTTCGAGTTGTTTTGAGTTGTTCTTTTGGAATTTTGAACTTGTGACCTCTTTGACATTTTTTTGAAGTGTTGTTTTGATTGTCTTCAAGCATGGAATGATATCAAGTTAGAGCTTTCACTTCTTGTCATCATATGTTTTGATTTGATCTCATTCGTTGATTTTATATGGGTCTCCAATGTAATTTTGATTTCATTTGATTGAGTGTCATTGAGACCTTGCATTCACAAATTCATTAGTAATATCGAATGGTTGTCATTAATCACCGAAACCGTACCTCATGGGGCCTAGATGCTTTCAATCTCCCCCTTTTTGGTGATTGATGACAACACAATAATTTAAAGCGCAATGATAATGAATTTGATGATAATACTCAAGAATATATGCAATGAATACAACATAGGATACATTAAGTTTGCAAAAGAAATTTGTGGTGCGAAAAACTCAATCGATTAAAATCATAAGCAAATGAGACAAGTGAAAGAGTGCTTAATTAAAATTACAAAAAGAGTACTCAAGCATGAATACAAAGGATAAGCACACACACACTCACACTCCCCCTACACACACGCTCCCCCTGAGACTGCTACTACCACTCCCCCTGACTCTTCTGCATCTTCTCCCCCTTTGGCATCAAGACACCAAAAAGGGATCAGAACGCCTACGGACCCTGAGAGCTGGGCGCGAGGACGAACTGGGTACCGTCGCCGTCGTCGGAGCTGGAGTCGCCGGACGTAGGAGCTGCCGGAGCGGTGGGAACTGGAGGGTCCGCTGCCGGTGCTGGAGGAGAGGAAGCAGGTACTGAAGGTGCTGGAGGAGCTGGAGGAAGTGGAGCGCTCACCACGGACGCCGGTGTCTGCTGGAACAAGGTCGTCGCCGGCAGTGGTGAGTGAATCGGTGCGCTAGATGCCAGAAGTGGTGACATGCTGATGGAAGGGATAGGAGTAGTTGGCACCTGAGCAACACCTGGAGCCAGTCCCAGTCCAGGCTGCTGTGAAGGAAGGGCGATCCCGGTCTGAGTGTAAAGGTTGGTGATCAACCCGAGGATCCCCATCATGGCCTGCTGGGTCTGCTGCTGCTGGTCGAGGGTACGGCGGTGCATCTGATCGACCAGGTTGGTGAACCGGTCCGTATCCTCTCGCCTCTGACGGGCGATCTCCAGCTGGAGCTCCTGCTGCTGCCGCTGCAGCTGTGCCAGGTGAGCAGCCTGCTCCGCCCTGGCCTGCTCAGCAGCGAGCCTGTCCTGGCGCTGCTGCTCGATCATCTGCTGAAGAAGGGAGGACAGCTCCGACGGCTGTGACACCTGCGCCTCGGACACAGGAGGTGGTGTCGGTGGCGGAGCAGCTGATCCTCCTGCCTCGGCGTCGTGCTGTCTCGGTGAGGGTGGAGGTGGAGGGAAGTACTCCTCAACACTCTCGTCTGTGTCGCTCTCGGACCAGACGTGCTGCAAGTCTCCACCTTGAGCTTCTGCCTCAGCCAGACGCTCATCTTCCTTCTCGAGGTCAGACCAATCCTCCTCAGTCAAGCGGGCCCTGACCTGGCGCTCAACTGGACGGCCAAGGCGGCGGTCTCCAGGAGCGGACGCACGGTAGTGACCGAAGCGGGTCACGCTCTCGTCAGCAAGTCGGGCCTGTGTTGTATGTCCTTCTGGCACCACCATAGAGCAAATATAACTGATCCAGTGCCCGTATGCTAGCTGCCTCATCATGCCCACTCCATCTGTAATGACGTCCTCCATCTCGCAGAGGAGTATGTCCACTATATCAAAATCCATCCCATTCATTATGTAGAACAGAAGGGTCTGCTGGAGACTCGTGAACCCCTCCAAGTAACCTGACCTCGGCAGGAGCGTGCGGCGCAAGGCGAGGTGCACAATGCGCGCAGCTGGGGTCAGGAGTGCTGGGACTCTCGGCTGATCTGGAGAGAACGTGGGGCCAAACAAGGAGCGGATCTCGTCCAGCTGTGGTGCTACCCCTCCAGTAAGTGGCCTCCTTGGTGGATCTGCCTGCCCATAGACCTTCTCGTGTATGCTAGTGTCGTGCAGGTCCAAGCCAAGAATGTGCCCCACAGTCTGCCTCGTGAGATGGTAGTGCTGACCATTGAACATGAAGGCAATGGATCTTCTGCCCTCTGAGATGTACAGGGTCGCGTAGAAGACACGGACCCATTCTTCCACATACGCACTTCTCTCATAGTCCAATAGCTCCACCAAGCCTCTGTATCGCTCAAAGAGGGGGCGGACATCAGTTTCCGCTGCCACTGCAAGCTGCCTCCAGTCCAAGTGGTTGTGCTGAAAGAGCTTGTGCCCTCGGCGCTTGTAGGTCTCATAGAGAGACGCCTGGGTGACAGTCCAGAAGCGACTGTCCACAAGAAGCTCTCGGGGCTGTGGGAACCACTCCTCAAGAAGAACACTCCATCTGAGCTTCCGGAGTTGCTTCGCCTTCATCTTCCGGTAGTCCACAAGACGGACTCCTTCACCGACCCGGACGGCCGTGTCCATCTCATGGATGTCCCTCTCAGCCTCCCTGTCCTCACGACGGTCGGCAGCCGTCGGTCTCGGACGAGGAGGAGCCTCGGCGTGACCCCCACGCGTCCGGGCTGAGCGCCGGCGGACGAGAGGCTCGACTGGCTCCTCTTCAGCGTTGGAGTCGTCGACCACGGGAGGCAGCCTTGGACGGGCCTCGCGAATCCTCAACGAACCCCCACGTCCGCGCTCACGCTCCTCGGCGACGCGAGCGGCCATCAAGGCCTTCTTCTCATCCTTCGAAAGTTTCCGCTTTTTCGCGGCGGGCTCCGCGATCGCCTTGCCCTTTCCTTTGCGATCACGACCCATCTAGATGGAAGGGAGAGGTGGGGTTAGCGACGATGAAGGAAGAACGGCGAGAGAAGCAACGAGAGACGTCGCGCGGCACGAAGCTCACCTTAGCGACGATGATCAACCGGGCCGAGAAACCCTAGCGAGGAGGTGATGGCCCGGAGATGGCGCACGTTGGTGGTGGAGAAGGGCGGCGGCGAGGCTTGAGCGCGGTGGTGAGTGGCGGCGGTGATGTTTGGGCGCGAGGGTGGAGGAGGCGGCGCGGGCGTGCGGCGGCGGCGCTGCGAATGGTGGCGGTGCTGGGCGGCGGCGCTGTGGGCGGCGGCGGCCGGGGACGGCGGCGGCGGCACCTAGGGAGGCGGTGCTTGGGTGCGGCGGCGGAGGTGGCGGCGAGTAGGGCGAGCGGCGGCGGCGAGAGAGGAGGATCGGGGAGAGAGAGCGACCGGCGGCGGCGCGGGTGTTTAAATAGTGGGACCCAAACCCTAGACGTTTTTTAAACACCGGATGGACCGATGATATGAGAATTGAGCATCGGTCAATTGCCACAGAGAGGATATTCAGGGAATGCTGTTGACATCGGATGGACCGACGTTTAGGGTTTTGAACATCGGTCGATTATCACAGTAAGGGTGTTCAACCGAGTGATATTGACACCGGATGATCCGACGTTAGAGGGAGGTAGACATCGGTTGAATAGATCACAGCTCCAGAAGAGTGAACATTGGATGGACCGATGTTTTCCAGGATGAATGCGTCGGATCATTTGAGGTTCTGACAGAGTTGGGCTTTGAGGATTGAACACCTATTTGACCGATGAGGGATTGACAGGGGCATCGGATAATCCGATGACAACAGAACGAAAACATCCCATATATGTCCTTTGACCAAACAAACAATCGAGGAGAAACACATGTCTTAGGACTTTTTGGGCAACCCCTTACCCCTCAAGAAGCTAATATGCCAATAGCTTGGCTAGACCTTAACACAAACGGAACACCAAGAAAAAATGGAGGAAAAATATCCAAATAAAATGTAAGGCCCATGCTTTGTGAGGTAGAGTATGAAGACTACTATCTCAATGAAGCATGTTCCTCTAGGCATTAACGTACCTAACATTTTGTTCTTTCCACCTTATATGAGTTGAGATATTGCATTTCAAACAAGTCTCCTTCTCATGAGGTGGGTTCCCCTTTGTGACAATCTACCGTTATGCAATGCCAAACAAATTATATTGCAAGATATAGAATGAGTGCAACTTTATATGGCAGGGATCATGCAAGGCATAAAATAAATCTATCTTGCCAAGTTTGAACCTTCCAAAGGCTTCCTCAGGGAAAACTACTTCTAGCTTGCCCCTATCCTTTGGGAGTTAGACAAGACCTATATGATATGCATCCTTACATGAACATGGCAGCTTACATGACGTTAGATGCATCTAGCACATTTAATTCACTAAGCCTAGAAAAGGTTTCTCATCAAGTGCGGGAATGGGGTTTTTAGCTATCTTAACCGCACTTTCATTGTCACAAAGGAGAGGCACATAATCATATAAGCATTCATTTTAACATGACATGGGGCCTAGATGTGGAAAGATATAGCAATAGACTATTTATGGAATGGTAATTTGATTTGACAATAGGGTTACCGTCCATATCCGCGTTGGGCTCCCATTCTCAACTTTCTTCAAGAGGTCCTTGGTAGATTTTCTTAGATGGTGGAGGTCCCCTCTTGAAGTCACCTCGTGGACGGTCACGTGTTCTTGACTTTAGGCACCCAAGCTAGCTTTGGTCCTTGTATATGTGATACAAGTGCTTTTGGGACCCAAAGTTGCTTGGGGAGCTTCCCTTTCATCCCCTTTACGTTCATGCCAATGAACTTTGCCTTTACCTTAGCACCTACTTTGCTCAACAAATAATAGTGATTCTCAAAGGTAGATGTATAGTTAGTTGGCAATTTTGGAGAAGGTCGGTTAGGTAGTGGGCACTCCCTTGTATGGTGACCGGTGACCTTGCAATGTTGGCAATAGGAGCCAACTTCCTTGATGAAGCTTGTTTTGAGCTCCGGTGAGGGCACCTTTCCTTTGTTGGGCATCGGGAAGGATCCAAGTCCTCTTTTGTTGAAGCCCTTTGCTTGATGGAAGAGGATTTCTTTATGTTTATCTTCTCCCTTAGATAGTCTTGCTAAGCTTGTGCGGAGACTTTCAATCTCCTCCATCAACTCCTTCTCCCTTGCATTTTCTTTCAAAGGCAAAAACTCATGGAAAGCATTAGTAGCATTTGAAATAGTGGGTACCTTGCCATCAATAGTTTGTTTCTCCTTATTTTTTAATTTTAGTTCAATGGCTTCATAAGAGAGATTAAGTGCATGATGCTCTTGAACTAACTTATTGTGCTTATCCGAGAGCGTTTGATGAACTAAGCCAAGCTTATGATTGTCTAGCTCAATTTTAGCCTTATCTTCTTCAATTTGCTTGACATAGGTTTTGAGCGTGTCATGCTCTTTAAGTATGCTTTCATACTTGCCAAGCAAATCAAGGTTAGCATTTTCAAGTTTAGCATGAGCTTGTTCTAGCGCCTTGACTTTGTTCTTTTCCCTTTTAATGATGGTGTGATATTCATTTATCAATGAAGTTAATTCATCGGGGGAAAGCTCATCATCACTAGAGTCGTCACATACCTCAATGTTACCTTTTGCCATGAGGCACATGGGAGGTGGACGAAGAGGTGAGTTATCCTTGTTGACGACGGCAAGCCCCGCCAAGTTTTCTTCATCTTCACTCTCTTCGTCGCTTGACTCTTCATCCGTGATCCACTCATTTGCCTCGCACATGAAGACTTTTTGAGGCCCTCTTCTTTTCCTTGGAAAGAGCTTGGTCTTCTTGCCTTTGTCAAATTTCTTCTTTCCAAAGGAGCGCTTGGGCTTGACCTCTTCTTCATCTTCATCACTTTCTTCTTGCTTTTGATGCTTTCCCTTGTGGTTCTCCCTTCTCTTGTCCGGTTTTGGACAATCGTAGGAGATGTGGCCTTGTTCACCACAATTATAGCAAGTCTTGCTACTTTCTTTCTTGGGGAGGAAGGCTCTCTTGTTGGGATCAAAAGTGTATCCCTTCTTGGCAATCTTGGAATTCAAGCGAGAGAATTTCCTCATCATTGATGCAAGCTCATCATCATCATCTTCACTTGATGTTTGCTCTTCTTTGCTTGAACTAGGTTTGATCATTTTCTTGAAATTTGTTTTCTTGAAAGCCTTGAGAGCAATTGTCCTTGTAGAAGATGAATCCTCCATCATCCCAAGTACACTCATCTCATGAGCGTGAATCTCCCCAATTAGCTCCGAAACTTCAATGTGATCAAGTGATTCTTTTTGGAGCATTGAGTTGATGATGTTATACTTTGGCTTGGGAAGGAGCATGAGGATCTTTCGGTTGATAAGTCCCTTGCCAAGAGAAGCAATATCAAGAGCATTTATTTCCTCAATGAGAACATTTAAGCGTGAAAACATTTCATTAACATTTTCATGAGGAAGCATTTTAAATTCATCATATTTTGATTTAAGCATGTGATATTTAAGTTCTTTAACACGAGAGGAACCCTCATGAATTTCAATTAAGCATGCCCAAATTTCACAAGATTTTTCTTTACTAGCTATTCTTGCAAATACATCTTGACTAATGCATTCATAAATGGCATTTCTAGCTCTAGCATCCCATTTAATTTGATCACCAATATAATTGAAATCTCCGAATCCCGCATGGGTCGCTTCCCAAACTTCGGGAGCAATAGCCTCTAGGTAGGCACGCATGCGTGCTTTCCAATATGCAAAGTTCTTGCCCTCGAAGATAGGAACCGAACCCCCATTCTTGGCCATTTAAGCTCTCTAGCGGTGAAGCTAGAATGATCCAATGAGCAACAAGGCTCTGATACCAATTGTAAGGATCGAAACGCCCAAGAGGGGGGGTGAATTGGGCTTTCTTTCAAATTTTAAAACAATTAAACACTTAACAACTTAAAGCCCAATTCCCTATGCAACTAAACTATGCAATCAATATAATTTAAAGTTGCGGAATGAAGATTGCATAAGAGTAAAAAGGGAGAGGGATGCAAACGCTCAAGGGACACGGAGTTTATCCCGTGGTTCGGTAAGATCACAAGGATCTTCCTACGTCCACGTTGTGACACCCACCGAAGGGTTTTGCCACTCCCAAGTCACCGAGACTAGGGACTTCTTCACTATTCTTCTCCGTTCGCCAACCTTGGCAAGGTGGAGCTCAAGCCTTGTACACTTTTGGGATCCTCCGGGCTTCCACAATCCTCTTGGCAAGCTCCGGAAGTTGCACACACCAAGGACACTCCCTTATGGCTCTCACTATACTAGAGACTCCAATCACCAAGAATGGAGGCACCCAAGCACTATCTCTAGCTAGTTCTAGCCTATTTCTTGGTGTACAAATGATGAACAAATGATGTGAAAGTGGTTGCTCTATTGCTTGAATGCTCTAGGATGTGTAGAGTATGTCTGGGCTTCAAGTCTTGTCGATTTGACAGGTTGAAGGGGTATAAATAGCCAGCCTCCACGAGATAGCCGTTGGAAAAGTAGGCTGACATCACTTCTCTGCGAACACCGGATGATCCGATGTCTCCCCTTCAGTTGTCATCGGTCAAAGCCAAATTAGCTGATGTCACTGTGTCAGATATGACCGTTGTTAGACCGATGTTGATCTCTCTACTCATCGGATGATCTGGTGGCTCTTCCTCCAGAATTTTGCTTGATCTTGAGGCTCACTGGAGTGATTGACCGATGTGTGTAAGTCTGCACATCGGATGATCCGGTGCTTCTCTTGGTCCAATGGTATTGCAATCTGTGATGATGGACCGATGCACTGAGCCACTCACATCGGATGATCCGGTGAGTGCATTTGTCTGAGGTCTTCTTCTTCAGTTAAACCAACTCGACCGATGCAGTCAACTTCAAGACCATCGGATGATCCGGTGTGTTCAACTTGTTGACTTCGAGTTGTTTTGAGTTGTTCTTTTGGAATTTTGAACTTGTGACCTCTTTGACATTTGTTTGAAGTGTTGTTTTGATTGTCTTCAAGCATGGAATGATATCAAGTTAGAGCTTTCACTTCTTGTCATCATATGTTTTGATTTGATCTCATTCGTTGATTTTATATGGGTCTCCAATGTAATTTTGATTTCATTTGATTGAGTGTCATTGAGACCTTGCATTCACAAATTCATTAGTAATATCGAATGGTTGTCATTAATCACCGAAACCGTACCTCATGGGGCCTAGATGCTTTCAGGTGCGCAAGCTAAGGAAGATAAATGTCTATCAGCGGGACAGGAGCATAGTGGATCCCCGGTTCTGGTGTGACTTCCACTATGACTATTATCGGACGGTCTACATGTCCAAGCAGACCGCAATCACCGATGCTTAGTGGATTGACTGGGACTACATGGCACAAAAGGATCACGTGGCCTTCAATGCTATGATTGAGGCTGTCGAGCGACATGGTTTGAAGTTCATGGTTTTCCAGTATGACTGGAATGTGCAAGTAATTACTCAGTTCTATTCCACTATCTACTTCCACACCGATGGGGACAGGAGGATTACCTGGATGACCCAAGGAGAGCAATACTACACCACCTACTGGGAGTTTGCTCTGCTTCTTGACTTAGAGGATCAATTGGATAATGAAATCATCATCTCCAACTTGAGGCCAGTTGATTACAATACCCTGGAGTACATGTATCCTAGCCATGTACCCTTTGAGGCGGGGCACATAAGGAACATCAAACCCTTCTATAGTGTCATCAACAGGGTGCTCCGGAAGACCATTGCCCCCAAGGATGGAGATGTGGAGATAATTCAAGGGAATTTGAGGCACTTGATGGTGCTAATTGATGGAGATGTCCACTTCAATGTGGTTGACTACATCTTCAACGACATCTTCAACATCTCGCATACACCCAACCGATCATGTAGCTACACTCCTTACATTATGTACATGATCGAGGAGGTGTCAGGACTCAATTTTAAGAAGGACATCACTCACCGGAGGCTTCGACCTCAACTCCCTCCTCCGGAGCCTGCAGCCCCTAGGAGGAAGAATGCGGATCCTCCCGCTTCTTCTTCCCACTTTTTGCCATCTCCTCCGCCTCCTCCGCCTTCATCAAAATGCGGGAGTGGATTCTTCAAGTGCTTCAAAGCTCTTTTCTCCTCTTGCCGGAAGACGGAAAATCGGCAACGTTGCATGGAGCGTCGCAACGAGAAGTATCTCAAGGCGATGTGCGACAAGCTGGACATCCCTATGTCTCCTGCCGAGGAGAGTGATGGTGAGCTCACTTCATTCCTGGAGTTCACCGTCGAGGAGCTCGCTCAATTTCGTGAAGATGGTACTTCCACCGCGGCCCCGTCCGATGATGATGCTAATATTGATCCGGAGGCCACAGAGAGCGATAGAGGGCACCAAGGCAGAGACGATGACGACGACGCCGATGGAGATGACGAGTAGACCTAAGGGCTCTTCCTTTCTTCTTTTCCTTTTTGGTGTCTTGATGCCAAAGGGGGAGAGATTAGTGTATGTGGCTCTTAGAGAAGGGGGAGAGATTGGTGGTTAGATAGGGGGGAAATTCTACTTAGTTCTACTTAGATGGAGAGATTGAGGGGGGTAGATTGAGAGATTGACTTAGTTACTTGAGGGAGAGATTGATTGATCCAAGATTGGACTTATGTTTTTATGTTTACAACTCTTGCTTAAATTGTTGTAAGACTTAATTCATATAAATTGTGATGTTATGCTTGAGTTATATGCTTATCTTGCATATTTGTTGCCTTAGTCACAATTTATGAGCACATCACTTAGGCACCCCACCATTACATGTATATGTATGAGAACTCTATCAAATCTCTCTTACTCTTGATGCATACATTGAGGGGGAGTCACTCATACAAATACATGTTATGAAAAAAAAATTATTATCCTTTTTTGCTGAAGTCTTAATGGGTTGTCATCAATCACCAAAAAGGGGGAGATTGAAAGTGCATCTAGGCATCCCCGTGGGTTTTGGGTAATTGATGACGACAATTAAGAGTCTAATGAGCTAAGTTTATCTTAAGCACAAGTACAATGATTGAAATGAGATGAAACCCCTCAAAAAGAAAAAGGACATAACGAGCGTCAAAGGCTCAAAACTAGAAATTAGGGTTTCTATGAAGTTGAGCTTATATGAGTCGTGTCATGTGAGAGGGTGGATGTATCATGTGCATTGAGATCATTCTAAGGGGCTCAAAGTGGTGGTTTAGAGAAAAACCTAAGTGAGAAGCCAAAAATGAGAAAAGCTCTAGGGGGCCGGACTAGTCCGGGCCTCAAGGCCGGACTAGTCCGGCCAGAAAGACCAGTCCGTTTTGAGACGGACCAAATATCTCTGGAGTGATTCTTAGTGAATTTGGAGCTAAGTCCTAGAAGCCCGAACTTGTCTGTTTCTAGACGGACTAAAGCTCTCTGGAAAAGTTCGGAATTGTCCGTTTGGGCATGAACTAGTCCGCTTGAGACTTAGTGAGATTAACCGAGAGAAACCCTAGAGGGCCGGACTAGTCCGCCACCTGTGGCCGGACTAGTCCGGGCCTACACAGATAAGTCCGTTTTGAGCCGGACTAAACCCTTCTGTCCTACTTCGGACTAGTCCGTTTTGGATCGGACTAGTCCGTTCTTTAGTGACCGTTTGAATTTGGAAATTTGGCGGGTAGCGTGACGATCGTCGCTAAGTGTGGTAGGTGTCGGGACCTGACCAAAGGTCAGTGGTCCCATTGGGCCAGACTAGTCCGGGGCCAGTGGCCGGACTAGTCCGCCCTTTTGCTCAGGTCAGCAGAAGGGGCTCAGGACTCCTATAAAAAGGGGACCCCCGACCTCATTTGAACATGTCTTGAACCCTAGCGTCTCCACAAGTGACCAAGAGCCTTGCAAAGCCTTCTACTCGTCTTACTAGCACTCTAAGACCAAATCTTGAAGAAATTAGGATTTGGGGAGGAGAGTGGAGGAATATCATCGCGCTTGGGCTCTCGGTTTGATCTCTTTGCACATTGTGATTGTGTTTTGTGGCTTGTATGAGTTGAGCTTCATGTGCTCCTCATTGTATTGATTTTTGAGAGCCTCAACTTGTGAGCAGTCCCATCAAACTTGGTGATTACCCATTGATATAGTGGAAACCAAGTCAATCATCGTGGTGGCTTGGTGAGAGAAGGGTCAAGTGAGACTTGATCCTTGTGTGGACTTCTCAACGTGGATGTAGGCTTCTTCGTAGAGCTGAACCACGAGATAAATCTTGTCTCACTTGTTTTTTACTTCTTGTGATCACTAGTATTGCTATTAGAGTTCATATTGTTCATATTGCTTTTCACGTTTGATCTTTGTTAAAATCTTATGATATAAGTGCTTAAATCTTCAATCTTAGTTGCACAAAATTACTATACATTGTTTACATCTTGGTTGAACTTAAATTCCGCAAATAACTTGTCGAAACTAAGTTTTTAGGTTTTCACCATGTGCTGAGCGGACTAGTCCGGCCCTGTCCAGACAAGTCCGTCCTCAGGTATTTTATTAGGTTTGATTAAGTCATTTCAGGTCTTATTGTCTATTCACCCCCCTCTAGGCGACTTTTACAAACTCGCTTATCAAGTCTTTTATCTAAGCAGGAATTCTAGAGAGTAGATAATATTCAGACAGGGAGGAAGGTGTATCAGCAGGCTGCAGAAGCACAGCTGCCCATAATGCATTTCTCTGACTCCATTTGTTCACTTGCTCTGCATAGGCTTCTTTAAGTTCAGAAGGCTGAGGGGATGATGACAGACCTTGTAGTCTGACTGTTGAGCCTTGGTATTTAAACTCCAACCATTTATCATTCCAATTGCACACCATTGGGCTATGCGTTTCAAGCCAGTCCATTCCAAGCCCAAATCTCCAACACTTTGACAGTATGTGTAAAAGTAAGGCCCTGCAACCACCAAGTAAAGTCTAACACTTCTTTAACACAAGTAAGGTACTACCATTAGCCACCTGTATAGCAATAGGAGGTATATCATGGAATGTGCAGTTTAACATGACAGCTAGAGTAGCATTCAAAAATGTGCTTGAACTCTCTGAATCCACTAAGATCAGCATGATTTTACTTTGAATCAATGCCTGCAGTAGAATAGCTTTATGGTGGGGCTGACCAGAAAGAGCATAGAGTGAAAAATATGCATTCTCCCTGTGGAGTAGTTGTAGATGACAGTTCAACGTTGGCCAATATTTCATAGAAAAACCCCCACCATCAGCTGTGGTAGACCATAATGCATTAAGTTGGCCTGACTCAAGAGATGAACATTTATGTCGAGGATAGAATTTTTCACCACACCTGAAATATAGGTTGTTAGCACGGCGAAACTCCTTCAACAGCCGAGCTTAGATCATTAGCAAAGAATGATGGACGAGTATCCGGTCTGCTAGGGACAGTATGAGAATTGCGAGAAGCAAATTGTCTGACCGACTTGCTCTTAACTTTCTCCTGCAAACTCTCCTGCACCAAAGCGGGGGTGGCTGCCTGTGCAAGTGTAGATGGTAAATGCATCTCTACTGACAACTGAATATCATCCTTAAGCCCCAATAGAAATTGTGAGACCAGGAAAGTCTCACTGACAGCCACATCATATAAGCGAATATGATATAATAAGTGCTCAAACTGCTGCTTATATTCAGAAACTGAACCAGTTTGTTTCAGAATGATTAGTTCCATGGTTTTAAGACGATCAGTGTCAAAGTCAAATTCTTTAAGAACTGCATCCGCAAAGCTACCCCAATCAGCAAACTAAATACAGAGTTTATATGACTGAAACCAGTGTGCCGCCCGATCAGTCATGTGAAGTGAAGCAGCTGTAACACGAAATTCTGCAGGAATATCAAACATGCTAAAGGGTGCAGAGAACTTATCCAACCATATCTTAGCGTCAGATCCATCAAACCAAGGAAACTCCATCTTAGTGGCCCAATTACGATGACCAGCACCCTCTGAATGATAGGCTACAGGAGAAGGAGGGGCAGTGAATCGGGATGGAGAAGGATCCAGTATAACCTGCGTCTCTGGGTGCGGTGGTGGCGGTGGAGGTCCGATGATCCCTGCACCCGTGAGTCGCAGATTCTTCACCAACACTATCTGCTCCTGGTTGATGATGCCAATCGACTGCATGGAGAGATCAACTTGGGACTAGACATTTGAGACATCAGCACCCATGGAAGCCATGCTTGATCCATGGCCTCCAACTTCTCAGAAATCATCGCGATCGACTCGCTGAGGGATGCTTCGACAGCCGCCATCTACTCGACGATGAACCGCACTTGCAGTCCGGGTTTGACCTTCTTCCCTGTGCTGACGAAACTTGATGCAACCACTGGAATGGCGACAGCAGTGAAGGTGATGCAGGAGCGTACCCGAATCTGATACCGGTGTCAGATACCTCGCCATTACCAATAGGGAGAGCTCAAGGTACTGATCGAGTTTCAACTTGGAGGACAAGTTCAGAGAGAAGAGGGAGAAGTCAGGCAGAGGAAGGGAGAGAGTGGAAGAGGAAGATAGAGGCAACGGAATTTAGGTTATGGTGCATGATTCCTCACCCCAACGGCGGTCTCCTTTTAAGTCTTAGATAGGCTCATGGGTCGAACCCGTTACATGGGCCAGATCAAATGTTCGAACGTTTAAAAGAAATGAACACTACTACAAAAAGCATTTTCACAGGCGCCTCGATTTTTCAAATACTGGCGGTCCGTAAAAAATGCGACTGTGATGACGAATGATACAATAACCGCCTGTGATGACAGAACATCACAGGCGGATTTTAAGAAACAACCGCCTGGGTAAGTACATTATTTTCTCAGGTTGTTGTTAATTAAGAACCGCCTGTGATGTAGCAAACATCACCGTTGGTTCTTAATTAATAACCGCCTGGATAAATACATGATTTTCACGGGCGGTCATTGTCTAAGAACCGTATGTACTGGTTCAATCATAACAAGCGGTTTTTATTAAAGAACCGCCTGGGGAAAAAGTCATTGTTTTCACAGGCTGCTTGTTAAATAAGAACCGCCTGTGATGCTGATAAGCTCCTGTCAAGCTAATCCCTTCACAACAAGCTTTTGTAGATGCAAGTAACACCCGTGGCTCATCATTTGGATTGTTGAAAGCATTAATTTGAAGTCTGACGATCCTTGGAAGGATTTTCCCATCCATTTGAAGGATTTCTTTCACTTCTGTCCATTTGAAAACTTAGGAAGATGTTCCTTACTCAGTTTTAATTTCTAAATATATTGACTAATAATCAGTATCAACTTTCTTAGTGATTCACACAAGCGAGGAAGCGAACAACTTCAATCACAAATCTTGTTTTTACACTTTCATAGGGATTTAACCTTAATCTTTAAAGCATAGATTTATCAAATAAGTGAAGCTTCCTTATCACACATGTTAATGGCAGTTATAAGTGAAGGATGTGCCGAAGCTAACGAAATCTGAATCGGACTGAAGATAAAGAGATCTGGATATGAGTGGCAATGTCCAGGTTAGATAGCGTGAAGCTATGATGGCAACCTTCAACAACATGAAAAGTGATATTAAGGTTATGTTTGCATCAACCAAGGCATGTTGTGAGGGTATAACATTTGTTGGGGCAAGCATAACTGTGATGCTCCAACAAGTGTTATGCCCTCACAACATGCCTTGGTTAATGCAAGCATAACCTTGACATCACTTTTCATGTTGTTGAAGGCTGCCATCATAGCTTTATGTTGTCTGACCTAGACATTGTCACTCATATGCAACATCTCTTTGTCTTCAGTCCTGTTGAGATTTCGTTAGCTTCGACACATCCTTCACTTATAACTGCCATTAACATGTCTGATGAGGAAGCTTCATGTATTGATAAATCTATGCTTGAAAGATTAAGGTCAAATTCCTATGAAAAGGGTAAAAACAAGATTTGTGATTGGAGTTGTTTTCTTCGTTGCTTGTGTCAAGCACTAAGAGAGATGGTACTGATTTGTAGTCAATATATTCAGCCATTAGAAATGATAAAGTAGCATCTTCGTAAGTTTTTAAAATGGAGAAAAGAGAAAGAAATCTTTCAGTGCTTGTTGGGGTGTACTCAATCTAATTGTATTGAAGAGGATTGAAGTGAAGAATGAACTAATTTTCTCCTCAATCCACCTCAAACCACTTATATTGAAGTGGATCCACTCCCATCCAAACAAGCCCTCAAATGGATGGGAAGTATCATCAGTCTTCAATTGAAGCTTTAAACAATCCAAATGATGAGTCTCGGGTGTTACTTGCATCTACAAGAGCTTGCTGGGAAGGGATTAGCTTGACAGGAGCTTCAAGAGTTGTGCTTCTAGATGTTGTTTGGAACCAAGCTGTTGGAAGGCAAGCCTGATCATCATAGGTCCGAAAAAATTTATATACACATACAATTTGATAAATTATGGAACAGGTGAAGGTGATAAATATGATAGTCAACAAGCCGAAAAGGATCACTTGTCCAAATTAGTCTTCTCTATAGAAGATGAATTTAATAATGTTTGAAACATGCTATCTAAAGCTGAAATAGAACATTGTTCTAAGTTGATTTCAGAAGATACAAATATATACAATATATATCATACATTTTTTCCAGTATTGACATCTTCTCGCATATAGGGTTTCAAATCCTTTTTAATGCTTCTCTCTACGTGATGTTTTCTGGTTTGGTGAAAAGGTACATCTCTTCATACTGATTATATTCCTCTTCATTATCTCCAACATTCTCAACCCCAACAATATTTTGCTTTCAAGAAACAACTATGCGCATCTTCTCAGTTTCTGGATCTTGTACATAAAAAACTTGTGCAACACTATCAGCGAGAACCCACAGGTCATCTTTATAACCCACTTTATTCAAGTCTACAAGTGTCAGTCCGTAATTGTCCACTTTCACACCATCATGATGTTTGACCCATTGGCACTTAAATACAGGCATTACAATTCTTTCGCCATAATCGAGTTCCCATATTTGTTCTATGAACCCGAAGTATGTGGTCTTCTGCCCTTGTGAATCATAAGTCTCAATACGAACACCACTATTTTGTGCAACACTCTTACCGTCTTTTTCTTTAGTGTAAATTGTGTCACAATTAATTTCATATGCTTGCCATGATGTCACCAAAGCAAATGGGCCAGAAGCTAACTTCTTCATTGTTGCCTCTTCTATAGAGTTTCCGTATGGTATATTTTTGTTCATTAACCGTTTAGTGAAACATCTTTTGTGCTCTTTCATGATTCAGTCCTCTGTGCGGTCTTGGTTTTTTTCGCGAAGCTCAATCTGGTGTTCCTCGATGTACGACTCAGCTATTGCGAGCTGTTGTAGTACACCAAAATGTGCACGGTGTACATTCTTGTAATCTTGAATGATAAAAGTTTTCTTACCCACTTTGCCTCTCCCACGCAGTCTACCCTCATGTACTGGTATAGGCACACCTATATGTTTTCCATCTTTGATGTAATCAGCGCAACCCTCAATCACTTCTTCGGTGGTATATCCTTCCATAATTGAACCCTCTGGGTGAGCATGGTTCCGCACATAACCTTTTAATACTCCTATATATCTCTCCAATGAAAACATATGATGTAAATATAGTGGCCCCAATGCTTTTATCTGATCAACAAGATGTATGATTAGGTGTAATTGCATATCAAAAAAGGATGGTGGGAAACACATCTCAAGCTTGCACATAGTATCGACGATGTATGTTTTGCGATACTGCATTGAAGAAGTAATACAAACGTGTGATGATAACTTTTATATGCTCAGGTTTGATGACTCTTATTACAATGGCAAGGAACACTGTCATCATCATGTGACAGTCGTGAGAATTATAGCCAAATAAAGACAAGTCTTTCATCGAGACTAGTTTGCGGATATTGGATGAGAAACTCGTGGGCACTTTGATCCCACACAAGCATTCTCAAATTGCTTTGTTATCTTCTAGTGTCAAGTTGTAGCTGGCCGGGGGAAGGTAATGCTTCTCGTTTGCCTTTTCTACTGGATGAAGCTCTGGTCTCAAATCAAGTTTACTAGGTCCATACATGAATTTAATCCGTCTGTTGTTTTCCTCGACAAGTCTAGCAAGGTCCCAATGATGCTGTCAAATACATTCTTTGTAATGTGCATCAAATCAATACTATGGCAAAATTCCAGATTCTTCCAATACGGAAGATACTTGAAAAAATTGATTGTTTCTTGAAAGCCATGTCAGTTGTATCACCCGATGTACTTTTATTTCTCTTGATTCCTTTACAATTTTTGCCCTTACCGAAAGTAATATGAATGTTCTTGACCATTTCGAACACAAGTTTTACACTGTAAGGTTTTGGTGCAGTATCTTTTTCAATTTTGTTATCAATTTGTTCTTTCATCTTCCTATACTTGTCTGTATCTGTCAAGAACCGCCGATGTCTCATGTACACCGTCTTTCTAGATGAAGTGAGGTATAGAAATCAAGTTCTATCCACGCACCTTACACAACCTTTCTTCCCTTTCATTTGTCCCGATAATGTAAACAGTCTGGGATAATCATGCACTATAACGACTATCATTGCTCTTAGCGTGAAATACTCCCGGTTGTACACATCCCATGTACGAACCCCTTCATTCCACAATTTTTCCATATATTCCATTAAAGGTTCCAAGAACACATCAATTTCGATGACGGGTTATTTCGGACCTTGGATAAGATTAGATAACAAGATATATTTCCTTCTGTAACACAACCGCGTCGGTAGGTTGTACATCGTTAAGACCACAGGTCATGTGTTGTGTATGCTCCTTTTTTCACCAAATAGATTCACTCCATCTGTACCCAAGGCAAAACTTACATTCCTGATTTCCTTTGCAAATTCTGGATACTGAATATCAAAATTTTTCCACTGTGTTGCATCACCAGGGTGTCGAATATGTTTTTCATTCTTCTTGTGCTGCTCAGAATGCCAACGCATAATTTCAATATCCCTAGGGTTTGAGAACAAACGCTTCAAGCGATCTATTACCGGAAGGTACCACATCACCAAGGCAGAAATTTTTCTCTTATTCTTCTCGTCTGCATCGCCAGAAGTATCGTCATCGTCACCTTCAGGACCAATAATAAACTTCTTATTCTTCTGAGACTTTTTCATGTTGGTAACATACTGGTGATTGTAGTCCTTCTTATATCTACTAACACCACAGATGGGGCATCTAGTTGCGAGCTCATGCTCTTTGCGATACAGAATACAATGGTTCACACAAGCGTGTATTTTTTGTCACACCTAGTATCATCGGGCAAAGAAGTTTCTTCGCTTTATAAGTGCTTCTGGGCAGTTTATTTGGATTTGGGAGAAATTCTATCAAAAGATTCAAAAGATCTGAGAACCTACAATCGGATCATCCGTTTGTAGCTTTCAACTTCAATAGTTCTAGGACTGCACGCAATATAGTAAACTATTTATCACAACAGTTTGATTCATCATATAAAATCTCTGTCACCGCATTCTGCAATGTCTCCATTTTACTTAAACCTTTACTTGCTCCCATCAAAGTCAATACATATGGTTCAATGTGACGCAACATCTCCACACAGTCACAGTCGAACTCCTCATCATCACCACCATCTTGATTGTCACTACCATCATTGATATGAACATTATCGTCATCTGAACCTCTCTCATCATCTTTATCCACTTCATGTGTCTCTAAATCACCATGCTCTGTCCATATTGTGTAGTTTTTTTTTTTTGAAACCTCTTTTCACCAAATGAGATCGGATTACTATTGTATCTATCCAAGCAATCTTATTTTCGCAGTCGATACATGGACATAATATGTCATCTATCTTTTGCAACTTTGCATGTATCTTGGATACTTCAATAAAATTTGCAACATTATTAGTGTACATAGGATCGGGTCTTGGCATGTTATACATCCACGCTCGACAGTTCATGCTTCAATAACAGGTTTTTTGTAAGATTTACAAATTTGGCCACATATATGACCTAAAGGTCTTCTATAAAATGAATTTACAGAGACATAACAAGCATGTATCATATGAGTGTATATATGCTGGTATCATGTAGGTCTATTCATAAGGGTTCCAAGAAATTTTGTTTCATAATTTTCTAAGCTTCGTAGTGGCCATAATGGATTTTTGAAGTTAGGCTTATTCATCGAAACATTTCATTGAACATGTGATGTGCTTGTATTCATCTTCAACCTTTAATCCTTCTAATCTACTTCTTGTTCTGTAAATTCATGGCTGAGCTCAAGGGGAGACTAAACTACATCTTTCAATCTTTAATCATTCAAATCTACTACAAATCTAAAGTGGTGTGGGGACGGGGGGGGGGGGGGGGGGGGTTCTGGAGGCATATGCAAACACAACAAGACGAAACTGAAAACAGAACAAATTAAAAACATGATAGTGAAGAAGAAGTCTCTTCTAACCTTTTCTTTGTTCGAAGCTTGATCAACTGATGAATGCAGTATCGGTCGGCGCACGGTGGAAAATTTTGGCAGCCTAGCAGCGTCGATGGAAAATCTCCAGGGTTAGGTTTTTTTGGTGCACGAGGGGTCTTTATATAGGCGTCGGTTTCACAAGCGGTTTTTAACAAAATAACCATCTATGATAAAAATTAATAAAGTTCAGGCGGTTCTTAACTGCTTCTCGGGCGGTTGGTACTGGATAACCGCCTGAGAAGAAGGTTATCTCAGGCGGTTATTACTAACCGCCTGAGATAACTGTCCGAGTTTGTTCTTCAGTTTTCTTTTCCCTTGCTTCTTTTTATTTAGATTCCAATATAAATACTCAAACATGTATAGATTCTGCAAATTGAGTCCAAAATCGATGATTCTTTCTTCTATATTTTTCAAACATTAACATCTACTACCTGGACCAAATATTTTAAAACTTGTACAGCTAACATTGTAATGTTTTGGTAAATATCAAACTAATTTATACTCACACATTATTCACATTTGTGTATCTCCTTAAAAAAGGGATCCTTCACTGAAATTGGATTGTATGAACATATTTGTATTATTTATACATGTATGAATTTTCTTAAACTTTTTAAAGCATTCCAACATATCAAAATTCAAATTATCCATCATTCTAACCAAAATGCTCATATACATATGAGGCATTCATCAAATTTTGAACACACATAGATACAAAAAAATTTAAAAAAACTGAAAAAATCCATAGATGTTGGTATGATGACTAAAAAGGTCCAATGAAAAACTAAATGGAAAAATAATTATAATCATCAAGATAGAAAAATGACAAATATCAATTGTTATATGTTTTTTATGTTCTGACCAATTTAAAGGGATTTATGAAGTGAAATTTAATGGTAACCTTTAATACTCAATCATATTACAAGAAAGTGGAATTTGGGCTTTTGAAAGGCCCCACATTTAATCAAGAATATTAATTAAGCTTACATAATTTTTTCTCAGACGGTTGGTACTGAATAACCGCCTGAGAAAAGGCTATCTCAGGCGGTTATTAATTACCAACCGTCTGAGATAATTGCCCGAGCCTGTTCTTCAGTTTTCTTTTCCCTTGTTTCTTTTTTATTTAGATTCCAATATAAATACTCAAACGTGTATAGATTCTGCAAATTGAGTCCAAATTCAATGATTATTTCTTCTATATTTTTCAAAAATTAACATCTACTATCTAGACAATATATTTTAAAACTTGTATAGCTAACATTGTAATGTTTTGGTACATATCAAATTAACTTATACTCACATATTATTCACATTTGTGTATCTCCTAAAAAAAGGGATCCTTCAGTGAAATTGGATTGTATGAACATATTTGTATTATTTATACATGTATGAATTTTCTTAAACTTTATAAAGCATCCCAACATGTCAAAATTCAAATTATCCATCATTCTAACCAAAATGCTCATATACATATGAGACATTCATCAAATTTTGAACACACATAGATACAAAAAAAATTAAAAAATCTGAAAAAAAAACATAGAGGTTGGTATGATGACTAAAAAGGTCCATTGAAAAACTAAATGGAAAAAACAATGGATTCATCAAGATAGAAAAATGACAAATAGCAATTGTTATATGTTTTTTATGTTCTGGCCAATTTAATGGGATTTATGAAGTGAAATTTAATGGTAACTTTAATACTCAATCATATTACAAGAAAGTGGAATTTGGGTTTTTTAAAGGCCCCACATTTAATCAAGAATATTAATTAATCTTACATGAATTTCTTCTCAGGCGGTTGGTACTGAATAACCGCCTGAGAAAAGGTTATCACAGGCGGTTGTTACTTACCAACCGCCTGAGATAAGTGAATCTTCGCAGACGGTTGGTAATTACCACCCGCCTGAGATAATCATATTCTCAGACGGTTGGTACTTAATAACCGCTTGAAACATAGGCGTCTATATATAGCCCTCGGCTGCGTTGGAAAAACCTAACTCGGGCGAAATCACTTAGACGCCGTCAGGCTGCCAAAATTCCGTTTGCCGCTAAGTATTTACCGCTCATGCCGTTGAGCTTCGCCGTCGCCGTTTCCAGGTACACCGAGCTTCGCCATCATCGCCGTGCTTCGCCATCGCCACTTCCAGGTACGCCCATTTTGCCCTCACCGTCGCCGCTGACCTTCGGCCTTCCCTCCTAAGTCCCCGTGCCGCCTCCCTCCTCTCCCTCGCCGTCGGCAATCCTGACCCTCGCCGCCAGTCGAGTCAAATAATGCCTTGCATAGATTTCCTTAATTATTGTTTTGGAACCCTAGGTGCCTTGGTCAGTCGCCTCAAGATGATGAACTTTGTCGCCCTAGGTGTATAGATTTTTTCAAGTTTTTGAATGCTAGCCGTCCCACGAAGGTCTGGGTTAGTTTTTATTTTGTGAAGTGTTTGTAAGATGTTATTTTCACATGACATTATCGGTGTCAATGGTGTTGTGGGTAGGCATTGTTAGACTCTTGTTGTTTTTAAATGTCAATTTTTGCTGCATAGTGCTAGTTTAATGTGAACTTGAACCTTTAGTGGAAGATGTATTCCTTGCAAGTCTAACTGCATCATTGACCAATAGACTTGTATACATTCAAAAAATATATTCTAAATTCTTGTATGCATTATTTAAACCTGTAATTCTAAACTTGTGGTTTATTTGTGTGCTTGTGATATATGCAATGTTGTCGACTGCTATGTTGTGATCATGAGATGATCAAGAGGAAAAAATGGCCTAGGCGATTAGAGGACCGACTAGGGTCGACTAGGATCGATTAGTCGCCCTAGTCGACGATTAGTCGTCCTAGTCGACATAGTCGGTGGGTAGGCGACTAGGGTCGACTAGGCGACTTGAAAACATTGTGAATTGTGAATTGTTATTGTTTAATTGTTGATATAATTGTTCTTGTTGGCTTTTGATACAACCAATGCACATGCCTAGCTAATGCCTTGATCAGTCGCCTCAAACCCTAGAATGGAACTTGGTCAATCACCTTGGTCAGTCGCCTTAAACCCTAGAATGCCTTATCAAACCCTAATGCTTCCATATTTTTCTTCATGCAACACTTCGTTTAGAGTTAATATGCCATTAATTATATTTTTCATCTTATTAGTTCTAGCATGGAAAGCCCTAAGAAGACTGGTGTTGGTCGTAACAATAAAGAAGGCAATATGGAGTTTACTGACTCCAGCAGTTCAGGATACTTTCATAGTCCATCGGATCCTTTTCCTAATATAAAAATTAAAAAGAGTTCAGAGGATCTCGACCCGAAATATGATCCTGCCGACGAGGTACGGATCATGAATCTTAACTTCAGCCGTTCAAGTTAATGTTGGTTGTCAAGTATATGAAGTCTTATAATTCTTTTCTACCTAGATTAATCGCGAATACAACGAGGTGACTTCGGCTCCTAAAACCGCAGAAGGTTCTCTAATGGATGAATCCTCATGTTCACTCAAGCGGAAATAAGGGCAAAGAGGTCCCAATAAGGGTCCATTGGACCGCATCATGTACATAACAAGGGTCAGTCCAGGTGGGCTTCCCCAAGAACCAATGGATTCAGTTACCAAGTACCGAAATGCATACGGTTTTCTTGTTAGAAAGCTCGTACCGATCACAACCGAGAATTGGAGAAAATTACCTGAGTAGACCAAGAATAAGTTGTGGGAAAGGATAAAGAAACAATTTAAGTTCCCGAAAGGCACGAAAGAAGCTGTAAAGAAAGAAACATTGGTCTCTTGCGGCAAGAAGTTTCATGGCTGGGAAATGAATGCTTATGTTAAGGTCGAGAAGGTCCCTAGCCCGAGGAAGATGGGAAAAATCACACAAGCTCAGTGGCAAGAGTTTGTTCATCAAAAGACCACACCTGATGCTAACGCTCTAAGTGCAATTAAGTCAGAGCTTGCCAAAAAGAACAAATACCATCATCGCTTGGGGTCTGCCGGATATGCCCCCAAAGTCTGGAAGTGGAATAAGATATTAGACGAAATTACCAGTAAGGGCAATCCTCATCCGTTAGAAGGTTGCGATGAGCGAACTCAGCGGTGGGTCTTTGCTCGGTCAGGATTGAAATACCCTTCCGTTGTATTATGGTGTGGTGCAAGTTCTTCAGATCATTGATAATGATTATGAAGATTATGAAATAGACCACATCACACATGAGTGGATCGTGACTCTGGGGCAGGCTGTCAACCAATTAATCCTTTGGCACCGACTCGATATCGTGTTGGACGATGAGCCAATTTCTAGCCCCGTCGCATCTCAAAATACTTCAACCCCATCTTTTAAGGCGAAAGTCCAGGGAGATCCACTCCCAGTCCAGGAAGATCCACTCCCCCTATGTCTTAGCAAGGATGATAGTAACCTTGCTAGTAAAGATAACCAAGAGCAACAAGTTGGACAACAGCTTCAAGCAGTACCAGAGCAAGCTGTTGCTAGTAAAGAGCAACCAGTTGAGCAATAGCTTGAAGTAGTACTAGAGCCAGCTGCTGGGAGTAAAGAGCAATCAGCTGAACAACAGGTTCAACAACAAGCCAGTGTCCAACTTCTGACGACTACTCCTCGATCATCAGTGCCTATCAAAGTTAGCTCATACGAAATTAAGAAACCTTCATCAAAAGTGTCAAAGTATTTGGAAACTATGATGGAAAATATTAGAAAATTGAGTACATCTTTTCTTCTCATGAGCCAGCATTAGAAGATATCGAGGAGTGGGAAGAAGATGGTGTCATGTATAATCGGCGGACGGCTTTAGTTAAACCAAGAGTTCCAATATACAAGCTTGAGGATGTTCCTCCTAAATTTGAAAATGGGAAGCCGTTCATGACATCCGTACAACTTAGCAAATAACCTACCCCGCTCAAAAGAATGCACGAGTGGTACATCCTTGCCAGCACAAAATATGATCTTTCTTGCGTCACATTTTGTATTCCAAAAGATGCATTCTGGAGCACTAGAGCAGATAAATGAGTCATTTTATTTGAAGAGTTGCATACCTTTTCCATTGGGGCATGCTCGAAATCAACCTACTACTCGTCTGGTGCTTGTAAGTGTCTCTAATATTTTGCATTTGTTTTTCTTACTACACGCATACACATTTCATGAGATTATAACAATTCTAGACTTCTTCAATAGGATGCAATACATGGATAATGAAAAGATGAAACGCAAGACAGGTATCCTTGACCCTACACGGATTGCAAAGATGCTATTTGACATCAAGGCGGATCGAGACTCAGCACAGTTCAAGTACATGAAAAAAAAGAATTTGAAATAGCAATTGCCAAACTTAAGAAGGATAGAAGGACATAAGTTGCAGCTTACATAGGACATGCAATGTTTAACTTTATCAAAGATGACAAGGACCTCATAAAGGCTCCATACCACTTCAAGTAAATTTGACACATGACATTGAAATAGCAATTATTGCTAATTCTTAACACGTGTGTTTGTATGTTTGCAGTAATCACTACATAATGATCTTTACCAAGTCAAAGCAGGGTTTGACAATAGTCTTGGACTCGGCCGATTACCCACCAGATCGTTACAAAGATATCCTTTCCATTTTGAAACTATACATTTATTCAATAATTTTAATTTACACACATGTACAATGTTTTGACAAGTTTTACATGACATTTCTTGTATTACAACGCTTGGCGGTTTTACGCGGAACAGCTTGGTGGTGAGAGACCTTCTAATACGAATGCATTGGACATTAAAATGTATTATGCTTGTCCGATGCAGCCTGCTGGGAGTGTCTTATGCGGGTATTATGTATGCGAGCATTTTCGGACTGCCAGCGAATATAGAGTGAATCATGAGGATGTAAGTTATCCTTAATGTCGATATCTTATTTTCTTACTTTCGAGTTTTATTTTCATTGTAACTAGCATAGTTTAATATATATTCTCTGCTGTTCAATATTACCAGAAACATTATTTTCATATTTTGATTCCAACTTCAAAATTCAATTGCTCATAATACAACTGCTCCAAAATACCAAATAAATTCCTGTATACTCTCACTTTGATCTATACTTTGAGATTGTTCAAACCAACACATTCTAGACCTTGTTATGTGTTTCATTGCAACACACGAAGAATGTGAATGAAGAATGGTCGGTTTGTAGAAGTATTCATGGTGGAGGAGCCGACAAGATTGCTGCTGAACTGTGTCAATTCGTACATCACGAAATTTTGCACAAAAGAGGGAAGTTCTTTGATGAGAATGGTGCAATAGCTGATGTGCCAGAACTTTGCGACTATGCCAATAGAAACAGTTTTTAGTGAAAACATGTAAACTATGAGATGAATTGTATGTGTAACTTGTACATATGTATATTGTTTTAGTGAAATTGACTTCTGTGAGATGACTTCTGTGATGATATTGTTAACTTCTATGATGATATTGTCGACTTCTGTAATTATATTGAATTGAACTGGAAATTAGAAATAACAACATCTAGTACTGCATAGGTTATACCTTATCACAAACGGTTATTTACCAATAGCTAGACCTGCCTGTGAAAAACCATTATCACAGGCGGCTAGATATAGGTAAAGAACCATCTATGATAACCTAATTATCACAGGCGGTTACTGTTATGGTGCAAATCGGTTTTGATAAACTGTCTTCACAGGCGGCTTGACGTAGGTCAAGATCCGCATGTGATAACACAATTATCACAGGCGGTTATATATGTTGCACGACCCGCCTGTGATAATATATCTTCACAAGCGGCTAGCCTAAGTAAAGAACCGCTTGTGATAATGTGTCTTCACAGGCGGTTTCACTTCTCGGCCTGTGAAATTGCGGATTATCACAGGCTCTTCATTTCAGGCGGTTTTACAAAACCGTGTATGATAATAGGTTTGGAGTCGCCTGCGATGAGGCTTATTGTAGCAGTGGAACGACCGCACACGCTCTCTTTGGCACCATCCCGCCTTACGCGTCTGTCTCCACAGTAGGGGTGGTGACAATGCAATGCCATACAGGTCGCCGGCCGGACGTTACCTACTCTCAACTCGCTATAGCATTCCACCGGCTCGCTGCTGGTACGCATACGATAATCATCTCCAGATGAAGCTCGCATCACCGGCGGAGGTTGTGATTATGGTTGTCGAAGTGTTGACTAAGACACTTCCCTCGGTACTACTAAAACATAGTCCGTGGAGGTTCGTATTCGGTTGGGGCGCGCGTAAGATTATGAACGAGACGGTGACACAGAGGGTTTTTACGTGGTTCGGGCAGCCTGAACATAATATCCTACTCCACGGGGTGATTGTTGATGAGTTTGTGTGCGTAGTATGCATGTGAGCTTGCTTTGGCTTAGTTGGTCTTGGTTGGCTCTGGTTTCTACCGTGCGGCTCAACCCTTTTATATGCTAAGATCTGGTCGTTACATGCTTAGCCTAGACCGACAGGTGGCCCCGACTGTAATTAGTCACCTATACACGATCTACATGTATAAACTGTGATTAATTGTGATAACGCGCCTTAATAGCGGCGTTACCTGCCTTGGAGGTCTTCTGATCGTGTGTCATTAATACTGAGTTAATGACACGTTAATAAGGTCTTCTAATAGCTGTTTTAATAGCCTCTTGAATGTCTATGCCGTTAGAGATCCAGCAGTCTTCCCGTTGAAGACTTATGTCCGGAGACTCGACACGTGACAGCTCCGGAGCTTCCCTCGATGGGGAGGCAGGTCTGGAGCTATAAAACATGTAGCAGCACTGGAGCTTCCATCTAGTACGGGTTAGATCCAGGACCACTGGACACGTGGCGGGACCGGAGCTTTCCTATAAAGGGAGTCAGGTCTGGCCCTACGATACACGTGGTACCGCCGGAGCTACCTAAAAGAGGGGGGTATTTCCAGTGCCGCGGGACACGTGGAGCCTTTGGGAGTCTTCAACTCGAACGTGGAAACTCTTTGGCTTTTATTATGGTATCATGGGTACCCGGTACGTAGGATACCCACAGTGATATTTTGTGTGTGTCGCTTTCTGGTTTCCTGCTTGGCCTCCATTTTCTGGAAACGATCGATGCATGTGATCTGAAGTGCGTGGGTACGGCCTTCTTCTATCCAGCCGTATGGACACACCTAAACTTTCGTCGCATCTCCTTGGCCTTATAATCTAGTACAATAATGCCATGCTTGTTCACGCACTCCTAGTAGCTAGACACTCACCAGCTAGTTGGCGCCGCTCTGCTTGGATCCATCGGAGCCTGCGTGACCACGGCAGTTGTGCGTGCGCACAGCGTACTTCTACCACGCAGCCACCTGCCAATCTACCACGCTCTCTCTACCCGTTCACCGGCCGATTTAATTATTCAGTCACAATGTAGTACGGAGGAGTTGCATGCCAGGATCGGAATAATTGGGCTGGTTTGGTGCGAGGACACTCCGGCCGGCCGTCATGCGAGACGATGCATCAAGCAACGCAGGAGTGTCGTCGTGTCGCGCGAAATCATGCCGCGGCATGGCTCTAGCTGTACGCAGCATCCAGTAAAGTATTACTAACATACTAGTAACTGGCTTGACATAGAACAAGTATCGCAAATCCAAAATTATATTTTAACGTAGAAGTTTAAGGTTGAGGAAGTTAAAAAAGCGGTTTTCGAAATGGAGCATAATAAGGCCTCTGGTCCTGATGGATTTCCGACTGAGTTTTACCAGACTTTCTGGGATATGATTAAGAAGGACCTAATGGATCTCTTCATAGAGTTTCATGCAGGTCGGTTGCCTTTGTTTCGACTGAATTTTGGTACAATCATTTTGTTACCAAAGAGTGTACAGGTCAATACCATACAACAATATAGACTTATATGTCTATTGAATGTGAGTTTCAAGGTCTTCACTAATGTCGCGAGAAACAGACTGATGTCTATCGCTCCCAAGGTGATTAAACCGATGCAAACTGCGTTCATCCCTGGGAGGAACATCATGGAAGGGGTAATAACTTTGCAAAAAATGATTCATGAATTACACAAGACAAAACAAAGTGGATTCATTTTTAAGATTGATTTTGAGAAGGCTTATGATATGGTGAAGTGGTATTTTGTGAAACAAACACTACTAATGAAAGGTTTTTCACATTGCTGGTGCGAATGGATTGACGCTTATAAAGGGGGTCATGTGGGAATTAAGATAAATGACCAAATCGAAGAAAATTTTATTACTAAAAAGGGGTTGAGACAGGGTGATCCATTATCACCTATTCTTTTTAACATCGTGGTAGATATGCTTTCAATCTTCATTAATAGAGCGAGAAGGTCGAGACTTATTAGGGGGTTGGTTCCACATTTGGTGGACGAGGTTTATCCGAAAGTGCATCTAGGCATCCCCGTGAGTTTTGGATGATTGATGACGACAATTAAGAGACTAATAACCTGAGTTGACTTTCACAGGTGTGAAGATACAAATGAGATAAAATCCCTTAAAAAGGAAAAGGTTGAAACGGGCGTCGAAAGTTCAAGCGTAGAAATTAGGGTTTCTATGGTGTTGAGTTTAGACAAGTCGTATCATATGTGAGGGTGGTTGTATCATGTGCATTGAGATAATTCTAGGGGGCTCAAAGTTGTGGTTGAGAGAAAAACCTAAGTGAGAAGCCAAAATAAGAGAAAACCCCAGAAGGCCGTACTTGTCCGGTCCCCTGGCCGGACAAGTCCGGGGTAGCCTATTTAGTCCGTTTTGGCACGAGCTAAACATTTTTGGATGAGTTCGAACTTGTCGTATGGGTACGGACTAGTCCGTTCTTCCCTTGGTGAGTGAAGCTGGAGCAAAGTCCTAGGAGGTCGGACTTGTCCGCCACAGAGGTCGGACTAGTCCAGACCACCCAGAGAAGTCCGTTTTCAAACGGACCAAAGCATTCTGAAAGAGTTTGGACTTGTCCGTTGTGGCACGGACTAGTCCGTTTGAGACTTAGTGTGAGAAACCAAGCCATATCCTAGAAGGTCGAACTTGTCTGCCCTATGTCCGGACTAGTCCAGGCCTGCCATGTTTAGTCCGTTTTGGATGGACTAAACCATTCTGTTGGACTTTGGATTAGTCCGTTGTTGGTTGTACTAGTCCGTGTTGTCAGTGGCCGTTTGAAATTCAAACGTTGGCGCGCACGTCATCTGTTTTGTCGATCAATGACGTGAAATTGTCGGTGGTCCCAAAAGGCCGGACTAGACTGTGGCATAGGGCCAGACTGGTCCGGGGCTGCCCTGGTGGCAACGGTTAGTTGTTGGGACCCCTATAAAAAGGGGACCCCGGCCCCTATTTGATAACTCTTGAAGCCCAGCGCAGCCACAACTGAACTAGAGCCTTTCAAAGCCTTCTACTCGTCCTACTAGCCCTCTAAGACCAAATTTTGAAGAGATTAGGGTTTGGGAAGGAGAGTGAAGGAAGATCATCGCGCTTTGGCTCTCGGTCTTATTGCCTATTCACCCCCCCCTCTAGACGACTTTCAATTGGTATCAGAGCAGACCTCTCCAGCAAGAGTCTAACAACTCAGAGAGAAAATGACCGGAAGGGGTGACAACGAGATTCCGGTGATTGTCAATGACAACAAGACGGAGAACGTCGATGTTCTTCAAGAGGATCCTAATGATGATGAAGAAGTTCGTCTGCTCGAGGCGCGACTTCGTGAGAAGCTCAATGTCCCCAAGAGGGAAATCAAGTCGATCGCTCCAATCAACACCGGCAATTGGAATAGTTCACAAGACTACTCCCGGTATCCTTACAACTATGAGCGATAACCACAAGAAACCATTATTTATCTATTCCCATTGGCAAACCTCCTCAATTTGATGGAAATGATTACTCTATGTGGAAGCATAATACGAAGATGCATCTCATTTCCTTAAACCCTAGCTTGTGGCAAATTGTCTTTACAGGTGTGCATCTTCCCAAGAATGAGGAAGACATTACTCTGGAGCAAGCCGTCCTCCTCCATCGCAATGCTCAAGCGGTTGGAGTAATCACATCCTCATTGACTCGAGAGGAATTAAACTGCATTGAAGGATTGGAGGTCTCCAAGAAGATATGGGACACCCTCAAGACGGCACATGAGGGCAACTGTGTCATACGGGAGGCGAAGATCTAGATGATTGAAGGAGAACTTGGGAGATTCACTATCATGGATGGTGAGTCTTTCCAAGACATGTACAACCGCCTCAAGACCCTCATCAACAAGAGCCGATCTTATGGAAGTACCCGGTGGACCGACCATGAGGTGGTAAAGAGGATGATTCGGGCATTCATGCCTAGAAATGTCATTCTTTGCTCACTAATTCTTGAGAGTCCGGGAATCCATAAGATGACTCCCAAAGAAGTGCTAGGGAGGATCATCAACCTGAGATGATGGAGCAAGAAGCTATGTTCTACAACGATCTACAAAAGCTCTCCTCTCCAAGAAAAGGGATGTTGCATTCAAGGCAACATCTTCAAAATATCAAGAAAAGGGAGAAGTGATGAAGATAGCCTCGGCACCGATGAGGAAGAGGCACTCTTCATCAACAACTTCAAGAGGATATGGAGAAGAAAGAGGGGGAGCTACCATCATGAAAACAAGAGCAAAGACAAGCCTAAGACAAGATCAAAAAGGGCTTGCTACAATTGTGAGGAGTACGGCCACTTTATTATGGATTGCCCACATAAGGAAAACAAAAAGAAGAAAGAGGAACAAGTCCAAAGAGAAGAAGTACTTCAAGAAGAGGAAGCAATCAGGACATGCCCACCTTGGAAAGGAGTGGGATTCAAATGAAGAATCCTCCTCAGATGAAGAAGAGAAGATAGCAACTCTTGCTATGAAGAAGTCAACTACGGAGAAAAATCTCTTCCCCAACTTGGAGAATTCAAGTCCAACTTACCTCATGGCCAAGGAGGGAAGAAAGAAGGTTAAATCTAAATCCTCTTCTTCAATTTCTTCACATGATGATTTTGATAGTAGTAGTGATAATGCATATGATTAAGGATATGAGTAAGAGCACTTTGAAAAGATTGAGATTGCTGACGGATGAGATATTTGAGAAGGAAGAGCTCATTAACCATCAAGAGGACATGCTCATCCAACAAAAGGAGAGATGTCAAGAGTATGAGGAGCTCTTGGAGCTTGAAAGAGAAAGAAGCAAGGCACTTGAGCGTGAACTCGCTTTGAGCAAGGAAACTTGCTCAAACCTTGAGAACACTACAATTGTGCTCAAGGATGAACTTGTTAGCTTGACAAAACTTAACAAGATCCTTAAAATACAAGTGAAGTCTCTCAAGGTCAATGCACCTTCTTCCTCTACAAGCTCATCTTCCACAAATATCAAAACCGAAGCACCTCAATCTTGCAAATGCTCAAACTTGATTCTAAAACTTAAAGATGAGCTTAAGTTGACACAAAACAACCAAGCACCGAAAGGTGGCATCTTTGACAAGGAGAAGATGGCATATGCACGTAGTGCACACACCAACACAAGACATACCCTTGTCAAGGATGGTCTTGGCTAATCTAGGGAGAGTAGCCAAAATGCCAAGATTCCCCAAAATGGCAAAGACTTGATTGTTTTTGTAAAAGGAGGTTCATACAAAAATAAGGGAAAGAACATTGCTACATCCCCTTAAATTCCTAAGAATGAACCTCATCCCTTGTTCCATGATTTTGATGCATCATATGTTTTATTGAGGAACAAGTTTAGAAAGGCCTATGCTAGGTTTGTTGGGCCACACTGCAAGAGTCCTAAACCTTGTGTGTGGGTGCCCAAGTGCCTCTTGACTAACATCAAAGGACCCAAGACTGCTTGGGTACCTAAAGCCAAGGCTTAAATCTTTCTTTTAGGCATACTCCTCTGGTGGAACCAAGTGGGTTCTTGATAGTGGATGCACAAATCACATGAGCGCAGAGAGGAATATGTTTATGTAGTATGAGCAAAATGAAGATCCAAGTGAAGGAATATATTTTGGGGACAATAGCCAAGGAAAAATCCTTGGCACCGTAAAATTGCTATATCCCCAAATCATACTCTTTCTAATGTTTTGCATGTTGAATCCCTTGATTATAACCTCTTGTCCATATCACAAATATGTGACAACGGTTATAATTATTGATTCACTAATGAGGGTGTGACCGTCACAAGGAGAATCAATGACTCAATTGCTTTTAAGGGTGTACTCAAGGGAAAACTCTATCTTGTGGATTTCTCCACGGATAAAGCCCAACTTGATAGATGCTTAATTGCAAAAACTAACATGGGATGGCTTTGGCATAGAAGGCTATCCCATGTTGGGATGAGGAATTTTCAAAAACTTCTTAAGGGCGAGCACATTCGAGGTTTGAAGAATGTTGTGTTTGAAAAGGATAGGTCATGCAGCGCATGCCAAGACGGAAAGCAAGTTGGAGCTCTACATCCATCCAAGAATATCATGACAACAACAAGACCATTGGAGCTTCTATACATGGACCTCTTTGGTCCAATCGCCTACATTAGTATTGGTGGTAACAAATACGGTCTTGTAATTGTTGATGATTTTTCACGTTTCACTTGGGTGTTCCTTTTGCATGATAATAGTGAGACTCAAGGTGTCCTCAAGAAGTACTTGAGGAGATCTCAAAATGAGTTCTCCTTAAGTATCAAGACTATAAGGAGTGACAATAACACCGAATTCAAGAACACTCAGGTTGAAGAATTCTTGGACGAAGAAGGCATCAAGCATGAGTTCTCGGCCCCTACTCCCCTCAACAAAATGGGGTGGCTGAGAGGAAGAATGGGACCCTCATCGAGACGGCAAGAACCATGCTTGACGAATACAAGACGTCGAGCCTGTTTTGGGCGGAAGTGGTTAACACCGCTTTCCACGCCATAAACCTTTGTACCTTCACCGCATTCTTAAGAAGATGTATTATGAGCTTCTAACTGGTAACAAGCCCAACATTTCTTAATTTCGTGTTTTTGGGAGCAAATACTACATTCTCAACAAGAATCATAGGACTTCGTAGTTTGCTTCTAAGTCCGATGAGGGTTTCTTGCTTGGTTATGACTCAAAAACTTATGCCTATCATGTCTTCAACAAATCCTCCGAAATTGTTGATGTAGCACGTGACGTAGTGTTTGATGAGACTAATATCTCCCAAGTGGAGCAAGTTGATCGTCATGTGCTAGATCAAGGAGAAGCTCCACAAGTGGTCATAGGAAGGATGGCACTTGGAGACATACGACCACAAGAACAACCTCAAGACTCAAGTGATCATCCTACACATCAAGCAAGCTCTTCCTCAAATGATCAAGTTCAAGTCCCTGAAGATGCGCTCCAAGAAGATGAAAATAGAGGCATCAATCAAGGGGAAGACAATGAAAATGAGGAAGACAAAGATGAAGATTTAAGACCTCAAGCACCTCACCCAAGAGTACATCAAAGTGTTCAACGGGACCATCCCGTTGACAACATCCTTGGAGACATCTCCAAGGGGGTAACTACTCGATCTCGTGTTGCAAATTTTTATGAACATTACTGTCGGTACCCTAAAAACCGTACACCCCTTGAGGTTACAAAGATCTCCAAGGAAAGCCATCTACTTGGTTTGAAGACCCTCGGAGGCCCACCTGTCAGACATAACCGGACCCGCTTCTCCAACATGGTTAATCCCTGGGTCGCCACGTGTACGACTAACCCGGAGCTACCGCCCACAAGGGGGAAGCTCCGGGCCACGTACCGAAACGGCACCTCAGGACTTAACCCCAGACCGAGAGAAGCTCCGGATATGACAAGTGTCTGGTAGCCCCGGAGCTAGCTGCTTCCCACAGCAAGCTCCAGAGCAGCCACGTGTCAAATCGTCGGACCTTTCAGCTTCTAACCTCCGGAAGACCTTGTAACGGCTCCGGATCTTCAAAGGAGAGCCAAGGACTTCAAGACCCGATTAAGTGTCATTAATGTCATATTAATGACACTTAAATGGACGACCTTAACACCAGTAACGGTGCTGTCAAAGCCCGTTACAGGGTTATTAAGAGCAATTAAGCGTGTATCAACACTAGTAACCGCCGGGGCCACATGTCGGGCCAGGTTGAATTGTAATGGCCTGCCCTTGTACTATAAAAGGACAGGCCGACGATACACTCAGGGACGTTCACTGATGATCATACGCACCCCACGTGTTCGTGACAAGCTCTTACCGCTAATACAACACCAACACACCCGTGGAGTAGGGTATTACGCTCAGGCGGCCCGAACCACGTAAATTCTTGTGCCTCCTGTGTCAAACTCTTATTCACCTTCTTGAATCTCCGCGCGCCCACACCGAACATCAAACTTCACTATTACTTTAGTAGTGTAGGGAGATCTGCCGGCTCCAACAGTCGACAGTTGGTGCGCCAGGTAGGGGCGCCTGAGATTTTCGAGAATGGTGAACTCTGCTGCTGGATCATCCAATGGCCAACCTGCCGCTCAGGCTGTTGGGGGCAATCCCTCCAACAGGCAGCCGCCAGCAGGAACCTCAGCACCAGCAGGAGCCACACTCCCACCACCACCATCTTCTCCAGCAAATCGTGCTGGGCAACGTGATGGTGCGCCGGTGTCGCTTACTGCATCGGCGAGTCATGACAACCCAGAACACGCGCTCCATGCAGCGCGTGCTCTTCTCCAACGTCCACCACCTCCGAATGCATCTCGAGATGCATTGGAGCAGTGGAGGGCCGATGTGGAGCATTTGGTCACAGCAGCGGCCGAACGCCTCAACAACCAGGGTTCTCCTCCTTCGGGACGAGCCCCGTCGCAGCGGCGGACTTTGTTCGGTAGACTTGGTCCGCACGTCTCCAACAACAGGAGACGAGCTGCGTCACAACAGGTGACGTCGTTGCCCTCTGGGGCACGATGCACCCATACGGTATCCAGGCTTTCGACTCATGACCTCCGGGCGGAGCTTGATCGCCGATACCACCAGCAGGATGGCCGTGTCCATATTGAGCGTGCTCGTGAAAGACGGGAAGCTCAGGACCTTTCTACTCTGGAAGGGGTAGGAGGAGGCTGTTCAGCCCTAGCCATGCACCTGCGCATGGTTAGATGGCCACAGAAGTTCCGGCCACACGTGCCGGAAAAATTCGACGGGACTGTCAACCCCGCCGAATTCCTTCAGATATACTCCACTGCAATCTTGGCAGCTGGAGGAAACGAGGCTGTGATGGCCAATTACTTTCCAGTTGCCTTAACTGGGACCGCCAGGTCCTGGTTTATGAGCCTTCCACCCAACTCTATCAACAGTTGGGAGGAGCTGTGCCGTCAGTTCACTGCCAACTTCGGGAGTTCATACACCCGACCAGGCACTGAACTGGACCTTTTTGCGGTCGTGCAAAAAGGGGGAGAATCTTTGTGGTCCTTCATCCAGAGGTTCTCTCAGGTACGCAACACTACCCCTTCTATCTCTAGCGCCTCTGTCATTGTGGCATTTAGACAGGGCGTACGGGACAAGAAGATGTTGGAGAAGCTGGCGATCAAGGAGATCACCAGCGTCACGGAACTCTTCAGCCTGGCAGACAAATGTGCCAGAGCTGCGGAGTGCCGTGAGATGCACTCCAAACCAGCCTCGGAGGATCACAAGAAATCCTCCAAAGAAGAAGCCGCTACCTCCGGGGGTGGCAAAAAGAAAAAGAAGACCAACGGCAAGAAGAAGCTGTCGACCGGCACATCCAACATTGCAGCTGCTGCAACTCCGGGTGACTGGGGGCCACGCCCCGAGAAGCGACCTCGACCGTCTTCTGAAGACGGTGGCAAACTCAAAGTGTGGTGTCCCATTCACAAAATGGGCAGCCACGGTTTGGAAGACTACCGAGAGGTCCAAAACCTTGCCGAGCGCTACAGCAAGCGCCGGGAAGGATCTCCTTTCTGACAGAGGGAAGGAAAACAGAAGGTCGACGAAGCTCCGGCTGAAGTGGAGTTAGGGTTTCAGGATCCCAAAAAGGTCCTGAAGGCCGTCTACACCTCCGTCGACGATGACTCTGACGTCTCTGACAACGAGCGTCGGAAGACCATGAACACCATTTTTGGTGGATCATGGGATATCACCTCTCGTCGCGTCATCAAGACTATGCGGCGGGATATGGCCGCTGTAGCCCCTACAGTCAGGCCGGAACCTCATCGAAAGTGGATGGACACCTCCATCACTTTCGATGTCTCTGATTGCCCGCAGAGCATGGTTGGAGCAGGTCAGCTACCTTTGATGGTATCTCCTACCATCAAGAACATCCAGCTCCACCATGTCATGGTAGACGGAGGTTCGGGGCTTAACCTCATCAGCTTCGAAGCTTTCACTAAGCTTCAGCTCCGACCTTCGGATCTCCAGCCCTCTCGACCTTTCTCCGGAGTAGGTCCGGGGGCCATTACCCCACTCGGAGCTATAACTCTCCCCGTTACCTTCGGGAACCGGGAGAAGTATCGCACCGAGAAGTTGGTCTTCGACGTCGCTCAGATCAACTTACCATTCAACGCCATCTTGGGTAGACCTGCCCTATACAAATTCATGGCAGCTGCTCATTATGGATACCTGGTGTTGAAGATGCCAACACCAGTAGGCGTTCTCCGGATCCGCGGAGATCGCACTGCCGGAGTAACTGCTCTGGAGGAACTCCATGCACTCACCACGGCGCAAGAGGAAGACTCCAGACAGGAGCAAGCTCCGAAACCCCCGAGCATTCGTCAACGAGGCTCGACCTCTGCACCCCGCGTGTAGCCAAGCGGCGACACCGACATTCCCGTCAAAGTCGTCCAAATTGGTTCCGATGCCGCTCAAACCACCCGTATATCGGGAGGGTTGAACGACAAATAGGAACTCGCGCTCATCACTTTCCTCCGAGCTAATGTTGACGTGTTTGCTTGGCAACTGTCACAAATGCCTGGGATCCCCAGGAAAGTGATTGAGCACAATCTGAAGATTTACCCCGATGCTCGGCCTATGCATCAGAAGCCTCGGAAGCAATCCCTAGAGCGGCAGAACTTCATCTGACAAGAAGTGAAGAAGTTGCTCGAAGCCGGATTCATCCGAGAAGTCTTCCATCCAAAATGGCTGGCGAACCCAATCGTTGTGCCCAAGGCCGGCGGGAAGCTTCGGATGTGCATCGACTACACCACACTAAATAAGGCATGTCCAAAAGATCCATTCCCACTACCTAGAATAGATCAGATAGTGGATTCCACCTCCGGGTGTGAATTACTGTGTTTCCTAGACGCATATTCTGGGTATCACCAAATCAGGATGTCTAGGGAGGATGAAGAGCATACTTCATTCATCACAGTAGATGGATTGTACTGCTACACAGCCATGCCCTTTGGTCTCAAGAATGCAGCTTCAACTTTTGTACGAGCAATGTACAAAACTTTTGAGGAACTCATCAGAGACATAGTGGAAGTGTACGTCGATGACATCGTGGTCAAGGTCAAGAACAAGGAGTCGCTCCTAGACACCTTGCAGGCTGTCTTCGACAAGCTGCGGGCCACCCGCACAAAGCTAAACCCGGACAAGTGCGTGTTTGGGGTTAGCTCCAGAAAACTTCTTGGTTTCCTGGTAAGTCACCGGGGCATAGAAGCTAATCCGGCGAAGATAAAAGCCATTGAAGACATGCGGCCACCAACCCGCATCAAAGATGTCCAAAAGTTAACTGGATGTCTAGCAGCCCTCAGCCGGTTCATATCAAGACTGGCGGAGCAGGCACTTCCCTTCTTCAAGTTATTGAGGAAGTCCGACCATTCCAATGGTCCGAAGAAGCAGAGAAGGCATTCCAGGAGCTGAACAGTTCCTCACCACCCTACCAATTCTGGTAGCTCCGAACCCTGGTGAGCCTTTGTTGCTTTACATTTCAGCTACTGACGAAGTCGTCAGTATGGTTCTGGTTGCGGAGAGACCGGAACTACCCCATACTCAGGAATCCAGACCCCCTCGGGAGGGTCCGGAGGTTCCTGAAAGCGAGTCTGGGTCCCAGCTCCCAGACTCAAACCCACAAGAAGTCACTTCAGAAGACCCAGACCCCTCTGGGAGGGTCCAGGTCATTTTTGAAGAAGCTCCGGGTTCCTCCAGCCAGAACCCGGAGGTCCCCGAAGAGAATCGGGACCCCTCCGAGAGGGTCCGGATCAATGAAGAGGAAGCTCCGGACCCCTCCGGGAGGGTCCGGACCATTCAACGCCCGGTATACTTCATCAGTGAAGTATTACATGATGCCAAGACTCGATACCTAGAGGTGCATAAGCTGCTTTATGCAGTTCTTATTGCCTCCAGGAAGCTTCGACACTACTTCCAAGCTCACAAAGTCTCCGTGGTGACCTCCTATCCACTTCGAGCAATCTTGCATAATCCCAATTCAACTGGGAATATTGCAAAGTGGGCAGCGGAATTGGCTGAATTCGATCTTGAATTTATTTCAAGACAAGCTGTCAAGAGTCAAGCGTTGGCAGATTTTGTGGCGGAATGGACTCCCTCTCCATCAAATCCTGGGGGCCCCAGCGAGCAGAAGACGGAGCATCAAGCTTCAACCTTCACCGAGCCTCACTGGACCCTCTACTTCGATGGCTCCATGCAGAAGCAGGGAGTCAGAGCTGGAATCCTTCTCCTTGCATCGACTGGGGAGAAGGTGAAATACATGGTACACCTTGACTTCAAGGCAACCAACAACATGGCGGAGTATGAAGCACTCATCTATGGACTAAAGGTGGCACTGTCATATGGTGTCAGGCAACTGCTGGTCAAAGGAGATTCACAGCTCATCATCAAGCAGGTGAAGGGTGAATGCTCCTGCAACAACCTCCAGCTAGCTGCTTACCTCCTTGAAGTCCAGAGGCTTCAGAAGGACTTTGAAGTCCTAGACCTCCACCATGTTCAGCGTGCCCATAACGCTGAATCTGATGAACTCTCGACGAAAGCGTCAACCGGAGCTCCGGCTCCTGACGGAACTTTTGTCCGGAGATTGTCAAAACCCACAGCTCATCCTGCCGAACTGAGCGAAGGGGGCGAGATCAGCATCCTGAAGCTGACGGTCCCGATGGCCCTGTTACCATGGCAGCCATCAAGGGTCGTAGGTGCTGCCGAAAGCTCCGAGCAACCCAGCACGCAAGACTCAAAAGCTCAAGCTAGCTCCGATGCATGGATCTCGGAGATCCGGAGCTACTTGAAAGACAACATCCTTCCTGACGATGATGTATCCGCTAACCTGGTAGTCAGATTGGCTAAAAGATACACGCTGGTAGAAGGGGATCTCTACCGGCGCGGTGCCAACGACATCCTAATGCGGTGCATCACAAGGGAAGAAGGCTGCGAACTCCTCGCAGAAATCCATGGAGGCGAGTGTGGGAACCATGCATCTTCCCGCACACTGGTCGGAAAAGCCTTTCGGCATGGCTTCTACTGGCCTACAGCGCTCCAGGACTCCACTGAGCTGGTGAAGAAATGCGAAGCATGCCAATTTCATGCAAAGCAAATTCATACACCGGCTCAGCCCTTACAAATGATACCTCCTACATGGCCCTTCGCTGTGTGGGGGATGGATATCTTGGGACCCTTCCCAAGAGCCGTCGGAGGTTACAAGTTCCTGTACGTCGCCATTGACAAGTTCACCAAGTGGCCGGAAGCAACTCCAGTTGTGACGACCAACAAGCAATCTGCTATCAACTTTCTGCAATCCATTGTAAGTAGATTCGGAGTCCCAAACAAAATCATCACTGATAATGGGACTCAATTCACAAGCTCCGCATTCCAAGGATATTGCGAAGACCTCGGCATACAAGTTTGCTACGCCTCCGTAGCTCATCCAGCCAGCAATGGCCAAGCCGAGAGAGCAAATGCAGAAATCCTTAAAGGACTCAAAACGCGCACCTATGAGCGCTTGAAAAAACACGGAGCCAACTGGATCGAAGAGCTTCCGCCCACTCTATGGGCCAACAGGACTTCTCCAAACCGGTCAACCGGAGAAACACCCTTCTTTCTGGTGTACGGAGCTGAAGCAATCCTTCCTCCGGAAATCACCTTGGGTTCGCTCCGGGTCCGGACCTTCGACGAAGCCGCGCAGGCCAGCTCCAGTGTGAAGACCTAGACATCCTCGAGGAGGGAAGGTGCCAAGCAGCTGTTCGGAATGCCCGATACCGCCAAGCTCTTCGGCGCTATCACCAACGGCATGTACATCACCGACAGCTCGAGGAAGGCGATCTGGTGCTACGGAGAATACTATCCAGAGAAGGGTTAAACAAACTCTCCCCCAACTGGGAGGGGCCCTTCCGAGTGATCAAAGTATCCCGTCCCGGAAGCGTTCGCTTGGCTACCGAGGATGGGACACCTCTCCCAAATCCTTGGAACATCGAGCACCTCCGTAAGTTCTACACTTAATACCACGGAGGTGTGTCTTGAGTAACTTGAGATGTATGTTATAGAGTCATTGTACAGAGTCGGGTAGTTCCTCCGGGAGAGCAGCCGGACCTTTCCCGAAAGGTCCGCAAAGCTCATGCAGCACTTGTCACAGTCTCCGGACTAAAAGTGTGGCTAACTACCCTGGGTCAAACGAGAAACCAAACACACTTAGCCTGGTTCTGTACCCTAAGAGTGTACTTGTTTCCCCTGTACCCCGGACCTATAATGAAAGACATCTTCATGTGAAATAGACTTCACGTGCATTTATTTTGTACAGGCTCGACATTTTTATTTTTCTCTTTCTTGTCTATAACAAAGACGTGCAATTCTTAAGAAATTTTAGTTTGACCGGTTTATATACGATTCGAGTTGTATTGTCAGTCCTTTTGGATTCAAATATCGCTCATGGCCAACTTGCCCGAAAGCCGCCAAGCCAATCTAGGGCCGGAGTGTGCTATCGACTTAGCCTGGTCAAGCACCCTAAGTACGCCACTCTACCTACACCCCGGCAGGCCGAAGTAAGGCGAGTCCATGAACAGTTCAATCTAAGAGAAAAGGCAACGCATCCGGTTGTATTTAAAATCGCGTTCAACTTAAAGTTTTCTTAAGAATCGTAAGGCGCGACGAAATTATAGACAAGGAACGAATTTTACTATTTTTCTTGGCTTAAGTGTGCAGGAAAAATAAACTCTACGTTGATGGAGAGAAGCTGGAGCTAACTAAGCTCCGACTCCCCTAAGGGGGCCAGCCGTCGACGCTGAATATAAGATGGTGAGAAGACCCCGTAAATGGAGTCTGCTGCCAACAAACCAAGTGTTGGCAAAGGTCACTGCCGGAGCTACCCAGCTCCGACACCCCGGAGGACTAACTATCGACGCTCTAGGTGTTGATAGAGGCTATTGCCGGAGCTACCAAGCTCCAGCGATAGACAATGCCGGAGCTTCTAAGCTCCGACAACCTCAGGGGACCTTCACTATCGAAGACTTCGGACCTAAATGCTACAAGTTCGGAGCAAATGAGTCTTCAATAAAACTCAATATCCTTTTGGTACATGTTCACAATCAAATTGTGTACATCTACCAGGGGGCCAAGTGAAGATAAAGATGTTGAAGACAAAAAGTGAAATTCGCAAAAATTTGGGGATTTCATTCATCTGGAGACAGGAGATTACATCTGGAGACAAGGGATTACAAAATTGAGGAAGAAGAAGAGAAAATACAAGTGAGAGCTAAAGAGATGGTCCTAGACCTTATGGAAGAACTCGGCGACTTTCTGGGCGACCTCCGATACGCTGGCTCGGGTAGCTTTGCATTCTCCTTCGACGGGGCCTTCAAGCACCGGGTCCAGAGGAAATTGGGGGTTATGGCTGGTGTAGCACGTCAGCACATACTCTGCGACGTTCTTCGCCAGGGATTGCCCCTCAACCTCCAGTTGGTCCGCGATGACATCGCCCACCTTGGAGAGCTTGCTACCTGCTGCGCTCAATGCCTGCAGCGCAAGGTCCGGCTCCGGCTCCAGATCATCCGGGCGCACGGGGCTGAAACCCATCGGCGTCAGCGCATCATTGGCCTTGCCCAGGAACTCCCAAATCTGTAGGGAGTCCGCCGTCCTCAAGCTCTTCATCTCTTCCAGGGATCTCTTGGCCGTCGTCAGTTCGAAATTCTCACAGGCGAGGCGTTCAACTTCTTTGGCGTTTTGCTGAATCTTTGCAGCAACCCGCCTTTCAAGTCTTCCGAGCTCCTCCTCCCGGAGGTGGATCTTGTTCCGACGATCGACCAGGTCTTTCTCCCTAGCCTCCACTTTTTTCTCCCGGGCAACAAGGGCACACTCGTATTCGTAGAGTTCCTGCCCCCGCACCCAGGTTTTCTCCTCTTCCTCTTGGCAGCGCTCTTCCAACTTCTTGGTGCGCTCCTCGAGGCCCTTGTCAGCCAGAGCTACTTTCTCGGCGAGCTCCTCTTCCCTCCTCAGGACGTCATCCCGCAGCTCCAGGAGTTTCTGCTCTTTGTCCTCGAGCCGTCTCTCCCTCTCTTCAAGTGCCTCTCGGCGCTTGATGAGTGCTGTGTTGATGGCCTCAAGCTGCTCGTGCCGAGCATTGGCCGCGTCGTTGGCAGCTTTGGCCTGATCGTGGATCTCTCGGGATTGAGCATCGAGGGCATGAGTCTTGCTCTCCCTGTCATCCAGCAGTTTACCCCAGTACTCCAGGCGGATCTTCTCCCACTTGATCCACTCCTTGTCATCCGCTAGCCTCGACTGCGCCAGCTTGGCCTCAAAGTGGAGTCGGTTACGCCATCGCCTAAGGGTTTGGCGCTCCTCTTCAAGAGCCTTGCTGTCGTGGAAGAAGGCCAATTGGACTTGACGCAGACTGGAGCAGGCGTTGTCGATAGACATCGACAGCGGGATGGGCTCCGGACCTGCTGGGGTCTCCTTCGCTGGTTCCAGCGGGTCTTCACATACAAAAATTGGGTCCCACTCTACGAGAGCGGAACCCTGAGCTTCCAAGGCACTAGGGCCGTCCTCCGGGATGGCCTCAGTCACCATCGAAGAAGGCCCCGTCGCCAAGTCTTCGTTCACCTCCTCGGGCCGAGGGCCAGCGACTTCGCTTGGGCACTCCGGCTCGGCCGCAGGTACCTCCGACGTCGTCGCCTCCAGAGCAGGAGCTGCTACTGGCTCCAGCCGGGACACCTCTTCCGAGGGAGGCTCGAGCTCCATCGCCTCTTCAACCACCGGCTCTATGACCGGCGCTCCAACAATAACCGGCTCAGCGGCCGGTGCTTCGGAGGTAAGCGGCTCAACTGCCGGAACTACCTCGACTTCCGGCTCGCATGCCGGGGCTTCAGTCACCTCCGGCTCAACCGCCGGAGCTTCGACAAGTTCCGGCTCCGAGGCCGGGACTACTACTTTCTCCGGCTCAACAGCCGGAGCTTCCACCACTGCAGCACCAGGACCCGGAGCTTCAACCTCCGAGACAAGTGCCGCTGGCGTGTCTTCACTCCCGTGGTCCGGCGCTACCACAGGAACTTCTGGGGACGAGTCGAGGTTCATGACCACGACAGCCGGCGCCGGAGCTGTCGCAGCCTCAGCCACCACCTGGGGTGGCACCGGGACAGGAGCAGAAGGTCCCACGGCCTCAGACATCGTGGCCGAGGGTGGAGCTTCACTCCCCTTCTTGGGACACTGCAGAGGATGGACAAAGAAAATTAACAAACAATCGCTACAATTAAAAAGTTAACCAAGGTAAAGATCAAAAATTACCTTGGAAGGCTTCCGCACCAGCTTGCGCGGAACCTCTTTCCTGGACGTTCCGGGCTAGCCACGGTCGGCGTAGAAGCTCCAGAAGGCCCCTCAGAACTCGTCGCAGCTACGGGCGTTTCCCGGGTCGAGGCTCTCCTCGGTCGGGAGGAACCCCTGGACCTGGAGGCTCCCACCGTCCCAGGTGCCGGAGTCATGCGCCCGGAGCTAGCACCCCAGGAGGGTTCCACCACGGGGACAGACATGCTCCGGGAGGATCCCACTGCAGGAACGGTATCGTCCCGGAAGGACCCCACTACGGGGACAGTCGCCACAGTGGCAGAAGATCTTCCGCCCTGGGGAGAAGGGACCGAGGCGGGAGTAGCGGGCCTGACGGACCTTCCGTCGGCATATCGCAGCTTCCTCTTCCGGCTCTTCGGCTCATCCGCCAGCTCCTTACCCTTGTCGACGACCTCGACCCTCGGCTGTGGGGTAGGGGCGGAGCCGTCTTCAGGTATCCCGGGGATCGCCACCCGGGTGGTTGATCTTCTCTCAACGACACCAAGGTCATCAAGTGCAGGCATCGTCCGCCAGAGCTCCCTGCTGAACTCCACTTCCACGTTCAGAGGGAGAAAGGCCGACGGCGGAGTCAAGTCGTCACCGTCGACGTCGATGCCGTGCTGGAATTTCTTGAGGTGGAACTCCAAGGTCTTCCCCACCATGTTGGACTTCAACCCGGTCTCAACCCGGTCCTCGTCCATCACGCTGTTGAGGGCCCAAGCGAGCTTCTCCCTCCTCTTCAGCGGCGCCCACCTATTGGCCAGGAAGTTGCAAAATACCGCCTGAGGGGTCAATCCCCCCTCCACGCATTGGCGGATCCTGGTCAAGGCGGGGTCGAAAGCTTCCGCCAGCACCAGAACCTCACTCCAGATCGTCGTGTCGATGCCGGACAGACCATCGGGCAGCTCCAACCGCTCATGCTCCTCCACCCTAACGACTATCCAATCTTTCTTCCAGTCATCCCACTTCCTGGAAGGGAACGACCGGAGGTACTTGAATGGGCACTTCTTGCGCTTCACAAAATAGTAGAAGCCAAAATACTCATTGCTCCGGCCGGTGGTGTGGACGGTGAAGAAGGTCCGAAAGAGTTCGATGCAGGGGGGGATGCCCACCCACATCTCACAGAAGTGGACAAAGATGGACACGAGGAGAATGGAGTGAGGGCCAAGGTGGTATAGCTGCAGACCATAGAAGTCTAGCAACATCAAGAAGAAAGAAGAAAAAGGTGGGATCAACCCCACCATGGCGTACGAAGAAAAGTACACCATCTCACCGGCACGCTCCTTCTCGAAGGGGAGCTCTCCGCCGGCACGGACCAAGTGGTTGAAGAAGTCTGAGGACCACCCATGACGGCCCGGACCTTCTTCAAATCATTGTCGGTCTTCAAGCGACTCTCGCGCAGACCCAACTCCATCGCGGCACAGCTAGGCAAGAGAAGAAGAGCGAAGCACGAGTTGGGAGTTTGAGCGCAAGATCAGATGAGAGGCGTAAAGAACTCCCGACGGTGCGCGCTTTCCTTCTTAAGTAAGCCCTCGCAACGCTTGGATGGAAACCGCAGGGAAGTCGAAGATACCACTCAAGAATTCAACCCAGACAATGACAAGAGGGCCCGGGACCACCCCGACGATCAAGTCGAGGCTCTTACCCAGGCGAACGGTTGTCATCACGAGGCAGGAAACCCAAAGGCGGCGGCCTGACAGGGCGCGCGGAACCGATACGGTTTTCGTATCGGGAACCGGCGACATTCAATTGCGTGAGATCCGCACGTCAAAGATCTCATCTGCCGCCTGAGGTGCGCCACGCGGCGGGATCTAACTGTAAATCCCTGCCAACGGCACCTCCGAAGACCCTTGAAGACCCAGTTCAAGAGTCGCAAGGATGGACCCACCTCCGATAGAATGACTTCACCCCAGTGATCTTCCTCGATTGTAGGTCCAGGGGGCCACTGTCGGTACCCTAAAAACCGTACACCCCTTGAGGTTACAAAGATCTCAAAGGAAAGCCATCTACTTGGTTTGAAGACCCCCGGAGGCCCACCTGTCAAACATAACCGGACCCGCTTCTCCAACATGGTTAATCCCTGGGTCGCCACGTGTACGACTAACCCGGAGCTACCGCCCACAAGGGGGAAGCTCCAGGCCACGTACCGAAACGACACCTCTGTACTTAACCCCAGACCGAGAGAAGCTCCGGACCTGACACGTGTCTGGTAGCCCCGGAGCTACCTGCTTCCCACAGCAAGCTCCGGAGCAGCCACGTGTCAAATCGTTGGACCTTTCAGTTTCTAACCTCCGGAAGACCTTGTAACGGCTCCGGATCTTCAAAGGAGAGCCAAGGACTTCAAGACCCGATTAAGTGTCATTAATGTCATATTAATGACACTTAAACGGATGACCTTAACACCAGTAATGGTGCTGTCAAAGCCCGTTACAGGGTTATTAAGAGCAATTAAGCGTGTATCAATACTAGTAACCGCCGGGGCCACATGTCGGGCCAGGTTGAATTGTAACGGCCTGCCCTTGTACTATAAAAGGATAGGCCGACGATACACTCAGGGACGTTCACGGACGATCATACGCACCCCACGCGTTCGTGACAAGCTCTTACCGCTAATACAACACCAACACACCCGTGGAGTACGGTATTACGCTCAGGCGGCCCGAACCACGTAAGTTCTTGTGCCTCCTGTGTCAAACTCTTATTCACCTTCTTGAATCTCCGCGCGCGCACACCGAACATCAAACTCCCCTATTACTTTAGTAGTGTAGGGAGATCTGCCGGCTCCAACAGTCGACAATTACTCTTTTGTTTCTTCTTTGTACCTCATAAGGTTGAAGAAGCACTACAAGATCCGGATTTGGTGATGACCATGCAAGAAGAGATCAACAAATTTGAAAGAAATCAAGTTTGGGAGCTCTTGAAGAGGCCTAATGCAAATGTTGTGGGGACAAAGTGGGTGTTCCGCAACAAATATGATGAGCACGGGGTGGTTACAAGAAACAAAGCATGACTTGTGGCCAAAGGCTATCCACAAGTTGAAGGTTTGGATTTCGATGAAACCTTTGCTCCCATAGCTAGGCTTGAATCAATTCGCATATTACTTGCCTTTGCTACTCACCATGATTTTAAGCTATATCAAATGGACACAAGAGTGCATTCCTTGGTCCAATCAAGGAAGAGGTGTATGTGGAGCAACCCCCCGGCTTGGAAGATCAAGACTTCCCAAGCCATGTTTACAAATTGCCTAAGGCTCTCTAAGGCCTCAAAGAATCTCCTAGAGCTTGGTATGAGTGCCCTAGGGACTTCTTAACTCAAAATAGCTTCAAAATTGCGAAGGCCAATTATATATTGTTCACTAAGAACTTTAATGATGATTTGTTTGTTTGCCAAATATATGTCAATGACATTATATTTGGTTCCACTAATAAAGCTTTTTTTGATGAGTTTAAAAGATAATGACCGAGAGATTTGAGATGTCCATGACGAGGGAGTTGAAGTTCTTTCTAGGTTTTCAAGTGAAGCAACTCAAGAAAGACACGTTCATTAGTCAAACCAAGTACACACAAGACATACTTAAGAAATTTGACATGGAAAGTAAAACCCATCCAGACTCCCATGCGAACCAATGAGCATATTGATCTTAATGAAGATGGTCCAAATGTGGACCAAAAGGTATATCGCTCATGATAGGTTCACTGCTTTACTTATGTGCATTTAGGCCCGATATCATGCTTAGTGTTTGTATGTGTGCTAGACTTTAAGCTGCTCCTAAGGTGTGTCATTTGACCGCCATTAAGAGAATTCTTAGATATTTGGTTCACGCACCAAGCCTAGGACTTTGATACCCCAAGGGCTCTAAGTTTAACCTCATTGGATATTTCGATGGGGACTATGCGGGGTGCAAAGTTGATACGAAGAGTACCTTTGCAACATGTCAATTCCTTGGTAGATCTCTAGTGTCTTGGTCCTCAAAGAAACAAAACTCCATTGCTCTTTCCACAGTCGAAGCAGAGTATGTCACCGCCGGAAGTTGTTGTGCACAACTTCTTTGGATGCGAAAAACTCTTAGAGACTATGGCATAAACTTGCGCCATATCCCCCTCCTATGTGACAATGAGAGTGCCATGAAAATAGCCCACAATCCAGTTGAACATTCAAGAACCAAACACATCGATATCCGCCACCATTTCTTAAGAGATCACTCCATCTAAGAAGACATTGCAATTTCCCATGTGAGAACCAAAAAACAATTGGCTGATATTTTTACCAAGCCCCTAGATGAGAAAAGATTTTGTGAACTTAGGAGTGAGCTCAAAATCCTAGATTCTTGAAATGTGGCTTGAGTCTTGCACATCTTATTGTTACTTCAAAATTCACACATGCTTGTGAAAAACTCTTCCTCCTCAATTTTCTAGAAAACTAATTTTGAAATTATTGAATCTTTGTGAATTATGGTCATAGTTTGGTTGTTGATTGCTTACTGACCATGTTTACAAAGATCCTTTGTGAAAATCTAGTCCAAAAGGATCCAATCTCCGTTGAAAACTCAATATGTATGAGTTTTCAGCCTTAGCAACGACTAGTACGCCCATGTGACCGGACTAGTCCGGCTGTTCAGAGAGTTCGGGCCCAGTCCGGAGGCCGGACAAGTCCGGGTCTCCAACCGAACTAGTCTGGCCCCTGGGGACTTAACCTCCCTAGGGAGCCCTCGACCTCCTCACTTCCACTCAAACCCTCTCGCTCTCCTCAAAACGCACGAAAACCACCCCCAAATCGGCGATTTTCGATTCCCTCCACCAAATCTTGATTCCAATCTGTGGATTGAAGCCACAAGGTGTGTTGGAACTCTTCCCCAAGCATCCTAAGGTGATTCTTCAACCACATTGTGTCGATTCGAAGATTTGAAGAGGTATTCTTGACCTAACTCCAAATCCTTCAAAATTCAATTCTTTTAGGTCTTTTGATAGAAACCTCTTCACAAAAGTTGTTCTCTATATCATTTTTATAATGTACCTCGAATTTGGTGGTCAGATCCATAGATTTTGCAGATTAGGGTTCTTACTGTGTGCACCGGACTAGTCCGGCCAAAGGGCGGACAACTCCGGCACATGTGGACTATCCGACCCTTGGACAGACATGTCTGTGTTACACAGTGAAAACCCTAACCTTGATCGATTTTCTGAATTCTAACATCACACTCCACTTCTTTGGACTCATATACTCTCTCTCTTTGCATCTCTTATCAGTGTCAATATCGCATTTTGACTACGTTCCACTTTCTGAAGCCGAGGCAGGAAGGCAGGCACTCTATCGACATAATCGTGAGGAGCGAGAGCTCGCCATAGCTCTCCTCGTCCCAGTCGGAGGCAAGGAATGTGAAGAAAAAGCAAAGGGAGGCGCACAACTCTACTGCAGCCGAGGCAGCTCCAAAGAAGAAGAGACTTGTCACCATGGGAGAGAAAGCAAAGTCATAGGAGGCAAGGAGCTCCAAAGACAAGGGAAAGGCACCAGTGACTGAGGCACCCAAGAGGAAGGCTCCCAATGTCAAGAAACCTACAAGCAAGGCAAAGAAGGGGCCCTCTCAACCCATAGGCCCCTTGAGGATGACCTCACCCACAAGGAACCCCAACCGTTCAGCTGCTTTTGATGCTAACATCTTCAAAGACAAAGGGGTTGAAAAAACAAGGAAACTAAGGAAGATCAATGTGTATCAATGTGAGAGGAGCACCGCGTATCCTCGCTTCTGGTGTGACTTCCACTGTGACTATTACCGAACTGTTTACATGTCAAAGCAAATCTGATGATAGATGCACAATGGATTGATTGGGATTACATGGCCCAGAAGGATCACTTGGACTTCAACATTTCGCACACTCCCAATCGATCATGTGGCTATGCTCCTTATATCATGTTCATGATCGAGAAGGTGTATGGGCTTAACTTCAAGAAGGACATTTTTCATAGAAGACCCCGTCTTAAATCCCTCCTCCGGAGCCTGTTACCCCTCGAAGGAAGAATGTGGATCCTCCCACTTAGTGCCTTCGCCACATCCACCTCCTCCTCCATCAAAATCTAGCAGTGGCTTCTTCAAGTGCTTCAAGGCTATCTTCACCTCTTGCCGGAAGGCGGAAGTTCGGCAACGTCGCATGGAGCGTCGCCAAGATAAGTACATCAAGGTGATGTGCGACAAGCTGGAAGTCCCCATGCCTCCCGCCGTAGAGAGTGATGGCGAGATGACTCCATTCTCGGAGTTCATCTCCGAGGAACTTGCCCAATTTGGTGAAGTTAGCACCTCCACGGTGGCTCTATCCGAGAAAGAAGATGATGATCCAAAGGCCACGGAGAGCGACAGTGAAAGGCAAGGCGGAGACGACGACGACGATGATGAATAGATCTTAGAGCTCTCCTTCTCTGTTTTCCTTTTTGGTGTCTTGATGTCAAAGGGGGAGAGATTGGAAGGGGGTACTTAGATAGTTTTATGTCATTGTCTCTTTTGATCCACTATGGACTATGTTTTAAAACTCTCATTTCAATTGTTATAAGACTTAATCTATGTTTCTCATGTATTATGCCTAAATTCTGATGTTATACTTGAATTACATGTTTACCTTGCATACTTGTTGCTTTATCACAATTTATGAGCACATCACTTAGGCACCCCACCATAACATGTACACGTATGATAACTCTCTCAGTTTCTCTTACTCATGATGCATACATCGACGGGGAGTTACCCATACACAAACATGTTATGAAAACAAACTATTATCCTTTTGTTGAGTCTTAATGTGTTTTCATCAAACACCAAAAATGGAGAGATTGAAAGTGCATCTAGGCATCCCCGTGGGTTTTGGATGATTGATGAGGACAATTAAGATACTAATGAGCTGAGTTGATATTAAACACGGGTGTGAAGATTGAAATGAGATAAAATCCCTCAAAAAGGAAAAGGTTGAAACGGGCGTCAAAGGCTCAAGCGCAGAAATTAGGGTTTCTATGGTGTTGAGTTTAGACAAGCCGTATCATGTGTGAGGGTGGCTGTATCATGTGCATTGAGATCATTCTAGAGGGCTCAAAGTGGGGGTTGAGAGAAAAACCTAAGTGAGAAGCCAAAATTGGAGAAAACCCCAAAATATTGAACTTGTCCGGGCCCCTGGCCGGACTAGTCCGGGATAGCCTGTTTAGTCCATTTTGGGACGGACTAAACATTTCTGGATGAGTTTGGACTTGTCCGTATGGGTACGGACTAGTCCGTTCTTCCCTTGGTGAGTGAAGCTGGAGCTAAGTCCTGGGAGGTCGGACTTGTCTGCCACAGAGACCGGACTAGTCTGGACCACCAAGAGAAGTCTGTTTTTGGACGGACCAAAGCATTCAGAAAGAGTTTGGACTTGTCTGTTGTGGCACGGACTAGTCCGTTTGAGACTTAGTGTGAGAAACCAAGCCAAACCCTAGAAGGTCAGACTTGTCCGCCCCCGTGGCCGCAGTAGTCCAGGCCTGCCATGTTTAGTTCGTTTTGGGACAGACTAAACCATTCTGTTGGACTTTGGATTAGTCCGTTGTTGGTCAGACTAGTCTGTGTTGTCAATGGTCGTTTGAAATTCAAACGTTGGCGCGCACGTCATCTGTTTTGTCGATCAATGATGTGAAATTGTCGGTGGTCCCAAAAGACCGGACTAGTCTGTGGCATAGGGTCAGACTAGTCTGGGGTTGCCTTGGTGGCAACGGTTAGTTGCCGGGACCCCTATCAAAAGGGAACCTCTAGCCCCTATTAATAACTCTTGAACCCTAGCGCTGCCACAACTGAACATTAGGGTTCTCTACACGTCCTACTAGCCCTCTAAGACCAAATCTTGAGGAGATTAGGGTTTGGGAAGGAGTGTGAAGGAAGATCAACGCGCTTTGGCTCTCGGTCTTATTGCCTATTCACCCCTCCCCTCTAGGCGACTTTTATTATCAACGTTACAATATGCCGACGACACTATCATTTTCGTTGATCATAGTCTAGAGAGAGCGGTAAACTTAAAATTTCTTTTGTGGGCCTTTGAGGAATTATCGGGTCTCAAAATTAATTTTAATAAGAGCAAAATTCTTTGTTTTGGGGAAGCGAATCGCTATGAGCAGCAGTACTCGTGCTTGTTCGGGTGTAAAGTGGGTACATACCCGTTCAGATACTTAGGTATCCCCATGAATTATAGGAAATTGAATAATAATCATTGGACTATGGTAGAAGAGAAATTCGAGAAGAAACTATGTAGTTGGAAAGGAAAGCATCTTTCAGTCGGTGGCTGCCTGGTGTTAATCAATTTTGTGCTTACGAGTATAGCTATGTTTATGTTATCGTTCTTTGAAATTTCTAAAGGCGTGCTCGAGAAACTAGATTACTACAGATCAAGATTTTTTTGGCAGGGGAATGATCATAAGAAAAAATACAGGCTGATCAAGTGGAATTTACTTTGTCAACCTAAAGAGTGAGGGGGAATGGGTATACTGAATATTGGGGTGCAGAACCAATGTTTATTGAGCAAATGGTTATTCAAGATGATCAACGAAAATGGAGTATGGAAGAATCTTCTAAAATGGAGTATTCAAAGGCTAATTTCCTCCTCCTATTGTCCGCATAGCCTTTTTGTCTTGATTGGGCAGCCCTCAAGTTTTCACAAATTATTTGGACTTGCTTTTCGGCTTCTTGCAACACATCTAGACCAAATACTTGAGTTTCTCTTGCCTCATTCCAGAATAAAGGTGTCCTACACTTCCTTCCATAAAGCGCTTCATATGGTGACATTTTCAAGCTTGCTTGCTAACTATTGTTGTATGAAAATTCTGCATATGGCAAGCTCTTGTCCCAACCTTTCCCATGCTTTAAAGCACAAGCTCTTAACATGTCCTCTAAAATCTGATTGGTCCTCTCGGTTTGTCCATACGTTTGAGGGTGATATGCTGAACAAAATTCAACCTCGTTCCCAAAGCTTCATGCAATTTTTGCCAAAATCTGGAAGTGAATTGTGAACCTCTATCCGAGACTATTTTTTCGGAACTCCATGCAAACATACTATTCTTCCCATGTACAGTTCTGCCAATTTCTCTCCATTATAGGTGGTCTTGACGGGAATAAAGTGGGCTGACTTAGTTAACTGATCCATAATTACCCAAATTGAGTCGTAACTGGACTGAGTACATGGTAAACCAACTATGAAGTCCATACCGATCTCTTCCCACTTCCATTCTGGAATCTTTAATGGTTTTAATAGTCCAGCTGGCCTTTGATGTTCCGCCTTGACTCATTGGCACACATCACACAATGCTACGTATTCAGCTATGTCCTTCTTCATGCTAGCCCACCAATAGCAAGTCTTCAAGTCTTTGTACATCTTTGTACAACCAGGATGAATTGAGTATAGTGAGTCATGTGCCTCTTTTATTACTGTCTCCCGAGTATGCTTCACATTAGGCACAACAATCCTCTTACCAAGCTATAGGGTACCATGTTCATCCTCATAAAATATGAATTATCTCCCCTCTTGGGTCCTTTCCTTGATTTCTTGAATTTCTTCATCCTTAGTTTGGCCTTCCCAAATTTCTTGCTCCAATGTTGGGTTTAACTCCATCATTCCCATCTCATTCGCAAATCTGAGGTTCAACCGTTCAAACTCCTTACATAACTCGGATGGTAATTCTCAAACTGTGAGTTGATGACTTACTCCTTTTCTACTCAAAGCATCGGCCACTACATTGGCTTTTCCCGGATGATAGTTGATCCCCAAATCAAAATCTTTGATAAGATCCAACCATCTTCGTTGCCTCAAATTCAGATCCGTTTGTGTGAAAATATACTTCAAACTCTTGTGATCCGTATAAATCTCACTCCTATGTCCAAGGATGTAATGTCTCCAAATTTTTAGTGCATGAACCACAGCTGCAAGTTCTAGACCATGTGTTGGGTAATTCTTCTCATGTTTCTTCTATTGTCTTGATGCATAGGTGACCACTTGACCTTCTTGCATAAGCACGCATCCAAGTCCTTGTCTCGATGCGTCACAATAAATATCGAAACTCTTGCTCACATCTGGCAATATCAAAACTGGGGTTGTAGTTAACCTCTTCTTCAACTCCTCAAAACTTTCTTGGCAAGCTTGAGTCCATCGGAAAGCCTTTCCCTTCATTAGCGATTCCGTCATTGGCTTGACTATCTTGGAGAAGTCTTTGATGAACCGATGGTAATATCCAGCCATCCCAAGAAAACTCCTGATTTCCTTGACGTTTTGCGGGGGTTCCCACTTCAACACGTCTCTCACTTTTCCGGGGTCAACCGATACTCCTCCTCTTGAGATGATATGGCCCACAACAACACTTCTCTCAACCAAAACTGACATTTGTTGAACTTGGCGTACAATCGATGCTCCGTCAATTTCTACAATGTAAGCCTCAAGTGTTCCTCATGTTCCTTCTCATCCTTCGAGTAGATCATAATGTCATCAATAAACACCACAATGAACCTATCCAAGTACTCCATGAAGACCTTATTCATGAGGTAAAAAAAGTAGGCAGACGCATTTGTCAATCCAAGAGATATCACGGTCTACTCATAAGATCCATATCGCGTCCTAAAAGTTGTCTTGGGTATGTCTGATGGTCTAATCTTCAGTTGAAAGTATCCCGACCTCAAATCAATCTTAGAGAAGATACAAGCACCCTTCATCTGATCAAACAAGTCTTCTATGTGTGGCAAGGTGTACTTGTTCTTGATTGCTACCTCGTTGAGAGCTCGGTAATCTACGCACATCCTTTGGGATCCATCCTTCTTGTCCACAAGTAGAACATGTGCTCCCCAAGGTGAAGAGCTTGGCTGAATGAAACACTTCTCTAGTTGCTCTTGAATTTGCTTCTTGAGCTCCGCTAGTTCCATAGGAGGCATCCTATACGGCCTCTTAGCTATAGGTGCAGTTCCAGGTATTAAATCAATAACAAACTCAATGTCTCGATCAGGTGGCATACCTGGCAACTCATCCGGAAAAACATCTAAAAATTCACACACCACGGGAATCTCCTTAATTGCGGCACCGTCCATATGATTCAGCTCCAATTGCTTCGGTGCGGTTTGAGATGCTTCAAACTCTACAGTGATCCCTTTCTCATTAGTCAACTTCACCGTCTTCGTGGAACACTCAATAACTCCATTGTGCTTCCTCAACCAATCCATACCAAGTATAATGTCCAATCCTTCAGAATCCAAAACAATGAGGTTGGCGGAGAAGTCTACCCCCCTTATTCTAAGGCTTACTTTTGGACATACTATATTTGTCATCATCTCTCCTCCAGGAGACTTAACCAATAGACTAAACTTCATATGAGAGATAGGCAAACTATACTTGGCAACATATTTTGATGCAATGAATGAGTGTGATGCTCCAGAATCGAACAACATAGTCGCGGGGTTGGAGTTTACGAGAAACATACCAATGACCACGTCATCTGCTTGTTGAGCATCCTCCGTAGAGACATGGTTCATGTTGCCACGAGCAAAATTTTGTTGTCCACAACTTCCTTGCGGCTGTCCTCCATTGGGTCTTGGGTTTTGCCTCGGCGCATTTCTTCCTTGACCAAGGCCTGACTTAGAATATTGATGTGCAAAGTGTCTAACTTCTCTACAAGTATAGCACTTCTTTACTCCACCGAGATTATTGGGGCGAGCTTGGTTCTGAACATTTGCATGAGGAAAATTAGCACGAGGTGCATAAGGCATTGGAGGCCTAGGTGCTTGCATGACAGGGCGCTGTTGCACAAACTGAGTTGGGCGCGGTGCAAATCCAGGGCGATGAGTAGGTGCAAAAGAGGTGAAGTAAGGCGCATTGGGCGGTGTGAAGCGAGAGCGCACGTTACTTCCTTGTGGTTGTCCTTGATATGGCGCCTTCCTCTTGTTGTCTTGTTCCATCTCACGGACCTTGTTCTCAACCACAATTGTTTTGTCCACAAGCTTCTGAAAATTGGCATAATACAGTTTAGCAATTGCACTTGAATCTCATTGTTCAAGCCCCTCATGAACAAGTATTGATTCCGGCTGTCCTGCCTCACAGCCTCAGGGGCATACCTCGAAAGATGAGTGAATTTATTGAGGTATTCACCCACGCTCAATCTTCCTTGCCTCAAGTTCTCAAATTCTTGTCTCTTCAAGATCATAACACCCTTAGGCACATAATGGGAACGGAAACTCTCCTTGAATTCGGCCCAAGTGATCCTCTCCTTATTCTCATGAGCATTGCAATAAGAATCCCACCAACCCGCAGCTGCACCAACTAGTTGATGAGAGCGAAAAGCACTTTCTCCCGGTCACTACATTGTACAATAGCTAGCTTCTTCTCCACGGACTTGAGCCAATCATCCGCATCTATAGGGTCAGCTGCTTGAGCAAAGGTTGGTGACCTAGTCCTCATAAACTCTCCCAACTGGTTATGAGGAGGCGGGGGTGGCCGTGGAGGCATGTTGGATTGATTGTTGATATTGCCAGCCTGTAGCTATCCTATAGTCTGTATCATGGTCTGCATGAGCTGGTTTTGCATTGCCAAAAGCTGCTCAATGTTGATAGCTCCATGAGCAGATACTTTTCCATTGTTGTTCTGAGGTGCTCCATGGTTCTCCTCATCATCATTGACATCCCTCTGGTTGCGAGTTCTCACCATCTGAAGAAAAGCAAGAGATATGTAACATCCCGTTTTTCATAAATAATTAAAATATATTTATACAATAATCAATGCGTAAAAAAGTAAATATAATTAAATAAAATAATAAAAATATGTTAGTCAAATAATTTAAATATGTGACCAGCACACCGTCCGCCCTTGACGCGCGCTCTTTATTAGCCTCATAGTCTGTGCTCCGCAAACCGCGACCGTAGTGTCCCGTCGACTGAGTCGCCCCACCCGCTAGCCGACGCACCGCCCCGGCAGACTCGGCGTGCACGCCGGCGGTGATTCCATTGCCGTGAGACCCGCGCCACCGCACGCGCACGCAAAGGAGCGACCAGAGCTTGAGCATATCTGCTGTGAAATTAATTCTTTCATCTACCCAATTACCTACCTACCAATCTTCTGCCTATATAAAATATCTACCCAGCCTCCTAGTTCTTATCCTCACTCGTCTCCACCGTTTCTCCCGTACAGCAAGAACGCCGCTGCCGCGTCGATCTCTGGCGAGTAGCTCTCCCGTTCGAGCTACCACTCAGGTGAGCATCCCCTCCGTTGCTTGAGTTCCAGATCCCGATCTCTAGTTGTTTCCCTATTCCAATCGATCTAGCAGCAACCTTGTTCATCCATGACTGTCTGTACCCATGGTGTTTGCTGTTCCTTCCGTCCCTGCCTCGAATCAAGGCCGTAGCTTAGTGAGCCATGTCCCCAGGGCGTGTTCCCCTCTCCTGGCTGCCCCCTCCCTTGAAATCCCTACCGATTTGAGCTCCCAGGTTCTCCCCATGGTGACTGAAGAGAGAGAGAGTAGTGGAGGAAGAAGAGGACTCCCGTACGTATCCCTCTCTTAGGCCCCTGCACTAATTAGTCATTATCTCTCCTAGTCAAGTAAATCCTTGGCCCATGTATAATTAACTAACTCAGTGGCCCACGTTAGATCAATGCGGCAGCAAGTCTGATGGCTCACGTAGCCAAGTACAGCAGCAAAATAATTAGCCCACTCATTAGTCTAATTAATTTAATCTTTAGTCCATGCTTAACTTGTGGCTTACTGGCTTAGGCCAGGCCCATTCAGTGATATTGCAGGTTCTAGTGTAATACGGTCTCTAGCAGCTCTAGTCAAATATCCTGTTAACTTGAGATGTAGGTGATATTAGCTAATTCCTTTTCTAGCTGATATATACTCTAGCTAACTCTTCATTAGCCCAGGCCTCGTCAATACTGCTAGTTGTGCTGCCGTAAGATCAAACGTACAATAGACTTGCAAGAAAACAAGTTAACTAGCTAAACTATCTGAGTTAATATTTATTTTCGGATTTAATAATTGACCAGCACGGTAAAATCCTTAACTTACTCATATAAATTCCGATTAACACGATTCTTCGTCTAAAAATCATATACAATCATAATCTATTAAATACAACTACTTTTTATATGATGTATTGAATATATGTTTGTGTGGCTTGTATGTTTGCTTGCGCGTGTGCCGATTCAGAGCAAGTGCCGGAGGAGAACCCGGAGCCGCGACAAGACCAGGAGAACTACGCCGCAGAAGACAGTAGTGAACGCAAGTTGCATGGCCCCTTTCTTTGTCATGTTGCACCTATGTGAGGATTATCCGTTGTTATCAAATATACTATATTATTGAATTTGCGAGTACTAGTGACTCGAGTGACAGAGAGAAGCCATGCTGATTTTTATGATTGCATATTGATATCATGCCATGATGTTGATGATGGTGTTGATGGTACATTGGGTGAGGGCAGACTGGATATTGAGACTAGGGCAGACGGGTTGGTGTTCGATAAGGCTACCGTGGCGGTAGACTTACAGTTCGGGCTTGGTATATGGTGGCTGCCCTGGTGAACCTTAAGGACCGAGTTGTTTTGACATCTCACTTAACTTTTTCAGTATACTCACATGATCCTGTATGGGCAGGGCGTAGCCTAATCCTAGTGGCTATCCCTGACAGTCGTCCATGGTGGATGGTTCTTGGGTATGGACTGATCGGAGTCATGACCCGGGGTTTGAGGGTGACTGTATAGGGTGATGTTCCGACTAGGTGTCGGTTATGACGAACTATCTTGGGATAGATCTGTGTGTGTGTGTTGTGTACAACCTCTGCAGAGTGTAAAATTCGTTCGAACTGGCCGTGTCCTCGGTAAGAGACGGGTTATGGTGTGGTCCCGACAACTAGAGAGCTACCTACTGTGAGTTTGAGATGATGGATGTCTCTGGGTGAGACGTTTGGTTGCATTGGGTTGCATTATTATTTGTGCATCGCATTAAATAGCTTGCTGAGTACCTTCGTACTCAAACATTGCTAATATCTTCAGAGGATCCTGACTTCCTGCTGGAGGACTTCGAGTAGGGTCGCGTCCGCACTCAAGTGGCGAAGGTGGAACCATGTGCGAGGAAGAGCTAGTAGCCTCCATGATGTTGACTATTATCGCGTTCCTGTTAGCTGTTATCGTTATTATCCATAAGACTATTCCGCTGTAATAAAGCTCTGTATGATTTGGTTCCACTTGGATTGTAATATATTGTACCGAACCTAGTTTCTGGTATTATATTACAGGTTTAGTTCCGATCATCGGGTCGGGACGCTTCAAGTGGTATCAGAGCCATACTTGGCTGTAGGATGCGGACCCTAGTACGTAAGTGACCGTAGGAGACCGTATACTGACTTTACTATAGGAACCATTGGACTTTAGAGCCTTGGTGATAGTTTTTGCTCTTAACTAATCCTTGTGCCATGTTCTGAGCCAGATGGCCGACAATCGCATCACTACCTTCTGCATCAATGAAGATGGCTTCCCCAAGGTGCTCTATGGTGCAACCTTCCGACTTGGTATTATGGATCGCCCGGAGTACGTGGGTCATGAGTTTATGGAGCATGGAACTGAAAGTTGTGAGGTCACGGTGCACATTGGTGCCAGTGACAAATTCCTGGAGATGAAGCCATGGAACGTCACTGCTACAGGATGCCGCATGAAAGACACTTGTCAGCTTGTTGCCCGCAAAGCTCTGAAGTACCTGTGCCACATGTTTGACTGCATCTGGGTTCCACACCCATGAAGTATTTCCCACCACTGGATCGTACTCGTCCTGCCTGAACAGCAAGGATCCGCAACCTTGAAGGCCTTGGGTCTACTGAAGATGATCCCACCATTGTTGCTATGTCCGGCTACTTGTTGAGCTTGGACGACTTGTGCGACCTGCAGAACCAGCATGTGAAGACCCTCATCAAGTGCGCGGAGGCATTGGAAACTCGTTGGCGGAAATCTAAACTAGCACTAGCCAAGGCTGACGCCCGTACTGCTAGCGCCGAAAGCCGTGTTGCCCTGGTCGAGGAGAATCTCAGGGAGCAGGAAGACTGCCACAGCCAGCTACTTAGGGGTGTCTACCTCGTGGAGCGAGCCAAGCGCAAAGACCGCCAAGCCATCGCAACTGCTGAACCGCCTATCCTGGAAGGAGTTCCAATGTATCACCTGTCTAGCCCTCGTAGGAGGATTCGTGAGCCTGTGCCACTCACCCCTCCGACGTCGCCTCGTGGAGGTGAAGAGGAAGATCCTGAAGATCACACCGCAGGACCCAGTAGTCAGGCAGAGGTCCCGGCTGATCCTTAAGGGGACAGACCTAGGGACGACATGTCCTAATGTATCATGTATCCGTTTTTTTTAATGAATGAATGCTTGGTGTGTTGCTTGCAATACTTGATGTTGGTGTCCTTTGTATGGTATATATAATAATAATATATATATTGATATGTGTATATATAGAAGCACATCGATAAATAATGAATATTATCCTTAAGTAAAGCAATGTTATTAAAATCAACTGTTGGCTAATACTCACCCTCCTTGTCACAGATGTCTCACCGTACGAACCGAGGTAGGATAGGGCAGGAAGTGAACCAAAACCTCCCTGATCAAAATGCCCCAATCCTTCCGGGCGGAGCACAACCAGAAGAGTCGGCGAACAGTACACCTGCAGCACCACTACCACCACTGCCACCACCTCCACAAGCGCCCGTTTATGACTTGACTGCTATCTTGGACCGTCAGACTCGACTTCTGGAGATGCTGACGAACACACTTGGTGCTCAAGGCAATCTGGACATGAACCACCATCAGCCAGCACCTCAGGGCAACCACCAGATCGCAGACTTCAGTAGGATGAACCCACTTAAATATGCTGGATCTGATGATCTCATTGAAGCAGATGATTGGTTGAGAGAGATCGAGATGAAGCTCGAGGTTGTACATGCAAATGAGATGGATAAGGTTCTGCTAGCAGTGCAACAACTGAGAGGACCTACTTTAGCTTGGTGGCAGAGCTATAGAGATATGAATGCAAATGCTAAGACCATGATATGGGAGGAGTTTGTAAGGCTGTTCAGAGATCACCACATTCCTAGCAGTGTGGTGAAGATGAAGCAGGAGGAATTCAGGAATCTGCACCAGGGAGGTATGACCATGATGGAATACCTACATAGTTTCACAAGCTTGTCACGCTACGACCCTAGTACCGTGGACACTGATGAGAAGAAGCGGGATGCCTTCCTGCGTGGCATTAATCCAGAGATTAAGACCTTGGTTGGAGCATCTGTCTACCCAAATTTCAACACCATGGTGAATAGAGCTATCATCACAGAGAAGAATAAGAAGGATGAGATGCAGGAGAGGAAGAGGAAGTTTGAGAGTCACAAACTGTCCCAACAAGCAAAGTCTCATAAGACTTATCAACCGGCTTATTCTGGACAGCAGACCCAACAGTTTGCTTACTCTATGCCGAGGCAGCAACAGCCAGCTTACTCAGGTTAGATGACCCAGAGTGGAGTTTCCAACAGGGCACCATCCACCACATTCAGACAGCCAATGCACTCTGCCAAACCTCAAGGTTCCTTCAAACCCCAACAATCTGGAGTGATTCGAAAGGGTGACCAGAGGATTTGTTACAATTGTCGTGAACCTGGTCACATTTCTCCTTATTGTCCCTACAAAAATAAACCAGCAGCCTCAACGTTCTCCAACTCAGTTAATGGACCAAGGCAACCAGCTGGAGGAAGTCGTGGACCACCCTCTAGGATGCCACCGACCTTCGGAAAAGCCACGGTGAACCACGTCTACACCGAGGAGGCAGATGCAGCACCAGGAGTGTTACTCGGTGAGTTTTTGGTTCAGTCAGTCTTAGCTTCAGTGCTATTTGATTCTGGTGCATCACACTCGTTCATATCATCACACTTCATTGAGTCGAATGATATATCAGCAGTGGCCCTTAAGAGGCCTTTAATAACCAAATCACTGGGAGGTTATATACCCTGCCATCTAGGAGTTAACCATATCCCTTTGAATCTAAGTGGGGTAGTATTCTTTGTCAACCTAGTAGTGCTTGACTCCCATGGAATTGATGTGATCCTTGGCATGGATTGGTTGGTCAAGTGCAAAGGAACCATAACTTTTGCAGAAAGGTTGTTGACGGTGACCAACCATGAAGGAAAGACTATCACATGTCATGTACAACCTAGCGTATCAGAACCAATGATAAATCACATGAAGGTTACAACACTTCAAGGAATACCAGTAATCCGAGAGTATGCTGACGTGTTTCCAGAAGAATTACCAGGCATGCCACCAGAAAGAGAAATTGAGTTCTCCATTGAACTAGTTCTCAGAGCTGCCCCAATTGCTAAGAGACCTTACAGGATGGCTGCCCCAGAACTAGCAGAGTTAAAGAAGCAGTTAGATGAGCTGCAAGAAAAGGGATATATTAGACGTAGTGCATCACCATGGGCTGCACCGGTCCTCTTTGTAGAAAAGAAGGATAAAAGCAAGAGGCTATGTACGGACTATCGAGCTCTTAATGCGATGACCATCAAAAACAAGTATCCTCTACCTCGGATAGATGATTTGTTTGACCAGTTGAAGGGAGCTAAGTTCTTCTCAAAGATTGACTTGAGGTCTGGATACAATCAAGTGAGGATCAGGCCTGAGGATATACCCAAGACTGCATTTGTGACTCGCTATGGACAGTTTGAGTACACAGTGATGTCCTTTGGACTAACCAATGCTCCAGCTTACTTTATGACCTTGATGAACCGAGTGTTCATGCAAGAACTAGACAGGTTTGTTGTTGTCTTCATTGATGACATTCTGGTCTATTCACGCAGTGAAGAAGAACATGTGCAACACCTGCGTGTTGTCTAGGAACGACTCCGAAGTCACCAGTTGTATGCCAAGTTTAGCAAATGTGAGTTTTGGTTAAGGAAGGTTAGTTTCCTTGGACATGTTCTCACAGCTGAAGGAGTTGCAGTGGATCCAAAGAAAGTTGAAGATGTGTCATCTTGGAAGCAACCGACATCAGTTAAGCAGATTCGTAGTTTTCTCGGTTTAGCCGGATACTACCGCAGATTCATTGAAGGATTCTCTAAGCTTGCTCGACCAATGACAGAATTGCTCAAGAAGGACAAGAAGTTCATTTGGACTGAAGCTTGCGAACAGAGTTTCTGTGAGTTAAAGCAAAGACTAACCACTGCACCTGTGTTGATCCTACCAGATATTCATAAGAACTTCGTCATCTATTGTGATGCTTCAAAACGGGGACTCGGATGTGTGCTAATGCAAGAAGGACGAGTAGTAGCATATGCATCTCGTCAGCTAAAGCCACACGAGCAGAACTACCCGACACATGACTTGGAGTTAGGTGCAGTAGTACATGCCTTGAAGATTTGGAGACACTATCTAATTGGAAACAAGTGCGAGATTTACACAGATCACAAGAGTCTCAAGTATATTTTTACCCAGTCAGATCTCAATCTGAGGCAACGAAGATGGTTGGAGTTAATCAAGGACTATGATTTGGAAATCCATTATCATCTGGGTAAAGCCAATGTGGTAGCGGATGCCCTCAGCAGGAAAGCCTATTGCCACCACTTGGTAACACAAATACCACAGCTATGTGATGAGATGTGTAAGTTGAACCTAAGAGTCATACACCACTCTTGCAGTTACAACCTTAGTGTTCAGCCTATGCTCGAAGAGCAAATCAAGAAAGTGCAACATGAGGATGAAAAGCTGATGGAGATCAAGGGACAGACCGGTGAAAACAAAGCTCCAGATTTTAGAGTTGATAGGAATGGAATATTGTGGTTCAAGAAACGGTTGTGTGTGCCTTCACAAGGTCACTACCGAAACACCATCATGGATGAAGCTCATAACTCTGCATACTCTATACATCCTAGAGCTACCAAGATGTACTTGGATCTCAAAGAGAAGTATTGGTGGGTTGGCATGAAAAGCGATGTAGCTCGATTTGTGGCCTATTGTGATGTATGTAAGAGAATCAAAACTGAACATCAGAAGTCGAGTGGCCTACTTCAGCCGTTACCAATTCCAGTGTGGAAATGGGATGAGATAGGAATGGACTTCATCACTGGCTTACCAAGAACCAAGAATAGTAATGATTTCGTATGGGTAGTGGTTGATCGCCTTACAAAGGTCGCACACTTTATTCCTGTGCGCACTACCTATGGTGGAGACAAACTGGCCAAGTTATACATAGACGGTATCATGAAGCTCCATGGTATACCATCAAGGATAGTTTCAGACTGAGGTACCCATTTTACCTCGAGATTTTGGAAAAGTCTTCAGAAAGCACTTGGCACTAAGTTGGACTTTAGCACAGCATACCACCCTCAAACAGATGGTCAGACCGAAAGGATCAATCAAATCTTAGAAGACATGTTAAGAGCCGCTGTGCTTACTTACGGTAAAGATTGGGAGGATAGTCTATCATATGCTGAGTTCTCTTACAACAACAGTTTTCAGACCAGCATTAAGATGTCTCCATTTGAAGCTCTCTACGGAAGAAAGTGTAGAACTCCGCTCATGTGGACAGAAGTAGGAGACCGTATTGTGGAGCGCCCGGACTTCATCGTGGCAGCCGAAGACAAAGTAGCGGAGATCCGAGCCAATATGAAAGCAGCCCAGTCACGCCAAAAAAGCTATGCAGACAAGAGACGACGTGAACTCACTTTTGAAATTGGGGATCACGTGTATCTTAAAGTGTCACCGATCCGCGGCACGCGCAGGTTTCAGGTGTGCGGGAAATTAGCACCGTGGTATATTGGACCGTTTCTGGTTTTGGGAAGGATTGGAGCAGTAGCGTATAAGATTCAACTACCTGAAGAAATGTCAGGTGTGCACAATGTCTTTCATGTATCCCAACTAAAGAAATGTTTGCGGTTACCTGAAGAACAAGTGGTCCAAGACATTTTAGACCTGTAGGATGACCTGCGCTACCAGGAGGTGCCAATGAAGATCTTGGATATCGTTACTCGAGGAACACGAACAAGTTCTGTCACCCTCTGTCGTGTTCAGTGGAGCAGGCATTCGGAAGCTGAAGCTACTTGGGAGAGAGAAGATGCGCTGCGATCAGAGTTTCCTCATCTCTTTGAAGATTAGCCGAATCTCGAGGACGAGATTCATTTTAAGTGGGGTAGGTCTGTAACATCCCGTTTTTCATAAATAATTAAAATATATTTATACAATAATCAATGCGTAAAAAAGTAAATATAATTAAATAAAATAATAAAAATATGTTAGTCAAATAATTTAAATATGTGACCAACACACCGTCCGCCCTTGACGCGCGCTCTTTATTAGCCTCATAGTCTGTGCTCCGCAAACCGCGACCGTAGTGTCCCGTCGACTGAGCCGCGCCACCCGCTAGTCGACGCACCGCCCCGGCAAACTCGGCGTGCACGCCGGCGGTGATTCCATTGCCGTGAGACCCGCGCCACCGCACGCGCACGCAAAGGAGCGACCAGAGCTTGAGCATATCTACTATGAAATTAATTCCTTCATCTACCCAATTACCTACCTAACAATCTTCTACCTGTATAAAATATCTACCCAGCCTCCTAGTTCTTATCCTCACTCGTCTCCACCGTTTCTCCCGTACAGCAAGAACACCGCTGTCGCGTCGATCTCTGGCGAGTAGCTCTCCCGTTCGAGCTACCACTCAGGTGAGCATCCCCTCCGTTGCTTGAGTTTCAGATCCCGGTCTCTAGTTGTTTCCCTATTCCAATCGATCTAGCAGCGACCTTGTTCATCCATGACTATCTGTATCTATGGTGTTTGCTGTTCCTTCCGTCCCTGCCTCGAATCAAGCCCGTAGCTGAGCGAGCCATGTCCCCAGGGCGTGTTCCCCTCTCCTGGCTGCCCCCTCCCTTGAAATCCCTACCGATTTGAGCTCCCAGGTTCTCCCCATGGTGACTGAAGAGAGAGAGAGTAGTGGAGGAAGAAGAGGACTCCCGTACGTATCACTCTCTTAGGCCCCTGCACTAATTAGTCATTATCTCTCCTAGTCAAGTAAATCCTTGGCCCATGTATAATTAACTAACTCAGTGGCCCACGTTAGATCAATGCGGCAGCAAGTCTGATGGCTCACGTAGCCAAGTACAGCAGCAAAATAATTAGCCCACTCATTAGTCTAATTAATTTAATCTTTAGTCCATGCTTAACTTGTGGCTTACTGGCTTAGGCCAGGCCCATTCAGTGATATTGCAGGTTCTAGTGTAATACGGTCTCTAGCAGCTCTAGTCAAATATCCTGTTAACTTGAGATGTAGGTGATATTAGCTAATTCCTTTTCTAGCTGATATATACTCTAGCTAACTCTTCATTAGCCCAGGCCTCGTCAATACTGCCAGTTGTGCTGCCGTAAGATCAAACTTAAGTACAATAGACTTGCAAGAAAACAAGTTAACTAGCTAAACTATCTGAGTTAATATTTATTTTCGGATTTAATAATTGACCAGCACGGTAAAATCCTTAACTTACTCATATAAATTCCGATTAACACGATTCTTCGTCTAAAAATCATATACAATCATAATCTATTAAATACAACTACTTTTTATATGATGTATTGAATATATGTTTGTGTGGCTTGTATGTTTGCTTGCGCGTGTGCCGATTTAGAGCAAGTGCCGGAGGAGAACCCGGAGCCGCGACAAGACCAGGAGAACTACGCCGCAGAAGACAGTAGTGAAGGCAAGTTGCATGGCCCCTTTCTTTATCATGTTGCACCTATGTGAGGATTATCCGTTGTTATCAAATATACTATATTATTGCATTTGTGAGTACTAGTGACTCGAGTGACAGAGAGAAGCCATGCTGATTTTTATGATTGCATATTGATATCATGCCATGATGTTGATGATGGTGTTGATGGTACATTGGGTGAGGGCAGACTGGATATTGAGACTAGGGCAGACGGGTTGGTGTTCGATAAGGCTACCTGCTGGAGGACTTTGAGTAGGGTCGCGTCCGCACTCAAGTGGCGAAGGTGGAACCATGTGCGAGGAAGAGCTAGTAGACTCCATGATGTTGACTATTATCGCGTTCCTGTTAGTTGTTATCGTTATTATCCATAAGACTATTCCGCTGTAATAAAGCTCTGTATGATTTGGTTCCACTTGGATTGTAATATATTGTATTGAACCTAGTTTCTGGTATTATATTACAGGTTTAGTTCCGATCATCGGGTCGGGACGCTTCAAGATAAGAATTAGAAATGTCCCCAACTATATGCATCAAGGGATATGAAACTAAACAACTAGCTACTCCAACCTACATGGATATGGTAATGCTAAAGCATCCCAAAATCCTCTATTAAGTACATAAGCAAACAATATATATAGCAAACAACACAACAAACAAAAGCACATCAATTCTTGATTGCTCCTATGTGCTCTAAAGTGTCCATTCTGTCTAGGCTACATCCTACGGTCAACCTGGCTCTGATACCAATCTGTGATACCCGGTTCCGAAAATGAACCAAGTGAATGCATAAGTGTGCCCAGGACATTCAACACACATACACGAGTGCATTCACAAAAGAGTATACAGAAAATTACCACAGAATAAGATTAATTAACCAAACTTTATTACACAAACCATATCATCCTCGAATACAAGTTCTAATAAATATTACCGACAAGTTTCAACTAATGCAGCAGAAATAAGCTAAATAAGCAACTAAGCAAAATAAGCAAAGGGGTATAGCGCAGCTCCATGCAACACCACAGGCAAAGCTGACAGTAGACACGGCCTAGAACTCCGCATTATTGCCATTAAACTCCCAATCCTGACCTGCAACTGTTGGGGGGGGGGGGAGGGGGGATTGCAAGAGTGAGTACATGTCGTACTCAGCAAGTGTGGAAAGTATGACATGTGGCTGATTCAAATGATGAATATAATAATGGTTGAGTGCTGAAAAGTACATTAAAAACACTTGAAAAAGCAATATATTACATGTATATGAAATAAACCCATCATAAGCCATGTAGTTATCATACTAATAGTCCATATTCCATATCCATCATCATATACCAATATCCATATTCAATACCGGAATTCAATTCATAACCATCCATAACCATAATACCAACCATAACCATCCAAAATACCATCCCAATACCGATTTCCCTCTAATCATGTGAGGGTCCAGGTTGCTAATAACTGGGAGCACGACTATCATGATAGTTTTAGATACACTCTGCAAAGGTTGTACCGCTTTACCCCACGTCTTTGTGATTTCATCACCTTTCGATGACTATAGAATCTCAATTATGCTGTCTCACACTTTTGTAGGTGTGTGGCCAAGAGATCACAAAATAGCCTTTACAAAGGGATTACTAGCCTATTTAGACCCCACTGAGATTTCACCGGTGGTGATGTCTCCAACTGAGTACATTTTCAACCAAGGGCCCCCTCTTGAGCCATTCGGATCCCAGGGTAGTCCCACCAATCATCAACAAACCCAATCCGACTACCCCTTCCCCGAGCATCCTTAATGGTTCAAATAGCACTGGCAAAGCCCTAATTAATCATCTACGCCGCACCCATACTTGGCCGTGTGGTGGCACTGTAAATCCTGGATGGTCGCTCTACGAACCAGTCCTTAGATCTAAAGCAAGCAAAACCACCATAACATCCAACCCATTACGTACCAAGCTTTCTTAGATCACCCATTACCATATCATATTAACCAGTTCATGTTAATCATAGCCTCATAAATGCATAATTAAGTGTGTAGTATTGTTTTCCCATCCCAATTAATTAAGCGAAGCAAAAAGTAAAAAGTCCTTCCCGACTCTCTACCATATATTCCAGGTGACAAGGGTGGCTAAACAAATCTAGTAAACTTCCTATCGTAGTCTTCCCCTCCAATTGACACAAGCATGTAGTTTTGCAAATAAAACATTTATTTTAGAAACAGGATCAATATTCTTCAAGGACACTTGCCTTTCTCTTGGGATTGGTTTGGTCGAAGCCTTCAAATTCTTGGTGCTGGAGATCCTCCACGACACTTTCTAGCACAAATCCATCTAATCCGCACAATAAATATACAAGACAAGAAACATAATAAAAGAGTGCAAAAATATTACTCAATATGACATGATATGCATGATTGATGCAAATGCAAGGTAGAACTTGTTAATAGATTGCTTTTAAGTGATCGCTAACTAGTTCTAATAGATTTTAACAAGTTTATATAGGTTTGGATTTGATTAGATCTACTTTTAGAATCAATTCAACACAATTTAGTCAGCAAAATCGGACTACTCTGCAAAAGGCCAGACTAGTCCACACTTCGCAAAACTAGCGAACTAGGGGTTTCTAGATCGACGTGAATTTGGATATTTTGGGTTGAATTCATGTAAGGAAAAGGAAATAGAAGGTATACCATGTGTTTAGGACTCCAATGAATCAAGAAACTTGGAGGCAACAATTGGCTCCTGATGATCTAGGGTTGATGATGAACATGGAGATGAATTGGTGATGAAGAATGAAACTTGATGGAGATCTTGATCCTCTTTCGTTTCCTCCACTTCTTCTTCTTGCTTGGGATCTACTCCTCCCTCCTTGATGGCGTCTCTCCACGAACTAGGGTTTGAGTGGGGTGGAAAAGTGGCAAATAGATGTCAAGTCAAGGGGTGGAGTTGTTTATATAGAGGTGGAGGCTAGGGTTAGATGGATTTCGAGTTTGAGAGGAGTAGAGGCCGGTTTAGAGTTACATATGGGCTCTAAAGGAGTTAGGCACAACGTCCCTAAGCCCACTTATTGTGAAACTCAAGAAACAAGTCGTAAAACAAAAGATCAATTCGGAATCGCAAAATATCGGACAAGTCCGAAAAGGACCGGACTAGTTCGACGTTAGTCAGAAAGAAATCGGACAAGTCTGGCAGAAAATCGGACAAGTCCGACTTTAGTCAGAGAGGAAAACGAACAAGTCCGCTGGAACACCGGACTAGTCCGGAAAAGTCCAAAGACTTAGTAAATTTTCAAGGATTCTTGGAATATCGGACTAGTCCGCACAAAATCGGACAAGTCCAAAAATGTCCAGAGGCAAAATCGGACTAGTCTGTAGCAAATACGGACAAGTTTGATTATAGTCAGAGAGAAATCGGACTAGTCCTCACCAAAATCGAAATAGTCCGCACTTTCAGCATTTTTAGTGCGGTTTTGTTCCAAATCAACTTTAAACTCATTCCTCTTGATATGGATTAATATTAAACATGTATATGAATGTAAGTAGGGCATGATGCATGAAAATGAGGGTGTTACACCTGGTTATACATGTTTCAGTCCCAAGTCAAAAAATTGATTATGGTAGCATGTGCAGCTGTATTTTGGGCACTTTGGACTTCCAGGAATGATATTGTTTTTGATAAATGTCTAATGAAAAACTATGTGCAGGTGGTCTTTCAGGGAACATACTGATGTAGAACCTGGGCACGCTTACAAAAGTCTGAGGAGCATAGAAGGTAGCTGACGGATGGGCCCAGTCTTGAAGTCTACTGTCATGCACATCTTTTTTAATAATGGTTGGCATTTTATCAATAGGATTGAGTTCTAATAATTCTCCACCTGCGTGTGGTAGTTTTTCAACTGGTTTTGTAACTTCATTTTTATCTTTCTCTTTCTTAGTGTTGAAAGGAACGTATTGTATCTGTACTGGATCAGACCATCCGCAGTGGCGTACTGTAAAGCATACTGGATACACTGTTTCGCAGTGTAATTTAGAGTATGTACTGTAAAAGCTGAAGGAGATAGTGTATAGAGTATGTTTTAGAGTACGCTGGTGCGGATGGTCTCATAACCTCTTCTTTTGAGGGGAAGGCTGAAGTTTATTTTGGTCTATTATCTAAAAAAACTAGTAACTGGCTGGACAAGCTCTGCTACAAGCAATGATGGTCCATACGGCATTTGCCCAGCCGCCATGTCTGCTGCATTGGTGGGTTTAATTCATTCATTCAGTACTTGCTCCGGATTATACTGCACACCGATGGATGCGTGTGGCACGATTGGTTTATGGTATGACTGCCGCAACGAAGGCGAGGGCAGCAGCAATGGACGCGCGCAAGCGCAACAACTGCCAGCACGCTACTTACATAGTACTGAACTGTGTGCAGCTGCAGTCATTAGTCGTATTTTTGACAAGATTTTTAAACCCCGAACTGTTGCTTGCACAGGCACGGCACGGCACGGCACGACGAGGAGAGGAGTTTTCTACGTGGGCATGAATGCATGATGACTACAACGACCGCTGAACAGAGAAAGGCAGGGAAGAGAGGGCAGTGCACGTGGCGATCGATGGAGGGAAAAGTGCTAGCGACGGATGACACCGCACCGGGCCGGCCTGCCGGACGAGTTCAGCTGGCTCATCCGCGAAACCGGTGCTTTCAGCTTATGCAGCTTGTGCGTGTGACGGAGCAAACGACAATTCACATGCCGTATCATGCGTGGCCCGATGACGTCGACGGATCTGATATCTGATGCAGTGGGTTTCCAGGTGCTATTTAATTTTTTTTCAACGGTTAGCAGTGGTATTAAGATAATATATTCTTCTCCTCCTAATGAAAATACTCCAACGTGATAAGACAGCCTAACAGTATACTAAAGTACTGGTCTCGTTCAGTAAAGCTGAAGCCAGGTAGAGCCACGCTGTAGAGTAGGGGCAAATCTACATATTAGATTTGATGAAGCGTGATAGCACCTTGGGTGCCCACGGTTTGTATTTATAGAGGACAAAAAACGTACAGAGGTGTTTACAGACTATGGATTCAAGACATACTCAGACTCTAAGTCCATATAGCATACGATTAGGAAGAGATCAACCGTATCTAAACTTTCCTTCTAATAGCCCCTCTCAATCATAACTTATCAAGTTAAGATTGTGTTTGAACTTTTCTTGCAGCTGACATGTCAACGGTTTAGTAAAACCGTCGGCCACTTGATCTTTAGATGATATATGCACTACAGGAACCTCAACAATTTGCGACGGCTGTGGCTGTCGCACATAAGCAAAAAACCGTCGCAAATAAACTATTTGCGACGGTTTTACTTATTTGCAACGGTTTTCGACCGTAGTTCAAATTTCGTTGCAATTTAGCTTATTTGCGACGGTCTGATTATTTGTGACGGCTTTTGCAGGCCGTCACAAATTATTTAGGTTTATTTGCGACGACTTTTATACAACCACTACAAAAAACGAGTAAAGTGTGTCTACTTTATAACCGTCGGTTGGCTACTATATGTATAAATGCCGGGGAACCTACGGTTTTAACCGACGTTTTTAACAACTATAAGGACCGACATGGCATATGACCGTCGGTTCCAAAAGCCGACGCATGTAACCTTAGGACTGTCGGTGATGTCCCCGACGCACCTAACACCGTAAAACCGTCGGCCATGTCAAACTCCCGATGCACGTAAGGCTTATTTTAATTTTTTTATGAAAATGCCAGTACCTGTTCACTAGCCTGTACTGTTCTCTCACCGCACACCACCGTCCGTCCTGTCCTCACCACCGTATCAGTAGAACATATGAACATAATTTGGACATTTATACGCATATTTTCAGTACACATTGGACATAATTTGGACAGAATACGAACATCAATCCAGATTCTCAGTACACTTTGGAAAAAAAAGGATAACACAGAGAACGCGTAAGAATTCTAGATCGTGCCCCGGCTGCATCCACGAACTTCAGATCTCGCGGTTCTTGGAGCAGTAGCGTCAAGTCGTCGCGCCTTGCCGCCGCCGGCGCGCGCGTGAGGTGGAGCTGGCCGATGTCCGAGCGAGGTGGTCGGTGCGGAGGTGAGGAGGCGCCGCCGGATCTGACGGAGAAGGCGCCGGATCTCGCAGTCACCCACAGATCTGACGGAGGAAGCGCCGGATCTCATGAAGCAAGCGCGCCGCATCTCGTCGAAGGGGAAGGCGGACGAGGGTGCCATTGCCGGAGTAAGGAGGGACCAGAGCTCGTCGCCGTCGGGTCCGCCGCCGTCGCGTCCGCGCACGCACCGTCCCGACCCCTCCCGGTGGAGCTGGCTGTGCACACCATCCCGACCCCTCCCGCCTTCGGCCCGGTGCTTGCGCCGCCTCCATGCTTGCCTCCGTCCCCTCCTTGTCTGTTCACTTGGCTATTGATTCTGGGGAGGCCTCAACTCTGTAGAAAGGAGCAGACACGGGCGGAGAAATAAAAGGAGAGGAGCCGGCAGCGGGGCGTACAAGGACGGATGTAGCTAGGGTTGTGATTTTACGGTGCAAAACGTGTGCTGCGAAAAAAAAAATATCGGGTGGGCGGCGTGCAAATGGGCTGGGCACGGGCGATTTTCATGTGTGCCTCCGCCGGACGAACGCGGTTTCGGTGCTCCCGTTTGGTGTTCCCATAGGTACTCCCATTAAGTGTTACGTTTTTATTAGTGTATCTTTTTTATGTGGGGTCTAGTCACCTCATGGTGAACTAATAGAATCGCGTCACATCACGGGAGTACACTTGGGAGTACGTAGTCGGGAGCACCCAAGCCGTATTCCCGCCGGGCAAGTGGGCAGTGGGCGTCGGGCCCACACTAGAGCCGTCAGGCTCTGTTGCCAGCCGACGGACGTAGCTAACACCATCGGTTTCATAATTTTTGGCCGACATTTTTATTAGGGCTGTCGGTATTTGTTCACTTTTCGACGCATTTAATTATGAACGTCGGCTGTTTTTTACGACCCAACGCCTATAACGCAATAACCGTCGGGCACAGAAAATCGACAGCTTTAGGGATTTTAGAGCCGACGGCCCCGACATCTATATTTACCCCGACGTCCTATTGATGGATTCTTGTAGTGAACCATCACAAATAGTAGAAGTCTTATTTGCAACGATACTGTATAAAAGTCGTCGCAAATAAGGTTTTTTAGTTTTTTAAAGAAAATAGAAAATGTTGACCGCTCGATGTCCAGAAACACAACAGACAACATATAACAGAAACACATATAACAAACGTCATATCACAACATAAACACATATAACAGTCACCACATCACAAAAGCGTCTCACATCTCATCACAAGAACAGAAAACAAAGAAGAGAGGTTGTTGGTACCCTGCATACCGGGTACCCCATGATACCGCAAGAAGTGCAAGGAAGTTCCACCTGTCAAAGTTGAAGACCTCCGTAGGCCGCACGTGTCAAAAGGCACTGGACCCACCTCCTACATAGGGGAGATCCGACACTGCCACGTGTAACACAAGACCGGAGCCAAACCCTCTACATAGAGAACCTCCGTACTTGACACGTGTACAGTGACTCCGGACCTAACCCCCAGTTGAAGAAAGCTCTGGTGCCTCCACGTGAATAGCGGCTTCGGACCTACCTCCCCGCAAGGGAAAGCTCCGGAGCCGCCACATGTTAAGCCTCCGGACCTACTCCATCAACAGAAATACAGACGAATCTCCAACGGCGTAAGCATTCAAGGACTCTTATTGCTACAATTACAAGGCTTGATTATGTGCCATTACTACACTATTAATGGTACACAATCAGCAGACCTTTAATACTGGTAACGCCACCATTAAGGGACATTATAAAGTTATTAGGGTGCTTAAACACACTTAATTGTGTTTTAGGCAAGAATAACTACTCGGGCCACATGTCGGGCTAGGCAACCCATGTAACAATCATCCCTTGGTCTATAAAAGGGATGTGTTGCTCGGTACAAAACAGGCAAGCTAATACGCATGCAAGGACGAGCAAATCCCCAATACAACAACACACATCACGTGGAGTAGGGTATTACGCTTAGGTGGCCCGAACCACATAAATCATCTGTGTCACCTTCTTGTCTAAGATCTCTGCGCGCCCAAACGGATATAAGAACCTCCGCGGGCTACAATTAGTAGTACCGGGGGAAGTGTCGTTCGTATGCTTCGACAGAGGCTATCCGCTAGCGTCCACTACCTCCCGAGCCACCAACGTCCTCGCCGTGCATCAGTCCAGGTGCTGGTATAGGCAGATATGGAGTTTGAGTTTCTGTCGCCGATCCCTGCAACACATAGAAGTTGTTTGACATATTGATTAGTTTGGAACTTTATTTTTGACTAGAATTGATTAAACAAGCTAGAATTGCTCATATTGAACTTACTTTAGATAAGTTGAGTTAGAATTGGCTATGTTTGACTATTTAAAACTAAGTAAGACAATAATAACTTAGTTGAATTAGATTTGCCTATATTTGATGAATTAAGACTAAGTAAGAATGTTTTTGATTACCTGAAAACCGGGAGAAGTGTGCACCAACGGCGGTACATGCACTTGTGGCGGTGGAATTAGCGGTGCCACTGGAGGTAGCTCGAGCTGCAACTCCTAAACTCTCTGTCCTTGAAAGAAACTCTAACATTACAAACGTTATAGGTTATTACATATTATTAAGAATGTGATGAATTTGAATTACTTTAACTTACCGCTATCGCCCGCCTTTGCGCCTCCATCGCCTCCCGCATCTGCACCATGCGGGCTTGCTGGTAGGAGATGGTGGCCTGCATCCCCGCCTTCGCCGCCTCGATCTCTGCCTTGCCCTCCTTGACCTGACATGCAAGAGTCTCCACCTGCGAGACACGGTGACTCGGGCCCGCCGACAAAGCATGCATGGAGCTACCTCTCACAGGTCGCGCCACCCTCGAGTCGACAACTCCGTTATCTTGAATTGAAAACGATAAAATGAATTACGAACTGACCTTCCATGGGCTTTTCTACCTCCACTTGCATACGCGGCTTGATGATCGATTAAATGGTCTGTGTTGGCCCGGGTCGAGTCAAAGCCCATTTAATAACATATAATAATTATACACTCAATCAATCAAAATAATATGCATGAAGCAGTATTAAGTTAAATTACTAAACTGAATTAATATTCATTAATCATAAAACAATTTAAATTTTTTTGACAAACTTAACTCAATTAACAAAAATTGAACCTAGGCATAAATAAACTTGAACATAATTAATCCTAAACCTAGCGAAGCATGATTAACATATTAATTTAATATAAGTAAATAACCAAAGCATGATTAACATAAGTAAATAACCTAAACATGATTAACATAAATAAACAAAGCATGATTAACATAAGTATGATTAACATATAATTTTATCTAGCTAAACCTAGCATAGCAATAACATGTAAATATAAACATAATGCATACCAAGTAAATCTACGGATCAACAATTTTATTCTAAACAATGAAGAAGAAGAAAATTTAACCTAACAATGGAGTGGGAGGCAGCCGGCTTGGGAGAGGCGGCGACGGGGCGGCGTCAAGGAGGCGGGCACGCGGCAGCAGCGGGCGCGGGGTGGCGTCGGGAGCTGTGGGAGCTCGAGCTGAGAGGTGTGGCGGAGGCACGTGAAGTGTGTGGGTCGGGTCGATAGTGGGCCTGGGTATATCTCTTTTATTTGTGACGGCCACATAAATTGCGATGGTCCTAGAGTTGGCCATTGCAATTAAGTTTACTTGTGAAAGTTTTATTTGTGGTCATCACAAACAATGTCCTATTTGTGATGGTCTAATTATTTGCGATGGCTTATGGTCCGGCCGTCGCAAATTAAGGCCTATTTGCGACGTCTACTTGATTTTGCGATGGTCAAGGGCGGGCCATCGCAAAAAAATTTAGCTATCGCAAATGATCGCCTTTCCTATAGTGACACTTGACATCAATTTGCTTGTTGACTACCTTCTCTCTTACAAAGTGGTAATCAATCTCTATGTGTTTTACTCTTCCATGTAAAATAGGATTGGCCGTCAAGTATGTAGCACCAAGATTATCACACCAGAGACATGAAACATTACTTTCTTTTATGCCAAGTTCCTTATGAACAAATTGCAGCCATATTACCTCTGCTGTGCATTTGCTATGGCTCTGTACTCAGTTTCTGTAGAGGAACGTGACACCGTGGGTTGTTTCTTGGCACTCCACAAAATCAGATTAGGACCAAAAAATATAGCAAAGCCTCCAGTTGACCGGCAATCATCAACACAACCTGCCCAGTCAATCTGTGAAGGCACTAATCCGAGTTGATGTTGATCTTTTGAACACTAGCCCGGTTTTAATTGTCCCACGAATCAATTGAAGTATCCTTTTTACTGCTGTCCAATGATCATATGTAGGAGCATGGAGATATTGTGATACTTTATTTACTGCAAACGACAGATCCGGCCTAGCGGTCGTCAAGTATTGCAATGCTCCAACTGCACTTCTATAGTTTGTACTATCTTGACTGTTGAGAGGTTCTCCTTTGTATGCAGACAGCTTCTCCCCCACGGTTAGTGGTGTTGTTACAGGTTTGCACTTGCTCATATTCACACGTTTCAATATATCAAGAGCATATTTTCTTGAGATGGCATTAGACCACCTTCACCTTCTTTACTTTGATACCTAAGTAGTGCAAGTCTCCCAAGTCTTTTAATGGGAAGCTACTTCTCAGCTCGTTAAGCAAATGTGCAACGGCCTTTTCGGATGAGCTTGTTACAACAATATCATCCACACATATGAGCATGAAAATTGTAACCTTGGCCTTCCTGTATATAAATAGTGAATGATCTAATTTTGAAGACAAGAATCCCAAGTGCCGCAATTTTCCACTCAACCTTGAGTACCATGCTCTAGGTGCCTGTTTCAATCTATATATTGTTTTATCTAACTGGCAAATATGTGATGGGATGTCGCATGTACACTTTCTCTTCTAGAATGCTATGAAGAAAAGTATTTTGTACGTCCAGCTGCCTCAAGCACCAATTACTTGATACAACAATTGACAGTACTAGTCAAATAGTAGCCACTTTTACAGGTGTCCTCATAATCAATAGCATACCTTTGTTTAAATCCCTTTACTACCAACCGAGCTTTGTATCTATCGATGGACCCATCAGCTTTCCTTTTTACTTTATATACCCACTTGCAGTCAATAATATTCTTTTCTTGATGATGACGTACTAGATGCCAAGTTTGATTATCCTGCAGCACCTTAAATTCCAGGTCCATTGCATGTCTCCACTGTTCATTCTCCAATGCTTCCTGCAAATATTGAGGTTCTCCAGTGGACGAAAAATGCATGTACCTTATTGTTCCAACAGTATAGATTTTTGGCTTTGAAATCCCTGCTTGCTGTCTTGTGCGCATGCACTGATCAGGCTGGGCAACTAGAGCCCCAACCACATCTGATCTCCTCTCTGCTTTTTCTGGTACACTTGTATCAGCTCCGTGATCTGCACCGCTCCCCCCGTCGCTTCCTGCCATGTGGCCCGAGCCGACTTGCGTCGCAGGAAGCACACCATCAACATGTTGCACGGGAGAGTTACAGATTCGCTGGCCAGATGCGCGCGTGGGAGTCCATGCCTAACCCGGCGCATGGCTTGACAGCCGTGTTAGAGTCTGTGCCTGCTTCAGATCGGGTGCTGGCCCATGTCTGTTTATGGGATCTGGTGCCAAATCCGCACCGTGTTCTGCACCGACCATATCCCCATCGTGTTCAGCACCGACTCCTTGCTGTTCTGCATGGATATTTCCCATGGAGACCCACTGTTTTCATTATTTCCATCAAATTCTTCCAGCTGATATTCCAGCAGATCTTCTGATCCATCTGGATCCTGTAATATTTGGCTCATGTACAAGATTAGTAGTATTAATCAAATTAGCATTACCTGATATATTCCCCGAGCCATAAACACCTGAATAAAGATTTGAAGGAAGAAGCAAGATCTCTTTTTTAAGATTGCACCAGCATTGTCATGCAATTCGGAAAAAGGAAGATGTGTTCATCAAAAATCACATCTCTTGAGATATATATCCTACAAGATTTAGGCTCAGGACATTTATATCCTTTGTGCATAGGACTGTAGCCAAGGAAGACACATCTTGTAGATCTAAATGCAAGCTTTCTAGTATTGTAGGGTCTTAAATTAGGCCAACATGCACACCCAAAAATCCTTAGATTCGTGTAAAGAGGTTTGTGGCCGAGAAGAAGCTCTATGGGAGTATTCATCTTGATCACATGAGATGGAAGAATGTTAATCAAGTATATTGCGGTTACAAAAGCTTCATCACAAAATTTCAAGGGCATGGAAGCATTAGCTAAAAGAGCAAGTCCTACTTCCACAATGTGATGATGTTTTCTCTCAGCTGCGCCGTTTTGTTGGTGAGCATGAGGGCAAGAGACATGATGATTTATGCCTATTTTCTTGAAGAAGGAATTCAATTTTTCATACTCACGACCCAATCAGTTTGGATGTCATGAATCTTTCGGTTGAACTATCTTTCAATTAGATTTTGGAAATTATGAAATACTTGGAAAACCTCAAATTTATTTTTGAGTAAGTATATCCAAGTATACCGACTATGATCATCAATAAAACTGACATAATATTGATTTCTATTGATAGATTTGTCTGTTGGACCCCACACATCGGAGTGGATGAGCTCAAGAGGATGATTCGAAACACTATTGAACTTTTGACAGGGAATTTGATGGCTTTTATCCTTTTGACAGGCATCACAAACAGATCCACTACTTGATTTACTAGAGAAAGACAACTCATTATTTTTCAAGACGTGATCTACTATTACGAAGGATTGATGACCTAAATGATTGTTCCACGAATCTAATGAAGGCTTGACCGTGGCTAACATATGCTTGTGATTGAATTTGACAGAAAACTTGAGAGGGTAGAGACCTCCTTTACACTTTCCTTTAAGAATTGTGTTCCTCGTGGCTCGGTCCTTAACAAAGAAATACCAAGGATGATATTCAAGGAATACGTTATTATCTTTTGTAAGCTTGTGAACCGAGCATAGATTAATTTTAGAACATGGAACATGGAGAACTTTATTAAGATGCAATGATTGTCTAGGGGACAGATCGAACTATTGCCACTAATATACATACCTTTTTCACTTGCCGTATAAATTTGATCTTGCCCTTGGTAATTTTCATATGTTATGAGTTTCTCCAATTCTCCAGTCACATGATCCGTTGCTCAAGTATCAATGTACCAATTAGTGTCCACCCCATACGATGGTACTGATGCACCAGCAAATCTTTCTTCTTTCTTGTACTCTTGATCATACGTGTACCAACACTCGGTTGCCTGATGATTCAGTATTCCGCAAATCTGGCATATCACCTTTTGAGTCTGATTCATGTTTCCTTGATTTTGTCTTGGCTGACCTCCCTATCGGCCTCTACCTCTATTATTTCTGCGAACACCAGAGGGTGTTCTTCCACCCATTCCATTGTTTCTTCTATGGCCACGTCCCTGTTGACGGTCATTATATACCAATTTTGACTATCAACATAACTCAGTTATGCGAAGGAATGAATATTTCTTACACACATCTTAGTTAGGAATAACCTAGTTCCACTTGTACTTGGAGAAATTGGTGCATGCAGGTATTACATGTAGATTGGAGGTGAATGCTTGGTCACAAGGCAAGGAAACACACTTCCCACCAATCAGACGATGCCATGTGGCTTCCCATGCATCCAATGGCCCACTTACAGGTGGGTACCCACAGGTTTTCACCCTGATTCATCTACAAGATCGACAAGGGCCCACATATCAGTGTCCAGGAGCAAGAGGGAGCCGAGTGGGGCTAACCCCAGTTTGGTCGAACCCCCTATTCCGCTGAACTGGTAAAGTCGCCAAACTCGGTCCAACTGCACATGTCAACTCCTGGTGGCTTCCTTGACGCGGCAGTAAGTGAAATCCCGGGAGATTAGCATGCGAAACCGCCTGAGCGAGTGTATAAATAGGGGGAAGTGCCTCACCTCACTTCACACACACCACTTGAGAATTCACTCTCTTGTATACATTAGTTCTTCAAGTCCTTAGTGGAGGTTAGGCTGTAGAGAGGAGCCTCTAGTGCCAAGTACGAATTGGGAAAGGTATGGCTCATGTATCTTTTCTTGTATTTGTGACTTTATGCATTATAAAAAAGTATTATTAGTCTCTCTTTATTCATATACTTGGGCAAAGCATTTCTTGTTTGATTGTAGAGTCAATGTATGTGCTAGGTGTAGATGTTGTTATGATCTAGACATAATGCCATTATCATGTTATCATAAACATCATACACCACCACTATAGTATAATTAGGTAATAATATAATTATGTTAATATGAATATGTTAGTGCTTGGATCAAACATTGGTTTAACGATGTTTAGGTTAGTCATTGCCTTAGGATGAATATTGCATTGCAACTCTTAAGGTATTTACTTAGCATGCAAGTGTGATGCTTCGGTAGTAAAGTAGTGTAGGATGCATCGTAGTCCACGGGTTGTAGAGGTAGGCGGTAGGTGGTGACAGCCCTATCCATCCGTTGTAATCCTCCACGTTCGGCTACGATGTAAGCTCTTGGCGGGAGTCGCCTGTCAAACCAGGGTAAGCTCGTGCCCGATACGTTGGACCACTAAGCCCTAGTGTTCACTATTAGCATATTCATGTGTACTTTATTAGGATATGTATATGAGTAATTGGATCACGGTAGGAGTAGCTCCATCTCATAGTCTAGATCTCGTTAGGACAACCTTACCCTTAGAGTAGATTGCTTAGGTGTGTGTCACACTACCCCTATTATCAACTTACCCCTGTTTTGATAAACATTTAGTACCCTATACCTTGATCATAAGAATTGTGATACCCGGTTCCGCAAATGAACCAAGTGAACGCATATGTGTGCCCAGGGCGTTCAACACACATACACGAGTGCAATCACAAAAGAGTATACAGAAAATTACCACAAGACAAGATTAATTAACCACTTTTATTACAGAATTCAAAATATCCTCAATTACAAGCTCTAATGTATATTAATGACAAGTTTCAACTAATGCAGCGGAAATAACTAATTAAGCAACTAAGCAAATAAGCATAAGGGATAGCGGAGCTCCAATCAACACCACAGGCAAAGCCGACGGCAAACACGGCCTAGAACTCCGCATTATCATCATTATACTCCCAATCCTGACCTGCAACTGTTGGTGGGGGGATTGCAAGGGTGAGTACATGTCGTACTTAGCAAGTGTGAAAAGTATGACATGTAGCTGACACAAATGACGAATATAATAATGGCTAAGTGCTGAAAAGTACATTAAAACATTTGAAAAGCAATATATATATTTTGTATGTGAAGTAAACCCATCATAAACCATGTAGTTATCATGATATCAGTCCATATTTCAATACCATCATCCATATTCCAGATTTCACCATTACCATTAATCATATCCAATACCAGAACATAATCCATAATCAGCCATAACCAGTACCAAACCATCCCAATACCAAAACATAACCAAACCATCCTAAATCTCAATTTTCCCCTAATCATGTGAGGGTCCAGGTTGCTCATGACTGGGAGCACGGCTATCATAATAGTTTTTAACACACTCTGCAGAGGTTGTACCGCTTTACCCACGTGTTTGTGATGTCATCACCTTTCGATGACTAGAACCTCTATTATACCATCTCACACTTCTATCAGTGTGTGGCCAAGAAATCACAAAATAGCTTTCACAAAGATATTACTAGCCTATTTAGACACCACTGAGGTTTCACTGGTGGCGATGCCTCCAACTGAGCACATCTTCAACCAAGGGCCCCCTCTTGAGCCATTCGGATCCCAGGGTAGTCCCACCAATCATCAACAAACCCAATCCAACTACCCCTTCCCTGAGCATCCTTAATGATCCAAATAGCACTGGCAAAGCCTGAATTAATCAGCTACACCGCACCCATACTTGGCCTCGTGGTGGCACTGTAAATCCTGGATGGTCGCTCCACGAACCGGTCCTTAGATCTAAAGCAAGCAAACCACCATAACATCCAACCCATCCACATACCAGGCTTGCTTAGATCACCCACTACTATATCATATTTAATCAGTTCAAGTTAATCATAATCTCATAAATGCATAATTAAATTAAGTGGTATAGTTGTTTTCCCATCCCAATTAATTAAGCAAAGCAAAAAGGTAAAAAACCCTTCTCGACTCTCTACCATGAATTCCAGGTGACAAGGGTGGTCAAACAAATCTATTAAACTTCCTATCATAGGATTCCCATAAAATTGACACAAGCATGCAGTTTTGAAAACAAAACATTTATTTTAAAATGGGGTCAATATGTTCAAGGACACTTGCCTTGCTCTTGGGCTTGAATGGGATCAAAGACTTCAAATTCTTGGTGCTGGAGATCCTCCGCAGCACTTTCTAGCGCAAATCCGTCTAATCAGCACAATAAACATTTAGGACAATATACACAATCAAAAAGTGCACATATATTACTCAATATGACGTGACATGCATGATTAATGCAAATGCGAAGCAAAACTAGTTAATAAGTTGTTAATAATGTTTATAAATCAATTACAATGGTTATTAAGAAGTATACACGGGTTTGGAGTTGATTCGATCTAAATTAAGAATTAATTCAACACAATTTAACCAGGAAAATCGGACTAATCCGCTAGGGACTGGACTAGTCCGCACTTCGCAGAACTAGCGAACTAGGGTTTTCTAGATCGACGTGAATTTGGAGATTTGGGGTTGAATTCATGTAAGGAAAAGGAAGTAGAAGGTATACGAGGTGTCTAAGACTCCAAAGAATCAAGGGTATTGGAGGCAACACTTGGACCTTGACGATCTAGGGTTGATGAAGAACTTGATGGTGAATTGGCGATGGAGAACAAAACTTGATGGAGATCTTGACCCTCTTTCGTTTCCTCCTCTTCTTCTTCTTGCTCTAGATCTCCTTCTCCCTCCTTTGTGTCGGCTATTCATGAGCTAGGGTTTGGGTGTGGTGGAAAAGTGGCAAATATATGCCAAGCCAAGGGGTAAGGTTGTTTCTATAGAGGTGGAGGGCTAGGGTTGGGTGTATTTCGAGTTTGGTATGAAGAGGGGTCAGTTTGGAGTCCCTCATGGCCTCTAAAAGAGTTAGGCACGACGTCCCTAGGCCCACTTAATGTAAAATCCAAGAAACAAGTCATGAAACAAAAGATCAACTCGGAGTTGCGATGTATTGGACAAGTCCGAAGTTGGATCGAGAGATATCGGACAAGTCCGAACTTATCCAGAGGGGAAAAATAGACAAGTCTGGCCAAAATCGGACAAGTCCAACTTTAGTTAGAGGGGAAAACGGACAAGTCCACTGGAATACCGGACAAGTTCGGACAAGTCCAGGGACTTAGCAAAATTTCCAAGGGATTGGAACACCAGACTAGTCCGCACTGGACCAGACAAGTCCAAAAGTGTCTAGAGGCAAAAATAGACTAGTCCGCAGCAAAAAGGACAAGCCCGATTGAAGTCAGAGAGAAATCGTACTAGTCCGCACCAAAATCGGACTAGTCCGCACTTCTCAGAATTCTTAAGTGCGGTTTTGCTTCTAATTCATTTTAAACTTGTTCCTTTTTATATTTCTTAATGTTAAACATATTTAATGATGGATGCAGGGCATGATGCATGAAAATGAGGGTGTTACAAACCTACCCCCCCTTAAAATGAATCTCGCCCTCAGGATCCGATGCGGGAAGAGAAGAGATAGGGAAATTCCTTCTTGAGATCATCCTCCAACTCCCATGTCGCCTCTGATTCTGTATGATGCTTCCATTTAACTTTACACCATCGAATAACCTTGTTTCTCGTGACTCTCTCCTTGGTTTCCAAGATTTTGACCGGTTGCTCGGCATAAGTCAAATCTGCCTCTAATTCCACTTCTTCCATTGGCACTTGTTCTTCCAGTACCCGTAAGCACTTTTTGAGCTGGGAAACATTAAATACATCATGAAAATCTGATAGATGAGCTGGCATCTCCAACTTATACGCTACTTCTCCTCTTTTGTCCAAAATCTTGAATGGCCCAATGTATCGAGGTTATAGGTTGCCTCTTATGTTAAACCTCTTATGACCTCTCATTGGTGACACCTTGAGGTAAACGAAGTCTCCCACTTCAAAGGCTAGTTTCCTTCTCCTATTATCCGCATAGCCTTTTTGCCTTGATTGAGCAGCCCTCAAGTTCTCGTGGATAATCTGAACTTTCTTTTCAACTTCTAGTAACACACCCAGACCAAATACTTGAGTCTCTCATGTCTCATTCCAGAACAAGGGTGTCCTACACTTCCTTGCATATAGTGTTTCATATGGTGACATATTCAAACTTTCTTGGTAACTATTGTTATATGAAAATTCCGCATATGGCAAGCTCTTGTCCCAACTTTTCCCATGCTTTAAAGCACAAGCTCTTAACATGTCCTCCAAAATCTTATTGGTCCTTTCAGTTTGTCCATCCGTTTGAGGGTGATATGATGAGCTAAAATTCAACCTTGTTCCCAAAGCTTCATGCAACTTTTGCCAAAACCAGGAGGTAAATTGAGAGCCTCTATCCGACACTATCCTCTTTGGAACTCCATGCAAACACACTATTCCTCCATATACAGTTCCGCCAACTTCTCCCCATTAAAAGTGGTCTTGACGGGAATAAAGTGAGTTGACTTGGTCAAATGATCCACAATTACCCAAATTGAGTCATAACCGGACTCAGTACGTGGCAATCCAAATATAAAGTTCATACCGATCTCTTCCCACTTTCATTCTGGGATCTTCAATGGATGCAATAATCCCGCTAGCCTTTGATGTTCCGCCTTGACTCGTTGGCACACATCACACAAAGCTACATATTTGGCTATGTCCTTTTTCATGCTAGCACACCAATAACATGTCTTCAAGTCCTTGTACATCTTTGTACAACCGGGGTGAATCGAGTATGGTGAGTCATGTGCCTCCTTTAATATTGTCTCCCGAATATGCTTCACATTAGGCACGACAATCCTTTTCCAAACTATAGGGTACCATGGTCATCGTCATCAAATCTGAATTCTCTCCCCTCTTGGGTCCTTTCCTTGATTTCTTGGATTTCCTCATCCTTTGTTTGAGTTTCTCAAATTTATTGCTCCAAAGTCGGATTTAACTCCATCATCCCATCTCATTTACAAATTCGAGGTTCAACCGTTCAAACTCCTTGCATAACTCGGATGGCAATTCTCGAACCGTGAGCTGGTGACTTACTCCTCTTCTACTCAATGCATCGGCCACTACATTAGCCTTCCCTGGATGATAATTGATTCTCACATCATAATCCTTGATGAGATCCAACCATCTTCGTTGCCTCAAATTCAGGTCCGTTTGTGTGAAAATATACTTAAGACTCTTATGACCCGTATAAATTTCACACCTATGCCAAAGGATATTGTGTCTCCAAATCTTCAATGCGCGTACCACGGCTGCAAGTTCCAAATCATGGGTTGGGTAATTCTGCTCATGTTTATTCAATTGTCTCGATGCGTAGGCAACCACTTGACCTTCTTGCATGAGCACGCATCCAAGTCCTTGTCTTGATGCATCACAATAAATATCAAAGCTTTTGCTCACGTCCGGCAATATCAGAACTGGGGCTGTAGTTAACCTCTTCTTCAACTCCTCAAAACGGTTTTGACAAGCTTCAGTCCATCGGAAAGCCTTTCCCTTCATTAGCAATTCAGTCATTGGCTTGGCTATCCTGGAAAAGTCCTTGATGAACCTACGGTAATACCCAGCCATCCCAAGAAAACTTCGGATCTCCTTTACATTTTGCTGTGGCTCCCACTTTAGCACATCTCTCACCTTTCCGGGGTCGACCGATACTCCTCCTCCCAAGATGATATGACCCAAAAATGACACCTCTTTCAACCAAAACTGGCACTTGCTGAATTTGACGTACAATTGATGCTCCCTCAATTTCTGCAACGTAAGCCTCAAGTGTTCCTCATGCTCCTTCTCATCCTTCGAGTAGATCATAATGTCATCAATGAACACCACAACAAATTTATCCATGTACTCATTGAAGACCTTATTCATGAGGTACATAAAATAGGCAGGTGCATTGGTCAATCCAAAGGACGTCACGTTGTACTCATAGGATCCATATCATGTCCTGAAAGCAGTCTTGGGTATATCTGATGGCTTAATCATTATTTGAAAGTATCCCGACCTCAGATTGATCTTAGATAAGACACAAGCACCCTTCATCTGATCAAACAAGTCTTCTATGTGTGGCAAGGTGTACTTGTTCTTGACTGTCACCTCATTGAGAGCTCGGTAATCCACACACATCCTTTGTGATCCATCCTTCTTGTCCATGAAAACATTGGACACTCCCTAAGGCGAAGAGTTGGGGCGAATAAAACCCTTCTCTAATTGCTCTTGAATATGCTTCTTAAGCTCCGCTAACTCCTTAGGAGGCACCCTATATGGCCTCTTAGCTATAGGTGCATGTCGGTGTTTTGGAACCGGCAGATCTCCCTACACTACTAAAGTGATCGGGGAGTTTGATGTTCGGTGTGGGCGCGCGGAGATTCAAGAAGGTGAATTGGAGTTTTGGCACAGGAGACACAAGAATTTACGTGGTTCGGGCCGCTTGAGCGTAATACCCTACTCCACGGGTGTGTTGGTGTTGTATTAGCAATATGAGCTTGTGATGAGCGTATGAGGCGCGTGAGATCGTTCGTCAACGTCCCCTCGTGTATCGTCGACCTGTCCTTTTATAGTACAAGGACAGGCCGTTACAAGTTAGCCTGGCCCGACATGTGGCCCCGACGGTTACTAGTATTGACACACGCTTAATTGCTCTTAATGATCCTGTAACGGGCTCTGACAGCGCCGTTACTGGTGTTAAGATCATCCGATTAAGCGTCATTAATATGACATTAATGGCACTTAATTGGGTCTTGAAGTCTTTGGCTCTCCTTTGAAGATCCGGAGCCGTTACAAGGTCTTCCGGAGGTTAGAGGCTGAAAGGTCCGACGGTTTGACACGTGGCAGCTCCGGAGCTTGCTGTGGGAAGCAGGTAGCTCCGGGGCTATCAGACACGTGTCAGGTCCGGAGCTTCTCTCGGTCTGGGGTTAAGTCCGGAGGTGCCGTTTCGGTACGTGGCCCGGAGCTTCCCCCTTGTGGGAGGTAGCTCCGGGTTAGTTGTACATGTGGCGACCCAGGGATTAACCATGTTGGAGAAGCGGGTCCGGTCATGTCTGACAAGTGGGCCTCCGAGGGTCTTCAAACCAAGTAGATGGCTTTCCTTTGAGATCTTTGTAACCTCAAGGGGTGTACGGTTTCTAGGGTACCGACAGTGCAGTTCCAGGTATTAATTCAATAACAAATTCAATGCCTCGATCGAGTGGCATACCTGGCAACTCATCCGGAAACACGTCCAAAAATTCGCACACCACTGGAATCTCCTCAATTGCGACACCGTCCATATGATTTAGCTCCAATTGCCTCGATGCATGTTGAGATGCTTCAAATTCTATGGTGATCCCTTCCTCATTGGTCAACTTCACCGTCTTTGTGGCACATTCAATGACTCCATTGTGATTCCTCAACCAATCCATACCAAGTATAATGTCCAATCCTTGAGAATCCAAGATAGTGAGGTTGGCAAAGAAGTCTACCCCCCTTATTCTAAGGCTTACTTTTGGACATACTATATTTGTCCTCATCTCCCCCAGGAGACTTAACCAACAGAGTAAACTTCATATGAGAGATAGGAAAACTATATTTGGCAACATATTTCGATGTAATGAATGAATGTGATGCTCCAGAATAAAATAACATAGTCGTCGGGTTGGAGTTTGCGAGAAACATATCAATCACCACGTCATCTGCTTGTTGAGCATCCTCCGTAGAGACATGGTTCACGTTGCCACGGGCAGGATTCTGCTGTCCACGATTTCCTTGCGGCGCTCCTCCATTGGGTCTTGGGTTCTGTCTCGGCGCATTGCTTCCTTGACCAAGGCCTGACTTAGGACATTGATGTGCACAGTGTCCAGCTTTTCCACAAGTGTAGCACTTCCTAACTGCACCAGAATTTGGACGGACTTGATTCTGTGCATTGCCACCAGGAAAGTTAGCACGAGGTGCAAAAGGCATTGGAGATCTAACTGCTTGCATAACAGGGCACTACTGCACAAACTGAGTTGGGCGCGGTGCATAACCAGGGCGATGAGCAGGCACAGGGGCACTGAAATATGGTGCATTGGGTGGCGCAAAGCGAGGGCACACATTACTTCCTTGTTGCTATTCTTGATATGGCGCCTTCCTCTTGTTGTCTTGCTCCATCTCACTGACCTTGTTCTCCACAACAATTGCTTTGTCCACAAGCTTCTGGAAGTTGGCGTAGTCACAGTTCAGCAATTGTACTTGGATTTCATTGTTCAATCCCCTCATAAACAAGTATTGCTTCCGGCTGTCCCGGCTCACATCCTCAGGCGCATACCTTGAGAGTTGAGTGAATTTATTGAGGTATTCACCCACACTCGATCTTCCTTGCCTCAGGTTCTCAAATTCTTGCATCTTCAAGATCATAACACCCCCCGACACATAATGAGAACGGAAGCTCTCCTTGAATTCAGCCCAAGTAATCCTCTCTTGGTTCTCATGAGCATTGCATAGTGAATCCCACAAATCGGCAGCTGCTGCAACAAGTTGATGAGAAGCAAATAGAACCTTCTCCCGGTCAGAACATTGGACAATAGGTAGCTTCTTCTCCACAGACTTGAGCCAATCATTAGCATCCATAGGGTCAATGGCTTGAGCGAAAGTTGGTGGCCTAGTCCTCATGAAATCTCCCAACCGGTTATGAGGAGGTGGGTGTGGCGGTGGAGGCATGTGGGGCTGATTGTTGATGTTACTAGCCTGCAGTTGTCCCATATTTTGTATCATGGTCTGCATGAGCTGGTTTTGCATAACCAAAAGCTGCTCAAGGTTAATAGCTCCTTGGACAAGTCCTTGTGCATTGTTGTTCTAAGGTGCTCCATTGTTCTCCTTCTCATCATTGCCATCCCTCTGGTTGCAAGTCCTCACCATCTGAAGAAAAGCAAGAGATAAGAATTTAGAAGACATCCCCAACTATATGCATCAAGGGATATGAAACTAAACAACTAACTATACCAGCCTATATGGACATGGCAATGCTAAAGCATCCCAAAATCCTTTATTAAGCACACAAGCAAACAATATATAGCAAACAGCACACCAAGCAAAAAGACATTGATTCCTGAGTGCTCCTATGTGCTCTAAAGTGTCCATTTTATCTAGGTTGTGTCCTACGGTCAACCTGTGGCTCTGATACCAATTTGTGACAGTCGGTTCCGAAAATGAACCAAGTGAATGCATATGTGTGCCCAGGACGTTCAACACACATATACGAGTGCAATCACAGAAGAGTATACATAAAATTACCACGAGACAAGATTAATTAACCACTTTTATTATAGAATTCAGACTATCCTCAATTACAAGCTCTAATGAATATTAATGACAAGTTTCAACTAATGCAGTGGCAATAACTAATTAAACAACTAAGCAAATAAGCATAAGGGATAGTGCAACTCCAATCAATACCACAGGCAAAGCTGACGGCAGACACGGCCTAGAACTCTGCATTATCATCATTATACTCCCAATCCCGACTTGCAACTGTTGGTGGGGGAATTGCAAGTGTGAGTACATGTCGTACTCAGCAAGTGTGGAAAGTATGACATGTAGCTGATACAAATGAAGAGTATAATAATGGCTAAGTGCTGAAAAGTACATTAAAACAATTGAAAAGCAATATATATATATTATGTATATGTGAAGTAAACCCATCATAAACCATGTAGTTATCATGATACCAGTCCATATTTCAATACCATCATCCATATTCCAGATTTCACCATTACCATTAATCATATTCAATACCAGAATTTAATCCATAATCAGCCATAACCAGTACCAAACCATCCCAATAACAAAACATAACCAAACCATCCCAAATCTCAAATTTCCCCTAATCATGTGAGGGTCCAGGTTTCTCATGACCGGAGTACGGCTATCATGATAGTTTTTAACACACTCTACAGAGGTTGTACCGCTTTACCCACGTGTTTGTGATTTCATCACCTTTAGATGACTAGAACCTCTATTATGCCGTCTCACACTTTTGTCGATGTGTGGCTAAGAGATGAAAAAATAGTTTTTACAAAGGGATTACTAGCTATTTAGACCCCACTGAGCTTTCACCGGTGGCGATGCCTCCAACTGAGAACCTCTTCAACCAAGGCCCCCCCCTTGAGCCATTCGGATCCCAAGGTGGTCCCACCAATCATCAACAAACCCAATCCGACTACCCCTTCTCTGAGCATCCTTAATGGTACAAATAGCACTGGCAAGGCCTGAATTAATCAGCTACGCCGCACTCATACTTAGCCTCGTGGTGGCACTGTAAATCCTGGATGGTCGCTCCACGAATCAGTCCTTAGATCTAAAGCAAGCAAACCACCATAACATCCAACCCATCCACATAGCAAAGCTTGCTTAGATCACACACAACCATATCATATTTAACCAGATCATGTTAATCATAATTTCATAAATGCATAACTAAGTTAAGTGGTATAGTTGTTTTCCCATCTCAATTAATTAAGCAAAGCAACAAGGTAAAAAGCCCTTCCCGACTCTCTACCATGAATTCCAGGTGACAAGGGTGGTCAAACAAATCTAGTAAACATCCTATCATAGGATTCTCATCAAATTGACACAAGCATGCAGTTTTGAAAACAAAACATTTATTTTAAAACAAGATCAATATGTTCAAGAACACTTGCCCTGCTCTTGGGCTTGATTGGGATCAAAGACCTCAAATTCTTGGTGCTGGAGATCCTACGCAACACTCTTTAGCGCAAATTCGTCTAATCCGCACAATAAACATACAGGACAAGAAACACAATCAAAAAGTGCACATATATTACTCAATATGACATGACATGCATGATTAATGCAGATGCAAAGCAAAACTAGTTAATAAGTTGTTAATAGTGTTTATAAATCAATTACAATGGCTATTAAGAAGTCTACACAGGTTTGGAGTTGATTCGATCTAAATTTTGAATTAATTCAACACAATTTAACAGGAAAATCGGACTAATTCGCTAGGGACCGGACTAGTCCGCACTTCGCGGAACTAGCGAACTAGGGTTTTCTAGATCGACGTGAATTTGAAGATTTGGGGTTAAATTTGCGTAAGGAAAAGGAAGTAGAAGGTATACCAGGTGTCTAAGACTCCAAAGAATCAAGGGTATTGGAGGCAACACTTGGATCTTGACGATCTAGGGTTGATGAAGAACTTGATGGTGAATTGGCGATGGAGAATGAAACTTGATGGAGATCATGACCCTCTTTCGTTTCCTCCTCTTCTTTTTCTTGCTCTAGATCTCATTCTACCTCCTTGTGGCAGCTATTCACAAGCTAGGGTTTGGGTGTGGTGGAAAAGTGGCAAATAGATGTCAAGCCAAAGGGGTGGGGTTGTTTATATAGAGGTGGAGGGCTAGGGTTGGGTGGATTTCAAGTTTGAGATGAATAAGGGTCGGTTTGGAGTCCCACATGGGCTCTAAAAGAGTTAGGCACGACGTACCTAGGCCCACTTAACGTAAAACCCAAGAAACAAGTCGTGAAACAAAAGATCAACTCAGAGTCGCAATTTATCGGACAAGTCCGAAGAGGGCCAGACTAATCTGAAGTTGGACAGAGAGATATAGGACAAGTCCGGACTGGACATCGGACAAGTCCGAACTTATCCAGAGGGGAAAAACAGACAAGTCTGGCCAAAATCGGACAAGTCTGACTTTAGTCAGAGGGGAAAATGGACAAGTCCGCTGGAATACCGGACAAGTCTGCTGGAATATCGGACAAGTTCGGACAAGTCCAGGGACTTAGCAAAATTTCTAAGGGATTGGAACATCGAACTAGTCTGCACTGGACCGGACAAGTCTGAAAGTGTCCAGAGGCAAAAACAGACTAGTCCGCAGCAAAACGGACAAGCTCAATTGAAGTCAGAGAGAAATCAGACTAGTCCACACCAAAATCGGACTAGTCCGCACTTCCCAGAATTCTTAAGTGCAGTTTTTCTTATAATTCACTTTAAACTTGTTCCTTGCTTAATGTTAAACATATTTAATGGTGGATGTCGGGCATGATGCATGAAAATGAGGGTGTTATAAGAATAGTGTACTTTACTTCACCTCCTTCCTTTGGGATAAATACAATACCCTTGGGAATACTCTTGGGTGAAATGGTACAACAGTATCTTTCGTGTGCTTGTGGATCTCATCTCCTACCAGAGATGATCTGTGGTGTTAAGAACTGTCAACAGGCATTTCTGGCGCCGTTGCCGGGGAAGGCAAAGGAAGTGAAGGATATCTATCACTTTTGATTAAGCTATAGGTACTAATAGTTATTAGAAAGGATTACCCTTGTTTGTTTTCTCCTTTTATGTGAAAACAGGGTAGTGTTGGCTAACCCGTTTTATGGGATGGCCAACAAGGACGAAAGTGCTCAATTGCAAGATGATTCAAGGAGTACCTAAACAAATTTTTGCTGGGCAACACCATTGCCTTTTGCGGAAGAATTTCAGCTTCCAGTAGGAGCCAAAGTCATCCATCCCCAAGCTTGGGGGAGGATCCAAGAGTTCTTCCTGGTTTGCCTCCACCATAGGATGGATAGTTGGCTCTTCAAACAACACTTATATCATGGGTTGGCTTCACCAATCCATGACCACATTCATGCTGGAGCTGAAGGAGTCATATTCTCATTCATCATGGATGAGAATATGGTCTCCACTCAAGGGGTGGATTGATGAATGCTCTAGTTCCCTTAGCTTGGCATGCACACCACTTAACAAGGTGGACATGCTAGTTATGGAACTACACCTCCCATTGAGTAACATGAAGATCAAGCCAATGGATAAGTGTTTAGATGACCCAAGCCATAGATATTCACATGATTTGTGAAAATCCATGTCAATATGGGGCACATGGGGAATCATTTCCCAAAGACCCATGAGGATTCTTCCTTTCAAACACAACTCCAATGGCTATCACCTACAAGGAGGTCAAGGGTGGAATCAACATCACCCTTGTAATCAAGAGGCTATGGGGATTTCAAAGGACTTAAGTTCAAATAGCCTACCTTGAAGTATCTTGTCCATGGCCAAGCAAAAATCAAGACAACATTTACATGAAGCTCTTGGCCAAGGACAAGAAACTTAAAGAGCATTCAAGATCCCAGATATCCCACAATCACTTGTTGGGATTCCTACCCTTCGACCAAGCTCGTGCAACTTAAGGCAAATGACATTGTGGATGAAACGTTTCTTGTTTGATTGTGGAGTCCACAAGTCATGATTGCCAAGGAAGCTTTTCATCTATGATCAAAGTATGGGTTGAAATTAAGGAATATCAAGAAGGTCGAAGTGGCACTCCTAAGGAAGGACAAGCCTCACCAAGCTCTTAAAAGAATATCTTCAAGAAGGAAAAGCTGACACTACATCAACAGCTCTCCATCAAGACCATGGAGAGGCTAGGGCCACCATATGGCCCACATGTCCAACCAACATGCCAAAGGAGACTTGGCATGTCAATGAAGAGAAGTTGTCCACATATTCAACTCCGGGATTGTACAATAAATCATCGCACTAAAATGGACAGAGGTAAGTCCCACTCATCGGACTTAAAAAAATATCGTTGAGTCCTTGACAATAGGTTAATTGGTAGCTATCTCATATTTGATTTCTCAATTTCATATCTGAATTTCCCATCAAATCTTGCATTTGCATTTAGCATGTTTGAATATCCACACTTGCATGTTGGACAGTAAAATTTCCAACCATCATAAAACTAAACTTTTGAATTAGGAAATAAATTTATTTGGATATGAACCTTGGGTGTAACCACTTCAATTCATCATCCTAATTCAAACCAAAAATATTTATCTTAACTATTCATTGCATTTGCAAGTTCTTTCAAGTTGGCAAAACAATTTGACAAAGGGTACAACATGCTTTCTAGCTAACATAACCCGTTTTTGAGTTGTTTTGTTTGTTCTTGATTTTAGTGCAGCTAGGATAAAACCCCATCAAGCGCATATCCCTCCATCAATCTCATTATGAGTTCATGGTGGAGGAATGCTCAATATGGTGGTCCAATGCAGGAACAAGATGAAGCTCATTCAACTCCAACCTCAACTTGGCAGAAGACATTGAACATGAAGGCTACACCAAGATTCATGGATGTGAGTTTCTCAGACAACGACCTTCAACCTAGATTGATCTTCAATTGAGGTACAAGTTTAAAAAATTTCCGTCGTTTGAATTGCATTAGAATTGAATGATTTTTGCTTACATTGGTAAGGAAGGTTTACACCTTCTCATCACTCAATTCTTATGCATCCTCAGGAGAGTAAGTGCTGATGTTGCTCTTTTTTGATTCTTCAAAAAGGAATGTCACCTTACTTAGGAATAAATTTAAACAAGTACCTAGCATTTAATAAGCATTGCTAAAATTGACTTAGACATTTTCTTCCTAGGTAATTGTTGACGGTTTTTATACACCACGTCAATATAACTCAATTATATGAAGGAATTGTCATTTCTTGCACACATCACCTTTATATTTAACCTATTTCCACTTGTCCTTGGATAAAGTAGTGCATGGAGGGATTCTATGCAGAAATGAAGTGAAACAAGGGGATGGATCCTATAAAATATCATTCCATCCAATCAAGCGACGACACGTGGCACCACATGGATCATATGGCCCACAAACAGAAGTATACAAGGCCATCCAACGGTGTAGCACCCATATAAAGGAATGGGACCCACCTGCTAGAGACCTGGAGGAAGCACAACCCCAACGAGGACAAGACCAGGTCAGTCGACCCCCCTAGTCGGCCGACTTGTTCTTGCCCCCAAACGCGGTCAAACACCACGTGTTGGCTCCTCCCGGATTGAAGAGCTCATGGGTGACTGATTTGCGCGCTTTCGGTGGCCGGAATCGACCCTTTTTCAAGCTATAAATATGACCCCTCCCCCTCACTTCAACACACAACACTTGAGTATTCTTCCTTTGTATCAACTACTCTACATAGGTTTAGAGGAGTATAGGCTGTAGAGAGGAGAGTCTCTAGTCCATAGTCCAAGTAGGAGAGGAGTAGAAGGAGTCTCTTCCCAATTGGGAAAGGTATGTCTCCCATATTCCTATTTGTATTTGTGACTTTATTCATAATAAAGATGATATCTTTAGTCTTCTATTGTTCATATACTTGGATGAAGCATTTCTTGTTTGATTGTGGATTCCATGTATGTGGTAGGAATAGTATTTATGATTGTGTTATACCATTCTTATTATATTATCATAAACACTATAAACCTCCACTATAGTCTAATTAGCTATGATATGATTATGTTAATATAAATCACTTATGCTATGAATTAACATTGGTTCAACGATGATTTAGTTCATTTCCTTAGGATGGCTTGTGCCTAGGCTCTTAAGAATTACTTAATATGCTAGCATGGTGCTACGATAGAGAGTAGCGTTGAATGTCTCGTATGCCCACGGATTGAAGAGGTAGGCAGTAGATGGTAACAACCCTATCTGTCCTTTGTAATCCTCCACGTTCGGCTATGCCACGGGCTCTTAGCAAGAGCTGCCTAGTGTTGCTAGGGGTAAACCCGTGCCCGATGTGTCAGTCCACTTAGCATGAGAACTCATAATTATAATCATTAGTATCTTACTTATGCTATGTATATGTACATTAGAAGCATAGTAGGAGTATCTACCTAACTCTTAGCCTAGTCCCTCTATTACCTCATTTATCCCCTTAGGATAGGATGCTCTTGTGTGTATCATACTACCTCCACTTATTATTTAACTCATCCTTGCTAGAACCATACCTAGGCCAACCTAACTTTTCCACTTGATGATTATTTTACATCCATCTAGCCTTCCTTTGGGAAAATATAAATGACACCCTTTAGGAATACTCATAAAAGGGTAAATGATACATCGATAGTTTCTGTGCACTTGCGTATGTTCACTTGAGAATTAAAACCTACCAACAAGCATTTCTGGCACCACTGCTAGGGATGAATTGTTAGTAGTGCGTAGGAAATATCACCAAGCATTTCTAGCACCGTTGCCAGGGAAGGCAGCCGAAGTATTGCATGATTGAGTGAATAGGATAGAACCCTGGTAGGTTTTAGTAGGATGACCCTTCTTTGTTTTCGCATTTTTATATGAAAATAGGGTAGTGTATGCCTGGTTTCCGCTTGCCGAAAAACTTTGTTGAAGATATCGAATCCCTTCTGAGAGATTGACCTCGTGTCGTTTCTCCTTAGAAGCTTCGAGCGGCAAAGCAAGCCAACACAACTGCACCAACAACCGAAACACCGATGGCTCAGAAGACCCTTCGTGAGTTTTCGGCTCCCTCTGCTAACAATGTGTCTATTGGGCCCACTGTTAACACGGGAGACGTAAACTTTGAAATCAAGACTGGCCTAATCACTATGGTGCAAGCCAACCCATTTTGTGGGAAGCCTAACGAGGATGCAAGTGCTCACCTACAACAGTTCCTTGAGATTTGCAGCACTTTTAAGATTAAGGACATATCCTCTGATGTTGTCCGTCTTAGGCTGTTCCCATTCTCTCTTCTTGGTAGAGCGAAACAGTGGTTCTACGTGAACCGAAATGCTGTAGATACTTGTGAGAAATGGTCTACGACATTCCTCGCCAAGTTTTTCCCATTGGGCAAAACCAATGCCCTACGTGGAAGAATTTCCAGCTCCTAATAAGATGCCAAGTAATCTATTCCCGAGGCTTCAGAAAGGCTCCAGGAGTACATCCTAGTTTGTCCCCACCATGGGATGGATGACTGGCTCATCATCCAAAACTTCTACAATTGGTTGATCCCTTCCGCCCGTGACCATGTTGATGCTGCTGCTGTAGGTGCCTTCTTCTCATTAACGGTGCCCAAAGCCAAAGATTTGATTGAGAAGATGGTGTAAAACATGGGTTGGAGCGACGATCATCTTCATACCCGCTAGCGAGGCATGCACACCTTAAAAGAGGTGGACATGATCGATGCCAAATTGGACCTCCTTATGAAAAAGATTGATGGACAAAGCAATGGTGAGGTATGTGTAAATGCCTATGCCTAAGACTCTCACATCACTTGTGAAGTCAGTGGCAACACATGCCATTTGGGCAATGACTGCCCAGAAACCCGTGAGGGTGCCCTATACCTAACCAACAATGAAAACAACAATGGCTATCGTCCAGGAGGTCAAGTGTGGGGCCAATCACGCCCATTCTTTCAAAAAGGGTACAACAATAATGGCAACAATGTAAATCAACCCAACTTGAGAGAACTTGCCATTGGCCAGCTGAAGATCAACGAGTTCATATCCAAGAAGCTATCGGCCAATGACAAGACTCTATAGAGCATAAATTCCAAGATTGAAGGATTATCCTAATTCTTCAAGAATCGATTGAGTTTCAACAAAATGTTAGAGACTCAGTTGGCTCAACTGGCAGCTGTTGTTCCTCCACTAGAGAATGGCAAGATGCCAGGACAGCCCGAACCCCCCGTGGAATGTGCCAACATGATTTCTCTACAAGGAGGCAACTGGCTGAAGGACCCTGGATATCCTACAACATGCTCAATTGGGACACACCATTTTGACAAGGCCCTTTGTGAACTTGGAGCAAGTATGAGTTTGATGCCCAAGGTGGTTTTCGACGACCTGAACTTCACAAAACTCACTCCAACACCAATGCAGCTCCAACTGGCTGATTCCTCAGTTCGTTATCTGGCGGGTATTGCTGAAGATGTCCCGGTGAAAATCCAAAACTGCTTCATACCCGTGGATTTCATGGTACTCAACATGGAGGTCGAGAAGGATATGTCGCTCATTCTTGGGCGCCCGTTCCTAAGCACCGCGAAGGCTCGCATAGATGTGGGAGCTGGAGAAATCCACTTCCATATTAATTGCAAGGAGGAGAAGTTTAACTTTCGCCCAAAGATGGAGCAATGCTCCATAATCCGTATCAAGTATGGGTCGAATGTTAAATACATTCAAGAGGTCAAAATCACACCTCCAAAGGTGGAACGTCTCATTGCATTCATGAGGAATTTGATCTATGTGGAAAACCGGTCTTATCGTCCACGACGACACCCCAAGAAGACGGAGAAGTCCGGGCCTCCCCAAAGGCCCAAGTCCACCAAGCTGCCAAAGAAGGTATGGCGGAAGAAGCATGACAAGCCATACGAGCCCATCCTCTAGGACCGGATGTCTAGAAATGAATAAGGAGGAATGTCCATCTCATCGGACGGTGGTGAGACCTAGCCAACAAGTTAAATTGGTAGTTATCATTTTCTTTGTTTTTCTTTTCTCTTCATTTGGTTTTCCCTATTTATTTTGATTTTCCCACTGCATATTTGATTTTCTTAGTAAGTTGAGAATCTTATATTCTCAACTATCATTTTTATTTCTATATTTTTCACAAAAAGAAAATTGTTGGGTTTTGAAAAAGGAGTTTTTATTTGAAAAAAAATTCTGAGCTGCAAAAGTGGTATTTCACCAACGTGCTGATTCCATAGCCATTGGGGAGCCACCTGATAAAAGGGAGAACATGGGGGTCCACTTGTAAGGTCGGCCGACCCCCCTGTTCGGGTGACTAGGGGAAAGAGTCAATTTGGATCTCTCTCCTCCAACGGCTACATTTGGTTTCCTTGTGACCGTTGGGGATTGCACACTATAAAAGGTGGTCGTGAGGAGCTCTTCTCCTCACACTTCACCTCATTTCTTACATCCCCAAAGTCACTCTTGCTCAAATTATTTTTCTTGCTCTTCATTGAAGTACTCTTGATCAATTCCCAACCCAAAAAGATGTGCTTTTGTTTGCATTTGCAATTTGCTCTCAAGTTCTTCACAGGAAAATCCGTCGGGGTTTTGTTTTCACTAACATCACCTCTTTCGAGTTTTTGCCTTGTTGTGTTCTTGCTTGTTGTGGCCATGAAAGGAATGAAGAGGTTGTTTGGCAAGAGGAAGGAGGCTGCAAGCTCAAGCCATGGTGGAGAGTCAAGTGCACGCCCCTCTTCTGTTGCTACACCAATTTCACAGAGGAGGAGTGTACGAGACAACACTCCCATGGGTGAGAGCAGCAACCCACACTAACTTCTTCATGACGACATCCTCTACATCCAAAGTGAAGTTGAAGATCAAGCATGCAAGCTCCTCAAAGATTGTGAGTTTACACATATGAAATCTTATGATCCAGATTTGATCTCCAAAATAGGTATGGATTCCGAACTTTTTTCCATTTGGCGTGCTTTAGGATGGGAAAACTTTGCTCACATAGAGGAGAAAGGTTCACGCCTTCTCTCTATACAATTCCTTTGCACACTCAAAACAGGATTTGATGGTACTACTTTTCCATTATTTCAAAAAGAATACACCATCCTATGGAAAGAATTAAGTGAAATCCTAGGCTTCCATAAATGTTGTTTGCTAGATTTAGACACTTTTCCTAAGTTTAACAAACAAAGTTTTTGTTAAGATTTAACTGGTGAGGTCAGATGTAGTGCACCTAGGAATAGCTACTTGCACAACCCCACTTTACTCTTCATGCATAGATGGGTGGCTATGACTATGTTCCCTAGAGGATATGTAAGGATAGTGCGTGATGATGAGCTAAAAATTCTATTTGTCATGACTAAAAAGATGAAAGTTGCTCCAGTTATTGCCATGATGACCCAATGGTTAGATTACATTCCAAGGGTGGGGCCAATTGAATGCACTTCATTGATCACCCATATTGCTACTAGGGTAGGAGCACTAGAATATTCTTCATTTGAGTATATTGGAAATGAAAGAGAATAGATTGATGAAGAATATTTAGTGCAAGGACATCCCTTAAGCATGATCAAAATGGCTCTTTGATATTTTATTATCCCGGCTTTGTCAATGAAATTCGGTTACCTAACCTAGATTATCATTTGTACAAATGTTGTCGACTAACCACTGACCTACTTCCCATCGAGGAAGCCAGAAGAAGTAATGTCTCTGGTAGGGTAACTAGAAGCCGCACAAGGAGAGCGGCCATGCCCTCAACAACCTCCACGGTCCATGAATACGAAGAGGAACAGAACCAACGGGTGATGCACCCGAATGGACTCAACCTCCATCGTATTAGACCGAAGGTCCGTCTTAGCATGGGTGGTCAGGTGCTACATGGGAGACACCCCTATCCACATCAAGCTCTAGCAGCTTGCCTCCAACATCTATGAGAAGATGTCATTCCACTTCGGCTAGAAGTCATCGTGACTATGGCCAAGGAATGACGGATCTCACTAAACGTATGGATGAGCTTGAAGTAAGGGTGGGTGACATCTACAACACTCTCCAAGGGCATGTCCAAGGTACCCAAGACTGGCAACAACACATGGACGCTGAATTCACCAACTTCAACTCCACACTACAACAACAACAAGCCGATCTCGTGGCATACTTCCGTCATCAAGGGTTCAACCCTCGACACGGAGGTGAGCGAAGAACAAGCATGGGGGAGGACCCCCACTTGAGGTAAATTGTATCAACCCCTTGCATATTTATTTTCCACTTACCCATTATCCACCTTGCATATATATATATATATACATATATATATATATGATAGATTATTTTTAAATAAAATAAAAGATGTGCGGTAAGAATGACTTGGAACTAACATAGATGAAATGATGAATAGTTGCTCTGTCTTATTTCTCCTAAGTCCCTAGTTTACAACTTACTACTCTCCAACATATTTCTTTCATGGCTAGAATTGCTTTTGCCTTGATTTGGAAATTGTGGGTAGCAAAAGATTAATCCATTTTAAATTGTTGTGAGATATGATATAGTGATAGAGCTGCTATTCCTAGTTTGATAGTGAAACTTAGATTTTCGGAGAAATTCTAAAAAGATTTAAGTTTTTCTCATTTGATTGGAAATACCTACCAAAGCCATATGATACATTATATTGATAGACCTTATGCATATGTTATTTGCCTTCACATTGAGCTTTGTCAAACTAGTATAGACCTATGTGAGATTTCATTCACTACCTTTTGAATTCAAGACTTCACTTGCACATGATATACTTCTACACTAGAAGTAAGTAAATTTCCATCACACCACCATTCCACAATAAAAAGAGAAACTCCATATCATTCATGCTTAGTACTCTCTCCAAAATTCATTGCATAAAAAGGGAGTAAAAGACGTGGCTACAAGAAAAAATATGCATGCTTACATTATAAGAATGAGAAAGAAAAAGAAAATTAGCCATGTTTCATCCCTGCAAAATAAGAGAGTCCACTCAAAAAGGAGTCATATCAAGATCCACATCCACTCCATTCCATCACACATGCACAAGTCTTGAATCAAATTGTTCTGAATTGATTTCTCCTAAGGCTTGCTCTTTTGACTTAGTAATATTATGTGTTGCAAATATGCCTGCTATATTTCCAACCAAGCTCCACATACAAGCCTTATGTAGAGGTAGGGTGAATTTAGGCACAATGCCTTGGTGAGGACATATTTCCACAACACACAAAGGAGAGACTTGAGAGAATCAAATTCAGATACTTAAAATCTGAATTGAACTCTCCGGAATTTGAGTGGAACTTGATTTCTAGGGTATGTGTGCTCCATTTCCTGTTTTATCTTTTAACCACCCATGAATAGGAGATGGCATAAGCCCCATAATAACTTAAGATGGGTGAAGTATCGTGCAAATTTTTGCAATACTAGGTAGAGTATTTTGTTGTGCACATGGTACTTTTGAAAAATAGAACATAGTAGCAACTCCTGATCATCAACCTAAAGTCTTGACATTGCTCGGGACGAGCAAAGGGTGAGCTTGGGGGAGTTTGTTGACGGCTGTTATACACCAATTTCACCTGTCAATATAACTCAATTATGTGAAAGAATTGTCATTTCTTGCACACATCACCTTTGTATTTAACCTATTTCCACTTGTCCTTGGAAAAAGTAGTGCATGTAGGGATTCTATGCAGAAATGAAGTGAAGCAAGGGGATGGATCCTATAAAATATCATTCCAGCCAATCAAGCGATGACACATGGCACCATGTGGATCAAATGGCCCTCAAACAGAAGTATCTAAGGCCATCCAACAGTGTAGCATCCATATAAAGAAATGGGACCCACCTGGCAGAGACCTGGAGGAAGCACAACCCCAACGGGGCCAAGACCAGGTCGGTCGACCCCCCTAGTCGGCCGACTTGTTCTTGCCCACAAACGCGGTCAAACGCCACGTGTTGGCTCCTCGCGGCTTGAAGAGGTCACGGGTGACTGATTTGCACGCTTTGGGTGGCGGGAACCGACCCTTCTCCAAGCTATAAATAGGAGCCCTAACTGCTCACTTCAACACACACCACTTGAGTATTCTTCCTTTGTATCTACAACTCTTCATAGGTTTAGAGGAGTATAGGTTGTAGAGAGTAGAGTCTCTAGTCCATAGTCCATGTAGGAGAGGAGTAGAAGGAGTCTCTTCCCAATTGGGAAAGGTATGTCTCCCATATTCCTATTTGTATTTGTGACTTTATTCATAATAAAGATGATATATTTAGTCTTCTATTGTTCATATACTTGGATGAAGCATTTCTTGTTTGATTGTGAATTCCATGTATGTGGTAGGAATAATATTTATGATTGTGCTATACCATTCTTATCACATTATCATAAACACTATAAACCTCCACTATAGTCTAATTAGCTATGATATAATTATGTTAATATAAATCACTTATGCTATGAATTAACATTGGTTCAACGATGATTTAGTTCATTGCCTTAGGATGGCTTGTGCCTAGGCTCTTAAGGTAATTACTTAATATGCTAGTATGGTGCTAGGATAGAGAGTAGCGTTGAATGTCTCGTATGCCCATGGATTGAAGAGGTAGGCAGTAGGTGGTGACAATTCTATCTGTCCTTCGTAATCCTCCACGTTCGGCTATGCAACAGGCTCTTAGCAGGAGTCGCCTAGTGTTGCTAGGGGTAAACTCGTGCCCGATGTGTTAATCCACTTAGCATGATCTTATAATTAATATAATCATTAATAACTAACTAAGGCTATGTATATGTACATTAGAAGCATAGTAGGAGTATCTACCTAACTCTTAGCCTAGTCCCTCTATTACCTCATTCATCCTCTTAGGATAGGATGCTCTTATGTGTGTCACACTACCTCCACTTATTACTTAACCCATTCTTGCTAGAACCCCACCTAGGCCAACCTAACTTTTCCACTTGATGATTGTTTTACTTCCATCTAGACTTCCTTTGGGAAAATATAAATGACACCCTTTGAGAATACTCTTAAAAAGGGAAATGCTACATTGATAGTTTATGTGCGCTTGCAGACGTTCCCTTGAGAATTAAAACCTACCAACAAGTATTTCTGGCACCACTGCTAGGGATGAATTATTAGTAGTGCGTAGGAAATATCAATAGTAATGCTTATGGAATGACTTAATGGTTGAATTGGTATGTAGCCACCTAGAAATAGTGATGTCCATAATTTTGATTTGAAATTCATTCATACATGAATCACTAAATTTCAAATTCCTAGGCAAGAAATTAAAAAGTTCAAGAGGATAAAATTGAGAATCTTGTTTGTCATGATCCAAATGATAGCATTTGCTCTTGTGTAAAAAAAACTATGATGGTGTGACATCCTACTTGGAATGGATTGGCTACAGAAGCACGATGGAGTAATTTAGTATGCCACCAAGACCATGCATTTGACAATGATGAAGGAGTCAATCCTAAAATTTATGTGTCACAGTAACCGTCGGAGAAACAAGGCTACATATTCGGCAACAAATCAGCAACATGTTCAAGAACCTAGCTTTGTGTGATGTGTGCCAACGAGTCAAGGCGAAACATCAAAATCTTGCTGGATTATTGTAGCCATTAAAGATCCTAGAATGGAGGTTGGAAGAGATTGGCATGGACTTTATAGTTGGATTGCCATGTACCCAGTCCGGATACGATTCAATTTTGGTAATTGTGGATCGGTTGACCAGATCAACTCATTTTATTCCTGTCAAGACCACCTATACTACTACGAAGCTAGCAGAATTGTATATGGAACATATTGTGTGCCGACATGGGGTACCAAAGGACATAGTATCAGATAGATGTTCTCAGTTTACCTCCAGGTTTTGGCAAAAATTGCATGAAGCATTGGGAACAAGGTTGAACTTTATCTCAGCATATCACCCTCAAACGGATGGACAAACTAAGAGGACCAATCAGATTTTAGAGGATATGTTAAGAGCTTGTGCTTTGAAGCATGGGAAAAGTTGGGACAAGAGCTTGCCATATGCAGAGTTTTCATACAACAATAGTTACCAAGCAAGTTTGAAAATGTCACCATACGAAGCACTATATGGAAGGAAGTGTAGGACACCCTTGTTCTAGAATGAGACATGAGAAACTCAAGTATTTTGTCCGGATGTGTTGCAAGAAGCTGAAAAACAAGTCCAGAATATTCGCGACAACTTGAGGGCCGCTCAATCAAGGCAAAAGGCTATGCGAACAATAGGAGAAGGAAATTAGCCTTTGAAGTGGGAGACTTCGTATATCTCAAGCTGTCACCAATGTGAGGTCATAAGAGGTTTAACATAAGAGGCAAGCAAGCACCTCGCCAAGATTTTGGACAAAAGAGGAGAAGTAGCGCATAAGTTGAAGATGTCAGCTCATCTTTCAGATGTCCATGATGTGTTTCATGTTTCCCAGCTCAAGAAGTGCTTGAGAGTACCGGAAGAACAAGTGCCAATGGAAGAATTGGAACTAGAGGAAGATTTGACTTATGCTGAGCAACCGATCAAAATCTTGGGGACCAAGGAAAGAGTCACAAGAAACAAGGTCATCAGATGGTGTAAATTTCAATTGAACCATCACACAGAATCAGAGGCAACATGGGAGTTGGAGGATGATCTCAAGAAGGAATTTCTCTATCTCTTCTCTTCCACGTCGAATCTCGAGGGCGAGATTCATTTTAAGGGGGGTAGGTTTGTAACACCCTCATTTTCATGCATCATGCCCTACATCCATCATTAAAAATGTTTAACATTAACCAACACAAAAAGAAACAAGTTTAAAATGAATTGATAGCAAAACCGCACTTAAGAATTCTGGAAAGTGCGGACTAGACCGATTTTGATGCGGACTAGTCCGATTTCTCTCTGACTTCAAACGGACTTGTCCGTTTTGCTGCGGACTAGTCTGTTTTTTCCTCTGGACACCTTCGAACTTGTCTGGCCAAGTGCGGACTAGTCCGGTATTCCAATTCCTTGGAAATTTTGCTATGTCCCTCTAGACTTGTCCGGTGTTCTAGTGGACTTGTCCGTTTTTCCCTCTGACTAAAGTTGGACTTGTCTGATTTTAGCCAAACCTGTCTTTTTTCCCCTCTAAATAAGTTCAGACCTGTCTGATGTCCAGTCCGGACTTTTTTGATATCTCTCTAACCAAATTCGGACTAGTTCGGCCCTTTTGTGGACTTGTCTGATAAATCGCGACTCCGAGTTGATCTTTTGTTCCTCGACTTGTTTCTTGGGTTTTACATTAAGTGGGCCTAGGGACGTCGTGCCTAATACTTTTAGAACCCATGTGGGACTCTAAACCGACCCCTACTCATCTCAAATTCAAATTCCAGCTGACCCTAGCCTCCACCTCAATATAAACAACCCCATCCCTTGGCTTGAAATCTATTTGCCACAACTCCATCACACCCAAACCCTAGATCGTGGATAGCCGCCACCAAGGAGGGAGAAGGAGATATAGAGCAAGAAGAAGAAGAGGAGGAAACGAAAGAGGATCAAGATCTCCATCAACTTTGCGTTCTTCATCAACAGTTCACCATCAAGTTCATTATCAACCCTAGATCATCAAGATCCAAGTGTTGCCTCCAAGATCCTTGATTCCTTGGAGTCCTAAACACCTGGTATACCTGCTATTCTCTTTTCCTTACGTGAATCCAACCCCGAATCTCTAAATTCACGTCGATCTAGAAAACCCTAGTTCGCTAGTTCTGCGAAGTGCTTTTCCTGGTTAAATTGTGTTGAATTAATTCAAATTGACTAGAATCAATTCCAAACCTGACCAATTTTGTAAATAACTATCAGAACTGGTTATTAAACATTAAAAGCAACTCATTAACAAGTTCCACCTTGCATTTGCATTAATCATGCATGTCATGTCATATTAAGTAATATTTGTGCACTTTTTAATTGTAATTCTTGTCTTGTATGTTTGTTGCACGGTTTAGACGGATTTGCGCTAGAGAGCGTTGCGGAGGATCTCCAGCACCAAGAGTTTGAAGGCTTTGACCCGAACCAATCCCAAGAGCAAGGTAAGTGTCCTTGAAGCATATTGATCCTGTTTCAAAGTAAATGTTTTGTTTGCAGAACTGCATGCTTGTGTCAGTTTTGATGGGAATCCTGTGATAGAAAGTTTACTAGATTTGTTTGACCACCCTTGTCACCTGTAATTCATGGTAGAGAGTCGGGATGGACTTTTTACCTTTTCGCTTCGCTTAATTAATTGGAATGGAAAACAACTATACCACTTAACTTAATTATGCATTTATGATATTACGATTAACTTGAACTAGTTAATATAATATGGTAATGGGTGATCTAAGCAAGCCCGATATGTGGATGGGTTGGATGTTATGGTGGTTGCTTGCTTTAGATCTAAGGATCGGTTCATGCGAGAATAAGCCAGGACAACAGTGTCACCACGAGGCCAAGTATGGGTGCGGCATAACTGATTAATTAAGGCTTTGCCAATGCTATTTGGACCATTAAGGATGCTCGGGGAAGGGGTAGTCGGATTGGGTTTGTTGATGAATGGTGGGACTACCCTGGGATTCAAAAGACTCAAGAGGGGGCCCTTGGTTGAAGATGTGCTCAGTTGGAGGCATCGCCACCGATGAAACCTTAGTGGGGTCTAAATAGGCTAGTAATCCCTTTATAAAGGCTATTTTATGATCTAATAGGCATAAGGGAGGTTCTTTAGTCGTCGACGGGTGACGAAATCACAAACACGTGAGTAAAGTGGTACAAACTCTGCAGAGTCTAATAAAACTATCATGATAGCCGTGCTCCTGGTTAGGAGTGCCTGGATGACCTACATGATTAGAGGGAAATTGGAATTTGGGATGGTTATTGTTTGGTAATGGTTATGGCTGGTTATGGATTAAATTCTGGTATTGGACATGATTAATGGTAATGGTGAGATCTGGTATATGGATGATGGTAATGAAATATGGCCTGGTACTACCATATTACTTATGGTTTATGATGGGATTACTTCACATAAATATAATATATTGCTTTTCAAATGTTTTATTGTACTTTTCAGCACTTATCCTTTATTATGGTCGTCATTTGTATCAGCTACATGTCATACTTTCCACACTTGTTGAGTACGACATGTACTCACCCTTGTAATTCCCCCACCAGCAGTTGCATGTCAGGATTGGGAGTATTATGATGATAATGCGGAATTCTAGGTCGTGTCTACCGTCAGCTGTGCCTGTGGAGTGTTGGAGCTGCGCTATCCCTTTTGCTTAGTTTGCTTAATTAGTTTATTTCTGCTACATTAGTTCAAACTTGTCATTAATATTCATTAGAGCTTGTATTCGAGGATATTCTGAATTCTATAATAAAGTGCTTAATTAGTCTTGTCCTGTGGTAATTTTCTGTATATTCTTTTGTGAATGCACTCGTGTATGTATATTGAATGTCCTGGGCACACATATGCGTTCACTTGGTTCATTTTTAGAACCGAGTGTCACAGATGGTTAGAAAATTTACAGGGTGAAGGGATCCATATAGTGTATTTATATCACTTGCATTGTTATGAGTAGGAGCTTTAGAAAACGTACAAATTAATTTATTCATAAAGCCCCACTCTTATAAATGAATCATACATCATTTATGGATACACTTGAAATTAGACCCAATGCATCTTTAATCTTTATCTTCTCCGTATGTACAAATGAAGATTCGGTTACCTAACCTGAAACTTCTTTTGTACAAGTATCGAGAGCTAACCATCCCTCTCTATCATAGAGGAGAAGTTTGTGCATGAGTAAAATAACTATGCGGGCATTCAAAGATTCGATTGTTGGAATCCCTAGAGGATTCCATTTCAACATCTCTAGGCCAAAGATGAAATTAGGATGGTTGCTACCTATCATAAATTAAGCCTGAAGGTCAACCATAACTATACGAGGTCGGAGATTTGAAATGGTAACCCTCCATAAGCAAGCAATGGGCTGGTACGAATATGTGAGAGCATTATGCTCTCAACTATTCTAAGCACTCATTCAAGCTTAAGGGAATTACCACCATCATTGGGTGTAAGTTATTCCTTTGTGGCTAAAGGTATAATGCACCTTAACCAAGGAATGACAGGATTACATCCAATGTATATTGGATGCAAGTTGTTCCTATGTGGCTAGAAGGTATTTTATACCTTAGCGAAGGAACAACGGAACACACTCAACCCATGTTGAGTGCACGTCATCCATTTGTGGTTATAGGTATATTGTACCTTAGTCAAGGAATAACATATCGTACTCAACACATAATGCGTACAAGTCACTTCTTTCTGACTAAAGGTTATCATTACCTTGCCAAGAAATGACGGATCACACCCAATGCATGAGAAGTACCAGTTATTCCTTTATGTAAGGAAGCCAAGGAATAACAAGGAACATCCAACCTATGTCAACCTTGAGGTGTGGATGAGTGACATCGACAACACTCTCCTTGACCACACTCGTGGAATCCATGGAAGGCAACCCAACATCGACACTCAACCCCACCAATGTCAAAGCCATGCTGCAACAAGGTTATGCCAACCTCATGGCCTACATCCATTGTTAGGGTTTCAACCCCTATCGCGGATCTTGACCAAGAAAATTCTTGGGAGAGGATCCCCACTTGAGGTAACTTGTATCACACCCCATTTGCATTCTTTTATTTTATTTCTTTCTTTCCACCACATTTGCATATATATATATATACATATATATATATATATATAACGTAGTATAGGATAATAAAATAAAGGATGTGCGGTAAGAATATTTTTACTTTGCATAAATTGAAACGATGAATAGTTTCTTTGTTTTATTTTCTCTAGTCCCTTGCATACAACTTAGTATTTTCCATGTATTGGGTTTATTGGCCTAGAATATTCTTGACTGAAACTTGGAAATTGTGGGTAACAAAAGCTAAGTCCAATTATAGGGTGTTGTGGGATATGATATGGTGATAATAGCTGCTAATATCCTAGTTAAAAGTGAAACTTGATTTCACGGTGAAATTTAAAATGGGAGTTCCTCATTTGATAGAAATTCCTACCAAAGCCATATGTTGATTTTTATTAGATAAACCTTTTGGATATGTTATTTGCCTTCACATTGAGCTTGGTCAAACTAGTATAGACCTATGTGAGAATCTTTTCATTCTTTTAAGATCAAGATTACACAGGCACATGTTAAACTTCTACACTGGAAGTTAGCAAAATTCTATCATACCATTGCACCACCAAAAATTTGCTCCATGATTTTCATGCATAATACTCTCTCAAAATTATTTGAAAAAAATAGGAGTAGAAGACATGGCTACAAGAAAAAAATGCATGCTCATGTACAAGAGTGTGAGAAAAAAAAGAGAGAAAAAAGGAGAATAAGAAGCCATGTTCCATCCTCACAAAAAAAAGAGTGCATACAAAGGAGTCATCTTAATATTCCCACTCGACAAATATTCCATCACTCTTGCACAAATCTATATCAAAGTATGATTTGTTTTCTCCTAAGGCTTACTCTTTTGACTTAGTAATATATGTGTTGCAAATATGCCTACTCTTGATCCCTACCAAGCTCCACATACAAGCCTTATTTAGATGTAGGACAAGAAAGGCATTGCCTTGGTGAGGATACAAATACCACTTCCCACATAGGAGTGATTGAGTGCATCATTTGAGGAACTTAAATCCAAACACCATATGAAATTCTCCCGAAATCTGAGTGGAACTCATACATTAGGTGATGCATGCTCATTTTGTTGTTCTGTCCTTCAACCACCCAAGAAAAGGATGAGGCATAAGCCCCATAACGACTAAGAAAAAGGGTGAGGTACCATAGCCAATTTATTCAATGCAAGATAGAATATTTTGTTGTGCACTTGTTACTTTTGCAAAATAGAACATTGTAGCAACTCCTGATCAACAACCTAAGTCTTTATCTTTGCTTCGTGACGAGCAAAGGGTAAGCTCGAGGGAGTTTGTTAACGGTCATTATATACCAATTTCTACCGTCAATATAACTCAATTATGTGAAAGAATGAATATTTCTTACACACATCATAGTTAGGAATAACCTAGTTCTACTTGTACTTGGAGAAATTGGTGCATGCAGGTATTATATGTAGATTGGAGGTGGATGCATGCCCACAACGCAAGAAAACACACTTCCCACCAATCAGACGATGCCATGCCGCTTCCCATGGATCCAATGGCCCACTTATAGGCGGGTACCCACAGATTTTCACCTTGATTCATCTAGAAGGTCGACAAGGGCCCACATATTAGTGTCCAGGAGCAAGAGGGAGTCGAGTGGGGCCAACCCCAGTTTGGCTTAATCCCCTTTTCGGCCGAACTGGTAAAGGTGCCAAACTCGTTCCAACTGCACATGTCAACTCATGGTGGCTTCCTTGACGCGGGAGTAAGTGAAATCAAGATAGATTAGCGCGCTAAACCTCTTGAGTGAGTGTATAAATAGGGGGGGAGTGTATCACCTCACTTGACACACACCACTTGAGCATTCAATCTCTTGTATACATTAGTTCTCCAAATCCTTAGTGGAGGTTAGGCAGTAGAGAGGAGCCTCTAGTCCCAAGTCCAAATAGGGAAAGGTATGACTCATGTATCTTTTCTTGTATTGTGACTTTATACATTACAATAATAGTATTATTAGTCTCTATTTTTTCATATACTTGGGAAAATCATTTCTTGTTTGATTGTGGAGTCTATGTATGTATTAGGTGTAGATGTTGTTATGATCTAGACATAATGTCCTTATCATGTTATCATAAACAACATACACGACCACTATAGTCTAATTACGTAATAATATGATTATGTTAATATGCATATGTTAGTGCTTGGATCCAACATTGGTTCAATGATGTTTAGGTTAGTCATTGCCATAGGATGAATATTATGTTGCAACTCTTAAGGTATTTACTTAGCATGCAAGTGTGGTGCTTGGGTAGTTAAGTAGCGTTGGATGCATCGTAGTCCACGGGTTGTAGAATTAGATGGTAGGTGGTGACAGCCCTATTCTTCTGTTGTAATGCTCCACGTTCGGCTACAACGTAGGCTCTTGGGGAGTCGACTGACAGACCAAAATAAGTTCGTTCCCGATATGTTAGACCACTAAGCCCTAGTATTCACTATTAGTATATTCATATGTACTTTATTAGGCTATGTATATGAGTATTAGAGCACAGTAGGAGTAGCTCTATCTCATAGTCTAACCCTCACTAGGAAAACCTTACCCTTAGAGTAGAGTGCTTAGGTGTGTGTAACACTACCCCTATTATCAACTTACCCCTGTTCTGATAAATATTTAGTACCCTATACCTTGATCAGAAGAATAGTTTTTACTTTACTTCACCGCCTTCATTTGGGATAACTACGATACCCTTGAGAATACTCTTGGGTAAAATGCTACAACGGTATTTTCTGTGCGCTTGTGGATCTCATCTCCTACCGGAGATGATCTGTGGTGTTAAGAACCGTCAATTGTCCCCTTATAGCAGCATTTGCCGAGGGTACATATTGTTCCTCTTCTTGGAGCATATTTTGCCTATGATCATAGCCAAGTGCTTGAGAGTATAATTCATTCATCGAGATTTTATCCACTCTTGTCATCACCTTGGAATCAAACGATGTATAATTTAATCTATTTTGTTTAATATGTATGAAACTATCTCTTCGTCATCTAATATTTTTCCAGTGGATGCGAGCTCATCTGCTAGCCACTTCATCTTTGCAAAATATTGCGACATTGTCATCTCACCTTTCCTTGTATTTGTTAGAGCAAACTTCAAGTTCGTTACCTTGGCACGTGACTGAGAAGGAAATGACCCCTGCAGCACATTTCGGACCTCGGCCGATGTTTCTTAGGTCACCACGTGTTCTAGAACCTCTTTAGAGAGGGAATTCAACAAGTGTGCCAGAACTTGCTGGTCTTGGGCGATCCAAGCTGCATATTCAGAATTCCCGATCGTCTTGACCTTCTTGTCTTCTTTGGTCATGACGATCTTCTAAGATGGTGGTTTCTCATTTGGATCTAGGTAGTGCATCAATTGTGCACCCCTTAGCATCGGGAAGAATTGAGCCTTCCATAGCAAGAACTCTCCCTCGTAAGCTTTTCAGCTACCGACGGTCCTAGCGCAGGCAAGGTCATCGGGGTTGAGGAACTGGCCGACGTCATGGTGCTGGACGATTTTAGAAGAGGACGGATATGGTTACCATATTAGATTTGATGAAGCGTGATAGCATCTTGGGTGCCCACGGTTTGTATTTATAGAGGACACAACACATGCAGGGGTGTTATACAGGTTATGGACTCAAGACATACTCGGACTCTAAGTCCATACAGCTTACGGCTAGGAAGAGATCAACCGTATCTAAACATTCCTTCTAATAGTACATAGGGGTCAGGAGGGGCTCGAGCCCCCCTACTGTCCATAAAATAAAGCCCCCCCCTCCGAGCCTTTCCTAGTTTTTGAAGCTGAATGTAGGCCTAGAGGGGGGTGAATAGGCCTTCTTGAATTTTCTCGATTCCTGTAGCACTTCAACAACAAGGTCAAAACCAGATATATCGGACTAGTCCGGTAAAGTGCGGACTAGTCCGGATTTCACGGGCTAGGTTGATCAAGTTAGGTCAATTTGATTGTTTCGTTGACGTTTGCAGCGGAAATATAAACTTTAATAACAGTTCAATAGTTGTATGTCAAGTTCTATTGCAAGTATGATTCTTGTTCAACTATTTAACTTGAATTCAACAAAATGAATCAAACCCTAGATAATGTTGATCAACTAGAATGATGAACACAAATGAACAAGACACGAAATTTATCCTGTGGTTCGGTTACCATGAAGGCAACCTACGTCCACGTTGAGGAGCCCACAAAAGGACCGGGTCTTCACCAACCCTTCCCTCGTCGGATCGCCACGAAGGCCAATCCTCTTCCACTAACCACACAGGGGTAAATCACCAAGTTGAAGGGGCGATCTCACAAGTTGAGAGCTCCCTTGATTACAAGTTTCAAGACCACCAATAACACACTTCGAAATATACAAATTGAGATGCAGGAGTGTGTTAGAGATTCAAACCAAGAGCTCAATCGTGTGCTAAGTGCCTCTCCAATGATCTAGAAGTGATCTTCAATGGATTGATTGATTTTGCACTTAATTTCGTGGAGAGAGATGGTTTTTGAGTCTCTTGGAAGGTGTGACGGCGCTAGGGTTCGAGAGAGGGTGAAAGTGGGCCGTGCACCTCTATTTATATGGGGTTTCTAGAAGTTACCGTTAGTGTTCAGAAAGATCGGACTAGTCCGGTGTGCTGTGTGTAGCAAACCCTAAGTGTCCAGGAATATCGGACTAGTCCGGTTGAAAACGGACTTGTCCGATTTCATTGCTGGAAATCTTCGGACTAGTCCGATTGTCATCGGACTTGTCCGGACCTGTGAAACCCTAAGTGTTTAGGATGACAAGTCCGCACTTGGAGGACTTGTCCGATTTAGATCAGTGTGTATATCGGACTAGTCCGTGTAGACACCGGACTTGTCCGAAGTGGATCAGAATGAATATCGGACTAGTCCGGGTCACAACGGACTTGTCCGATTTTGTGTGACTTGTGCATTGTGTTGAGGACTAGTCCGCACTGGGGAGGACTAGTCCGAAGTGGAACAGAAAGATATCGGACTAGTCCGGCTTATATCGGACTAGTCCGGTCCTGTATAGCTTTGTGCATTGTGTGTGTGTGATTAAATGAGATTGAGCTCTTGGGTGTGTTTCCTTAACACACTCCATACATACTAAACTACTAATTTCTTCTCCTTGAGCTCAAATTCATTTTCCTTCTCAATTTCCCTCTTTTTGGCACTTTGCTCATTTTTCATCATTTTCCTGCATTCATCTCAACAAAAGGATTAGGATCCCAATTGCTTGTCATAAATCATCCAAAACCCACAAGGGAGTCCTAGATGCACTTTCAATCTCCCCCTTTTTGGTGATTGATGACAACCAATTGAGATTTCACAAAATGAGGTATAAAATGAGATTTTCATAAAGTATGCACATATGACTCAAAAATACATCAAGCAACAAGATAATTATTCATGTGTGCATTCTTTATGGTGGGATGCATACTAAGAGCATGAATGCATTAAGAATGACAGAATTTGCATTGATCAACTAATATCAAGTGAATATGGCATTTCAGGAGCAAAAATTCAGATTTCATCACACACTTGCAAATTAATTGAGCAATTTAACACAGGACCAAACATGATATGAAAATAGAGTTAAACAAATACAATCACAATTAAAAGTACATAGAGAGCTCTCTCCTCGCATCCTATTCAGCTAAAGCTAAGACTAGAGACTCCCCCTCAATCTCTCCCCCTTTGGCATCAAGACACCAAAAAGAGAGAGAGGAAGGTCCTAGGGCTTCACTCTTCGCTGTCAGTCCTCTCGTCGTATTCATCGTCTTCATCGCTTTCCGCTTGATGAGGTTGAGAGGGAGGAGGAGGAGCGGAGCTGCTCGAGCCCCCAATGCCAAAATAGGCAAGCTCGGAGGTAGTCAAGGGGCTGAGCTCGGTGATGTCTGGATCAGAATCTTCAGAAAGTACTGGAGATCCAATTGGGTTGATCTCCAGCTTCTCACTCAGCTGCTTCACATTGGCTTTTATGTACCTCATGTCCTCCTTCCTCTTCTGATTTAGCTTGTGAAGCTTCACTTCAGTTTTCTTGCACGAGGAGAAAATTGCAGCGGGGTACTTAAGGATCCCACTGGCGGATCCTTTCTGAGGGGCTACCCTGGAGGGAGGAGGAGCACTAGCAGCTTCTTCTTGCCTTGCCGGTGCCTCGAGGCTTGAGGCCGGTGATGGAGCAGCCTGGACACTCACTAGCTGAGGCTTCTGAGGCCTCAGTGGAGTGTGCTCCACATCCTTCACAAACTCGATCCCTGTGACCTTCTCAATCATAAACATCAAGTAAGGGGCATAGCCACAGGATCGGTTGGGGGTACTTGAGATATTGACCATATCATTCCAAATATAGTCTGCAACATCAAACTGTCTCCTCTTGCTTATGACCTTCATCAGGGTCCGGAGGTAGCCTTGCACACTCCCTTCATCCCCATCCTTGGGGGCAATTGTCTTCCTGAGGACTCTGTTGAGGACCACAAAGAAAGGCTTCATATTCTTTGTGGAGGGAGGAACATACTTAGAGTTGGGCTCATACATGAACTTCATTCCGTCCCTCTCAATGACCCCAATGTTGTGGATAATGAGGTGGTCATGTCCTCCAGAGTCAAGGTGCAGCAGGTTGGCAAACTCTTCCTGAGTAATAGAATACTTGGATCCATGAGTCATCCAAGTCACACTTTCTTCGTCTTCGCTTGAGAAGTGGCACGTTGCATAAAATTGTGCTATCACTTCATCATTCCTGTTGTGTCTGAAGGCAAAGAGATCCTTCAGACCATGTCTCTCTGCAGCTGCTATCACTTCATCAAAAGCTGCACATTTCTTCTTCTCAAGGTGGGCCCAGTCAATCCATTGACTGCGCACCACCGGGGTCTTCATCGGTAAGTAGACCAGCTTGTAGAAATCAGCATGGAAATTTGACCAAAATCTGCCATCAGCTGCTTGCTTAGGCCTTGCATAGCAATCAACACTTCTCAACTTCGCAGCCACATCGCTGCCCTTGCTAGTGAATCTCTCCTCATTGGGGTCCCGGACCCCTTCTCTGGGAGTATGCAGCTTCAGGGGCCCAACAGGCCCTGTGGCAACCCCCTTGCCCTTCCCTTTAGCTTGTCGAAGGCCGCTTGTAGACGCAGCAGCCTTCGAGGCAGGCTTCTTGGCAAGGACCTTCCTCCGAACCTGGGGAGGGGAAGGAGCAGGCTCGGAAGGTCTTTCTTGGCGTTTCTTGCCAAGACCCGCCGAGGACCGAGGTGCCACCTCGTGGTCCAACTCGGCCTCGGAATCGGAGATTTCGTTGTCGGAGCTCGACATGATCTGAGAATGAGTGATCAAGAGAAAGGACAAGTCATACAAGGTATTGGTGAGGTAAGATGGCAATGGAAGGCATTAGGGAATTAAAGATTTAGGTTTTGGTTCAGAAACAACGGACTTGTCCGGTGCACAGGCACGGACTAGTCTGGGGAACCGGACTTGTCCGTACCTGGACCGGACTAGTCCGGTGTTCGTCTGCAAAAACCTAACAGACTGGACAAAAATTGATCCCTAAGATAAAACTAGTCTAGCATACACATAGTACATCAACTAGACATGTAACTAGTGAAGAATGCTAGGCCAAACGATAAGCAATAGATAAAATTGTGATTTCTTAGGGTTTTGAAGAAAATTTACCAAGAAATCAAAGGAAGCTTGAGATTTTGGGGGTTGGAGGCCGGACTTGTCCGCTAACTTCAATCCCCGAGTCTTCAAGCTTGATCTCCGCCCAAGATTGAGGCTTTTCGACGGAGGAATCAAGGATTCGCCTTGGGAGCTCGAGCGCAAGAGAGAGAAAGCTTGGGGGCGAGTGTGGGGTGAAGGGATTAGGGTTTGGTGGCGGCTAGGGTTATGGACACGAAAAATCGGACAAGTCCGGACATGACCAGACTAGTCCGAAGTCCTCCAGAGACCTATATCGGACTAGTCCGTGGTCTGTCGGACTAGTCCGGCCTAACCGGCACTCTGCGGACTAGTCTACAATGGCGGACTAGTCCGGGTAACCACGGACTTGTCCGTGGTCACCAGGAAAGAATTGCATAGCCCATTCATATATATTTGAAGGTCCAATAATTGAGAGTAGAGAGGCAAAGCAATTCAAATAATCTTGATGACTTTGACCAGTAAGCAAACAACAATCATACTATGATCAAAAATTCATCAAGATCTAATGATTGACATAGTTTTTCGAGAGAAAAAATGAAGAGGGATGATTTTCAAAATTCAATCAATATTTTGAAGCAATCATACAGGTATGCAACTTCTCAAGCCACACTCCGAGAATCAAGAATGTTTAGCTCATTTCGGAGTTCGCAAAAACGTTTTTCATCAAGTGGCTTGGTGAATATGTCGGCCAATTGTTTTTGGGTGTTGACATGAGAGATGGATATGTCTCCTTTCATGGAATGGTCTCTCAAGAAATGGTGTCTTATGTCAATGTGTTTAGTCCTAGAGTGCTCAACTGGATTGTGGGCTATTTTAATGGCACTCTCATTATCATAAAGGAGAGGAATGCGGTTCATATTGTAACCGTAATCCCTTAGAGTTTGTCGCATCCAAAGGAGTTGTGCACAACAACTCCCGGCTGCAACATACTCCGCTTCGGCTGTGGATAATGCAATGGAATTCTGTTTCTTGGATGACCAAGAAACTAAGGATCTTCCTAGGAATTGGCAAGTGCCGGAAGTGCTTTTTCTATCAACTTTGCACCCGGCATAATCTGCATCGGAATACCCAATGAGATTGATTTTTGAGCCTTTTGGGTACCAAAGACCAAGGTTGGGTGCATGAACTAAATATCTTAGGATTCTCTTTACGGCTGTCAAATGACATTCCTTAGGTTTGGCTTGAAATCTTGCACACAAACATACACTCAACATAATATCTGGCCTAGATGCACATAAGTAAAGTAAAGATCCAATCATGGAGCGATATACCTTCTGGTCGACGCTCGGTCCATCTTCATTGAGATCCAAGTGGCCATTCGTTGCCATGGGAGTCTTTATGGGCTTTGCCTTGTCCATGCCAAACTTCTTGAGGATGTCCTGTGTGTACTTGGTTTGGCTTATGAATGTTCCCTCCTTTTGTTGCCGCACTTGGAATCCCAAGAAGTAGTTCAATTCTCCCATCATTGACATTTCAAATCTGTCTGTCATAATTTTACTAAACTCTTCACAGAAAGATTGGTTAGTTGATCCAAAAATTATATCATCAACATAGATTTGGCAAATAAAAAGATCATTATCCAGATTTTTTGTGAATAATGTATAGTCTACTTTGCCAATTTGAAAACCATTATCAATTAAAAAATCTCTAAGACACTCATACCAAGCTCTAGGAGCTTGTTTGAGGCCATAGAGAGCCTTACGCAGTTTATACACGTGGTCGGGGAACTCTTCGTCTTCAAATCCGGGTGGTTGCTCCACGTACACCTCTTCCTTGATCGGTCCGTTGAGGAAGGCGCTTTTCACGTCCATTTGATACAGCTTGAAATCATGGTGAGTAGCATATGCAAGTAATATTCTAATTGATTCAAGCCTAGCTACTGGAGCAAAGGTTTCATCGAAATCCAAACCTTCGACTTGTGAGTAACCTTTGGCCAAAAGTCGTGCCTTGTTTCTTGTCACCACTCCGTGTTCATCTTGCTTGTTGCGGAAGACCCACTTGGTGCCCACTATGTTTGCATTGGGTCTTTCCACAAGTTCCCAAACCTCGTTTCTCTTGAAATTGTTCGACTCTTCTTGCATTGCCACCACCCAGTCCGGATCCTTCAATGCATCCTCAGTCCTGCGGGGTTCCAAAAAGGAGACAAACGAGTAATGTTCACAGAAATTTGCTATACGAGATCTAGTGGTTACTCCCTTTTGGATGTCGCCGATGATGTTGTCGATTGGATGATCCCTTTGAATGCATTGGTGTACTCTTGGGTGTGGCACTTGGGGGGTCGTATGTTGGTGATCATCTTCTTCTCCCCCTGAGTTGTTGTCCTCGTTGATTTGTTGATCATGTTCATATTCCTGTGATTGATCTTGTATCGAGGCTCCCCCTTGATTGTTGATCTCCTCTTGTGGTTCACTTTCCTCTTGTATTTGTGACGATGACTCTTGTGGTCGTACTTTGCCTAGAGCCATCCTCTTCAATGCTTGATAGGGGGCTTCCTCTTTACCTAATTCACATTGATCAACTTGCTCCTTTTGGGAGCCATTAGTTTCGTCGAACACTACGTCACGTGCCACTTCAACAAGTCCGGAGGCCTTGTTGAAAACACGATAGGCGTAAGTGTTCGAATCATAACCAAGCAAGAAACCTTCATCGGACTTCGAAGTGAACTTTGAAGTCCTGGGCTTCTTGTTCAAAATATAGCAAGGAGAACCGAAAACTCGAAAATATGAAATGTTCGGTTTGTTACCGGTGAGTAGCTCATAGGGGGTCTTCTTTAGTAGTCGATGAAGGTAGAGTCGATTTGTGGCATGGCAAGCGGTGTTGATTGCTTCCGCCCAAAATCGATTCGAAGTCTTGTATTCATCGAGCATTGTTCTTGCCATCTCTATCATTGTTCGGTTCTTCCTTTCGGCAACTCCATTTTGTTGTGGAGAGTATGGTGCTGAAAATTCGTGCTTGATTCCTTCCTCATCAAGGTACTCCTCCACTTGTATGTTCTTGAACTCCGTGCCGTTGTCGCTCCGAATACTCTTGATTGATAGTGAGAACTCGTTTTGCGCTCGCTTGAAGAATTTCTTGAGTGTTCCTTGTGTTTCTGACTTGTCATGCAAAAAGAACACCCAAGTGAAGCGGGAAAAATCATCAATAATAACTAAACCGTATTTATTACCGCCGATGCTTATGTAAGCAATTGGACCAAACAAGTCCATATGAAGTAGTTCGAGCGGTCTTGTCGTAGTCATGATGTTCTTCGCGAGATGTTGTGCTCCAACTTGCTTCCCTGCTTGGCACGCGCTACAAGGCCTGTCTTTCTCAAACACAACATCTTTCAAACCTCGGATGTGATCGCCCTTGAGGAGTTTTTGAAGGTTCCTCATACCAACATGTGCCAGCCGTCTATGCCACAGGCAACCCATGTTGGTCTTTGCAATCAAGCATGTGTCGAGTTCGGCTTTATCCTTGTTGAAGTCAACAAGGTAAAGCTTTCCCTTCAACATACCCTTGAATGCAACAGAACCATCACTTCTCCTTGAGACGGTCACACCCTCGTTAGTGAACAGGCAATTATAGCCTTTGTCACATAATTGAGATATGGACAGCAGGTTATAATCTAAAGATTCAACGTGTAAAACATGCGAAAGAGTATGTTCAGAGGATATTGCTATTTTATCAGTACCGAGGACCCTTCCTTGACTGTTATCCCCAAAGTAGATGCCTTCGTTTGGGTCCTTGTTCACTTCATACTCCACAAACATCCTCCTTTCTCCGGTCATGTGGTTGGTGCATCCACTGTCTAGCACCCATTTGGATCCACCGGAGGAGTAGGCCTGCAAAAACAAATTACGCCTTGGTATTAGGTACCCAAGCTTGCTTGGGTCCTTGGAGGTTAGTAACAATAAATTTGGGCACCCACACATGGGATTTTGTGTTCCCATGGCGTGGCCCAGCATAAAAAGCATACACTTTACCAACATTATTTTTCATTAATACATAAGAAGCATCAAAGGTTTTAAACAAGAGTTGCTGTTGATTATGGGTCGGACTAGTCTGTGTGACCGGACTTGTCCGGACCACAACCGGACTAGTCCGGTTTTCATGAGAGTTCAGGTTTTTAATTTTCGAGTTACCAGGTTGTGAGGGTCCTCCCTTCACAAAGGTAATCCTTCCCTTATTATTCTTATGATTTCCAGCTCTTTGCTTTCCATCATAAGAGTAACCAATGCCATACTTGACATTTGGAGGTCTTTGGACCAAATATGCACTACGTGCATAGTTGATCCTCTCCTTGTCAAATATTACACATTGGGTAGGATTTTTGTCCTTTGTGGAGGTAGAATTTTCCTTCAACCTGGTGTTAATTTTATCACATTTGCAAATATGAGCGATATTAGTTGAAGTGGGTTGAGAGGGTAGGCTTGAAGAGGAGGAAGGTTCACTAAGCTTGAGTGACTCAACCTGCTCTTCAAGGATCTTGTTGACCTTAATTAGGTCATCAAGTTGATCCTTGATTGCAACATTTGAGTTGGTTAACTCCAAGCAAGTTTTCTTGCTTGAAGCTAGCTCAAGCTCTAGTGAGTGGTTTCTCTCCTTTTCAAGAACTAGAAGATTGTCAAGTTCGACATGCTTCTCCTTTTGGGAGATAATCATGTCTTCTTGACGATCAATTAGCTCTTCCTTCTCAACAAGTTGGTTAAACAAGAATTTCATTTTAGCAGCAGTTTTTCTATTTAAACCAATTAGCATATCTTCATCATCACTATCTAGATCATCATCACTTGAGTAAAAATGCAAGGAAGGAGTTTTGATGTTTACCTTGCGTTTACCTTCCTTAGCCATGAGGCAAGTTCTATTTGCCTTCTTTGCACCGAGCGTGGGGAAGAGTATGGGTTTCTTGGACATGCTTTCAATGGCTATGCTAGCCATTTCTTCTTCATCGGACGATGAGGACTCATCGTTTGAGTCCCACTCCTTTCCGATGTGTGCTTGTTCAGCTTGTTTCTTCTTCTTGAAGAATTTCTTCGGTTGAGGCTTGGACTCTTTACTCTTCTTCTTGTTGTCCTCATACGGGCAATCGACTATAAAGTGATTGTACTCACCACAATTATAGCATGCCCGCCTCATCTTCGGCTTTGTCTTCTCCTTGTATTTTCCTTCACTCGATTTTGTTCCTTGTCCTTTCTTCATAATTCTTTTGAACTTCTTCATGAACAAAATCATATCTTATTCGTCCAGCTCGCTGCTTTCATCATCGCTGTCCTCCTCAAGCTGTGCTTCTCTTGCTTCTTTGGATAGATGCTTGAGTGAGGACTTTAGGGCAACTCCCTTCTTCTTGGCTGATGTGAGGTCGGCTATTTCTTTTACATGCTTGGCTTGCTTCTCCATCATCTCAAAGTTGATGATTTTGCCAAGCAGTTCATCCGGAGTCATTTTCTTGTACCCGGGACTTTCTCGGATCATAGAGCAAAGTGTGACGTTGCGAGGCATAAAGGCTCTAAGGATGAGCTTTACAACCTCGTGGTCATTCCACTTTTTGCTCCCATATGATCGAACCTTGTTCACAAGAGTCTTCAGTCTGTTGTACATGTCCTGGGGAGACTCATCTTCCTCAATCGCGAACCTTCCTAGTTCGCCTTCAATCATTTCAATCTTTGCCTCCCGCACATGCCGTTCACCTTCATGTGCTGTCTGTAGTGTGTCCCAGATTTCTTTGGCAATTTCCAATCCGTCCACCTTTGTGAATTCATCTCGACTTAGAGATGAGGTGATAACGGCTGCGGCTTGGGCATTCCTGTGGATGGCTTGTTCTTGACTTGGCGTGAGCTCTTCATCGTCATCGGGGATGTTTATTCCTGTGCACACAATATGCCATAAACTTGGGTTAAGGGAAATCAAGTGCATCTTCATATTTTGCCTCCACATGGAGTAATCACTCCCATCGAAGTGTGGGGCTTTTCTGAGAGGAATAGATAGATAATGATTGCTGTTAGAATTTAAACGGTCATAATTAAAAGGATATCAGGAGTAGTCGGTGTGACTACTCGCCTTCTTCTTTTCTTCGACTTTAGATTTCCCTTTGGAAAGCGCTTTCTTTCTAAGGAGTGCTTTCAGCTCCAATGTCTCCTCCTCATCATCATCGAAGTCTTGAATGGCTTCGAGATACTTTTCAAGCTTTTGGTGCTTGTCATTGTTCATTTCTTCCTGGTTGTTGATTTTCTGGACTTCCTTCATGTCCGACATGATCTCTTTGAGTGGTTGCACTCTTTCTTGAAGAACCTCGCTCTGATACCAATTGAATGTAGGCCTAGAGGGGGGTGAATAGGCCTTCTTGAATTTTCTCGATTCCTGTAGCACTTCAACAACAAGGTCAAAACCAGATATATCGGACTAGTCCAGTAAAGTGCGGACTAGTCCGGATTTCACGGGCTAGGTTGATCAAGTTAGGTCAATTTGATTGTTTCGTTGACGTTTGCAGCGGAAATATAAACTTTAATAACAGTTCAATAGTTGTATGTCAAGTTCTATTGCAAGTATGATTATTGTTCAACTATTTAACTTGAATTCAACAAAATGAATCAAACCCTAGATAATTTTGATCAACTAGAATGATGAACACAAACGAACAAGACACGAAATTTATCCCGTGGTTCGGTTACCACGAAGGCAACCTACGTCCACGTTGAGGAGCCCACAAAAGGACCGGGTCTTCACCAACCCTTCCCTCGTCGGATCGCCACGAAGGCCAATCCTCTTCCACTAACCACACAGGGGTAAATCACCAAGTTGAAGGGGCGATCTCACAAGTTGAGAGCTCCCTTGATTACAAGTTTCAAGACCACCAATAACACACTTCGAAATATACAAATTGAGATGCAAGAGTGTGTTAGAGATTCAAACTGTCGACTGTTGGAGTCGGCAGATCCCCTGACACTACTAAAGTGTTGAAGGAGTTTGTAGTTCGGTTTGGGCGCGCGGAGACTTAAGAAGGTGAATCACGATTGGACACGAGAGACACAGTGGTTTACGTGGTTCGGGCCGCCTGAGCGTAATACCCTACTCCACGGGTGTGTGTGTGTGTGTGTTGTATTAACTTGTGAGCTTGAGAGCGTTCGAGAGTCCGATCCCCTCGTGTATCGTCGGTTTGTCCTTTTATAGTACAAGGACAAACCGTTACAAGTCAGCCTGGCCCGACATGTGGCCCTGGCGGTTACTAGTATTGATACACGAGATTAATTGTTGTTAATAACCCTGTAACGGCTCCGTCAGTGCCATTACAGGTGTTAAGATCATCCGATTAAGTGTCATTAACGTGGAATTAATGACAATTAATCGGGTCTTGAAGTCCGCGGCTGTCCTTTGAAGATCCGGAGCCGTTACAATGTCTCCCGGAGGTTTGAAGTGGCCAGCTCCGACGTATGGACACGTGGCAGCTCCGGAGCTTGCTTGTGGGAAGCGGGAAGCTCCGGGGTGGCCTGGCACGTGTCAGGTCCGGAGCTTCTCTCGGTCAGGGGTTAAGTCCGGAGGTGCCGTTTCAGTACCTAGCCCGGAGCTTCACCCTTGCGGGTAGTAGCTCCGGTCTGACAGTACACGTGGCAACCTAGGGGTTAACCATGTTGGAGAAGCAGGTCCGGTTATGTCTGACAAGTGGGCCTCCGAGGGTCTTCAATTTGAGTAGACGTCCTTCCCTTGAGATCTTTGTAACCTCAGGGGGTGTATGGTTTTTAGGGTACCGACAGTGGCCCCCTGGACCTACCTCCGGGGAAAGTCACCGGGTTGAAGTCATTCCGTCGGAGGTGGGTCCATACTCGCGACTCTTGAACTGGGTCTTCAAGGGTCTTCGGAGGTGCCGTTGGCAGGGCTTTACAGTTAAATCCCGACGCGTGGCGCACCTCAGGCGGCAGATAAGATCTTTGACGTGCGGATCTCTCGCAATTGAAGGTCGCCGGTTCCCGATACGAAAACCGTATCGGTTCCGCGCGCCTTGTCAGTTCGCCGCCTTTGGGTTTCCCGCCTCGTGATGACAACTGTTCGCCTGGGTAAGAGCCTTGACTTGATCGTCAGGGTGGTCCCGGGCCCTCTTGTCATCGGCAGGGTTGAATTCTTGAGTAGTATCCTTGATTCTCCTACAGTTTCCATCCAAGCGTTGCGAGGGCTTACATAAGAAGGAAAGCGCACCGTCGGGAGTTCTTTACGCTTCCCATCTGTTCTTGCGCTCAAACTCCCAACTTGTGCTTTGCTCCTCTTCTCTTGCCTAGCTTTGCTGCGATGGAGTTGGGTCTGCGTGAGAGTCGCTTGAAGACGGAAAGCGATCTGAAGAAGGTCCGAGCCCTCATGGGGTGGTCTTCGGACTTCTTCAACCGCTCGGTCCGCGCCGGCGGAGAGCTTCCCTTTAAAAAGGAGCACTCTGGCGAGATGGTGTACTTTTCCTCGTACGCCATGGTGGGGCTGATCCCACCGTTTTCTTCTTTCTTCTTGATGCTGCTGGACTTCTATGGTCTGCAGCTGTACCACCTTGGCCCTCACTCCATTCTCCTTGTGTCCATCTTTGTCCACTTCTGCGAGATGTGGGTGGGCATCCCTCCCTGCATCGAGCTCTTCCGAACCTTCTTCACCGTCCAAACCACTGGCCGAAGCGATGAATATCTTGGCTTCTACTACTTCGTGAAGCGCAAGAAGTGCCCATTCAAGTACCTCCGGTCATTCCCTTCCGGGAAGTGGGATGACTGGAAGAAAGATTGGGTAGTCGTCCGGGTGGAGGAGCATGAGCGGTTGGAGCTGCCAGACGGTCTGCCCGGCATTGACACGTCGGTATGGAGCGAAGTTCCGGTGCTGGCGGGAGCTTTCGACCCTGTCTTGACCAGAATCCGCCAATGTGTGGATGGAGGATTGACTCCCCAGGCGGTGTTCTGCAACTTCCTGTCCAACAGGTGGGCGCCGCTGAAGAGGAGGGAGAAGCTCGCCTGGGCCCTCAACAGCGTGATGGACGAGGACCGGGTTGAGACCGGGTGGAAGTCCAGCATGGTGGGGAAGTCCTTGGAGTTTCACCTCAAGAAATTCCAGCACGGCATCGACGTTGACGGAGATTACTTGACTCCGCCGCCGGCTTTCCTCCCTCTGAACGTGGAGGTTGAGTTCAGCAGGGAGCTCCGGCGAAAGATGCCCGCGCTTGACGACCTTGGTGTCGTCGAGAGAAGATCAACTACCCGGTTGGCGATCCCCGGGTTGTCTGAAGGCGGCTCCGCCCCTGCCCAACAGCCAAGAGCTGAGGTCGTCGGCAAGGGCAAAGAGTTGGCGGAGGAGCCGGAGAGCCGGAAGAGGAAGCTGCGACATGCTGACGGAAGGTCCGTCAGGCCTGCCGCTTCCCCTCAGGTTCACCCTCCTCAGGAAGGAAGATCCTCTGCCGCTGTGGCGGCCGTCCCCGTGGTGGGGTCTTTCCGGAGCGCTACTGTTCCGGCGGTGGGATCCTCCCGGAGTGCGATTGTCCCCGTGGTGGATCCCTCCGAAGGTGCCAGCTCCGGGCGCGCGTCTCCGGCACCAGAAGCGGTGAGGGCCTCCAGGTCCAGGAGTTCTTCCCGATCAAGGAGAGCTCCGACCCGGGAAACGCCCGCGGCTACGGCAAGTCCTGGGAGTCCTCCCGGAGCTCCTATGCCGACCGTGGCCAGCCCGGATCGTCCGGGAAAGAGGTTCCGCGCAAGCTGGTGCGTGAGCCTCCCAAGGTAATTTTTCTTTCTTACCGCGATTAACTTTTAATTGTAGCATCTGTTTGCTCAATTTCTTCGTTCTTTATCTGCAGCGTTCCCAAGAAGGGGAGTGAAGCTCCGCCCTCAGCCACAGTGTCTGAGGCTGCGAGGGCTTCCGCTCCAGCTCCGGTGCCGTCCCAAGCGGAGGCTGTGACAGCTCCGGCGCCGGCTGTCGTGGTCATGGACCTCGACTCATCTCCAGAAGTTCCCGTGGTAGCGCCGGACCACGGGATTGAAGATGCGCCAGCGGCACCCGTTCCGGAGGTGGAAGCTCTGGGTCCTGGTGCTGCAGAAGTAGAAGCTCCGACTATTGAGTCGGTGGAAGTAGCAGTCCCAGCTTCGGAGCCGGAAAGTGCTGAAGCCCCGGCGATTGAGCCGGAGGTGGCTGAAGCTCCGGCATGCGAGCCGGAAGTTGAAGTAGTTCCGGCAGTCGAGCCGGTTTCTTCCGAAGCTCCGGTCGCAGAGCCGGTGATTGTTGGAGCGCCGGCCGCTGAGCCGGCGGCTGAAGAGGCGAGGGAGCTTGAGCCTCCCTCAGAAGAAGTGTCCCGGCCGGAGCCAGTGGAGGCGACGACGTCGATGGTACCTGTGGCAGAGCCAGAGTGCCTGAACGAAGTCGCCGGCCCCCAGCCTGAGGGGGCAAATGAAGACTTAGTGGCGGGACCTCCTTCGATGGCGACTGAGGCCATCCCGGAGGAGGGCCCTAGCACTTTGGAAGCTCGGGGTTCCACTCTCGTAGAGTGGGACCCAATTTTTGTAAGTGAAGACCCGCTGGAACCAGCGGAAGAGACCCCAGCAGGTCTGGAGCCCATCTCTCTGTCGATGTCCATCGACAACGCCTGCTCCAGTCTACGTCAGGTCCAACTGGCCTTCTTCCACGACAGCAAGGCTCTTGAAGAGGAGCGCCAAACCCTTAGGCGGTGGCGTAATCGGCTCCAATTCGAGACTAAGCTGGCGCAGTCGAGGCTCGCGGATGACAAGGAATGGATTAGGCGGGAGAAGATCCGTCTGGAGCTCTGGGGTGAGCTGCTGGACGAGAGGGAGAGCATGACTCACGCCCTCGACGCTCAATCCCGGGAGTTCCACGACCAAGCTAAGGCTGCTAACGACGCGGCCAATGCTCGGTTTGATCAGCTCGAGGCCATCAGCACCGCACTCATCAAGCGCCGAGAGGCACTTGAAGGAAGGGAAAGACGGCTCGAGGATGAGGAGCAAAAACTCCTGGAGCTACGGGATGACGTCTTGCGACGGGAAGAAGAGCTCGCCGAGAAAACAGCTCTGGCGGACAAGGGCCTCGAGGAGCGTGCTAAGAAATTGGAAGAGCGCTGCCTCGAGGAGGAGGAGAAGACCTGGGTGCGGGGGCAGGAACTCTACGAATACGAGTGTGCCCTTGTCACCCGGGAGAAGAAAATAGAGGCTAGGGAGAAGGACCTGGTCGGCCGTCGGAACAAGATCCACCTCCGGGAGGAGGAGCTCGGAAGACTTGATAAGCGGGTTGCTGCGAAGATCCAGCAAAACGCCAAAGAAGTTGAGCGTCTCTCCCGCGAAAATTCGGAGCTGACGGCGGCCCGGAGATCCTTGGAAGAGATGAAGAACCTGAGGAAGACGGACTCCCTGCAAATTTGGGAGTTCCTGAGCAAGGCCGACGATGCGCTGGCGCCGATGGGTTTCAGCCCCGTGCTCCCGGATGATCCGGAGCCGGAGCCGGACCTTGCGTTGCAAGCGTTGAGCGCCGCGGGCAGCAAGCTCTCCAAGGTGGGCGACGTCATCGCGGACCAACTGGAGGTCGAGGGGCAATCCCTGGCTAGGAACGTCACAGAATATGTGTTGACGTGCTACACCAGCCGGAACCCTCGATTTCCTCTGGACCCGGTGCTTGAAGGCCCCGTCGAAGGAGAAGGCGAAGCTACCCGAGCCAGCGTGTCGGAGGTCGCCCAGAAGGTCGCCGAGTTCTTCCATAGGGTCTAGGACCATCTCTCTTAGCCTTTACTTGTATCTTCTCTTCTTCCTCAATTTTGTAATCCCTTGTCTCCAGATGTAATCTCCGGTCTTCAGATGAAATGAAATCCCCAATTTTTTGTGAATTTCATTTTTTTGTCTTCAACATCTTTATCTTCACTTGGCCCCCTGGTAGATGTGCACAATTTGATTGTGGACATGTACCAAAAGGATGTTGAGTTTTGTTGAAGACGAATTTGCTTCGAACTTGTGGAATTTAGGTCCGAAGTTTTTGATAGTGAAGGTCCCCTGAAGTTGTCGGAGCTTAGAAGCTCCGGCACTGTCCATCACTGGAACTTAGTAGCTCCGGCAATAGTCTCTATCAACACGTTGAGCGTCGATAGTTGATACTCCAAGGTGTCGGAGCTTAGCAGCTCCGGCAATGACCTTTGCCACACTTGGTTTGTTGGCAACAGACTCTAGTGATAGGGTCTTCTCACCATCTTTTAGTCTACGCCGACGGTTGACACCCTGGTGGGAGTCGGAGCTTGGTTAGCTCCGGTTTTTCCCATCAACGTAGGGTTCATTTTTCCTGCACACTTAAGCCAAGAAAAATAGTAAAATTCGTTCCTTGTCTATAACTTCGTCGCGGCTTACGGTCCTCAAGAAAATTTTAAGTTGAACACGATTTTTAATACGACTGGATGAATTGTTTTTTCTTTTAGATCCAACTGTCCATGGACCCACCTTACTTTGGCCTGCCGGGATGTAGGTAGAGTGGCGTACTTAGGGTGCTTGACCAGGCTAAGTCGATAGCGCACTCCGGCCCTAGAATGGCTTGGCGGCTTTCAGGCGAGTTGGCCACAGACGATATTTAAATCTAAAAAATCCGACAATTCAACTCGAATCGTACGTAAACCGGTCAAACTAGAATTTCTTAAGAATTGCACGTTTCTGTTATAGACAAGAAAGAGAAAAATAAAAATGTCGAGCCTATGCAAAAATGAATGCACGTGGAGTCTATTTCACATGAAGATGTCTTTCATTATAGGTCCGGGGTACAGGGGAAACAAGTACACTCTTAGGGTACGGAACCAGGCTAAGTGTGTTTGGTTTCTCGTTTGACCCAGGGTAGTTAGCCACACTTCTAGTCCGGAGACTGTATCAAGTGTTGCATGAGCTTTTCAAACCTTTTGGGAAAGGTCCGGCTGCTCTCCCGGAGGAACTACCCGACTCTGCACAATGACTCTATAACATACATTTCAAGTTACTTAAGACTCACCTCCGTGGAATCAAGTGTAGAACTTACGGAGGTGCTCAATGTTCCAAGGATTTGGGAGAGGTGTCCCATCCTCGGTAGCCAAGCGAACGCTTCCGGGACGGGATACTTTGATCACTCGAAAGGGCCCTTCCCAGCCGGGGGAGAGTTTGTTTTGCCCTTCTCTGGATAGTATTCTCCGTAGCACCAGATCGCCTTCCTCGAGCTGTCGGTTGTGTACATGCTGCTGGTGATATCGCCGTAGAGCCTGACGGTATCGGGCATTCCGAACAGCTGCTTGGCACCTTCCCTCCTCGAGGAGGTCTAGGTCTTCACGCCGGAGCTGGTCCTGCGCGGCTTCATCGAAGGTCCGGACTCGGAGGGAACCCAAGGTGATTTCCGGAGGAAGGATCGCTTCAGCTCTGTACACCAGGAAAAGGGTGTTTCTCCGGTTGCCCGACTTGGAGAAGTCCTGTTGGCCCATAGAGTGGGCGGAAGCTCTTCGATCCAATTGGCTCCATGCTTTTTCAAGTGCTCATAAGTGCGTGTTTTGAGTCCTTTAAGGATCTCTGCATTTGCTCTCTCGGCTTGCCCGTTGCTGGCAGGATGAGCTACGGAAGCATAGCAAACTTGTATACCGAGGTCTTCGCAATATCCTTGAAATGCGGAGCTTGTGAATTGAGTCCCATTATCAGTGATGATCTTATTTGGGACTCAGAATCTGCTCACGATGGATTGTAGAAAATTGATTGCAGATTGTTTGTTGATCGTCACAACAGGAGTATCTTCCGGCCACTTGGTGAACTTGTCAATGGCGACGTACAGGAACTTGTAACCTCCGACGGCTCTTGGGAAGGGTCCCAAGATGTCCATCCCCCACACAGCGAAAGGCCATGTAGGAGGTATCATTTGTAAGGACTGAGCAGGTGTATGAATTTGCTTTGCATGAAATTGGCATGCTTTGCATTTCTTCACCAGCTCAGTAGCATCCTGGAGTGCTGTAGGCCAGTAGAAGCCGTGCCGAAAGGCTTTTCCGACCAGCGTGCGGGAAGATGCGTGGTTCCCACACTCGCCTCCATGGATTTCTGCGAGCAGCTCGCAGCCTTCTTCCCTTGTGATGCACCGCATTAGGATGCCGTTGGCACCGCGCCGGTAGAGATCCCCTTCTACCAACGTGTATCTTTTAGCCAATCTGACTACCCGGTCAGCGGATACATCATCGTCAGGAAGGATGTTGTCTTTCAAGTAGCTCCGGATCTCCGAGATCCATGCATCGGAACTTACTTGAGCATTTGAGTCTTGCGTGCTGGGTTGCTCGGAGCTTCCGGCAGCACCTACGACCCTTGATGGCTGCCATGGTAACAGGGCCATCGGGACCGTCAGCTTCGGGATGCTGATCTTGCCCCCTTCGTTCAGTTCGGCAGGCTGAACTGTGGGTTTTGACAACCTCCGGACAAAGGTTCCGTCAGGAGCCGGAGCTCCGGTTGACGCCTTGGTCGAGAGTTCGTCAGCTTCAGCGTTGTGAGCACGCTGAACATGGTGAAGGTCTAGGACTTCGAAGTCCTTCTGAAGCCTCTGGACTTCAAGGAGATAAGCAGCCAGCTGGAGATTATTGCAGGAGCATTCACCCTTCACCTGCTTGATGACGAGTTGTGAATCTCCTTTGACCAGCAGTTGCTTGACACCATATGATAGTGCCACCTTTAATCCATAGATGAGTGCTTCGTACTCCGCCATGTTGTTGGTTGCCTTGAAGTCAAGGTGTACCATGTATTTCACCTTCTCCCCAGTTGGTGCGAGGAGAAGGATTCCAGCTCCGGCTCCCTGCTTCTGCATGGAGCCGTCGAAGTAAAGGGTCCAGTGAGGCTTAGTGAAGGTTGGAACTTGAAGTTCCGTCTTCTGCTCGCTGTGGCCCCCAGGGTTTAATGGAGAGGGAGTCCATTCTGCCACGAAATCTGCTAACGCTTGACTCTTGATTGCTTGTCTCGGAATGAATTCAAGATCGAATTCAGCCAATTCCGCTGCCCACTTTGCAATATTCCCAGTTGAATTGGGATTATGCAGGATCGCTCGAAGTGGATATGTGGTCACCACCGAGACTTTGTGAGCTTGGAAATAGTGTCGAAGCTTCCTTGAGGCAATAAGAACTGCATAAAGCAGTTTATGCACCTCTAGGTATCGAGTCTTGGCATCATGTAACACTTCACTGATGAAGTATACCGGGCGTTGAATGGTCCGGACCCTCCCGGAGGGGTCCGGAGCTTCCTCTTCATTGATCCGGACCCTCTCGGAGGGGTCCAGACTCTCTTCGGGGACCTCCGGGTTCTGAGTGGAGGAACCCGGAGCTTCTTCAGAAATAACCTGGACCCTCTCGGAAAGGTCCGGGTCCTCTGAAGTAGCTTCTTGTGGGTTTGAGTCTGGGAGCTGGGACCCAGACCCGCTTTCAGGAACCTCCGGACCCTCCCGAAGGGGTCTGGATTCCTGAGTATTGGGTAGTTCCAGTCTCTCCGCAACGAGAACCATACTGACAACTTCGTCAGTAGCTGAAATGTAAAGCAATAAAGGCTCACCAGGGTTCGGAGCTACCAGGACTGGTAGGGTGGTGAGGAACTGTTTCAGCTCCTGGAATGCCTTCTCTGCTTCTTCAGACCATTGGAATGGTCCGGACTTCCTCAGTAACTTGAAGAAGGGAAGTGCTCTTTCCGCCAGTCTTGAAATGAACCGGCTGAGGGCTGCTAGACATCCAGTTAACTTTTGGACGTCTTTGATGCGGGTTGGTGGCCGCATGTCTTCAATGGCTTTTATCTTCGCCGAATTAGCTTCTATGCCCCGGTGACTTACCAGGAAACCAAGAAGCTTTCCGGAACTAACCCCGAAGACACACTTGTCTGGGTTTAGCTTCGTGCGGGTGGCCCGCAGCTTGTCGAAGACAGCCTGCAAGGTGTCCAAGAGGGACTCCTTGTTCTTGACTTTAACCACGATGTCGTCGACGTACACTTCCACTATGTCTCTGATGAGTTCTTCGAAAGTTTTGTACATAGCTCGTACAAAAGTTGAAGCTGCATTCTTGAGACCAAAAGGCATGGCTGTGTAACAATACAATCCATCCACTGTGATGAATGAAGTATGCTCTTCATCCTCCCTAGACATCCTGATTTGATGATATCCAGAATATGCGTCTAGAAAACACAGTAACTCGCACCCGGAGGTGGAATCCACTATCTGATCTATTCTAGGTAGTGGGAATGGATCTTTTGGACATGCCTTATTCAGTGTGGTGTAGTCGATGCACATCCGAAGTTTCCCGCCGGCCTTGGGCACAACGACTGGGTTTGCCAGCCATTTTGGATGGAAGACCTCTCGGATGAATCCGGCTTCGAGCAACTTCTTCACTTCTTGTCGGATGAAGTTCTGTCGCTCCACAGATTGCTTCCGAGGTTTCTGATGCACAGGCCGAGTGTCGGAGTAAATCTTCAGATTATGCTCAATCACTTCCCTGGGGATCCCAGGCATTTGTGACGGTTGCCAAGCAAACACGTCAACGTTAGCCCGGAGGAAAGTGATGAGCGTGAGTTCCTATTTGTCGTTCAACCCTCCTGATATACGGGTGGTTTGAGCGGCATCGGAACCAATTTGGACGACTTTGACGGGAATGTCGGTGTCGCCGCTTAGCTGCACACGGGGTGCAGAGGTCGAGCCTCGTTGACGAATGCTCGGGGGTTTCGGAGCTTGCTCCTGTCTGGAGTCCTCCTCTTGCGCCGTGGTGAGTGCGTGGAGTTCCTCCAGGGCAGTTACTCCGACAGTGCGATCTCCGCGGATCCGGAGAACGCCTACTGGTGTTGGCATCTTCAACACCAGGTATCCATAATGAGCAGCTGCCATGAATTTGTACAGGGCAGGTCTACCCAAGATGGCGTTGAATGGTAAGTTGATCTGAGCGACGTCGAAGACCAACTTCTCGGTGCGATACTTCTCCCGGGTCCCGAAGGTAACGGGGAGAGTAATAGCTCCGAGTGGGGTAATGGCCCCCGGACCTACTCCGGAGAAAGGTCGAGAGGGCTGGAGGTCCGAAGGTCGGAGCTGAAGCTTAGTGAAAGCTTCGAAGCTGATGAGGTTAAGCCCCGAACCTCCGTCTACCATGACATGATGGAGCTGGATGTTGTTGATGGTGGGAGATACCATCAAGGGTAATTGGCCAGCTCCGACCATGCTTTGAGGACAGTCCGAAGCATCAAAAGTGATGGGTGTGTCGATCCACTTTCGATGTGGCTCCGGTCTAGCTGTAGGTGCTACAGCAGCCATATCCCGCCGCATAGTCTTGATGACACGACGAGAAGTGATGTCCCATGATCCACCAAAGATGGTGTTCATGGTTTTCCGACGCTCGTTGTCGGAGACGTCAGAGTCATCGTCGACGGAGGTGTAGACGGCTTTCAGGACCTTTTTGGGGTCCTGAAACCCTAACTCCTCTTCAGCCGGAGCTTCATCGACCTTTTGTTTTCCCTCCCTCTGTCGGAAGGGAGACCCTTCCCGACGCTTGTGGTAGCGCTCGGCAAGGTTTTGGACCTCCCGGCAGTCTTCCAGCCTGTGGCTGCCCATTTTGTGAATGGGGCACCACATTTTGGATTTGCCACCGTCTTCGGAAGACGGTCGAGGTCGCTTCTCGGGGCGTGGCCCCCGGCCACCAGGAGTTGAAGTGGCTGCAACGTTGGATGTGCCGGCCGACGGCTTCTTCCTGCCGTTGGTCTTCTTTTTCTTCTTGCCACTCCCGGAGGTAGCGGCTTCTTCTTTGGAGGATTTTTTATGATCCTCCAAGGCTGGTTTGGAGTGCATTTCACGGACCTCCGCAGCTCTGGCACATTTGTCAGCCAAGCTGAAGAGCTCCGTGACGCTGGTGATCTCTTTGATCGCCAGCTTCTCCAACATCTTCTTGTCTCGCACACCCTGTCTGAATGCCACAACGACAGAAGCGCTTGAGATAGAAGGGATTGTATTACGTACCTGAGAGAACCTTTGGATGAATGACCGCAAAGATTCTCCTCCTTTTTGCACGACCGCAAAAAGGTCCAGTTCAGTGCCCGGTCGGGTGTATGAACTCCCGAAGTTGGCAGTGAACTGACGGCACAGCTCCTCCCAACTGTCAATAGAGTTGGGTGGAAGGCTCATAAACCAGGACCTGGCGGTCCCAGTTAAGGCCACTGGAAAGTAGTTGGCCATTACGGCCTCGTTTCCTCCAGCTGCTAAGATTGCAGTGGAGTATATCTGCAGAAATTCTACGGGGTTGACAGTCCCGTCGAATTTTTCCGGCAAGTGTGGCCGGAACTTCTGTGGCCACCTAACCATGCGTAGATGCATGGCTAGGGCGGAACAGCCTCCTCCTACTCCTTCCAGAGTAGAAAGGTCTTGAGCATCCCGTCTTTCTCGAGCTCGCTCGATATGTACACGGCCATCCTGTTGGCGGTATCAGCGATCAAGCTCCGCCCGGAGGTCATGTGTCGAAAGCCGAGATGCAGTATGGGTGCGTCGTGCCCCAGAGGGCAACGTCGTCACTTGCTGTGACGCAGCTCGTCTTCGGTTGTTGGAGACATGCAGACCAAGTCTTCCAGACAACGTCCGTCGCTGCGACGGGGCCCGCCCTGAAGGAGGTGGACCCTGGTTGATGAGGCGTTCGGCCGCTGCTGCAACCAAATGCTCAACATCAGCCCTCCATTGCTCCATGGCACCTTGAGATGCATCCGGAGGTGGTGGTCGCTTGAGAAGAGCACGCGCTGCATGGAGCGCGTGTTCTGGGTTGTCACGACTTGCCGGCGCAGTATGTGACGCCGGTGCACCATCATGTTGCTCAGCACGTCTTGCCGGAGAAGATGGTGGTGGTGGGAGTGTGACTCCTGCTGGTGCTGAGGCTCCTGCTGGTGGCTGCATGTTGGAGGGATTGCCTCCGACAGCCTGAGCAGCAGGTTGCCCGTTGGATGATCCAGCCGCAGAATTCACCATTCTTGAAGATCTCAGGCGCCCCCTTCCTGGCGCGCCAACTGTTGACTGTTGGAGTCGGCAGATCCCCTGACACTACTAAAGTGTTGAAGGAGTTTGTAGTTCGGTTTGGGCGCGCAGAGACTTAAGAAGGTGAATCACGATTGGACACGAGAGACACAGTGGTTTACGTGGTTCGGGCCGCCTGAGCGTAATACCCTACTCCACGAGTGTGTGTGTGTGTTGTATTAACTTGTGAGCTTGAGAGCGTTCGAGAGTCCGATCCCCTCGTGTATCGTCGGTTTGTCCTTTTATAGTACAAGGACAAACCGTTACAAGTCAGCCTGGCCCGACATGTGGCCCTGGCGGTTACTAGTATTGATACACGAGATTAATTGTTGTTAATAACCCTGTAACGGCTCCGACAGTGCCGTTACAGGTGTTAAGATCATCCGATTAAGTGTCATTAACGTGGAATTAATGACAATTAATCGGGTCTTGAAGTCCGCGGCTGTCCTTTGAAGATCCGGAGCCGTTACAATGTCTCCCGGAGGTTTGAAGTGGCCAGCTCCGACGTATGGACACGTGGCAGCTCCGGAGCTTGCTTGTGGGAAGCGGGAAGCTCCGGGGTGGCCTGGCACGTGTCAGGTCCGGAGCTTCTCTCGGTCAGGGGTTAAGTCCGGAGGTGCTGTTTCAATACCTAGCCCGGAGCTTCACCCTTGCGGGTAGTAGCTCCGGTCTGACAGTACACGTGGCAACCTAGGGGTTAACCATGTTGGAGAAGCAGGTCCGGTTATGTCTGACAAGTGGGCCTCCGAGGGTCTTCAATTTGAGTAGACGTCCTTCCCTTGAGATCTTTGTAACCTCAGGGGGTGTATGGTTTTTAGGGTACCGACACAAACCAAGAGCTCAATCGTGTGCTAAGTGCCTCTCCAATGATCTAGAAGTGATCTTCAATGGATTGATTGATTTTGCACTTAATTTCGTGGAGAGAGATGGTTTTTGAGTCTCTTGGGAGGTGTGACGGCGCTAGGGTTCGAGAGAGGGTGAAAGTGGGCCGTGCACCTCTATTTATATGGGGTTTCTAGAAGTTACCGTTAGGGTTCGGAAAGATCGGGCTAGTCCGTGGTGGTGACCGGACTAGTCCGGTGTGCTGTGTGTAGCAAACCCTAAGTGTCCAGGAATATCGGACTAGTCCGGTTGAAAACGGACTTGTCCGATTTCACTGCTGGAAATCTTCGGACTAGTCCGATTGTCATCGGACTTGTCCGGACCTGTGAAACCCTAAGTGTTTAGGATGACAAGTCCGCACTTGGAGGACTTGTCCGATTTAGATCAGTGTGTATATCGGACTAGTCCGTGTAGACACCGGACTTGTCCGAAGTGGATCAGAATGAATATCGGACTAGTCCGGATCACAACGGACTTGTCCGATTTTGTGTGACTTGTGCATTGTGTTGAGGACTAGTCCGCACTGGGGAGGACTAGTCCGAAGTGGAACAGAAAGATATCCGACTAGTCCGGCTTATATCGGACTAGTCCGGTCCTGTATAGCTTTGTGCATTGTGTGTGTGTGATTAAATGAGATTGAGCTCTTGGGTGTGTTTCCTTAACACACTCCATACATATTAAACTACTAATTTCTTCTCCTTGAGCTCAAATTCATTTTCCTTCTCAATTTCCCTCTTTTTGGCACTTTGCTCATTTTTCATCATTTTCCTGCATTCATCTCAACAAAAGGATTAGGATCCCAATTGCTTGTCATAAATCATCCAAAACCCACAAGGGAGTCCTAGATGCACTTTCAGAAGCCATGGAAGGAGATCTGGGGAAGGCTGGAGGTTGAAGACGGTCATTTTTGGGCTGGCCGCTTTTTGTTTCGCGATCTAGGCCATAGTGGGCTCAACATCGTGCGCATGCTTCTCTATCCGAAGTGGGCTGAATGAGGGACGTCCCTTAGTGGTCCACCGAAAACCTAATACCTAATGTCGAGCATAGCAGCGGCACGAGCGGCTGGGCGCTCGTGGAGTCGCGGCGGCGTGCGCCGTGCGCGGGCTGGCAGGTGGCGCTGCTCACGTTGTGCATGAGCGGGCGCGCCCCGGGACCGGGGAGCATCGAGAAGGAGCCGGCATGCCGCATGCGTTGTGCGCAAACGTGCTCCTAGCTAGCAGGGCTCTGCTCGAGCAGGAGCAGGTCAGTAGAGGGCCGACTCTCAACATTAGTTTTTCTTCAAGTGTTTCAATTTGGCAATTTCTGATCGTATTGCATGTTAGTTAGTTTTGTCATTTCCTTTATGGTCCAGTTAAAACGAAGCTAGAACCGCAACAACAATGTATATTGCACCCTGATTGAGATCGGAAGATCAACGAAGCTTACTATGAAGTGGTTCTAGGGCCTGATTAGTGAGACAACTATGCCGTTTTTCATTTCATATCACTACAGGAATCCTGACGATTTTCGACGGCAAGGGCTGTCGCAAATAAGGAAAATACCGTCGCAAATAAGCAATTTGCAACGGCTTTTCTTATCTGCGACGGCTTCTAGCCGTCGCAAATAAGTCGTCGCAATTAAGCTTATTTGCGACAGGCACCGTCGCAAATAAGCTTATTTGCAACGGCTCAAAGTGGTCGTCGCAAGTTATCGCCAGGGGGCTGGTGGGCCCCGCAGCAGTATTTGCGACGGCCTGGCCATCGCAATTAAAGCTCTATTTGCGACGACCGGGCCGCCGCAAATAAGTTCAGCTGGCATGGTCCACGTGTCATCCCCCGGGACCCACGCCCCTATTTGCGACGGCCAGGCTGTCGCAATTAAAGCTTATTTGCGACGGCCCGGCCGTCGCAAATAGCAGTGGCTTAATTGCGATGGTCGGTATGCTTATTTGCGACGGTAGTGTATAAAAAACCGTCGCAAATAAGGTTTTTTATTTTTTAAAAAAAAACAAAAAATACTACCCGACTCGATGGCCAGAATCACAGAACAGACAATATAAACATCACAACACATCATAACAGTCTTAAAACACATCACAACATCGTCGAAACAAGGCACCAACATCAATAAACTAAACATGGGCTCACTCGCCCGTCTGACCTCAGTATCCACCTCCGTAGCCACCACTGGAGCCACCTCCGAAGTCGAAGTCGAAGTCATCATCGCGCTCATTCCAGGTGGCGGTAGCGACGGCAACAGCGTTTGTGCAGCCGTCGCGGATCCCTGCAATTAATGAAACTTAGAGTTAGAATATAAATGCATCAACATCTCTCTCCCTCCCTTCCTCTCCCCCTATCTTCATCTAGATCCCCCTCTCTTCCTCTCTCTTTTCATTTCTCTCTTTCTCTCTCCCTCTATCTTTGTCTCTCACTCTATCTCTCTATTGCTATCCTTTTCCCTCTATCTTTCTCCCTCTATCTCCATCTACATCTCCCTCCCTCTATCTCCATCTACATCATCCTCCCTCTCTTCATTCCTCTCCTACTCTATCTAACTATCTTTCACTCTTTCTTCTGTCTCTCTTTTTCTTCTATCTCTCTCTTTCTTCTATCTCAACCATTTTATTCTATCTAACTATCTTCCTCTTTCTTCTATCTCAATCTTTTTACGCTGGAGAAGAAGGATTACATAGATAATTACCTGACCCGTAGAAGAAGGATCGCTTGGAAGGACCAGTGGTAGTACCGGTAGCTGGATCCCCAGACCTTGCGCCCGAGGCATGGCCTGTCATTGCAAACATTAAATGCTATCTATTAGTAAGTCATTTACGCTGAATTAATGAGAACTTTAGTTTTTATTTTGTTACCTCCATTGCTTCCCGCGTCTACGCCAATGCTGCTGCCTGGGTTTGGATCGTGGCCTCCATCGCTATCCTTTGGCGTTCCAACTCCTCCTGTTGCCTGAAGAGGGACTGCATCTCAATGTCCCTCTACGAGGTGCGACGACCAGCCGTGCCCACCGAAGAAGCCTGCGTGGAGCTGCCTCTCGTAGGTCTCCCTGCCCTCGAGTCGACAACTCCGTCAAATATGGCAAGCCTATAAAAAAGAGAGTCGGTAATATGAAATTGAAATATCTTCAATACTTTGAATTGAAAATGATAAAATGACTTGTAAACTCACCTTCCGTGTGCTTTTCCACCACCGCTTGCATACGCAGCTTGAGGATCGATTAGTTGACGTTCCCAATCGAAATCTTCGTCGTGTATCTTCCTAGCCTCCTCCCCGTACTTAGCCTGCAAAACAAGAAAATCGTGTAAGTTCAACAATCTATATAGTTATATTTAATACGAATGATTTCTAAACTTACCAATCGCTCGGCTACAGCCTGACTACACCCCATCGGCTGAGAAGGGTCCCTGTGACCTCTCTTCCAGATCTCAGCAGGGGTCGGCGGCACCCCCGTCTCGCACTCTTGTCAATGTGTTAGTACGAACAATATATTATGAATATATAAACATAAGTTACATACACTTACCATGCGTTTAGCTAAACACAAGTGGTTATCTTGCCCGTGTCTGCTCTTCCCCTCGACCCCTCTGCAGTCTAGAGCCTTCTCAAAATTAGCTTTAAACTCATCGCTAGCCCAGTAGCGACAAAGGGCCTGAAATGCATCGGTCCGACCCTGCAACCAGCTCACGTGGCCCTGCACATAGTTGGAAGTCGTTAAAAATATCATCGAGGAAATTATCAGAAAAAATACTTACTACACCCCACGTACCTGCGCGTACTCCTCCTCCGTCAGGTGCCTCTCGCTCTTTTGCTGGAAGAGTAGCACGTGTTGCTGGTTCGCCTTCAAGTGCTAATTAATAATTTGAACACGGGCGTTCGACAAAGCTTGTCGAAGCGCCTTGGCAGCATTGTAGTGAAACACTCGCCTCGCATCCTCAAATAGGTGAGGGTCATTCGGGTCCTCCAAAGTATATCTTGCCTGCGATAAAGAATATAATGAAGAGATGTTCATTAAAAGAGTTTAAGAGTTAAAACTTATAAACTATTTTTAACATACTTACCATAAAATCAGCCCATACGGCCTCCTAAAGGTTGTCGTGCTCCTGGTGATGGACGCGTGCGTAGTCCTCCCACGAAAGAGCAGGCACCCCGTCGATGACCCCGGGATAGTGCAAACGCACTAAGGACCCGAAGACACCGTTCACCGGTCTTTGGTGTCTCTCACCGGTGAAAGAAGTGTCATCCCAAACCCTGCAAGATATTTATTGATTGATTACTTAAGTAACCAAAAGAAACTAAAATTGAATACTATAATTTTTATTACCTATCTTCGACTAGACGAATCACGATTCTCTATGAAGGGACCGCAGGAGGACTGACAAAGTGAGTCCTCCTCGTCCTCCGCGTCTGCTTGGGCGCCACGTCAGGTGACCCAGACGGCTCCTCACCAGCGAAGCCAAAGGCCCCAGGAACAGAAGGATCGCCAGCCGAGGGTTGGCTGGCCGATGGCTGGCTCACCGAAGGGTAGCCAAGGTCAACTGGCGCCACAGCCTCTGAGTCAGCCAGTGAGGACTACAACATTCAAATGATTCATAAGTAAGATTAATGTGAAATTGAATTTAAAGAATTTGTTAAAAGCGAGTGAAATTTACCTGTGATGAAGCTCTAGATCTGCTTAGAACGTGCCCTAGCAGCTGAGAGCGTCTGCTGCTAGTCGACGAGGCACCAGCGAAAGTGTCCTCAGGTCTAGAGGGGTAGAACCCCCTCGTCGGCGGCACCTTCTTACCCTTCTTTGATGCCATCCTGTTTTAATTAGATAATCAGTAAATATGCAAATAAAATATACAAAATTCATGTTACTATCTTCAAGAAAACATTACTTGTAATCACTTTCAAAATTCATCAACATCATTATCATGTGCCTGTGCCCTACTCCTTAAACCAGCCCAACGATCTTCCATCATGGCCTATTCTAATTTCCGTTTTCGCATATCATCTACCTCTACATCTTCAACGTCTTCAACATATCCAACTAATTGATCGAGTCATGCACCAAGCTCGACGATAAAAGTGTCTGACAACTCTTCTTCTTGGTACACTTCTTCAACGTCTTCGCTATCATGGTAACCATCATCCCCAGGAGTATATAACCGCTCACGAGGATTCACCTTATATACCACCCGCCAAGCATTGATCTTCGTGCATGGATAAGGTAGATAATACACTTGTTCCACTTGATGTGCAAGAACAAATGTATCATAACCTCGTAGTCGGTCCTTAGTTTTCACTTCCATCATTCCAAATTGGTTTTCTCGAGTTCCATGAGTGCGATCAAGCCAGTCACAATCAAAGAAGACAACTCGAAGAGTCTTATTTCCGGTAAAAGTAAATTCAATAATTTTGTTAATGATCCCATAATAATCGGTTAAATTCCCTTGAGTGTCCATTGCTCTCGTCACAACACCAGAATTTGATGTTGCCGCAAGAGGACGAAGAGCTTCAAAATGAGTTGTACGGAATCGAAAGCCATTTAGGTCATATCGACCATAGCTTCTAACATTCACGAATCCATAAGATAGCTGCCGCAAATCTTCATGGACATTGTGAGTCCGACACTGTCATAAATGATCGTAAGTTAAAATAATACTTCTTTAATAATAGTAACTCATAATACATAGAAGACGAGAGAATATTACATAATCTCGAAACCAGGATAGGAAACTCTGGCCCCCATTTATTCCTTCTTTTCGCATCGCTTCTACTTGTTTGGCCGTAGGTTGATGCCTATGTGGCCAACATTGTCTGTGGAACTCGCTGAACATGAAAAAACATCTTTTAGAGTACATGTGTAGCAAAATATATCGATTAGCATAAATGTAGGACAAACACTTACTCGAAGTATTCCTGCATATCTTCTATATTTGCGTACATGTAGAGTAAAGCAATAGTCCTTTCATGTTCGGATAGCACGTAGGTCGTGTAGCTACCAACGGTGGTGCCTCTCGTTTGAAAAATGGAAAGGTCGCTTAGAGGGGGTGTTTTGTCCACATTGTACCGCATCGCCGAAGTATTGATATTGTTTTCTTCCGCAATGTAGACACTTGAAAAGTATCCTACTTCCTTAAGAGCATATGCTTCAGCGATGCACCCTTCCACCCTTGCCCTGTTGCCAACCATTGGTTTCAGATATCGTAGTGCTCTTTCAATGTGATACATCCACCTATATTGCACAGGACCGCCAACTTTAGCTTCGAATGGAAGATGGATAAGCAGATGTTGCATTGGATTGAAGAAACCTGGTGGAAAAAAAATTCATCTTACATTAAAGTATGGGTATCTCTTCTCTAACTTATCCATCATCCCGATCTTGATTTCTTTAGCACAAAGCTGCCTATAGAAATAGCTGAGCTCGGCTAAAACCTTCCACACCGCATCATCTAGATAGCCTTGAAACATAACAGGTAAGAGTCTTTCCATTATAATGTGATAATCATGACTTTTCAACCCAGTGAGGTTTCCTGTGTTAACATTTACGGCTCGTTTCAGGCTAGCTGTGTAACCATCTAGGAATTTCAAAGTTTTCATCCATTTCGTAACTTCTTTCTTTTCTTTCGATCGAAAACAGAAAGAAGCATGTGGCTTTCCACCACTTTCAGAGATTTCAAGAGTTGGACGGTGACAAATGTCCGCCAAATCTAGTCTAGCTTTATAATTGTCTTTCATTTTGTCAGGCATATCCATGCAAGTGCTTATGATACTTTTGCTCATGTTACGCTCCTGATGCATGACATCAATGTTGTGCATTAGAATCAATGACTTCACATATGGTAGCTCCCAAAGTTCACATATGTGAGTCCAATTGTGTTCCTCTCCATAACCTACGAAATATCCAGGACGACCTTCATGAGGCACCAGTTTGTCCAACATATCAGAATTTTTTGACCCATTGAGACGCTTCGGTGGTCCTTTAGTGATAACAGTGTTCTTTCGAAAGACATGCCTCTGCTGCCTAAATATATGATTCGAGGGTAGCCAACGTCTATGACAATCGAAGTAAGATATTTTGCCTCCATGAGTTAGTCAAAAGCAATCCGTGTATGAAGCACATATCGGACACGTCAGACGACCGTGAGTGCTCTATCCGGAAAACATGCCGTATGCCGGCAAATCATAGACGGACCACAAATAAGCAGATCGAATGTTGAATTTCTGCTTCTTGTAACTGTCGTACGCTTCGACTCCTGTCCACAGGACTTTCAATTCTTCGATCAACGGTTTTAACATCACGTTGAGACGTGACCCGGGATGATCAGGTCCAGGTACAATGAGGCTGAGAAACATGAACTCGTTCTTCGTACAAAAAGCAGGTGGCAGGTTGTACGGAATGACAAAGACGGGCCAACATGAGTATGTCATGGCGTTCGTACTGAACGGTGAGAATCCGTTTGTCGCTAATCCGATGCGATCATACCTCGCATCACGAGAAAAGTCTGGATCGAGATAGTCTAGCGCCTTCCATGCATCACCGTCGGACGGATGCATCAAGAATTCTTTGTTCTCACGTTTACCTTCTTTGTGCCATCTCATGTGTCATGCGGTTCTTTTTGAAAGAAACATCTGCTTCAACCGAGGTCTCACAGGCAAGTAACGAAGCTGCTTATGTGCGACATCTGTCATCATATTATCTCCATCGTCATTAACAACTTTGACATACCTCGATTTACCACATTTCAATAACATCTTCTCATTGGCGTGCTCTTTCCAGAATAGCATGCAGTTGTCTGGGCACACATCGATTTTCTCATACTTCATACCGAGACCAGATATCTTGATCTTTGAATGATACATATCGGCCGGCGCATTGTGAGGTTGTGGAAGGATATCGCAGATCAATTTCATGAGATCATTGTAGCAGTTGATGGAAAAAAAAGTACTTGGACTTAATTGCCATAAATCTGGTCAAGAAAGCAAGTACGGTCACAACCGTGTGTTCATGCAACGGCTCTTGTGATTTCTTCAGCTCCTCAAAGAACTTCTCTGCCTCATTTGTAAGAGTATCCTCCGCTTCCAGAGCTTCTAACATCTCATCCATCCTATCAACCTCTGTTATATCATCAACCTTATCCACTTCGGCTATGACTCGAGAATTAGTCTCGCCGTGAAAGTTCCACACTTCATAATGTGGAGTGAAACCGTTTCGACATAAGTGAAACGAAAGCTCCAATCTTCTCAAAAACTTGGTGTTCCAGCATTTTGTACATGGGCACTGCACCATATCTTCCGTTGACAACGAAAATGCTCGATCCAAAAATTGATCTAACTTGATAAACCACTCATCCGAGTGACCACCATTTCTGCTCTTCCAGCCAGTATACATCCAACTGCGGTCTTCACCCATGTTTGGCTCTGCAGTTTAACGCGAAATAAATTGTTGTTAATGTATTGTTATGTTATGTCACGGCCCTACAACCTAGGCAGATAGATCCTAAACCGACCGAAGAGTGACCGAGCGGAGCGTGCTCATGACGAGACGCGTGATTCGAATTCGAATGAAATTTCGGCAGCATAACCCCGCTGTTCTCCATTGCACGCCCAAAAATGGTGCAGCAGAGAACAACAGGGTTACGCCACCGAAATCTCGTCCAAATCCGGACTAGCGTCTCGTCACAAGCCACGCCCCCTCGATCACTCTGAGGCTGTCCAAAAAGGGACAATTCCGAACCTGCACATCTCACATGCCAATGGCATGTGAGACATGCCGATCGGAAACGGGTAATACATTGCTATAGGTTACGTTGCTCATTTTCATTTTGAGGTCATTTAAGTGAGAGGAAAGAACTAAAGAAAAAGTGAGAGGAAGTCAGAAAGAGTGAAACCAGCGGTCCCGGTCCGCACGCGCTAACGCACGGCGCGGGAGCGGGCACGGATCTGATCGGCAAATCAATCGCCTCCTCCTCCCCCAACCCTTCTGGCAAGTTCCGTTCCACACAGATCCCGGTGCCCCCACCACACAGCCCGCTCCTCTCCTCGCTCGCCCGCTCGCACCAGAATTGGTGGCGAATTACCCATCGCTCCGAGACCCGCGATGGTCGAGTGTTGCAGCCTCATCGAGTTCCTCCACGCCTTCGAGCAGCACCGCAGGGCGGCGGACAGCTCCGCCCTTGCGGCCTGCTCCCGATCCAGGGCCAGGGCCACCGGATCCTGCTGCGATAGCTCCCCGATTGCCGCCGTCGACGCGGTCGTCCTCCTCACCGCCCTCACCGTGCTCGGCTTCCTCGTCGTCCCGTACGCCAAGCTGCTACTCCTCGAGGTGGGCGCGCTACTGCACCCGGCCGTCGCCGTCGCGGTTCTCGCGCGGGAGCTGCTGGGCCACCATGCGCAAGTGCGGCAAGCCCAGGTGCAAGGGCCTCAAGAAGGTTGTCGAGTTCGTAGGAATTTGTAGGAATAATAACCCTAACTACCATGCATGATTCCCTATTGTGTGTCTATAGAATTTGTAGGAATAATTCCCTATTGTGTATATGGATTTTAAAATGAAAGCAAAAAAAAAAACCGAGCTCACCTCGGTGCCAGAGGCGTCAGGGGCGGCCGGGGCGTCGGGGGCGCGGCGTGCAGGGGATGGCGAGGCCGGGGGCAGCGTGGGCACGGCGGGCCGGTGGCGGGAGCGGGGGTGGCAGAGCGGAGCGGGGGGGGGGGGGGGCGTAAGGATAGGACGAAGAGAATGAGTTCGGTCCGACGGTATAGGACTTTAATTTGTGACGGCCATTTTAATTGCGACGACCCTAGGGTTAGCTGTCGCAATTAACACTATTTGCGACAGCTAACGAAAGAGGCTGTCGTAAATAATCTTAATTTGCGACGGCCTACTTATTTGCGATGGCCATTTTAGACGGCCGTCGCAAATAAGTGTATATCATGTGACGGTTTACCTAATTTGCGACGGCCATAGGCGGGCCATCGCAAATAAGTTTATTTACGACGACCGGCCGTCGCAAATACGGCTGGCCGTCGCATATGACCGCGTTTCCTGTAGTGTATACAAAGAGATCCATCTGAATATCCACCAAAGCCTGCATTTGGATTTTAAAAAGCAATTTTCTAAATTGCATTGAATGCAATCCATAATCTCACAATCTACATGTTTATTTCAATTTTGAATCTTATCTTTCCAAAATTCAGCTTTTTCATATATTTTCGTGATCCAATAAATTATCACAATTCCCAACTCAATATGGCACGGGCGGGCACATCGTGTGGTGACGGGCGCGAGGTGACACCGTTCAACAGGCGCAATATGGAGCGTCGAGTAGTAAGCGCCAAGCGTTACAGAGCGGTGAACAGTTCAGCCCCCACAATTTTTTCTGGATCCGCCACTACTGTGGAGGTAGGAAGTTAGGAATGTCAGTGTGTCAACTTCAGATTTGTCCTGATCTTGGCTTGCTACTGCACACCACCTCCAGTGCATTGTACAGGCTACAAGACAGAGTCCTCTTACTTTTGTATACTCGTAATCCGCTGGATTTCGTGTACGTAAGTTACTACAACTGACAGGTAGATCCCACGCTCTCAAGCTTCACCAGCAGTACACTGCAGGGATTTCTTTCCGTCGCCGCTACAACCCAGCAGGTTCTCGGCCACACGGGACGGGAGAGGTCGTTGCTCGCTCAGGTCAGGTGCGCAGGCTGGTGGTCCTCTCTGATGTGCTGCAAGAGCCGCATTGAACCGGCGCAGGCGCAGGCGGTAATGGAAGCATTAAAAACTCGCGGTACGCGACAAAAGGATACCAGTAGGAGTACGTACTTGTCCTCCATGCGTCCTTCCTTTGTCTCTCGCTCGCTCCTCTCGAGAACAACACGAGTACTAGTACATGACAATGTTACTGCCCTGCGCTGGTGCGTGGTCTCACGTCGCAGGGCTCCAATAGTACGTGCTCGTCGGGCTCGTGACTGCGGCCTGCGGGAACAAGTGGAAATGCTAAGTTTTTTATTTACTATAATGTTTATTTATGTTCCAGTGCAGCGAGAATGCGTGCTGCGTGGTCGTCGAGACGGACGGACGGAATGAGACCGTTCTCATTGGCACTCGTGCTACTCTAAATTGCTCCTTTAAATAAAATATTCTTTCTTTTACAGTTACATCTCAGCTTTACAGTTTTATTCTCAGCACTTATTTACCTCTATATCGCACCTCTATATCAACTATCATCTATTTTATATTATTTTAAATAAATATATTTTAACTTTTATCAAACAATTATTTATATTTCTTTAATAATATGAACATAATTTATTTATAAAATCTCTAAATCATTATTTATGTTCTTTTATTTTCCTCTCTTAATGTCATTATATTATATTCCTTTTTTCTCTATAGTTTTCCTACCCGATCCTTATCTTCTATGGATCTCTGAAATCTTCCCGGCTCTCAAATTTGCTTCCATCGTCTCTCTTTCACGTTGCCTCTCTTTTCTTCCGCTCCATGGCGAGGAGACGCTCCAGCGACGTCTCTCGCCACAGCCCCGCCCCTCTCCCTCTGCTGCCCTTCTCTCTCGCCGCAGCCCCTCTCTTCTTCTCGCCGCCCTTCCCTCTCCTCCGCCCCTGGCTCCTCTCTCCTCAGGCTCGACGGGCAGATCCACCGCGGCCGGAGAATCGAGCTTGGCGTCGTAGGAGACCATGGGCGAGGAGGATCGAGGGAGCTAGGTCGTCGCTGTTGTCTCGGCTATGCTCTGCTTTGCGCCATTGTCATCGTGATCCCGCATGCGATGGTCCAGCCTCGTCGACGACGCGCGCCGTCCGAAAGCTTCCGTTTGGGCGCGAAGCAACTGTCGTCGCTTTAGAGGCCGCTACAGTAGACTTCTTGGTTTGCCGATGCACTTTAGCGGCCGCTTGCATAGAGGCCGTGATAGAGGGTGCCACTGCGGCTGGGAATAGTACTGCAGACCGCTATAATCCTTATAGCGCTCCGTTTACAGTCGACCGGTGCGAACGGTCTGACGCTTCACCCTATTCCCTCGTTTCTCCGGGAAAGCCGGAACACTGAGGGCCCGTTTGGATCAGAGGATTTCTAAGGAAATTTTGCAAGAACTCAATTCCTAAGGAATGATGATGTCATGGAGCGTTTGGAATGAAGGAATAGGAGTTTCCATTCCTCAGGAAAGGCTTGTGTTCCTCTACAAAATGCAGGAAAATAAATCTTCACTCAAACCCAATGTTTTTGTTGGACAGCAAGACACACGCTAGGAAAGATGAAATGAGGCAATTTCTGTGTTACAAAATTCCTGCAATCCAAACAGCTAAAGATCTCAATTCCTTTGTTTCTAATTCCCGCATTTTTTTTACTTTTTCAATTCCTACATTTTCTTCAATCCTACGTTTTTTCCTATTCCTTTATTTTATATTCCTTCATTCCAAACAGGCCATGACTGGAGCAGGGCAGGGGTGTCAACGAGAAGGTGCTTTGCCATGGCCGCCACGGCGTTCGTTGCACTGCGCCGCGCGGCAAGGTTGCATGGCTAACGAATAGTGCATGGTCATGCATCTCCTGTAGTCTACACGGTGGCACGAGCATATAAGCTGCATGGATCCGCCGTTATCCCTTGCTTTGACTTCACACAAACACCCCCGATTACGCGGCCTAACCAAAGGACGGGTGGACGGCGGCAAAATCTCGTGTCTAGCCTGACGGATAAAGGGTCTGTTTGGTTCCATGCCTAACTTACCTAAGTCTAATATTAGGCATGTCACACTGTTTTAGACGGGCGTTTGGTTGTTGACTAAAGTTAGGCGTGTCACAGAAGTTAGACAACTTTTGCTTTCATTGTCTAACAAAAAATTGCCTCAACTGCGGCGCTCAAATCAACCGCCTAAGCTTAGCTATTTGCCTAAGCTTAGTCATGGTAACAAAACAAACACATGCCAAACTTTTTTAAGCGTGTCTAAGCTTAGGTTATGGTAGCAATCTAAACACATGCTAACATTAGCTAGCTTAGGCGCGCCACAAGTGTGACAAGTGGCTAAGCTTAGACTTAGGCAAGTTAGCCATCATCCAAATAGACCCAAAATCATCGCGAAAAGTTCAAGTTCCGAAGAGCACGAAGACGTACGCTTGCAGGTGGATCGGGGATCCTCGATACAAGCTTTTTTTTTTCCGTCGAACCCAGAAGACATGACCTGCCGTAAATCAAGGTGCGTCTGCCTGCAGGCTGCAACAAGCGAGCAGACCAGGCAAGCAGCTCTTTGCTTTACCGGGGTACTACTATGGAATCTCTAGACGCGGTCCACGTGACAATGACCAAGTACCGTGGGCCTGCTGCCCTAACACCATGATTAAAAACCGCGCAGACACCGTTAGATAGAATTTTTTATTAATATACGAATTAAAAATATTTTTAATATAAAAAACTTACAAAATAGAAAAATTGCAAAAATGACTCACCTTCGTATATGGCACGTACGAAATTCGAATTTCGTACGTGCCACATACGAAATTCGTGCTGACTCATCCTGTAGATGTGTGCGCTGGCAAATCGTACGTGCGATGGACGAAATTCTCGCGAAGTCCCGCGTGCGTCCATACAACAGCTGGTGCGTGCGTGCGTGCAGTAGCAGTGTTGTTCGGACTGTGACCACTCATAAACATAGTAGGAGACTGACTGACCACTCTCAAGCTCTAGTACTAGCATGTTGTAGGAGAAACAGAGGGGTGCGTGTGTGCAGACTAGCTCCCTTTCTTTCCTCCATATAAACATGCTTGTAAAGAAAAAGAAGTATCCAACAGCAAGCAACGTCCATCGGAGAGCCATGCATGTTTGCTCGTTCCATCTTTTCATGTACTAGCTGCTGTACACACGCACATAGCTGTTGTACACACGCACGCAGGGGACTTCCCATGGAATTTCGTATGTGGCACCAACGATTTGCCACTTCACAAGTCCATGTCCGATTTGTAGCTGACTCAACACGAAATTTTTATGTGGCATGAACGAAATTCGAATTTTCTATGTGCCATGTACGAAGGTGAGTCATTTTGCAATTTTTCCATTTCGTAGGTTTTTTATATTAAAAACTTTTTTAACTCGTATATTAATAAAAAAAATTCCATTAGTTGTTAGTGACACAAGCCCACAACAGGAAGGGGAGCGTGGATCCGGGACGATCGACGGCGGATCGGAGAGATGACGAGGGAGCTCGGAGTTTGGAGACCGGATATCGTCGCCGGCTGGGCCACCAATGACGGCCATCTTTTTAGGGAGGGGCACCTGCCTTCGGGACCTTTACCCTGTTCCCACTCCAACGAGAAGAAAAAAAATCTCCACGCTCGCCACCACCTGCCGCCTGCCACCTGCCTCACGCCTTTTGATACCAAGCCACGACTGCCTCGGGCTCACCGGTAAAACAGTAGAAGAAGTGACGGGAGTGCAAGACTGTACTAGATTGCATACTACTCCCTCCGTTTTAAAATAATTGTCACCGTCTTGTTCATTTTTGAACTAGCCAATGACAATTATTTTGAAACGGAAGTAGTAGTAGATTGCACAGTGCATGCCTTACTGCGCGCGATCTCTGCGCCCATGCCATATAAATATTTACGGTGGTGGTCATGCCCAAGCGAATAAATTTTGACAGTGGCCGGTGCACGGCGTCCACGGTCCGGGCCCGGCAGCGATCTGGATAGTTCCACTCAGTGTGTACGTTTCGGCGTCGGATTGGAGAATATTGACTCAGCCTTGTACTCTTTTAGTGCAGACATCTCTCTTGTTTCTTTAGACACACACCTTGACTGACCTTTCCAGACAGATTATAATCTTCCGGCAACGGTCAAGCGAGTCGTGCAGATCAGATAACCTATAGTAGTAGCGTGCTCATCTCAGACCTCAGAGCAGAGCCAGGGGAATGTGTGAACGGGTTCTGTACTTCCGTGCAACTCGGGCACATGAGCGCACGTTACCGGAATATTTACTTCAAGACACGCATGTAACGGACCGTGGATGCCGCCAGACATAGCTTATTCGGAAGAGCACTTGCAGTGGAGTGGATTTTCTCTGGCACTGCGGTCCACAGCTTTAACGACCTCGCTCGCTCCCTTCTTATCCGGTTCCGAGCTGGATGAATAAGAAACGTGATCCGTCGCGCCTGCGGACACGTCGCCGGTGTGGATAGGGTGCGATGCGAGCAACGGGGGCCGCGCTCAGAGGCGTGTGGCGGGGCAGGCCGGTAGGGGCAGCAAAAGCGCAGGCACGGCGGTCACATGGCACCGGCGTGCGGCGGGGGCCAGCGGCATGTGAGAGGAGACTGGCGACAGCGAAGGCAACGTGGTAGTTACATCAGGGGGTGTCAGCCGCGCATAGAGATGAAAACGGATTTATTTTTCAATCTGTCCAGGTATCCGATCTAACAATATCCAATTTATATTCATTTTTTCCATCTCAAGCGGATATGGATCGTCTATTTGAATTCGGATATCGGATTGGAAACAGTACGTCGTAATATCTGTTTGAATGGTCGGATATGCATATTTTTCGGATACATCCGATATTAAAATCTAAAAAATATCCGAATCTTTTTGGCCCATTTGTGTCGGCGGCCTGGCCCAACACTCTGTACTGTAACCCTAACCCCACTCCGGTCCCATTCCCGTAGCCTATGGCGGTGCCCGTCCTCGCGTCCAGTCCGTAACACTGTCGCCCTATATATGTGTGAATTATATATGCACTATGTATGAACTATATATGCGTTTGATGCGGATGTACTATGAATTATGTGTATGAACCATGAATTACGTGTTAATTTTTTAATTTTAATTACATGTGTTATGTGAAATGATGTTGTCGGTACCTGTATACCGGGTACCCCTTAGTACCGCGAAGAGTACAAGGAAGTTCTACATACCAGAGTTGAAGGTCTCCTCAGGCCCCACATGTCACATTGCACCGGACCCGCTCCCCTCATATGGGTAGCTCCTGGGTCAACACGTGTAAAGGAAAACCGGAACTAAGCTCCTAACAAAGAAAAGCTCCGGTGCCAACACGTGTACAACAGTCCCGGAGCTAACCCCCAGCAGATAGGAGCTCCGGTGCCGATACGTGTACAGTAGCCCCGGAACTAACCTCCCGCAAGGGAAAGCTCCGGAGCTTCCACGTATAGAGCCTCCGGACCTTCATCGACACTGTCGGTACCCTAGAAACCGTACACCCCTTGAGGTTACAAAGATCTCAAAGGAAAGCCATCTACTTGGTTTGAAGACCCTCGGAGGCTCACTTGTCAGACATGACCGGACCCGCTTCTCCAACATGGTTAATCCCTGGGTCGCCACGTGTACAACTAACCCAGAGCTACCTCCCACAAGGGGGAAGCTCCGGGCCACGTACCGAAACGACACCTCCGGACTTAACCCCAGACCGAGAGAAGCTCCGGACCTGACATGTGTCTGATAGCCCCGGAGCTACCTGCTTCCCACAGCAAGCTCCGGAGCTGCCACGTGCCAAATCGTCGGACCTTTCAGCCTCTAACCTCCGGAAGACCTTGTAACGGCTCCGGATCTTCAAAGGAGAGCCAAAGACTTCAAGACCCGATTAAGTGCCATTAATGCCATATTAATGACGCTTAATCGGACAATCTTAACACTAGTAACGGAGCTGTCGGAGCCCGTTACAGGATCATTAAGAGCAATTAAGCGTGTGTCAATACTAGTAACCGCCAGGGCCACATGTCGGGCCAGGCTAACTTGTAACGGCCTGTCCTTGTACTATAAAAGGACAGGCCGACGATACACGCGGGGACGTTGACGAACGAGCTCACGCGCCTCATACGCTCATCACAAGCTCATATTGCTAATACAACACCAACACACCCGTGGAGTAGGGTATTACGCTCAGGCGGCCCGAACCACGTAAATTCTTGTGTCTCCTGTGCCAAAACTCCAATTCACCTTCTTGAATCTCCGCGCGCCCACACCGAACATCAAACTCCCCTATCACTTTAGTAGTGTAGGGAGATCTGCCGATTCCAAAACACCGACAGTTGGCGCGCCAGGTAGGGGCGCCTGAGATTTTCAAGAATGGTGAACTCAGCTGCTGGATCATCCAACGGCCAACCTGCTGCTCAGGCTGTTGGGGGCAATCCCTCCAACAGGCAGCCACCAGCAGGAGCCTCAGCATCAGCAGGAGCCACACTCCCACCACCACCGTCTCCTCCAGCAAATCATGCTGGACAACGTGATGGTGCACCGGCGTCTCTTACCGCGTCGGCAAATCATGACAACCCAGAACACGCGCTTCATGCAGCGCGTGCTCTTCTTCAACGTCCACCACCTCTGGATGCATCTCGGGATGCACTGGAACAGTGGAGGGCCGACGTGGAGCATTTGGTTGCAGCAGCAGCCGAACGCCTCAGCAACCAGGGTCCTCCTCCTTCAGGAAGAGCCCCACCGCAGCGGTGGACTTTGTCTGGAAGACTTGGTCCGCATGTCTCTAACAGCAGGAGACGTGTTGCGTCACAACAAGTGACGTCATTGCCCTCCGGGGCTTGACGCACTCACACGGTATCCAGACTTTCGACTCATGACCTCCGGGCGGAGCTTGATCGCCGATACCGCCAGCAGGATGGCCGTGTCCATATTGAGCGTGCCCGTGAAAGACGGGAAGCTCAGGACCTTTCTACTCTTGAAGGAGTAGGAGGAGGCTGTTCAGCCCTAGCCATGCACCTGCGCATGGTTAGATGGCCACAGAAGTTCCGACCTCACCTGCCGGAAAAATTCGACGGGACTATCAACCCCGCCGAATTCCTTCAGATATACTCCACTGCAATCTTGGCAGCTGGAGGAAACGAGACCGTGATGGCCAATTACTTTCCAGTGGCCTTAAATGGGACCGCCAGGTCCTGGTTTATGAGTCTTCCACCCAACTCTATCAACAGTTGGGAGGAGCTGTGCCGTCAGTTCACTGCCAACTCCGGGAGTTCATACACCCGACCAGGCACCGAACTGGACCTTTTTGCGGTCGTGCAAAAAGGGGGAGAATCTTTGCGGTCATTCATTCAAAGGTTCTCTCAGGTACGAAACACTATCCCTTCTATCTCTAGCGCCTCTGTCATTGTGGCATTTAGACAGGGCGTACGGGACAAGAAGATGTTGGAGAAGCTGGCGATCAAGGAGATCACCAGCGTCACGGAACTCTTCAGCCTGGCAGATAAATGTGCCAGAGCTGCGGAGGGCCGTGAGATGCACTCCAAACCAGCCTCGGAGGATCACAAGAAACCCTCCAAAGAAGAAGCCGCTACCTCCAGGAGTGGCAAGAAGAAAAAGAAGACCAACGGCAAGAAGAAGCCGTCGGCCATCACATCCAACGTTGCAGCTGCTGCAGCTCTGGGTGGCCGGGGGCCACGCCCCGAGAAGCGACCTCGACCGTCTTCTGAAGATGGTGGCAAACCCAAAGTGTGGTGTCCCATTCACAAGACGGGCAGCCACAGTTTGGAAGACTGCCGGGAGGTCCAAAACCTTGCCGAGCACTACAGCAAGCGCCGGGAAGAATCTCCTTTCCGACAGAGGGAAGGAAAGCAAAAGGTCGACGAAGCTCCGGCTGAAGAGGAGTTAGGGTTCCAGGATCCCAAAAGGTTCCTAAAGGCCGTCTACACCTCCGTCGACGATGATTCTGACATCTCTGACAACGAGCGTCAGAAGACCATGAACACCATTTTCGGTGGGTCATGGGATATCACCTCTCGTCGCGTCATCAAGACTATGCGGCGAGATATGGCCGCTGTAGCCCCTACAGTCAGGCCAGAACCTCATCGAAAGTGGATGGACACTTCCATCACTTTTGATGCTTCTGATTGCCCGCGGAGCATGGTTGGAGCAGGTCAGCTGCCTCTGATGGTATCTCCTACCATCAATAACATTCAGCTCCACTATGTCATGGTAGACGGAGGTTCGGGGCTTAACCTCATCAGCTTCGAAGCTTCAACTAAGCTTCAGCTCCAACCTTCGGATCTCTAGCCCTCTCTACCTTTCTCTGGAGTAGGTCCGGGGGCCATTACCCCACTCGGAGCTATTACTCTCCCCGTTACCTTCGGGACCCGAGAGAAGTATCGCACCGAGAAGTTGGTCTTCGACGTCGCTCAGATCAACTTACCATTCAACGCCATCTTGGGTAGACCTGCCCTGTACAAATTCATGGCAGCTGCTCATTATGGATACCTGGTGTTGAAGATGCCAACACCAGTAGGCGTTCTCCGGATCCGCGGAGATCGTACCACTGGAGTAACTGCTCTGGAGGAACTCCACGCACTCACCACGGCGCAAGAGGAGGACTCCAGGCAGGAGCAAGCTCCAAAACCCCCGAGCATTCGTCAACGAGGTTCGACCTCTGCACCCCGTGTGCAGCCAAGCGGCGACACAGAAATTCCCGTCAAAGTCGTCCAAATTGGTTCCGATGCCGCTCAGACCACCCGAATATCGGGAGGATTGAACGACAAATAGGAACTCGCGCTCATCACTTTCCTCCGGGCTAACGTTGACGTGTTTGCTTGGCAACCGTCACAAATGCCTGGGATCCCCAGGGAAGTGATTGAGCACAATCTGAAGATCTACCCCGATGCCCGGCCTGTGCATCAGAAGCCTCAGAAGCAATCCGTAGAGCGACAGAACTTCATCCGACAAGAAGTGAAGAAGTTGCTCGAAGCCGGATTCATCCGAGAAGTCTTCCATCCAAAATGGCTGGCGAACCCAGTCGTTGTGCCTAAGGCCGGCGGGAAGCTTCGGATGTGCATCGACTACACCACACTGAATAAGGCATGTCCACAAGATCCATTCCCACTACCTAGAATAGATCAGATAGTGGATTCCACCTCCGGGTGTGAATTACTGTGTTTCCTAGACGCAAATTCTGGGTATCACCAAATCAAGATGTCTAGGGAGGATAAAGAGCATACTTCATTCATCACAGTAGATGGATTGTACTGTTACACAGCCATGCCTTTTGGTCTCAAGAATGCAGCTTCAACTTTTGTACGAGCTATGTACAAAACTTTTGAAGAACTCATTAGAGACGTAGTGGAAGTGTACGTCGATGACATCGTGGTCAAGGTCAGGAACAAGGAGTCACTCCTCGACACCTTGAAGGCTGTCTTCGACAAGCTGCGGGCCACCCGCACAAAGCTAAACCCGGACAAGTGCATGTTTGGGGTTAGCTCCGGAAAACTTCTTGGTTTCCTGGTAAGTCACTGGGGCATAGAAGCTAATCCGGCGAAGATAAAAGCCATTGAAGACATGCGGCCACCAACCCGCATCAAGGACGTCCAAAAATTAACTGGATGTCTAGCAGCCCTCAGCCGGTTCATCTCAGGATTGGCGGAACGGGCACTTCCCTTCTTCAAGTTATTGAGGAAGTCCGGACCATTCCAATGGTCCGAAGAAGCAGAGAAGGCATTCCAGGAGTCGAAACAGTTCCTCACCACCCTACCAATTCTGGTAGCTCTGACCCCTGGTGAGCCTTTATTGCTTTACATTTCAGCTACTGACGAAGTCGTCAGTATGGTTCTGGTTGCGGAGAGACCGGAACTACCCCACACTCAGGAATCCAGACCCCTTCGGGAAGGTCCGGAAGTTCCTGAAAGCGAGTCTGGGTCCCAGCTCCCAGATTCGAACCCACAAGAAGTCACTTCAGGAGACCTAGACCCCTCCGGGAGGGTCCAGGTCATTTCTGAAGAAGCTCCGGGTTCCTCCAGCCAGAACCCGGAGGTCCTTGAAGAGAATCTGGACCCCTCCGAGAGGGTCCGGATCAGTGAAGAGGAAGCTCCGGACCCCTCCGGGAGGGTCCGGACCATTCAACGCCCGGTATACTTCATCAGTGAAGTATTACATGATGCCAAGACTCGATACCTAGAGGTGCATAAGCTACTCTATGCAGTTCTTATTGCCTCCAGGAAGCTTCGACATTACTTCCAAGCTCACAAAGTCTCGGTGGTGACCTCCTACCCGCTACGAGCAATCTTGCATAATCCCAATTCAACTGGGAATATTGCAAAGTGGGCAGCGGAATTGGCTGAATTTGATCTTGAATTTATTTCAAGAAAAGCAGTCAAGAGTCAAGCGTTGGCAGATTTCGTGGCAGAATGGACTCCCTCTCCATCAAACCCTGGGGGCCCCAGTGAGCAGAGGACGGAGAATCAAGCTCCAACCTTTACCGAGCCTCACTGGACCCTCTACTTCGACGGCTCCATGCAGAAGCAGGGGGCCGGAGCTGGAGTCCTTCTCCTTGCACCGACTGGGGAGAAGGTGAAATACATGGTACACCTTGACTTCAAGGCAACCAACAACATGGCAGAGTATGAAGCACTCATCTACGGACTAAAGGTGGCACTGTCATATGGTGTCAAGCAACTGCTGGTCAAAGGAGATTCACAACTCATCATCAAGCAGGTGAAGGGTGAATGCTCCTGTAATAATCTCCAACTAGTTGCTTACCTCCTTGAAGTACAGAGGCTTTAGAAGGACTTTGAAGTCCTAGACCTCCACCATGTTCAGCGTGCCCATAACGCTGAAGCCGACGAACTCTCGACGAAAGCGTCAACCGGAGCTCCAGCTCCTGACGGAACTTTTGTCCGGAGATTGTCGAAACCCACAGCTCAGCCTGCCGAACTGAGCGAAGGGGGCGAGATCAGCATCCTGAAGCTGACGGTCCCGATGGCCCTGTTACCATGGCAGCCATCAAGGGTCGTAGGTGCTGCCGGAAGCTCCGAGCAACCCAACACGCAAGACTCAAATGCTCAAGTTAGTTCCGATGCATGGATCTCAGAGATCCGAAACTACTTGAAAGACAACATCCTTCCTGACGACGATGTATCCGCTGACCGGGTAGTCAGATTGGCTAAAAGATACACGTTGGTAGAAGGGGATCTCTACCGGCGCGGTGCCAACGGCATCCTAATGCGGTGCATCACAAGTGAAGAAGGCTGCGAGCTCCTCGCAGAAATCCATGGAGGCGAGTGTGGGAACCACGCGTCTTCCCGCACGCTGGTTGGTAAAGCCTTTCGGCATGGCTTCTACTGGCCTACAGCACTCCAGGATGCAACTGAGCTGGTGAAAAAATGCAAAGCATGTCAATTTCATGCAAAGCAAATTCACACTCCGGCTCAGTCCTTACAAATGATACCTCCTACATGGCCCTTCGCTGTGTGGGGGATGGACATCTTGGGACCTTTCCCAAGAGCCGTCGGAGGTTACAAGTTCCTGTACGTCGCCATCGACAAGTTCACCAAGTGGCCGGAAGCAACTCCAGTTGTGACAATCAACAAGCAATCTGCTATCAACTTTCTGCAGTCTATTGTATGCAGATTTGGAGTCTCAAACAAAATCATCACTGATAATGGGACCCAATTCACAAGCTCCGCATTCCAAGGATATTGCGAAGACCTCGGCATACAAGTTTGCTACGCCTCCGTAGCCCATCCAGCCAGCAATGGCCAAGCCGAGAGAGCAAATGCTGAAATCCTTAAAGGACTCAAAACGCGCACCTATGAGCGCTTGAAAAAACACGGAGCCAACTGGATCGAAGAGCTTCCGCCCACTCTGTGGGCCAACAGGACTTCTCCAAACCGGTCAACCGGAGAAACACCCTTCTTCCTGGTGTACGGAGCTGAAGCAATCCTTCCTCCAGAAATCACCTTGGGTTCACTCCGGGTCCAGACCTTCGATGAAGCCACGCAGGACCAGCTCCAGCGTGAAGACCTAGACCTCTTTGAGGAGGGAAGGTGCCAAGCAGCTGTTCGGAATGCCCGATATCGCCAAGCTCTACGACGTTATCACCAGCGGCATGTACACAACCGACAGCTCGAGGAAGGCGATCTGGTGCTACGGAGAATACTATCCAGAGAAGGGTTAAACAAACTCTTCCCCGGCTGGGAGGGGCCCTTCCGAGTGATCAAAGTATCCCGTCCCGAAAGCGTTCACTTGGCTACCGAGGATGGGACACCTCTCCCAAATCCTTGGAACATCGAGCACCTCCGTAAGTTCTACACTTAATACCACGGAGGTGAGTCTTGAGTAACTTGGGGTGTATGTTATAGAGTCATTGTACAGAGTCGGGTAGTTCCTCCGGGAGAGCAGCCGGACCTTTCCCGAAAGGTCCGCAAAGCTCATGCAGCACTTGTCACAGTCTCAGGACTAAAAGTGCGGCTAACTACCCTGGGTCAAACGAGAAACCAAACACACTTAGCCTGGTTCCGTACCCTAAGAGTGTACTTGTTTCCCCTGTAACCCGGACCTATAATGAAAGACATCTTCATGTGAAATAGACTCCACGTGCATTTATTTTGTACAGGCTCAATATTTTTATTTTTCTCTTTCTTGTCTATAACAAAGACGTGCAATTCTTAAGAAATTTTAGTTCGACCGGTTTATATACGATTCGAGTTGTATTGTCAGTTCTTTTGGATTCAAATATCGTTCATGGCCAACTCGCCTGAAAGCCACCAAGCCAATCTAGGGCTGGAGTGCGCTATCGACTTAGCCTGGTCAAGCACCCTAAGTACGCCACTCTACCTACACCCCGGCAGGCCGAAGTAAGGCGGGTCCATGAACAGTTGAATCTAAGAGAAAAGGCAACGCATCCGGTTGTATTTAAAATCACGTTCAACTTAAAGTTTTCTTGAGAATCGTAAGCCGCGACAAAATTATAGACAAGGAATGAATTTTACTATTTTTCTTGACTTAAGTGTGCAGGAAAAATAAAGTCTACATTGGTGGAGAAAAGCCGGAGCTAACTAAGCTCCGACTCCCCAAAGGGGGCCAACCGTCGATGCTGAATAAAAGATGGTGAGAAGACCCCGTAAATGGAGTCTGCTGCCAACAAGCCAAGTGTTGGCAAAGGTCACTGCCGGAGCTACTCAGTTCCGACACCCCGGAGGACTAACTATCAACGCTCTACGTGTTGATATAGGCCATTGCCAGAGCTACCAAGCTCCAGCGATGGACAATGCCGGAGCTTCTAAGCTCCGACAACCTCAAGGGACCTTCACTATCGAAGACTTCGGACCTAAATGCTACAAGTTCGGAGCAAATGAGTCTTCAACAAAACACAATATCCTTTTGGTACATGTTCACAATCAAATTTTGTACATCTACCAGGGGGCCAAGTGAAGATAAAGGTGTTGAAGACAAAAAGTGAAATTCGCAAAAATTTTGGGGATTTCATTCATCTGGAGACAGGAGATTACATCTGGAGACAAGGGATTACAAAATTGAGGAAGAAGAAGAGAAAATACAAGTGAGATCTAAAGAGATGGTCCTAGACCCTATGGAAGAACTCGGCGACTTTCTGGGCGACCTCCGATACGCTGGCTCGGGTAGCTTCGCCTTCTCCTTCGACGGGGCCTTCAAGCACCGGGTCCAGAGGAAATTGGGAGTTCCGGCTGGTGTAGCACGTCAGCACATACTCTGTGACGTTCCTCGCCAGGGATGCCCCTCAACCTCCAGTTGGTCCGCGATGACATCGCCCACCTTGGAGAGCTTGCTACCTGCTGCGCTCAACGCCTGCAGCGCAAGGTCCGGCTCCGGCTCCGGATCATCCGGGCGCACGGGGCTGAAACCCATCGGCGTCAGCGCATCGTTGGCCTTGCCCAGGAACTCCCAAATCTGTAGGGAGTCCGCCGTCCTTAAGCTCTTCATCTCTTCCAGGGATCTCCTGGCCACCGTCAGTTCGGAATTCTCACGGGCGAGGCGCTCAACTTCTTTGGCGTTTTGCTGAATCTTTTTAGCAACCCGCCTCTTGAGTCTTCCGAGCTCCTCCTCCCGGAGGTGGATCTTGTTCTGGCGATCGACCAGGTCCTTCTCCCTAGCCTGCACTTTTTTCTCCCGGGCAACAAGGGCACACTCGTATTCTTAGAGATCCTGCCCCCGCACCCAGGTCTTCTCCTCTTCCTCTTGGCAGCGCTCTTCCAATTTCTTGGCGCGCTCCTCGAGGCCCTTGTCAGCTAGAGCTACTTTCTCGGCGAGCTCCTCTTCCCTCCTCAGGACGTCGTCCCGTAGCTCCAGGAGTTTCTGCTCTTCATCCTCGAGCCGTCTCTCCCTCTCTTCAAGTGCCTCTCGGCGCTTGATGAGTGCGGTGTTAATGGTCTCAAGCTGTTCGTGCCGAGCATCGGCCGCGTTATTGGCAGCTTTGGCCTGATCGTAGATCTCCCGGGATTGAGCGTCGAGGGCATGAGTCATGCTCTCCCTGTCATCCATCAGCTTGCCCCAGTACTCCAGGCGGATCTTCTCCCGCTTGATCCACTCCTTATCATCCGCTAGCCTCGGCTGCGCCAGCTTGGTCTTGAAGTAGAGCCAGTTACGCCACCGCCTAAGGGTTTGGCGCTCCTCTTCAAGAGCCTTGCTGTCGTGGAAGAAGGGCAGTTGGACTTGACGCATACTGGAGCAGGCGTTGTCGATAGACATCGACAGCGGGATGGGCTCCGGACCTGCTGGGGTCTCCCCTGCTGGTTCCAGCGAGTCTTCACATACAAAAATTGGATCCCACTCTACGAGAGTGGATCCCTGAGCTTCCAAGGCACTAGGGCCGTCCTCCGGGATGGCCTCATTCACCATCGAAGAAGGCCCCGCGGCCAAGTCTTCATTCACCTCCTCGGGCAGGGGGCCAGCGACTTCGCTTGGGCACTCCGGCTCGACCGCAGGTACCTCCGACGTCGTCGCTTCCGGAGCAGGAGCCGCTACTGGCTCCGGTCTGGGCACCTCTTCTGACGGAGGCACAAGCTCCGTCACCTCTTCAACCACCGGCACAGGAGCCGGAAGATCTTCAACATCGTCCGGACCTGTGACCGGAGCTCCAACAATAACCGGCTCAGCTGCCGCTGCTTCGGAAGTAGCCGGCTCAACTGCCAGAACTACCTCGACTACCGGCTCACATGCTGGGGCTTCAGTCACCTCCGGCTCGACCACCGGGGCTTCGACAATTTCCGGCTCCGAGGCCGGGAATACTACCTCCTCCGGCTCAACAGTCGGAGCTTCCATCACTGCAGCACCAGGACCCGGAGCTTCAACCTCCGAGACGGGTGCCGCTGGCGCATCTTCACTCCCGTGGTCCGGCGCTACCACGGGAACTTCAGGGGATGAGTCGAGGTTCATGACCACGACAGTCGGCGCCGGAGCTGCCGTAGCCTCAGCCACCACTTGGGGCGGCACCGGGACAGGAGCAGAAGCTCCCACGGCCTCAAACACTGTGGCTGAGGGTGGAGCTTCACTCCCCTTCTTGGGGACGCTGCAGATGATGAACGAAGAAAATTAACAAACAGTTGCTACAATTAAGTAGTTAACCAAGGTAAAGATTCAAAATTACCTTGGAAGGCTTCCGCACCAGCTTGCGCGGAACCTTTTTCCTGGACGTTCCGGGCTGGCCACGGTCGACATAGAAGCTCCAGAAGGCCCCCCGGAACTTGTCGCAGCCACGGGCGTTTCCCGGGTCGAGGCTCTCCTCGATCGGGAGGAACCCCTGGACCGGGAGGCTCCCACCGTCCCAGGTGCCGGAGTCGTGCGCCCGGAGCTAGCACCCCAGGAGGGTTCCACCACGGGGACAGACGCACTCCGGGAGGATCCCACTGCAGGAAGGTATCGTTCCGGAAGGACCCCACTACGGGGAGAGTCGCCACGGTGGCAGAAGATCTTCCCCTCTGGGGAGAAGGAACCGAGGCGGAAGTAGCGGGCCTGACGGACCTTCCGTCGGTGTGTCGCAGCTTCCTCTTCCGGCTCTCCGGCTCATCCGCCAGCTCCTTGCCCTTGCCGACGACCTCGACCCTCGGCTGTGGGGCAGGGACGGAGCCATCTTCGGGCATTCCGGGGATCGCCACCCGGGTGGTTGATCTTCTCTCGACGACACCAAGGTCGTCAAGTGCGGGCATCGTCCGCCGGAGCTCCCTGCTGAACTCCACTTCCACGTTCAGAGGGAGAAAGGCCGACAGCGGAGTCAATTCATCACCGTCGATGTCGATGCCGTGCTGGAATTTCTTGAGGTGGAACTCCAAGGTCTTCCCCACAATGTTGGACTTCAACCCGGTCCTCGTCCATCACACTGTTGAGGGCCCAAGCGAGCTTCTCCCTCCTCTTCAGCGGTGCCCACCTGTTGGCCAGGAAGTAGCAAAATACCGCCTGAGGGGTCAATCCTCCCTCCACACATTGGCGGATCCTGGTCAAGGCGGGATTGAAAGCTTCTGCCAGCACCAGAGCTTCACTCCAGATCGTCGTGTCGATGCCGGGCAGGCCGTCGGGCAGCTCCAACCTCTCGTGCTCCTCCACCCTGACTACTATCCAATCTTTCTTCCAGTCATCCCACTTCCCGGAAGGGAACGACCGGAGGTACTTGAATGGGCACTTCTTGCGCTTCATGAAGTAGTAGAAGCCAAGGTACTCATTGCTCCGGCCGGTGGTGTGGACGGTGAAGAAGGTCCGGAAGAGTTCGATGCAGGGGGGATGCCCACCCACATCTCATAGAAGTGGATAAAGATAGACACGAGGAGAATGGAGTGAGGGCCAAGGTGGTATAGCTGCAAACCATAGAAGTCTAGCAGCATCAAGAAGAAGGAAGAAAAAGGTGGGATCAACCCCACCATGGCGTACGAAGAAAAGTACACCATTTCGCCGGCGCGCTCCTTCTCGAAGGGGAGCTCTCCGCCGGCACGGACCAAGCGGTTGAAGAAGTCCGAGGACCACCCCATGAGGGCCCGGACCTTCTTCAAATCGCTGTCGATCTTCAAGCGACTCTCGCGCAGACCCAACTCCATCGCAGCACAGCTAGGCAAGAGAAGAAGAGCTAAGCACGAGTTGGGAGTTTGAGCGCAAGATCAGATGAGAGGCGTAAAGAACTCCCGACAGTGCGCTGTCCTTCTTAAGTAATCCCTCGCAACGCTTGGATGGAAACCGCAGGGAAGTCGAAGATACCATTCAAGAATTCAACCCAGCCGATGACAAGAGGGCCCGGGACCACCCCGACGATCAAGTCGAGGCTCTTACCCAGGTGAACGGTTGTCATCACGCGGTGGGAAACCCAAAGGCGGCGGCCTGACAGGGCGCGCGGAACCGATACGGTTTTCGTATCGGGAACCGGTGACCTTCAATTGCGTGAGATCCGCACGTCAAATATCTCATCTGCCGCCTGAGGTGCGCCACGCGGCGGGATCTAACTGTAAATCCCTGCCAACGGCACCTCGGAAGACCCTTGAAGACTCAGTTCAAGAGTCACAAGGATGGACCCACCTCCGACGGAACGACTTCACCCCAGTGATCTTCCTCGGAGGTAGGTCCAGCGGGCCACTGTCGGTACCCTAGAAACCGTACACCCCTTGAGGTTACAAAGATCTCAAAGGAAAGCCATCTACTTGGTTTGAAGACCCTCGAAGGCCCACTTGTCAGACATGACCGGACCCGCTTCTCCAACATGGTTAATCCCTGGGTCGCCACGTGTACAACTAACCTGGAGCTACCTCCCAAAAGGGGGAAGCTCCGGGCCACGTACCGAAACGGCACCTCCGGACTTAACCCCAGACCGAGAGAAGCTCCGGACCTGACACGTGTCTGATAGCCCCGGAGCTACCTGCTTCCCACAGCAAGCTCCGGAGCTGCCACGTGCCACATCGTCGGACCTTTCAGCCTCTAACCTCCGGAAGACCTTGTAACGGCTCCGGATCTTCAAAGGAGAGCCAAAGACTTCAAGACCCGATTAAGTGCCATTAATGCCATATTAATGACGCTTAATCGGACGATCTTAACACCAGTAACGGAGCTGTCGGAGCCCGTTACAGGATCATTAAGAGCAATTAAGCGTGTGTCAATACTAGTGACCGCCGGGGCCACATGTCGGCCAGGCTAACTTGTAACGGCCTGTCCTTGTACTATAAAAGGACAGGCTGACGATACACGCGGGGACGTTGACGAACGAGCTCATGCGCCTCATACGCTCATCACAAGCTCATTTTGCTAATACAACACCAACACACCCGTGGAGTAGGGTATTACGCTCACGCGGCCCAAACCACGTAAATTCTTGTGTCTCATGTGCCAAAACTCCAATTCACCTTCTTGAATCTCCGCGTGCCCACACCGAACATCAAACTCCCCTATCACTTTAGTAGTGTAGGGAGATCTGCCGGTTCCAAAACACCGACAGACGCGTACACTTGCAGATCTCCTCCAGCATGAGCCCTCAAGCATAATTAAAGCGGCAGTTATAAGATGTAATTACGTGTAGTTAATATTGTATTAACGTGTGATCAGAACATTGTTAATAGGGGTAACACAACCATTCACTACAGGAAACGCTGATACTTACGTCGGCCAATTTAATTTACGTCGGCTGGCTAACGTAAATTAACTAACTTACGTCGGCTGTAGAAAACCGACGTAAGTAAGTTAACCTACATCGGCTGCCGACGTAAGTAAGTAGCCCGACAATAGTTAATGTATACTTACGTCGGCCTGGACAACAAGCCGACATGAATAAGTTGGCCGACGTAAATAAGCCTTAACTTACGTCAGCTGGTAGGATGGCCGTCGTAAGTTATATTGGCCGACGTAAGTTTATTGTTTAGCCGACGTAAGTTACGTATTTTAACCTACCCCACGCGCGCCTTCTCTTTTATTCCTTACCCGCCGCGCGCCACTTTCTCTCTTCTCCCTGCCTCCCGCGCCCGACGCCACCACTCCCCGACGCGCCGCCGCGCCGCCGCCGCCGCCGCCGCCATGTATCCTCCCCTCCCCTCCCCTCCCCGACCGCCGGCCCGGCTCCCCCGCCCCCTCCCCTAGCTAGCGCCGCCCCGCCCTCCCTCCCCGACCGCCGCCTTCCGGCCCTCCCCCCCTCCCCCTCCACCTCCCCTCCACGGCCGAGCACCGCCCCCCCTCCCCCTCTCCTCCCCGGCCCCCCTCCCCCTCCCCCTCCCCCTCCATCTCCCCTCTCCGCCCCCCTCCCCCTACCCTCCCTGGCCGACGACCACCATACCTCCCTCTCCCCTCCCCGGACCCCCTCCCCTCCACAGACCCCCACCCCCCTCCCATCCACCGACCCCCACCCCCCACCCCCTCCCCCTCCACAGACCCCCCACCCCCCACCCCACACCCCCTCCACAGACCCCCTCCCCTCTATTGAAATTTGAATTTAATTGAATTGCTATGTTTAAATTTGATTTGAATTGAATTAAATTGAATTGTTCAATTTTGAAATTGAATTGAATCGAATTGTTTAAATTATGCTTAAATTGCTTAATTGTTTATTTAATTATGCTTAATTAGTTAATTTGCTTACTTTAGATTATGTTTATTTAATTATGCTTAAGTGGTTAATTATGCTTAATTTGCTTAGTGTAGATTATGCTTAATTAGTGTAGTGTAGATTATGCTTAATTGGTTTATGTCGAGGGCGCCGTCGGGGGCGGCTGACTGTCGGGGCACTTAGGTTCTGTCATGGCTATAGATGGCCAATGGGCTGTGCCCGGCCGGCCCGAGCCCGACCGGTCTCGTGCATGAAAACATTATGCCCGACACAGCCCGCAAATTTGCCGTGCCGGGCCGGGCCAGCATGACGGGCCATAATCCAAAGCCAAGCACGACGGATCCCATTTTCCCCTATCTCGCCGTGCCGGGCCTGTTCGCGAGCTGAGCGTGTCGTGCCGACCCGAAGCATGGCCGAGCCTTAGTATATATGTAGCGTATATACGGCCCATCGGGCCCAACCCTAGCGTATATAGGCAGTGTGGGTCACGATCGTGACCCGTGACTGGTGACATGAGGTGAATCGTTAGGGTTAAGTGTATATGGACCGGGCGGCCCATTACTAACCCTAAAAGTCTGTAGCTAGGTATCTCTTCGCCGCAAGGACCACCGTACATTCACATCGACGTGTTTGTGAGTACGTATAAGTCCATAAAAACTCCAAAAACGGATGTTGCGAGTATTTGTACTTGACTCGCAAGATCCGTAAGGCAATAGGTTTCTGAGCTAACCAGTTGCCCCCCCTTTGTACATTAAGAATTGCACTGGATAGGGGGGTGTAGTGTTAAATATGCAGCGTTATGCTGCCGAAATTTCGTGATTTCTGAGACGGATGATAATCAAACATTGATGAATCATTAGGGTTAAGTGACCAACCCAGATGGGCACGACACGCAATAAGTGTGATCATGCCATGTAGACCATTGTAGTCGTGGCCTCCTCCACAGCTTCTTCGCCAATAGTTTTGTCGTCTCGCCGGGGTCCTCGCCTCGCCTCCTCCGGACGAGAGTCTAGGAGTCGTCGCTCGTTGGGCTCACCTCGCATCCTCATAGATTCAATACAAGGCGAGGGTGCCGAGGGCGGCCGAGCTGGGTTTGAGGTCAAGCCCGAGCATGGCCCGTGTCGGGCTTCGAACTGGCACGGACCCAATTCACTGTCTCTCTCATTATTTCCTCTATCATGCATAAATTAATGAGAAACTAACGGTAATTTGTCCGGCTATTAATTGCAGAGTCAAACATGGGCGAAGATCGTAGTTGGATGTACACTGGTTGGAAGAGCAGAACTGGTGGTCACTCAGATGAGTGGTACGCCCAAGACAGAAGCTTTTGTGGAACGAGATTTTTCGTTGTCAAATAGCGATAAGGCGCGGTGCCCATGTACGAAATGCCCAAATGGAACGTTTTTGGACAAAGTGGAACTTACGATGCACTTGTGTCGAAACGGTTACGTGTCACATTATGAGTTGTGGAACTTCCACGGCGAGACAACTTCTCAAGCTGTACAAGAAGTGGAAGCGGACAATGATGATGCCACAGAGGTTGATATGATGGATGAGGTGCTGGAAGCTATACGACCAGAGCTTACAGAAGATCCTCAAACAGCAGAGGTTAAAGAGTTCTTCAAACGTCTCAAAGATTCAGAAGAGGCACTGCATGGACACACTAAAATGTCAATCCTCAATTTTGTGACTAGACTTATGGCAATTAAGTCTAAATTATTCCTTTCTAACAATTGTTACAACATGCTCATCAATTTGTTCAATGATACCCTTCCACAACCCAACAAAGTGCCTAAGGATATGTACAACTCGAAGAAAATTCTTTCCGATCTCGGTATGAAGCACGAGAAGATTGATGTGTGTCCGAACAATTGCATGCTTTTCTAGAGAGAGCATTCCAATGAGAACAAATGTTTGAAATGTGGTCAACCGAGGTTTATCGAAGTTGTTAATAACGATGGTAATACTGTGACGATGGAAGTTGCACGTAAGCAGCTTCGTTACTTACCTATGACACCAAGGTTGAAGCGGCTGTTCCTTTCAAAAAAAAACGGCCAAACACATGAGATGGCACAAAGAAGGCGAGCGTGAGAACAATGGAGTCATGACGCACTCGTCTGATGGTGAGGCATGGAAGGCGTTGGAGCGGTTCGACCCAGAATTCGCTCGTGAAGTGATAAATGTTCGCATCGGGTTGGCGACAGATGGGTTCACGCCATTCAGCAAAAACGCCATACCATACTCCTGTTGGCCTGTCTTTGTCATTCCGTACAATCTTCCACCTGCTTTTTGCATGAAGAATGAGTTTATGTTTCTTATCCTCATTGTATCTGGGCCAGATCATCCTGGGTCACATCTCAACGTGTGTTGAAACCGTTGATCGAAGAGTTGAAAATGTTGTGGACAGGAGTCGAAGCGTACGACTGTTACAAGAAGCAAAAATTCAACCCCCAAGCTGCTTATTTGTGGTCCGTTCATGATTTTCCGGCATACGACATGTTTTCTTGATGGAGCACTCATGATCGGTTGACGTGTCCGATATGTGCCTCGAATACCGATTGCTTTTGACTTACCCATAGAGGCAAGATATCTTACTTCAATTATTATAGACGTTGGCTGCCTCCAAATCACTTGTTTAGACAACAGAGGAATGTCTTCAGAAAGATCACCGTTGTCACTAAAGGACCACTGAAATGTCTTAACAGGTCAGAAATATCTGATATGTTGGACAAATTGGTGCCAGATGAAGGTCGTCCTGGTTATTTTGAAGGTTACGGAGACAAACACAATTGGACTCACACATGTGTACTTTGGGAGTTACCGTATGTGAAGTCGTTGATTCTAAGGCACAACATTGATGTTATGCATCAAGAGCGTAACATGGCCGAATGTATCATAAGCACATGCATGGACATGACGGGCAAAACAAAAGTAAATTTAAAGGCTCGAAAGGATCTTGCCGAGCTTTGTAACCGTCAAACTCTTGAGCTCTCCGAAAATGGTGGAAAACCACGCGCTCCTTTCTGTCTTCGACCTAAACAAAAAATAAGTTCTCGAATGGTTGCAAAGGTTGAAATTCCCAGATGGTTATGTAGCTAGTTTGATACGAGCCGTGAATGTGAAAACGGGAAAGCTCATTGGGTTGAAGAGTCATGATTATCACATAATCATGGAAAGACTTCTGCCTGTTTGTTTTGAGGCTATTTTGACGATGTAGTGTGGAAGGTGTTAGCCGAGCTTAGCTACTTCTATAGGCAACTCTGTGCTAAAGAAATCACGCCAGAGATGATGACTAAATTGGAAAGGAGATTTCGGTACTTTTGTGTAAGATGGAAAAAAATTTTCCTCCAGGATTTTTCAATCCAATGCAACATCTCTTAATTCATCTTCCATTTGAAGCGAAAGTGGGCGGTCCCATGCAATATAGGTGGATGTATCATATTGAAAGATCACTTAGATATCTGAAACCAATGGTTGGTAACAGGGCAAGGGTTGAAGGTCGCATCGCCGAAGCTTTTACTCTTAAGAAAGTAGGATACTTCTCAAGTGTTTACTTTGCAGAGGAACACAATGTTAATACTTCGGTAATGCGGTACAATATGGATGAGCAACCTCCTTGTAGCGATCTCTCCATTTTTGCAACAAGAGGCACTATTGTTGGTAGTTACACTTCCTACGATGTTAGCGAAAAAGAAAGGCGTGCTGCATTCTTCTACATGTACGCTAATATGGAAGAAATGAATGAATATTTCAAGTAAGTGTTTCTCCTACACTTATGCTTTTCACCATCTTTTCCGACACATGTATTCTAAAAGGTTCTGATTTTCGTGTAGTATGTTTGACAAGCAAAATTGGAAACATAGACATCAACTCACGAGCAAGCAAATAGAACAGATTCGACAGGAAGGTATTAACGGGGATCTAATTTTCTCTCCTGGTTTCGAGATCATGTAACGTTTTCTCGATAACTAATCAATTATAGCAACGTTTTCTTATAACTTAAGAATGCTTACATTTTCTAATAACTCCATATCTTGGACAGTGCCAAAAAGATGCCAACGTCCATGAAGATTTGCGAAAACTATCCCATGGAGTGGTTAATGTTAGAAGTTATGGTCGATATGACGTCAACGTCTTTTGAGTCCGTACAACTCAATTTGGATCTATTCGTCCTCTCGCGGCAACATGTAATACCGGAGTTGTGATGAGGGCAATCTATTCACAAGATCATGAAACGCAGTACTGTGGGATTATTGAAAAAAATCCATGAATTCACTTTTGTCGCAAACAAGCCAATTCGAGCGGTATTCTTTGACTGCGAATGGTTTGATTCCATTCGTGGAATTCGAGTAAACGAATTTGGCATGGTCGAAGTAAAACACAAGGAACGGTTGAAAGGATTCAATTCATTAGTTCTTGCACACCAAGTAGAGCAAGTGTACTATCTACCTTATCCATGCAATAAATTCAAAGCTTGGTGGGTGGTACATAAGGTGAATCCTCGTGAGCGGTTATACGCTCCAGAAGATGATGATTACCACGACGAAGCTGAGGTTGATTGTGTCTACCCAGAGGAAGAGTTGCCAGACTCCTTCTCAGTCGAGCCCGGTGTAGGACTCGATGACTTAGTTGGAGGCGCTCAAGATATCGAGGCTGGCACGGAAGCGGAAACAGAGTCAGAATCGAAAACTGAAGATATTGATGGCATAGTCGAACCTGCTGATTTGCGCAAACGAAAACGATATGCGGAAGACGAAGATCGATGGGCTGTTTTAAGGAGTAGGGTGCATGATCGTGATGTTGATGAATTTTGAAGTAACATTTTATTCACTAATTTAACATTAATTTTGTATATTATCTTTGCATATTAATCATTTATTTCTTGCAACAGGATGTCATCAAAGGGGGAGGGGAAGGGGAAGGGGAAGGGAAAGCCAGTGAGAGGATTTGAGCCGCCACGAGACCCATGCTCAGGGACCTCGTTACCTTCGAGCTGACGTTCCCTCTTTCTGGCGCACGCTCCACCCTCAGCTGTCGTGTGCTTTCAGCGGACGGAGGTAAATTTTAGTTTACAATAAAGTTATTTTAGAAATTGCAGTTGTTATTAATTATTTATTGTCAATCTTTTCCTTTTGTGCAGTCTGACTCAGAGACTTCTGAGTCAGAGTCAGAGTCAGAGGCTAGGGGGCCACTACAGGAGCCCGACTCAGAGGCTAGGGGGCCACTACAGGAGCCCTCTAGTGCTAGCCTCCCTTCAGAGCCGTCTAGCGCTAGCCTCCCTGTGTAGCCGGCTACCACTAGCATTCCTTTGGACTCCGGTGGTTCCGCAGAGCCTTCAGGGTCACAGGACGCGGCAGCGTCGCAATAGCCGCGACGGACGAGGAGGACCCACTTTGCGGCTCCTCTTCCGGTTACTACTCAACGGACCACGATCCTTCCTGTTGGAGACAGGTAAATACTGTATATAGTATATTAGATATTAGATGTTGTTTTTCTTTACTTAATGATTTAATATATTTTGTAGATGTTGGTATGACTTTTCGTTCACAGGGGCCGAGAAGCACCACAGGCAGGTTAACAGTGTCCTGGGTGCTATCGTGAAGTTGCACTACCACAGTGTCATTGACGGTTTTCCTGCCCTGTCGTGGGATGGCTACGCTCGTGTCTCTCACCCGGTCCACAACACGGTTCAGGGAGCCGTGTGGCACGATTTTATGGTAAGTTTAACTGTTTCATTTTTTCAACTCGTTTGAATTGTTAAAACATATCACTTAAATATTTGTTTGCTTAAAGCTGAGGTACCAAGTAGAGGAACTGGGTATGGAGTACGTTGTCGTACGTCCGGATTCAGGCCGTCAACGCGTACTACAAGCGGCACCCCCGGAAGCAGGAGCAGGAGCAACAAAGGGGTGTATTTAGGAAGGACTCCGACTCGTACTTGACAGAGGAGCAGTACGTGGAGGTAAGTTTTTAATATTGTTAAATATTTACAATATCTACGTATGTTAACTGCGTTGATGAAAAATGAAATATGTGCAGGTTAGTATTTCCTGGTTACAGGGTATCATCGAGGCGTACTTAGCTCTCTGTCGGTACTGGGCTAGCGACGCTTTTATCAGTAATTCCACAAAGGCTAGACAGTGCCGCATGGAGTCCGAGGGCAAGCACAACTATGGCGGCGATGGCTACTTGCGTTTGGCTAAACGCATGGTAAATACCTTTTCAATTTATTTATGTGTTCCTAATATATTATTTATCTCACTAACACAGCTGTACAGGAGCGAGAGATGGGTCATGAGCCGACCCCGACCCAGGTTTGGAAGAGAGGTCACAAGGAAAGTGACCCTTCTCAACCAGGGCAGTGTAGTCAGGTCGCAGCCGACCGACTGGTAAGTTTTCGAAATTCATCAATTTCATTATAACTAATACTATTATTGACATGCTTACAAGATTTATTTGTTTTGTAGGCAAAGTACGCGCAGGAGGTCGCGAAGATACACGGTGCGGATTACGATTGGGAAAGCGCGCCAATCGACCCCCAAGCCGCGTACGCAAGCGAAGGCGAGAAGGCCCATGCACGGTGAGTTCTTCGCGTGTTTCATTTCTTTTTCAATTAATCTTCTTCTACTTAGTGTTTTCATTCTTTTGCAGGTTTGCCATTTTTGATGGAGTTGTCGACTTGAGGTCGACGCGACCTTTGAGAGGCGCTTCATCGTCACAGGATTCGTCCGTTGGGACTAGTGGTTGTCTCTCGCAGACCCAGCTGGAGCTCCAGGCCATGAGGGAGACGCTGACGCAAACCCAGGCAGAGCTGGAGAGGACGAGAGAGGAGGCAAGGGAGGAGCAGCAGAGGACGGCCTTAATGATGGCCCAGATGCAAGCAGCGGTGGCGGTAAGTAATTTAAAGTATTGTAGTTAAATTTCACAGCACTTTAATAACATATATCTTGTAATATTTTGCAATGACAGGCTCTTGCTCGACACAACGATCAGGATATCGAGATTCCTACGCTTCCGCCGCAGCAGACACCGAAGCAGGTAATAAAATCTCTCTTTAATATTGTTGTATCCATTTTAGTATTTTACATAGAGAGATAAGGAGGTAGAACATAGAGGTAGATCTTGATGACTTGTCAGATATTAATTCCTATAGTGCTGAGGAAGTTAAGTGTATCTAATCAAGCTTTAGTAGTTTTTTATCATGGAAGAAATGATTAGTATATAGTTAATAAGTTGTGATCAGTGCATCCAGTTAACAAAGGGCTAGTGGTTCATAAGCTTGACCTGTTACCTAAAGTCTCCAACTCTGATACCTGCTAGTTTGCTATTTATATATGCAACATTACTTCATTTGAATCTACAACATGCTTCCTTCTTTTGTCACTGATATTCTTGGACTCTGATGTTATCACTGAGTTGACATTGATGCTTACTAGTGATTATGTTTCTTTTGCAGTGTTCGGGAACACGCCGAGAAGATCCCGGAGACAGTGGAGGGGCTAGCGTGTAGCCCGATGGATGTTTTGTTGTTGTTGATGTTTTGGAACTTAATTTGCAACTATTTTGCGTTATGTATACTGTTCTGTGTATTTGTCTACTTGTATATATCTGTTCTGTGTTCTCGCCATCGAGTGAGGTAGTCAGTTTCTGTTTTTAAAAAAAATTCGAAAACTTAACTTACGTCGACTATGGCCACACCAAGGTAAGTTAGCCCAGTTTAACTTACGTCGGTGTGTCCTAACCGACGTAAGTTATATCACTTAACTTACGTCAGTTTTTCAACCAACGTAAGTTACACCACATAACTTACGCCGGCCTGCTGCGGCCGACGTAAGTACTCCGGACCAGCCCGCGGCCCATCCCGGTACGTGACTTACGTCGGCTGCTGCAGACCGACGTAATTAAGATAACATACGTCGGCGATCAACGTAAGTTACCTTAATTACGTCCAAACCGCTACGTCGGCCAGCTGCCGATGTAATTAAGAAAAACTGACGTAATTAAGTAACTTACGTCGGTTTAGTTCTAATTACGTCGGCCTCGGCCGATGTAATTGATCGATATTTCTGTAGTGATTAAGACATGTTATCACACTATTAATCATGCTTAATACTCTTTAGACAGTGTATTAAGCAATTAAATACGCTAGGGCCACATGTCAGGCTAGGCAAGCTTTGTAACGGTCAGTCCTTATAACTATAAAAGGGCTGTACCACATAAACTCAAGGGACATTGGATCTAATCCCATATGAGCTGACCCACATACTAGCAAATAAATTCACACAACACAAACCCGTGGAGTAAAGTGTTACGCTCAAGTGGCCCGAACCACGTAGATCTCTGGTGTCATCATTTTGATCTTGATCTCTGCGTATCCCAACCATAAAAGAACCTCCGCAGAGACACTCTGGAGAAAGTGTCGTATCAAACACTTCGACAGATGTGATATGTGAAATATTAATTACATATACTATGCGTGTGGACTATATATTTCTTTTATTGTCAATTATTTAATGATGTGATATGTAAAATGTTTTTCCGAAATAAATATCCGAATCCGTCCGATATCCATAATTTTTCGATCCGATGAATCCATTTCTAATACATCCGACATATTTGATCCCAAATCCGTTTCCGACAATATCCGATCCGAATCCGGTTCCGAAATTTTTATATGAATATAAATAGGAAAAATCATTTTACCATTCATATCTGTCCATTTTTATCCCTAGTCGCGCTTGCTTTGGACTCGTGTCTTCCTCCCCCGCCCGCCTCGGTGCCACGCAAAATATTTCTGTCGGCCGCGCTCCAACAGGCGATGGCCGGTGCTCTGCTGCGCTGCACTCTCCTTCCCGTCGATAATTCGGGGTGGCTCACACGCATCTCAGGCTCCCTTTGGATTAAAGGAATGGCAAATGAATTTTGAAGGATAGGATTTGTAAATGATTTTTTCTTACATGACCATGTTGCTCACAGAAAAAACAAAGGGTAGTTCCATAGGAATGGATTCTTTGCTAAATTTTGTAGAAAACCTAACATGAGCTTGAACCTCTTTTTTCTTTCCTGGCTTATGTTACAGGTTCCCTTGTTTTTCCTATGATGCCGCCAAAGAGTTTCTCATCTCAATTCCTATAAAATTGCAAAGACATACAATTTCAATTCCTATATTTTTCCTATTCCTGTATTTTTCAATTCCTCCAATTCAAAAGGAGCCTCAACATCTGATGTTTTGGTAGCAGCCTCCAGCTACTGACATTCTTCGGCACAGCAATCAACAACCTAAGCTCTTTTTATTTTTGAGAGGAAGCAACTGCACTCATTTCTGTTCGAAATAAGTACTTTGACTAGGACTCTTACTCATCTATGGTCTACTTTCGGCTCTCTTGAGCTATGGGCTCAGGCTTTCAGTGAACCGGTTCTAGCCCAATAACTCAGTCCAGGTGTTTGTGGTTGACCGGAAGGCCCCGCTAAACTTGGGCCCTCGTGGTTGATTGTTAATGATCTTTTTCAATATACTTGCTTCTTATAACATTATAAAAATATTGGTCCGTTGTGATTTTTGCAAAACTAGGTTAAATGCACCTTAGCAATGGGTACCAAGGGCTAATTACCCGTGCACTTGATGTTTATAGAAAAATCAACTATGTATTGTGAGATCAGAAAAAAGACTAGAAAACAAATCCATATTGCTTGTCTCTAAGCCTTCAAGATGATAAATTCAAACTCAACAGAGATTGGCCCAAATAATGCTTTTTTAGTGCGAGAGAAAAAAACTATATGATACATATTACCCTTAGAATCGTTTATTTTTGAAAAGGTTCTTGAAACACTGGTGCCAGAAATCTGAAACCTTTCTAAGATTCAGGACACAATAATTATTTATTTATTTACACTAATTACTATGGGCACTAATTCATGAATGTTTGAACACCTTTCTGAATTAAATAATTACAAAGGGTGTGTTAACCCCCTTTGTAGCACATATTTCAAATGCATCTTAATGACGATACTATAGATTTTTCTTTCGTTTACCAACGATGACCCCTGCTTCCTTCCTGCTCCATTTTCTTTTACTATTTTTAAAGGGCGTCCTTACCCTATGCCAGATCAAACACACATTTTAAGGAGCGCACTTTGGTGTCTTATCACCTTGTTATTGCTGCCATTCTTTTTCTTGTCACTACTACAAAAAGCATTTTCACAGACGCCTGAATTTTTCAAATACAGGCGGTCCGTAAAAAATGCAACTGTGATGTCGAATGATACAATAACCGTCTGTGATGACAGAACATCACAGGCGGTTCTTAAACAACAACCACCGTGGAAATCATGTATTTTCTCAAGCGGTTATTAATTAAGAACCGCCTGTGATGTAGCTAACATCACAGACGGTTCTTAATTAATCAACACTTAAGAAAATATATGATTTCCACGGGCGGTTGTTGCTTAAGAATCGCCTGTGATGCTGCTTGTGATGCTGCTAAGCTCCTGTCAAGCTAATCCCTGCATAATAAGCTCTTGTAGATGCAAGTAACATACGTGGCTCATCATTTGGATTGTTGAAAGCATCAATTTGAAGCCTGACTATCCTTGAAAGGATTTTCCCATCCATTTGAACCATTTCTTTTCCTCCTGTCCATTTGAAAACTTAGGAAGATGCTCCTTTCTCAGTTTTAATGCCTAAATATTTTGACTAGAAATCAGTACCTACTTTCTTAGTGTTTCACACAAGCGAGTAAGCGAACAACTTCAATCACAAATCTTGTTTTTTACACTTTTATAGGGATTTAACCTTAATCTTTCAAGCATAGATTTATCAAATAAGTAAAGCTTCCTTATAACACATGTTAATGACAGTTGTAAGTGAAGGATGTGTCGAAGCTAACGAAATCTGAATCAGACTGAAGATAAAGAGACCCTGCATATGAGCCGCAATGTCCATATTAAACAGTGTGAAGCTATGATGACAACCTTCAACAACATGAAAAGTGATGCCAAGGTTATGCTTGCATCAACCAAGACATATTGTGAGGGTATAACACTTGTTGGGGGCAAGCATCACCTTGGCCAAGGTTATGCTTGACCCAACAAGTGTTATACCCTCACAATATATCTTGGTTGATGTAAGCATAACCTTGACATCACTTTTCATGTTGTTGAAGATTGCCATCATAGCTTCAGACTTCTAACCTGGACATTGTTACTCATATGTAACATCTCTTTGTCTTTAGTCCCGTTGACATTTCGTTAGCTTCGACACACCCTTCACTTGTAACTGCCATTAACATGTCTGATGAGGAAGCTTCAATTATTGATAAATCTATGCTCGAAAGATTAAAGTCAAATTCCTATGAAAATGGTAAAAACAAGATTTGTGATTGAAGTTGTACACTTCGTCACTTGTGTGAAGCACTAAGAGAGATGGTACTGATTTGTAGTCAATATATTCAGCCATTAGAACTGATAAAGTAGCATCTTCGTAAGTTTTTAAAATGGAGAGAAGAGAAAGAAATATTTCAGAGCTTGTTTGGGTGTACTCAATCTAATTGGATTGAAGTGGATTGAAATGAAGAATGAACTAATTTTCTCCTCAATCCACCTCAAACCACTTATATTGAAGTGGATCCACTCCTATCCAAACAAGCCCTCAAATGGACGGAAGTATCGTCAGACTTCAATTGAAGCTTGTAACAATCCAAATGATAAGTCTCGGATGTTACTTGCATCTACAAGAGCTTGCTGTGAAGGGATTAGCTTGAGATGAGCTTCAAGAGTTGTGCTTCTAGATGTTGTTTGGAACCGAGTTGTTGGAAGGCAAGCCTGATCATCATAGGTCAGAAGAAATTTATATATACATACTAAATTTAATAATGTTCGAAAAAGAAGCTGAATTTAATAATGTTCGAAACATGCTATCTAAAGCTGAAATAGAGCATTGTTCTAAGTTGATTTCAGAAGATACAAATATATACAATATATCATACATTTTTTCTAGCATTGACATCTTCTCCCATATAGGGTTTCAAATTCTTTTTAATGCTTCTCTCTACGCGTTTGATGTTTTTGGGTTCAGTGAGAAGGTACATCTCTTCTTACTGATTATATTCTCTTTCATTATCTCCCACATTCTCAACCCCAACAATATTTTGCTTTCCAGAAACAACTACGTGCATCTTCTCAGTTTTTGGATATTGAACATAAAAAACTTGTGCAACACTATCGGTGAGAACCCACAGGTCATCTTTATAACCCACTTTACTCAAGTCTACCAGTGTCAGCCCGTAATTGGCCATTTTCACACCGTCAGGATGTTTGACCCATTGGCGCTTAAATACGGGCATTACCATTCTTTCGCCATAATCAAGTTCTCATATTTCCTCTACGAACCCGAAGTATATGGTATTTTGCCCTTGTAAATCATAAGCCTCAATACGAACACTACTATTTTGTGCAACACTCTTACCATCTTTTTTTTTAGTGTAAAATGTATAACCATTGATCTCATATGCTTGCCATGATGTCACCAAAGCAGATGGGCCAGAAACTAACTTCTTCATTGTTGCCTCTTCTATAGTGTTTACGTATGGTATATTTTTGTCCATTAACCATTCAGTGAAACATCTTCTGTGCTCTTTCATAATCCAGTCCTCTGTGCGGTCTTGGTTTTTATCACGAAGCTCAATATGGTGTTCCTCGATGTACGACTCAGCTATTGCGAGCGGTTGTAGTACACCAAAATGTGTACGGTGTACATTCTTGTAATCTTGAACGATAAAAGTTTTCTTACCCACTTTGCCTCTCCCATGTAGTCTAACCTCATGTACTGGTATAGGCACACCTATCAATTTTCCATCTTTGATGTAATTAGCGCAACCCTCAATCACATCTTCGGTGGTGTATCCTTTCATAATTGAACCCTCTGGGTGAGCACGGTTCCGCACATAACCTTTTAATACTCCTAAATATCTCTCCAACGAAAACAAATGATGTAAATATAGTGGCCCCAATGCTTTTATCTGATCAACAAGATGTATGATTAGGTGTACTTGCATATCGAAAAAGGATGGCGGGAAACACATCTCAAGCTTGCACATAGTATCGACGATGTATGTTTTCAGATAGTCTAATATTCACGTGCTATCACCTTTTGCGAGACTGCATTTAAGAAGTAACACAAACGTGTGATGACAACTTTTATATGCTCAGGTTTGATGACTCTTATTGCAATGGCAAGGAACACTGTCATCATCATGTGACAGTCGTGAGAATTATAACCGAATAAAGACAAGTATTTCATCGAGACTAGTTTGCGGATATTGGATGAGAAACTCGTGGGCACTTTGATCCCACGCAAGCATTCACAAATTGCTTTTTTCTCTTCTAGCGTCAAGTTGTAGCTGGCTGGGGAAGGTAATGCTTCTCGTTCGCCTTTTCTACTGGATGAAGCTCTGGTCTCAAATCAAGATTTACTAGGTCCATACGTGAATTTAATCTGTCCTTTGTTTTCCTCGGCATGTCCAGCAAGGTCCCAATGATGCTGTCAAATACATTCTTTATAACGTGCATCAAATCAATACTATGGCAAAATTCCATATTCTTCCAATACGGAAGATACTTGAAAAAAATTGATTGTTTCTTGAAAGCCATGTCAGTTGTATCATACGAAGATGTACTTTTCTTTCTCTTAATTCCTTTACATTTTTTGTCCTTACCGAAAGCAATATGAATGTTCTTGACCATTTCGAACACAAGTTTTCCACTGTAAGGTTTTGGTGCAGTATCTTTTTCGATTTCGTTATCAAATTGTTCTTTCATCTTCCTATACTTGTGTGTATCTGTCAAGAATCGTCGGTATCTCATGTACACCGTCTTTCTGGATGATGTGAGGTATAGAAATCCAGTTCTATCCACGCACCTTACACAACCTTTCTTCCCTTTCATTTGTCCTGATAATGTAAACAGTTCGGGATAATCATGCACGGTAACGAATATCATTGCTATTAGCGTGAAATACTCCTGCTTGTACTCATCCCATGTACGTACCCCTTCACTCCACAATTTCGCCATATCTTCCATTAAAGGTTCCAAGAACACATCAATTTCGATGCCGGGTTGTTTCAGACCTTGGATAAGAACAGATAACATGATATGTTTCCTTTTGTGACACAACCACGTCAGTAGGTTGTACATCGTTAAGACTACAGATCATGTGTTGTGTATGCTCCTTTTTTCACCAAACAGATTCATTCTGTCTGTACCCAAGGCAAACCTCACATTTCTGATTTCCTTTGCAAATTCTGGATACTGAATATCAAAATTTTTTCACTGCGTTGCATCACCAGGGTGTCGAATATGTTTTTCATTCTTCTTGCATTGCTCGGAATGCCAATGCATAAGTTCAGGCTCCCTAGAGTTTGATAACAAACGCTTCAAGCGATCAATTACCAGAAGGTACCACATCACCAAGGCAGGAATTTTTCTCTTATTCTTCCCGTCTGCATTGCCAGAAGTATCGTCATCGTCACCTTCAGGACCAATAATAAACTTCTTATTCTTGTGAGACTTTTTCATATTGGTAACATACTGGTGATTGTAGTCTTTCTTATACCTACTGACACCACAAATGGGGCATCTAGTTACGAGCTCATGCTCTTTGCGATACAGAATACAATGGTTCACACAAATGTGTATTTTTGTCACACCTAGTGCCATCGGGCAAAGAAGTTTCTTCGCTTTATAAGTGCTTCTGGGCAGTTTATTTGGATTTGGAAGAATTTCTGTCATAAGATTCAAAAGATCAGAGAAACTACAATCGGACCATCCGTGCATAGCTTTCAACTTTAGTAGTTCTAAGTCTGCACGCAATGTAGTAAACTCTTTATCACAACCGTTTGATTCATCATATAAAAGCTCCGTCGCCGCATTCTGCAATGTCTCCATTTTACTTAAACCTTTGCTTGCTCCCATAGAAGTCAATACATATGGTTCAATGTGACGTAACATCTCCTCACAATCGAACTCATCATCATCATCACCATCTTGATTGTCACTATCATCATCGATATGAACATTATCATCATCTGAACCTCTCTCATCATCTTTATCCACATATTGTGTAGTTTATTTTGAAACCTCTTTTCACCAAATGAGATTGGATTACTATAGTATCCGTCCAAGCAATCTTATTTTCACAGTCGATACATGAACATAATATGTCATCTATCTTTTGCAACTTTGCATGTCTCTTGGATGTTTCAATAAAATTTGCAACATTATGAATGTACATAGGATCGGGTCTTGGTATGTTATACATCCACGCTCGACGGTCCATGCTTCAGTAATAGAATTTTTGTCAGATTTACAAAATTTGACCACAAATATTCCCTAAAGGTCTTCTATAAAATGAATTTACACAGACATAACAAGACTGTATCATATGAGTGAATACTAGTATAATGTAGGTCTGTTCATTAGGATGACTAATCGATCCTATTCGATGGCTAATCGATGTCCGATCGTCCTCAAGATTTGTACGATAATACCAAGTCGATACAGAGTTGTAGAGAGACGTGGCACGTAGGAGAGCGGCGGCAACGTCAAATAAGACTCTAAGATCGGCGACAAACAGAAAGCATGACGGACGGGAGGCGGCAACGTCGAGCGAAGTCTGGAGGAGACGGGCGACATCTTGAGGTGCCGGGCGCAGCAAGCGGGGGTGAAGGATTGAAGTCGTGGGGCAAACAGGCCCAGTAGCATGAGCTAGGTCTGGGTGGGATCTGGTCCGTTATATCTTGACGTCGGGTCCCATCCAACGATGGTAACTAAATGGGTGAGTTATAAAACCATCTCCCTAGAAAGCTAACCCTAATCACTCCTTCAAAATATATGCAAGCAGGAGGTACGCACACACAAGTAATATATTGAAAAGGAAAACACATAAAACTACAATTACAAGTTTGGGTAAACTTCATGCATCTTATATATATTACAATATCATCTGTTAATTAAACATCATATTCATGTCACGTAATAGGTACAAACTACAATAATCTTATTACAATATAGTCCATACATCAATATCTAAAAGACCAAACTAGCAGAACACACAAAAAGGACACAATCCATATAGTCTATACATCAATATACCAGAACACAATCCACACAGTCCTTACACATGCAAAAGGAAACAATCCATATACCAGAACACACAAAACTAGCAGCTTATCAGCTAATGAAAATATACAAAGAAAAAGTAAGGAAACTACATTTACCTTGCAGAGGCATCAACACGGTGGGGAGGCGTCAGCACGGTGGGCCGGCTGGGTGAAGACGTGGCAGTGCCGGGCTGAGCGGCGACACGGCTGTGCGGGCTGGGTGGCGGAGCGGTGGCACGACAGTACGGGTTGGGCAGCGGCGCGGTGCAGGGAAAATTCGGCAGCCTTGCGGCGTCGATATAAATTCTCCAGGGTTACGTTTTGAGTGTGGTGAGGGGTCTTTATATAGGCGTCCGTTTTTCACAGGCAGTTTTTAACTTTTTTCTCAGACGGTTGGTGCTTAATAACCGCCTGAGAAATTTATTATATCAGGCGGGTTTTACTTACCAACCGCCTGAGATAATGCCCGAGCTTCTTCAGTTTCCTTTTCCCTTGCTTCTTTTTTATTTAGATTCCAATATAAATACTTAAACATGTATAGATTCTGCAAATTGAGTCCAAATTTGATGATTCTTTCTTCTATAATTTTCAAAAATTAATATCTACCACCTGAAATAAATATTTTAAAACTTGTATAGCTGACATTGTATTGTTTTGGTAAATATCAAGTTAATTTCTACTCACATATTATTCACATTTGTGTATCTCCTAAAAAAAGATCCTTGACTGAAATTTGTTTGTATGAACATATTTGTATTATTTATACATGTATGAATTTTGTTAATTTTTTTAAAGCATCCCAACATGTCAAAAGTCAAATTATCCATCATCCTAACTAAATGCTCATATACATATGAGGCATTCATCAAATTATGAACACACATTGATTCAAAAAAAATTAAAAAAATCTAAAAAAATACATAGAGGTTGGTTTGATGAATAAAAATGTCCATTGAAAAAATAAATGAAAAAAATCATTATATTCATCAAGATAGAAAAATGAAAAACAACAATTGTTATATGTTTTTTATATTCTGACAAATTTCAAAGGATTTATGAAGTGAAATTTAATGGTAACCTTTACTAATCAATAATATTATAAGAAAGTAGAATTTTGACTTTTAAGGGCCCCACATTTAATCAAGAATATTAATTGAGAAGAAGTAAAGATCTTCTCAGGCCGTTAATACTTAATAACCACCTGAGAAGATGTTTATCTCAGGAAGGTTTTACTTACCAACCGCTTGAGATAATGCCCGAGCCTGTTCTTCAGTTTCCTTTTCCCTTGCTTCTTTTTTATTTAGATTCCAATATAAAAACTCAAACATGTATAGATTCTGCAAATTGAGTCCAAATTCGATGATTCTTTCTTCTATAATTTTTGAAAATTAACATCTACCACCTGAACTAAATATTTCAAAACTTGTATAGCTGACATTGTAATGTTTTGGTAAATATCAAATTAATTTCTACTCACATATTATTCACATTTGTGTATCTTCTAAAAAAAAGGATCCTTGACTGAAATTTGTTTGCATGAACATATTTGTATTATTTATACATATATGAATTTTATTAATTTTTTAAAGCATTCTAACATGTCAAAATTCAAATTATCCATCATCCTAACTAAATGCTCATATACATATGAGGCATTCATCAAATTATGAACACACATTGATTCAAAAAAGTTTAAAAAAATCAGAAAAAATACATAGAGGCTAGTATGATGAATAAAAATGTCCCTTGAAAAAATAAGTGAAAAAATCATTATATTCATCAAGATAGAAAAATGAAAAATAGCAATTGTTATATGTTTTTTATGTTCTGACCAATTTCAAAGGATTTATGAAGTGAAATTTAATGGTAACCTTTACTAATCAATAATATTACAAGAAAGTGGAATTTTGCCTTTTTAAGGGCCCCACATTTAATCGAGAATATTAATTAAGAAGAAGTAAAGATTTTCTCATACGGTTAATACTTAATAACCGCCTGAGAAGATGTTTATCTCAGGCGTGTTTTATTTAGCAACCGCCTGAGATAATGCCCGAGCCTGTTCTTCAATTTCCTTTTCCCTTTCTTCTTTTTATTTAGATTCCAATATAAATACTCAGATATGTATAGACTCTGCAAATTGAGTCCAAGTTCGATGATTCTTTCTTCTATAATTTTCAAAAATTAACATATACCACCTGAACTAAATATTTCAAAACTTGTATAGCTGACATTGTAATGTTTTGGTAAATATCAAAATAATTTCTACTCACATATTATTCACATTTGTGTATCTCCTAAAAAAAGGATCCTTCACTGAAATTTGTTTGTATGAACATATTTGTATTATTTATACATGTATGAATTTTGTTAATTTTTTTAAAGCATTCCAACATGTCAAAATTCAAATTATCCACCATCCTAACTAAATGCTCATATACATATGAGGCATTCGTCAAATTATGAACACACATTGATTCAAAAAAATTTAAAAAAATCTAAAAAAATACATAGAGGTTGGTATGATGAATAAAAATGTCCATTGAAGAAATAAATGAAAAAAATCATTATATTCATCAAGATAGAAAAATGAAAAATAGCAATTGTTATATGTTTTTTATGTTCTGGCCAATTTCAAAGGATTTATGAAGTGAAATTTAATGGTAACCTTTACTAATCAATAATATTACAAGAAAGTGGAATTTTGCCTTTTAAGGGCCCCACATTTAATCAAGAATATTAATTAAGAAGAAGTAAAGATCTTCTCAGGCGGTTAATACTTAATAACCGCCTGAGAAGATGTTTATCTCAAGCGGGTTTTACTCACCAACCATCTGAGATAATTGAATCTTCGCAGGCGGTTGGTAAGTAAAACCCGCCTGAGATAACCATCTTCCAAGGCGGTCGGTACTTAAAATCCGCCTGAGAAAATAGGCGTCTATATATACTCCTTGGGCTGCGTTGGAAAAACCTAACCCGGACGAAACATTTAGACGCCGTCAGGCTGCCAAAATTTCGTTTGCCGCCAAGTGTTCGCCGCTGTCGCCGCCGAGCTTCGCCGTTGTCTGTTTGCTTTGCCCTTGTCACTTCCAGGTACGCCGAGCGAAGCCATTGCCGTCGCCGCTGAGCTTCACGGTAAACCCTAAAACCTTCAACCTTCCCTCCCCCGTCCCCGTGCCGCCTCCTTCCTCGTCCTCCGCGCCGACCGAGTCAAATGATGCCTTGTATAGATTTCCTTGGTTAGGGTTTGGGAATTCATAAAGGGTAGCATCCTTGGTTAGCCTTCTGTAGCGAAAAGGGTAGGCATACTTTTTGGAAAGCTCTTGAAGTATTCTGTAAGTTTTGTATTGACCTTCAAGCGAATAGACCGTTGTAAGGTGATGAAAATCTTCTCTAACTAAGTCAGCTGCTGTTCTGAAACTTTATGAACAATCATCTGAATTTTTGCCATAATTATCTGTATAAAGCTCTTCTAGTCTATTGTGATACATTTTTTGAAAGGGTAAGAGCTATTCTACAACTTTTCTATTCATTGTTACCTCAAATTCGGTTTAGAACTAATTAGAAACTGGAGTTGAAGTTAGTACCTGTATACAGCTACCTGAAACAGCTAGAAAATTTCTGAACTTTGAACAGCCATAATTCTTAAGTTAGAAAAGCAACCTATGCATATCTATACATGTTTGGAAAGATTAAAGAGTCCTCTATCAATTTCCTATTCAATTCTAAGGCTAAAACACAAAATAACCAGGTCTAAATCGAAGTACCGTTTAAGGCATCATAACAGTTCAGAATCTAGACAGTTATGTATTTTGTTGCCCTTTGGATCATAATTTCTAATAGGATCATCAAAATACTTTATAATTTACATTTATGGAATCTTAAGGATGTGTGTAACAATTTTTCAATATATTGTTTCTGCAAATATCAATGTTCTCTATTTGAAAATTGTGGACAAAGGGGCTGTTTGGTTTATATACTAAGGTTGCCATAATTTGCCACAAATTTTTGCCTAACTTGACTAAGGTTAGGTGCTCAAATTTTCAGCCACAATTTGGCAAGCCAAAGGGAATCTTGCCACTCTTTTTTGAGACCTTGACATGTGGGACCCAGTTAGGTGGCAAGGAATGTTGCCACAATTGTGGCTATGAACCAAACACATGACTAAGGTGGTCAAACTTGACTAACTTTAGGTGTGGCAAAGTGTGGCAAATTGTGGCTACAACCAAACATCCCCAAAATCAGCAACATACAAAGGAATCTCTGCCAAATTTCAGTTAAAAATCTGGGAACTTGGTGGTAACATGAGTAGATAATAGCATCTGTACTGAAACTAGAGTGTAGCCGCCCCGCACTTCATCTCACAGGGTTGTGCTCCTTCGAGATTGGTGTCGCTATCCTTTTGCCAAACAAAGCAATGTGCTCGCATACGGCTGTTGAACATCACTTGTGCTCAGAACACAAATACAGGTATCTGCCTATTTAGAATAAGAAGATAAAATTGCCATTGCTGGTGAGCAACTTTAACATGCTTGTCACCCTCGCAATGTATAGGAACCTTTTGGTCAGTCGCCTTAAACCCTAGAATGCCTTATAAAATCCTAGAATGCTTCCATCTTTTTCTTCATGCAACACTTCAGTAGAGTTAATATGCCATTCATTATATTTTTTGTCTTATTAGTTCTAGCATGGAAAGCCCTAAGAAGACTAGTGCTGGTAGTAACAATGAAGAAGACAATATGGAGTTTACTGACTCTAGCAGTTCAGGCTCCTTTCACAGTCCATCGGATCCTTTTCCTAATATAAAAATTAAAAAGACTTCAGAGGATCTCGACCCAGAATATGATCCTACCGACGAGGTATGGATCATGAATCTTAACTTTAGCAGTTCAAGTTAATGTTGGTTGTCAAGTATACGAAGTCTTATGATTCTTTTCTATCTAGATTAATCGCGAAGACAACGAGGTGACTTCGGCTCCTAAAACCGCAGAAGGTTCTCCAATGGATGAATCCTCAGTTTCACTTAAGCGGAAACGAGGGCAACGGGGTCCCAATAAGGGTCCATTAGACCACATCATATATATAACAAGGGTCGGTCCAGGTGGGCTTCCCCAAGAACCACTGGATTTAGTTACCAAGTACCATAATGCATGCGGTTTTCTTGTTAGGGAGCTCGTGCCGATCACAACCAAGAATTGGATGAAATTACCCGAGCAGACCAATAATGAGTTGTGGGAAAGAATAAAGAAACAATTCAAGTTCTCGAAAGGCACAAAAGAAGCTGTAAAGAAAGCAACATTGGTCTCTTGCGGCAAGAAGTTTCGTGGCTGGAAGAGTGAAATGAATGCTTATGTTAAGGCCGATAAGGTCCCTAGCCCGAGGAAGATGGAAAAAATCACACAAGCTTAGTGGCAAGAGTTTGTTTGTCAAAAGACCACACCTGGTGCTAAAGCTCTAAGTGCAACTAGGTCAGAGCTTGCAAAAAAGAACAAATACCATCATCGCTTGAGGTCTGCCGGATATGCCCCCAAAGTCCAGAAATGGAATAAGATATTATACGAAATTACCAGTAAGGGCAATCCTCACCCATTAGAAGGCTGCGATGAGAGAACTCAGCGATGGGTCTTTGCTCGGTCAGGTTTGACCAGCGAGGGCAAACTTGAAAAGCCCAACTCTGTGAATGAAGTTGAGGATAAAATGAAAGAAGTAATTGAAAAGCAACAGAAGGGTCTCTTCAAGCCGAAGAGGGAGAATGACCAACTTACCGCTATCTTAGGAAACCCTAAACACAGCAGACGGGTTCGAGCAGTCTCTTCTCAAATGTCTTGGCTAGATGGTTTCCCTAAAGATAAAGACACATATAGAAGACGTGAGAAGTTTAAGAAAACACTTGATGAAACGATTGCTCAAGAGGTCAAAGAAAATGTGCAAGAAATAATGGAACAACTTAGACAATCAGGACAATTAGTGGCACCGAGTACAGTGATGGTTCCGGTGCCAAAGGAGCAATTAGTATCTCCAACTACCTACCCTAGCAACATTGGTTTTGTGCCAGGCTCAGGGTCATCCCATAAGTCCCCTGTCGATGATATTGCTAACGACAAATCTTGTCGTCTTCTTGTCCCGATCTGCAGAGCAGGGAACAAAACCAAAGAGGTTGCCACTGCTATGGCAAAGCCTGATCGTGACTTCAACAGGAATCCACTTCCGTTGTATTATGCTGTGGTGCAAGTTCTTCAGATCATTGATAATGATTGTGAAGATTATGAAATAGACCACGTCACACCTGAGGGGATCTCGACTCTGGGGCAGGCTGTCAACCAATTAATCCTTTGGCACCGACGCGATATCGTGTTGGATGATGAGCCAATTTCTAGCCCCGTCATATCTCGAAATACTACAACCCCATCTTCTTAGCCGAAAGTCTAGGAAGATCCACTCCCAGTCCAGGAAGATCCACTCCCCCTATGCCTCAACAAGGATGATAATAACCTTGCTAGTAAAGATATCCAAGATCAACAAGTTGAACAACAGCTTCAAGCAGTACCAGAGCAAGCTGTTTCTAGTAAAGAGCAACCTGTTGAACAACAACTTGAAGTAGTACTAGAGCCAGCTACTGGGAGTAAAGAGCAATCAGTTGAACAACAAGTTCAACAACAAGCCAGTGTCCAACTTCCGACGACTACTCCTCGATCATCAGTGCCTATCAAAGTTAGCCCATACGAAATTAAGAAACCTTCATTAAAAGTGTCAAAGTATATGGAAACTATGAAGGAAAATAATAGAAAATCGAGTGCATCTCGTTCTTCTCATGAGCCAACATTAGGAGATATCGAGGAGTGGGAAGAAGATGGTGTCATGTGTAATCGGAGGACGACTTTAGTTAAACCAGGAGTTCCAATATACAAGCTTGAGGATGTTCCTCCTGAATTTAAGAATGGGAAGCCGTTAATGACATCCGTACAACTTAGCAAACAACCTGCCCCGCTCAAAAGAATGCATGAGTGATACATCCTTGCCAGCACAAAATATGAGATTGATTGCGTCACATTTTGTATTCCAAAATAAGCATTCTAGAGCACTGGAGAAGATAGACAAGTCATTTTATTTGAAGAGCTGCATCCCCTTTTCCATCGGGGCATGCTCAAAATCAAGCTGCTGCTCGTCTGGTGCTTGTAAGTGCCTCTAATATTTTGCATTTGCTTTTCTTACTACACACATACATATTTTATGAGATTATAACAATTCTGGACATCTTCAATAGGATGCAATACATGGATAATGAAAAGATGAAACACAAGATAGGTATCCTTGACCCTACACGGATTGCAAAGATGCTATTCAACATCAAGGCGGATCGAGACTCAGCAAAGTTCATGCACATGAAAAAAATATTTTGAAAAAGCAATCGCAAAACTTAAGAAGGATAGAAGGACAAAAGTTGCAACTTACATAGGACATGCGATGTTTAACTTTGTCAGAGACGACAAGGACCTCGTAAAGGCCCCGTACCACTTCGAGTAAGTTCGACACATGAAATTGAAATAGCAATTATTGGTAATTGTTAACACATGTGTTTGTATGTTTGTAGTAATCACAACATAATGATCTTCATCAAGCCAACGCAGGGAGTGGCAAGAGTCTTGGACTTGGCCGATTTCTCACCAGAACGTTACAAAGATTTCCTTTCCATTTTGAAACTGTATGTTTATTCAATAATTTTAATTTACACACATTTAGAATGTGTTGAAAAGTTTTATATGACATTTCTTGTATACAGCACTTGGCGGTTTTACGCGGAACGGCTTGGCTATGAGAGACCTTCTAATACGACTGCATTGGACATTAAAACGTATTATACTTGTCCGAAGCAGCCTGCTGGGAGTGTCTTATGCGGGTATTATGTATGCGAGCATCTTCGGACCGCCAGCGAATATAGAGTGAATCGTGAGGATGTAAGTTATCCTTAATGTCGATATCTTATTTTCTTACTTTTGAGTTTCATTTTCATTGTAACTAGCATAGTTTAATACTTATATTCTCCGCTGTTCAATGTTACCAGAAAAATTATTATTATTTTGATTCCAACTTCAAAATTCAATTGCTCATAGTACAACTGCTCCAAAAATACCAAATAAATTCCTGTATACTGTCACTTTGATCTATACTTTGAGATTGTTCAAACCAACACATTCTAAACCATGTTATGTGTTTCATTGCAGTACACGAAGGATGTGAACGAAGAATGGCTGGTTTGTAGAAGTATTCCTTGTTCAGGAGCTGACAAGATTGCTGCTGAACTCTGTCAATTCATTTGTCGCGAAATTTTGCACAAAAGAGGGAAGTTCATTGATGAGAATGGTGCAATAGCTGATGTGCCAGAACTTTGCGACTATGCCAATAGAAATAGTTTTTAGTGAAAACTTGTAAACTATGAGATGAATTGTATCTGTAACTTGTACATATGTATATTGTTTTAGTGAATATGATTTCTGTGAGTTGACTTCTGTGATGATATTGTTGACTTCTGTGATGATATTGTTAACTTTTGTTCTGTGATTATATTGAATCGACCTGGAAATTAGAAATAACATCAGCTAGTACTGCATAGGTTTTACCTTATCACAAGCGGTTATTTACCAACGGCTAGACCTGCCTGTGAAAAACAATTATCACAGGCAGCTAGATATAGGTAAAGAACCATCTGTGATAACCTAATTATCACAGGTGGTTACTGTTATGGTAGAAATCGGCTACAATAAACTGTCTTCACCGGCGGCTTGATGTAGGTCAAGATCCTCCTGTCATAACATTATTATCACATGCGGTTATATATGCTGCACGACCCGCCTGTGATAATTGTATTATTACAGACGGTTATATATGCTGCACGACCCGCCTGTGATAACTTATCTTCACAGGCGGCTAGCCTAAGTAAAGAACCGCCTGTGATAATCTGTCTTCACAGGCGGTTTCACTTCCCCGTCTGTGAAATTGCGGATTATCACAGACTCTTTGTTTCAGGCGGTTTTAAAAACCGCGTGTGATAATAGGTTTGGAGCCGCCTGCGATGAGGCTTAGTGCAGTAGTGTGTGGCCATTCATAATTATCTAAGATCGATTACTTGTAAAGTCTCATTTAGAAAACTAGATTTTTACTCAAATCTATGTATTTAGTGTGTTTGTGCGGCGAACGAGACGAACTAATGCATCCACATGCTAGCTGCAGCAGGGGCATGCAAGAACATCGGGGCTGAGTGCATGGGGCCGCTTCGCGTTTTTTTTTCGAATGTCCCCATCGAAAATTTCAGATTGTTTACTTGGCGGGCGACGATACTGATGATGACAGCGGACGGAACCGAGGAAGCAGCAGCCGGCAGAAGTAAGGGCTGCGGTGACTAGAACTGGCGGCCTGACGACAGATCTAGTCGGGTGGGGCTGGTGCTGGCGATGCTGCTACAGCTATGGCATACACTGACTGGTCCTGCATGGCGGCGCCGCGATGGGAAGCTGCGGTCTGGTGCACATGCCGTGGAGTTGTGTGGGTGGTGCCCCGCATGTTTTGTATGAGGATCGGTGTTTTGATATTACATGAATCACATTGAATGGTATCGTGCGATGCGACACTCAACAATATACACGAAAATATATCAAAAAGATAGATATTGGTTACAACATAGTGTACAACTGCAGTACACTCGCAATGGAAATTACACACTCACACTCTCATCCTATTTATGCACAGAAAAAGCCGTCCATGCCTGTAGACGCTTATCACTAGCAACACTATGAACATATGGCAGCGGCGTGGTCTCACATGAGAGATACATCTCGACAGCTCGAGGTCTCATGGACAACCATTAACATCAGTAATATAGTAATATCTGCAAAACCACATATATAACAACCGTGATCACGATGGCTCAGCAAAACTTAACCGTGCCCACTAAAACATAGAATCCTACATGCTTGAGACTTGTAATATAGGAAAACTAAATTTCATAAAAGACTCACCTAATAGTAAATCCTTATGGTTTTAGAGTAGCATATGACATTCTATGGGCATGACACATCATGAACTCAAAATCAAACAAGAAACACTTCGTCTATGATGTTACATGCCCAAAGTTGCATAAGCCTTATACAAGTTATTTGTTTGGGAATTGTAAATTTAATTATGCTACCTCTAATCTATACAAGTTGCAATACAAATTATATTAATGACAGCATATTTAAGAAGATTGCAACTACTCTTATTTACTATGTCATGAATCAGTGAACAAGTGGTACTCAGTCCGTAACCGCGAGAGACAGTGATTCAAATCAATAACACCCGAATAGCACAACACAAACACCCACACTCGAAGCTGCGAAAGTACGCTCAACTGATGTTGTATGCGGCAATCTTTCACTAGACACCTACATGCCGAACCGATCCCACCGCTACGATCAGGAGGTCCCCACACGAAGCGTGATGTGCCCGCTGACATATTTACACGTTGCTGCCCTGAACCCGCACCTATATTGTAGTGGGTTATGCTTCGATTCTAAGATAGACAAGTTATATCAGTTTTTTGGGTCTTATATATCCAGTATGCCTCCAGTATAGCCCAAACTTGCTCAACAGAGTCACACCTACGCACCTGAGATCATATCCCGCTGCACCTTAACCCCTGCCCGGTCTCATATTTAGTTTCATAAATAATTCTCAATAATAACCAATCCCATTTGACGATATCGCTATCTTGCGAATAGGTTCCAACTATTCGACTTCTACCGGACTTCCTACAACATTAGCATGACAATTCAACCCGTTGAGCTATCAACCTACCCAAATACTTCATGGGATTGTGGGTCATGCATTTGGAGTATTCAAACACCTTAGCCTTAAAGCACATATAGGACTATAGTCATAGTAGTGATAAAAAATCAAGACTGTGACACCCGGTTCTAAAAATGAACCAAGTGAATGCATATGTGTGCCCAGGATGTTCAACACACATACACGAGTGCATTCACAAAAGAGAATACAAAAAATTACCACAGAACAAGGTTAATTAACCAAATTTTATTACACAAACCATATTATCCTCAAATACAAGTTCTAATAAATATTAATGACAAGTTCAACTAATGCAGCGGAAATAAACCAAATAAGCAAACTAAACAGCTAGGCAGCACAAGCGATACGGCAAATCAACACCACAGGCAAAGCTGACGGTAGACACGGCCTTGAACTCCGCATTATCACCATTAAACTTCCAATTCTGACCCGCAACTGTTAGGAGAGATTGCAAGAGTGAGTACATGTCGTACTCAGCAAGTGTGGGAAGTATGACATGTGGCTGAGTCAAATGATGATAATAATAATGGCTAAGTGCTGAAAAGTACAGTAATACATTTGAAAAGAAATATATTACATGTATGTGAAGTAAAACCATCATAATCATAAGTAATATCATAATACCAGTCTGAATTCATTACCATCATCAATAATTCCAGATTTCACCATTTGCCAATAACCATATTCAATACCAAAAATTAATCCATAATCAGCCATAACCATTACCAAACTATAACCGTCCCAAACACCATCCCAATTCCAAGTTCCCTCTAATCATGGAAGTTGTCCAGATGCTCATAACCGGGAGCACGGCTATCATGATAGTTTTATTAGACTCTGCAGAGTTTGTACCGCTTTACCCACATGTTTGTGATTTCATCACCCGTCAGCGACTAGAGATCCTCTCTCACGCCAATTACATTTCCTTTGGTGTATGGCCAAGAGATCACAAAATAGCCTTTACAAAGGGATTACTAGCCTATTTAGACCCCACTGAGGTTTCACCGGTGGCGATGTCTCCCACAAAGCACATCTTCAACCAAGGGCCCCCTCTTGAGCCATTCGGATCCCAAGGTAGTCCCGCCAACCATCAACAAACCCAATCCGACTATCCCTTCCCCGAGCATCCTTAATGGTCCAAATAGCACTTGTAAAGCTCTAATTAATCAGCTACGCCACACCCATACTTGGCCTCGTGGTGGCACTGTAATCCTGGCTTATTCTCGCATGAACTAGTCCTTAGATCTAAAGCAAGCAAACCACCATAACATCCGACCCATCCACATACCAGGCTTGCTTAGATCACCCATCATTTTAACCAGCTCATGTTAATCAATATATCATTAATTCATAATTAAATAATATAGTGGTTTCTCTTCCCAATTGATTAAGCGAAGCAAAAAGGTAAAAATCCCATCCCGACTCTCTACCATGAACTCCAGGTGACAAGGGTGGTTAAACAAAACTAGTAAACTTCCTATCATAGGATTCCCATCAATTTGACACAAGCATGCAGTTTTGCGAACAAAACATTTATTTTAGAAATAGGATCAATATGCTTCAAGGACACTTGCCCTGCTCTTGCGGTTGATTAGGGTTAAAGCCTTCAAACTCTTGGTGCTGTAGATCCTCCGCAGCACTCTCTAGCGCAAATCCGTCTAATCCACACAATAAACATACAAGACAAGAAACACAATCAAAGAGTGCACAAATATTACTCAATATGACATGACTTGCATGATTGATGCAAATGCAAGGTAGAACTTGTTAATAGATTGCTTTTAATGATCACTAACTAGTTCTAATAGATTTTAACAAGTTTATACAGGTTTGGATGTGATTAGATCTAATTTTAGAATTAATTCAATAGAATTTAGTCAGCAAAATCAAACTAGTCTGCAGAAAGCCGGACTAGTCTGCACTTCGCAGAACTAGCAAACTAGAGTTTTATAGATCGACGTAAATTTGGAGGTTAGGGGTTGAATTCACGTAAGGAAAAGAGAATAGAAGGTATACCAGGTGTTTAGAACTCCAATGAATCAAGAAACTTTGAGGTAACACTTGGATCTTGATGATCTAGGGTTGGGGGATGAACTTGGAGATGAATTGGTGATGAAGGACGAAACTTGATGGAGATCTTGATCCTCTTTCGTTTCCTCCTCTTCTTCTTCTTGCTTGGGATCTCCTCCTCCCTCCTTGGTGGTGGCTCTCCACGAACTAGGGTTTGGATGGGGTGGAAAAGTGGCAAATAGATGTCAAGCCAAGGGGTGGAGTTGTTTATATAGAGGTGGAGGCTAGGGTTAGATGGATTTCGAGATTGGGATGAGTAGAGGACGGTTTAGAGTCCCACATGGGCTCTAAAAGTGTTAGGCACGACGTCCCTAGGCCCACTTAATGTGAAACCCAAGAAACAAGTCATAAAACAAAAGATCAATTTGGAGTCGCAAAATATTGGACAAGTCCGACAAGGACCGGCTAGTCTGAAGTTAGTCAGAAAGAAATTGGACAAGTCTGGCCAAAAATCGAACAAGTCCGATTTTAGGCAGAGGAAAACGGACAAGTCCGCTGGAACACCGAACTAGTGTGGACAAGTGCAGGGACTTAGCAAATTTTCAAGGATTCTTGGAATATCGGACTAGTCCGCACAAAATCGGACAATTCCAAAAGTGTCTAGAGGCAAAATCGGACTAGTCCGCAGCAAAAACAGACAAGTCTGATTTTAGTCCGAGAGAAATCGGACTAGTCCTCACCAAAATCAGACTAGTCCGCACTTTTCAGCATTTTAAGTGCAGTTTTGCTCTAAATCAATTTTAAACTCATTCCTATTTATGTGGGTTAGTGTTAAAAATGTATATGAATATATGTAGGGCATGATGCATGAAAATGAGGGTGTTACAAACCTACCCACCTTAAAATGAATCTCGCCCTCGAGATTCGACGCGGAAGAGAAGAGATAGGGAAATTTCTTCTTGATATCATCCTCCAATTCCCACGTCGCTTCTTTTTCTGTAAGGTGCTTCCATTGAACTTTACACCATCTAATAACCTTGTTCCTTGTGACTCTCTCCTTGGCTTTCAATATTTTGATCGGTTGTTCGGCATAAGTCAAATCTTCCTCTTGTTCCAATCCTTCCATGGGCACATGTTCTTCCGGTACTCTCAAGCATTTCTTGAGTTAGGAAACATGAAAGACATCATGTACGTCTGAAAGATGAGTTGGCATATCCAACTTATACGCTACTTCTCCTCTTTTGTCCAAAATATTGAATGGTCTAATGTAGCGAGGTGCTAGCTTGCCCCTTATGTTAAACCTCTTATGACCTCTCATCGGTGACACCTTGAGGTAAACAAAATCTCCCACTTCGAAGGTTAATTTCCTTCTCCTATTGTCTGCATAGCCCTTTTATCTTGATTGGGCAGCCCTCAAGTTTTCACGAATTATTTGGACTTGCTTTTCGGCTTCTTGCAACACATCTGGACCAAATACTTGAGTTTCTCCTACCTTATTCCAGAATAAAGGTGTCCTACACTTCCTTCCATAAAGCGCTTCATATGGTGACATTTTCAAGCTTGCTTGGTAACTATTGTTGTATGAAAATTCTGCATAGGGCAAGCTCTTGTCCCAACCTTTCCCATGCTTCAAAGCACAAGCTCTTAACATGTCCTCTAAATTCTGATTGGTCCTCTCGGTTTGTCCATCCGTTTGAGGGTGGTATGCTGAACTAAAATTCAACCTTGTTCCTAATGCTTCATGTAACTTTTGCCAAACTTGGAGGTAAATTGAGAACCTCTATCCGAGACTATCTTCTTAGGGACTCCATGTCGACACACCATATGCTCCATGTATATTTCAGCCAAATGTGCAGATGTATACTTGGTGTTGATAGGAACAAAATGAGCTGACTTGGTCAATCGATCCACGATTACCCAAATTGAGTCATACCCGGACTGAGTACGCGGTAAACCAACTATGAAGTCCATATCGATCTCTTCCCACTTCCATTCCGGAATCTTTAATGGTTGTAATAGTCTTGCTGGCCTATGATGTTCCACCTTGACTCGTTGGCACACATCACATAATGCTACATATTCAGCTATGTCCTTCTTCATGCTATCCCACCAATAGCAAGTCTTCAAGTCTTTGTACATCTTCGTACAACCAGGGTGAATTGAGTAAGTTGAGTCATGTGCCTCTTTTAATATCGTCTCCCGAATATGCTTCACATTAGGCACGACAATCCTTTTTCCCAGCCATAAGGTACCATGTTCATCCTCATCAAATCTAAATTCTCTCCCCTCTTGGGTCCTTTTCTTGGTTTCCTGAATTTCCTCATCCTTGGTCTGTGCCTCTCGAATTTCTTGCTCCAAGGTTGGGTTTAACTCCATCATCTCCATCTTATTTACAAATCCAAGGTTCAACCTTTCAAACTCCTTACATAACTCGGATGGTAACTCTCGAACTATGAGTTGATGACTTACAACTTTTCTACTCAAAGCGTCGGCCATTACATTGGCTTTTCCCGGATGATAGTTGATCTCCAAATCATAATCTTTGATGAGCTCCAACCATCTTCGTTGCCTCAAATTCAGATCCGTTTGTGTGAAGATATACTTGAGACTCTTGTGATCCGTATATATTTCACACCTATGTCCAAGAATATAGTGTCTCCAAATCTTCAATGCATGTACCACGACTGCAAGTTCCAAATCATGTGTCGGGTAATTCTGCTCATGTTTCTTCAATTGTCTTGACGCATAGGCGACCACTTGTCCCTCTTGCATCAATACACATCCAAGTCCTTGTCTCAATGCATCGTAATAAATATCAAAACTCTTGCTCACATCCTGCAGTACCAAAACTGGGGCTGTTGTCAACCTCTTCTTCAACTCCACAAAACTGTTTTGACAAGCTTGAGTCCATTGGAATGCCTTTTCCTTCATTAGCAATTCTATCATTGGCTTGGCTATCTTGGAAAAGTCCTTGATGAATCTACAGTAATATCCAGCCATCCCAAGAAAACTCCTTATTTCCTTTACATTCTGCGGACGTTCCCATTTCAACACGTCTCTCACTTTTCCGGGGTCAACCAATACTCCTCCTCCTGAGATGATATGACCCAAAAACGACACCTCTTTCAACCAAAACTGACACTTGTTGAACTTGGCATACAATTGATGCTCCCTCAATTTTTGCAGCGTAAGCCTCAAGTGTTCCTCATGTTCCTTCTCATCCTTCAAGTAGATCATAATGTCATCAATAAACACCACAACGAATCTATCGAAGTACTCCTTGAAGACCTTATTCATGAGGTACATAAAGTACACAGGTGCATTGGTCAATCCAAAGGACATCACGGTGTACTCATAAGATCCATACCACGTCCTAAAAGCTGTCTTAGGTATGTCCGATGGTCTGATTTTCATTTGAAAGTATCCCAACCTCAAATCAATCTTAGAGAAGACACAAGCACCCTTCATCTGATCAACAAGTCTTCTATGCGTGGCAAGGTGTACTTGTTCTTGATTGTTACCTCGTTGAGAGCTCGGTAATCCACACACATCCTTTGGGTTCCATCCTTCTTGTCCACAAACAGCACGGGCGCTCCCCAAGGTGAAGAACTAGGGCGAATAAAACCTTTCTCTAGTTGCTCTTGAATTTGTTTCTTAAGCTCCGCTAATTCCATAGGAGGCATCCTATACAGCCTCTTAGCTATAGGTGCAGTTCCAGGTATTAAATAAATAACAAACTGAATGTCTCGATCAGGTGGTATACCTGGCAACTCTTCCAGAAAAACATCCAAAAATTCACACACCACCGGAATCTCCTCAATTGCGGCACCGTCTATATGATTCAGCTCCAATTGCTTCGGTGTGGTTTGAGATGCTTCAAATTCTACGATGATCCCTTCCTCATTGGTCAACTTCACCGTCTTTGTGGCACACTCAATAACTCCATTGTACTTCCTCAACCAGTCCATACCAAGTATAATGTCCAATCCTTGAGAGTCCAAAACAATGAGGTTGGCGGAGAAATCTACCCCCCTTATTCTAAGGCTTACTTTTGGACATACCATATTTGTCCTCATCTTTCCTCCAGGAGACTTAACCAATAGAGTAAACTTCATATGAGAGATAGGCAAACTATACTTGGCAACATACTTTGATGCAATAAATGAATGCGATGCTCCAGAATCAAACAACATAGTTGCAGGGTTGGAGTTGGCGAGAAACATACCAATGACCACGTCATCCGCTTGTTGAGCATCCTCCATAGAGACATGGTACACGTTGCCACGAGAAAAATTCTGATGTCCATGGCTTCCTTGCGGCTGTCCTCCATTGGGTCTTGGGTTTTGCCTCGGCGCATTGCTTCCTTGACCAAGTCCCGACTTAAGACATTGATGCCCAAAGTGTCCAACTTCTCCACAAGTATAGCACTTCTTAACTCCACCAGAATTATTGGGACGATCTTGGTTTTGAACATTTGCACCAGGAAAATTAGCACGAGGTGCATATGGCATCGGAGGCCTAGGTGCTTGCATGACAGGGCGCTGCTGCACAAACTGAGTTGGGTGCGGTGCAAATCAAGGGCAATGAGTAGGCGCAAAAGAGGTGAAGTAAGGCACATTAGGCGGTGTGAAGCGAGGGCGCACATTATTTCCTTGTTGCTGTCCTTGATAGGGCGCCTTCCTCTTATTGTCTTGCTCCATCTCACGAATCTTGTTCTCAACCACAATTGCTTTGTCCACAAGCTTCTGAAAATTGGCATAATCACAGTTGAGCAATTGCATTTGGATCTCATTGTTCAAGTCCCTCATGAACAAGTATTGTTTCCGGCTGTCCCGGCTCACATCCTGAGGCGCATACCTTGAGAGTTGAGTTAACTTATTGAGATATTCACTCACTCTTGATCTTCCCTGCCTTAAGGTCTCAAATTCTTGCCTCCTCAAAATCATAACACCCTCGGGCACATAATGGGAACAGAAACTCTCCTTGAATTCGGCCCAAGTGATCCTCTCTTGGTTCTCATGAGCACTGCAATAAGAATCCCACCAATCCGCAACCGCTCCAACTAGTTGATGAGAAGCAAATAAGACCTTCTCTCGGTAACTGCATTGGATAATAGCAAGCTTCTTCTCCACGGACTTGAGCCAATCATCCGCATCCATAGGGTCAGCGGCTTGAGCAAAGGTTGGCGGCCTAGTCCTCATAAACTCTCCCAACCGGTTATGAGGAGGTGGGGGTGGCGGTGGATGCATGTGGGGCTGATTGTTGATGTTGCCAGCCTGCAGCTGTCCCATAGTTTGTATCATGGTATGCATGAGCTGGTTTTGCATAGCCAATATCTGCTCAATATTAATAGCTCCTTGGACAGGTCCTTGTCCATTGTTGTTCTGAGGTGCTCCATGGTTCTCCTCCTCATCATTAGCATCCCTCTGGTTGCGAGTCCTCACCATCTGAAGGAAAGCAATAGGTAAGAATTTAGAAACTTCCCCAACTAAATGCATCAAGGGATATGAAACTAAACAACTACATATACTAGCATAGGTGGATATGGCAATGCTAAAGCATCCCAAAATCGTCTATCAAGCACACAAGCAAACAATATATATAGCACTCAACACTCCAAACAAAAACACATCGATTCCTAAGTGCTCCTACGTGCTCTAAAGTGTCCATTCTATCTAGGCTGCATCCTACGGTCAACCTGGTTCTGATACTAATCTGTGACACCTGGTTCCGAAAATGAACCAAGTGAACGCATATGTGTGCCCAGGACGTTCAACACACATACACGAGTGCATTCACAAAAGAGTATACAGAAAATTACCACAAAACAAGGTTAATTAACCAAATTTTATTACAAAAACCATATTATCCTCAAATACAAGTTCTAATAAATATTAATGACAAGTTCAACTAATGCAGCGGATATAAACCAAATAAGCAAACTAAACAGCTAGGCAGCATAAGCGATAGGGTAGCACAGCTCAAATCAACACCACAGGCAAAGCTAACGGTAGACACGGCCTAGAACTCCGCATTATCGCCATTAAACTCCCAATCCTGACCTGCAACTATTGGGGGGGATTGCAAGAGTGAGTACATGTCGTACTCAGCAAGTGTGGAAAGTATGACACGTGGCTGATTCAAATGACGACAATAATAATGGCTAAGTGCTAAAAAGTACAGTAAAACATTTGAAAAGCAATATATTACATGTATGTGAAGTAAATCCATCATAATCATAAGTAATATCATAATACCAGCCTGAATTCATTACCATCATCAATAATTCCAGATTTCACCATTTGCCAATAACCATATTCAATACCAGAAATTAATCCATAACCAGCCATAACCACTACCAAACCATAACCATCCCAAACACCATCCCAATTCCAAGTTCCCTCTAATCATGGAAGTTGTCCAGGTGCTTATAACCGGGAGCATGGCTATCATGATAGTTTTATTAGACTCTGCAGAGTTTGTGATTTCATCATCCGTCGGCGACTAGAGAACCTCTCTCATGCCAATTACACTTCCTTTGGTGTATGGCCAAGAGATCACAAAATAGCCTTTACAAAGGGATTACTAGCCTATTTAGACCCCACTGAGGTTTCACCAGTGGCAATGTCTCCCACAGAGCACATCTTCAACCAAGGGCCCCCTCTTGAGCCATTCGGATCCCAGGGTAGTCCCGCCAACCATCAACAAACCCAATCCGACTACCCCTTCCCCGAGCATCCTTAATGGTCCAAATAGCACTAGCAAAGCCCTAATTAATCAGCTACGCCGCACCCATACTTGGCCTCGTGGTGGCACTGTAATCCTGGCTTATTCTCACATGAACCGGTCCTTAGATCTAAAGCAAGCAAACCACCATAACATCCGACCCATTCACATTCTAGGCTTGCTTAGATCACCCATCATTTTAACCAGTTCATGTTAATCAATATATCATTAATGCATTATTAAATAATATATTTTTTCCCATCCCAATTGATTAAGCGAAGAAAAAAGGTCAAAATCCCATCCCGAATCTCTACCATGAACTCCAGGTGACAAGGGTGGTTAAACAAAACTAGTAAACTTCCTATTATAGGATTCCCATCAATTTGACACAAGCATGCAGTTTTGCAAACAAAACATTTATTTTAGAAACAGGATCAATATGCTTCAAGGACACTTGCCTTGCTCTTGAAGTTGATTAGGGTCAAAGCCTTCAAACTCTTGGTGCTGTAGATCCTCCGTGGCACTCTCTAGAACAAATCCGTATAATCCACACAATACACATACAAGACAAGAAACACAATCAGAGAGTGCACAAATATTACTCAATATGACATGACATGCATGATTGATGCAAATGCAAGGTAGAACTTGTTAACAGATTGCTTTTAATGATCACTAACAAGTTCTAATAGATTTTAGCAAGTTTATACAAGTTTGGATGTGATTAGATCTAATTTTAGAATTAATTCAACAAAATTTAGTTAGCAAAATCGGACTAGTCTGCAGAAGGCCAGACTAGTCTGCACTTCGCAGAACTAGCGAACTAGGGTTTTCTAGATCGACGTACATTTGAAGGTTAGGGGTTGAATTCACGTAAGGAAAAGAGAATAGAAGGTATACCAGGTGTTTAGAACTCCAATGAATCAAGAAACTTGGAGGTAACACTTGGATCTTGGTGATCTAGGGTTAGGGGATGAACTTGGAGATGAATTGGTGACGAAGAACGAAACTTGATGGAGATCTTGATCCTCTTTCGTTTCCTCCTCTTCTTCTTCTTGCTTGGGATCTCATCCTCCCTCCTTGGTGGTGGCTCTCCACGAACTAGGGTTTGGGTGGGGTGGAAAAGTGGCAACTAGATGTCAAGCCAAGGGGTGGGGTTGTTTATATAGAGCTGGAGTCTAGGGTTAGATGGATTTCGAGTTTGGGATGAGTAGAGGCCGGTTTAGAGTCCCACATGGGTTCTAAAAGAGTTAGGCACGACGTCCCTAGGCCCACTTAATGTGAAACCCAAGAAACAAGTCGTAAAACAATAGATCAATTTGGAGTCGCGAAATATCGGACAAGTCCAACAAGGACTGGACTAGTCCGAAGTTAGTCAGAAAGAAATCGGACAAGTCTGGCCAAAAATCGGACAAGTCCGACTTTAGTCAGAGAGGAAAATGGACAAGTCCGCTGGAACACCGAACTAGTCCGGACAAGTCCAGGGACTTAGCAAATTTTCAAGGATTCATGGAATATCGGACTAGTCCGCACAAAATCGGACAAGTCCGAAAGTGTCCAGAGGCAAAATCGGACTAGTCAGCAACAAAAACGGACAAGTCTGATTTTAGTCAGAGAGAAATCGGACTAGTCCTCACCAAAATCGGACGAGTTCACACTTTTCAGCATTTTAAGTGCGGTTTTGCTCCAAATCAATTTTAAACTCGTTCCTCTTTATGTGGGTTAATGTTAAACATGTATATGAATGTATGTAGGGCATGATGCATGAAAATGAGGGTGTTACCAAAACTTTACAATAGCTCTTAAATGCAAACTGGGGCTTGCCTTGGGTTGCAACTAGGTAAATGTCAACTGTTAGTGGCTTGATCTCCACCCTTCCCCCCCTGGAGAATCTGCTATGACAGCTCCGGGATGGGAATCCTTGCCCATGAGTTGTACTCCTCATCAATCGCCTTCATCGCGTGAACTATGGACATGGTCATGCATAAGAGAACAATGCAACTTAGTAATTGACAAATGAATTGCTGATAACTCAAGGAGGAGTAAACTATGTAAGAGTGAAAGTCCTGCTGCTAGGATGTATAGCAACAGGGGTGAAACAAAGTGAAATCATATTGGATAAAAAGAATAACATGGAGTATGCATCGTACAAGAGCATATAGTTTAACAAGGAGGAAAACTATATACATGACAAAAGAGAACTAACATGTTGTACACAGACGCAAGAATGGTCCCTAGTGCAATCAAGTTCTGGTGGCAAGGATTAATTCTACAAAATTGATTTAAGAGAAAAGTGAATATGAATTTCAATAGGCCATTCATGTACTGCAGAAACCAAATGAGATGATTCTATTGAAGACCAAGCCTAATGAAGCTGGGAATTTTGTAGTAGTCCCAAGAGGCCCTAAGAAAAGTACTAGAAAAATTTCAGCTAAAGCAATGTCAATTTGTGGTCTAACAAAATTCAATGGAACTTTAGGTTACCCTGAATTTTCGTGGCTGCTCTGGAGTTTTGACATAGGCAAAAGTTGTTTTTTTTTTGTTTAGGGGAGGTCAATAGGAGTCCAACAAAATTTGTTTCATAATTTTCTAAGCATTCTACAGGGAGATATTGATTTCTGAAGTTTTATATTTTTTGATAAAGTTTCTTGTATTTTTTTTGGAATTTTCCATGTACATACAACTTAAGAACTCAATTTGATTTAGCAAATTAATTCAAATAGATCTAAATATTTTACTGGAGTTCAATGGAATTAACAGAAGATTTGTGGCCAAAATTTCGGATTTTTCCAATAAACAGAGCATCTATAATTAAATCCAAAGTCCTTTTGCTTCATGGAATTATTGGGGAAAACAATGGGACTTTCTTACTATATAAAATGCTCTACTGCAAAATATAGGTCACTGTTGACATTTCTTACGTCATAGATAAAAATCCGCAAGCGCACGAAAACTATCGATGTAGCATTTCCCCTTAAAAGAGTATTCCAAGAGTGTCATTTATATTCTCCCAAGGGAAGGCTAGGTGGAAGCATAACAATGATCAAATGGAGGGGATACGTTTGTCTAGGTTGGGTTCTAGTAAGGATGGGTAATAGATAAGTGAGGTAGTGTGACACACACAAGAGCATTCTATCATAAGGGGGATAAAAAGGGTTAAGTGGGAGTAGGCTAAGAGTTAGGTAGATACTCCTACTATACTTCTAGTATACATATACATAGCCTAAGTTAGATACTAATTATCATATCAATGGTGAATTCTCATCCTAAGTTGTTCAAACATCAAACATTGGTTTACTCCTAGCAATACTAGGGCGACTCCAATAAAGAGTTTGTGGCATAGCCGAACGTGGAGGATTACAAGGACAGATAGGGCTGTCACCACCTACTACCTACCTCTTCAATCCGTGGGACACGAGACTTCCAACGCTACTTAACTATCCTAGCACCATGCTAGCATATTAAGTAAATACCTTAAGAGCTGCAGCACAAAACATCCTAAGGCAACAACTATTCTAATTATTGTGAATCAATGTTGAAACATAGCATAAGTCACTCATATTAACATGATCATGTTTTAACTAATTAGACTATAGTGGGGGTTTGTAGTGTTTATGATGATATAATGAGAGTGGTATAGCATAATCATAAATACTACTCCTACCACATACATGGAATCCACAATCAAACTAGGAATGCTTCATCAAAGTATATGAATAAAACAAGACTAAAGATAATATCTTTACTAAAAACAAAGTGACAAATATAAATAGAAATATAAGAGTCATACCTTTCCCAATTGGGAAGAGACTCCTTCTACTCCTTTCCTACTTGGACTATGGACTAGAGGCTCTCCTCTCTACAGCCTAAACTCCTCTAAACCTATGGAGAGTAGTGGATACAATAGAATGAATACTCAAGTGGTGTGTGTGTGAAGTGAGGGTAGGGGGTCCTATTTATAGCTGGAGAAGGGTCGGTTCCCGCTACCAAAAGTGCGTGAACCAATCTTCATCGTGATCAAGGCACCATAGAGAGTCGACACGTGGAAGCTGACCGAGTTTGGCACCAGGAAGGCGTCGGCCGAACCCCCTAGTCGGTCGAATAGAAAGTTGGACCAATCCTAGTGTGCTTACTCGGGGTGACTTCCAGGTGGGTCTCATTGACTGATATGGGTGATACACCGTTGGATGGCGTTAGATACTTCTGTTTGTGGGCCATTTGATCCATGTGATGCCACATGTCAGCACTTGATTGGATGGGATGATATTTTTCCTCTTCCTCTTTTACCTCATTTCCTGCAATAAATGGTTGCATGCACTATTTCTCCAAGGACAAGCGGAAATAGGTTAAATAGAAAGGTGATGTGTGCAAGAAATGATATTTACTTCACATAATTGAGTTATTGACGAATAAAATTGGTATATAATAGCCGTCAACAAAATCCCCCAAGCTTATCCTTTGCTCATCCTGAGCAAAGTCAAGACTTTAGTTTGATTATCAGGAATTGCTACAATGTTCTATTTTTCAAAAGTACCATGTGCACAACAAAATACTCTACCTTGTATTAGAAAAATTGGCATGGTACTTCACCCATATTAAGTAATTATGGGCCTTATGCCTTCTCCTATTCATGGGTGGTTGAAAGATAGAACAGCAAATGGAGCAAGCATACTCTAGAGGTCAAGTTCCACTCAAATTCTGAAGAGTTCAATTTATATTTTAAGTACCTCAAATTGATTCTCTCGATCACTTCTTTGTGTGTAGTGAAAATATTTCCTCACCGAGGCATTTTGTCTATACACATCCTACCACTAAATAAAGCTTGTATGTGGAGCTTGGTAGAGAATATAGTAGGCATATTTGCAACACATAATATTGCTAAGTCAAAAAAGCAAGCCTTATGAGAAATCAATTCAAAACAATTTGATTCAAGACTTTTGCATGTGTGATGGAGTGGATGTGGATGTGGATATTTGAGATGACACCTATTTATGTAGAATCTCTTATTTTGCAGGGATGAAATATGGCTCTTTTTCTTCTTTTTTTTTATTTTTTTCTCCTCATGCTTATGATGTAAGCATGCATTTTCTTTTTCTTTTTCTTGTATCCATGTATTCTACTCCCTTTTTATGCAATAAACTTGGATAGAGTACTAAGCATGAAGGATATAGAGTTTCTCTTTTTATTGTGGAATGATAGTGTGATGGAATTTTGCTTACTTACAGTATAGAAGTATAACATGTGCAAGTGAAGTCTTGAATTCAAAATAAAATGAATGAATTCTCACATAGTTCTATACTAGTTTGACTAGGCTCAATGTGAAGACAAATAACATATGCATAAGGTCTATCAATGTAAAAATATCAAATGTCTTTGGTAGGTATTTCCAATCAAATGAGAGTAACTTAATCTTTTTAGAATTTCTTCGAAAATCTAAGTTTCATTTTCAAACTAGGAATAGCAGCCCTATCACTATATCATATCTCACAAAAACTTAGAATTGGATTAAGCATTTGCTACCTACAATTTCTAAATCAAGGCAAAGTTAATTTTAGCCAATGGAAGCAATATTTTGGAGAGTAGTAAGTTGTAAACTAGAGACTTAGGAAAATTAAAACAGAGCAACTATTCATCATTTCATCTCCGTGATGAGGGTTGAACCCTTGATGATGGAAGTATGCCACGAGATCGGCTCGTTGTTGTTGTAGAGTAGAGTTGAAGTTAGTGAATTGAGCATCCATGTGTTGTTGTTAATCTTGGGTACCTTGGACATGCTCTTGGAGAGTGTTGTAGATGTCTCCCATCCTCACTTCAAGGTATTCCATACGTCTAGTGAGATCCATCTTTCCTTGGCTATAGTCATGATGACTCCTAGCCGAAGAGGAACAACATCTTCTCATGGACGTTGGAGGCAAGTTGCTAGAGCTTGCAGTGGATAGGGGTTGCTCCCACGTGGCACCGGGCCATCCATGCCAAGACGAACCTTTGGTCTAATACGATGGAGGTTGAGTCCATCCAGGTGCATCACCTGTTGGGTTCTCTTCCTCTTCGTACTCATGGACCGTGGAGGTTGTCGGAGGCATGACCTCTCTCCTTGCACGGCCTCTAGTTACCCTACTAGAGACATTACTTCTTCGAGCTTCCTCGATGGGAAGAAGATCAATGGTTAGCCTTCGACATTTGTACAAATGAAAATTCAGGTTAGGTAACCGAATTTCATTGAACAAGCCGGGATAATAAAACATTAAAGATTCGTCATGATCATGCTTAAGTGTATGTCCTTGCAGTAGATAATCCTCATTAATTAATTCTCATTTATTTTCAATATATTCAAATGAAGTATACTCTAGTGCTCCTACCCTAGTAGCAATGCGGGTAATCAATGAAGTGCATTCAATTGACCCTATCCTTGAAATGTAACCATTGTGTCATCATGGCAATAACTGGAGCAATTTTTATCTTTTTAACCATGGCAAATGAAATTTTCAGCTCATCATCACGCTTTACTCTAACATCTCCTCTAGGGAACATAGTCATAGCCACCCATCTATGCATGAAGCGTCAAGTAGGATTGTGCAAGTGGCTATTCCTAGGAGCACTACATCTGACCTTACTAGTTAATTCATGCCAAATACTTTGTTTGTTAAACTTAGGAAAAATGTCTAAATATAGCAAACAACGTTTATGGAAGCCTAGGATTTCACTTAATTCTTTCCATAGGATGTTGTATACTTTTTGAAATAATCTAAAAGAAATACCATCAAATCCTATTTTGAGGGTGCAAATGAATTGCATGGAGAAAGGCGTGAACCTCTCTCCTCTATGTGAGCAAAATTCTCCCATCCTAGTGCACGCCAAAAGGAAAAAAATTCGGAATCCATACCTATCTTGGAGATTAAATCCAGATCATAAGCTTTCGTATGAGAAAGCTCACAATCTTGGAGGAGCTTGTGTGCTTGATATCCAACTTCACTTTGTATGTCGAGGTTGTCATCGTGGAGAAGTTGTTGCGGGTTGCTCCTCTCACCATGGGAGTGTCCTTACATACACTCCTCCTCTGTGGACTTGGTGTAGCAACAAAGGAGGGATGTGCACTTGAGTTTCCACCATGGCTTGAGCTTGCAGCCTCTTTCCTCTTCCCAAACAACCTCTTCATTCCTTTCATGGCCAACAAGCGAGAACACAACAAAGCAAAAACTCAAAAGAGGTGATGTTAGTAAAAGCAAAACCCCCGACAAATTTTCCCTTGAAGAACTTGAGAGCAAATTGCAAATGCAAACAAAAGGAAATCTTTTTGGGTTGGATTTGAGCAATAGTGCTTCAAAAAAGAGGAAGAAAAACAATGTGAGCAAAGAGTGACTTTGGGGAGGTGTGAAATGAGGTGAAGTGTGAAGAGGAGAGCCCCTCACAACCACCATTTATAGTGTACACTCCTCAATGGTCACAAGAGGATCAAATGTAGCCGTTGGAGGAGAGAGAGCCAAAATGGCCCTTTCCCATGTCGGCCGAACATGGGGTCGACCGCTCTGAAATGTGCCCCCCCTGTTCACCCTTTTGGCAGGTGGCTCCCCAACGGCTATAAAATTAGCACGTTGGTGAAATGCCACATTTGCAGCTTAGAAACATTGTTTTTCGAATAAAAACCCTTTTTCAAAACCCAAAAATTTTCTTTTTGTGAAAAATAAATAAATAAAAATAATAGTAAGATTCTCAACTTGCTAAGAAAACTCAAACATGCAGTTGGGAAAATCAAACTAAGTTGGGGAAAACAAATGAACATAAAAGAAAAATAAAAAAAGATAACTACCAATTTAACCTATTGGCTACGTCTCACCACCGTCCAATGAGATGGACATTCCCCCTTCTTCATTTCTTGACATCCGGGCCCGGAGGGATGAGCTCAGATGGCTTGTCTTGCGTCTTCTGCTATTCCTTCTTTGGCGGCTTGGTGGTCTTGGGCCTTTGGGGAGGCCCAGACTTCTCTGTCCTCTTGGGGTGTCAGTGTGGATGATAAGACAAGTTCTCCGTATAGATTAATTCCTTCCTGAGTGTGACTATGACCTCTTGAATGTGTTTAACATTCAGCCCATACTTGATAAAGATCATGGAGCATTGCCCCGACTTTGGGTGAAAGTTAAACTTCTCCTCCTTGCCATTGATATGGAAGTTGATTTCTCCAGCTCCCACATCTATGCCAGCCTCTGTGGTGCTAAGGAATGGGCGCCGTGTCCTTCTCGACATCCATGTCAAGCAGCACGAAATCCAAGGGTATGAAGCAATTTCAGATTTTCACCGGAACATGTTCAACAATTCTCACCAGATAACAGACTGAAGAGTCAGCCAGTTGGAGCTGCATTGGTGTTGGAGTAAGCTTCGTGAAGTTCAGTTGGTCGAAGACCACCTTGGGCATCACACTTACACTTGCTTAAAGGTCACAAAGTGCCTTGTCAAAGTAATGAGCCCGAATCGAGCAAGATATGAAGGAATATCCAGGGTCCTTCATCCAGTTGCCTTCTCGTAGAGAAATCATGTTGACATTTTCTGCAGGAAGCTCGGGCTGCCCTCATATCTTGCCATTTTCCACTAGCAGAACAATAGCTGCCAGCTGTGCCAACTGAGTCTCTAGAATCTTATTGAAGCTTATTTAATTCTTGAAGGCTGAGGACAGTACTTTGATCTTGGCATTAATGCTTTCTAGGGTCCTGTCATTAGCCGACAACTTCTTTGATAGGGCATCATTGATCTTCAGTTGAATAATGGCAAGCTCTCTCAAGTTGGGTTGATTTCCATTATTGCCATTGTTGTTGTACCCTCCTTGAAAGAAAGGGTGTGGTTGGCTCACCCTTGACCTTATGGATGATAGCCATTGTTGTTCCCATTGTTGGCTACATATAAGGCATCCTCATTGGTTTTTTGGTAGTTATTGCCCAAATGGCCCGTGTTGCCACAAACATCACATGTGATGTGAGAGTCTAGGGCATAGGCATTGCCACATATGTCCCCATTGGCTTGTCCATCTATCTTCTTCATGAGGAGGTACAATTTAGCAGCGATCATGTCCACCTCTATCAAGGCGTGCATGCCTCGCTGACGGGTATGGAGACGCTCGTCGTTACAACCCATGTTTGAAACCATCTTCTCAATCAGGTCTTTGGCTTTGGGCACCGTCAATGAGAAGAAGGCACCTCCAGCAGCAGCATCCACATGGTCACGGACAAAAGGGTTCAGCCCGTTGTAGAACTTTTGGATAATCAACCAGTCATCCATTCCATGGTGGCGACAGGCCAGGATGTACTCCTGCAGCCTTTCCCAAGCCTCGGGAATAGACTCCTTGGCATCTTGCTAGAAGCTGGAAATCCTTCAACGCATGACATTGGTTTTGCCCAACGGAAATTACTTGGCAAGGAATGCTGTAGACAATTCCCCCCAAGTGTCTACAACACTTCGGTGTGCATAGAACCACTGCTTCGCTCTCCCAATAAGGGTGAACGGAAGCATCCTAAGACATACGGCATCAGGAGAGACGTCCTTGATCTTAAAAGTGCTGCAGATCTCAAGGAACTGTTGCAGGTGAGCACTTGCATCCTCGTTAGCCTTCCCACAAAATGGGTTGGCTTGCACCATAGTCATCAAACCATTTTTTATTTCGAAGTTTATGTCTCTAGTGTTAACAGTGGGCCCAAGAGGCACATTGTTAGTAGAGGGAGCCGAAAACTCACGAAGGGTCTTCTGGGCCATTGGCGTTTCAGTTGTTCGTGCAGTAGCGGTAGCTTTCTTTGTCGCACGAAGCTTCTAAGGAGTAACAACACGAGGTCGATCTCTTAAAAGGGATTCATGATCTTTAACAAAGTTTTCCAGCAAGCAGAAAACAGACATTCACTACCCTGTTTTCACATAAAATGCGAAAACAAGAAGGGTTATCCAACTAAAAACCCACCCAGGGTCCTATCCTATTCACTCAATCATACAATACTTCAGCTGCCTTCCCCGAAATGGCGCCAAAAATGCTTGTTGATGTTTCTTACATCACAAATAAAAATTCGGAAGCACACAAAAACTATTGATGTAGCATTTCCCCTTAAAAGAGTATTCGAAGGGTGTCATTTATATTCTCCCAAAGGAAGGCTAGGTGGAAGCATACAAATCATCAAATGGAGGGGATAAGTTGGTCTAGGTAGGGTTCTAGTAAGGATGGGTAATATATAAGTGAGGTAGTGTGACACACACAATAGCATTCTATCTTAAGGAGGATAAAATGGTCAAGGGGGATTAGGCTAAGAGTTTGGTAGATACTCCTACTATGCTTCTAGTATACATATACATAGCCTAAATTAGATACTAATGATCATATCAATGGTGAATTCTCATGCTAAGTTGTTCAACACATCAAGCATGGGTTTACCCCAAGCAATACTAGGACAACTCCCGCAAAGAGCCTATGGCATAGACGAACGTGGAGGATTACAAGGACAGATAGGACTGTTACAACCTACTGCCTACCTCTTCAATCCGTGGGTCTACGGGACATGCAACGCTATGAGATGTGGCCTAGGGTGAATAGGCTTTTAAAGTTTTCCTACACACTTAATCAAATCTTTAAATACCTGAGGGACTGGACTTGTCCAATGTCACTGCGGACTAGTTCGGTGTGCTGATTTGTGAACTGATCAAGTGTTGATGCAGAGATTATGAATGTTATAGCAGCGGAATTTAATTATTATTCAAACAAACTTGATTGAACGATCAATACTGCAAACTTGAATGTGAAACACAAATTACTTGATAGATCAATTCTAATGCCCTAGATGATGAAACTTGCAAAAGTAAAGAAATAAGCACACATGAGACAAATTTTTACTGAGGTTCAATCTCACCAAAGAGATCTACGTTCTCATTCAGGAGGCCCATGGAGCCGGGTCCCTTCAAACTCTTTCCCTCGTCAAGTCACCACACAAGGCCGACTTGATTCCACTATCACGAGTAATCACCGAGTTGATGGGGCAACCTCACACGTTGAGTGATCCAACTAGAATTACAATAGAAAAATGATAGAATAACTAAAAAAGATTACAAGTAATTCAAGAGTGTATAGAGATCAAACCCCAAGGGCTCAATGGCGCGTAGACAACAATCTCCCAATCCCAAATCCGAATACTCAAAGGATTTTCACTTTTGAGGACCTTAGATGTGTGGGGAGATGTGTTTTTGTGCTCTTAGGACAAGTGGTGGCGCTAGGGATTCAGTTCTTGACAGTAGAATACGAGAGTTGTGTTTGTGGGGTCGTGGATCTCCTATTTATAGTGTTTCCAAAAATATTACCGTTAGGGGTCCCGACAGCCGGACTAGTCCGCTCAGGGGACCAGACTTGTCCGGTGTACTGTGTAAAATTCGCGTGGAATATGCAGCACACTAAAACCCTAGTTTGTGTGAGGTATACCAGACTAGTCCGGTAGGAGTCCGGACTTGTTTGGTGCCCTGCGTATTGGAACATTAGAAAGTTTCTTAGACTAGTCTGGTATACGAATGGACTTGTCCGGTGCATAGTGTTGTGAAACATCAGAGAGTTTTGCGGACTAGTCCGATCCACGAACGGACTTGTCCGCTGCACAGTGTTATGGAACATCATAAAGTTTAACGGATTAGTCTGGTCCATGAACGAACTAGTCCAGTGCACTATGAAGTGAGACTCTAGAGAGTTGAAAGGACTAGTACGATTTTTGAATGGACTAGTCCGATGCTCAGTGAATTATTAAGGTTGATTTTAAGCCCTTACTTCTACGCAAAGACTTGAGCTCTTGGGATGTGTCTCTCACACACATCCTATACAATTAAGTCTACTTTGCGCTTCATTCATCAGTTGGGCTTTTCTTTTCTTCATCACTTCATTTTTCACTTTTTGAGTGCACCAAACTATCTCATTTGAGTTAACCTGCATTAATCTCAACAATTTTATTAGGATCTCATTTGTTTGTCATCAATCGTCCAAAACCCACAAGGGAATGCCTAGATGCACTTTTAATCTCTCCTTTTTCGGTGATTGATGACAACCAATTTGTAAAAGCCCTAATTTTCATAATGCAAACTTCAGTTAGAAAGACTAAATTTTTTTAATAATAAAAAGAAATAAAAAGGAAATGAGAGACACAAAGTAATCCTTAATGTGTCCTCAATAATTCCATGCAGGAAAATGCTATTGGAACTAATTACTGGTGTTCCATTCATTGAAAAATTCTCAAACTTGGCCAGGTCATTTTAAATAATTCCCTTGAGTTCCTGTAAAAGTTTCAGGTCCATTTGAGTTGATTTGTATATCCAAATTATGTTTCCAATCTGTATGTACCTGAAAATTCCAAAATGTCCAGAAACTTTTCAGCAAATTGTCCAAACTTATAATTTCAATATCTTACAGTATAATGCTTAGAAAATTATGAAACAAACTTTGTTGAGTCACTCTTGACCTCCTCTAAACAGAACATCCACTTTTGCCCATGTTAAAGTCCCAAATTTCCCATGAAAATTCTGGAAAGTGTTTAACTACATTGAATTTTAGACAACACAAAGTTCCATGAACTTAGCTCAATTTCGGCCATAAACTTTCTCATAGTACCTAATATCATCTGTAAAATTTCCAGAACCAGTGGCCATTATTTAATATACTTAACTGTGTTCTCATTCAGCTATGTAATAATACCAATTTTGATTCACTTGCATTATTCTTTGCATATCGAATAGTTGCCGAGCTCGAGGAGACCCCGGAGCCACTGGAAGTCATCAACCCAGAGACTAACTTTAATCCCGTCATGTAGCCAGGCAAGCCCCGATTTGCATTTAATAGTGTTTTGAAATTTTATTTGTATCACACTATATGGTTTAGAATGTATTGTGCATTTGGTCTAGGTTTTCTTGGTGTTTTCCACATGCATGACAAGAGAACCCATGAGAGCAGGGTAGATGTTTAAGTCCTTGATGCTTCCATGCTTTGCTTAATGTTATAGTTGCTTCGGTAGAAGTCGAGTAGTTAGAATCTACTCGCGAGTTCAGGGATTGGGTTCACATGGGATTGGTTGAGTGAGATATTCATCATTTGGTTAAATATGAGACCGGACATGGAGTAGGAGCAGCAGGACATAGGGGCCTGTGAGCTATAGTTGTGCTTGTGTCAGTCAAGGACCGATCTGTGTGCGGCCCTGTTGAGCAAGTTTGAACGTACCGAAGGCATACTGGATATATGGGACCCAGTAAACCGATGTAACTTGTCCACCTTAGCGTCGAGGCATACCCCACCATCTTATAGGCACGGGTTGAGAGCAGCAAGGTGTAAACCTGCCAGCTGGTACGTCGTACTCCGTGTGGGAGCATCCTGCTCGTAGCGGTGCAACCGGTTCGGCATGTAGGTAGCGGGTGAAAGGTTGCCGCATACAACATCAGTGGAGTGTCACTTTGAAGCTCTGATTGCGGGTGTATGTGTTGTGCTATTCGGGTATCCCTGCAGGTGTATATCGATTCGAGTCGCCGTCCCTTGCAGTTATTGAGTACCGCTTGTTCACCGAGTCATGACATAGTTAATTATTTGGTGCTGAATATTATTGAATCATGCTTTATGGAATAATTATGCATTGATACTTGTATGTTTCGAACAGGTTGCTCACTAAATTTCAGATTTGTGAAACCTTAATTTGCTGCTAAAAGCTGAAAGTAAGGACTAACATTTAGGCAAATCTTTTATTGCAAACTGCTATCCTATATTACGTATATCCTACATATAGAGTTCCATGCTTAGTGGAGACGGTTAAGTCTTGCTGAGTCTTCGTGCTCACGGTTGCTATTTTAAGTTTTTGCTGCAGATGATGACATATATGATGAAGGGTTCACTGGTGAGGCATTGCCCCCAGTCGGGATACACGGCCGAGTGGGAACCCTGCACGCCGCTGTGATGTAATTTGTGTGCTGCTAGTGTGATTACGTTCACGGGCTGAACGGAATGACTTTTGCATAGCTTAGGCTTGAGTGTTGAGAGCTATGAACTTATCTTCCGCTGTAGTGTATTTTAATGTATATTATTTGTAAAAGACAAAGCTTTTATAACACTATGTTGTTTTATGTAATATGATGTACCTTTTTCTGTGTGCTGTTGGGTGCCGCATCGCACGGCACCACCCAATTGCGATTCCTGGAATGCCGGGACTCCGGTCCCCACAGCCTGGTATCAGAGCCGCATTGGGAATAGCAAGCTTAAAAAGGATCGTATTACGAGAAAAAATTAGGTTTGTGGTGAGGAATCGATAATAGCCCACATAAGGACTATTATTAGCATAGTTACTTAAGGTGGAAAAGCTAACGTATGTGTTATTATATTCTGTAACGACGCTCCAATGTCACGTAAGAGGTAAGATACGTCACCACAAGCGGATCAATTGTGGTAAGCTCTCCGTACGAGAGGTAGTACGATGATTGTTCCCCACGGCTTGGAACGGGAGTTAATATGAGTCTCTGAACCTTCTCATGGTTCTGGAAACATATGGAAACGCTTTTCCCGGTGTGCTTCAGGCAAAAGCGAGGATACCCCATCGTGTGGTAAAAAACACGAAGTATGCAACTCTTGAACATTCAATGTTCAAAGGGCCATACGCATCGCTGATCCCTAGCGCAAGAGATAAATGACGTGGGCACCTATCCTGCGGTTGAAAAGCACGTAGTGTTTTTTTAGTAAACACGCGAAAGCGCCTCCTACTGGTGCAGCATTAGGCAAAGACCTAGGACCCCGTCGGGTGGTACATAACCCGATGCATCTCCTACTGGTGCATCATTATGTAAAGACATGGGACCCCCATTGGGTGGTAGAAAACCTGGTCATGTACCTCGAGACGTTGCTCAGTTCGGGGTGGCCCGTATGGAATGATACGGGACGGATGTCTTACTTTCAGATATATTATTGTGACCGTCTAAAATGATCGCCCATGCGGGCTGTGCTGTACGACACCATAATGGGTGTATTGTAAATTGAGTGTCTTATGCAGCTACACTGACCGCATGTTCGTATTGCACTTAGAAATTGTTTGCGTGTGTACGTCATTAAGGCCACCGTTGAGATGTATGCTAGAATACCGGCTTATAATTTTTACTTTTGTGAGGCACGTAGTACCGACATGTATCCTATTGATGCATTAACCACCTTGCTGTAAAATGGAACTGAGAAGATGTAAAAATACTTATATTAGCTATCGAGCTCTTATTTTGAACTAAGTTTTCAAAATTGGAGTAGTTTTTGAAGTGACCGATTCAAAAACAGAGTGTTCTGTTTTCTGCCAGAAAAAGACCTGACTTTGAGAAACCATATCTCCCAGTAGGGAACTCAATGAAGGTGTATATTACATGGACGAAAATTTTAGGAAGTACTTTAAAACTGTTATGTTCAACTCCAGAGATGAATTTGTAGGATCGAATAGCACGTGTAAAGCTACCAGAGGGGGGGGGGGTGAATGGTCGATTAAAACTTTTCAGCGGAAGCAATGAAAACACCCCTCAACACACTAATCTAAATGTGTTCAACTTTCAAAAAACTAGTACAGATTGTAGAGAATAAAGTCACAAAGACATCACAACAAGAATCACGAAAATTTGTCAAGAAAAACTCAAGTTACGATCGAAAGATCGAATAAAGGTCAATCTGTCCTACCCGAGAAAAACAGTTCTGGAACTCTACAAAGAAACTCGTTTAGATTAGAAAGCACAAATTGAATGACCGTGAAATTTTCACATATGATAGAAAATCAAGTTGTGAAGACAATCCAAACAGAATCACATCGATCGGATCTGTAAAACTCGAGTTATAATAAAACCACCGAAGCAAGGTAGTACTGTGCAGAAACTCGACGAGAAAGACTTGAACAAAACAAGTCGGACGAACAAGGCACAAAATCTCCTTTAGACTACAAATTTTATTCATCAAAACTTACAAGGAACAGCCCCAAAGTCGTCTTCCACGAGCTCTAGCCTCCCTTCCTTATATAACCAGCCCAAAAGCCAACCCAAACCCAACTAGGACTCTAATCCTACTCAATTCACGAATTGAAACTTTCCATAACTGCTCAAGACTCTTCTATACGCAGATAGAAGCAATCTTAAGACTTCCAAACACCTTAGGAATATATCCCACATTCCTAAAACAACTCAAATTGGTGAACCACACGAGATCCTATCATAACCAACTCAAATCTTTCCATATTTGAGTCAAACACGACTCAGCCGCAGCCTGAGTCCTTAACCTAGTCGGTTGGACCTTTCCAACCAATTTTTGATGTCCACATCTCTTCATCATGCATCGGAACAACGTAGCCACGTCCTTGCACTCCTTGCACACGTGCAAACATCTTCCAACGACGTCCACGATACCTTCATATGCATTGTTCTTGATTCAAACATACTGCACAACCTCCCAATCAACTCAACCACAATTCCTCCCGAACTTGGTTGTTGAGCCTCATCTTCTCCCTAAGACTAGCTCAATGGATCCCGTCACCAGCCATGTCTTGAACTCAATCAACACCAGCACATGAATAAACAACCAATACTTCTGAGCACAAGTCCACAACTTGACTCTCGCTAGTTCCAAAACCACAACACCTTACGTGAGCATCTCACATAAGAATGTTGCAAACCATAGCGAAATGATATCAGTCATAACCACCAAAACACACCAAAAAATTAGTAAAAGAATACTAAGCAAACTTTCCACAATCCAAAAAAACAAGTTCGAAACATTGCAAAATAAAAGCAGAACCAATGCGATCAAGGTCTGAACGTTGCCAAAGCTAATTAGACCTTGAAACGGAGCTTACCAAGACTAACGGGATCTAGCGCCGGAACATACCAAAGCTAGCAAGACCTAACGCCGGAGCTAACCAAAGCTAGTTGGACCTAGCACCGGAGCTTACCAAATCTAGTCGGACCTAGAGCCAGAGCTAACCAAAGCTAGTCGGACCTAGACAAAGAAGTCGGACCTAACATCGGACCTTGCTGGAACTACCCAAAACAAGCTGGACCTATCAACAGACCTTGCTGCAGCTTGGATTTAGAGCGGACCTTGAACCATGTTTCCCCCCTTGCATACTTCTCCCCCTTTGACAATGTATTCAGCAAGCTACAAAAGAGAAATTTTAATTTGTTATGAGTACATTATAACATATACATATAAGGCAAAGCTCATCCAAGTCATACTTTCAAGTAACTTGCATTATCACAACAATGAGATACATAAAGTAGTGTAAGCCATGCTAGAGATCAAATGTAATTTTCAATTTAAGCAAGTCATGGTCTCACAAACTTAACTATTTCAAAACCTGAAAGCATGACACTTGTTTCTGTATTGTATTATTTTTCAAAGTTAGATCATATGATATTTGCAAGAGATTATATGCGCATCTGCCTTATTCTAACCAACCAAGCCAAGCCTATGTCATTTGACAAACAGAAGCTTAAGGACATGGTTTTAGTCATACACAACTTCTTTCAAGTTCATATCTAAGTGCAATGATAAGCCATCTCAAAAGAAGAAGTGCGATGCATGCATATTCTCTTGATCTTTTCTCAATTTATATTTGTTCATAAAACTCAACATGTGAGTTGATTACTTGATTAATTCATTATGATTAAAAGCACTTGTGATCATGCAACAAGTTCAAAATAGCAAGAAAGTTTGATCATGACCATATTTAGTGTAAGTAATTATTCCAATTACTAGTCATGGTAAAAACTACAAAATGTATAACATGAGTAATGTAGTAAGAACTTTCAGCATGTAAAAGGAATAACAAAGTCATATATGTATGAAATATTATGCTCATATTATTTTTAAATTCAGATTACAAATTTGAAAGCCCCCCCTCAATTTATGCCATGAGGATGCATAACTCCTATTTCACTATGAATGTAACAAAAACGAGTGAAATCCAAAGGTTTTGTGAAAATGTCAGCCAATTGTTGTTCGGTATCTACATGGTGAAGCACAATGTTTTCTTTTTCAACATTATCATATAGAAAGTGATACCTAATATCAATGTGTTTAGTTCTAGAATGTTGCACAGGGTTTTTAGGAATGCAAATGGCACTAGTGTTATCTCAAAACAATGGAACACTATCTAGATCAACCCCATAGTCCTTAAGTGTTTGAACAATCCAAAGAGTTTGTGAGCAAGCACTAGTAGCAGCTACATATTCAGATTCGGCTGCGGATTGTGCAACATAGTTTCGTTTTTTAGAGGACCAAGCAACAAGTGAATTACCAAGAAAATGACAAGAACTGAAAGTACTTTTCCTATCGATCCTACAACCCCCAAAATCAGCATCCAAAAAATCTTTCAAAGTAACGGTTGAGGAAGAAGGAAGAAAAATGCCAAATTCTTGAGTTCCATGTAAGTACTTGAGAATCCTTTTGACGGCTTGACGATGTGAAGCACATGGGGAAGCTTGAAACCGTGTACAAAGACATATGTTGAATTGTATGTCCGGTCTTGATGCTGTGAGGTACAAAAGTGATCCGATCATGCTTCTATATTCTTTTTGATCCACGTGTTCATAATCTTCATCAAGTTTAAGTGTTGATGTTGTTCCCATTGGTGTCCGAAGAGGCTTGCTTTTGTCCATGTTGAAGCGCTTGAGAAGGTCCCTTGTATACTTCGTTTGATGCACAAAGGTACATTCCTTGGTTTGCTTGATTTGCAGCACCCAAAAGTTCGTGAGTTCACCCATCATACTCATTTCAAATTCCGAAGTCATCATTGCTATAAACATGGACACAAGATCATGAGAAGCACAACCAAAGAAAATATCATCCACATACACTTGAACAAATAATGAGTCATTGCCATGCTTAAGCACAAAAAGAGTTTTATCAACCTTGCCCATGGTAAATCCCTTTTCAAGTAAGAATGTTTTAACCTATCATACCATGTTCTTGGAGCTTGTTTTAGACCATACAGGGCTTTAGTCAGTTTGAAAACATGATTAGGAAAATCTGGATTTTCAAAACCAGGTGGTTGCTTAACATAAACCTCCTCATCTATGTAGTAATTAAGAAAAGCACTTTTTACGTCCATTCGATATAAATTGAAACCTTTAGATGCACTAAAAGCTAACATAATTCTTATGGCTTCTAATCTAGCAATAGGAGCAAAAGTTTCATCAAAATCTAGACCTTCAATTTGTGTGAAACCTTGAGCAACCAATATAGCCTTATTCCTAATCACAACCCCATCCTCACTTTGTTTATTTTTAAACACCCATTTAGTTCCAATTAAAGTGTGACCTTGAGGTGGAGGTACAGGTTTCCAAACATTATTTCTTTCAAAAATTTTAACTCTTCTTGCATGACAATAATCCAAGATTCATTAGCGAGTGCGTGCGATATATCTTTGGGTTCAAAAGAAGCAACAAAAGCAGAATGAGCATCATAATTGGGGTCGGAAAACATGGACCGTGTGACTCGTTTGTGCAAGCTTCCAATTATCTATTGCGGGGGATGATTCTTGAAAATCCGTAGGGGAATAGATGTCTCACAAGCTTCTTCTTCATCAGGTTCATCGCAGAATGATGACCTTGTGGCTTGTGGACAATCAAGACCAGCAGAGATGGTAGTCGGAGCTTGTTAAAGTTCAGAGTTGGACATGTGTCAGCTTCAGAACTATCAGGCAATATCACTGACTCTTCTTCTTCTTCGAAAATACCCTCCCTTGAGGATATGTTGTACCTGCAATGTTTGAGCTAGTACCTGGGCTAGCTTCATCAAAAGACACCTCACAAGTCTCCACAATTTCGTTAGTGTCAAGTAAAATCACACAGTAGCCTCTAGTATGAGATGGATAACCAAGAAACATGCCATCAATGGATCTAAGCTCAAATTTATCAAGATTACCATGTTTCTTGACAAAGCATTTGCAACCAAAGATTCAAAAGTGTGTAACACTAGGCCTATGTCCAAACCGGAGCTCATATGGTGTTTTAACTAGCTTAGCGCGCAAGAAAACATGATTTGAGACATAACAAGCAGTTGCAATCGCATCAGCCCAAAATTTCCTAGGAGTTTGATATTCATCAAGCATAGTCCTAGCCATTTCAACTAAGGTTCTGTTCTTTCTTTCTACAACACCATTTTGTTGAGGTACATATGGTGAAGAAAATTGATGATCTATTCCTTTTTCAGCACAAAAGTGATCAAAAGATTGATTTTTACATTCGATTCCGTTATCACTTCTAATTGCTTTTAAAGATCCTGGGTGATCAATTGATAATCTAAGAAATAAAGTTCTACAGTGACTAAAAGCTTCATTCTTAGATGCCATAAAGTAAACCCAAGTGTATCTAGAATAATAATCAATAATCACAAGAACATACCATTTACCTCCGAGGGATTGAACACGTGAAGGTCCTATGGCATCAAGGTGCAAAAGTTGACCAAGTTCAGTTGTCATGATCATTGTGAGAGGAGTATGTGAACCTTCAACCATCTTAGCATGTCTACAAGAAGAGCGCACAATTCTTTGTCCCCTTTAAGCTTAGGCAGTCCACTAATGCGATCAAGAGCACTAACACGTGTTAGATGATCAAAGCCTACGTGACCAAGTCTACGATGCCAAAAATATAAGTCCTTTGAATCATTAGCAACTAGACACCCATGCTTAGAGGAAGACATATCAAAATCAGCTTTAAAAATTCTTCCAAACTGAGACATGTTAAAAATAAGCTCACTATTTGAATTTACAACTTTGCAGCATTTTTTAGTGAAAATAATTTCCAAATTTTCATCTAGCAGTTGTGAAACAGAAAGCAAGTTGTATTTCAAAATTTTAACAAGTGCCACATCCTTCAAAGTGTAGTGATCATTTACTCTAACCGAACCCTTAGCAATTATAGGAGTTGAAGAATTATCGGCAAAAGTAACATTCTCTACACGTGACACAAAAGAGAGGGAGGAGAACCATTCTTTGTTACCGGTCATGTGGCGTGAGCAAGCTGAATCCACAATCCAAATGTTCTCCTTCCTCAAGCGTGTAACCTACATAGAAGCACATACGTCGATGACTCAATACTGGGGTAAGTCAAAAGGCATTTAGGAATCCAATACTGAGTCACACGACGTACAACAAGAATAACACGCAAAAGCTGAGACAAAACAGCAGGTTTATGAGTTAAAGTTTGAGACTTCTTGTTCTTAACTACTGATCTATGAGGTGTTACTTGTGTAGCACGAAAATAAGTAGCTCTGGAAGCAAAAAACAGAAGGTTTGGAGATAATAACTGAAGCTTTGGAGGTAAAAACAGAAGGTACAGAGGTAAACTTTGAATGTTTTTGACTCATAACAGCAGGTTGCATGTTCTTGACATTCGGTTTAGTATGTGCAGCAAATTTGGATGAGTTATAAGATCTAGCTTGCATTCTTTCCTTTTTACGCTGTTTAGCTAGTCTATAACAAAAATCTATGACATGACCATCTCTACCACAATAGTTACAATAAAATTTAACTTTGTGTTCATGTCTATATGAGCATGCAATATATTTATTTGAACCCGAACGTGACAACACTCCTGCAGATTTAAAAACCATCTCTTTTGGATTTGGATCTGTTTTAATCAAACCACTTCCTAATGACTTTACAATTTTAGGTGGATGTGATTTAGCATGATCATGGGAATCAAAACCTAAACCAATTTTATCATTACAAGATTTGGATGAATTCAGCAGCAAGTTTAGATTTTTGTTCCAAGACAAAATTGCTCTAGTGTCCTATTCATGTCATCAAGTTTCTTAGACAATTCTAGGCAGTTTTCACATGAAGTTTTTCCTTTTAGTTTGCAATTATAACAATATTTAACTTCATGAGCACGTAAAACATTGTTTATTATTGAAATTTCATTCATAGCATCTTTTAGTTTCTTTTCATGATCATTACAGGTAGAACAATGTAAATGAATTGTAGAACAAGAAGCATCTTTTAAGTTTCTGTCATTAAGTGTAGCAAGCTTTTTGTTCTTTTCAATCTCTAACTCAAGTTTATCAAGAGTGGAGGAGTGTGCACTTCTTAAAGAGGACAATTGTTCATATATTAAAGTGCATGAGGAACAAGAATCATCACTAGGAATCAAGGTTTTCAAACGATTAATTTCAGATTCTAGTGACTCAATTTTAACAGCATTGTCCCTAAGCTTTTTGTCCTTTTTCTTAGGAATAACAGTTGCACGGGAAATAACATCACACATTTTATCACAGGTAGGACATACCTCTTCATTGTCACTGTTGTGTTCTGCATCCTCCATACTTGATCTTGATCTTGTTTTGCTTGCAATGAAGCATAAGTTGGCAAGATCATCATCATCTTCAACACTTCCAATGTCTACATCACTTGAACTAAGCTCTTGAAGGGCGGCGATGAAGCTGTTTATCATCTTGCATCCCATGGAACCCTTATTTTTCTTGTTGGAGTTTCCAGAGGTGGTCTTGACCTTGTTCTGCTTCTCTTCACGGGTAGTAGGACCTGCAAGGTTAGGACATTTTGTGCGAAAGTGTCCTGTCTTACCACATTCAAAGCAACGCTGTGGTCCGGAGCTTCCTCTCCTTCTAGTTCTGACATTTTGCAGTGCTTTTGAGAATCTAGTAGAGATGAGTGCTAAATCCTCTTCTAGAAATTCCTCGATCTGCTCCAGGGTTAGTGAGGACAACAAAACAAGAGTATTGCAAGATGATGATTGGTCGAAGCTAGGCATATCACGTTGTGAAACAAATGCAATAGACTTATTTGGATTCTTACATGATATTTCATGAGTTTTTAGTTTAGAGTAAAGTACATCTAAAGTAAGAGTACTAATGGCAGTTGATTCACGAATGGATGTTACTTTCGTTTCCCATATTGTCATGTCTAGTGCACTAAGGAGTTTCCTAGCATTCTCAGCATCAGAAAAGTTTACGTTGACACTACGTTGATTACTGAGAATTTTATTAAACTGGGCAAAAAGTTGATCGATGGACTCACCAGGTTGCATCTTGAAGCGCATGTACTCCTTTTTGAACATATCTTGTTTTACCTTCTTGATTGTGTTGGAGCCTTCGTGATAATCACAAAGAGCTCTCCAAACATCGTATGGTGATCGGAGGCGCGCAACATGATCAAAGTCGATTTGAGTGAGTCCGTGAATGATCAAGTTGCGGGCTTTGTTGTTGTTCTCAGTGCCCGTAGATTTGTAGCCGTAACTTGATCGTTTGGTGGCACTTCATAAGGTTTGTATACCTTTTCCCATATTGCAAAGCCTTGCGCCTGGATGAAAGCCTCCATGTGTGCCTTCAAAACCTGAAAATCAATACCACTAAACACACAAGGTTTGGCAGAGTATTTCTCCATGATAATTAGTAAAAAACATGTGCAAATCACAAAAATTAGAGTACCGCGGCTCTGATACCAATCGTAGGATCGAAGAGCACATGTAAATCTACCAGGGGGGAAGGGTTAATGGTACATTAAAATTTTTTAGCGGAAGCAACGAAAACACCCCTTGGTAGAAAACTGATCCGTTAAAGAAACCATGTGTGCGACTAATATAATGTGTCAAACTATGACAAAACTAGTATATATTGTAGAGAATCAAGTCACAAAGATATAAAAACAAGAATAACAAAAATCCGTCGAGAAAAACTCAAGTTATGATCGAAAGATCGAACAAAGGTCAATCTGTCCTACCCGAGAAAAACAGTTCTGGAACTCTACAAAGAAACTCGTTTAGATTAGAAAGCACAAATTGAATGACCGTGAAATTTTCACATATGATAGAAAATCAAGTTGTGAAGACAATCCAAACAGAATCACATCGATCGGATCTATAAAACTCGAGTTATAATAAAATCACCGAAGCAAGGTAGTACTGTGCAGAAACTCGACGAGAAAGACTTGAACAAAACAAGTCGGACGAACAAGGCACAAAATCTCCTTTAGACTACAAATTTTATTGATCAAAACTTACAAGGAACAGCCCCAAAGTCGTCTTCCACGAGCTCTAGCCTCCCTTCCTTATATAACCAGCCCGAAAGCCAATCCAAACCCAACTAGGACTCTAATCCTACTCAATTCACGAATCGAAACTTTCCATAACTGCTCAAGACTCTTCTATACGCAGATAGAAGCAATCTTAAGACTTCCAAACACCTTAGGAATATATCCCACATTCCTACAACAACTCAAATTGGTGAACCACACGAGATCCTATCATAACCAACTCAAATCTTTCCATATTTGAGTCAAACACGACTCAGCCGTAGCCTGAGTCCTTAACCTAGTCGGTTGGACCTTTCCGACCAATTTTTGACGTCCACATCTCATCATCATGTATCGGAACAACGTAGCCACGTCCATGCACTCCTTGCACACGTCCAAACATCTTCCAACGACGTCCACGATACCTTCATATGCATTGTTCTTGATTTAAACATACTGCACAACCTCCCAATCAACTCAACCATAATTCCCCCCGAACTTGGTTGTTGAGCCTCATATTCTCCCTAAGACTAGTTCAATGGATCCCGTCACCAGCCATGTCTTGAACTCAATCAACACCAGCACATGAATAAACAACCAATACTTCTGAGCACAAGTCCACAACTTGACTCTCGCTAGTTCCAAAACCACAACACCTTACGTGAGCATCTCACATAAGAATGTTGCAAACCATAGCGAAACGATATCAGTCATAACCACCAAAACACACCAAAAAATTAGTAAAAGAATACTAAGCAAACTTTCCACAATCCAAAAAAAAAGTTCGAAACATTGCAAAATAAAAGCAGAACCAATGCGATCAAGGTCTGAATGTTGCCAAAGCTAATTAGACTTTGAAACGGAGCTTACCAAGGCTAACGGGATCTAGCACCGGAACATACCAAAGCTAGCAGGACCTAGTGTCGGAGCTAACCAAAGCTAGTCGGACCTAGCGCTGGAGCTTAACAAAGCTAGTCGGACCTAGAGCTGGAGCTAACCAAAGCTAGTCGGACCTAGACAAAGAAGTCGGACATAACGTCGGACCTTGCTGGAGCTACCCAAAACAAGCCGGACCTATCGTCGGACCTTGCTAGTGCTCGGACCTAGAGTGGACCTTGATGATAAAGGTGTTTTGGTAGAGTTCAAAACTTTTATCGCTAAAGCCAATATATTCAGCACAAGCAAATGTATTCAGCACACGTAGGTCTCACAAAATTCCCCTCTAACCCGTTCAAAATTTCAAAGTTCCAAAATCCGCCAAACTGGACAGAAACTGGAACCCTCTCTGGACTCCTTATTGTTTTGACCATATCTCACCCTAGAAAATTCGAACCGTGCCGTGCAAGACATTTCTGGAATCCTTGTAATATGTGTTACAATTTGGCAATATGTGGCTGTTGTAAATTCTTAATTTATATATCTTGAAATTGTGGTCCAAAATCAGCATAAACAAAGGAGGTGCTGTTAAAAGTTTCCAGAAAAACTGTCAGGTTTACAATGCCATATCCTCTCAACCAGAAACGATCTGTAGGCAAACCAATACTTTTTGGAAAGTTCTTGAAGTGTACTTCAACTTTGTAGTTCACCTCAAGATCTGATTCAGTAATTTACTGGATTAAATTTGTGTTTGAGTACGGGCTGATCAGGTTTCAATAGAAACTTCATCGGTTTGACATAATTTGGTTTTGTTATGAATCCGGTCCTCAATTTCACTTCAAGAAGTGTCATAACATACCAGATGTAGATACTCAACCATTTACCAGTGGGATTGAGGGTTTGACCCACTCAAACCTCTTTTCTTTTTATGACCATGTTTGTATCATATTGAAGATAAGAGAGCGTATTCGCACAATAACGCGCATAACGTCCCGTCGCGACCAACAATAGTCAAAATGAACTTACAATCCATGGAGGTCGTTATTGTAACATTGGTCCAGGGATGATGTATTTTGTATAAAGTCTATACCTTATCAATATATGTTATCGTTATGCATGTTTGGTTATTAATACGCACACTATTGTTTTTATCCTTGAGTGATCTTACAATATCACGTCTCATGTTGGATTTATGGCTGTGATGGCAGAATGGTGCACACCCGTAAAATGGTAGAGATCGGTGGCTCAAGCCAGGTAGGTGATGACTCCCAGCAACAGAGAACTCATGATCAGTGACAGCCGACACCACCACCGCCACCTCCTCTTCCGCTTACGTTGGCGGATGTGATTGTAGCAATGGTGGGTTCGTGCAACGAGCAGACCGAGCAGCTGTAAACCCTCGTGTAGAGTACGTCCAGTCAGCGGAGGCATCCAGACGGAGGCAATAATCAGCCTCAACAGAGCACCTACTTGGATTTTTTGGCGACTCATCCACCAGTCTTCACGGAGGCCGATACACCTCTTGAGGCAGACAACTGGCTCCGCACAACCGAAGCAAAGTTCGGGTTGCTCCAATGCACCGAACAGCAGAAGGCACTCTTCGTGGCGCAACAACTTCATGGCTCTACCGGTGCATGGTGGGTGAATTACATCGCTTCTTTTCTGGCTGGTCATGCCGTGACTTGGACTGAATTCCGGGAGGCGTTCCGCGCCTATCACATACCTCCCGGGATTATGAAAAGAAAGCTTCAAGAATTTCTTGAACTCCAGCAAGGTGGGAGGAGTGCTCACGAGTACTCCAAGGCTTTCAATCACTTGGCGCAATATGCGCCGGATCATGTGAACATGAGGAAAAGAAATGGGACTACTTCTATCGAGGCTTAAATGCAAAAATGAAGGACAAACTCACTTTGTTCAATTGCGGCACATTGAATGAATTTGTTAATGCAGTGATTGTACAAGAGGATGCAACATGCGAGCTGGTGACTGAGAAGAAGAGGAGTGCTCCGCAGGGCAGCAGAGGTGGAGCTCCACATAAGTATCGAATGGTGTACCGATCACCGTCCGGTCAAAGGTGGCAGCCACCGGCACGACCACCGATTTTCTGTGGCCGCCCGTTCAATGCACAAAGCTTCCGAACACCCCTGCCATAGCAGAAGCAGCAATAAGGATGATACCTCGTGCACCCTCACAGCAGCAGCATGCACCGGGTTTCCGTCCTCCGGCCTATGGTGGTCCAACCCAATACACATGCTACAACTGTGGATGTGTCTAACACCTCTCCTACAACTGTCCAGACAAGCAAACCAGCGGACAAGCATCGTACCAAGGTGCTAATCAGCCCCGCAACCAGCCCAAGAAACCAAATCCCAAACCCGGCAACGTCCACCACATCGCCATTGAGGATGTACCGGAAGGCGAACCCGTACTCACAAGTACGTTCACTCTCATCGATCACCCCATTATCATACTTTTTGATGCTAGAGCCACCCACAATTTCATTAGTAGTTCATATGTTGTCAAGTACCAACTACAAATATTTCCTACGAAATATCCATACATGATTTGTTCACCGGGCGGAAAAATATCAGCTCATAGTATGATTCCTAAAGCACCACTGTGCATGGGTGGAAAAATATATCCAACCACTTTCATTATCTTAGATGACCAAAAGATCGATGTCATATTAGGTATGTTGTGGTTACTTCACAACAGTGCTGTTTTGGACATCGTTCCTCGAACTGTTCATTTGGATTCTCCACTACACAGTCTACATACTCTCATTCTCGATCGACCTGTTCATGAAATTGCAGCAGCGTACCACTCTGAATCCATTAAGTTGGAAGACATTCCGGTAGTTTGTGAATATCCCTATGTGTTTCCCGATGATCTACCGGGCATGCGCTCGAACGTAACGTCGAGTTCAAGATTGAACTTGCACCGGGAACCACACCGATCTCTCGACGACCGTATTGAATGGCGCCCAACGAGCTAGCTGAATTAAAGGAACATCTCAAGTACCTGATGAACAAAGGTTTTATTCGCTGAAGCTCCTCACCTTGGGGCTGCTCCGCGCTGTTCATTAAGAAGAAGGATAAAACGTTACGGCTATGTGTGGACTATCATTGTCCGCTAAATGCCGTGACTATCAAGAACAAGTATACACTACCTCGCATCAACATTCTCTTCGATCAATTAGTGGGTGCTAAGGTATTTTCCAAGATGGATCTTCGGTCTGAATATCATCAAATCAAATTTCGGACTGCAGATATACCGAAGACGACATTCTCAACACGATATGGACTATATGAATATCTCGTTATGTCATTTGGTCTCATATACGCTCCGGCTCACTTTATGTACCTCATGAACTCAGTGTTCATGCAGGAGTTGGATAAGTTAGTCGTGTTCTTCATCAACGACATCTTGGTTTGTTCCAAATCGGAGGAAGATCACGCCGAACACTTGCATATCGTGCTCCAAAGATTGTGAGACCATAAACTCTATGCAAAATTCAGCAACTGTGAATTTTGGATTAGTCAAGTGCCATTCTTGGGACACATCATTTCAGCTGAAGGCATCGCTGTGGACCCAAGTAAAATTGTTCAAGTGCTGAAATGGCAATCTCCAAAGTCCGTACATGAAGTTCAAAGCTTCCTTGGTTTAGCCGGTTATTATCGGAGGTTCATCCCGAACTTCTCAAAAATTGCTAAACCTATGACGGAGCTGTTGAAGAAAGGCACCAAATATATTTGGAGTGAAGCTTGTGAGAAGGAATTTCAAACATTGTTGAAGCATCTCACAACAGTCCCGGTTTTAGATCAACAGGATACGACGAAACCATTTGATGTTTATTGCGATGCATCCGGCATCGGACTTAGCTGCATGCTTATGCAAGAAGGATGTGTGGTCACTTATGGATCACGGCAGCTCCACAATCATGAACAGCACTATCCTACTCATGAATTGGAGCTCGCTGCCGTGGTGCTTGCTCTAAAAATGTGGAGGCATTATTTTCTTGGAAATCTAGTGCACTTCTACACCGACCACAAAATTTTGAAGTATATCTTCACTCAGAAGGAGCTGAACATGATGCAAAGAAGATGGTTAGAATCGATCAAGAATTATGAGATTGAGATTCATTATTACCCTGGCAAAGCTAACGTGGTTGCCGATGCACTTAGCCGCAAATCTCATGTTAATAATTTGACCATCATGCCTATGGAAGAAGAAGAACCGAGTCTATACTTAGTTCAACATGGAGCTTTGTACAATCTTGCTCTCATTCCCACAATCCGAGATGAGGTTATTGAAGCTCAAAAGAAGGACAAGGGTATGTCTCACATACTCAAAATAATGGACAGCAGTGAGATGAAGTGCTTTCGGAGAGATGAGCATGGTGCTCTATGGTTTAAAAATTGAATTGTGGTGCCACGTGACATGGACCTTCGGAAGAAAATCTCGGACGAATCTCACTTGTCCAGATATTCCGTTCATCCAAGCAGCAATAAAATGTATCAAGACTTGAAGACCAAGTTTTGGTGGACACGGATGCAGCGTGAGATTGCTAGTACATATCCGAGTGTGATACGTATCGGCGAGTGAAGGCCAACCATATGAAGAAAGCAGGACAGGTGCAACCGCTGAATATTCTGGCATGGAAATGGGAGGATGTGAGTATGGATCTCATCATTGGATTGTCACTCACATTCCGGAAGCATGATTCATTTTGGGTGATAGTCGACCGACTAACCAAATAAGCACGCTTCATTCCGGTAAATGTCGGATTCAATGCAATGAAATATGCAGAGTTGTACATATCAAGAATTGTGTGCCTACACGACATTCCTCGCACAATTATTTCAGATCAAGGTTCACTGTTCGTTGCTTGTTTCTGGGAGCAGCTGCACGCCTCGTTGGGTACTAAGCTGATTAGAAGCTCCGCCTATCACCCGCAGATCGATGGGCAAACTGAGCGGGTGAACCAAGTACTTGAAGACATGTTACACGCGTGTGCCGTCCACCAGGGTAAAAATTGGGATGATCATTTGTCGTTGGCAGAATTCTCGTAAAACAATGGTTATCAAGCGAGTATCAAGATGGCACCATATGAAACCCTCTATGGCCGGAAATGTCGCACCCCACTGAATTGGTGCGAGTCCGGCGAAAGAGTGACTTTCAAGATTGATCTAGTCAATGACGCCGAGGAACAAGTTCGGATCATTCAAGCGAACTTGAGAGAGGCTCAATCTCGACAGAAGAATTATGCGGAAAAGCGGCTTCGCCCGCTGCAGTTCGATGTTGGCGATCACGTATACCTACGCGTGTCTCCGATGAAAGGAATTCACCGGTTTGGAGTAAAAGAAAAACTAGCTCCTTGGTTTATTGGTCCGTTTGCTATCACAGAGAAGTGCGGACCTGTGGCTTATCGATTGGAATTGCCGGCATATCTCTCTGGTATTCACGACATTTTCCACGTATCTAAGCTCTAGAAATGTCTCAAGTTCACAGCTGCAGTCCACACAGATGAAATCGGCGAGTTGCAACTGGATCTCACATACGCCAAACATCCAGTTCTGATTCTCAATGAGAAGACCCGAACAACACGGAACCGCACACTGTGGTCTATAAAGTGTTATGGAGCAACCTTTCGACTGAAGAAGCAACATGGGAATCCAAAGAATATCTCCGCTCCAACTATCTGGATTTCTTATCGTCTCATATCCGGTAATTTCTCTCCTACTTTTGTCTATTCATTGCAATATCGGAACGCGATTCTTTTAAGGAGGGAGGAATGTAAAAGCCCTAATTTTCATGATGCAAACTTCAGTTAGAAAGACTAAAATTTTTGAATAATAAAAAGAAATAAAAAGGAAATGAGAAAAACAAAGTAATCCAGACTCCAAAATAGGGATTTCAAAAAAATAAACTTAGCTACTGTTCAAATGAGTTTAACATGAAGATTTGAGTTGACCATGTTTCCAAATATTTCAAATAGTCTCCCTGCAAACTTTCTTAATTTTTGAAGCAAGTTTGCTATTAATTCAATGGCTACATTGAATTCCACTCAAATTCGAAATCAACTTTGACTTCAAATGAAACTTGGTCAAATCAATAATTTGAATTCAGAATCAAATTCTGCACATTAAAATTAGCCTTGTCACAAATATCTAGCAATTTTTGGACTGAGTTAGGTGGGTGAATTGACTGTCCAGTGAAGATGAGGATGATCAACAGTGGGACCCACGTGTCATAGACTCTTCCTCTGTTTTCTCTGTTGCTTCTCAGTGTGACACCACACGGCATGCAATTGCCACTGTGGTGCTTGCCTACCTGCTTGACTCCAGCTGCATACAGCAAGCCCAAGGCTCCTCCTTATCTTCCTCCAAGCCCCAAAGTCGAGCACTTCTCCTCTGTTCAGTTCCCTGGCGCAGAAATTCGTTTCCCGGCGAGTTCCTCTCCTCCAAACTGAAATCCAGTGAGGACCAGTGAGTTTGATCGAATTTCTTCGAGCTCTACTCCTCCTCATGCTCGGGCACACATCCTGACCAATTTTTGTGCAGTTTGAGGCCTCCCTGAAGCTCCAGAAACTGAGACCGTGGCCGCCGTCCTCTGTTCTTCACGGCTGCGCCTCTGCTCCGCCGCGGCACCGAGGATACAGGCCTTATATCACCCAACTCAGTGAAGCAAAAAGGTTCCCCTATGCATATACTAGCTGCTGGTAAAATTTGAGCCCATGCCATAGACCGTAGCCCCCGTATTTTCATTTCTTCCGACAAGCTTCATGTATGAACATAGTTATGTCTTCCATAAAATGTGTTTTCTACATGCAAGCAATCGTCGTGGACATGAGCTTTTACCTTCCTTAGGTCCAAGTGCACATTATCAAGAAAACCCCATCGAAAACCATCGATTGAACACATCGGATTATGAATTTTTCCTAGCCGCCGAGTTGAGCTCCCAACCTTGCTGGCGAACTCGTGTTTCCCAACCTTTTGACCGGTTTTAGCACCCTCCTCCACATTCCCTATGATCTCAGGAGAATTTTGAGGTCTTCCTGTGCAAAATAATGCACCGAAGGGCTGGGCCAACATCGCCAGAACCCTAGTTCCGCCTGCCGCTGTCGCACCTCCCTTTCCGACCATTTATCACCGGCGGCGGCAACATCATCGTTCTCTCCATTGAAAAGTAGGTGGGGGCGGCGAGTTTCAAGGGCAGCCGTGCCCTGTGTTGCGCGCCGGCATGCGGCTGCCGACGAGTGCCGCCGCGGTCGCCCCTGACACCGCCATTCAGAAGGTGGAAGACAGGCGGGTGGACCCCACCTGTTAGCCTCCAGGCGCTAGTCCCGGATCAAATTGTGGCTATGGAGATCTAATGTGTTCACAGGCAACCCATGTGGCCTATGTGTTGCCTAATTCCCATTGGTGCATTTTAAATCCCATGGGCCCACTGTTTAATTCAAACTTTTCTGTTTAGATTTATTCCATATTTCCATCAATCTTTGCTCTTCACATATTTGGCCAAAAATTCTCAAATAAATTTTGTTAGAACCAGGATGATCTATACTTTCATGTGGCGAACTTGTATCTGTATGAAAATCCTTAATGTGTCCTCAATAATTCCATGAAGGAAAATGCTATTGGAATTAATTACCGGTGCTCCATTCATTAAAAAATTCTCAAACTTGCCAGGTCATTCTAAATAATTCCCTTGAGTTCCAGTAAAAGTTTCAGGTCCATTTGAGTTGATTTGTATAGCCAAATTATGTTTCCAATCTGTATGTACCTGAAAATTCGAAAATGACCAGAAACTTTTCAGCAAATTGTCCAAACTTGTAAATTCAATATCTCGCAGTAGAATGCTTAGAAAATTATGAAACCAATTTTGTTGAGTCACTATTGACCTCCTAAAAACAGAACATACACTTTTGGCCATGTTAAAGTCTCAAATTGCCCATGAAAATTCTGGAAATTGTTTAACTATATTGAATTTTAGACATTACAGACTTCCACGAACTTAGCTCAATTTTGGCCAGATCCTCACTTATAGTACCTAATATCCTCTGTAAAATTTCCAGAACCAGTGGCCATTATTTAATATACCTAACTGTGTTCCCATTCAGCTATGTAATGATACCAATTTTGATTCACTTGCATTATTCTTTGCATATTGAATAGTTGACGAGCTCGAGAAGACCCCAGAGCCACTGGAAGTCATCAACCAGAAGAATAACTTTAATCCCATCTCGCAGCCAGGCAAGCCCCGGTTTGCATTTAACAATATTTTGAAATTTTATTTGTATCACACTATATCGGTTAGAATGTATTGTGCATTTGGTCTAGGTTTTCTTTGTGTTTTCCACATGCATGACCAGAGAACCCATGAGAGCAGGGTAGATGTTTAAGTCCTTGATGTGTCCATGCTATGCTTAATGTTATAGTTGTTTTGGTAGAAGTTGAGTAGTTGGAAACTACTCGTGAGTTCAGGAATTGGGTTCACACGGGATTGGTCGAGTGAGAGATTCATCATTTGGTTAAATATGAGACCGGGCATGGAGTAGGAGCAGCAGGACATAGGGGCCTGTGAGCTGTAGCTGTTCCTATGTCGGTCAAGGAACGATCCGTGTGCGGCCCTGTTGAGCAAGTTTGAATGTACCGAAGGCAAACTGGATATATGGGACCCAATAAACCGATGTAACTTTTACTCCTTAGCGTCGAGGCATACCCAACCACCTTATAGGTACGGGTTGAGAGCAGCAAGGTGTAGACCTGCCAGCGGGTAAGTCGCACTCCATGTGGGGGTCTCCTGCTAGTAGCGGTGGGACTGGTTTGGCGTGTAGGTAGCGGGGGAAAGGTTGCCGCATACAACATCAGTGTAGTGTGCCTTTGCATCTATGAGTGCGGGTGTATGTGTCGTTCTATTCGGGTATCCCTGCAGGTGTATATCGATTCGAGTCGCCGTCTGTCACGATTATTGAGTACCGCTTGCTCACTGAGTCATGACGTAATTAATTATTTGGACCTGAATATTATTGAATCATGCTTTATGGGATAATTATGTATTGATACTTGTATGTTTAGAATAGGTTACTAACTAAATTTCAGATTCATGAAGCCTTAATTTGCTGCTAAAAGCTGAAAGTAAGGACTAGCATTTAGGCGAGTCTTTTATTGCAAACTATTGTCCTATATTATGTATATCCTGCATATAGAGTTTCATGCTTAGTGGAGACGATTAAGTCTTGCTGAGCCTTCGTGCTCACAGTTGCTATTTTAAATTTTTGCTGCAGATGATGACGTATATGATGAAGGGTTCACCGGTGAGTCGTTGCCCTCGCCGGGTACACGGCCAAGTGGGAACCCTGTACGTCCCCGTGATGTAATTTGTGTTCTGCTAGTGTGATTCTGTTCGCGGCCTGAATGGAATCACTTTTTCATAGCTTAGGCTTGAGTGTTGAGAGCTATGAACTTATCTTCCGCTGTAGTGTATTTTAATGTATATTATTTGTAAAACACAATGCTTGTCTAACACTATGTTGTTTTATGTAATATGATGTACCTTTTTCTGTGTGCTGTTGGTTGCCGCATCGCACGACACCACCCAATTGCGATTCCTGGAATGTCGGGACTCCGGTCCCCACACAATTGATATTTCACAATTAAGCGTAAAAAATAATTTTCATAAGGTGTGCATATATGAGAATGACAAATGAGTAATAAAAACTTCTCACATATATGCTCCGTAGATGGTGGGGTGCCTATAACATGAGTGTGATCAATTTATGTGATGAGCAAAAGATAAGACTAACAATTTTAGCAGCAACCATTATATTAACATTAAACTAAGCATAACACATTAAGTAAAGTAGGCACATACAAAAGAGATTACAATAATTTGAAATTAAGATACATGTCCTCGATTGCAAGTCCTTAAGGCTACAAAATAAGCTACTAGTCTCAAGCTCTCCCCCTTTGGCATCAAGGCACCAAAAAGGGAAAAATTATGTGGAATCACTCATTGCCACTGCCCTCCTTACTCTCTGTCCTCCCTTCATCTTCATCTTCATTTCCATGTGCTTGATGAGGAGGAGGAGGGAGACACCTGCTAGTCCAAATGATGCTAGTTCTTGCTTCGAGAGGGGTGCCATCTCAATGATATCCTCTTTAGAATCTTCTGAAATTTGAGGTGACCCCACTGGCTCAATATCTAGCTTCTCACAAATAGCTTTGATGTTGACCTTCATGTATCTTTGATGTCTCTTCCTGGCCAAATTCTTCTTGCACTGCTTAATTTCCACTTTGCGGCAGGATGCAAAGATGGACGAAAGCATTTTCAGCATACCACTGGAGGACTCTCTAGATGGTGGAGGAGCAGATGTAGCAGCTGGAGCCCTTGTCCCTTTATTTACATGCTTAGATCTCTGCTCCACTGCAGGTGACACAGGAGCGGAAGGAATAGTGTAAACAGTTGGCTTCTGGGGCTTGAGGCCTGTGTGAGGAACATCTCTGACAAACTCAAGTCCTGTCACCTTCTCAATCATGTGCATAATATAAGGTGCATAGCCATAGGACATGTTTGGAGTAATGGAGATGTTCACAATGTCATTGTAGATGTATTCAAAGACATTGAAGGTCCTTCTCTTGCTTATTTCTTTCATCAAGGTCCTTAGAGTCCCGTGGATTGTTCCTGCATCTCCTTCCTCGGGAGCTATGGTCTTCCTCAGAATTCTATTCTGGACTGCAAAGAATGGCATCAAATACTTGGTAGTTGGAGACTTGTAAGGCATTCTTGTATCATAGAGGAAATCTAGCTCATATTTCTTGAAAGGCTTCAAGTTATGAATAATGAGCTCATTATCCAAGGTATATTCAAGATGAAGTATCTTGGAAAATTCCTCATAAGTGACACTGTACTTTGATCCATGTGCCATCCATATCATCTTATCCCCATCATCACGGGCGAAGTAGAGAGTAAAATTGAGTTATAACCTCATTGTTCTAGTCATTCTGGAAGGATATTAGATCCTTCAATCCATGTCTCTCCAATGCCTCCAGGACCTCTTGATAGGCTTGGCACTTCTTGGATTGGAGATAGGTGATATTGACCCACTGACTTTCAATCTCCGGGTTCTTCATCTTCATATAAACATGTTCTTAATAGTCAGCATGAAAATTGCTCCAGAATCTGGGATAAACTGACTATTTAGGTTGCTCATAGACTTCAATCTTTCTCTTTTCAAGTGAAATCATCATCTGAAGGCTGCCTGTTGTGGTGAATAGGCGCCTTCATCTTCAACGAACCAATAGGACTACTAGCCAGTCCTTTGCCCTTGTTGGTGCTTCTCCTAGGTGTCGATGAGCTTCGAGCACCATCCTTGCTTATAGCTTTCTTCACTACTACTCTCCTCTTCTTAGGAAGAGCATCGTCGGGAGGAGAGGAGTGAACATTGTGATTATGCCTCCTCTTCATGACTATTTCTTTGGCTTTTTGTACCCTTGCATAGTCACTCTTGTCTTCATAATCAAATGAGCTATCCTCGAAAGCTGACGACATCGTGCCTAACAGGAGATTTTAAGGATTGATAAGAATTGATTGTAGAGTTTTTGAAAATGTGAATTTAGAGGTTCAAATATTTTGAGTATCGGACTTGTCTGTTTTTAGAGTGCGGACTTGTCTAGAGGATCAGACTTGTCCGCACTAGAACACCAAACTAGCCCGGACTGACGTATGAACCCTAACTTTCTATTTTCAAAAAATCTAAATCAAATTGATTCACAACAAGTAGGAATACAATATGAATACATCTAGAAAGGTATTATATGCCCTAGTAATCAAGAAAAATAAGCAAGATTGGAGGAAAGGTGAGAACTAGGGTTAAGAAAGAGTTTTATCGAAAAACAATGATTCGAAGAGGAGGCATGGAGTGAGGTCCGAATTTGTATGGAGTGGGGAAGGTTCGCGTCGAGTAGAAATTTCTCGGGGAGAAATCTTTGATTTTGGTTGCTGAACGCAAAAATCACCTTGGGAGCTCAAGCTTTAGGAGAGAGGGAGAGAGAGAGAGCAAATGCGATTGTGAGAGGTGGAAGAAGAAGTCCTGGCGGCGGGCTAGGGTTAAGCCTGCGGAATACAAACTAGTGCGGTGTAGGACCGGACAAGTCCGGTATGATGGACTAGGGTCCGACTAGTCTGCAACAATAGGCTAGTCCGGTGCTGATGCCAGACTAGTCCGGGTCAGCTGTACAGATCAGAACTAGATACTAAGGTAATTTGGAGGTTGATCTAATAGTGATCTAAAGGACAAAATTTCACAAATAATCTTTATGAATATGACCAGTAAGAAATCAATAGTTATACAATAGCAATAATTCACCAAGATTTACTAATTTAAATAGTTTTCAAGAGAATATCGAGATAAGGGGCAAATTTTTGCAAAAATGAGTAAATTTTAAATCACAACCAGGTGTGCAGTGTTTCAAGCCACATTTCGAGAGTCAAGTATATTTAATTCATTTCTTAGCTCACAAAATCTCTCTTCATCTAATAGCTTGGTAAAAATGTCTGCAAGTTGTTTTTCAGTCCTAACATGAGAGATTACTATGTCACCTTTTAACTAATGTTCTCTTAAGAAATAGTGACGAATGTCTACGTGCTCAGTTCTCGAATGTTCTACTAGGTTGTGTGCAATTTTTATTGCGCTTTTGTTATCACATAAGAGTGGAATATGGTTCAGATTGTAACCATAATCTCTTTGAGTTTGTCGCATCCAAAGTAGTTGTGCGCAACAACTATCAGCTGCAACATACTCAGCTTCGGCTGTGGGAAGAGCAATAAAGTTTTGATTTTTAGATGACCATGAAACTAAGGATCTGCCAAGAAGTTGGCAAGTTCCTGACGTGCTCTTTCTACTAACTTTGCATCCTGCATAGTCGGCATCGGAATATCCTATTAATTTAAACTTGGATCCTTTGGGATACCAGAGGACCAAATTAGGTGTGTGCACAAGGTATCTTAAAATTCTTTTTACAGCTATTAAATAGCATTCTTTAGGTGTGGCTTAAAACCTTGCACACATACAAACACTAAGCATGATATCTGGACTAGATGCACATAAATAAAGTAATGAACTAATCATAGACCAATATACTTTTTGGTCCACATTTGGACCATCTTTGTTGAGATTGAGATGTCCATTAGTTGCCACGGGTGTCTTGACGAGCTTGGCTTTGTCCATATTGAACTTCTTGAGAATGTCCTGCGTGTACTTGGTTTGGCTTATGAAGGTTCCTTCTCTTAATTGCTTCACTTAGAATCTCAAGAAGAACTTTAATTCGCCCATCATCGACATCTTGAATCTGTTTGTCATAATTTTGCTAAATTCTTCACAAAAATATTTATTAGTATAACAAAAAATAATATAAATTTGGCATACAAATAGATGATCATCAAAATGTTTTGTAAATAAAGTATATTCAACTTTTCCAATTTTAAAACCATTTTGAGCTAGAAAATCTCTAAGGCACTCATACCAATCTCGATGAGCTTGTTTGAGGCCATAGAGAGCCTGATGCAGTTTATACACATGGTTGGGGTACTCTTGATCTTCAAATCCTGGTGGCTGCTCCACATAAACTTCCTCCTTAATTGGACCGTTGAGGAAAGCACTTTTGACGTCCATTTGGTACAGCTTAAAATTATAGTGAGTAGCATATGCCAATAAAATACGAATGGACTCAAGTCTAGCTACAAAAGTGAAATTTTTGTCGAAGTCCAAACCTTCGACTTGTGAGTAACCTTTTGCCATGAGACGCGCCTTATTTCTTGTTACCACTCCATGTTCGTCTTGCTTGTTCCGAAAGACCCATTTGGTTCCTATGATGTTCACCTTTGGTCTTTCTACAAGCTCCTATACTTCATTTCTCTTGAAGTTGTTCAACTCTTCTTGCATTGAAATCACCCAATCTGGATCCTTTAGTGCTTCTTGTACCCTGTATGATTCTATAAAAGAGAAAAAAGAGTAATATTCACAGAAATTAGCTATGTGAGATCTAGTGGTTAGTCCCTTAGCAATGTCTCAATGATGTTGTTGACGGGATGATCTCTTTGTATACTCTGATGTACTCTTTAGTGAGGGACTTGTGAAGTTGCTTGCACTTCATTTTATTCATTGTCAATGTCTCCCCTTAGATCATTGCTTCCATGATTATATTGATTTTTTTGATCTTCCTGATCTTGATCCTGTGCATGAGCTCCCACTTGATAATTGCTTTTTTGTTGAGGTTCATCTTGAGCACTTAATTCTTGTGGTTGCTCTTGAGGTCGAATATCACCAAGTGCCATCCTCCTCAATACTTGGCATGGGGCTTCTTCTTGATCTAGCACACAATTATCAACTTGCTACACTTAGGAGCCATTAGTTTTGTCGAACACTACGTCATGTGCTACTTCAACAATCCCTGAGACTTTGTTGAAGACACGATAGGCGTAGGCTTTCGAATCATAACCAAGGATGAACCCTTCATCAGATTTCGAAGCAAACTTCAATGTCCTCGATTTCTTGTTCAAGATAAAATATTTACTTCCAAAAACTCTAAAATATGAAACATTTGGTCTGTTACTGGTGAGAAGCTCATATGGAGTTTTCTTCAAAAGTTGGTGAAGATATAGCCAGTTTGTGGCATGACAAGCGTTGTTCACCGCTTCAGCCCAAAACAAGTCTAAAGTCTTGTATTCATCCAGTATTGTCCTCGCCATCTCGATTAGCGTCTTGTTCTTCCTTTCGACCACCCCATTTTGTTGAGCGGAGTAGGGTGCTGAAAACTCATTTTTTATTCCTTCTTCATCTAGGTACTCCTCAACTTGAGTATTCTTGAACCCCGTTCCATTGTCACTTCTAATGTTCTTGACGGTTGAGGAGAATTCATTTTGTGCTCTTTTCAAAAATTTCTTGAGGAACCCCTGCGTGTCTGATTTATCATACAAGAAAAACACCTAGGTAAATCTAGAAAAGTCATCAAAAATTACTAATCCATATTTGTTACTGCCGATGCTTATATAAGCAATTGGACCGAAGTGGTCCATGTGAAGAAGTTCCAGCAGTCTTGAGGTAGTCATCAGGTTCTTGGCAGGGTGTGGTGCTCCAACTTGTTTTCCCGCCTGGCATGCGCAGCACGGTCTGTCTTTCTCAAAAACATCATGTTTTAAACCTCGGATGTGGCCACCATTTAGAAGTTTATGCAGATTTCTCATCCTAACATGGGCTAGCCATCCATGCCACAGACATCCCATGTTAGTTTTTGCAACCAAGCAATTGTTGAGTTCAACTTTATCTTTGTTGAAGTCTACAAGATAAAGCTTTCCCTTCAACATTCCTTTGAATGCAATTGAGTCATTGCTTCTTCTAAAAACAATCACACCCTCATTAGTGAAGAAACATTATAACTTTTGTCGCATAGCTGAGATATGGACAAAAGATTATAATCTAGAGAATCGACATGTAAAACATTTGAAAGAGTATGTTGAGAAGAAATTTCAATTTTACCGCTATCAAGGACCTTTCCTTGGTTGTTGTCTCCAAAGTATATTCTTTCACTTGGATCCGCGTTGCGCTCATAATCTACAAACATACTCCTCTCTCCGGTCATGTGATTAGTGCGTCCACTGTCCAGCACCCATTTCAATCCACCGGAGGAGTAGACCTACAAACAGAGTTATTTCATGGTTTTCGGTACCCAAGCTTGCTTGGGTCCTCACAGGTTAGTCACGAGAGTCTTGGGCACCCACACACAAGTTTTTGATTTCTTGCAGCGTGGCCCTGCATATTTATCGAAGACATGTCCATATTTATCTTTCGTAAGTACATATGAAGCATCAAATTACGGAATAGTATTTGCAATTCAGATTCATTTGATGTTTCCCATAGGAACTGATCTTGTTGATGAGTGCTTTCATTTGGTTGTACATTTCTTGAGGTGATTCACCCTCCTCAATGGCAAGCCTCCCCAATTCTCCTTCAAGCATTTCCATTTTTGCTTCACGAACTAATCAATTTCCTTCGTGAGCTGTCTTGATGTATCCTAAATTTCCTTGGCACTTTCCAGTCCATTAATCTTGGTGAACTCTTCTTGGCTCAAGGAAGAAGTGATCACTGCAATGGCTTGTGTGTTGAGGTGAATTTCTTGCTCTTTCTCCGGAGTGAGTTCATCATCGTTATCCGAGATATCTACACCTGTACACACAACATGCCAAAGACTGGGATTCAAGGAGATTAGATGCATTTTCATATTATAATTCCACATGGTATAATCATTTCTGTCGAAATGAAGTGGTTTTCCCATGAGAATTGAAAAATAATGATTGTTAGAATTCAAACGATTGTAATTATAATGATATTGGGAGTAGTCATGATGAGCACTCCCAGTCGTCTTCTCATCTTCTTCCTTACCCTTTTTGCTTAGGAGTTTCTTCCTTAGAAGCACCTTGAGTTGACGCACTTCTTCATAATTGTGTATATTTTCCTTGAGTACATCAAGTATCTTGGTGTCTTGTTCTTCTTCAGTGTTGGGCACCTTCAAGATCTTATTGTTCTTCTCTGAGGCCATTTGATCTCTCCGAGAGGTGAGTCTCGTAGATGGAGAGTCTGCTCTGATACCAATTGAATGTGGCCTACAGGGGGTGAATAGGCTTTTAATGTTTTCTTGCACACTTAATCAAATCATTAAATACCCGAGGGTCTGAACTTGTCCGGTGTCACTGCGGACTAGTTTGGTGTGCTGATGTGTTGTGAACTAATCAAGTGTTGATGCAGGGATTGTGAATGGTATAGCAGCGGAATTTAATTATTTTTCAAACAAACTTGATGGAACTATCAATACTACAAACTTGCATGTGAAACACAAATTACTTGATAGATCAATTCTAATGCCCTAGATGATGAAACATGCAAAAGTAAAGGAATAAGCACACGTGACACAAACTTTTACCAAGGTTCGATCTCACCAAAGAGATCTACGTCCTTGTTGAGAAGGACCACACAGAGCTGGGTCTCTTCAAACCCGTTCCCTCGTCAAGTCACCACACAAGGCCGACTTGATTCCACTATCATGGGTAATCACTGAGTTGATGGGGCAACCTCACACGTTGAGGGCTCCCACAAGAATTACAGTAGAAAAATGATCAAGTATAGAGATCAAACCCCAAGAGCTCAATGACGCGTAGACAACAATCTCCCAATCCCAAATCTGAATACTCAAAGGATTTTCACTTTTGAGGACCTTAGATGTGTGGAGAGATGTGTTTATGTGCTCTTGAGACAAGTGGCGACACTAGGGTTTCAATTATTGGCAGTAGAATATGAGAATCGCGTTTGTGGGATCGTGGATCTCCTATTTATGGTGCTTCCAAAATATTACCGTTAGGGATCCCGATGGTCGGATTAGTCCGCTCAGGGGACCGGACTTGTCCGGGGCGCTGTGTAAAATTTGCGTGGAATGTGCAGCACACTAAAACCCTAATTTTTGAGTGTTATACTGGACTAGTCCAGTACGAGTCCGGACTTGTCCGGTGCCCTGTGTTTTCGAACATCAGGAAGTTTCTCGGACTAGTCCGGTACACGAACGAACTTGTCTGGTGAATAGTGTAGTGAAACATTATAGAGTTTTTCGGACTAGTCCCATCCATGAACGGACTTGTCCGGTGCACAGTGTTATAAAACATCAGAAAGTTTAACGGATTAGTCCGGTGCACTGTGAAGTGAGACTCCAAAGATTTGAACGGACTAGTCTGACTTCACAATGGACTAGTCCGATGCACCGTGAAGTGAGACTCCAGAGAGTTGAACAGACTAGTCTGGTTTGTGGAGGGACTAGTCCGATGCTCAGTGCCACACCATATCACCCAGTCGCATTAAATCCGGGGACTTGAGCTATGTGACTGACATGCCGAGCCCACTCGGGTCATCTCCTACCTTGTGCCGACGACACAAGAGGCAGTGCCTGATGATGGCAGCTCATCGGAGTTCGCGCCAGGGCATGACATCCCATGAAACTTGCTGCTACCACCTAAAATCTCACGGGGAGATCGGTGGAAGGACGAGCGATTGCGGTTAGTGGCCGAAGATGAGGGTTACACAACGGCGGCGGAAGTTAGGGTTCTGGCCATGTCGCCGTTCACCCACAGTGCACTATTTTGCATGTGACTTGCACCAAAGAGTTCATGGCTGCTTGGGGAGCATAAAAATGAACAGCAATAGAGGTGAAAGGTTTCCAAACTATGAATTCCATGGTGAACCGATGGTGCAACATTGGCGGCTAGGAAAAATGGGATGTCACCATGGTTAGCCTAGGATTTGTCAAGATTATTCTCCAAGGAGGTACGTGAGGAAGTATAGAAGATAATCTCTCACAACCATGAGCTAAGATCAAACATGAAAATGGAACTAGACTTGAGAGCTAGATTCAATACAATGATGAACACGTAGGGAAAACTCGAAATACGATGGAGATAGTGGATGACATGCTGTGAAACTTGGCAAGAGGATGCTATAGACTAGTGCACACGTTTTTTCTTAAGGGAGGTGGAGGATAAACGGAGTAAAACACCTGGGCGAAATCGACAACGGCGAAACAACAATAGAGGAACGGCAGCCAGAAAATCGTCTAGTCCTTCGTCGGGGGAGGGGGAGGGCATAAGCTAGGTAAGAAATGATCCGGTGAGGGGTGTGAAACATAAAGGAACAAGATTACATGAAGCACATGGATCAAAACCAATCCCCTGGGGTGGATTTTCATTAGGACAGATGGTTGCCACCAAGAACAGAGTGCATGCGAAGGGGAAAGAACAAAGAGAGAGAGCGTGGATATTTTCACCTTCGGTCAAGGATGATAACACAGCTGGTGTGCACGCTAGTTGAAGCAACAAAGGGAGCAAGCAGGCTCACTGCTGCGTGAAGTTGCATGCTGAGGAGGTGGCACACTGGAGAAAGCAGAGAACAGTGGAGAGCTTCATTGACAGACTATTGGGACCCACAAGCTTGAACCATTTTCTTTTCTGTTAATTTTAAATAAAATTCAAATATTCTTCAAAAATGTCGAAACTTTGCAGATAGGGTAATTCAATTATGAGGACATCATATTTTAAACCTAATTTGGCATTTGAATAAATGAAAATGTTCTTTGAATTCAAATTTGAAAACTTACATTTGTCTTGATTCAAATAAATGGTAAATGAGGCTAAAAAATCATCAAACTTGGCAAGTTGGTATTTGAATTATGAGGAACACTCTAGTGAACTCAAATTTGGAGTTTGACAGATTTTAATAAGAGATTTTGATTTGAATTTGAAATTCACTTTTTAGAGTTTAAATCCAAATCTCTATGTGAGCACTATAGCAATTCAAATTCTTCTCTCGCTAATCGATTCTTGAGCTGACGTGAATATAATGTTTTTAAGGAATTTTGCATTTTCTTTTATTTAAATTTGAAACTTGCAATTATATTTGTCTTTATATATTGAATTACCTTTGGAACTCCCTTTCTTTTGCAGTTACTTAATTAAACTCACCCATACACTAATACCTCTTTCTTTAAGCTTAAACTACTAAAAATTCCTGTCTTTAACATACCCTCTTAACTACCCTAGTTCATCTGAGTTTGAATTCCAAATTCAACTTAAAAAATTCTAAATTCATATTTTTGAATTCTTGTTATTTTCATATGTGGGCTTTTACAACCCTTTTCCCTTAAAGGAATCTTGCCCCGAGATTCAAGTGAGAGGAACAACGAAAACAATCCGGGAATGGTTGGTAAAAGATGGACATTAAATAGGAGAACATGATGGCAACATTGCATGAAGGATTAGTGATAATCTTATTGTCCCCATGTAGCATCTTCGAAGATGCCGTTACTTGAGTACTCCTTGTAGACTTTATATTTGATTTCCAAGGATTGGAGTCTCTATGTTGATAAACTTGATGGGGTGCTTGAACTTCTATTAGTGTCTTGCAATGCTTTCTATTACACTGATATTATATCTATCACTGTCATAATCTTGACTTGAAGAATCAACATTTGCTCTTCGCTTATTTTTATTATCTTGATATCTTCAAACTAACCTTGCAATGGTTCTTGACTGTCTGCCTTGTTTCACACAAGTCCTTATAAACTTAACGTAGTATTTCCCTGTTACGAATCAAGGTATTTCACGAGAATAGTCATGGATCACTAAACTCGCAAGGAATCGGTATCTCAACAAGTCAAGAAAGAATCCAACTCTTTGCAACATCATAAGAGAATTTAATATTCAGTTCCTCTTATGTCTTCAAAGTGCAAAGACAACCAACATATGGTAACTACAAGGTTTTTGACGTGTCACAATCACCATATAATAGGAGTCAAGGATGAAAACTCTTTGTGGTGGCATACAAGGATTAAATATCTAGTTTTCCGTATGTTTTTAAAACAGTAAATAATTCAATCATATGATATCCACAAGGTTGCTGATGTATCGACGTTACCGTATACCGATTCAGGAATTCAATAGGAACCCAAGGAGTTTTGTGAGGTTGACAATCAGATGGTACCCTCACGAATAAAGAAAATCAAGGGTTTCACTAGATTGATCAATTAACTGATGATCACACAATGAAGGACGGTGGTGTTTCAACAGTCAAGGTACTCGAACATAATAAGTCAAGGATGAAGGTTCAACTTTTTCTTAGCTACAAGGGATGTTGAGTAATCGGTTCCTCAGGTATTACTCAACGAGAAAGATATCAACTCTTTAGGAAACAACACGAAGATGATGAAATGCTCAAGGTCATTAGACACCACATAATAGTTTGAATGGAAGTACACAATCTTGCTCAAATTTCATTAGTAATGTAACTTCATGATGCATCACATGTTGTATGGTGCAATTCATATGCACATTGTATGGTGCAATGGTGCATATGTTTGGTGCACAACGATACATATGTATGGTGCATACAAGGTTGTTGCACATGATGGGTTGTGGAATTCTCAAAGTCTTGCAATATGTATGATGCATTATCTTTTAAGTTTGAGCAAGAACAATTAAACCAACTCACACAAATGTAAGGAATATCTGATGATTTGCAAAGCTTGAATACCGTTGCCGCAGAAAGCGCTCAATAAGGAAAGTCACTTTCATGAATCGACCACGACCAAGGAATTCAGATTAAGAATATTGACAAGGAATGGGGGAAAATATACCACATCATCTTCACCTTTCCAAAACTTGTAAGTATTCAAATCGTCTTATATATCTCTTCACCGAAGTCCTTGCTGCACTTGAGAATCAGTTCCACCTAAGAATTAAATAACTAAGTTACTTCGATAACCTAGTATCTCTAGCCATCGAGTTGAGGTTATTAGAGCTGTCCTTAATGGTGCTTCACTTAATCTTCTCTTTGATCATATAGTGGTGACTGATATCTTCCTTGATAGCTCTAAGTGAGTTGAAATAACATTCCTTTTATGATGAGTCAATCTTGTGCTTGAAGCTGGATTCCCTTGAAAATGTAATCCCACTTGATTACCTCATCATTGACACGTTACAATGTAGAAGCAGTTGGCGAATGAACACTTAAGTTACTTGATTGCACTCCTTCCCCTTAAGTTTTGAGCTAGGAGGTTGAGAAATTACTCCAAACAATCATGGGGGGGGGGGTGTGCAACTCATGAAAGTGAAACCAAAGTTGAATGGATTGGAAATTTGAACACTGGTTCTGCTGACTACCTCACTGTCCAAATCGATGAGTTTGCACTTAACCGAGATTTTGAGCTTACTAAAAGTAGAATCAGATCTGGATGTGAATAACAAAGTTGTAGCTCACTTAAATACCTTTCCATAAAGTATTGGTTTGCTACCAGAGGTTGAGGAGATATGACTCCGCAAAGTTGACAGTTTTCCTGGAAATTTCAGCAGCACCTCCTTTGAAAGTGGCTGATTTTGAACCACGCTTTCCAGATATAAAACACGAAGATATACAAAACCATAGGTTACAAAGTTGTAATCATAAAACAATGATTCCAGAAATGTATTATATGAAGTCATTCGATTCTACAGCGAGTTATGGCCAAAATGGTAAAGGTTCAAGAAACTGTTCCAGTTTCTGTCCAGTTTGGCAGAGTTTGGAAATTTGAAGTTTTGGATATGTTAGAGGATGATTCTGTTATGGAAGTGAATTGAGAAGTTTTATAGGACTTCCTAATATTTCCATCCATGTATAATACGCTTCCATTGGAATATTGTACTTGGAGTGATGACTTTTCAAAATCAGGTCTAAATTCTGCCACAAAACAAAACCACTGGTTTTTGAAAAATTAAGTTTGAAACCTACTCTGATTTGAAACTTAGTTCAAAATCGGAGCTCCATAGCTAATGCTTATATCCTTACATCCTTTTTTGTCCAATTTACAGCAACCTTCATGCAAGAGCATATAGTTTAACTAGAAGGAAAACTATATACATGACAAAAGAGAACTAACATGCTGTACAAAGACTCCAGAATGGTCCCTACTGCAATCATGTTCTGGTGGCAATGACTAATTATACAAAGTTGATTTGTGAGAAAAGTGAATATGAATTTCAATAGGACATTAATGTAGTGGACAAACCAAATGAGATGATTCTGTTGAAGATCAAGCCTAATGAAGCTGGGAATTTTGTAGTAGTCTCCAGAGGTCCTAAGAAAGGTACTAAACAAATTTCAGCTAAAGTAATGGCAATTTGTGATCTAAAAAAATCAATGAAGCTTTAGGTTTCCCATAATTTTCATGGCTGTTATGGAGCATTGACATAGGCAAAAGTTGGTTTTCTGTTTAGGGGAGGTCAAGAGGAGTTCGACAAAATTTGTTTCGTAATTTTCTAAGCATTCTACAGGGAGATATTGATTTAGAATTTCTTATAATTTTCTGATAAAGTTTCTGGTATTTTTGGAATTTTCCATGTACATACAACTTGAGAAATCAATTTGACTTAGCAAATTAAGTAAAATAGATCTGAATTTTTTTTTGGAGTTGAAGGAATTAACAGGAGGTTTGTGGCTAAATTTGGGATTTATCCAATAAACAGAGCAGCTGAAACTAAATCAAATGTCCTTTTGCTTCATGGAACTATTGGGGAAAACACTGGGAGTTTCATACTAAATAAAATGCTCCACTGCAAATTATAGGTCACAAGTCTTCTAACAAAATTTATTTGGGAATTGTTGGACAAATAATCTAGGAGATACGGATTTTCTAAGTAAGATCAAAATCTGAAACTTTTATTGTATTGGAAAGTTTAATTAATCAAAAGGGGCCGATGGTTTTAAAGTCGACCAATGAGGTTCAAGCCACATGGGACCACATAGTCCCAGGCCGTAGACACACTAGATCACCCTACTGCATTAGATCTGGGGAATTGAGCTATGTGATTGACGTGTCGGTCCCACCCAGGTCATCTCCTACCCCGCACCAGCAGCGCATGAGGCATCGCCCGGTGGCGGCAGCTCGCCGGAGTTAGCGCAGGGGAACGGAGCCCACAAAACTTTCTGCTGCTACCTAAAATCTCACGGGGAGATTGATGGAAGGTCGAGCAACGGCGATTAGTGGCCGGAGATGAGGGTTACACAGCGGCGGCGGAAGTTGGGGTTCCGGCTATATCGGCCTTCGTCCACGTGCACCATTTCGCATGGGACTTGCACCAAAACGTTCATGGCGGCTTTGGGAGCATGAAAATGGACATCAATAGGGGTGAAAGGTTTCAGAACTATGAATCCGAAGGTGAACCGACAGTGCAACATTGGCGGCTAGGAAAAATGGGATTTAATCGTGGTTAGCTGAGGGTTTGTCGATCTTCTTCTTCGAGGAGGTGAGTGTAGAAGATAATCTCTCACAACCATGAGCTAATATCAAACATGAAAACATAATTAAACCTGAGACCTAGCTTCGGCACAATGATGAACACGTTGGGAAAACTCGAAATGCGGTGGAGATAGTGGATGACATCCTGTGAAACTTGGCAAAAAGAAGATATGGACTAGTGCACACCTTTTTGCTTAAGGCAGGTGGAGCAGAAACAGAGTGTAGCGCCTGGGCGACCGGAAACCAATGGCGGCAAAAAAGCAATAGAGGAACGACGGCCAGACAATCGTCCAGTCCTTCGCCACGGGGGGGGGGGGGGGGCAAGCTGGGCAATAAATTAATGATCCGGGAGGGGTGTGAAACATCAAGGAACAAGATTATAGGAAGCATAAGGATCAAAACCAATTCCCTGAGGTGGATTTTCGTTGGGACAGACGGTTTGCCACCACGAACAGAGAGCATGCGAAGGGGAAAGAACAGAGAGAGAGAGAGCATGGATATTTTCAGTTTCGGTCAAGGATGGAAAAGCAGCTGGTGTGCATGATAGTTGAAGCAACGAAGGGAGCAAGCAGGCTCACTGCTGCGTGGAGTTGCATGCTGATGAGGTGGCACTCCATGAAGAACGCAGAGATCATAGGAGAGCTTCACTGACTGACAAGTGAGACCCACAAGCTTCAACCATTTTCTTCTATGTTAATTTTAAATAAAATTCAAACATTCTTCAAAAATGTCGAAACTTGGCAACTAGGTAATTCAAATATGAAGAAATAATATTTAAAACCTAGTTTGGCATTTGAATAATTAAAGATGGAATTTGAATTTGAACTTAAATTTGAAAACTCACATTTGTCTTGATTCAAATAAATGACAAATGAGGCTCAAAAATCATCAAACTTGGCAAGTTGGTTATTTGAATTATGGGAAACACTCTAGTGAACTCAAATTTGGAGTTTGACAGATTTGAATAAGAGATTTTGTTTTGAATTTGAAATTCACTTTTTAGAGTTTAAACCCCAATCTCTATGTGAGAACTATATAGCAATTCAAATTCTTCTTGCGATAATCAATTCTTGAGCTGACTTCATCATAATGTTTTTAAGGAATTTTACATTTGCTTTTATTTAAATTTGAAACTTGCAATTATATTTGGCTTTGTATTTTGAATTACGTTTGGAACTTCATTTCTTCTGCAATTAGTCAATTAAGATCACCCATATACCAATACCTTTTTTCTTTAAGCTTAAACTACTAAAAATTCATATCTTTAACATCTTCTGTTAACTATCCTAGTTCATCTGAGTTTGAATTTCTAATTCAACGTAAAAATTTACTATTCACATTTTTTAATTCTTGTTCTTTTCAAATGCGGACTTTTACATTTGGTGACAGCAACGGTGTGCCCAGGACCGGGTCGGCAGTCGAGGTGACGTGCTGGCTTCGGGCCAGTGGCAACGATGGCGGTTGGGGGCGACAGTGGGCTACACACATTTGGTGGCAGAGGTGGTGTGCCTGGGTATGGGTTGGTGGCAACAATGTGGCCGGTGACAACAGCGGGTTGTACTCATGGGGAGCCGCACAGCTTGGAGGATGCGCATGTGTGTCCTGTGGTGATGGCCATGAGTGCGGTGTGGATGGCGCGTTGCGATGGTGATTGTGGTGCGGCGGGGATGAAACTGTGGCATAATGGTTGCGTTGGCGTGGCGCACGGTGGCAACCACGGGTGTCACACGGTGATAGCATTGGCGTGATGTTGGTTACGGAAGCGCATGGCTTGGTGTGGTGACGGTGTTGATGTGGTGTATGGTACCGACAACTAGTTAAGTGCGGTGATGGTTGTGGGTGAGTCATTGAGTCATAGAACGCTCGATGGGATGGTCCCGCGAGTGGGGCACTCATTCACTCATCGGTTCCAAAGGTTGGAGATGGTGCCGCGGACTTTCGTATAGCCAGATGATATGGGGGAGCCTGAGTACGGGTGTAAATCTTGTCTCAGCGGAGAGTCGGGCTGACAACAGCGGAACTCGCGAGAGTCAAGAGTCCCGTTAAGGTGTTGTTGATGTATCCCCCCCGATATATCCTACGGGTGTAAATATTATGAGCGACGACAGTATTTCTACATCGCATCTTTCCTTGAAATTGTTATTTCTATATAGTTTCATCTATAACCTATTCTGGACATTGACCTTTGGAAGTTGGGAACTACATTGAAGGTTTAGTTATCTCTAACCAGCAGTGTGTAGCAATTCCTCCTCTTTAGTCGTCCATCAGGCTAGTGGTGTTTGTGTCCCCAGTTGGAAGATGTGATATTATCCTACATGTAGTATGGTTTTTAGGCTTGATTTTTGAAAGTGCATCTAGGCACACCCTTGTGGGTTTTGGATGATTGATGACAAACAAGTGAGATCCTAATCAAGTTTGTTGAGATGAGAGCAGGTTTCGGAGAATAGAACTAAAGGTACAAAAAGAAGAAAAATGAGTTCAAGAAAGGGAAGAGCACCAGTGAACAAAAGGAGCAAAAAGGTGAAAAGATGAGAATCAATAAAGGGAAGAAAACTACTGAAGAAAAGATGCAAAAGTAGTCCTAAATGTATATGGTGTGTGTGAGAGACACACCCTTAGGAGCTCAAGTCATTGCGGAAAGAATTAGGGCTATAACACAATTCAAGTTTCCAAAATAGAGGACTAGTCCGGCTCCAGAGAGGACTAGTACGGTATCTCACAGTATCACAATAGGACTAGTCCGATCTCATAGCAGACTAGTCCGTTTTCGCACAGTTCCAAAAGAGGACTAGTCCGGTGGTTGAGAGGACTAGTCTGACTACCTTTCTAGACAAAAACAGAATAGTCCGGTCCTCAACAGACTAGTCCAGTTCACTCACACAAATTAGGGTTTCCTAGTGTGCTGCACTTGTCCACGCATAAATCACTCAGCACATCGGACTTGTCCGATCCATAACGGACTAGTCTGGTCATCGAGATCCAAACGATAACTTTTCTAAATGTCTATAAATAGGTGATCCACGACCCATAACTATAAAACAAGAACTTTAGCACCGCCACTGCATCCAAGAGCACAAAAACACTCTTCTCCACACATTCTCAGGTCCTAAGAGTCAGATCTTTGGGAGTTGGCAATTGGGAAAGGGAGAGTGACAATCTTATCAACATTGAGCTCTTGTGTTTGATTTATCACACACTCCAATTGATTATTGTGTGATAATTTGATTATGTTGATCTCTATTTTTGTTTGTATTCTTGCGGGAGCCCTCAGCGTGTGAGGTTGCCGCACCAACTTGGGGATTACCCGTGATAGTGAAATCAAGTCGACCTTGTGTGGTGACTTGATGAGGGAAAAGGGTTTGAAGAGACCCGACTCTGTGTGGGCTTCGTCAACAAGGAGTAGATCTCTTTGGTGAGATCGAACCTCGCTAAAAATCGTTTGTCTCGTGTGCTCTTGATCTATACTTTTCATTATGATCACTATCTAGGGCATAGACTTGATCATACTTACAACTTGTGTTAATCTTGTATTCCACGAGCAAATCATTTACCATTAACACTTGCTATAGTTGTTAGTACAGTTTACTACATTCCGCTGCGAAGGATTCAAAGGAAACATATAAGATATATCAATTTGACAGTTGTGCTTATACACATCGGACTCATCCTTACTCAGACCGGACTAGTCCAGCCTTCCTGGTTTTAACAGTTTTGCTAAGTGTTCCAGGAAAAAATTTTAAAAGCCTATTCACCCCTCCCCCTCTAGGCCACATTCAATTTGTATTAGAGCGGGCTCTCCATCTATGAGACTCACCTCTTGGAGAGATCAAATGGCCTTAGAGAAGAACAATGAGATCCCAAAGGTGCCCAAAACCAAAGATAAGCATGACACAAAGGCATTCAATATTGTCAAGGGGAACAAACACGATGATGAAGAAGTGCGTCAACTCAAGGCGCTTCTAAGGAAGAAACGCCTTAGCAAAAAGGGCATAGAAGAAGACGAGGAGCCAACGGGGAGTGGTCGTCAAGACTACTCCATATATCCTTATAATTGCGACCGTCTTAATTCTAACAATCATTATCTTTCAATTCCTATGGGGAGACCTCCACATTTCTCCAGAAATGATTATAGCATGTGAAAGTATAATATGAAAATGCATCTTATATCCTTAAACCCCAGTCTTTGGCATGTTGTGTGTACAGGTGTAGATATCCCGGACACTGACGATGAACTCACTCTGGAGCAAGAGCACCCAATGCACAAGATGTCGCAGTGATCACTTCTTCCTTGAGCCGAGAAGAGTTTACCAAGATTGATGGACTGGAGAGTGCCAAAGAAATATGGGATACACTCAAGAATTCCTATGAAGGAAATCGCTCAGCTCATGAAGCAAAATTGAAATGCTTGAGGGAGAATTGGAAGATTTACCATTGAGGAGGGCGAATCACCTCAAGAGATGTACAACCAAATGAAGTCGCTTATCAACAAGATTCGTGCCTATGGTAGAAATAAGTGGACTGACCATGAGGTTGTCAAAAGGATGATTAGAGCATTTATGCCAAGGAATTTCACTCTATGCCCGATGATCCGAGAAAGTCCGGGGTTCCATAAAATTAACCCGGACGAACTATTGGGCAAAATCATCAACTATAAGATGATTGGAAAGGAAGCTAAATATGTGTAGGACCTTGTCGAGCACACTTCATCAAGGAATAAGGGGTTGGTTCTCAAGGTGGCCAACAAACCAAATAACAGGAAAGTCCACAAGGTGCAAGAAGATGAAGATAGTGACGACATGAGCACTGATATGGATGAAGAAGAAATGGTCCTCTTAATGAAGAAATTTTAGAGGATGATGATGAGAAGGAGAAAAGACAAAAATTCTAGTGATGATAAGAACAAAGAAAAAGACAAGTCCAGATCTAGACGCTCATGCGCTAACAGTGGTGAATATGGGCACTTCATAGTTGATTGCCCATATGAAGAAAATAAGAAGAAGAAAGAAGTGAAGCCTCAAGAGAGGAAAATCATCAACAAGAGTAGGCAAGATTATCAAGCACACATCAGCAAAGAGTGGCACTCAAACCATGAGTCCTCCTCCGATGAAGAAGAAGAAGAGATGGCTACCATTGCCATCAAGAAGCCTACCAAGAAGTACACTATTCCTGAACATGGGAGGACGGGAGACTCATAACCATACTTGCCTCATGGCTAAGAAAGGCAAGAAAAAGGTTCGACTTCCACCTCCCTCCCTTAAGTACTTTGATGATGACTTTGATAGCAGTGATTAAAATGAACACATGTTTAAAGGCTTAAGTAAATCTTCATTAGCTAAAATGAAAATTTTGACGAATGAAATATATGAGAAGGAAGATCTTATCAAACGACAAGAGGATATGCCCGTCCTTCAAAAGGAGAGATACTCCAAGGTTGAAGAGGCTCTCGAGCTAGAAAAGGAAAATAGAGAAGTGCTCGACCGTGAGCTAGCTTGAGCAAGGAAACTTACTCAAATCTAAACGATTTGAATATTGTACTGAAGGATGAACTTGTTAACTTGACAAAACTTAACAAGGATCTTCAAGTACAAGTCGAATCACTCAAGCAAAGTGCTTCCTCCTCATCTTCTAAGAGCTCACCTTCTTCAAATATTGAGTCTATTCCATTTAAAACTTGTAATTGTGCTAATTTGGTTGTTGACTTGAAAAATGAGCTTAAAGTGGCACAAAGCAAAAATTCACCCAAAGGTGGCATTTTTGATAAGGAGAAAATCAAGTATGCACGAAGTGCATACTCAGTTACTAGAGCTCCTAATATCAAGGATGGCCTTGGATATTCTCGAGGTGAAAAGCAAAATACTAGAAACCCCAACAATAACAAGGAATCAATTGCCTTGGTCAAGGAAAGCTCAAATCAAGTTAAGAAAACCAAACGTGTTCCTTCTTTTCATGAAAAAGCAAAAAATGGACCGAACATTATGTTTCAAGACTTTAATGCCTCATATGTTCTTATGAAGAATGAATTTAACCATGTTTATGCCAAGTATGTTTGGTAACTACACAAGAGTCCAAAATCTTGTGTGTGGGTGCCCAAATGTCTTATCACTAACATCTAAGGACCCAAGCAAGCTTGGGTACCTAGAAGCAAGACATAATTTTGTTTTGTAGGTGTACCACCTCCAATGGATTCAAAAAGAGTGCTTGAGAGGAACAAACAAAATGATTGAAGGAAAAGAAAATATTTATGGGGTACAACGCAGCCGTTGTCAATATAGGCTTATCGACGCACCCATACTACCAACACAACACTACAGGAAAAGCGACAGTAGACGACGGCCAAAATAATTGACGACGACCCTGTCGCTATTTACCTAATCAACGACGGCTAAATATAGCCATCGTCAATAATACATTTATCCTTGACGGTTAGAACAAAACCGTCGTCCATAACTTATTGATGATGGTTGACCGTCGTCAATTAAGGCCCGTCAACAATATGGGTCGGAACCGGGCCCACCCAAGAAGTAATCGACGACGATCACTGTCAGCCGTTGTCAATATAGGCTTATCGACGACAGTTGACCTACACCGTGGTCGATAAAAAAATTCACCTACCCCGCATGCCCACCAATTCCCGCCCATCTCCACAACGCAGCCCGCGCCTAGGACACCACCGCCGCGCCCCCGCCTCCACCGCCGCTGCGCCGCGCCGCGTCGCTGCCGTTCTCTACCTCCTCCCAGGTACGCCGCCACCCTACCGTCGCCCCTCCTCTCCCCTAGCTGCGTAGCCGCCCTCTCCCCTCCCCTGCGCCACCCTCGCCGCCACCCCTCCCATGCGCTGCCCTCGCCACCGCCCCCTCCCTGCGCCGCTCCCTCCCCAGCGCTGCCCCCTCCCTGCGCCGCCCTCGCTGCCACCTCCTCCACTGTGCCGCCCTCGCCGTCGCCCTGCCCCCTCCCCTGCACCGCCCTCGTCGCCCCTCCCCTCCCTTGCGCCGCTGCCCCTCCCCTGCGCTGCCCTTGCCGCCGCCCCCTCCCCAGCTACACCGCCCCTCCCATGCGTCGCCCTCGCCGCCGCCCCCTCCCCAGCTACGAACGAGTACTTCAAGTTGCATCCAAACGAGCGTGAGCCGGGGAAGGACACGTCCGACACATACTTGACGGAGGCACAGTACGCAGAGGTAAAGTTTTTAGTTTATTTTGCTTCATTATATGAATATGATCAATATTTTCATTCAATAAAATTTTTTTGCAAGTTAGTGTAGCGTGGCTTTTCAGCCGTCCGGACGCGTAGCATGCCCTGTGTGCTCTTTGGGCGAGCGAGGGCTTCTAGACACTTTCTAAAACCCGTCGAGAGAGTATAGGGACGAATGGAAAACATCACTTAGGTGGGGATGGCTACATACGCCTCGCTAAATGGATGGTAAGTGCTACTCACATTCTATTAAGTAATTTTATAATCCGCATTGTGCTAACATGTATCGATAGGAGTACAAGAGCGGTCAGCAGCCGGCACCTATTGAGGTGCGGAAGAGGGGTCATTTAGGAAGTGACCAGTCGCGACCTGACCAGCTGTCTTCTCAGACAGCGACACGAGCTTTGGTGAGTTATTTTTTCAACTTAACTGAATTCTTTTTAATATTTCTAATGACATTATTTTTTTGTATTTTCGGGCAAAGTACGGGGAGGAGGCGCAGAGGATTTGAGGTGAAGAGTTCGATTGGCAGAGCGAGACAATCGTTCCCGAAGACGCGTATGCAAGCGGTGGTGGTAAACCTCACGGACGGTGAGCTTTGTTATTTTTAATTTACTGTTACCAACTTCGAGATACAAAAATTTAATAGTCTTGCTTTGTTGTGCAGGTTAGCCATCTTCGATGGAGTGGTCGACTCAAGGCACGCGCAGGCTTCCTCAAAGGATTCTTCATCGCATTAGGGCGGGTCCAGCAGCAGCTGTGCGAGCCGAGATTTGGAGCTCTAGAGTTTTCGAGAGGAGCTCCAGAGGACTAAAGAAACGCTCAGGGCGAGGGACGAGGCGCAGAGGGATAGGGACGAGGCGCAGAGGGCTAGGGACAAGTATCAAAACTCGTTCATGCTACAGATGCAAGCTGCCATGCAGGTACATTCTAGATGTTGTACTTAACATTTTTAATATATAAATGACATGTATAATGATTTTCTTTGTGTTTGCAGGCGATGATTCCAGGACAACAACCTGTCCTTCCGCAATGGGCGCCGCCAGCGATACAACAGCCGCTGGTGCCGACGATAGCATTCCAGGTACAAAATTTAGTAAAATATGCATTTTTTACTTGTAACATGTCTAACCACACTTGCACATCACAGGGATCGAGAACTGAGGCTCAAACTCCGTTGCCTTAGATTCTGGTGCTTGGACGACTGCAGGAGGACTTTCCGAACTCCGGTGGCAGCGGACGGGATAGCGTCTAAGAGTCAGGTCAGCTCCTTGCTTGTTTGTTTCAGTTTTCAGTTTCAAAAGAATCAAAACTGATCGTACTCATAGCAATCTTGCCTCAAACCGACCAGTCTCTTGTCAATCCAGAATTTGGATATGAAAACAGCAGTTTCATAACTTGTGTTTAATACCAAAGTTAAATTTAACTTCAACAACATTCCAACTGTTATTTATATTCCCCATACTAATTTTGGATCAAGAGTTATAAGGTTCTAAAGTTAACAGAATTCTGGAAAAATTTTGACAGCATCTCTTTTGAAAGTTGCTGAAATGATATAGTTTTCCAAATATTTTTGATCCGAATTTGATGAAACTTTAAATTAAACAATTGTAATATATCTCATATGCTTTTCAGAAATGTACCATATTATCTCAAGAGATTTTTGTATCGGAAGTATGGAAGCTATTTTATGTTTATGTTCTTCAAGATAGTTGCTGGTATTTTGAACTTTTGACAATGAACCCACAGGAGTTATATGCATTACTAGCATACTGCATGGTTTATTTGCGATCATAAAATGATTTGCAATAAAGATTACACTCAGCATACCTGATGCACATCAATCAGCTTGTACAGCTAGCAACTAAAGTGCTATCTGTTTTACAGGAATTTTGAAGGTGAGGAGGCAATGCTAGTGCCAGAACCGGAAGCCAGGGACTTCACCAAGCTCTTTATGTTTTGTGGTTGTATTTTTCTTCGTCCAAACTTGGAAAGTGTGTAGTGGTGTGTGTATAGTGTTCTGAAATGCTTATATGTCTGTTTTAAAGTGTTTGTGTGATCTGGCCATCGAGCCAGGGCAGTATTTTCTGTTTTTTTTTAAATACATGGCTTATCAACGACGGTTGCCCAGTAACCATCATCGATAAGCGTCCACTGTTATGGACGGTGTCATTTATACCATCGTCGATAAGTTTGTTATTGACGACAATTAATAGGACCGTCGATGATAAGGTCACCCCGCTGCCACGTGGACGAAGGCCCTTATCGATGATAGCTAAATACAACCGTTGTCAATAAACTACGTGATGACGGTTACTGTCGTCGATAACGTTATAGATGACAAATTGTCGTCGACGGCCGAAAAGCATCGTCAATAAGTCCTTACCATCGTTGATAGCTTATAGACGACGGTATTGTCCTTATAGATGACGGTTTCTAGCCGTCGTCTATTATCGTGATTCCTGTAGTGCAAGGGCTCAAAGTGTACAACAACAAGAGAGCAATGATCAAGGGGGAGTCTCTATACAAAAAAGGGGGCTCAATATGTACATGACCAATCTCAATAAGATCGAGATAATCAATATAATGATGGAGGCAATGATCAAGGAGGAGCCAAAAAAAATGAAGAAGGAGGTATACCATTCTGTTTTTGGCTCTAGTGTATCTTGGTCCATCTAGGTCATATTAAACTGGTATATCACCCCTGTTCGGTAATTTATTGTGCCTGGGTGCATCTAGGCATTATATCACGTCAGACACATGTTTTGTATGCAAGGCTTCAAGCTGCTCTGACATGTGGCTTGAAACGTTGCATATCTGATTGCTAGGATTATAGAACTTCAAAATACCAGCATGATTGCAAAAAATAATCTCCTATCTCCTTTTTACTCTAAAACTATTTCAAATATTAATTCTTGGTGAATTATGGTCATAGTATGATTGTTGTTTGCTTATTATTTACCAAGAATATTTGCTAAAACTATGTCCTTATGACCAACACTAGGTATCCATTCAAATTCACTTCAAAAGTCTGACCTACATTCTCTGTCTGACCGGATAAGTCCAGCACACCACTGGACTAGTCCAGTGTCCTCTCAATCCTGAGCTTTTGGCCATAGTTTGATGATTAAGTGTTTGTTGATCATATCCTTCAAGGGTATTCTCTACAACTATGTACTAATCATCATCCAAAAGTCAAATCTCAATTTTACCTTTTTAATCTTACCACAACTCTCTGTTTGCTACGGACTAGTACGTGGTTAAAATCGGACAAGTCCGATATCTTCACTAGTCCGCGCTTGGTCTGCTGCTCCGGACAAGTTAGGGTTTCACCGGACTAGTCCGGTGTTCCTGTGGCTTAACTGTTGGATTCTCCCCGAGTCCTTCTTCTTCCTCCTCACTCCATACTCGACACTCTCTCTCCTCCTCTCGAGCTCCCAAGGTGATTTTTTGCTCTCTTCATCAAAAATTTTGATTCTTTCGAGGAGGAGGCGCAGAAGCACTTTGTGAAGTCCATCCCATACTTATCCGCACTCAGGATCTGTTATTTTGCAAGCATTGATCACAGATTGGTAAACCCTAGCCCTAACACTCATATTCATTCCTCTCTAGGGTTTAAGCCATTTATTTCACTCTATTGGGTTTCAATACACTCTCAATATCCTACATTGTCATTTTTCTGCACTTGTTCTATGTCCTCAAAGATTTGATGAATTTTGAATACCTAGGGTTCATGCTGATGAACAACGGACTAGTCCGGGTTACCCTTCGGAGAAGTCTGGTACATCAGACTAGTCCGCAAAAACCACGGACAAGTCTGATTGTTAACAACATTAAACCTACTATGTCGATTTCATTAAGTTCTTTGAATCAACCTTGTATCTCTAATTCTCATTCACTTCTACTGTGTAAAGAATCATGTCGAGCTCAGATGAAAGCATGTTTAGCGAGCCGAAGCTTGAGGTGGCACGTCTCACCTGAAAATGCCAATTGGAGATCAAGGAACAATGAAGGACTAAGTTTCGGCATGACAAGGATGCTGGAGCATCAGGCACAAGCTCTCGACAGAAAGTCCTAGCTAAGAAAGATACTGAAAAAGGCAAACAAGTAGTCACTCAAACATACAAGGCCAAAAAGAGTAAGGACAAGGGCAAAGGTTTTGCTAGGTCCTCTGACCCAGTTGGGCCACTCGAAATGGTTGCCCCGATGCACGATCGTAACCATCATCTCAATGACGATGCTTGCACTGAAAAGGGTGCTGAAAAAGCCAAAAGGTTGAGGAAGATTTATGTATACAGTCACGAGAAGGTGGCAGCGGATCAACATATTTTGAGCGAATTTCACTGTGATTATTACCAAATCGTGTACCTTCACATGAAAACTCCAGTGGCTAAGAATCAATGGACTGATTGGGAGTACATGGAGGGCAAAAGGAACGAGGAATTTCATCAAGTGATTGCAGCAGTTGACAGACATGGCTTGAAAGACCTTTTAGCCTTCAAATATGATTGGAATGATGAAATCATAGCTCAATTTTATGCCACTTGCAATTTCTCCAAGTCTGGAGCCGATGAGATCACATGAATGACTCATGGAAAGAAGTACTCAGTTGGTTATAAGGAGTTTGCTAAGATACTTAACTTGGGTTGGTCTCTTAACAACGGGCTCAAAGTACACAATTTCAAGGCGCTAGGCAATAATGAGCTGAACTTCCTCTATGACACTGCCTATCCGTTCAAGGCTCCCTCCACCAACTATTTGAAGCCTTTCTTTGCTTTTTTGAACCGGGTGCTAAGGAAGACTATTGCAGTCAAATATGGTGATGCGAAGCATTCAGAGCTTCCTCTGCAACCTGATGCAAATCATAATTGGATATGAAGAATTCGATGTGTTTGATTATATCTACAATGATATATTTAACATTGCTCACACTCCAAATCGGCCCCGTAGATATGCCCCCTACATTATGTTCATGATTGAGAAAGTCACATGATTGGATTTTGTCAAGGATGTTCCTCACACCAAGCTCATACCTCAGGTTCCTACAACTCCTCCTCCACTATCCACCTCTACAAGATAGCGGTCCACTCGTACCACTCCGATAGGTGCCTCATCTATCACAACTCTGTTGGTATTTCTTAACACCACAGAGTTATCCGCAAGAGCATGGAAATACCGTTGTAGCACTTCCCCTTAAAGAGTATTCCAAAGGGTATCAAATCCAAAGAACGTGTGTGCTAATCTTTTGAACTAGCTCACCCAAGGAGACAATGTTGTTTGGTAGGCAAGGAACGGAGAGGAATTCAAATTATTGATCCTAATTCAAGGTAGTTTGCAGTAGATGCTTGCTTTGGGCATGGGCTTACTCCTAGCAATACTAGGACAACTCCCGCCAAGAGCCTATTGCATAGCTGAACGTGGAGGATTACGAAGGACAGATAGGGCTGTCACCACCTACTGCCTACCTCTTCAATCCGTGGGTCTACGAGATATCGACCGATGATTTATAACCTAAGCACCATGCTAAATCACTACTCTAGTTGTTTCGAACACAAAGCTACAACTAGAGCCTCTAATGAATTAAAGCAGTGAACTCACAAGTAACTACTTGTGCAAACTACTAAGAATAAAAGATCAAACTTGTATTGAATTCACAATGGCTTACTTGATTGAGTAAAACCTTTGTAGGGGTACAAGTGTAGAAGAGGGACTTGACAAGCCCAAGCCTCCTTCTCGTAGACTCTTCACCACACTCTCCTTCTACTTTGGTATCCTCTAGGACTATTCTAAACCTTTGGAGTGTAGTACTATTCTCAACTTTTTGGTGTGTGTGAGAAGTGAGGTGAGGGGGTCTATTAAAGGTGGAGAAGGGTCGGTTCCCGCCACAGTTTACGCACGAATCAGTCACCATTGACTCCAAGGAGCTGGGAGGAGCCAACACGTGTCGTTTGACAGAGTTTGGCGCAGGAAGAGGTCGCCCGACCAGGGGGTTCAGCCGACCTGGTCAAGGCTCCCCTCGGGGAGTGCTTCCTCCAGGTGGCTTCCAGGTGGGCCCTCTTGATATATATGGGTGCAACACCAGTGGATCTCCTCGTATTCTTCTGTTTGTGGGCCATTTGATCCATGTGTTGCCATGTGTCATTGCCTGATTCGTTGAAATCCATTTTCATGGATTCATCCCTGCATGTTTTGGTATTTTGGGTAATAATTCACCTGCATACAAATAAACACCAACACTTGTGGAATTGGGTTAGTGTATAACCCTACCATTATGTTTTGTGTTTCTTTTATTTACACTATGAGGTGAATTGACGGTCAAAATGTGGTACTTAAGGACCGTCAACAAACTCCCACATCCTCAAGAGGCTCTAACAGTGGAATTTTGAAGATGCTACGTGCCATATTCACTTCTTGTTGCAAAGTGGAGGTTAAGCAACATAATGAGAGGCAGGCAAGGAAGAGACACTCTCGATACATGAAGGAGAATGTGACTACCATATGTCAAAAGCTCGAAATCTCACATATTGGCTCCCTAGAAGTTTTAGAGGACTCAGATGAAGATTTCACTGAGATGCCAACACTTACAGATGATGAGCTAGCTTTCTTTGGTATTGGTTCCTCCATTTGATCTACTGCTCCTCAAGCAAGTGACAATGATGATAATGTTGATGAGGAGTAAGACAGTGAGAGGACACAGAGTGAGGAAAATGTGGATCAAGAAGATGAAGACGACGAGTAGATTTTCTCAGTTTTTCCCTTTTTGGCGTCTTGATGCCATAGGGGGAGAGATTTCGGCGGAGTAGGTCGTCATAGTCGTTATCCTTAGATTTGTTTGGTCATGGAGGACTATTTTTTTAAAAAAACTTGTAATGTTTTATGTTTTAAGTCCTATTATGCTTTATATAAGACCAATTGTGTTTTGTGTAAGACTTTGCCTATTATGCTTTAATGTTCATGTGTGATGCTTATTATCATATCTCCATAATAATTGATGATTAATCTCATCATATTGTTATCTATGTTCATCACAATTATTGCTCACACACACTTGATAGGCACCCCACCATAAATAGTGCATATATGAGAAGTAATTCATGCTCACAACTCTATGAAAATAGGGTTTTTACTCTTATTTGTGTAATCTCAAAATGGTTGTCATCAATCACCAAAAAGTGGGAGATTGAAAGTGCATCTAGGCACGCCCTTGTGGGTTTTGGATGATTGGTGACAAACACGTGAGATCCTAATCAAGTTTGTTGAGATGAGAGCAGGTTTCAAAGAATAGAACTAAAGGTACAAAAATAAGAAAAATGAATTTCAAGAAAGGGAAGAGTACCGGTGAACAAAAGGTGCAAAAAGGTGAAAAGATGAGAATCAAGAAAGGGAAGAAAACTAGTGAAGAAAAGATGCAAAAGTAGTCCTAAATGTATAGGGTGTCTGTGAGAGACACACCCCCAAGAGCTCAAGTCATTGCGGAAAGAATTAGGGCTATAACACAAATCAAGTTGCAGAAATAAAGGACTAGTCCGGCCCCAGAGGGGACTAATCCGATCTATCACAATACGACTAGTCCGATTTCATAGAGGACTAGTCCGTTACTATCATAGTACCACAAAGAGAACTAGTCCGGTCTCATAGCGGACTAGTCCGTTTTCTCACAGTTCCAAAAGAGGGCTAGTCCAGTGGTTGAGAGGACTAGTCCAATTAAATTTCTGTACAAAAATGGACAAGTTCGATCCTTAACGGACTAGTTCGGTTAACTCACACAAATTAGGGTTTTCCTAGTGTGCTGCACTTGTCCTTGCATAAATAACTCAGCACACCGGACTTGTACGATCCATAACGAACTAGTCCGGTCCTCGAGTTCCAAATGGTAACTTTTCTAAATGTCAATAAATAGGTGATCCACGACCCTATAACTATCAACCAAGAACCCTAGTGCCGCCACTGCATCCAAGAGCACACAAACACTCCTCTCCACACATTCTAAGGTCCTAAGAGTCAAATCTTTGGGAGTTGGCAATTAGGAAAGGGAGAGTGACGATCTTATCGATATTGAGCTCTTGGGTTTGATTTCTCACACACTCCTGTTGATTGTTGTGTAATCATTTGAGTGTGTTGATCACTATTTTCAGTTGTAATCTTGTGGGAGCCCTCAGCGTGTGAGGTTGCCCCACCAACTTGGTGATTACCTGTGATAGTGGAATCAACTCGGCCTTGTGTGGTGACTTGAAGAGGGAAAAGGGTTCGAAGAGACCTGGCTCTGTGTGGGCTTCCTCAACGAGGAGTAGATCTCTTTTGTGAGATCGAACCTCGATAAAAATCGTTTGTCTCGTGTGCTCTTGATCTATACTTTTCATTATCATCACTATCTAGGGCATAGACTTGATCATACTTACAACTTGTGTTAATCTTGTATTCCATGTGAAAATCATTTACCATTAACACTTGCTATAGTTGTTAGTATAGTTTACTACATTCCTCTATGAAAGATTCAAAGAAAACATATAAGAGATCTCAATTTGCAGATGTGCTTATACACACCGGAGTAGTCCTTACTGAGACCAGACTAGTCCGACCTTCCTGATTTTAACAGTTTTGCTAAGTGTTTCAGGAAAAATTTCAAAAGCCTATTCTCCCCTTCTCTAGTCCACATTCAATTTTTCCATATAAAATGGATCAATCTTTCTTCTTATATGATTTATATCTAGAGCTTATTCTCCAGAGCTACCGAAAAAAGGAGAACTACATGCTAGCAACTCTTTTCTACCTTGGAAAATATTCAGGATATCTTGCTATATTATTTTATTGCTAATTGTAAACCAGTGCTTAACATACTAACTATAATTTCTATAGAAACATAAATAAAAGCAACCGGGCCAAAAATCCCTTCTTACCACATCTCTGTGGCCCAATGACTTTTCATCCCAAGAGGTGGAAATCAAAGGGGAAAACAGATAAAAAAAGAGAAGGCCCGCAACTAATTATGGCCCAACAGCCGAAAACTAATTTTTTTTAAGTTTCTGTATGCGACCCAGAGGAAAACGTGGCCTAGAGCCTAGGACTGGCTTAGAGCCGATAAACATATTTTTCTTAAGTTCACTAATGATGGATCCTAAATAAATAGTTTAATCTAATGACTTCACATATCATAACTCACGATTGAAATATCAAAATTCATATTGTTTAGAGCTCATAGACCTTAATTTAACTTGAGTTATTGTTTGGTTATTCGGATATTTTGGGTATCCGAGGGTGATACCCGAAGCCAAAATTAATATATCGGTTACTTAGATTTGCTACACGAATAGAACCCGATACTTCGGTCTTTTCAATCTCGGTCTCAGTTTTTCGGTTTCAGTTTTTCAGTCCCGGTTTTTTACCCACCCCTACCAGCGTCCACTTCTCCCTCTACACTAGTGGGCCATGGGGGAAAACACAACCTGAAGGCCCACTCTCGATAGCGAAACTAAGCACCCGCATGGGCCTTACTGCACTGGCCAGAAAAAGGTGTACCAAGGACAACGCGCGTCTACTGACAATTCAGAAACAAAGGCCGACCAAGGCTGTTAGCGCACAAGGGCCCCACGCCCACGCACAGGCGCTCCAAAGCCAGGCTTGGGCTGGGATACTTACCGCCCAACTTGAGCCATCGACCGACCCGATCAACGCCGGCGTCGGACCGTATTCGACGAACATCCGCACAGATCAGATGAACAAAACATGTGTTGGTTCCTTCCCTACTAACCCTAGCTCATTTCTCTTTGCCCCTTCTCTTTCCTTAGCGCCGACTTAGTGAGTGACTGAGGAAGTGATGACCATGGTCACCAAGGCGGTGCTGCGGCAGGCGACCTTGGCATAGGCGGAGCAACGACTCGGCAGCCATGTGTTCCCAGAGTCCGGTGTTACCTTGGTGATGATTCGGTAGCGGCGGCGTGAAAGAAAACGGGCATGTGAGTCTCCTTCTCGTCATGCTTATTTCTTACTGACTTTGCTAGGGTTAGAGTTTGGTTCGAGGTTGAAGATTTTGGGATTTTCTTAAGGATTCGTTCAATTCCATCCTTTTTCTTGCTATGAACTCTTAACCCCGAGTACAAATGCTATTAGGTCGGCTCTGATGCAAATCTTAGAACTTAATCATATACTAACAACCAAGATATACCCGGTCTTATAGACAATGAAACAATAGTCGTTTAGATTTGAGTGAGTAGGAGGGAAACTGGATTAATGTGGATGCGTAACTTAAACCATGGACAGTGAGGACGTCCAGTGAGCCAGTAGGTGCAAGCTTGACGAGGATAGTGTCATGGACCTTCCCTCCTCTACCGTGCCCCTTTTGATCGGATTGGCTAACTGAGCGAAAGAGACACAAAGTGGGTGTCGAGGAACCTTGGCGTTCACACCCAAAACATGTCTTAGTCTTATATTGCACGGTGAGAAGGGGGGCCCACGATCACATACATGGATGATTCCCCCGATCAGGGCGACTCATGGAGTCAGAATAGGTAGAAGTACATATTCTGTTTGAGATCATAGTCCAACATTCTCCCCCTTGATCTACAAGGATCAAGTCTGACTTAACACCTTAATCATAAAAAGATTACTTATTTCTGAACATTGTGCCAGCTTCCTCAAATTTGACATGTAGGGCACACCGCATTAAGAATAGCCAATTATGTACTACTAGACTCGAACGACCACAATGCATGCCACATTCAGAAACAACCTTACTCTCAGTTGCCCCTAAGTATCCAGTTGATCATAGGATCTTCTTTAAACCCATGTCGACTATCTTTTCACTGAACACTTTGGGTGAAAGACCTTTCGTAAGCGATAATGCAAGCAATCGCCTTTCACTACTGTGCTCAAAACAAATGGTATGATCCTGAATTTTATCATTTGGAACCTAATGTCAATGTGTTTGGCAACACACTTGACATGCTGCAATTGGAATAAAATAACTTAAGTGGTTTGATGTCGTCGACCATTCTTAAACATGGTAAATTCATTCTTGTGCCTGCTCGATGGCCTCATACTTAATAAAGATTCAGTATGCATCCCATGATGTAGTGACCCCTCGATTGGAGCATTTCCATAATAAAACTCCAAATTGCAAGTGCTAGCAAATGATCGTGGAATTTGCTACACATCTCGCAAAAATTGAGTCTTAGTAACCCTTTATCTGAATGACATTTATTCTTAATCAACATATCATGAGACATTAGTCACTTGTAAAATTGGAAGACATTCTTATTTCAATTCCAGTGATATATACCTAGATTGAGCTACTTATGCCAAAAATATCTCGGTTACATTAACTTTGTCAATGTTAGTTTTACTCGAGCGAACTTAAACCTTTCGACAGCAAAAGTATATGGAATCGATTTTATTCGCTCGATCTCTTATTGATTCCCATACTTATCACCCTTGACCATTAGAGTAGGCGAGAACTTACGCGCATGCATACTACATTCTCTTACAATCACTAGTATATATCCATTATGTGATGGTCTAAATACCCCTTTATTATATCTTGGTCAAACTAAATAACAAAAACATAGGAAGCATCACCAAAATCTTAACTCCAAAATTACGAGGACAAAATTCTTACTCTCTAATAGTTGATCAACTTTATTACTTACTGTAGGATGTCATCCTTGTGAATAATAAAAGGAAAATAAGCTTTCCTCTCTTAAACTCAATGTGAATGCATGTACTCCTTAATATTTTGCAAAACTTAAATTTTACTTTTATAAGATATCATTATTTAGAAACTTACTTAAATGCATAAATGGATTTTCTTCATCAATATCTCATATATCTCGATTTTCATGACAACACCCTTGGGTTGAGTCATATAGACATTCTCAAAACATATCAATTGAGAAATCTCCCTTTTACGCACATTTAGTACGATGTGCTACTAATGCCATGATTATTATCTCAAATCTTTAAGTATTCCCTTCAGATTCCCGTTAACTTTCGTAGATCCATTACAACCTGACTCTTTTAGGAAACTTACCATTCTTATATCACTTGGATGAGTGAGAATAACTCATGGCTTATCCAAATTAGATGAGATCATCCTCAATTTGAACTTCTAACATATTGGTTTGCTCATTATAATCTAAGTGGGGCTGTTGTCACTCTTCATCATTATTGGTCACTAATGATGAAAAATTAACCACAAGTATTATGGCAGCAATGTCTTGTGTTGTTGACACAACATCGGTATGGCATCATAAAGAATGACTCTTGAACATAGAGTGATTACATACACCACTTATTGTCAAGATCAGTATCTTTAGATGCCAAACTCCTCCTGATTCTGTTGTCTCCTGAGAAGACATCAACATCTCATTTCAAAACAATAGAAATAAGAATATTTAATCTTACTAAAAAGCCAATTAAATCATAACTTAATTTGTTAATGTCGAGCTAATAATTATTTGGTCGAACGTCTTAAATCTAAGTTCAAAAGGTCTTACACTCCTTTTACCAATGGAGTATGGGTTTCTTAATTCCATGACTTACGCGTTGTTTCTAAGCACCGATTTAATGAAGCCTAATTAAGATAGCTACTTAAAAAGCATAGTGAATGTACTTAATACTCATTTTACCATGTTTACTCTTTCAATTACGATATATTCTTTTATGAACTTAGAAAACGTCCCATAAATAGTCATAAATTTTACAATTCGGGGTATTAGATGATAATAGTACTCCTGCTTACCTCATAGATCATCCTTATTACAATTCATTGCTTAGAATATGAAAAATCTGAGAGGTTAGAATATTTTACTTAATGATCTGATGATCATCTTACATTAATGATATTACAATCTCCTCCTCGAAATATGGCCTATACATTAGAGTCATAATTTCGAAGACAATTCAGAATGCTTACGTATGAGGAGATATTCATATAACTTAGTTCATATCGTTAAAACACAACTTAATACTATTGGGAGTACATCTCCTCTTTTAATGTTTCTCAGATCATAAAAGTCTACTCTATGCCATTATTTAAGAGTTGAAATGATGCTTAAAAGAAGGATTAAAATTTTTATGATATAATTCTTTTCTTATCGATGTGCTTAACACACTTGACAATGTCAAAATGTGAAGTCTTAATGCTTTCCTTCTTTAAGTTTCATGTCTAATAACTTAAGCTTAGTGATAATGTTGCATATTTCAAGAAATGTGCTATTATGATTCACCACTCCTAAATCATCGCAACGAGCAACCTTAAACGAGTGCTAGTATACGTAGTTGAAGAAATATTGAACTGAATCTTCAATTCTTAATAATTATCTTATTAGTAGTGTTACCTTGGGAATGGTCCCTTAATGAACATGACTTGCTTAGCTCTTACTGACATTAGATACTTCTTTAAAAGTGCAGAATAGCATAAGTGACATACATAATTCTCTCGCCGTGCGAGATAGTTCCCTATGAAGGGACATAATTACTAAAATCAAAATTTAAAACATGAGAAATAATTTAACATATTAGAAACTATACTCAGAAATAAATCTGAATTATCTTAAACTTAATTACTAGAAGAATGTTGGTCCCATAAAATAAATGTATGCAATACTCAGATCAAAATCTAAATAGAGCGTACAACCCTAAATAGAATTATTGTATCTTATGTTTCACGTTGGTAAGTCAATAAAATACAATAATCAAGACATTTTAAAATGAAATAAATTTTATCTTTCGCGTTGGTTACTTGACCAAATTTACAATAACTTAAATATCTTAATCGAGTAGAAATATTGTGTTATGTATTTCGCGTTGGTTACTTGACAAAACACAACATTCAAAACATAGATAAATTTCATTTTTCGCGTTGGTCACTGAATGAAATTTCATTGCAAACTTAAATTTAATTAAACAACCAAAAGATATTTTTTGTCTTTCACGTTGGTTACTTGACAAAACACGACATTGAAAAGCACGGGAATTTTATTTTTTGCATTGATTACTCAATAAAATTTCCATGTACTATACAAATAATCTTAAAGCACGGTATATTTATCTTTCGCGTTGGTTACTCAATAAATTGACCACAACAAAGTTGCTAGAGGAAATTTAATTCTTAACATACATAATTATTCAAAACTAAATAAAATTAGTGTAACATCTTAATGAGTCATTTCTGACTTGTTTAATCATAATGATAACATACTAAATGCATGATAATAAAAATTATCATGCTCACGTAATTATTCCTCTTACCAAATTTTCACAATAGAACCAATTTAATTAGGAGAATACTGAAATCATTAAACTTTGAAGAGCAATGAAAATTTAAATGACTTATTAAACTTACATGTATATGCTTAACATATGCATACAAAACTTAACAGAAAGTAACTAAACTAAATTTTTATGATTAAATCATCATGCTACTTAATAAAATCAATTATGAGGCAAAAATCAAATGACTTGGTGACATTAAGCATTAACTCTACCTCATGATCACGGGGAGTAGATAGTGCTTAAATTACCTTACTATCTTTTTATGGTAAAAAGTTTATAACGACGTAGCTCGCAAGATAAAATTACCATGCATAGGCTAAGTTTGATCATCATTCGAATAAAATTGTTACAATGGTGAAAATCTAATCATGAAATAATACACTTAAAATGACCATAGTGTAGAATCTTATGAAACTTAAAAATTGACTCACACTCAATACTAATTACCAAGGTACTGAAAACTTAAAATAATCACTAATTAATTAAAACATGACTAATCACTTAAAGAAACAACAAAATACTTAAAATTACAGAGGAAGCTAATTATCTTAATAAATACTTAATTATGTACAGTAGCAAATAATCTTATTTAAACAAATTGAGAAATACTAACATTGCTACTTAAATACTAAATATTAAACCAATTTACAAATAAAGGTAAATTAGTGAATGTAAGTAGTTTAAGAAAATGAAATTTACTAATCTCAACTACTAATTTTCCAAATTATTGGAATTTGGAATTCTTAGCACTACATCGATAATAGAAATTTGTAAGAAGTTATCTAAATATCACTACAAGGATTCCACCCTATTGCTATGATTGTACTGCAACGAATACTAGATCATTGCAGTAAGCTTGGTCTTTCGCCACGATTTACTAGTTCGTAGCATTAACATCTATTGCCACAGAACACGATCATTGCATTAGGATCTGTTGCCACAATTCACTAGTTCGTGGCATTAGCATCTATCACCATGGAACACGATTGTTGCATTAGGAAATTTTGCCACGCTTACCAGTTCATGGCGTTAGGATCTATCGCCACAGAACGCGGTCGTTGCATCAGGATCTGTTGCCACGATTCCCTAGTTCGTGGCACTAGGATCTATCGTAATGGAACACAATCGTTGCATTAGGAACTTTTGTCACGATTCCCTAGTTCATGGCGTTAGGATCTATCGCCACGGAACACAATCATTGTATTAAGAACTTTTGCCATGATTCACCAGTTCGTGGCATTATGATCTATCGCCACGGAACACAATTGTTGCATTAGCATCGGCCAGTAGTTTGTGGCGTTAGGATCTATCACCACGGAACACAATCATTTTATTAGGTGTTGTTGCCATGACTCACCAGTTTGTGGCGTTAGGATCTATCGCCACGGAACACAATCGTTGCATTAGGAACTTTTGCCACGATTCACCAGTTCGCCACGAAACACAATCGTAGCATTAAGATCTGTTGCCACGATTCAACGAGTTTGTGGATTAGGATCTATCACCACGGAAAACAATCATTGCATTAGGATCTGTTGCCACAATTCACCAGTTCGTGGCGTTAGAATCTATCGACACAGATTACAATTGTTGCATTAGGAACTTTTGCCACGATTCACCAGTTCGTGGCATTAGGATCTATCGCCACAGAACACAATCATTGCATTAGGATTTGTTGCCATGATTCAGTAGTTCGTGGTGTTAGGATCTATTGCCACGGAACACAATCGTTGCATTTGGATCTGTTGCCACGATTTATCAGTTCGTGGTGTTAGGATCTATTGCCATAGAACACAATCATTGCATTAGGAACTTTTGCCACGATTCATTAGTTAGCGGCGTTAGGATCTATCTCCACAAAACACAATCATTGCATTAGGATCTGTTGCCACGATTCAACAGTTCGTGGCGTTAGGATCTATCGCTACAGAAAACAATCATTGCATTAGGATCTGTTGCCACTATTCACCAGTTCGTGACGTTAGGATTTATCACCACGGAACACAACCGTTGAATTAGGAACTTTTGCCACGATTCACCAGTTTGTGGATCTCTCGCCACAGAACACAATCGTTGCATTAGGATCTGTTGCCATGATTCAGCAGTTCGTGGCGTTAGGATCTATCGCCACGGAACACAATCATTGCATTAAGATCTGTTGCCACGATTCACCAGTTTGTGGCATTAGAATCTATCTCCACAGAACACAATCATTGCATTAGGAACTTTTGCCACGATTCACCAGTTCGTGGCGTTAGGATCTATCGCCACGGAACACAATCATTGCATTAGGATCTATTGCCACGATTCAGCAGTTTGTGGCGTTAGGATCTATCGCCACCGAACACAATCATTGCGTTAGGATCTGTTGCCATGATTCAGCAGTTACTGGTGAATCGTGGCAAAAGTTCCTAATGCAATGATTGTGTTCCGTGGCAATAGATCCTAACACCACGTGGTGTTAGGATCTATTGCCAGAGAACACAATCATTGCATTAGGAACTTTTGCCATGATTCACCAATTCATGGCATTAGGATCTATTGCCACGGAACACAATCGTTGCATTAGGATCTATTGCCCCGATTCATCAGTTCGTGGCATTAGGATCTATCGCCACAAAACACAATTGTTGCATTAGGAACTTTTGCCAGAATTCATTAGTTAGCGGTGTTAGGATCTATCGCCACAGAACACAATCGTTGCATTAGGATGTGTTGCCATGATTCAGCAGTTCGTGGCGTTAGGATCTATCACTACAGAACACAATCATTGCATTAGGATCTGTTCCCACGATTCACCAGTTCATGGCGTTAGCATCAATCGCCACGAAACACAATCGTTGCATCAGGAACTTTTGGCACGATTCACGAGTTCCTGGCATTAGGATCTATCACCATGGAGCACAATCGTTGCATTAGGATTTGTTGCCATGATTCACTAGTTCGTGGCATTAGGATCTATCGCCACAGAACACAATCGTAGCATTAGGATCTGTTGCCACGATTCACTAGTTTGTGAGGTTAGGATCTATCGTCATGGAACACAATCGTTGGCCTCAACATATATTACAAAACATTGGCCACTATTTGAATGAATGAATGTGTGGTGTGTTCGTCATGTTCCTCAGGAATCAAAAGGAAGGATTTGTTTATTTTTTGGACAAGTGAATGATTCAATTATCAAGTGAATGTGCTCTAAGTTCAGTGATGTATGATATCAACAGTGAACCAAAGCAAAATGTAGAAAATCACGAAGCTAAAGGAGACTTGGGGAGGACACGCTTTTCATATAAGAAACACACTTCGCTGCTAATTAAGCGTGTCTCCATTTTGCTTGTCCGCACAAACTAAGGAGCCATCAGTCTCTCCTCTTCTCTCTTCGTTCGTCTTCTTCGCGCAGAGACAACCCACCATGGCCAATGTTCCACCGCCATGCCCGTCGAGGGAGAAACCCTGCAAGAAACATTGTTGTCGCTCCCCCGGGAAGTTCAACAACGAGCTGCTCAAGATGCTGTTCGACAGGCTATTCGACCGCCAGAGGCTTTTCGAGACAATGGCCGAGATGCTCGGCGCCGAGGGCCGCGGTATCCTAGTGGCGACGATGGCGATGAACCTCGATCGTGAGGTTGCACCGCCAGATCCGGACCAGCCGGAGCAACCGGCAGAGCAGCTGGAGGAGGAGAAGGGGGAGGAGGAGTAGGATTTAGGTTTTCTTTTGTTGTTTTTTAGTTGATGTTGTTTTTATTTTCTTGTGTCTTGTACTTTTTTCTTGTGTTTTGTAATATATTTGCTAATGAATGAATGTGTTATCTGAGTTCATCTGTGTGATGAATAATTTTGTGTGTTCAACTGTAATGTATGGCCACAGAACACAATCATTGCATTATGATCTATTTTCACGATTGTACTAGCTCATGGCCTTAGATCTATCGGCACAGAACACACTCATTGCATTAAGATCTGTTGCCAGGAATCACTAGTTCATTGCATTAGGAATTTCTCTAGAAGCGTCATTTCAAAATCAGAGTATCTTCTAAAGAGGCGAGATTATTTAATATCGGCTTGCTTCTGAGCTTGCTGCTAAATAGAAGAGCTGCTTCAATCTTTTAAAAAAATCAAATAGTTCACTGCTAGGTCACACAGTACTTATATAAAAAAATCATCATCCTCGCTGTTGTCCCCCCCCCCCCCCCCCCCAATATTGGAGCTACAAGACCATCATTGATTATGTATCATCTTGTCATCCTCATTTTCTGATGGAGCTCCATGTGCCTCAACATGATCACATGTTCTCCTTTGAAGAGCGGAAGAATCACCGGTTGCTGCCTCAGTGTCATTCCTAGCCCAAGCGGTCCTATCCTCAATTATGTGTGGCATATTGATATCAGTAAGTCGTCGATCATCAAATGTCTCAGCCTCCATCGTCTCAGTGACATTACTTTCACTGTCTCCAGGGGGCATGGCAAAAAGGTTCCATGGCTTCGTTTTAATAACTGTAACAGATTTAGGTTGCTTCACACTTTGAACGTAAAAAACTTGTTCTGCTTGGGTGGCTAAAATGTAAGGCTCATACTTAAATTGAGGAAGAGTAGTGTCAACATCTATCATTCCGTATTGATCCGTTTTGTAGCCTCTACTTTGGCTGTGACCGGAACAAGGCCGATCAAACCAGTCACATTCATATAACATAACCTCTTGATTTTTTTTTTCAAAATCAAAAGAAATACTTTTCTTGATTACTCCAAACCACTCATGATCACCATCCTGAACAACAACACCATTGTTTTGCGTCCGTAAATATTTGTCCACCTCTGCAATTTGAAAGAAGAAGCCATTTATGAATGATAGACTAAAAAAACGTGCCGATCAATCAGGTCCTCTAGGTAATGCATACAAATAATCGGTTACTTTGCCTTCTTTGTGTAATGTCGTAATCTGTACACATTAGTATAAATGGGGTCATCGATAAACCAATTTCAGAACACATATTTGTTCAATATTTTATCAAAGTAAAAACTTGCATGTACTTACTCATTTCTGAAACCAATAAATAAACTCATCTCTATGGCATTTTTCAACATCACGAGAATGAATCTTTTTCAGCTCTTCAAAATGCTCACTGGAAAGGGTACAAAATTAAATTAGCCATCTACAATAAGCATGATCCAATATAGTATAGAACATATGAGTTATACGTACTTGATCCATGGAGTGGCCTCTTCAACTTTAGAAATAATACAATGCATGATGTTATGTAGTTTCACCATAGTAAGTTGGCCCCATTTAAACCCCGTTTTAGAATTATCAACATCTGTAAATATATTAGACTCGAGAGAAGGTTCATTCCTAGGTGCAGCTTCATGACGTTCTGGCCTATTAAGCTTGATGCTGATGTTATCCAAAAACTAACTACAAAAAGTCATACACTCTTCCATAATATATCCCTCAGCTATAGAACCATCCGGGTGAGCTCTGTTACGTATATACCTCTTCAATGTACCAAGGTACCTCTCAATTGGACACATCCATATGTAAGAAATAGGTCCACCCAAGCAAGCTTCTTCGGCAAGATGGGTTGGAAGATGTACCATGGTATCAAATAAAGCGGGGGGAAGCAACATCTCTTACAAATTGTTTCAGGAAAATGTTTGATCATCTTATCCAAATCGGATTCCGCTAATTCTTTAAAACAAATTCCAGAAAAGAATCTGGTAACTCAATTAAAGGCGCAACAACCTTTTCAGACAATATGTCACATATTGCAATAGGAAGGAGCTTCTGAAATTTAATATGGATGTCATGAGTTTTTAGACCTCATACCTTACGTGCTTTTATGTCCACACATCTCTTGATGTTTGAGGTATAACCATAGAGCATCTTCACATCCCCCAAAAACTTGCACAAGGTGGTCTTTTCATCTTTATGCAAAGTATATAATGCTGATGGACAATCATACTTCCCATTTATAGCCACCGGATGGTGCTTTGGCCGTATACTCATATCCTGCATATCAAGACGAGCTTGTATACTATCTTCTGTTTTACCATCTATATTAAGCAATATCCCCAATATGATATCATAAATGTTTTTCTCAATGTGCATGACATCCAAGTTATGCCTTATTAGCAATATCTTCAATACAGGAGCCGGGAAAAAAATATAATTTTCTTCTTCCAACTATGCCACCTATTTTCCCAAGTGCGCTTTCTCATATTATTCATCTGTCCAAAACTCACTTGATCAAAACTCTCATATTGTTGGAGTACTTCATCACCATAGGGTGATGTTGGACCCTCTATATTCCCTATCTTGTTGTTGAAAGAAGCCTTGTCTCGATGCCACCTGTGATTCTGAGGTAGGAAACGGCGATGACTCATGTAGCAATACTTTTGTCCATGTTTCAACCACAAGGCGTCAGTGTTTATATGGCACTATAGACATGCTAGCTTACCTTTTGTGCTCTATCCACATAGCATTGCATATGCTAGAAAATCATTCATTGTCCACAATATAGAAGCTCACACGAGAAATGTCTCTTTCTTTGAACTGTCGTATGTTTCAACACCATCAGACCATAATTTCAGTAGCTCATCAATGAAAGGCTGCAGATACACATCAATGTTGTTTCCAGGTGACTTTGGCCCAGGAATTATCATTGACGTCAACCAATAAGGCTGCTTCATACACAACCAAGGTGGTAGATTATAAGGGACTAGAATCAGAGGCCATGTACTGTAAGAAACATTCATTATTCCAAAAGGATTGAAACAATCAGATGCTAAACCGAGTCTTATGTTGCGAGGATCAAATGATAAATTTGGGTGAATGCTATCAAAATGCTTCTATGCTATTGAATATGCAAGATGGCATAATATTCCATCATCAATACATTCTTCATTGTGCCAGCGCATGTTTGATGCCATTGACTCTACCGTATAAAACCTTTGAGACAGGGAATAAGAGGGAAGTATCATAGAATCTTGTGTGCTACATGCTTCTTGGCTTTTCCACAAGGTAAAGCCTCTCTTGCATCCCCACCAGTACTATTTTTGTATCTTAATTCACCACATTTTTGGCATTGATCCAGTAGAGAATAGTCCTTCCGGAATAACACACAGTTATTGACACATGCATCAATCTTTTGGCAGCCCAGCCTGAGGTCACGAACAACCTTCTGAACCTTATCAAGTGAATTAGGAATGCAGTGGCCCTATGGAAGCACATATGAGAATAGTTCAAGGATCAACTCACACGCTTTTTTGCTCAAACCAGTCAAACACTTTATCTGGTATAATCTGATAATGAAGGATAATTGGGTCACCTTCTCACAACATGGATACACATCCTTTTTGGTATCATTTAATAGGTAAATGCCTTTGCACACCCAGTTGGCTCCTACTGGTTTATAACATTTTCTGGATCATCAACATCTGCTGAAGTACCACCATGATCAGTGCCTCTAAGTAGACTGGACAACATATTTATTGTAGTAGCATCATCAGAAATTATCTCTTCATTATTTGCTGATTGCTCAGTAATATTTTTCTCAACTCGTTTTTCTCCAAGGTGTACCCAACAAGTATAATCCAATGACATTCCATTACGAAGCAAGTGAAGATGATCTTCCTTGCGTGTCCCGTGGCAAATATTACGACATTTCGTGCAAGGACAAGGCATAGTTTCTTCTTCAGGAGTGCCCTGGAATGGAAAATTTAAAAATGACTTCATTCCATCCTGCCACTCCTTCGTACGCCTGTCTTTTCCCATCCATGTCTTATCTTCTGACATCGCTTCCTATAATTCAATCAGCGTATCCATCAGAGGATAGAACTACAATAACATTATGTGAGCAATTGTACCTAGCACGGTTGCTCCTCCACGTGAGGTGGCCGGCGGATGCTCCTCCACGCGCGGTGGCCGGCGGATGCTCTTCCAAGAGCGTCGCTGTCGATGGATGCTCCTCTAGTAATCTACTAATTATAGTCTAGTAAGCTTTGCAGTAAGCTTTAACCCCTTGGTGCGGGAATCGTATTCTCTGCGGGAGGTCCACACAACCGTCTCTGTGCGACCCTGCCTAGATGGTTTCCACATACATTCACGCTTCAGATCTTACATCCATAGAACCAAGGGCGCACTACACGGTTCTCGCGACTATGCCACCCTTCCCTGATGATTGCCACGTACGCCAACGCCCCGAATCTTGTAGCGCGTACGGGCACAACGCAACAATCGAACAATTGATTAACATCGTTTCAAAGTGTGAAGCGACCCATGCATGGAAAAAGCCAACGGAGTGTTAGAACTAATGATGAACTTGTGAGCGAACTATAACAGAGGAAACAAAAAACACTCTCTCAATTTGACAGGTAACAAGGCCAGCGACGAACACTGCTTTTATATTATTCGTACTGTCATTTCAACAAATGAGTACAACACCTTTTATAGGATTGGATCCCATGAACTCTACGTCCAAAATTTGCTCAGTGATCCGAATGACTCGGTGCTCGACGTGCATGATCCATCATGCGCAAGAGCACGACGCGACCCAAAAGATCTGCGTTTGGTTGCTTCTCTTGGATTGGATTGACTTGGATTAATTTTTGCTAGTAATATGATAATTATTATGTAAATAATTAATATTATGAAATTATCAACTTAGATGATTCAATAATCCACCCAAGTTTCATCCAACCTACCAAACAAAAAATTGGATCATCCAGTCGATCCAACCAAACGTTAATTTGAATGTTCCAATAGATAAAGAAATGGATGATCCTATATCTAATCTAACTTTGATGTTACACCAAACGCAATTGACTGATCACTTTGTCACATGTCACTAGTGTACGCACATACACGGCCTCAACACCGGGTTTAGGGTGCATCGTTGACTAACCACATGACCCGAACAAACACTCACATATTTAGCATACACCTGCAAGAGCAACTACCTGGACGCATCCTTCGCGTACGAACGGCAACGCCGACCAACTTATACTTAGTACTACATACAAAGAATTTTCCTTGTCCATGAGCTAAACAAGCTCTTCTGATGCGACAACTAACAATCAGCACGTGACCAACGAGCCTCAAACACACACATATATATATATATATATATATATATATATATATATGTATGTATATGTATATGTATGTATGTATGTATATATATATATATATATATATATATATATATATATATATATATATATATATATATATATATATATATATATATGACGATCTTTAAACAAAAAGAGAACACGTAATGTTGTCATCAAACATGATCATGAGGTTTTCAAGTGCATGATGTTACTTGTTCTTGCTTGCTACGCCCCAAACATGATCAACGAGCCTCAAACATGACGATCTTTCAACAAAAAGAGAGAAAACACGCGTAACGTCATAATATATGATCATCGATGTCTCTCTCACATGCATGTTATAGTTGTCTATGCATATGTGCTACGCCCGAAACATATGATCAACGAGCCTCAAACTATATATATATATATACATACATATATATATATATATATATATATATATATATATATATATATATATATATATATATATATATATATATATATATATATATGATGATCTTTCAACTAAAAAGCAGAGAAAACACGTAATGTTGTCATCAAACATGATCGCGAGGTTTTCAAGTGCTTGTTACTTGTCCATGCTTGCTATGCCCCAAACATGATCAACGAGCCTCAAACATGACGATCATTCAGCAAAAAGAGAGAAAACACGCGTAACGTCATCATATATGATCGTCGACGTCTGTCTCACATGAATGTTATAGTTGTCCATGCATATATATATGCTACGCCCCAAACATATGATCAACGAGCCTCAAACTATGCAAGTTCTCAAACATGCATGATCGAGGTCTTTTGCATGTAAAACTGAAAAACATGAACGAGGGTTTGTGATATATATATATATATATATATATATATTAAGGAATGAATTTGTGGTGTGATCATCGTGTTCCTCAGGAATGACAATTCATAAGGAAGGATTTGATTATTTTTTGGACAAATGAATATTTAGTTACCAAGTGAATGTGCTCTATGTTTAGTGATGTGTTGTGTCTAAGCAGGAGGAGGATTTAGGTTTTCTTTTGTTGTTTTTCTTTTCTTGTGTATTGTATTTTTTTTCTTGTGTTTTGTGACGATCTTTCAACAATATATGACGATCTTTCAACAAAAAGAGAAAACACGTAACGTCATGAAACATGATCGAGGTCTTTTGCGTGACAAATTTAAAAACTGGAACATTGCATACCCTGGGCTGGTGGGCCCTTTGCGTGCCAAACTTAAAAACTAGAACTAAAAAGATGAAACAATGCGGGACAGACCTACAAAGTATGCCAGGTGGGCCATTTCATACCCTAGACCCTTTGCGTGTCAAATTAAAAAACTGCCTGTGAAGTCGAGATGGGATGCATCGAGCCGCTGCGATATCCTAGAGGAGGAAAACCGCGGTTTGGAGTAACTCCGACCGACCAACAGGTTCAAAAGCTAATTTCTTGAAGAGTCTGACCATCTCCACTCGCGCGCTTAGACGACGACCCGCTATAAAGGCACACTGTTCTCTTGCTTCTCCGCCGCACCACTCCATTGATCGTAGCCTCTAAACTTCTCCTGTTGCTTCTCCGCCGCACCACCATCGACCACCTCTAGCTCTTTCTCTGCACCTCTGTTGCCGCACAAATGGGTATCCCCGCACTGAAGCACTCCAGGCCATCGACATTCTCCGAACCTCCTTCTTCTTTGTTTCCGTCGCCGCCAATGCCGGTGAAACTGTAGGCGGTGCCCGCGCCTCCTCCGACCCCTTCTATGCCCGCGGCGCCCCCACCTCCTCATCCCATTTGGGTTCAGGAGATTGTCCGCTCCTCGAACACCGCGTCGATGAACTCAATCGGCGCCTGAAGGAGGCCACCAAGCAATTGTTCACCACAGCTGGGCGCACAAAAAATCTTGACAAATTTACGCGGGATGTATTTTCTGATTCATCTCGTTCGTGTGACCGTCTGGGTCTTAGGAAACTTCCCGTCTACAACAGCATGTACACCATCGGCCACTACTGCTTCAGTTAGGATTTGTGGCCCGCCGTCTCGACGTCCTCCACGAGACGATCGGTAGGTGGCTGGGGTGGAGGGCCGCCAACATCTTCTGCAGATCGTCACTTGGAAGCTTTAGACTCAATTGACGGAGGAAGCGGCAGCTGTGGAGGAGGCATCGACGGCGGTGGAGGAGGCGGCGGCGGCAGAGAAGGAGGTGGAGGAGATCTGCTCTGACTCCGAGTAGAGTAGTATTTGTAGTTTTTCTTTTTCTTGTTTTCTATGTGCTTTTGTTGTTCTTGTTTGTAATATATGTGTTGTTTTTATTTTAATGAAAAATTTCTTTTCTGTTCATGAACAATGCATCCTATGCAGTGTCGAAAAATAACTCCTATCTGAAAAGGGGCGAGATAACTAGTGTTCAATGCCTAGCCAAAAATTCGTTGTGTTGTGTCAATCGACGACTCTTGGTTGAAACTATATTGAGATCGTGGCTGAGGCTGCGTTTCTCCTCTTTTGTGTTCTTTCACTCAATTTTTTCATTTGTAGTCGGCGGTTTACGTACTGGAATTGTTATCATCATGTTTACAAAAAGAAGACTGATGGTGACTGATTTTACATAAACTTAGACCGTGATTGATCTGGCGATCAAACTTCACCAAGGCTAAGATTACTATTGTACTTCATACTAAAAGTTCATGGAGAAAACATACTCATGGATCAACATTAAGGATGAGTGGCCACTTATCAGTTTGGGGTTCGACCTCTGAATCGGGCTCCCGATGTTCTCATCGGTGCATGTCTACAATAAAATTTTATTTATTGCCTCCCACGCGTGGAGCCACAGAGTGTTACATCCCTGTCATGCATCAGATTCTAAGGATTTCAATGATCTCTTCAAGGATGCAATTTCAAGCAGTTGCTCGTGTCGACGTCTGGTTCTTGGGACCCTTCCCGTCCACACCAGCATGGACTCCGCAGCGCCGGCCACTACTTCTTCGGGTTAGGCTTTCTGGCCCCTCGTCTCAATGCCCTCCATGAGATGATCACGGAGGTGGCTAGGGTGGAGGGCCGTCGGCACCTTCTGCACTCACCGTCACCCAGAAGCTTCAGACTCAGGTGCCGGACGAGGAGGAAGACGCGGGGGCGGCGGCGGCGGAGGTTGAGGAGACCCCTCCTTCGAGTCGAGTAGGATTAGGAGTAGTTTTTCTTTTTATTGTTTTCTATGTGTTTTCATATTTCTTGTTTGTAATATATGTGTTGTTTTTATGTTAATGAAAAATGTCTTTTATGTTCAGGAACAATAGGTCCTATGAAGTATCAAAAAATATCTCCTATTTGTTTGTAACTTGGGACCGTTTCTATTTCATGTGTTTGAAAAGATTGAAATCCGGTAAAAATTCAGGCAACCTTAAGTAACACTAATGCGGTAAAATTTCATAATTGATGAGATTTTTTTTCTATAGCTCATACATTGACGAAAAATCGCGGCGCATGTGAAAAATGTATTTTTAGTTGTAGTATATACTATATGTTATCATTTCATTGTGATTAATCTTACAGAATGCTGATTGTTTACCATCGTCCTTTCGTGGACTTGGGTGTTCTGTATTTGCATATCGTTTGCATTAGCACATATACATTTGGCGATTCATATTTTTTTCGTATTTTTTGGAATGTCCCACTATCTAGGAGATGACTACTTTTATATTTTGATCCCCATGCATGGCAACAAAGATGAAGGGGAGCTAGCGGTCGCACGACGAGAAAGGAGCTAGACCATACTGTAATTAAGAAGCGAGCAAGTTGTCCGAAGAAGTCTACCCCTCTAGCTACATGCAACATGTGCAGGAATCAACGCGACATGACATGTAATTAATCACGATTGCATGCTTGCACAAGGGCACGACTAGCGTCAAATTCTCGCACGCGAATTTTTTTTCGTTCTTCATGGCGCTCCACAATTGAGATTTTGACAATTTAATTTTCACTCCCTGCACCTCCAATTTCAGGCCCGCCTATTATAACCTTATTTCAGCCATGATGAGTATAAATGGAAACACTGGCTTATATTCCCGACACACCGCCTCCCCGCCCTTCTGGTTATCTCACAGTACTCCAAATGTGTTGTCTCTCTGTCATGTGTTCGAAACTTGTATTCCTAAGAAATTCCTGTGTTTTCATTTCCCACGGTTTTTACAATTTTTTCCCCATGGATCTTGCAGTGACACATCGAAGCTCTTGGTGGTGGTGACTCGTGGGTACAATACCGGGCGACCAAGTTTGACGGGCTCTATCGAACCTCTTCTTCGCCGACACCTGCCTGTGACATCCCGAATCCAGTTTTGTGCTAGGTAAGTTCTACACGATCCATGCCGTCTTTTTATAGAGCTATATTGGCTAGGTTCTATATGATCCATACAGTTTTGGGCTAATTAAGTTCTACACGATCCATGCTGATATACGAAGATTAAATAAATTAACAAAGAAGAAATGGGGTCTTATGTTTCACGAATTTAGTTATATATATATATATATATATATATATATATATATATATATATATATATATATATATATTTATAGCATATACTACATCTGTCCCGAAAATGTCGCTCCGACAGCTTATTACGGTAGTGTATTTCTAGTTCAATTTCCTACCCCGAAACGACAAATATTAAAAACCAGAGGTAGTATGTAATTTTTGGATTTAGAAGTAAATGACGCACGGGTTATCTAATCAACCAATCCAAATGTTGTACTCTCGTTCCTGTTTTACAAATTAGTATTCCTAAGATTTTCAGTTCCCATGGTTTTACATTTTATTCTTTATTGTGGCTTTCTCGGATCGTACGTTTTTTCCTATTCTTTCATTTCTAATTCCCCCGTACCAAACAAACACTGCAGTTAGAAACCACACCGTCCAATACAATATCTATGTCGGTCATGTAATCTGACGTTATCATTGTTATTCGGAATGACTACTTACAATGCTCTTTACTTTAGGAACAAGACATCAAATCGTGATGTCGTCTACAAGCATTCATGGTGGCCAACAAGCACATGGTATAACTATAAATGTGTTTACTATCAAAATTATTTTTTTTAGAAAACATTAATTCCTTTGCATGGTATGCAGAGAACAATGCAACACATGATGTTCAGAAATCCCGAGATTCTTCACTCCCTAGTACTATGATGCATGAACCAACAGCAGGTATAGATATACAAACTATAAATACTCCTTCTGTCCCAGCGTAACTATACTTTTGGAGCTTAAAAAATGTCCCACTCCAACTCTATCAGTAGCTTCCAACTACCCATATCACATCACATTACTACCTGCCTCTTTACTGTGGCATTTGTTTTGGCAGAGCATGTTAGTATTTTACTCCTTTGACATTTAATTTGGAGCATTTTGAGAGACTACGTTATGTCCTTTAAATGTATTGATCATTGGTGTATCATGGTCATTTGCATTCTTTACTAGGCTCAAATAATTGTTTTAGCATGCCTTGCGATTCTACTTTCTTAGTCTTTATAGTTAATAGTTCATCAGCATGTGTGATGGCGTGATTTTTTGATGCCTCCACGCTGTGCTCTCTCGCCGCCGGCCACTCCGGCTGGCACCGGCGCCCACGCCTTGCTACTGGTCACTTCAGTGTCCTCCGCGACATGTCTCCCTCGCTCATCGCCACGTCCCATCCTTCGCGTGCCATGATGACCCCGCCGCCCGCAAATCCCTGGCCATTACTCGCCTTGGCGCCAATCCTCCTCAAGAGTTTCTCCTGGTGATCTCGGCCAGACCGAACCCTCACTTTTTTAAGCGTCGCAAGCTGGGACTATGCAGTACTGCACCTACAGTAGCCGCCACTGACAAGTGGACCCGATGTCTCATGGGCGCACATGTCAGTGGCAGCTACTGCAGGTGTAGTACTGCAGAGGATTTCAATCCCGCAAGCTGCCTGCCTTATCTGTCTTGCATTCGCCACCTACTACCACTGGAGTTCTTTACTCGCCCTGCAACCAATTCTCTTCGAGATTCACTACGGCTGATGTCAGTTAGACCGAACCAGCGAACCATATTTTTGTCTAGTCTAGCATTGCCAGCTGCATGCCCGCCCTCTACCTCTTGCCTGCTTCGCTATTGGACTGAAAATCCTCTACAGTACTACGAGTGCAGTAGCACCACTGACATGTGTACCTGATGGCTCATTTTAGGGTATGAACAGAAACAAAGAAGTCAACAATGTACCCCCCCCCCCCCAGATTAAAATAGTTGTCGTTCAGGTAGTACTAACTAGTTCATTTTTAATTCATATGTTGGTCCGATACAGAAATTAATATAAATCGGGAGGGAGTAATAGAGAACAAAATGCTGCTGGGACACGGCCGTCCCACACTCGTATTTGCAGCACTCATCCTTAAGATGGTACGAACATCAGACTTTTGTTCTTTTCACACTCTTTGTACATGATACTAAACTTGTTTAGCGGTAATTTGCTTTGATAGTTTACCGTTTGAATCAATGTAATAGAAGGAAAGAAGTTTAAGAAGTGTGGCTAAAGGACTTAAGGTTGCTAGAATATGCTATATATCCCAAGTTAGTAGAACGGAGCATGTGAAGTTACCAATTCAGTTCTCCACTCGGTTGGGTGTTGCAATTGGTTCAACCACACTTTGTCGATGATGTGGTTATGTTTACTAAAAAACATGCATCCCTCAGCAATGCAAGGAAGTGGCCAAAGGTTGGCGATAGTAACAAGAGAGATATAGTATGAGACATTCTGGTTAGTGTCGTCACATCCCACACAAGTATTTTTTTGCAATCTCTATCTTGTACGTTTACAAGAACTTGTTATACAATGTACAAAATTCATGGGACATGGAGGACACACAGGAGAGCGCAAGAAAAATTTTGAAAATTGCTGGTGAGTGCAACAAGGGGTGGCGCTCGACTTTGCATGCCACCTATAAGAGTTATTCGACCGATGAAGAACACATATGAAACAAGCCTGTTGACGCACCGGCGCTCGAGTGGTTACACCTAATAGAATATTTTGGGTCTGAGCGATTCAAGGTCAGCTAACTTTTTAATAGCTTCACATCATACAAATACTATTTGATTTACATTCATTCTTGGAATTAATTCTTAAAATTATTGCAGTGAATAAGCAGGACCAATTCTCAAAATCGAAGAAGACAAAAGATGAATCACTTGCTTGGCTCCAAATCCTACGCTCAACTTAGTTACGAGAAGGTATGAAAAATAAATCACGCATTTACTTTGCGCTGCAATCAATATGTATACCTACATATTGAATTTTACTTGTATTTTATGTAGCGAGACCAGAGACTGGAGAAGAACCTAATGACGTACAACTGTGCGAGGCAAGCCATCTAAAGAATGGTGACTGGACAAACGAGCAGGCAGAAGCTGTACATGTGAGTAACACTTCAAACAATCCCCAATTAAATAAATATTTGCAATGTACCCGTGACTTATCTTTTCGTATATAGAGCCAGGCACGTGCCCAAGTGGACGACAAGGAAGCTAAGCAGGGAGGCCCAATTCCAAATGAGGAGAGAAACCATATTTTCTAGTGTTGTTATAGATCCTCAATCGGTTGTGCAAGATCACAGGATTGGAGGCGTGGTTATATTGCTAACCCTACTTGTCTTGAATGTGAACGTATGCGTATACAGATGTCTGAACACCTCAACGACCAAGTTCAAAACTTAGAAGGTCAGATAGCAGCTGATCATGAACAGAGAACTCAGGAAATGGAGGACATGTGCCTCTCGATGAGGGCTGAAATGTGCAAAATGATGGAGACCACTCCACAGAAGGTCCAACAAAAGAGCCGCCAAAAGCCACCTGCTCCAACAATTATTCCTAGTCAGCGTTAGTAATCTTTGAGTGTTTCTATGCGTGTTGCAATATCAATTGATGGATGTTTATTGTTAAACTCGTGATTTTATTGCCACTAATTTTCAAACCTGGTGCATTAGGGTTCTTCTGCCGCTAATTATAAAACGTGGCACTACGAACTTCTTGTCACGGATGATAAATTGTTGCAATAGAAAGCTATTGCCACGAATTAGAAAATGTTGAAGTATAAACATTTGGCCACGACCCAAAAAACGTTGCACTAGACTGATGTTGCCACCAGTGAGAAAATGTTGCATTACAATACTATTGTCACAGATGAGAAAATGTTGCATTACACGTCTATCACCACAAATCCTTAAACGTTGCATTACAACCATGCTGCCACATATTAGAAAATGCTACGTTACGAAACTATTGCCACAGATCAGGAAACGTTGCATTAGAAACCTATTGTCACAAATCAAGAAAAAGGTTGCATTACAAACCTATTACCACAGATAAGAAATCGTTGCAATAGCAAACGATTCGCCACGTTTGTGAACTCGTTGCAATAACATAATATTTGCAGCAGAAGTTAAACTGTCGCAGTACCATACTATTTGCCACGGATGTGACATCATTGCAGTACCATACTATTTGCCACGAATGTAAAATCGTTGAAATACCATGTTATTCATTGCAGTACATAAAATTGTTGCAATACCTTAAATCATTGCAATACCGTACTATTTGTCACGGCTGTAAAATCGTTGCAGTAACATACTATTGCAAAAAATATGGAATCGTTGCAATACCCTGTTGTTCATTGCAATACGTTAAATCGTCGTGATACGCTAAATCGTTGCAATACTGTATTATTTGCCACGAATGTGAAATCGTTGCAATCACATACTATTACCACGAATGTGGAATCGTTGCAATATCATGCTATTCGTTGCAATAACTTAAATCATCACAATACGGTAAATTGTTGCAATAACATACTATTTGCCACGAAAGTGAAATCGTTGCAATACCGTACTATTTGCCACGATTGTGAAATCGTTGCAATACTGTACTATTCGTTGCGATACGTTAAATCATCACAATACGCTAAATCTTTGCAATGCTGTATTATTTGCCACCGATGTGAAATCCTTGCAATACCATACTATTCGCCACGGATGTGAAATCGTTGCAATACCATGCTATTCGTTGCAATACGTTAAATCATCACAATACGCTAAATCGTTGCAATAACATACTATTTGCCACGAATGTGAAATTGTTGCAATACTGTACTATTTGACAAGATTGCGAAATTGTTGCAATACCATACTATTTGTTGCAATATAAATCGTTGCAATACATGAAATCGTTGCAATAGCATACAATTTACCACCGATGTGAAACCGCTGCAATATCACACTATTTGCCACGGATGTCAAGTCATCGCAATAACCTATCGCCACGGGACTTATTTCGACGATTCGTAATAACTATTGCCACACTTTTTTTGTTGCAACAGTGACCTATTGCGTAAAAAATTACCTATTGCGACGAATTTTGTTGTTGCGATAAACCAGAATCCTTGCAGTGTATACTTAATTCCCCATAGCAATGAATTCTTACCCATTTTAATATATTTTGTGAGACATATGTGTGTTGAATACATTGGCTATGGCGATAAAAGTTTTGAATACTTCCAAAACACCTTTATCAGCATGGTCCGACGATAGGTTCGGCTTGTTTTGGGTAGCTCCGACAAGGTCCGACGTAAGGTCTGACTTGCTTTGGCTAGGTCCGACTTCTTTGTCTATGTCCAACTAGCTTTGGTTAGCTCCAACTCTAGGTCTGACTAGCTTTGGTAAGCTCCGGCGCTAGGTCCGACTAGCTTTGGTTAGCTCCGGCGCTAGGACCTGCTATCTTTGGTATGTTCTGGCACTACATTCTGTTAGTTTTGGTAAGCTCCGGTTCAAGGTCCGGTTAGCTTTGGAAATGTTCGGAGCTTGATCGCGGTGGTTCTGCTTATAACTTGCAATGATTCATACTTGCTTTACATTGATGGAAAGTTTGCTTAGTTTTATTTTACTAATTTTTTGGTGTGTTTTTGTGGTTATGGTTGATATTTTTTGCTAAGGTTTGCAACATGCTCATGTGAGGTGCTCACGTAAGGTTTTGTGGTTTCGTAACTAACGAGAGTGAAGTCGAGGACTTGTGCTCGGAAGTACTGGTTGTTTATTCATGTGCATGTGTTGCTTTAGTTTATGTCATGTCTAGTGACAGAATCCTTTGGACCAGTCTCAGGGAGGAGATGAGGTTCCAACAACCAAGTTCAGGAGGAATTGTGGTTGAATGGGTCAGGAGGTCGCGCAGGATGATTGAATCAAGGGAAGTGCATATGAAGGTTACTGGATGTCGAAGGAAGGTGTTGGCACATATGCATGCGGTGCATGACGTGGCAACATGGTTCCGAAGACGGGTTATGGAAGGAAGATCTGAAGGATCGGATCATATCGCATGATGACTTCGGCTGCTGGCTGAGTCGGTTATGGCTCAATATGGAAAGTATTGTGTTGGTTATGGTAGTTTTCGTGTGCCGCACGAAAGTCAAGCTATTTAGGAATACGACATGTGTTCCTGGATTGTTAGGAAGTCTCGAGATTGTTTCTATCTGCGATTAGGAAGATCTTGAGCAGTTATGGAAAGTTTCGATTCGTGAATTGAGTAGGATTAGAGTCTTGATCTGAGTTTAGTTGGCATTCGGGCTGGTTATATAAGCAAGGGAGGCCAGAGCTCATGGTAGACGACTTTGGGGCTGTTTCTCTTGTGTTTTGATCAATAAAATTTGTAGTTTGGAGAAATTTTTGTGCCTTGTTCGTCCGACTTATTTTCGTCAAGTCTTTCTCGTCGAGTTTCTACACAACACTACCTTTCTTCGGTGGTTTTATCATAACTCGTGTTTTACAGATCCGATTGACGTGATTCTTGATTTTCTATCATCTGTGAAAATTTCACGGTCATTGGATTTGTGGTTTCTGACCTACACGAGTTTTTTTGCAGTGTTCCAGAACTGTTTTTCTCGGGTAGGACAGATTGACCTTTGTTCAATATTTTGATCGTAACTTGGGTTTTTCTTGACGGATTTGAGTGATTCTTATTGTGTTCATGATTAAACATGTTTAAGATCATTTGCACACATAGTTTATCAATTGTTTGATTTTCTACCAAAGGGGTTGGGATTTAATTGTTCCGCTGCGTAAGATTTTTGAATCTACCATTCACCCCCTCTTGTAGCTTCTGACGTGTTCTTCGATCCTACAGTTGGTACCAGAGCGAGGTTTCTCTAATCTTTGTGATTCACACGTGTTTTTGACAAATCCTCATGGAGAAATACTCGGCACAACCTTGTGTGTATGTTGGTATTGATTTTAAGGTTTGAAAGGCATGCATTGAAGCTTTTATCCAGGCGCAAGGCTTCGATATGAGAAAAAGTGTACAAGCCTCATGACGTGCCACCGAACGATCAAGTCACGGCTATGAACCTACGGGACGTTGACAACAATAACAAAGCCCGTAACTTGATCATTCTGGGACTCACTCAAAGCGACTTTGATCGTGTCGCATACCTCTGATCAGCATACAATGTTTGGAGAGCTCTCTATGATTATCACAAAAGCTCCAACACAATCAAGGAGGTAAAACAAGATATGTTCAAAAAGGAATATATGCATTTTGAAATGCAGCCTGGTGAGTCCATCGATCAACTTTTTGCCTGGTTTAATAAAATTCGCAGTAATCTCCGTAGCGTCAACATAAACTTTTTTGATGCCGAGAATGCTAGGCAACTCCTTGGTGCATGAGACATGACAATATGGGAGATGAAAGTAACATACATTCGTGAATTTGTTGTCATGAGTACTCTTACTTTAGATGTGCTTTACTCTAAACTAAAAACTCATGAAACTAGCATTTTATCACGTATGAATCCCAATAAGTCTATTGCATTCGTTTCACAATGTGATATGCCTAACCCCGGCCAATCATCATCTTGCAATACTCTTGCTTTGTTGTCCTCACTAACCCTGGAGCAGATCAAAGAATTTTCAAAAGAGGAGTTAGCACTCATCTCTACTAGATTCTCAAAAGCTCTGCAAAATGTGAGAACTAGAAGGATAGGAAGCTTCGGACCACAACGCTGCTTTGAATGTGGTAAGACAGGACACTTTCATACGGAATGCCCTAACCTTTCAGGTACTACTACACATGAAGAAAAGCAAAATAAGGTCAAGACCACCACTGGAACTCCAACAAGAAAAAGAAGGGTTCCATAAGACGCAAGATGATAAACAGCTTCATCACCACACTTCAAGAGCTCAGTTCAAGTGATGTATACATTAGAAGTGATGAAGATGATGATGATCTGGCCAACTTAGGCTTCATGGCGGGCAAAATAAGAGCAAGATCAAGTTAGGAGGATGCAGAACACAACAGTGACGATGATGAAGTATGTTCTACCTATAATGAAATGTGTGATGCAATTTCTCGTGTAACTATTATTGTCAATAAAAAGGACAAAAATCTTAGGGATAATGCTGTTAAAATTGAATCACTAGAATCTGAAATCAACCGTTTAAAAACTTTGATTCCTATTGATGATGCATGTCCCTCATGTGACTTAATCTATGAATAATTGTCAACATTAAGAAATGCACACCCCTTCATTCTAGATAGACTTGATGTAGAACCTAAAAAGAACAAAAAGTTGTCTGATTTTAATGTTGAAAACTTAAAAGATACTTCTTGCTCTACAGATGATCTGCATTGTTCTGCATGTGACAATCTTGACAATAAACTAAAAGATGCAATGAATGAAATCTCCATTCTGAACAATGCTTTATGTTCTCATGAAGTTAAATATTGTTCCAATTGCAAACTAAAAGGAAAAACTTCATGTCAAAACTGCCTTTTTTATCTAAAGAACTTGACAATAAAAATAAGATACTAGAGCAATTTTACAATGGGAACAAGAATCTAAACTTGCTGTTAAATTCTTCTAAACCTTGCAATGATAAAATTAGTTTAGGTTTTGATTCCCATGCTCACTCTAAAACACATCCACCTCACGTTGTAAAATAATTTGGAAAATGTTTAATCAAGACTGTCCCTAAACAAAAGGATGTGATTTTGAAATCTACAGGAGTGCTCTGTAATTCTGTTTCTAATACTGGATGCTCATCTAGACATGATTACAAAATTAAATTTCATTGTACATACTCTGATAAAGATGGTCATGTTTGTTGACGACTGTTATATACCAATTTCAGTCGTCAATATAACTCAATTATGTGAAGGATTGATCATTTCCTGCACACATCACCTTTCTAGTTGAGCTATTTCCACTTGTACTAAGAGAAATATATGTATGCAGATATTTATACAAGAATTGAGGAAAAGTATGGGGAGCAATCCTATAAAATATCATCCGAACCAATCAGGTGACGACACGTGGCACCACATGGATCAAATGGCCCACAAACAGAAGTATCCAAGGCCATCCAACGGTGTAGCACAAATATCAGTCAATTGGACCCACCTGGCAGCCACCTGGAGGAAGTATGGGCCTTTTGGAGCCCTGACCAGGTGGCCAAACCAGGGGGTCGGCCGACCTGGTCCTGGCACCAAACGCGGTCAACTTCCACGAGTTGGCTCCTCCTGACTCCCCGAGTCAATGAAGACTGATTCATGCGCTTTTGGTGGCGGGAACCGACCTCAACACTAGTATAAATAGGACCTCATACCCCTCACTTCAACACACACCACTTAGGCATCATTCTATTGTATACACTATCTTCCATAGTCCTTGGAGGAGTTAGGATGTAGAGAGGAGAGCCTCTAGTCCCAAGTCCAAATTGGGACAGGAGTAGAAGGAGTCTCTCTTCCCAATTCCACATCAAGAAAGGTATGTCTCATGTGTTCCTTCTTGTATTTGTGACTTTGTGCTCAATAAAGATATTATCTTTAGTCTTCTTTTATATGTATACTTGGACAAAGCGTTTCTTGTTTGATTGTTGAGTCCATGTAATTGGAAGGTATAGTCTTTATGATTGTACTCTCATGATCACATCTTATGGTCATAAACACTATAGACCCCCACAATAGTCTATGTAGTTATGCTATGATTATGTTAATATGAATAACTATGTTATGCAATCAACAGTGGTTCAATGATGATTTAGTTCATTGCCTTAGGATGGCTTGTGCTGCAGCTCTTAAGGTATTTGCTTAGTATGCTAGCATGGTGCTAGGGTATTTAAGTAGCGTTGGATGTTTCGTAGACCCACGGATTGAAGAGGTAGGCAGTATGTGGTGACAGCCCTATCTTTCCATTGTAATCCTCCACGTTCGGTTATGCCACAGGCTCTTGGCGGGAGTCGCCCTAGTATTGCTAGGGGTAAGCCCGTGCCCGATGTGTTTAATAGTATTGCATTGGAATTTATCATTGACATGACTATTAGTATCTACCTTAGGCTATGTATATGTATTAGGAGCATTGTAGGAGCAACTCTCTAACTCTTAGTCCAATCTACCTCTAGGACCCATTTACCCTTTAGAATAGATTGCCTAGGTGTGTGTCACACTACCCCTATTATCAACTTACCCCCTGTCCGTATAATTAATTAGTATCCCATAGCTTGACCATAAGAGTAGTATATACTTTACTCCATTGCCTTCCTTTGAGATAAATGCGATACCCTTTGGAATACTCATGGGTGAAATGCTACAACAATATCTTCCATGCGCTCGCGGATCTCATCTCTTTACCGAAGATGATCTGTGGTGTTAAGAAATACCAACAAGCATTTCTGACGCCATTGTCGGAGATGATTTGTTAGTATATCTTAGGAGCCGTCAACAAGCATTTTTGGCGCCGTTGCCGGGAAAGGCAAAGGAAGTGAAGGATAGCTATCACTTGTGATTAATCTATAGGAACTAATAGTTATTAGACAGGATTACCCTTGTCTGTTTTCTCCTTTATGTGAAAACAGGGTAGTGTTGGCCTTTATGGGATGGCCAACGAGGATGCAAGTGCTAAACTGCAAGATGATTCAAGGCGTACCTCAATAAATGTCCACTAGGCAACACCATTGCCTTTTGCGGGAGAATTTCAGCTTTCAGTACGAGCCAAAGTCATCCATACCAAAGCTTGGGGAAGGCTCGAAGAAGTTCTTCTTGGTTTGCCTCCACCATTGGGTGGATAGTTGGCTCTTCATCCAACACTCGTGTCATGGGTTGGCTCCACCAATTCATGACCACATTCATGCTGGAGCTGAAGGAGTGTTGACGGCTTCTAAGATATACTAACAAATCATCCCCGGCAACAGCGCCAAAAATGCTTGTTGGTATTTCTTATGTACCATTAACTAAACATTTCCAACTGATGTGTCAGAAATGCTTGTTAATGGTTCTATTGGATCACAGAGTGAGTTCCGCAAGCGCACGGAGGTATCATTGTAGCATTTCCCCTTAAGAGTTTTCCCAAGGGTGTCATTTATTTGATCCCAAAGGAAGGCAGGGAAGAGATATAACAATCATCAAGTGGAAAGGGTAGAAAGGTCTAGGTAAGAATATAGTAAGGATGGATAAAATAATAGTGGAGTTAGTGTGACACACACAAGAGCTTTCATGTCTAAGGGGGGTAAGAGGATCCTAGAGGTCAGTTAAGGTTGAAAGTTATGGAGGTACTCCTACTATGCTCTATTGTACATATACATAGTCTAAACTAATTATCCATAAGCTAGATCAATAGTGAATACTTATGCTATGTGGTTCAACACATCGGGCACGGGATTACCCCTAGCAATACTAGGGCAACTCCCGCCAAGAGCCTGTGTCATAGCCGAACATGGAGGATTACAAAGGACAGATAGGGCTGTCACCACCTACTGCCTACCTCTTCAATCCGTGGGTCTACGAGACATCCAATGCTACTTAGCTATCCTAGCACCATGCTGGCATATTAAGTAATTACCTTAAGAGCCTAGGCACAATCCATCCTAAGGCAATGAATTGAATCATCATTGAACCAATGTTGATACACAACATAATTATCCATACTAACCTAGTTATGTTATAATTAACTAGACTATAGTGGGGGTCTATAGGTTCTATGATAATGAGATATGTTCATGATTAAACAGTCATAGAAGCTATACCTTCCACGTACATGGACTCCACAATCAAACAAGAAACGCTTTGCCCAAGTATATGTATAAATAGAGACTAAAGATACTATCTTTATTATGCATAAAGTCACAAATACAAGAAAGAATACATGAGCCATACCTTTCCCAATGTAGGATTGGGAAGAGAGAGACTCCTTACCCCTTTTCCCAATTTGGACTTGGGACTAGATACTCTCCTCTCTACAACCTAACTCCTCTAAGACTATGGATGATAGTGTATACAATAGAGATCAAGCTCAAGTGGTGTGTGTTGAAGTGAGCGGTAGGGGGTCCTATTTATACTAGTGTTGAGGTTGGTTCCCGCCACCAAAAGCGCACGAATCAGTCACCATTGACTCCTTCAAGCCAGGAGGAGCCAACACGCATCGTTTGACCGCGTTTGGTGCCAGGAAGAGGTCGACCGAACACCTGGTTCGACCGACCTGGTCAGCACTCCAAACGTGGAGTGCTTCCTCCAGGTGGCTGCCATGTGGGCCCCCCTTGATGTATCTGGGTGATACACCGTTGGATCTCCTCGGATACTTCTGTTTGTGGGCCATTTGATCCATGGGATGCCACGTGTCGTCGCCTGATTGGCTGGGATGATATTTTATAGGATTGGTCCCTCTACATTTCAGTATTTCCTGCATAAAATGGTGCATACACATATTTCTCCAAGTCCAAGTGGAATTGGGTTAGATAGAAAGGTGATGTGTGCAAGAAATGACAAATCCTTCACATAATTGAGTTAAATTGACGGATGAAATTGGTATATAACAGCCGTCAACAGACTCCCCCAATCTTATCCTTTGCTCGTCCGGAGCAAGGTCAAGACTTTAGTTTGATGATCAGGAGTTGCTACAATGTCTTATTTTCAAAAGTATCTAATGCACAACAAGATACTCTACCTAGTATTGCAGAAATTGGCTATGATACTCTACCTTTCTTAAGTTATCATGGGGCTTATGCTTTTTCATATTCATGAGTAGTTGAAAGGTAGAATTGCAAATGGAGCAAACATAGCCTAGAAATCAAGTTCCACTTAAATCCCGTAGAATTCAATTTAGATATTATGTACCTCAATTTGATTCTCTCAATCACTCCTTTGCGGATAGTGGAAATATTTCCTCACCAAAGCATTGTGCCTCTACTATTCTTACTCATTGAATATGGCTTGTATGTGGAGCTTCTTAAGGAAAGTAAGTAGGCATATTTGCATCACATATATTGCTAAGTCAAAAGAGTAAACCTTAGGAGAATTCAAATCAAAACTTTTTGATTCAAGACTAATGCATGTGTGATGGAGTGGAAGTGGATGTGGATACTTGAGATAACTCCTTTTTGGTATAATCTCTCTTTCTTTTGCAAGGATGAAACATGGCTACTTTTCTTTTCTCTTTTTTTTTTCAATTTCTTTTTGTAGCCATGTCTTCTACTCCCTTTCTTTTCAATTAATTTTGAAGAGAGTGCTAAACATGAATAACATGGAGTTTCTCTTTTTGTTGTGGTATGGTGGATATGATGGACATTTTGCTTACTTCTATTGTAGAAGTATAGCATGTGCAAGTGAAGTCTTGAATTCAAAAAGAGTTGAATGATTTCTCACATAGGTCTATACTAGTTTGACTAGGCTTAATGTGAAAGCAAATAGCATATGTATAAGGTTTTGTCTATGTATGAACATCATATGGCTTTGGTAGGTATTTCCAACCAATTGAGGGAAATTTAAATCTTTTTAGAATTTCTTCAGAAATCTAAGTTTTACTAAACTAGGACTAGCAACCCTATTACTAATTCTAATCTCGCGACAACCTAGAATTCGATTAAGCTTTTGCTACCCACAACTTCCAAATTAAGGTAAAAGTATTTCAAACCAATGAAAGCAATATTCGGAGAGTAGCAAGTTGTAAACTAGAGACTTAGGACAATAAAATAGAGCAACTATTCATTATTTCATCTATGTGAATTCTAAATCATTTTTACCGCACATCTTTATTTGATGAAAGAAAATCTAACCTATATTTTTTTAAATGCAAGGTGGATGATGGATGGATGGAAAATAAATATGCAAGGAATGTGATACATGTTACCTCAAGTGGGGGTCCTCCCCCAAGCTTGTTGTTCAACTACCTCCATGATAAGGGTTGAACCCTTGATGACGGAAGTATGCTGCAAGATCGGCTTGTTGTTGTTGTAGCGCCGTGTTGAAGTTGGTGAATTGAGCATCCATGTGTTGTTGCCAATCCTTGGTACCTTGAACATGCTCTTGGAGTGTGCTTTAGATGTCACCCATTCTCACTTCAAGTTCTCCCATACATCTAGTGAGGTCAGCCATTCCTTGGCTATAGGCATGATGACTTCTAGCCGAAAAGGAACGATGTCCTCTCATGGATGTTGGGGGAAAGCTGCTAGAGCTTGAAGTGGATAAGGGTGGATCCCTTTGCCATTCTTGCCAAGATGATCCCCCAGTCTCATACGTCGGAGGTTGAGCCCATCCGGGCACATAACCCATTGGGTTCTCTTCCTCTTGGTATTCATGGACCAGAGAGATTATCGGTGGAATACCTGTGGCTGTAGCCCTCGCACGATTCCTTGTTACCCTACCAGAGACATTACTTCTTCTTGCTTCCTCAAGGGGAAGAAGATTAATGGTTAGCCTCCGGCATTTGTACAAATGAAAATCCAGGTTAGGTAACCGAATTTCATTGACAAAGCCAGGATAGAAAAATATCACGGAGCCATCATGATCATGCTTATGGGTATGTCCTTGCACTAAATAGTCTTCATCAATTAATTCTCTTTCAGTTTCAATATATTCAAATGAAGAGTATTTAAGTGCTCCTATCCTATCAGCAATATGAGTAATCAATGAAGTGCATTCAGTTGGTCCTGATTTTGAAATGTAATCTAACCATTGTGTCATCATGGCTTTGACTGGAGCAACTTTTATCTTTTAGTCATGGCAAACAAAATTTTCAATTCATCATCTCGCACAACCCTAACATCTCCCCTAGGGAACATAGTAATAGCCACCCATCTATGCATGAAGCGTGAGGTAGGGTTTTTGGATGTGGCTATTCCTAGGAGCCCTACATGTGACCTCACTAGTTAGCTCATGCCAAAAACTTTGTTTGTTAAACTTAGGCAAATTTCTAAATCTAGCAAAAACCGTTTATGGAAGCCTAGGATGCTACCTAATTCTTTCCATAGGAGGTTGTATTCTTTTTGAAATAATCTAAAAGTAATACCATCAAATCCTATTCTTAGCGTGCAACAGAATTGGATAATGAGAAGGCGTGAACCTTTCTCCTCTATGTGAGCAAAGTCATCAAATCCAATTGCATTCCAAATGGAAAGAAATTCGGAGTCCATACCAATTTTGGAGATTAAATGTGGATCGTAAGCCTTGGTGTGGCGGAACTCACGATCTTGGAGAAGCCTGCGTGCTTGATCTTCAACTTCGCTTCGTATGTCGAGGTCGTTGTCATGAAGAAGTTGGTGTGGGTTGCTTCTCTCTTCCATGGGAGTGTCCTCACACACACTTCACCTCCTTGGGCTTGTACCCATGGAAGAGAGGCGTGCACTAGAACCTTCACCATGGCTTGAGCTTGCAGCCTCCTTCCTCTTTCCAAACAACCTCTTCATGTCTTTTTGAGTTCAACAAGCAAGAACAAAACAAGGCGAGAATAATCTGAAAAGAAGCGATGTTTGGAAAGCAAAACTCTCAACGAATTTTCTCCTCTTGAAAGCTTGAGTGTAAAATGCAAATGCAAACAAAAGAAAATCTTTTTGGGGATGGATTTGAGCCAGAGTGTTGCAATGAAGAGCAAGAAAAACAAGGTGAGCTACAGAGTGACTTGGGGAGGTGTAAAATGATGTGGTGTGTGAAGAGAGGTGCTCCTCACGGCAACAATTTATAGGGTGCACCCTCCAACGATCACTTGGGGTTCAAAATATAGCCGCTGGAGGAAGGGGAGCCAATTTGGCTCCACTCCCTGTTCGGCCGACCTGACAGGTGGCCCCCCCTGGTTCTCCTTTTGGCAAGTGGCTCCCCAACGACTATAAAGTTAGCACGTTGGTGAAATTCCACATGTGTAGCTCAGAAAAAATTGTTTTTTCAAATAAAAACCTTTTTTCAAATCCAATAAAAAATTTTCTTTTGAAAAGAAAGAAAGAAAAATGATAGTTTAGAATATAAGATTCTCAACTTGCTAGGAAAAATTAAATATGCAATGGGAAAAATCCAAATGGGGCGGAAAAAGAAAAAAAAAAGAAAAAAATAAAGTGGGATAACTACCAATTTAACCTATTGGCGTAGGTCTCACCACCGTCCGATGAGATGGACATTCCTCCGTCTTCATTTCACATTCGGGCCCAGAGGGATGGGCTCAGACGGCTTGTCTTGCTTCTTTCGCCATTCCTTCATTGGAGGCTTGGTGGACTTGGGCCTTCAGGAAGGTCCAGACGATTCCGTCGCCTTTGGATATTGGCGTGGTTGAAACGATGGATTCTCCTCGTAGATTAATCTTCTCATGAATGCAATGAGTGAGTCCACCTTTGGAGGTGCGACTTCGACCTCTCTGATGTGTTTATCATTCGGCCCATACTTGATTCGAATATTGGAGCATTGCTCTAATCTTGGCTGAAAGTTAAATTTTTCCTCCTTGCCATTGATATGGAAGTGGATTTCTCCAGCTCCCACATCTATGCGAGCTTTTGCAGTGCTTAGGAATGGACGCCCAAGAATGAGTGGTGTATCTTTCTCAGTGTCCATGTCTAGCACCACAAAATCCACGGGTATGAAGCAGTTCTAGATCTTCACCGGGACATCTTCAGCAATACCCGCTGGATAACGGACTAAAGAGTCAGCCAATTATAGCTGCATTGGTGTTGGAGTTAGTTCTGTGAAGTTCAGCTGGTCGAACACAACCTTGGGCATCACACTAACACTTGCTCCCAGATCACAAAGTGTCTTGTCAAAGTGGTGAGCCCTAATTGAGCATGAAATGGTAGGACACCCAGGGTCCTTCTGCCAGTTGCTCTCTCGTACGAAAATCATGTTGACATTTTCTGTTGGGGGTTCTGGCTGGCCTGACATCTTGCCATTCTTCATCGGAGGAATAGCAGGTGCAAGCTGAGCCAACTGAGTCTCGAGCATCTTGTTAAAGCTCAGTTGATTCTTGAAGGCTGAGGATAGTCCTTCCATCTTTGCATTGATATTCTCTAGGGTCTTGTCATTAGCTGACAGCTTCTTGGATAGGGCAGCATTGATCTTGGGCTGGTTAATGGCAAGTTCTCTCAAGTTGGGCTGATTTCCAGGGTTGCCATTGTTGTTGTACCCTCCTTGAAAGAATGGGCGTTGTTGACCCCACCCTTGACCTCCTGGACGATAGCCGTTGTTGTTGTTGAAATTTCCGTTGTTGGCAAGGTATAGGGCATTCTCACGAGTTTCTGGGCAATCATTGCCCATATGACCCGTGTTGTCACAGACTTCACACGTGGTGCGAGAGTCTAGGGCATAGGCATTGCCAGACACTTCACCACTGGCTTGTCCATCTATTTTCTTCATTATGAGATCCAATTTTGCAGCAATCATGTCCACCTCCTTCAAGGTGTGCATGCCTCGCTGTCGGGTATGGAGACGCTCATCGTTCCATACCATGTTGGACACCATCTTCTCAATAAGATCTTTAGCTTTTGGCACCGTCAATGAGAAGAAGGCTCCTCCAGCAGCAGCATCCAAATGGTCACGAGCTGATGGGATCAGCCCGTTATAGAAATTTTGAATAAGGAGCCAGTCATCCATCCCATGGTGGGGACAGGCTAGGATGTACTCCTGAAGCCTTTCCCATGCCTCGGGAATAGATTCCTTGAGCTCTTGCTTAAAGCTGGAAATCCTTCCACGTAGGACGTTGGTTTTGCCCAACGGGAAGAATTTGGCGAGGAATGTCGTAGAACACTTCGGTTCACGTAGAACCACTGTTTTGCTCTCGCAAGGAGAGAGAACGGGAACTGTCTCAGACAGACCGCATCCGGAGACATGTCCTTGATCTTCAAAGTGCTGCAGATCTCAAGGAATTGTTGCTGGTGAGAACTTGCATCCTCGTTAGCCTTCCCACGGAATGGGTTGGCTCGCACCATAGTGATAAGGCCAGTTTTGATCTCGAAGTTCACATCTCCTGTGTTAACAGTGAGCCCAATAGGCACATTGTTAGCAGAGGGAGCTCAGAACTCACGAAGGGTCTTCTGAGCCATTGGCGTTTGGATTGCTGGTGCAAAAATGCTAGCTTGCTTTGCCGCTCGAATCTTCTGAAGAGTAACGACACGAGGTCGGTCTCTCAGAAGAGATTCGGGATCTTCAACAAAGTTTTCCGGCAGGCGGAAACCAGACATACGCTACCCTATTTTCACATTTAAAATGCAAAAACAAAGAATGGTTATCCTACTAAAATCCTACCCAGGGTTCTATCCTATTCACTCATTCATGTTATATATCTATTTGCCTTCCCCAGCAACAGCGCTAGAAATGCTTGTTGACGGCTCCTAAGATATACTAACAAATCATCCCCAGCAACAGCGCCAGAAATGCTTGTTGGTATTTCTTAGGCACCATTAACTAAACATTTCCAACTGATGTGTCAGAAATGCTTCTTAATGGTTCTATTGGATCACAGAGCGAGTTACGCAAGCGCACGGAGGTATCATTGTAGCATTTCCCCTTAAGAGTATTTCCAAGGGTGTCATTTATTTGATCCCAAAGGAAGGCAGGTAAGAGATATAACAATCATCAATTGGAAAGGGTAGAAAGGTCTAGGAAAGAATCTAGTAAGGATGGATAAAATAATAGTGGAGGTAGTGTGACACACACAAGAGCTTTCAAGTCTAAGGTGGGTAAGAGGATCCTAGAGGTTAGTTAAGGTTGAGAGTTATAGAGGTACTCTTACTATGCTCTATTGTACATATACATAGTCTAAACTAATTATCCATAAGCTAGATCAATAGTGAATACTTATGCTATGTGGTTCAACACACCGGGACAGGCTTACCCCTAGCAATACTAGGGCGACTCCCGCCAAGAGCCTGTGGCATAGCCAAACGTGGATGATTACAAAGGACAGATAGGGCAGTCACCACCTACTGCCTACCTCTTCAATCCTGGGTCTACGAGACATCCAATGCTACTTAGCTATCCTAGCACCATGCTAGCATGTTAAGTAATTACCTTAAGATCCTAGGCACAATCCATCCTAAGGCAATGAATTGAATCATCATTGAACCAATGTTGATACACAACATAATTATCCATACTAACCTAGTTATGTTATAGTTAACTAGACTATAGTGGGGGTCTATAGGTTCTATGATAATGAGATATGTTCATGATGAAACAATCATAGAAGCTATACCTTACACATACATGGACTCCACAATCAAACAAGAAACGCTTTGCCCAAGTATATGTATAAATAAAGACTAAAGATACTATCTTTATTATGTATAAAGTCACAAATACAAGAAAGAATACATGAGCCATACATTTCCCAATGTAGGATTGGGAAGAGAGAGACTCCTTACTCCTTTTGCAATTTGGACTTGGGACTAGAGACTCTCCTCTCTACAACCTAACTCCTCTAAGACTATGGATGATAGTGTATACAATAGAAATGAAGCTCAAGTGGTGTGTGTTGATGTGAGGGGTAGGGGGTCCTATTTATACTAGTGTTGAGGTCGGTTCCGCCCACCAAAAGCGCGCGAATCAGTCACCATTGACTCCTTCAAGCCAGGAGGAGCTAACAAATGTCGTTTGACCGCGTTTGGCGCCAGGAAGAAGTCGGCTGAACCCCTGGTTCAGCCGACCTGGTCAGCACGCCAAACGTAGAGTGCTTCCTCCAAGTGGCTGCCAGGTGGGTCCCCATGATGTATCTGGGTGATACACCGTTGGATCTCCTCGGATACTTCTGTTTGTGGGCCATTTGATCCATGGGATGCAACGTGTCGTTGCCTGATTGGCTGGGATGATATTTTATAGGATTGGTCCCTCTACATTTCCTCATTTCCTGCATAAAATGCTGCATACACATATTTCTCCATGTCCAAGTGGAATTGGGTTAGATAGAAAGGTGATGCGTGCAAGAAATGACAAATCCTTCACATAATTGAGTTAAATTGATGGATGAAATTGGTATATAACAACCGTCAACAAGGGGTCCTATTCTCATTCATCATGGATGAGAATAAGGTCTCCACTCTAGGGGTGGATTGAAGAATGCTCAAGTTACCATAGCTTGTCATGCACACACCTTCACAAGGTGGATATGCTAGTTATGGAACTACACCTCCCATTGTAGTGTCATGAATATCCAAGTCGTTGGATATTTGTTTGGATAATCCAAGTCGTGGATATTCACATTATTTGTGAAAATCCATGTCATCATGGGACGCGTGGAAATTATTTCCCTAAGAACCATGAGGACCTTTTTCAAACAACAACTCCAATAGCTACCATTCACAAGGAGGTCAAGGGTGGAATTAACATCACCCTTGTATTCAAGCAGGCTATGGCTTTCCAAGGGATTTAAGTTCAACTAGCCTACCTTGAAGTATCTTGGCCAAGCAGAAATCAAGACAACATTCACATGAAGATCTTGGCCAAGGACAAGAACTTAAGGAGCATTCAAAGTCCAAGATATCCCATATCACTTGTTAGGATTCCCACACTTCGACCAAACACATTCAACCTAGGGCAAGTGACATTGTGGATGAAGCGTTTCTTGTTTGATTGTGGAGTCCACATGTCATCATGCCCAAGGAAGCCTTTGATCCATGATCAAGGTATGGGTTTATTCAATGGAATATCAATATGGTCAGAGTGGCACCCCTAAGAAGGACAAAGCCTCACCATGCTCATGAAGGAATACATCCAAGAGGGAGAACCCGTCACTACAACAACATGTCTATAACAATACAACGGGGAGAGGCTAGGGCAACCATGTGGCCCACATGTACAAATGACAACCAAATGAGTTTGGCATGTCAAAACAGAAGAAATCATCCACATCTTCAACTTCGGGATAGGACAACAAATCATCGCGCTGAACAGAACGGAGGTAAGTCTTACTCATCGGACTTCAAAAATTCAATGAGTCCTCAACAATAGGTTAATTCGTAGTTACCACTCACCGGACTTCAAAAATCCGGTGAGTCCTTGCCAATAGGTTAATTGGTAGTTATCTCATATTTGTTTTCAAAATTGCATCAACCCTTGCATTTGCATGTTTGAAATTCCACACTTGCATGTTGGAAAATAAAATTTCCAACCATCATAAAACTAAAAATTTGAATTAGGGGAGAAATTTAATTGGATATGAACTACGTGCATGACCACTTGAATTTATCTTCCTAGTTCAAACCAAAAAAGATTTCCTTTGACCCTCACTGCATATACAAGTTATTTCAAGCTGGACAAGACAATTTGAAAATTGGGTTCAATTTGCTTTTGGCTAACGTAACCCGTTTTCGAGTTATTTTGTGTGTTCTTGATTAAAGTGCAGCTAGGTCAAAATTGTGAAGAGGTGGTATGGCAAGAAAGTGGAAGATTTCATCAAGCTCAAGTCACCATTGAGAGGATTTGAGAACACTTCTCTCCTTCAAACTCATTTTGAGTTTGAGGAATAGAAATGTTCAAGATGATGACCCAATGGAGGAGCCAGAACCAAATCCATTGCCAAATCCAATCTCAACTTGGCATTTGACATCAACCATCAAGCCTACGCCAAAAATCAAGGTTGTGAGTTTCTCACACAAAGACCTTCGTCACCAACTGCTCTTCAAATGATGTATGAGTTTAGATTTTTTCATTGTTTGGTTTGCCATAGAATTGAATGTATTTTCTTGCATTTGTGAGGAAGGTTGACACTTCCTCATCATTTAATTCTCATGCATCCTCACAAGAGTAAGTGTGGGTATTGACTTTTGGATCTCCAAAAGGAAATCCCACCTTACATGGAAAAATCTAAAACAAGTACCTGGAATCCTTTAAGCATTGTTTTGTAGACTTAGTCATTTTGTCTAGGTTTAGAAAATAAAACTTTTGGACATGATGTAATTGGTGAATTGGCATATAGAAACTTGGGCATAGTGACAACCATAATTTTTAATTGAGCTTCATGCATAGATGGTGTCACTAGATTTCAAACTCCTAGGAATAAGTGATATCCTTGCTCTAAAATTGAATTGCATTTTTTGGAGGAGTCACTAAATTTTAAATTCCTATTGAAGTTCAGGAGGATAAAATTGAGAATCTTGTTTGTCATGGTCTAAATGATACAATTTGATCTTGAAAGCTAACATGGTTAGAAACTTTAAAAGATGTAGGGATCCATATAGTATATTTCTATCACATGCATTACTATGAGTAGGAGCTTTGAAAATATGCAACATGAATTATCCATAAAGCTCCACTCTTATCAATGAATAACACATTGATCATGGATACACTTGACATTGGAACCAATGCATCTTTGATTTTGTTCTTCCCCGTATGTACAAATGAAAGTTCGGTTACCTACCCGAACGTTCATTTGTACAAGTATTGGGAGCTAACCATCCCTCTCTATTCAAGAGAGGAAGTTTGTAGGAGTAATATTACTATGCAGACATTCAAGAAGTTGATTGTTGGGATCCCTAGAGGATCCCATTTCAACATCACTTGGCAAAGGAGTAAATGAGGATGGTTGCTACCTATCGGAAATTAAGCCCGAAGGTCAATCATAACTATACGAGGCTAGAGATTTGAAATGGGAACCCTCCATGAGCAACAATTGGGCTTCCATGAATGGGTGAGAGCATTATGCTCTCAGCTATTCTAGGCACTCATTCAAGCTCAAGGGATTTGCCACCATCATTGGGTGCAAGTTGTTCCTATGTGGCTATAAGGTATGTTGTACCTTACCCAAGGAACAACTGATCATACCCAATGCATGTTGGGCACATGTCACTCCCTTATGGCAAAAAGATATGATACACTTTAGCCAGAGAATGACAAAACATACTCAATGTATGTTGAGTGCACATCATTCCTTTGGATCTAAAGGTTGTCATTATCCTAGCCAAGGAATGACAAATCACACCTAACACATGGAGACCCTGATGTGCGGACGATCAACATCGAAAACACTCTATTCAACCACACTCATGGTGTCCATGGGAGGCAACACAACAATCAACACTCAACCCTCCATTGTCAAAGCCATGCTGCAACAAGAACAGGCCAACTTATGGCCTACCTCCGTCGTTAGGGTTTCAACCCCTATCACGGACCTTGATCAAGAATAAGCTTGGGGGAAGACCCCCACTTGAGGTAACTTGTATCACACCCACTGCATTTTTATTACAAATCACCCATTGCATATTTACTTTCCATTCATCCACCATGCATCTAAAAAAACATAAAAATAGGAACTTATATTTGCTTTGCTTATCAAATAAAGATGTGCGATAAGAATGATTTAGAATTCACATAGACGAAATGATGAATAGTTGCTCTATTTTATTTTTCCTAAGTCCCTAGTATACAACTTGCTACTCTCCGAATATTGCTTAAATTGGCTAAAATTAACTTTGACTTGATTTAGAAATTGTGGGTAGCAAAAGCTTAATCTACTTCTAGGTTGTTGGGAGATTTGAATTAGTAATAGGGCTGCTATTTCTATTTTGAAAGTGGAACTTAGATTTTTGGAGAAATTCTATCAAGATTTAATTTTCCCTCATTTGATTGGAAATACCTACCAAAGTCATATGATATTCATACATAGACAACACCTTATGCATATGCTATTTGCTTTCACACTGAGCCTAGTCAAACTAGTATAGACCTATGTGAGAAATCATTCAATTCTTTTTGAATTCAAGACTTCACTTGCACATTCTATACTTCTACACTAGAAGGAAGCAAAATTCCATCATATCCACCATTCCACAATAAAAAGAGAAACTCCATGCTATTCATAGTTAGCACTCTCTTCAAGTTATTGCATAAAAAGGAGTTGAAGACATGGCTACAAGAAAAAGAAAAAGAAAATGCATGCTTATATCATAAGCATGAGAAAAAAAAAAGAAGAAAAAATATGCTTACTTCATAAGCATAAAAAAAGGGTAGCCATGTTTCAACCTTGCAATAAAGAGAGTCCACATCAAAAGGAGTCATCTCAATGTTTCCACATCCACCTCCATTCCATCACACATGCACAAGTCTTGATTCAAAAGTTTGAATTGATTTCTCCTAAGGCTTTCTATTTTGACTTTGCAATATTATGTGTTGCAAATATGCCTACTTACTTTCCCTACCAAGCTCCACATACAAGCCATATTCAAAGAGTAGGAATAGTATAGGAATAATGCCTTGGTGAGGACATATTTCCACTATATACAAAGGAGTGATTGAGAGAATCAATTGAGGTACATATAATCTAATTTGAATCTCTCTGGAATTTAAGTGGAACTTGATATCTAGGCTATGCTTGCTCCATTTGCTGTTCTATCTTTCAATTACCCATGAATAGGATAAGGCATAACTCCCATAATGACCTAAGAAGTGTGAAGTACCATAGCCACTTTTTGCACTACTAGGTAGAGTATTTTGTTATGCACTTGGTACTTTTGAAAGGTAGAACATTGTAGCAACTCCTGATCATCAACCTAAAGTCTTGACTTTGCTCGGGACGAGCAAAGATAAGCTTGGGGGAGTTTGTTGACGGCTGTTATATACCATTTTCAGCCGTCAATATAACTCAATTATGTGAAGGATTGATCATTTCTTGCACACATCACCTTTCTACTTGACCTATTTCCACTTGTACTTGGAGAAATATGTGTATGCAGATATTTATACAGGAATTGAGAAAAAGTATGGGAAGCAATCCTATAAAATATCATCCCAGCCAATCAGGCGACGACACGTGGCACCACATGGATCAAATGGCCCACAAACAGAAGTATCCGAGGCCATCCAACGGTGTAGCACCAATACCAGTCAATGGGACCCACCTGGCAGCCACCTTGAGGAAGTACGGGCCGTTTGGAGCCCTGACCAGGTCGGCCGAACCAGGGGGTCAGCCGACCTGGTCCTGGCACCAAACGCGGTCAACTTCCACGTGTTGGCTCCTCCCGGCTCCCTGGAGTCAATGATGACTGATTTGCGCACATTTGGTGGCGGGAACCGACCTCAACACTAGTATAAATTGGACCCCATACCCCTCACTTCAACACACACCACTTGGGCATCATTCTATTGTATACACTATCTTCCATAGTCCTTAGAGGAGTTAGGATGTAGAGAGGAGAGCCTCTAGTCCCAAGTCCAAATTGGGAAAGTAGTAGAAGGAGCCTCTCTTCCCAATTCCACATTGGGAAAGGTATGTCTCATGTATTCCATCATGTATTTGTGACTTTGTGCTCAATAAAGATATTATCTTTAGTCTTCTTTTATACGTATACTTGGATAAAGAGTTTCTTGTTTGATTGTGGAGTACATGTAAGTGGAAGGTATAGTCTTTATGATTGTACTCTCATGATCACATCTTATGGTCATAAACACTATAGACCCCCACTATAGTCTATGTAGTTATGATATGATTATGTTAAAATGAATAACTATGCTATGCAATCAACATTGGTTATTCGATGATTTAGTTCATTGCCTTAGGATGGCTTGTGCTGCAGCTCTTAAGGTATTTGCTTAGTATGCTAGCATGATGCTAGGGTATTTAAGTAGCGTTGGATGTCTTGTAGACCCACAGATTGAAGAGGTAGGCAGTAGGTGGTGTCAGCCCTATCTGTCCTTTGTAATCCTCCACGTTCGTCTATGCCACATGCTCTTGGTGGGAGTTGCCCTAGTATTTCTAGGGGTAAGCCCGTGCCCGATGTGTTGAATTGTATTGCATAGGAATTCATCATTGACATGACCATTAGTATCTACCTTAGGCTATGTATATGTATTAGGAGCATTGTAGGAGCAACTCTCTAACTCTTAATCCAATCTCCCTCTAGGACCCATTTACCCTTTAGAATAGATTGTCTAGGTGTGTGTCACACTACCCCTATTATCAACTTACCCCCTTTTCGGATAATTGATTAGTATCCCATAGCTGGACCATAAGAGTAGTATATACTTTACTCCATTGCCTTCCTTTGGGATAAATACGATACCCATGGAAATACTCATGGGTAAAATGCTACAACGTTATCTTCCGTGCTCTTGCGGATCTCATCTCTTTACCGGAGATGATCTGTGGTGTTAAGAAATACCAACAAGCATTTCTAGCGCCGTTGCCAGGGATGATTTGTTAGTATATCTTAGGAGCCATCAACAATGTCTTAGATTTCTGTTATAGACTAGCTAAACAAATTAAAAAGGATAAAATGTCTGTTAGATCTCATAACTTTCATGCTAAACCTAAAATTATAAACATGCAACCTTCTTTAATGAGTCAGAAATTTGAAAAAGTAGCTTCTAGACCTTCTGATAAGAGATCTGCAAAGGCAACTTCGGTAGTTCCATAGCTCCGAGAGCTCCCGTACCTTCTATTGTTCCCTTCGGAACATCAGTTTTTGCATCTGGAGCTTCAGTTTTTTCCTTTGGAACTGCTGCTTTTGTGCTTAACGTGAAACAACTTTTAAATCAGTAGTTAAGAACAGAAAACCTCAATCTTTGACTCATAAACATGTTGTTTTGTCACAGTTTTCGCGTGTTGTTCCTACTGGACGTCGTTTGACTCAGTACTGGATTCCTAAATGCGTTTTGACTAACCCCAGTATTGAGTCATTGATGTATTGTTCTTTCATGTAGGTTACACGCTTGAGACAGGAGAACATTTGGATTGTGGATTCAGGTTGCTCACGCCACATGACCGGTAACGAAGAATGGTTCTCCTCTCTGTCTTTTGTGTCATGTGTAGAGAATGTTACTTTTGCCGATAATTCTTCAACTCCTATAATTGCTAAGGGTTCAGTTAGAGTAAATAATCACTACACTATAAAGGATGTGGCACTTGTTAAAAATTTTAAATACAACTTGCTTTCTGTTTCACAACTGCTAGATGAAAATCTGGAAATTATTTTCACTAAAAATTGTTGCAAAGTTGTAAATTAAAATAGTGAGCTTATTTTTAACATGTCTCGGTTTGGAAGAGTTTTTAAAGCTGATTTTGATATGTCTTCCTCTAAGCATAGGTGTCTAGTTGCTAATGATTCAAAGGACTTATATTTTGGCATCATAGACTTGGTCAATAGGCTATGATCATCTAACGCGTGTTAGTGCTCTTGATAGCATACGTGGGCTGCCTAAGATTAAAGGGGACAAAGAAATTGTGTGCTCTTCTTGTAGACATGCTAAGATAGTTGCATGTTCACATACTCCTCTCACAATGATCATGACAACTGAAACGGGTCAACTTTTGCACCTTGAAACCGTAGGACCTTCACGGGGTTAATCCTTCAGAGGTAAATTGTATGTTCTTGTGATTGTTGATGATTATTCTAGATACTCTTGGGTTTACTTTATGGCATCTAAGAATGAAGCTTTTAGTCACTTTAGAACTTTATTTCTTAGATTATCAATTGATCATCCAGGATCTTTAAAAGCAATTAGAAGTGATAATGGAATTGAATTTAAAAATCAATCTTTTGATCACTTTTGCACTGAAAATGGAATAGAACATCAATTTTCTTCACCATTTGTACCTCAACAAAACGATGTTGTAGAAATAAAGAACATACCTTAGTTGAGATGGCTAGGACTATGCTTGATGAATATGAAACTCCTGGAAAATTTTGGGCTGATGCGATTGCAACCGCTTGTTATGTCTCAAATCGTGGTTTCTTACGCACTAAGCTAGGTAAAACACCATATGAGCTCCGGTTTGGACATAGGCCTTGTGTTACACACTTTCGGGTCTTTGGTTGCAAATGCTTTGTTATGAAACATGGTAATCTTGATAAATTTGAATATAGATCCATTGATGGCATGTTTCTTGGTTATCCATCTCATACTACAAGCTACCATGTGCTTTTACTTGACACTAACAAAATTGTGGAGACTTGTGAGGTGTCTTTTGAGGAAGCTAGCTCAGGTACTAGCTCAAAAATTGCAAGTCCGGATCCATATCCTCAGGGGGAGGATATTTTTGAATAAGAAGAAGAGTCGATGATAGTTCCGAAGATGACACGTGTCCAGCTCCAAACTTTAAACAAGCTCTGACTACCATCTCTGCTGGTCCTGATCGTCCACAAGACACAAGCTCATCAATCTGTGAAGAACCTGATGAAGAAGAAGCTTGTGAGATATATGTTCCCCTATGGATTTACAATAATCATCCCCCGCAACAGATAATTGGAAGCTTGCATGAACCAGTTACAGGATCTAGGTTTTCCGACCCCAATTCTCATGCTCATTCTGCTTTTGTTGCTTCTTTTGAACCCAAATATATATCATACGCACTCACTAATGAATCTTGGATTGTTGCCATGCAAGAAGAGTTAGAAAATTTTGAAAGAAATAATGTTTTAAAACTTGTACCTCCACCTCAAGATCGCTCTTTAATTGGAACTAAATGGATGTTTAAAAATAAACAAAGCGAGGATAGGGTTGTGTTTAGGAATAAGGCTAGGTTGGTTGCTCAAGGTTTCACACAAATTGAAGGTCTAGATTTTGATGAAACTTTTGCTCCTGTTGCTAGATTAGAAGCCATAAGAATTTTTTTAGCTTTTGCTACATCTAAAGGTTTCAAGTTATATCAAATGGATGTTAAAAGTGCTTTTCTTAATGGCTATACAGATGAGGAGGTTTATGTCAAGCAACCACCAGGTTTTGAAAATCCAAATTTTTCTAATCATGTTTACAAACTGTCCAAAGTCTTGTACGGTCTCAAACAAGCCCCTAGAGCATGATATGATAGGTTAAAAACATTCTTACTTGAAAAGGGGTTTACCATGGGCAAGGTTGATAAAACTCTTTTTGTGCTTAAGCATGTCAATGACTCATTATTGGTTCAAGTGTATGTGGATGATATTATCTTTGGTTGTGCTTCTCATGATCTTGTGTCCATGTTTTCAGCTATGATGAGTTTAGAATTTGAGAAGAGTATGATGGGAGAAATCACATACTTTTTGGGGCTGCAAATTAAGCAAACTAAGGACGGAAACTTTGTGCATCAAATGAAGTTTACAAGAGACCTCCTTAAGCGCTTCAACATGGACAAAAGCTAGCCTCATCAAAAATCAATGGGAACAGCAACCACACTTGAACTTGATGAAGATGGTGAACCCGTGGATCAAAAAGAATATAGAAACATGATCAGATCACTTTTGTACCTCACGACATCAAGACCGGACATACAATTTAGTGTATGTCTTTGTGCACGGTTTCAAGCTTCCCCACGAGCTTCACATCATCAAGCCATCAAAAGGATTCTCATGTACTTACATGGAACTCAAGAATTTGGCATTTTTCTTCCTTCTTCCTCAACCGTCACTTCGAAAGCTTTTTTGGATGCTAATTTTGGGGGTTGTAGGATTGATAGGAAAAGTACTTCCGGTTCTTGTCATTTTCTTGGTAATTTTCTTGTTGCTTGGTCCTCTAGAAAACAAAACTCAGTTGCACAATTCACAGCCGAATCTGAATATGTAGCTGCTGCTAGTGCTTGCTCACAAATTCTTTGGATTGTTCAAACACTTAAAGACTATGGGGTTGATCTAGATATTCCACTGTTTTGTGATAACACTAGTGCCATTTGCATTGCTAAAAACCCCATGCAGCACTCATGAACAAAGCACATTGACATTTGGTCTCACTTTTTCCATGATAATGTAGAAAAAGGAAACATTGTGCTTCACCATGTAGATGCCGAACAACAGTTGGTTGCCATTTTTACAAAACCTATGGATTTCACTCGTTTTTGTTACATTCGTAGTGAAATACGGGTTATGCATCCTCATGTCTTAAATTGAGGGGGAGTTTTGAAACTTCGGAACTTTATGTGTGAATCTGAACTTAAAATAATATGAGCATAGTATTTTGTACATATATGACTTTGTGATTCCTTTTACATGCCGAAAGATCGTACTACATTACTCATGTTATACATTTTGTACTTTTTGCCATGGCTAATAATTGGAATAATTACTTATACTAAATCTGGTCATGATCGAACTTTCTTGCTGTTTTGAACTTGTTGCATGTTCACAAGTGCTTTTAATAATGAAAATCAAGTAATAAACTCACATGTTGAGTTTTATGAACAAATATAAATTGAGAAAAGATCAAGAGAATATGCATACATCACACTTCTTCTTTTGAGATGGCTTATCATTGCACTTAGATATGAACTTGGAAGAAGTTGTGTATGACTAAAACCATGTCCTTCAGATTTTGATTGTCAAATGACATAGGCTTGGCTTGATTGGTTAGAATAAGGAAGATGCACATATAATCTCTTGCAAATATTATATGATCTAAATTTGTGCTTTGAAAAATAATAAAATGCAGCAACAAGTGTCATGCTTTCAGGTTTTGAAATAGTTAAGTTTGTGAGATCATGACTTGCTTAAACTGAAAATTACATTTGATCTCTAGCATGACTTACACTACTTTATGTATGTCATTATTGTGGTAGTGTATGTTACTTGATAGTATGACTTGGATGAGCCTTGTTTTATATGTATATGTTATAATATGCTTATAACAAAATAAAATTTCTCTTTCGTACCTTGCTGAATACATTGTCAAAGGGGGAGAAGTATGCAAGGGGGAGAAATAAGTATAGAGGGAGAAATTTATTTCTATCTCATTTGATTTTCAAAAAGGGGGACAAATTGTTTTCAAAACTTTTCATGTGAATAAGCCAATGTTCGGATTTTAAGTGGTGTTGCCAATGCATTCATCAAAGGGGAGATTGTTAGACCTATGTGTCCTAAGTACATTGGCTATAGCGATAACAATTTTGAATACTACCAAAACACCTTTATCAGCAAGGTCTGGCGATAGGTCTGGCTTGTTTTTGTGTAACTCCGGCAAGGTTCGACGTAAGGTATGAATTTCTTTTGCTAGGTCCGACTTCTTTGTCTAGGTCCTACTAGCTTTGATTAGCTCCGGCTCTAGGTCCGACTAGCTTTGGTAAGCTCTGGCGCTAGGTATGAATAACTTTGGTTAGCTCCGGCACTAGGTCCTGCTAGCTTTGGTAAGTTCTGGCGCTACATCCTGTTAGTTTTGGTAAGCTCTGGTTCAAGGTCCAGTTAGCTTTGGAAAGGTTCGGAGCTTGATCGCAGTGGTTCTGCTTTTAACTTGCAATGATTTGTACTTGCTTTACATTGATGGAAAGTTTGCTTAGTTTTCTTTTACTAAGTTTTTGGTGTGTTTTGGTGGTTATGGTTGATATCTTTTTGCTAAGGTTTGCAACATGCTTATGTGAGGTGCTCACGTAAGGTGTTGTGGTTTCAGAACTAACGAGAGTCAATTCGAGGACTTGTGCTCGGAAGTATTGGCTGTTTATTCATGTGCAGGTGTTGCTCGAGTTCAAGTCATGGCTGGTGACAGCATCCTTTGGACTAGTCTCAGGGAGGAGATGAGGTTCCAACAACCAAGTTCAGCAGGAATTGTGGTTGAACAGATCAGGAGGTCGTGCAGGATGATTGAATCAAGGGCAGTTCATATGAAGGTTACTGGATGTCGAAGGATGGTATTCGCACGTATGCATGTGGTGCATGACATGGCAACACGGTTCTGAATACGGGTTATGGAAGGAAGATATGAAGGATCGGATCGTATCGCATAATGACTTTGGATGCTGGCTGAGTCGGTTATGGCTCAATATGGAAAGTATTGAGTTGGTTATGATAGTTTTCGTGTACCGCACGAAAGTCAAGCTGTTTAGGAATACAGGATGTGTTCTCGTTTTGTTAGGAAGTCTCGAGATTGTTTCTATCTGTGAATAGGAAGATCTTGAGTAGTTATGGAAAGTTTTGATTCGTGAAATGAGTAGGATTAGAGTCCTGATTTGAGTTGAGTTGGCCTTCGGGCTGGTTATATAAGCAAGGTAGGCCAGAGCTCGTGGTAGACGACTTTGGGGCTGTTTCTCTTGTGTTTTGATCAATAAAATTCGTAGTTTGGAGAAACTTTTGTGCCTTGTTCGTCTGACTTGTTTTCGTCAAGTCTTTCTTGTTTAGTTTCTGCACAACACTATCTTTCTTTGGTGGTTTTAACATAACTCAAGTTTTATAGATCTGATTGACGTGATTCTTTTTGGGTTGTGTTCACAACTTGATTTTCTATCATCTGTGAAAATTTCACGGTCATTGAACTTGTGGTTTCTGATCTACACGAGTTTCTTTGCAGTGTTCCAAAGCTGTTTTTCTCGGGTAGGACAGATTGACCTTTCTTCAATCTTTTGATCATAACTTGAGTTTTTCTCGACGCATTTGAGTGATTCTTATTGTGTTCTCATTGTGACTTGATTCTCTCTGATATATACAATTTTTGTCATGATTTAACATGTTTAAGATCATTTGCACACACTGTTTATCAATTGTTTGATTTTCTACTCAAGGGGTTGGGATTTAGTTGTTTCCACTGCGTAAGATTTTTGAATCTACCACTCAGCCCATCTAGTAGCTTCTCACGTGTTCTGCGATCCTACATATTTAATTTTGCAATAAAATAATCATGATAGCTTGCTTTAGTATTTTATTGCTAGTTGCCGTAAAACAATGCTTAACATACAAACTATAATTTTTGTGGAAATAGAAATAAAAACAATTGGGCCAAAAATCCTTTTTACCACATCTCAGTGGCCCAATGACTTTTCAGTCCTAGACCCAAAAATCAAAGGGAAAAATACTTAAAAAGAGAAGGTCCACAACTAATTATGGCCCAATAGCCAAAAACAAATATTTCTTAAGTTTCTACTTGCGGCCCAGAGGAAAACATGGCCCAAAGCCCACTTCCTTTCCCTCTGCACTAGTGCGCCAAGGGGGAAAACACTGCCCAAAGGCCCACTCTCGGCAGTGAAATTAAGTGCTCGCATTGGCCTTACCACACTGGCCCGAAAATAGGAGCCCAAGCACTGCACATGTGTGCTTACAGTTTAGAGGAAAAGCCAGCCCATGGACGCCAGCGCACATGCGCCCCACCCCCGCGCACAGACGCACCTAAGCCAAGCCTTGGCTTGGATACTTACTGCACAACTTGGCCCGCCGACAGGGCCCAATCAACGCTACTTGTCGGATCATATCCGACGGACATCCGCGCAGATCGGGTGAAGAAGACCCGCGCTAGTTTCTCCCCCGCTAACCCTATCTCATTCCTCTTTGCCCCTTCTCTCTCCTCAACACCGACAGAGCAATAGGAGAAGTTTTGGAAGCGACTACCATGGTCAACAAGGCGGTGCCGTTGTGGGCGCCCTCATGGGCGCGTGTGCACACAAACAAGTGTATTCCTTCCGGACGTCAGCCACTTGGACATAGGAACTCTATGGCTTTGTTTATGGTACCAAGGGGTACTCAGTACGCAAGGTACCGACAGTGACCCTCGGGCCCACCTCAAGGAGAGGTTATGCTACAGGAGGTGGGGCCATCATCGACTCCCGTGTTGCTGCTTCAAAGTCTTTTATTGGGCGGTTGAAATGACGGCACACAGTTATGCCATCGCCACATGGCCCTTCTCGATATGGTGAGTGGGATCTTGGCGTGCGAATCTCACGCAATTGAAGGTCACCAGTTCCCAAAATAAAATTCATATCGGTTCCCAGCGTAATCTTGTAGCGCTCTCAGGCTGCCGCCCTCGGGCTTCAAACTTCCCATTATGACAACGGTTCGCCTGGTGCAACTTTTTAACAAAGTGGACCTGGGCCCCCTTGTCATTGACGAGGTTATCTGTGATTTGAGTCTGAATGTAATTTCCATCTAAGCGTTGCGAAGGCTTACTAAAGTTAGAAAGTTTGCATGGGAAGAGAACTCCTTATGCTTTCATTTGATCATGCACTTAGAGCTCTCTGCCTTTGCAACACATTTCCACTTCTGCTCCACTTTGCGGCAATGAAGTTAGGACTTCTGTTAGGTTTAGTCCCACATCAAATATTGATGATGGGATATCCCAACATATAAGGTGGAGGGAGCCTCACCTATAAGGCTACTCTTTTGGGTTGAGGTGGCCCAGGACCTAGGTTGGCACTCCGGTTGGGCCTTTTTGCATAGCTGTCTCATTGCGACCTAGGCTGGCGGCAGGGGCCTGCCTACGTGACGGGGTAGGCTGCGTTCTAGCATGTGGTATCAGAGCCACAGTCGGAAATTTAGAATATCTCTCGGGCCTCACATGGATATCGTGCCCTCGGAAAGATCTCCCAGGCCACATGAAATCAGGCTGTTGGAGTGGTGTCCACCCAAGTGTGAAGGGGCGATGGGCCACCTGATGTGTGACGGGGGAGATTATTAGGTTTAGTCCCACATCGGATATTGATGATGGGAGAGCCCAACATATAAGGTGGAGAGAATCTCACCTATAAGGATAGTCTTTTGGGTTGAGGTGGCCCAGGACCTTGTTTGGCACTCCAGTTGGGCCTGTTTGCGTAGCAGGCCTGTTGCGACCTGGGCTGGCAGCAGGGGCCTGTCTACGTGATGGGCTAGGCCGCATTCTAACAACATCCCCGAAGCAGGATCAAGAATGATACCGAGTTGTCGAGAGTCCGCAACTACATGGGGTGGTCGAGTGATTCCTTCAACAACACGATTTGCTTCGGCAAGCTCCCCTTCAAGAAGTCACGCACCAGCGAGATCGTATATTTCTTGGCATTCGCTATGGTGGGGCTTATCCCGCCATTCTCCAGCTTCTTTTCGATGTTGCTGGACTTCTACGGGTTGCAGCTCCACCACCTCGGCCCCCAGTCCTTCTTGCTAGAGACGACATTTGTCCACTTATGCGAGATGTGGGTGAGTGTGCCGCCTTGCGTCGAGCTTTTCCTTGGCAAATGAAATGAGTTCCTTGGCTTCTACTACTTTGCGAAGCGCAAGAATTCTCCCTTCAAGTAATTGAAGACGTTTCCTTCCGAGAAGTGGGATGGCTGAAAGAAGGACTGGGTAATCGTTAGGGTGGATTGTCACAACAAGCTGGAGATACCTGAAGGCCTTCCCACCACTGACACTGACGCTTGGGAGGTGCTCCCACAGCTATCAGAGAAGTACTCAATCTTATCAAGGATTCAGGATTGCGTCGAAGGAGGGGTGACTCCCCTGATGGTGATTGCAAACTTTCTGACCAACCGTTGGCTCCGTTGAAGACGATGGAATGGCCAGCGTGTGCATTCAATGGAGAAATGGATCCATACAGGATTGCTTTTGGCATCAGGTCCAATTTGGATGAAAAGACTTTGAAGCTTAAATTTCAAAAGTTGCAGCACGAAGCCATCAATCTCGATGATTTGACACCTGTGAAGGAGTTTCTACCCCTGAATATGGTTTTGGAGTTCAAGAGAGAGTTGCGGAGAAAGATGCCAATGCTTGACGACTTAGGCCTTGTGGAGAGGCATAGGAGCACTACTCCAATAGGGACTGTGATTTCCAGAGCTCCTTATTCACATGAAGGCTCTAGACCTGTGCCAGTCAGCATCAAAGGCAAAGGTCCCGCAGCTCCATCCTCCAAGGAGTCAACCTCAAGATGAGGCAAGGGGAAAGATCTCATTGTCCCCGCGAGTGGCAAGCGGAAATTGGCTAGAAGCGAAGGGAGCTATGTGAGGGACGCTCCGAGAGAAGCAACCCCTTAGCCTCGGTTGAAATCTGTGCTGGTTGTTCCTCCAACTCCGGCTCATCCTTCGGCTCATGTTTCCTTAGAGGGCGCTTGGTCCGGCAAGTCGGCTCCAGTCCCGGTGCCAATGGAGGGCTTTAGGTCCGGAGTGAATCTCCCAACGACGGAGGTACCGGCTAATGCAGCACCGACGGCTGCCTCAATGCTTGATATAGAGCCCGAAGCTTTTGCCACACCGACGACAGCAGGCTCTGGCTCCAGGAGTCCGAGGAAGAAAATCCAGGCCGACTGTAGCGGCAATGTCCCTAGGTAAGGGCCGGATCATTACTTTGAATCTTGATTTTTATTGAATTCTCTATTCTCCGTCTCTAGAGTGTTGAGAAAAGGAACTGCAACTCTGGTGCATGCTGCAGCCCGAGAGACTGTGCCAGCTGAAGCTACTACTACTGCTCTGGCCCCTCCTCCTATGGTTGTGGCAGACGACACGACAGCTCCAGCACCGGCTATCGTGGAGACGACTTCAGCATCGACGACTGAAGAGTCTATGGTAGTGCCGGACCACGAGGAAGAAATGCTTGAGCAAGCTCAACTGTCTCGAAGCCAACTGCGGAGTTTTCGGCATCAACGACGAAATCAATGAAGCTCCAACGGAAGCCCCAGCGCCAGCTCCAGAGGTGGCAACACCGGAGGTGTCCATGCCCGATCCTGCACAAGGGGATTCGACTGTGAGACCTTCGCCTTTTGCGCCGATGGCTGAAGTTCCGGCTGTGGGACCCTCCTCATAATATCTGGAGGTAGAAGATCAGGTTGCGGGACCTTCCTCACCTGCACCGGAGATGGATGAATTGCCGGAGACTGGCCCCACCGATGTTGAGCTGTTGGAGTCCATGCTAGTGCAATGGGTTTTGACGACTGTTCTGGAAGACATGGAGGAAGCGTAGGATGGCCCCCAAGCAGGCCCGGAGCCAATTCCTCTGGAGTTGTCAATTGATAATGCCTGCTCCAGCCTTCGACAGGTCCAGTTTGCCTTCGACTACGAGTGGAGGTCTCTTGAAGAAGAGTGCGCCATGCTATGGCATTCGTGCCAGAAGCTCTACCTCAAGACAAAGCTGATGCAGTCCCGTCTCGTAGGCTAGAAGGAGTGGGTGGCGTTGGAGAAAGCCTTATAGTCGCGCCTAAACAAGGCGCTAGATGAACGAGAGGCCGCTATAAAGGCCCTCGACAAGAAGACCCAGGAGATCTACAAGCACGCAATGAGGGCCTGTGAAATGGCCGAAAACTGCTCGGAGAGTCTTGAAACGTGGAGGGAAGATCTCCTCAAGTGCCAGGATGAACTTGACAATAAGGAGGTTAACCTCCAAGAGAAGGAAGATAAGATCCGGAAGAGGGAGGATGAGATCTCCTAGAAGTTGGCACGCGGCAAGCAAGACTTGGCTGACCGCGTGGAAGAATTCAAGTCTTGGTGCGAATAAGAGAAGCACTGGTTATGGCAGGCAGGTGAAGGTGTCAGCAAAAGAGAAAGTGTTGTCTCTGCCCGGGAGGACAAGATGAAGGCGAAGGAGAAGGACCTTGAAGAAAGGAGAGGCCGCATTCACCTCTGAGAGAAGAATATTGCCGACCAAGAGAAGCTGCTGGCTGTACGGATCTAGTATCACACTAATGAGGTTGAGCGCTTCTCGTAGGAGGGTTCTGTAGAGATTTCTTCCGCAAGGAGGTCCCTGGAGGAGCTCTGAAACACGAGAGCAACCGAGTCCCAACAATTCTGGGACTTCCTCGGGTAGACGAAAGCTCTGGTACCTTTTGGATTCAGCTCGGTCCGGCCGACTGATCCGGAGCTAGAGATGGACAAGGCCCCAGTGGCACTCAACTCCGCCAGCACAAAGTTAGAGGCCCTGGGAGTGTGGTTGTCAATGAGATCGAGACTGAAGGAAAATCCCTGGCTCAAAACGTCCCAGAGTATGTGCTGACGTGCTTCTGAAGCCGAGACTCCTCAATGTCTCTAGCTCCAGTGTTCGAGGGACCCATCGCCGAAGAAGAGAAAACTGCCAAGGCCAGCGTCCATGAAGCTGCTGAGAAGGTTGCTTCGTTCTTCGTGAGGAACTCCAGTAGCTAGGACCTTTCTCTTTGTACCTTCACCTTGTAAATCTCCAATTTTGAATGAATGAAATCCTTTCGAATTCCATTTTTGTGTCTTCAATGCATTGCCCTTTATCTTGTCGACCCCCTGGTAGATGTTTTCAATGGATTGAGGACATCTACCATGAGTGATGAGGACATCTCTCCTTTGCATACAATGCAATGCCCGATCACTAGAGCACGTGCGCGACAATGGGATCTCCAGGTATGTTCTAACCTTGTCAATTGTTTTTCAGAACTTACTCTTGTTTCCATGCATGTTTTATTGATTAGGAACAATGGATAGGACCAGCAAGGGCTTGGAGGAGTCAAAGGAGTCAAGGAGGAGGAGATAGGACCTAAACACCAAGGAGGAGTTCAAGTCCAACTCGACTTCGACTCCACCTCGGGTTCCAGGAGCTGCCTTCACCAAAATTGACGTCCCAAACACATACGGAGTCGGATTTGGACGTTCTATATATGTTTGGAACCGTGATTTTGTAAATCTTCCAATGGAAACCGCCCCACCTCAAAATTCCTTCTAAGTTGACGGGAATCGGTGAAACAAGTAGGTGTTCAGAATCTGTCCGGTGCTGCGCCATCGTCCTTTGGGCTGCTTGCCCGTGTATCATGTGGAAGCCCATTAGGGTTGCGTCCAGGGGTCTTGCACGCCCCTAAACTCCTATTTATACAGCAGCCGTTACCATATTAGGGTTGGGTTTTGCTTAGATACAATCTGTCATTAAACAGTGTCATCGATCATCGGTTGTGAGACCCCAATTCGTGATCAATTCAGTTTTGATTGCAACTTCTCTGTTCTTGCTTGTATTCTTGATTGCGCTTGCAGGGATAAGCCTTCGTGGCGAGGTCATTCGTGTGACACGGGTGATAACCAACGGAGCAGTGGTCTAGTAATTGCGGGGTTCCGTTCGCTCAGAGCCTTGGATCATCAACGTCGAGATCTCCACCCAGTCAAGTTTACCATACCTCTCGGGAGATCGGGACTCATCCTCCTATCAATTGGTATTAGATTTCCAGGTTCACTGTGAGGTATACTTGTGTGCCCTTTAGAATCCTTTTGTTTCAGTCCTATAGTCCACAAAAAGCCACAAAAAGAATTTTACTTTCCCTGACCTACAACCCTCGCTCAACCTTTTGCACAATTTAGTTTTGGAGTCCGTAGTTTTGAGTTTCTGTCCTAGGTTGAGTCTAGTTGCTGGTTTAGATTTGTTTTGGTTCAGTTTTGTTTCTTCCACCTGCTGTCATCTACAAAAAACCAATCTACAAAAAATTCCATCCACCGATTCATTTCTGTTGCAGTTTCCACCACCACCAAAACCTAATTCGGGGTATCCTCCTTAAAATGGGCATAACTTTTAGCCCAGAACTCCGATTGAGGCGCATTTTTTTCCAGAAAGGTGACGAAAAAATCCACATACAATACACCGGCTATGCCAGTCACAATGGTTTCAAAAAAATAAAAAAAATTAAGAAAGCCCTCATTTCGAACTCTGAAATTCCAGCACCAGTTTTTCCAATCGCTCCTAATTTTGTACTAATCACATCTTTCATCGGTTTGAGCTAATACTTGGTGCTATTTCTATTCTTGTGCCCCTGGTTGAGAAAAAAATATAAAAAAATAAAGAGAAAAAAGATTTTGATTTCTACTAGTGCTTAAAGACAAAAATAGGAGGCTAAGGGGTTTTCTAGTTGTGCTGTTTCTGTGTGAGTGCTGGATACTTGCTGATATTGTCCTTGTTGTTCATCATCATTCATCCGCGCATGGAGGTGGTTTGATGGGACATTTTGGTGTTAAAAAGATAGAGGATGTGCTGGTCGCTCACTTCTTTTGGCCACAAATGAGGCGTGATGTGGAGCGCTACATTTCACATTGCATGACATGCAACAAAGCTAAGTCTCGACTTAACCCACGTGGTCTTTATATGCCTCTTTCTGTTCCTAGTGCATCCTGGGAGGATATTTCTATGGACTTTGTTTTAGGATTGCCTAGAACAAAGAGGGGGAGGGATAGTGCCTTTGTGGTTGTTGATCGTTTCTCTAAAATGGCTCATTTTATACACTGCCACAAGACGGATAATGCTTCACATGTTGCTGATTTGTTCTTTAATGAGGTTGTGCATTTGCATAGTGTTCCCAATGCTATTATTTCTGATAGGGATGCTATGTTTTTGAGTCACTTTTGGAGAACTTTATGGTATAAATTGGGAACAAAGTTGCTGTTTTCTACTACTTGTCATCCACAAACCGATGGGCAAACCGAGGTAGTTAATGATACCTTATCTACTATGTTGTGGGCTGTTTTGAAAGACATTTTGAGGTCGTTGGAGGAGTGTTTGCCACATATTGAGTTTGCTTATAACAGGTCTATTCACTCTACAACCAAGTTAAGTCCATTTATGGTAGTCTATGGTTTCAATCCTCGTGCTCCAATTGATTTGCTACCTTTACCACATACTAAAAATGTGAACTTAGATGCTACACAACGTTCTGAATTTATTCTTAAGTTGCATGAAACTACTAAGTTACAAATTTAAAAATTAATGAAAAGTATTGCATTGCTGCTAGTAAAGGTAGGAAGGAGGTAAAATTGGAACCCGGTGATTTGGTGTGGGTTATTTGAGAAAATATAGGGTCCCGGAATTGAGAAAGTCCAAACTCATGCCACGTGCTGCTGGACCTTTTAAGGTTCTTGAGAAGATAAATGAAAATGCATATAAACTTGAGCTGCCTCCCGAGTCTGGGGTTAGTCCCACATTTAACATTTCAGATTTGAAGCCATACTTGGGTGAGGAAGATGAACTTGAGTCGAGTACGACTCCAATTCAATAGGGGGAGGATTATGAGGACATCTCTCCTTTGCATACAATGAAATGACCGATCACTGGAGCACGTGCGCGACAATTGGATCTCCAGGTACGTTCTAACCTTGTCAATTGTTTTTTCAGAACTTACACTTGTTTTCCTTCATGTTTATTGATTAGGAACAATGGAGAGGACCAGCAAGGGCTTGGAGGAGTCCAAGGAGTCAGGGAGGAGGAGATAGGATGTGCACACCAAGGAGGAGTCCAAGTCCAACTTGACTTCGACGCCACCACGGGTTCCAGGAGCTGCCTTAAACAAAATTGATATCCCCGACACATACGGAGTCGGATTCAGACGTTCTATATATGGTTGGAACCATGATTTCATAAAGCTTCCAATGGAACCAGCCCCACCTGAATGTTCCTTCTAATATGACGGGAATCAGCAAAACTAGTGGGCGTCCAGAATCTGTTCGGTTCTCCGCCACCGTCCTTTGGGCTGCTGGCCCGTGTATTGTGTGGAAGCCCATTAGAGTTGCGTCCAGGGGTCTTGCACACCCCTAAACTCCTATTTATACAGAAGCCGTCACCACATTAGGTTTGGGTTTTGCTTAGATACAATCTATCATTAAATAGTGTCGCAGATCATCGGTTGTGAGACCCCAATTCGTGATCAATTCAATTTTGATTGCAACTTCTCTATTCTTGCTTATGTTCTTGATTGTGCTTTCAGGGATAAGCCTTCATGGAGAGGTCATTCGTGTGACACGGGTGTTAACCAATGGAGTAGCTGTGTAGTGATTGCGGGGTTTCATTCGCTTGGAGCCTTGGCTCATCAATGTCGAGATCTCCACCCAGTCAAGTTTACCATACCTGTCGGAAGATCGGGACTCATCCTCCTATCAATGAGGATTTAGAAATGTCTTGAAAACTTGATTCCTCCAACTCGTAGCAAATATGATAGCTCCGAGGTATGTGTCTTGAATCCAAAATCTCTAAGGACCCTTTGTTAGGTTGACGGCGGGCCCCCTGGGAGTTGTTGGAGCTTGTTTGCTTTGTTAGAGCGCACTATCAACTCATGAAACGTCAACGGCGGGCTCCCTGGGAGTTTTCGGAGCTTGTTTGCTTCGACGGCGGCCACTGTCAACGCGTGAAATGTCGACGGCAGGCCCCCTGGAGTTGTCGGAGCTTGATGCTTGAATGACGCCCACTGTCAACACGTAAAATGTCAACGGAGGGACCACTGGGGGTTTTCAGAGCTTGATTCTTCCACGGCGCCCATTGTCAATGTGTAAAATGTTGATAGCGGGCCCCCTGGGAGTTGTTGGAGCTTGTTTGCCTCGACGGCGGCTGCTGTGAACGCGTGAAATGTCGATGGCGGCCCCTAGGTGTTGTTAGAGCTTGATGCTTCGATGGCGCCCACTATCAACGCGTAAAACGTCGATGGCAGGCCCCTGGGTGATAAGGAGGGTTTGGCCCGATCTTTAGAAAGGTAATGGATAAGTCGATTGATGGAGATCTCGACGTTGATGATCGAAGGCTCTCGAGTAGAACACGAAAAAACCCTGCAATCACTATAGCACCGCTCCGTTGGTTATCAATTGTGCTACACACATTTGACCTCGCCAAGAAGGCTAATCCCTGCAGGTGCAACCAAGAACACAAGCAAGAATGTAGAAGACATGATCTGAAATCGCGAAGTTGGGGTTTCACAAACCATAGAACGGTGATATTATTAATCTAAGAAAAACCCAATTGTTTATGGAAGACAACATAGAGTATATATAGGTGGGAGGACGTCTAAGGAGGTGTTGGGGTCGTGACCTAACCCTAATACACGAAAACTATAGACTTAGACTTGATACAAGGCCCAATGGCCCAGTACGGTGGCGCAGCACCCTGACAGATTCTAAACTCGATTTTGTTTTGATGATTTCAGTTGACCCAACAGGAATTTTGATATGGGACAAGCGGCATTGGAAAGGTTATCCTCTTCCCTTTCCGTGCCTATGTAGAACGTACAAAACGATGATCGTATGCGTCTTGGACGTCCGCTTTAGTGCAAACTTCTTCTGGACTCTGAGTTGGACACGTTTTTTAGTTCGGCTCGGTTTCCATCTTCTTTGAACGTATTCTCTGGTCCTCCACCTCCCTAAGACTTCCTCCAAGTACTCCTTGAACCTATCCATGGATCCTAACCACAATTAAATCATTAGGTAGCAATCTATGCTCAAAAACATATAATGAAACATATAAGAACAAGCTCACCTCTGAAATTAATTGTTGTGTGTGAACTCTATTGATTGCATCTTGTATGTTCAGTGGAGTGTTGTTTGTATTCATAGAAGTGATGTCCTCATCATCCTCTCCTTCTTGTATTGGAGTCGTCCTCGACTCAAGTTCATCTTCTCTCATGTGTTATTCCAAATGTGCAATGCCATAAAATATTATTATATGCCTGAAAGGAGGAGACCAAGGCGGTGGACGACATAATGCACCATCTTGATCTTGTCGATCAAATAAGAGCGCACATTCACTTGTGCTAGGATCCCAAACAATTAAACATTGTGCCATGTTTGTAGGTGCAATGATAACGTGCACGATCTCATCATTCTCCCCTTCATTATGACAAGTTGTCCTCGGCTTGCTCGTATGTCCAGGAAAGAGGCTTTTGGGGATAGTATGAGCGTTGTCCATATTCCACAGCCGCAATGAACAATGTTTCTCTTTTATTTGTTGTCCCCGCTGCAAGGAAAAAATACTAGAAAAACTTGACAAGGCATTACTAGCATTAGTGCATTTATTTACTTGACCATGTTGTTTTAGCACAAAAGGAGCTTCCACATTTGAACATATGTAAACTTTATGCACCATAAATTCACCACTATCCTCATAGTTGCCTATAGCATGAAAAATATTTCTACTTAACAAAGGCAATTCATATTGGGAAATATTCTCTTCTCTATGATGTCTAGATCACAAAGAGTATCGAATTCAATATATCCCAAGCTATTTAGAGAAGACAACAATTTCAGTTCGTCATTTTCACAAGCAACGGGAATCAAATGCTTAATTTCAGAACATGTGGGTGATAACGTATCAAACTCATTCACTTGTTCAAGCATAGGTATAACAAAATTATCAACACCCAACTTCTCTTTATTACAAATACTAGTACAAAAATTAACTTGTGACAAAGGTAAATCTATAAAAGCTTTCATAAGTTGGTGCTCTACAATAGTGTGATTGGTCGTAAAAATCAGCACATCCAAAAACATCTCACCTTTTGTATTTGTAGAATGTTGTGCCTTACCTTTATCCTTATTTTCAGCAGTGATTCCGAGTGCATTATGATTTGATCCATCTAAAATTTCACAAGTGTTGTGGAAAACCTCGTTCTCTTTTGCATCATCTACATTATTTTCTATATTGTCCTGCAAAGTGTTAGACACAAAAGGAGGTACTACAAGAAATTTCTCCTCAAATTCATGTACTTCATCTTTGCAATTAGATACATTAGCAAAAGTTTCTCGCATGAGAATTTTCATATCTTTCCATGTTCGAGGTTTTTCTAAATAACTTAAGTTGTCCCACCAAGTTAATGCACAATCAACTAATGCACTAGCAATATTCCTAATATTTCTCCTTTCACACATACGACATTATCCAAAAAATTTATCCATCTCTGTTTCACAAGTAATATATTCATCATAACCAAAATTGTCATAAGAAGGAAGAGATGGAAGAATGTAATTACTTCTTGTTGAACGAGTTATAAAGGTGGTCTGAATGTCATGTGCAGCCTTTAACTGGTGTTCGTTTCTTGGTGAGCAGCCCCATCATCGTCTTCATCATGTCAAGTAACACAACATATAGATCACATTCACCATTCTCTCTTTGACATGACATTGTTAGTAGCAAATAGAAGACAACAAAAATATGTTATCCCTAACCACTACATATGACAATGGCAAGCTGAAAGTGGAATCATACACTCTCAAGTTTCTTACCGCGCTCTTACAAGTGTTCTTACCGACACTGCTGGTGGCAAACGGTGGCCGGTGTAAAGAACTAATCGAGAGTGGGGTGATTCCAAAGGTCTACGAATTCAACTCAACAGAAAAGTGTAGCTTGGAAGGAACTTTATATCATAGAAAAGATTAGCAACAATAAAATCAGATAGTAATGTTGAATAAGTGTCCAAATTACTTGTCAAAGTTGCTGGCCTAAATAAGTTCCTAGTAGTTCAAGCTAGCAAGACATGAGACAAAACTAGATGACACAAAGGATGCAAGCACTTCTGGTTTTTTTGTTTTTTTCTCCTCTTTTTTTGTACGGCTTTTGTATCTTGTTTTGCACTTGAATTTTTCTTTTGTCTTCCTTTTTTCAGAATGTGCTGCAAAAGAAGAATACAATGAAAAGCAATCAAAGATATCTCATGGGTCTGTTACAGATTTTCTGCTCAATCTTCCAAGGACAAATAGGCATAGTTAGAGGCTCCAAATAGAAGAACTTACAACACCAAGATTGGAGATATATCTCTCCTATTTAATTTCAATATATGGAAGACCTATTTTGGACAAGAACAATAGGAGATATTGCCTCCAAAACACAGACTGTTCAGAAATTCTATGTCGAGAACAGATTCAGATCTAATGCAATTTTGACCATGATAACTCTGTTTTCTGAGAAACCTATGAATACGAAAGTTTATTGAACTTATTAAGCTTTCCAAAAAGAGCAAGAACTCCAAAATCCAAGTTCGTATGAGTGAGATATGATGAAAATACCAAACTGGATAGAGATGAATCTAATCTGGACATGATGATGTGATTCAAAAGGATGAATCAACACAATGCAAAACACAAACTAAAACCAGAAACACTTTATAAACCAGCAATATGACTCAACCACAGACATAGAATCAACAAAACCAAACTGAAAAACAAAGTTACAACGGCTCAATGGTGGTTTTGACAATATGATGAACAGATCTACTAAACTACAAGTTTTTTTGTGGCTTTTTTTGTGGACTCTAGGTATGAAAAATAAAACTAATCTAATGGATAAATAAATTACCTAATGGGCAACTTGGAAATCTGATACCAATTGATGGGAGGATGAGTCCTGATCTTCTGAAAGGTAATAGATAAGTCGATTGATGGAGATCTCGACGTTGATGATCTGAGGCTCTCGAGTAGAACATGGAAAACATGCAATCACGACACCACCGCTCCATTGGTTATCAACCATGCTGCACACGATTGACCTCGCCAAGAAGGCTAATCCCTGCAGGTGCAACCGAGAACACAAGCAAGAACGTAGAACACACGATCTGAAATCGTGAAGTTAAGGTTTCACAAAACGTAGAACAGCGATATTATTAATCTAAGAAAAACCCTATTGTTTATTGCAGCCAACATGGAGTATATATAGGTGGGAGGACGTCTAAGGAGGTGTTGGGGTTGTCACCTAACCCTAATACATGAAAATAATAGACTTAGACTTGATACAAAGTCCAATGGCCCAATACGGTGGCGTAGCACCCTGAAAGATTCTTAACCAGATTTTTTTGATGATTCCAATCGACCCAGAAGGAATTTTGACATGGGACCAGCGAAATTGGAGAGTTTATCCTATCCCCTTTCCATGCATATGTATAATGTCAAAAACGAAGATCGTATGCGTCCTAGACGTCCATTTTAGTGCGAACTGCTTCTGGACTCTGAGTTGGACACGATTTTGAGTTGGACTCGGTCTCCATCTTCTTTGAACGTATTCTCTGGTCCTCCACGTCCCTAATACTTCCACCAAGTACTCCTTGAACCTATTCATGGATCCTAATCACAATTAAATCATTATGTAGCAATCTATGCTCAAAAACATATAAGGAAACATATAAGAACGAGCTCACCTCTAAAATTAATTGTTGTGTGTGAACTCTATTGATTGCATCTTGTATGATCAATGGAGTGTTGTTTGTATTCATAGAAGTGATGTACTCATCATCATCCCCTTCTTGAATTGGAGTCGTCCTTGACTCAAGTTCATCTTCTCTCATGTGTGGGTCCAAATGTGCAATGCCATGAAATATTCTTGTATGAATGAAAGGAGGAGGCCAAGGTGGTGGACAACATAGTGCACCATCTTGATCTTGTCCATCAAATAAGAGCACACATTCACTTGAGCCAGGATCCCAAAAAAATAAATATTGTGCCGTGTTTGTAGGTGCAATGATAATGTGCACGATCTCAGCACTGGGGTTCTCGAAGCTTGATGCTTTGAAGGCGCTCACTGTCAATGCGTAAAACATTGACGGCAGGCCCTCTGGGATTGTCAGAGCTTCATGCTTTGATGGCGCCCACTGTCAATGCGTAAAACATCGACGACGGGCCCCCTAGAGTTGTTAGAGCTTGTTGCTTCGATGGCGGCCACTGTCAACGCGTGAATTGTCGACGGCGGGCCCCCTGGGGGTTGTCGTAGCTTGATGCTTCAACGACGCCTACTGTCAACGAGTAAAATGTTGACGGCAGGCCCTCAGGGGTTGTCGCAACTTGATGCTTCGACGACGCCCACTGTCAACGTGTAAAACATCAACGGCGCCACCCTGGGGGTTGTTAGAGCTTGATGCTTCAACGACACCTACTGTCAATGTGTAAAATGTCGACGACGAGCCCCTTGGGGGTTGTCGGAGCTTGATGCTTCGACGATGCCCACTGTCAACACATGAAACGTCGACGGGGGGCCCCTGGGGGTTGTCGGAGCTTAGTGTTCTAGCAGCATCCACCATCGTCCTGCTGACTGCCGTCAATTTTTCATTTTTCCTACATATAAGAGACAAGAAAAGCAGTAAAATTTGTCCTCTTGTCTATAGCTCATTTGCGACTTATTTTCCTTCTTTAAACATTAGCTCCCAACAAACTCAACATGACAACCTAAGTATACTGATTAAACTTTCTTAAATCTGAATGCTTTTTGGACCCGCCTTACTGTGACCCACCTGAATATGTAGAGTGGCGTACTTAGAGTGTTTGACCAGGCTAAGTTGATAGCGCACTCCGGACCTGTGATTGGCTTTGGTTTTCAGGCTAGTAGGCCATCTAGCAATACCAATATCCGATGGAAGATTACCAGTAAAACTTATATATCACATGAGTCTCTATAACTAAGTTTCAAATAGATTTCACAACGTTGCTATTGCCAAGAAGGTAAAAAGTAATGAAAATAATGAGCTTGTGCAAAATAAATGCACGTAGAGTATGCTTGCACAAATGTATTTCATTATAGGTCCAAATAACAGGGGAGACAAGGACACAGTTAAAGTACATGACCAAGTTAAGTGTTCTAATCATCTTGGTCTAACCCAGGGACGGTAAAGACACACCTAAAGTACAGGACCAAGTTAGCTGCACATCTGATCTAAGACCCTCTCGACTCTGTTCATAGACTCAATAAGATACATTTGATGCAAATACAGACTCACCTATGGCAACTAGGTGTAGAACTTACAAAGGTGCTCGATGTTCCAGGGATTGGGAAGTGGTATCCCATCCACTGTTGCGAAGCAGAGGCATCCAGGATGGATACCATTGATGACTCAAAAGGGACCTTCCTAGCTGGGGGAATGTTTGTTCATCCCTTCTTGAGCAAGTATTGTCCGCAACACCAGATCGCCTTCCTCCAACTGCTGGTTGTGCACAAACCTTTTGTGATAGTGATCGAGCGCCTGACGGTAGCGTGCAATTGGACAGCTGCTTGGCACCTTGCCTCATCGACGAGTTCTAGGTCTTCATGTCAGAGCTGGTCCTGCGTGGCTTCATCGAGGGTCCGGACCCATAGAGAACACATGGTGATTTTCGGAGGAATGACTGCTTCAACTCAGTACACCAAGAGGAATGGTGTCTCTCCGGTTGCCCGACTCGGTGTAGTCCGACTGGCCCACAATGTCGATGGAAGCTCTTCTATCCAATTGGCGCCATGCTTCTTCACGTGCTCATAAGTGTGCGTCTTGAGTCACTTGAGTATTTCTGTGTTTGCTCTCTTAGCTTGGCCATTACTTGCTGGATGGGCTACTGATGCGTAGTTGACTTGTATGCCAAGGTCTTCGCAATACTCTTGGAATGCTGCACTTGTGAATTGGGTTCCGTTGTTAGTGATAATTCTGTTCGGAACTCCAAATCTGCAGACAATGGACTTGAAGAATTCGATGGTTGATTGATTGTTGATAGTCACAACTGTAGTTGCTTCCGACCACTTCGTGAACTTGTCAATGGCGACATATAAAAACCGATAACCTCAGACGGCTTTTGGAAAAGGTCCCAAAATGTCCATCCCCCACACTGCGAATGACCACGTGGGAGGAATCATCTGAAGTGAATGCGTTGGTGTGTGAATCTGCTTCACTTGGAACTTGCACGCTTCACACTTCTTGACCAGCTCGACTGCATCTTGGAGTGTGTGTAAGCCAATAAAAACCATGACGAAAGGCCTTACCGACCAGCGTGCGGGATGATGTCTGGTTCCTACACTCGCCTCCATGGATCTCTGGGATGAGCTCGCACCCTTCTTCCCGAGAAATGCACAACATTATAATTCCATTGGCGCCACATTGATAGAGATCCCCTTCTACCAATGTGTATCTTTTAGCCAACCTAACAATTCGCTCAACGGATACACCATCCTAAGGAAGGATGTTGTCTTTCAAGTAGTCCTGGGCCTCTGAGATCCATGCATCGAGACTGACTTGACCTTCTGGATCTTGTGCGCTTGGTTGCTCAAAGCTTCATGTAGTGCCTACAATATTGGTGGGCGCCATGGTAACAGGGCCACCGGGACCGCCATCTTCGGGGTGTTAGTCTCGCCCCCATCACTCAGTTCGGCAGACTGAGTGGTAAGTGCTGGTAATCTCCTGACATTAACTCCGTCGGGAGCTTGAGCCCCGGTTGAAGCCTTCGTTGAGAGGTCATCAACTTTAGTTTTGTTGAGACGCCGGACATGGCATTGGTCCAAGACATGGAAGTCCTTCTGCAACTTCTGGACTTCAAGTAGATACGCAACAAGTCGAGGGCTATTGCAACTACATTCAACTTTGACTTGCTTGATGATGAGTTGCGAGTCACTCTTCACCAGGAGCTGCTAGATGCCATATGATAGTGACACCTTGAGTCCGAAGATGAGAGATTCATATTACGCCATGTTGTTGGTTGCCTTGAAGTCGAGGCGCACCACGTACTTGACTTTCTTCCCGGTTAGAGCGAGAAGAATGTATTCTAGCTCTGACCCTCTGCTTTTGCATGGAGCCATCAAAGTAAAGAGTCCAGTGGGGCTCATTGAAGACCGGGACCTTAGGTTTCCGCTTCTGCTTGTCGAGGCCCCCTGGAGTTGATGAAGAAGGTATCCACTCTGCCATGAAGTCAGCCAGCGCCTGACTCTTGATCGCATGTTGAGGCAGGAATTCGAGGTTGAATTCTCCCAACTCCGCTGCCCACATGGCGATATTTCCCGTAGAATTGGGTTTATGTAAGATAGCTCGTAGTGGATATGAAGTTACCACTAAAATCCTATGGGCCTGGAAGTAGTGACAAAACTTCCTTGAGGCAAATGGGTTGGACTGCTTGGTGGTTTTGCATGCTTTAGATTTAAGGACCGATTCGTAGAGCGACCATCCAAGATGTATAGTGCCACCATAGGGCCATGTATTGGTTCGGCTTAGCGGACTAATTAGTGTATTGTCAGTGTTTCCTGGACCATTAAAAATGCTCGGGGAAGGGGTAGTCAGATTGGTTTGTAGAGATTGGTGGGACTACCCTGGGATCGGAATGGCTCAAGAGGGGGCCCTTGGTTGGATGTGCCCAGTTGGAGACATCACCACCGATGAAACCTCAGTGGGGTCTAAATAGGCTAGTAATCACTTTTTAAGGCTATTTTGTGATCTCTTGGCTACACATCTAAGGAAGTGTGAGACGGTATAATTAAGATTCCATAGTCATTGAAAGGTGATGAAATCACGAACTTGTGGGTAAAGTGATACAACCTATGCAGAGCATGCCTAAAACTGTCATGATAGTTGTGCTACCGGTCAATAGCAACCTGGACCCTCAGATGATTAGAGTAACGGACCTTAAACTGTGTTTAATGGCTGGAATTGAATTGGGAGTTGGTATTGGTTAATTAATAGGCTTTAGTATATGGAATTGATGAATTTGTGACGAATGAGAAGTTATGAGTTGAATATGATTTACTAATGCTGGAATTGGTTATTGAATGTGGCCTAGAGGGGGGGTGAATAGGACTTTTTGCAAATTGTCGGATCCTGCAACACGTAACAACCAGTTCAATACCAGAGATATCGGACTAGTCCGGTAAAGTGCGGACTAGTCCGGTGTTCACGGACTAAGTGGATTGAGCTTGATCGATTAGATTGATTCTTTTATTTATGCAGCGGAAATATAGAATCAAATAAAGGTTTCAATGTTATAAGCTAGATTATATCATAATTAAATCTTATGTTTAACAATCCAACGTGAGATAAGCAATGATTATGAAACCCTAGGTTATATTGATGAATTAGAATGATGAACACCAAAAAACACAAGACACAAGGATTTATCCCGTGGTTCGGCTCCCACAAAGGCAACCTACATCCACGTTGAGGAGTCCACAAAAGGACCGGGTCTTCTCCAACCCTACCCTCGTCGGATCGCCACGAAGGCCAATCCTCTTCCACTAATCACAAAGGGGTGAATAACCGAATTCAAAGGGGCCTTCTCACACGTTAGGAGCTCCCTTGGATTACAACACGAAATACCACCAAAACACACTCAAAAGATTACAATGAAATAACAGGAGTGTGTTAGATAATCAAACCAAGAGCTCAATGTGGTGATGAACATGTCTCTCCAATGATCTAGAGTGAATCCTCAAAGGATTGATCGTTGTTGCACTTAATTTCATGGAGAGATGTGGTTTCTGAGGCTCTTGGGAGGTGTGACGGCGCTAGGGTTCGAGAGTAGTAAAAATATGGCCGTACAACTCTATTTATATGGGTTTCTAAAAGTGACCGTTAGGGTTCAGAAAGTTCGGACTAGTCCGTGGTGGTTACCGGACTAGTTCGGTGTGCTGAGTGTAGCAAACCCTAAGTGTCCCGAAATATCAGACTAGTCCGGCTAGGAGCGGACTTGTCTGATTTCGCTACTGGAAATCTTCAGACTAGTCCGATAGCCATCGGACTTGTCCAGTTATGTGAAACCCTAAGTGTATAGGATGACAAGTACACAATTGGGGGACTTGTCCGATTCAGATCAGAGGGTATTTCGGACTATTCCGTGCACACATCGGACTTGTCCGATTTGGATCAGAAAGAATATCGGACTTGTCCGGATGTGATCGGACTTGTCCAATTTTGTGTGACTTGTGAAGTGTTTTGAGGACTAGTCCGCACTGGGGAGGACTAGTCCGATTCTAGTCAGAAAGGATATCGGACTAGTCTGGTGTCTGTTGGACTAGTCTGATCCTGTGTAACATTGTGCAATGTCTGTGTTTAAATGTAGTTGAGCTCTTGGGATGTGTTTCCTTAACACACTCCATACACAATAATCTACTACTCTTCTTCCTTGAGCTCATTTCCACTTTGCTCCTCATTCTTCCTTCTTTTTGGTACTTTGTTCATTTTTCTGTCATAAGCCTGCACTCATCTCAACAAAGAGGTTAGGATCCCAATTGCTTGTCATAAATCATCTAAAACCCACAAGGGAGTCCTAGATGCACTTTCAATCTCCCCCTTTTTGGTGACTGATGACAACCAATTGAGATTTCACAAAATATGATAAAAATTGAGATTTTCATAAAGTATGCACATATGAATCCAAAATACATCAAGCAGTGAAAAGTATTATCCATATGTGCATTCTTTATGGTGGGTTGCGTGACTAAGTATACTGAAACATTGATAATGATATAATTGACATTAGTGACTAAATAGCAAGCATATATGACATTTTACAGCAAAATCACAGTTTTCATAAATACTACTCAAAGGATTAACTCATTGCTTCACAGAACCATAATTAACATAAGATCATTGTGGGAACATTACAAGCCACAAAAGAGGTAAAAAGAAAAACATAGAACTCTCTCCTCGCAAACTACAACTAAGACTAAGACTCCCCCTCAATCTCTCCCCCTTTGGCATCAAGTCACCAAAAAGAAGGAGAGGAGGGTCCTAGGGTCTTCACTCTTCGCTGTCGGTCCTCTCATCGTCTTCTTCATCATCTTCATCTTCAGCTTGATGAGGAGGAGGAGGAGGAGGTGCGGAGGTACTCGAGTCCCCAACGCCAAAGTAGGCAAGCTCGGAGGGGGTCAAGGGCCCGAGCTCAGTGAAGTCTGGGTTGGAGTCTTCAGAAACCACTAGAGATCCAGTGGGGTCGATCTCCAGCTTCTGGCAAATTTGCTTCACATTTGCCTTGATGTACCTCATGTCCTCCTTTCTTTTCTGATTGAGCTTGTGGGCCTTCACTTCGGCCTTCTTGCAGGAGGCAAAGATTGCAGCGAGATATTTCAGAATCCCACTAGCTGATCCTTTTCGAGAGGCTACCCTACCAGCAGGGGCAGCACTTGCATCTTCTCTTGCTTTCACCATTGCCTCAGGGCTGGAGGCCGGCGAGGGAGCAGTCTGGACATTTTCTTGTTGAGGCTTCTGAGGCCTGAGAGGTGTGTGCTCAACATCTTTGACATACTCGATCCCTGTGACTTTCTCAATCATGTACATGAGATAAGGGGCATAGCCACATGATCTGTTAGGGGTGCATGATATGTTCACCATGTCATTCCAAATGTATTCCGCCACATCAAATGGGCGGTTTTTGCTTATGACCCTCATCAGAGTTCGGAGGTATCCTTGAACACTCCCTGCATCCCCATCCTTAGGAGCTATTGTCTTCCTCAAGACTCTGTTTAGCACCACAAAAAATGGCTTCATGTTCTTCGTGTAAGGAGGGATGAACTTTGAGTTTGGCTCATAGAGAAAATTCATCTTTTCCTTCTCGATGACACCAGCATTGTGAATAATCACATAGTCATTGCTTGAGGTGTCAAGATGCAACATCCTTGCAAATTCTTCATATGTGATAGTGTACTTGGATCCATGAGTCATCCATGTCACTTTCTCTTCTTCATCGCTTGCAAAGTAACAAGTGGCATAGAACTGAGCCACCACTTCATCATTCCAATTGTACTTGAAGGCAAAGAGGTCCTTCAAGCCATGTCTTTCAGCTGCTACATTCACTTCATCAAATGTAGAGCATCTCTTCTTCTCAAGATGTGCCCAGTCAATCCACTGACTGTGCACCAATGGTGTCTTCATCTGTAGGTAAACAGCCCTATAATAGTCAGCATGAAAATTGCTCCAGAATCTTCCATCTACAGCCTGCTTTGGATGACTATAGAAATCAATGCTCCTGAGCTTTGCAGCTGAGTCGCTGCCCTTTCCATTGAACTTCTCTTCAGTGGGGTCCCAGACCCCTTCCCTCAGAGCATGTAGTTTCAACGGGCCAACTGGACCCGTAGCAATCCCTTTGCTCTTGCCCTTTGCTTGGCGGGCACTTGCCGAGCTAGGACCACCACCGGTGGTAGTCCTAGAAGCTGGCACCTTGGAGGCCGCCATCTTCGCCAGCACTTTCCTTCGAACCTGTGGAGGAGACGGAGCTGGCTCGATAGGTCTATCTTGGCGCTTCTTGCCGAGACTCATTGAGGTTCGAGGTGCCATCTCGTGGTCCATCTCGGCCTCAAAATCGGAAACTTCATCGTTTGAGCTCGACATGACCTGAGAATGAGAGGCTTGATTGAGAATGAATGGTACAATGCATAGGTGTGAAAGTATAGCAAGGACTTGCATTGAGGAATTGACAAGTTAGGTTTTGAGATCAGAAAAGTCAGACTTGTCCGGTGTCCAGGCACGGACTAGTCTGGGATATCGGACTTGTCCGTGCATGGACCGGACTAGTCCGGTATTCAAACTCAAAAACCTAGGAAACTAGATAAATGGTGATTCCTAATGTACAACAGGCGTAGTATAAACGTGATACATCAAGGAGGCCCGAATATAGTGAATTATGCTAGGCTATTTGATCAACAATGAAAGAATTTGGGATTTCTAGGGTTAGGGTGAAAGATTACCGAAGAAATTGACTGGAGCTGGAAGAAGAGGACGTTGAAGGCCGGACTAGTCCGAGAGCTTCAGTCCCGATGCAATGTCGATCAAATCCCACCCAAACTTGCGAAGTTTTGATGGAGAAATCAAGAAATCGCCTTGGGCGCTCGAGGACAAAGAGAGAGAGTGCGTGAGGCAAGAGTGGAGGTGAGGGATTTAGGGTTTAGCGACGGCTAAGTTTATGGACACGAAAAATCGGACAGGTCCGGAGAAGACCAGACTAGTCCGAACTTTTCTAGGCGCTATATCGGACTAGTCCGTAGGCTATCAGACTAGTCCGGCCTAACCAACACTCTACAGACTAGTCTGCATGGGCGGACTAGTCCGGGCAACCACGGACTACTCCGTGGTCACCAGACAAGAATTTTTAGCCCATTCATATATATTTGAAGGTACATATTTAGAGAAAAGAGAGGCAAAACACATCAAATAGTCTTGATGAATATTATCAGTAAGCATACAACAATCAAGCAATGATCATAATTCACTAAGATGTAGTAATTGACATAGTTTTTCGGAGAAAAAAATGAGAGAGATGATTTTCACAAACCAAAACAACATATTTGAAGAATTCATACAGGTATGCAACATTTCAAGCCACACTCCGAGCATCAAGGATATTTAGTTCATTTCGGAGTTCGCAAAAGCGTTTTTCATCAAGTGGCTTGGTGAATATGTCAGCCAATTGCTTTTGGGTATTGACATGGGAAATAGCTATGCCTCCTTTCGTGGCATGATCTCTCAAAAAGTGATGTCTTATATCTATGTGTTTAGTTCTGTCTATGTGTTTAGTTCTGGAGTGCTCAACTGGGTTGTGGGCAATTTTGTTGGCACTCTTATTGTCACAAAGGAGTGGAATATGGTTCATAGTGTAACCATAATCCCTTAGAGTTTGTTGCATCCAGAGAAGTTGTGCACAACAACTCCCGGCTGTAACATACTCCGCTTCGGCTGTGGATAAGGCAATGGAATTTTGTTTCTTGGAGGACCAAGAAACTAAGGATCTCCCTAGGAATTGGCATGTGCCAGAGGTGCTTTTTCTATCTACTTTGCACCCGACATAATCTGCATCGGAATAACCAATGAGATTGAATTTTGAGCCTTTTGGGTACCAAAGACCAAGGTTGGGTGTATGAACTAAATATCTCAAGATCCTTTTTACGGCTGTCAAGTGACATTCTTTAGGGTTGGCTTGAAATCTTGCACATAAACATACACTCAACATAATGTCTGGCCTAGATGCACATAAATAGAGTAGAGTCCAATCATGGAGCGATATACCTTTTGGTCGACGTTAGGTCCATCTTCATTGAGATCCAAGTGGACATTTGTTTCCATGGGGGTCTTTATGGGCTTTGCCTTGTCCATACAAAACTTCTTAAGTATGTCCTGCATGTACTTGGTTTGGCTTATGAACGTCCCTTCCTTTTGTTGCCGCACTTGGAATCCCAAAAAGTACTTTAACTCTCCCATCATTGACATTTCAAACCTGTCTATCATGATTTTACTAAATTCTTCACAAAAAGAATGGTTAGTTGACCCAAAGATTATATCGTCAACATAAATTTGACAAATAAAAAGATCATCATCAAAATTCTTTGTAAACAGTTTATAGACTACTTTGCCAATCTTAATGCCATTTTCAATTAAGAAATCTCTAAGACACTCATACCAAGCTCTAGGAGCTTGTTTGAGGCCGTAGAGAGCCTTACGCAATAAACACGTGGTTGGGGAACTCTTCATCTTCAAATCCGGGTGGTTGCTCCATGTACACCTCTTCCTTGATTGGTCCGTTGAGGAAGGCGCTTTTCACATCCATTTGATACAGCTTGAAATCATGGTGAGTAGCATATGCAAGTAATATTCTAATAGATTCAAGCCTAGCTACTGGAGCAAAAGTTTCATCGAAATCCAAACCTTTGACTTGTGAATACCCTTTGGCCACAAGTCATGCCTTGTTCCTTGTCACCACCCCGTGTTCATCTTGTTTGTTGCAGAAGACCCACTTGGTGCCGACAATGTTTGCATTGGGTATTGCCACAAGTTCACACACTTCATTCCGCTTGAAGTTGTTCAATTCTTCTTGCATGGCCACCACCCAGTCCGAATCTTTCAATGCATCTTCAACCCTGCGTGGTTCCAAAAAGGATACAAACGAATAGTGTTCACAAAAGTTAGCTATGCGAGATCTAGTGGTTACTCCTTTTTGGATGTCACCGATGATGTTGTCGATTGGGTGATCCCTTTGGACGCATTGGTGTACTCTTGGGTGTGGCACTTGAGGAGTTGTATCTTCATGATTATTTGCTTCTCCCCCTGAGTCATTGCCTTCGTTGACTTGTTGATTATCTTGGTATTTTTGTGGTTGATCTTGTGTTGAAGCTCCCCCTTGAACGTTGATCTCTTCTTGTGGTTCATCTCCCTCATGTACGTGTGGAGGTGGCTCTTGTGGTCGAACCTCACCTAGAGCCATTCTCTTCAATGCTTGACAAGGAGCTTCTTTTTTACCTAGTTCACATGGATCAACTTGCTCCTTTTGGGAGCCATTAGTCTCATCGAACACTACATCATGTGCTATTTCAACAAGTCCGGAGGTCTTGTTGAAAACACGATAAGCGTAGGTATTCGAATCATAACCAAGTAAGAAACCTTCATCGGACTTCGAAGCGAACTTTGAGGTCCTAGGCTTCTTGTTTAAGATATAGCATGGAGAGCCGAAAACTCGAAAATATGAAATATTTGGTTTGTTACCGGTGAGTAGCTCATAGGATGTCTTCTTGAGTAGTTGATGAAGATAAAGTCGATTTACAGCGTGGCAAGCGGTGTTAATCGCTTCCGCCCAAAATCGATCCGATGTCTTGTAATCATCGAGCATTGTTCTTGCCATCTCTATGAGTGTTTGATTCTTCCTTTGGCAACTCCGTTTTGTTGTGGAAAATATGGCGCTGAAAATTCGTGCTTGATGCCCTCTTCATCAAGGTACTCCTCTACTTGTGTGTTCTTGAACTCCGTGCCGTTGTTGCTTCGAATATTCTTGATTGTTAATGAGAATTTGTTTTGAGCTCGCTTGAAGAACTTCTTGAGTGTTCCTTGTGTCTCTGACTTATCATGCAAAACGAAAACCTAAGTGAAGCGAGAAAAGTCATCAACAACTACTAAACCATATTTGTTACCGCCGATGCTTATGTAAGCAATTGGACCAAATAAGTCCATGTGAAATAGTTCGAGCGGTCTTGTTGTAGTCATGACGTTCTTTGCGGGATGAGGTGCTCCAACTTGCTTCCCGGCTTGGCACGCGCTACAAGGCCTGTCTTTCTCAAAAACAACATCCTTCAAACCGTGGATGTGATCGCCCTTGAGGAGTTTTGGAAGATTCCTCATACCAACATGCGCTAGCCGTCTATTCCACAGCCAACCCATGTTGGGTTTTGCAATCAAGCATGTGTCAAGTTTGGCTTTATCCTTGTTGAAGTCAACAAGGTAAAGCTTTCCCTTCAACACACTCTTGAATGCAATGGAATCATCACTCCTCCTAGAGACGGTCACACCCTCGTTAGTGAACAAGCAATTATAACCTTTGTCACATAGTTGAGATATGGAAAGCAGGTTATAATCGAAGGATTCAACATGTAAAACATGAGAAAGTGTGTGTTTAGATGATATAGCAATTTTACCGGTACCAAGCACTCTTCCTTGACTATTATCTCCAAAGTAGATGCCCTCATTTTGGTCCTCATTCTCTTCATATTCCACGAACATTCTTCTTTCTCCGGTCATATGATTGGTGCACCCGCTGTCTAGCACCCATTTAGATCCACCAGAGGAATAGGCCTGCAAAACAAATTATGCTTTGGTTTTAGGTACCCAAGCTTGCTTGGGTCCTTGGAGGTTAGTTACAATATATTTGGGCACCCACACATGATATTTAGTGTTCCCATGGCGTGGCCCAACATAATGAGCATAAACCTTGCCAAAGTTATTTCTCATTAACACATAAGAGGCATCAAAGGTTTTAAACAATAGCTGTTTATGTACCGGACTAGTCTGGGGGCCCGGACTTGTCTGGAGAACCGGACTTGTCCGGACATCGACCGGACTAGTACGATGTTCCTGTGGAGGTACAGTCTTAATCTGTGACTTTCTAGTTTGAGAGGGTCTTCCTTTTACAAAGGTAATCCTCTCCTTGTTATTCTTATGACTTCTAGCATGCTGCTTTTCACCATAAGAGTAACCAATGCCATATTTGACGTTTGGAGGTCTCTGGACCAAGTATGCACTACGTGCATAGTTGATCTTCTCCTTGTCAAATACGCCACATTGGGATGGATGTTTATCCTTTGTGGAGGTTGACTTCTCCTTCAAACTGGTGTCACCTTTCTTACATGTACAAGCATGAGCTAAATCAGTTTTAGTGGGTTGAGAAGGTGAACTTGAAGAGGAGGAAGGTTCACTCAGCTTGAGTGACTCAACTTGCACTTCAAGGATCTTGTTAACCTTGATCAGGTCAGCAAGTTGGTCCTTGATTGCAACATTTGAGTTGGTTAACTCCAGGCAAGCTTCCTTGCTTGAAGCTAACTCAAGCTCTAGTGAATTTCTTTTCTCCTTTTCAAGTTCTAGAAGTTTGTCAAGTTCGACATACTCCTCCTTTTGGGAGATGATCATATCCTCTTGACGATGAATTAACCTCTCCTTCTCAACAAGTTGATCAATTAAAAACTTCATTTTTATTGCAGCTTTCCTATCTAGTCCAATAAGCATATCCTCATTATCACTATGTATTTCATCATCACTAGAGCAGGAATGCACGGAAGGGGCTTTGATGGTTACCTTGCATTTACCTTCCTTGGCCATGAGGCAAGTACCATTTCCCTTCCTTGTGCCGAGTGTAGGGAAGAGAGTAGACTTCTTAGACGTGCTCTCGATAGCTATGCTAGCCATCTCTTCTTCTTCGGATGATGATGACTCATCATTTGAGTCCCACTCCTTCCCTATGTGAGCTTGTTCGGCTTGTTTTTTCTTTTTAAAGAATTTCTTGGGTTGAGGCTTGGCTTCTTTTGTCTTCTTCTTGTTCTCTTCGTACGGGCAATCAACAATAAAGTGGTTGTACTCACCACAATTATAGCATGCCCGCTTCAACTTTGCCTTTGTTCTGTCCTTGTACTTTCCTTCACTTGATTTTGTACCTTGTCTTTTCTTCATTATTCTCTTTAACATTTTCATGAATAATATCATGTCATCTTCGTCTAGTTTACTGCTCTCGTCGTCACTGTCTTCCTCTAGTTGTGCTTCTCTAGCTTCTTTGGATAGGGGCTTGAGGGTGGACTTCAAGGCAACCCCTTTCTTCTTTGCCGAGGTGAGGTCGGCGATTTCCTTGACGTGCTTTGCTTGTTTTTCCATCATCTCAAAGTTGATGATCTTTCCAAGCAATTCATCCGGAGTCATCCTTTTGTATCCGGGGCTTTCTCTAATCATGGAGCATAGTGTGACATTGTGAGGCATAAAAGCTCTAAGGATGAGCTTTACCACCTCGTGGTCATTCCACTTCTTGCTCCCATATGATCGAACCTTGTTGACGAGTGTCTTCAATCGGTTGTACATATCTTGAGGTGACTCATCTTCCTCAATTGCGAATCTTCCTAGTTTGCCTTCGATCATCTCAATCTTTGCTTCATGAACATGTCAGTCACCTTCATGTGCAGTTTGCAGTGTATCCCATATCTCCTTAGCAATTTCGAGTCCATCAACCTTGGTGAACTCGTCCCGACTGAGTGAGGAGGTAATTACTACTGCGGCTTGAGCGTTTCTATGAATAGCCTGCTCTTGGCTTGGGGTGATCTCTTCGTCGTCGTCCGGAATATCTATCCCTGTGCATACAACATGCCATAGACTTGGATTGAGGGAAATCAGATGCATCTTCACATTCTACCTCCACATTGAGTAATCACTTCCATCGAAGTGTGGGGTTTTTCCAAGTGGTATAGATAAGTAATGACTATTATTGGAATTTAGACGATCATAGTTAAAAGGATATCGGGAGTAGTCGGTGTGACTACTCCCCTTCTTCTTCTCTTCAACTTTCACTTTCTCTTTGGAAAGTGCCTTCTTTCTGAGCAGCGCCTTTAGCTCCAACGTCTCCTCATCATCGTCCTCGATGTCTTGAATGGCTTCGAGGTACTTCTCCATCTTTTGGGTCTTGTCGTTGTTAACCTCCTCTTGGTTGTTGGTTTTTTGGATGTCCTTCATCTCTGACATGATCTCTTCGAGTGGTTAGACTCTTTCTTGAAGAACCTTGCTCTGATACCAGTTGAATGTGGCCTAGAGGGGGGGTGAATAGGCCTTTTTGCAAATTGTCGGATCCTGCAACACTTAACAACCAGTTCAATACCAGAGATATCAGACTAGTCCGGTAAAGTGCAGACTAGTCCGGTGTTCACGGACTAAGTGGATTGAGCTTGATCGATTAGATTGATTCTTCTATGTATGCAGCAGAAATATAGAATCAAATAAAGTTTTCAATGTTATAAGGTAGATTATATCACAATTAAATCTTATATTTAACAATCCAACGTGAGATAAGCAATGATTATGAAACCCTTATATTGATGAATTAGAACGATGAACACCAAAAAAAACAAGACACAAGGATTTATCCCGTGGTTCGGCTCCCACAAAGGCAACCTACATCCACGTTGAGGAGTCCACAAAAGGACCGGGTCTTCTCCAACCCTACCCTCGTCGGATCGCCACGAAGGCCAATCCTCTTCCACTAATCACAAAGGGGTGAATAACCGAATTCAAAGGGGCCTTCACACACGTTGAGAGCTCCCTTGGATTACAACACGAAATACCACCAAAACACACTCAAAAGATTACAATGAAATCACAAAAGTGTGTTAGAGAATCAAACCAAGAGCTCAATGTGGTGATGGACGTGTCTATCCAATGATCTAGAGTGAATCCTCAAAGGATTGATCGTTGTTGCACTTAATTTCTTGGAGAGATGTGGTTTCTGAGGCTCTTGGGAGGTGTGACGGCGCTAGGGTTCGAGAGTAGTAAAAATAAGGCCGTACAACTCTGTTTATATGGGTTTCTAAAAGTGACTGTTAGGGTTCAGAAAGTTCGGACTAGTCCATGGTGGTCACCGGACTAGTCCGGTGTGCTGAGTGTAGCAAACCCTAAGTGTCCCGAAATATCGGACTAGTCCAGCTAGGAGCGGACTTCTCCGATTTCGCTACTGGAAATCTTCGGACTAGTCCGATAGCCATCGGACTTGTCCGGTTATGTGAAACCCTATGTGTATAGGATGACAAGTCCGCACTTGGGGGACTTGTCCAATTCAGATCAGAGGGTATTTTGGACTAGTCCGTGCACACATCGGACTTGTCCGATTTGGATCAGAAAGAATATCGGACTAGTACGGATGTGATCAGACTTGTCCGATTTTGTGTGACTTGTGAAATGTTTTGAGAACTAGTCCGCACTGGGGAGGACTAGTCCGATTCTAGTCAGAAAGGATATCGGACTAGTCCGGTGTCTGTCGGACTAGTCCGGTCCTGTGTAACTTTGTGCAATGTGTGTGTTTAAATGTAGTTGAGCTCTTGGGATGTGTTTCCTTAACACACTCCATACACAATAATCTACTACTCTTCTTCCTTGAGCTCATTTCCACTTTGCTCCTCATTTTTCCTTCTTTTTGGTACTTTGTTCATTTTTATGTCATAAGCCTGCACTCATCTCAACAAAGAGGTTAGGATCCCAATTTCTTGTCATAAATCATCCAAAACCCACAAGGGAGTCCTAGATGCACTTTCTATTTAAGTTGAAATTGATGTTATTTGGGAAGTACCACACTTAATGATCATAATATTGCATTTTCAACTGTTTCAATGTACTTTTATGCAATTATCCATTATTCATTATCATGCCTTGTTAAAGCTACATGTCACACTTTTCCACACTTGCTGAGTATGACATGTGCTCACCCTTGCTATTCCCCCACCAAATCCAGACGCAGGCGACCGGGTGGAGTACCAGGAGGTATTTGAGGAGTTCTAGGCGCGCATGTTACCGTCAAACCTGCCTGTGGAGTTGAAGTCATTAGAGTTTAGTTTTTCCGCTGTAGTTTCATTAGAGATGTATTCGAGACTATTTGGTTTGTAAGAAGTTACTATTATTAGTGTATTATTATTCGAGACATGGTTATAATTTTTTTATCATTTGTGAATCACTTGTGTATGTGTGTTAAACATCTTGGGCACACATATGCATTATGCTGATTTCATTTTCGGAACCGAGTGTCACAAATTGGTATCAGAGCCATTTTTGACCGTAGGACGCAAGCCTATTTAGAATGGACACCAAAAATCACTTAGGACTTCTTTCCTATTCAAAATTTGCATGTTTTGCACTATTTTGCATTCCACTAGTTATATAATGTGGAACATTTTGTTCTTTTTGCTGCTGCTGCAATTGTTGCCACTTTTCCATCTTTTTGAGCAAATGCAAATCCTCTCATCTCAATTTATGGCTTCTGCAATTTCAGTACTGATATTTACGCTTTCCTCTAATATTCTCATGTTTTCTTATAGATAGCTCACAAAAAAATGACAGCCTGCAAGAGAGCTCGTTTTGCCGCCCCTTGGAATCAAGCTTAGGCCTCACGAGGAGACGCAAATGGAACCAGCCCAATAGGAGGAAGAAGTGAGTTAACCTGCTAAGGAAGTTGAACATGAACACTCCAACATGACGGAGGAAGTCCCTGAGGAAGTGGAATCCTATGATGATGAAGAGGAGGAAGATCCTGAGGTGGTGGAATTATATGATAGTGAGGAAGAGGAAGGTGAAGCCTATGAGGGGAATGAAGATGAAGCCCAAGATGAGGAGGAAACCCAAGAAGAGAAGGAACCCTCTGCACATGAAGAAGTACCCGAAGCCCAAAGGAATGCATCACAACCTAGTGAAGCCAGGAAGAAGGACAAATGCCTAGTTTACTGTGATGCCCAAGAATTCCATTCCGACAACACTGATTGAGGTTTTGCAGCTAAGCAATTGAAGGAGTTCTTTGATCTATGCAAAATGCACCCGAAGTATTATGTCAAGAGGATTCCTCGCCATCGACATGAAGAATGGAGGGCTCAAGTTACTGTTCTTGTCAAAGATGAGGTGGTCATCCGACACTTTGCGTCCACATGGAGATGCACCAGGGTGCATGCTATTGATGATGTTGCTTGGGATGCACTTCCCAGATTGTGCCACACCAATCAAGAGTAGGTTGGAGGTACTAGTTTTGTGCTGCACCCACAACGCAAGAAAGGAACAAGGGATGTCTTAAGACCACAAGATGGAGCTCAAATCAGTTCTCGTGCCATTGACAGATCTTAGGAAGTAATGGTGAACTTTAGAAATCGCTATGCTGATGCCATGGTGGAGATCCGCATCCTCCGTAAGAAGCTATTCATCATGAAAAAGCAAGAGGAAGTCCATGCCACCGTGGAGGTCAATGGTGCAGCAACCTCTCCAGCGCCTGCATGGACGGCCAATTCACCTTGGCATGCGCCCATGTATGCCTCGCCGCCTCACGACAAGGACAGTCAAGGTTCACACAATTAACTCAAGGTCTCCTGTCTAGAAGTTAGAAAAGTGTTTAGATCGTAATGGTTTTGTTTGGTGTGGTGTGCTAAATTTTCTTGGTGTGTGCTTGTGCTTGTGTGAATGGTGCGAGTTGTGGAACGCTTAGCATTTTGTCCACATTCGCACATAGTAGAGAGTTGTGGGATCCTTGTCCACATCCTCTAATAGGGTTTTTAGTTTAATAAGAGAGTTATTTAGTTACATACACCTTGATGTATATAGTTGGGGCGTTTCGTTTCAAAATCTAAGCTCTTTTGTCTCTACTATTTTTTCACCAACAGATGTCAAGGACTCATAACCACAGGAATGTCAATGATGAGGACGAGAACAATAGAGTACCTCAGAACAACAATGGACTTGGGCATGGAGCTATCAACCTTGAGCAGTTGTTGGCTATGCAGAACTAGTTCATGCAGACCAAGATCCACACCATGGGACATCTACAAGCTGGCAACAACAATCAGCCCCACATGCCACCACCACCACACCCCCTCCACTCCACAATCATTTGGGAGAGATCATGAGGACTAGGCTACCTACCTTTGCTCAAGCCATAGATCCTATGGAAGCTGATGCTTGGCTGAAGTCTGTAGAGAAGAAACTTGCTATTGTCTAGTGCAGTGACTGAGAGAAGGTTCTTTTTGCTTCTCACCAGTTGGTTGGAGCTGCTGCAGATTGGTGGGAATCCCATTGCAATGCTCATGAAAACCGAGAGGGAATCGCTTGGACTGAATTTAAGGCGAAGTTCTCTTCTCATTATGTATTTGAGGGAGTCATGATACTGAGAAGGCAGGAATATGAAAACCTCAGGCAAGGAAGGATGAGTGTGAGTGGGTATCTCAACAAATTCACTCAACTGTCTAGGTATGCTCCAGAGGACATCAGCACTGATAGCAGGAAGCAGTATCTGTTCATGAGGGGTCTCAACAATGAAATTCAAGTTCAGTTGCTCAATACTGACTATGAAAATTTTCAGAAGCTGGTTGACAAAGCCATTGTGGTTGAGAACAGGATTCGTGAGATGGAGCTAGATCACAAGAGAAAGATGCCATATTATGGACAGCCTCAAGGAAGCAACGTTCGCCCTCGCTATGCACCACCAGCTGCACGATATTACAACCTATCTGTTACTGCATACTGCCCTTCTTATCCACTGCAGCAATGCCTATCCATGCAAGCACCTCGCTTACTTATGCAGCCTGCACCGCATCCAAATATGACTGCCTATGCTCAAAATCAGCCTCACCCTAACTTTGCTGGTACCATAGGTGCAAATACTTGCTTTAATTATGGTCATGTGGGACATTTTGCAAATCAATGTCCAAGATCAGGTCAAGGTAAGATGAACCGTGCTCCAAGGCAGAATCCTAGGCCCAATGAAGGAGCAACTCAAGGCAACCAAGGACCCCAGAATTTTGCTCGTGGCAAGGTGAACCATGTATGTGCAGAAGAGGCTCAGCAAGCTAAAGATGTTGTGATTTATATGTTTCCCGCAAACCCCAGCCCCTCTACTATATTATTTGATTCTGGAGCATCCCATTCATTCATCTCATCAAAGTATGTTGCAAAGCATAGCATGCCTATATCATACCTGAAGTACAGTATGTTGGTTAAATCTCTTGGGGGAGAGACGAGGACGAATATAGTATGTCCGAAAGTATTTCCATAAGGGGGGTAGATTTTCTCGACAACCTTATAGTCCTGAATTCACAAGGCTTGGACATCATACTTGGAATGGATAGGCTAAGGAAGCATAACGGAGTGATTCAGTGTCCACTCGGATAGTTAAATTGACAAACGAGGAAGGAGTTAGTATAGGGTTCAAGGTAGTTCAGCGAACAACGAGAAGGAAATGGTAAATCACGCAGAAGGAGTAACATTGGAGGAAATTCCGATTGTTTGTGAGTACCCAGAAGTGTTTCCTTAGGAATTGCCAGGTATGCCACCTGATTGTGACATCGAGTTCGTCATTGATTTAATACCTGGAACTGCACCTATAGCAAAGAGGCCATATAGGATGCCTCCCAAGGAATTAGCAGATCTCAAGAAGCAGATTCAAGAGCAGTTAGAGAAGGGTTTTATACGCCCAAGATCGTCGCCATGGGGAGCCCCAGTGCTTTTCATAGATAAGAAAGTTGGGTCCCAAAGAATGTTTGTGGATTACCGGTCTCTCAACGAGGTGACAATTAAGAATAAGTACACGCAAAGAGGATTTGTTCGAAAAAATGAAGGGAGCCAGAATATTCTCTAAGATTGATCCTTGGTCGCGATATTTCCAAATGAAGATTAGACCATCAGACTTACCAAAAATAGCTTTCAGGACACGGTATGGATCCTATGAGTATACGGTCATATCATTTGGATTGACAAATGAACTTGCATACTTCATGTATCTTATGAATAAGGTCTTCATGGAGTATTACGATATGTCCGTGGTAGTGTTCATTGATGACATCATGATCTACTCGAAAAGTGAAGAGGAGCACGAGGAGCATCTAAGGCTGACGTTGCAGGAATTGCGAGAGCACCAGTTGTATGCCAAGTTTAACAAGTGCCAATTCTGGTTGAAGGAGATATCATTCCTACACAAGGTCATCTCTAGAGGAGGAGTGTCAGTTGACCCAGGGAAGGTTAGAGATGTGCTAAAATGGGAACCACCGCATAATGTGAAGGAAATAAAGAGTTTTCTTAGAATGGCAGAATATTACCATCGGTTCATCAAGGACTTTTCCAAGATAACGAAGCCCATGACCAAACTGTTGATGAAGGAGAAGCCTTTAAAGTTTACTCAAGCATGTCAAGACAATTTTGAGGTATTAAAGAAGGGAATAACAACAGCACCTCTGTTGGTATTGCCAAATGTGAGCAAGAGCTTTGACATCTACTGTGATGCTTCAAGGCAAGGACTTGGTTGTGTATTGATGCAGGAAGGCCATGTAGTAGCTTACGCATCCAGGTAGTTGAGGAAACATGAGCAGAACTATCCGATGCATGATCTCAAACTCGCAGCCGTAGTGCATGCATTGAAGATTTGGAGACATTATGTTCTTGGTCATAGATGTGAGATCTACACGGATCATAAGAGTCTCAAGTACATATTCACTTAGATGGATCTGAATTTGAGGCAACAAAGATGGTTGAAACTCATTAAGGATTATAACGTGAGGATCAATTATCAACCAAGAAAAGCCAATGTAGTGGCTGATGCTTTGAGTCGAAAGGGAGCAAGGCACTAGCTTATCATTCGGGAATTGCCATCCGAGCTATGCAAGGAGTTTGAACGACTGAATCTTGGATTTTTGAATGAGATGGGAGCAATGGAAGTGTGTAAGGATCGAAACGCCCAAGAGGGGGGTGAATTGGGCTTTCTTTCAAATTTTAAGACAATTTAAACACTTACAACTTAAAGCCCAATTCCCTATGCAATTAAACTATGCAATCAATGTAAATTAAAGTTGCGGAATGAAGATTGCATAAGAGTAAAAGGGAGAGGGATGCAAACGCTCGAAGGGACACGGAGTTTATCCCGTGGTTCGGTAAGATCACAAGGATCTTCCTACGTCCACGTTGTGGCACCCACCGAAGGGTTTTGCCACTCCCAAGTCACCGAGACCAGGGGCTTCTTCACTATTCTTCTCCGTTCGCCAACCTTGGCAAGGTGGAGCTCAAGCCTTGTACACTTTGGGATCCTCCGGGCTTCCACAATCCACTTGGCAAGCTCCGGAAGTTACACACACCAAGGGACACTCCCTTATGGCTCTCACTACGCTAGAGACTCCAATCACCTAGAGTGGAGGCACCCAAGCACTATCTCTAGCTAATTCTAGCCTATCTCTTGGTGTGCAAATGATGAGTAAATGATGTGAAAGTGGTAGCTCTCTTGCTTGAATGCTCTAGGATGTGTAGAGTATGTCTGGGCTTCAAGTCTTGTCGATTTGACAGGTTGAAGGGGTATAAATAGCCAGCCTCCACGAGATAGCCGTTGGAAAAGTAGGCTGACATCACTTGTCTGCGAACACCGGATGATCCGATGTCTCCCCTTCAGTTATCATCGGTCAAAGCCAAATTAGTTGATGTCACTGTGTCAGATATGACCGTTGTTAGACCGATGTTGATCTCTCTACTCATCGGATGATCCGGTGGCTCTTCCTCCAGAATTTTGCTTGATCTTGAGGCTTACTGGAGTGATTGACCGATGTGTGTAAGTCTGTACATCGGATGATCCGGTGCTTCTCTTGGTCCAATGGTATTGCAATCTGTGATGATGGACCGATGCACTGAGCCACTCACATCGGATGATCCGGTGAGTGCATTTGTCTGAGGTCTTCTTCTTCAGTTGAACAAACTTGACCGACGCAGTCAACTCCAAGACCATCGGATGATCCGGTGTGTTCAACTTGTTGACTTCGAGTTGTTTTGAGTTGTTCTTTTGGAATTTTGAACTTGTGACCTCTTTGACATTTGTTTGAAGTGTTGTTTTGATTGTCTTCAAGTATGGAATGATATCAAGTTAGAGCTTTCACTTCTTGTCATCATATGTTTTGATTTGATCTCATTCGTTGATTTTATATGGGTCTCCAATGTAATTTTGATTTCATTTGATTGAGTGTCATTGAGACCTTGCATTCACAAATTCATTAGTAATATCGAATGGTTGTCATTAATCACCGAAACCGTACCTCATGGGGCCTAGATGCTTTCAATCTCCCCCTTTTTGGTGATTGATGACAACACAATAATTTAAAGCGCAATAATAATGAATTTGATGATAATACACAAGTAGATATGCAATAAGTACAACATAGGACACATGAATCTTGTAAAGGGCAAATGAAAATTATGGTGCGAAAAGCTTAAAATCATAAACAAATGAGACAAGCGAAAGAGTGCTTAATTAAAATTACAAAAGAGTACTCAAGCAAGAATACAAAAGATAAACACACACTCACACACTCCCCCTAAACACGTACTCCCCCTGAGACTGCTACTCCCCCTGACTCTCCTACATCTTCTCCCCCTTTGGCATCAAGACACCAAAAAGGGATCAGAACGCCTACTGACCCTGAGAGCTAGGCGCGAGGACGAACTGAGCACCGTCGCAGTCGTCGGAGCTGGAGTCGCCGGTCGAAGGAGCTGCCGGAGCGGTGGGAACTGGAGGGTCCGCTGCCGGTGCTGGAGGAGAGGGAGCAGGTACTGAAGATGCTGGAGGAGCTGGAGGAAGTGGAGCGCTCACCACGGACGCCGGTGTCTGCTGGAACAAGGTCGTCGCCGGCAGTGGTGAGTGAATCGGTGCGCTAGGTGCCAGAAGTGGTGACATGCTGATCGAAGGGATAGGAGTAGTAGGCACCTGAGCGACACCTGGAGCCAGTCCCAGTCCAGGCTGCTGTGAAGGAAGGGCGATCCCGGTCTGAGTGTAAAGGTTGGTGATCAACCCTAGGATCCCCATCATGGCCTGCTGGGTCTGCTGCTGCTGGTCGAGGGTACGGCGGTGCATCTGATCGACCAGGTTGGTGAAACGGTCCGTATCCTCTCGCCTCTGACGGGCGATCTCCAGCTGGAGCTCCTGCTGCCGCCTCTGCAGCTGTGCCAGGTGAGCAGCCTGCTCTGCCCTGGCCTGCTCAGCAGCGAGCCTGTCCTGACGCTGCTGCTCGATCATCTGCTGAAGAAGGGAGGACAGCTCCGACGGCTGTGACACCTGCGCCTCGGACACAGGAGGTGGTGTCGGTGGCGGAGCAGCTGAGCCTCCTGCCTCGGCGTCGTGCTGTCTCGGTGAGGGTGGAGGTGGAGGGAAGTACTCCTCAACACTCTCGTATGTGTCGCTCTCGGACCAGACGTGCTGCAAGTCTCCACCTTGAGCTTCTGCCTCAGCCAGACGCTCATCTTCCTTCTCGAGGTCAGACCAGTCCTCCTCAGTCAAGCGGGCCCTGACCTGGCGCTCAACTGGACGGCCAAGGCGGCGGTCTCCAGGAGCGGACGCACGGTAGTGACCGAAGCGGGTCACGCTCTCGTCAGCGAGTCGGGCCTGTGCTGTATGTCCCTCTGGCACCACCATAGAACAAATATAACTGATCCAGTGCCCGTATGCTAGCTGCCTCATCATGCCCACTCCATCTGTAATGACGTCCTCCATCTCGCAGATAATGATATCCACTATATCAAAGTCCATCCCGTTCATTATGTAGAACAGGAGGGTCTGCTGGAGACTCGTGAACCCCTCCAAGTATCCTGACCTCGGCAGGAGCGTGCGGCGTAAGGCGAGGTGCACAATACGCGCAGCTGGGGTCAGGAGTGCTGGGACTCTCGGCTGATCTGGAGAGAACGTGGGGCCAAACAAGGAGCGGATCTCGTCCAGCTGAGGTGCTACCCCTCCAGTAAGTGGCCTCCTTGGTGGATCTGCCTGCCCATAGACCTTCTCGTGTATGCTAGTGTCGTGCAGGTCCAAGCCAAGAATGTGCCCCAAAGTCTGCCTCGTGAGATGGTAGTACTGACCATTAAACATGAATGCAATGGATCTTCTGCCCTCTGAGATGTATAGGGTCGCGTAGAAGACACGGACCCACTCTTCCACATAGGCACTCCTCTCATAGTCAAGTAGCTCCACCAAGCCTCTGTACCTCTCAAAGAAGGGGCGGATCTCAGTCTCCGCTGCCACTGCAAGCTGCCTCCAGTCTAAGTGGTTGTGCTGAAAGAGCTTGTGCCCCCGACGCTTGTAGGTCTCATAGAGAGACGCCTGGGTGACAGTCCAGAAGCGACTGTCAACAAGAAGCTCTCGGGGCTGTGGGAACCACTCCTCAAGAAGAACACTCCATCTGAGCTTCCGGAGTTGCTTCGCCTTCATCTTCCGGTAGTCCACAAGACGGACTCCTTCACCGACCCGGACGGCCGTGTCCATCTCATGGATGTCCCTCTCAGCCTCCCTGTCCTCACGACGGTCGGCGGCCGTCGGTCTCGGACGAGGAGCAGCCTCGACGTGACCCCCACGCGTCCGGGCTGAGCGCCGGCGGACGAGGGGCTCAACGGGCTCCTCTTCGGCGTCGGAGTCGTCGACCACGGGAGGCGGCCTTGAACGGGCCTCGCGAATCCTCAACGAACCCCCACGGCCGCGCTCACGCTCCTCGGCGGCGCGAGCGGCCATTAAGGCCTTCTTCTCATCCTTCGAAAGTTTCCGCTTTTTCGCGGCGGGCTCCGCGATCGCCTTGCCCTTTCCTTTGCGATCACGACCCATCTAGATGGAAGGGAGAGGTGGGGTTAGCGACGATGAAGGAAGAACGGCGAGAGAAGCAACGAGAGACGTCGCGCGGCACGAAGCTCACCTTAGCGACGATTGATCAACCGGGCCGAGAAACCCTAGCGAGGAGGAGATGGCCCGGAGATGGCGCACGTTGGTGGTGGAGAAGGGCGGCGGCGAGGCTTGAGCGCGGTGGTGAGTGGCGGCGGTGATGTTTGGGCGCGAGGGTGGAGGAGGCGGCGCGGGCGTGCGGCGGCGGCGCTGCGAATGGTGGCGGTGCTGGGCGGCGGCGCTGTGGGCGGCGGCGGCCGGGGACGGCGGCGGCGGCACCTAGGGAGGCGGTGCTTGGGTGCGGCGGCGGAGGTGGCGGCGAGTAGGGCGAGCGGCGGCGGCGAGAGAGAAGAATCGGGGAGAGAGAGGGAACGGCGGCGGCGCGGGTGTTTAAATAGTGGGGCCCAAACCCTAGCCGTTTTTTAACCACCGGATGGACCGATGATAGATGTAGTGAACATCGGTCAATTGAAACAGTAAGGATATTCAAGAATTGCTGTTGACATCGGATGAACCGATGATTAGGGTTTTGAACATCGGTCGAATAGCACAGTAAGGGTGTTCAGCCGAGTGATATTGACACCGGATGATCCGACGTTAGAGGGAGGTAGACATCGGTTGAATAGATCACAGCTCCAGAAGAGTGAACATCGGATGGACCGATGTTTTCCAGGATGAACGCGTCGGATCATTTGAGGTTCTGACAGAGTTGGACTTTGAGGATTGAACACCTATTTGACCGATGAGGGATTGACAGGGGCATCGGATAATCCGATGACAACAGAACGAAAACATCCCATATATGTCCTTTGACCAAACAAACAATCGAGGAGAAACACATGTCTTAGGACCTTTTGGGCAACCCCTTACCCCTCAAGAAGCTAATATGCCAATAGCTTGGCTAGACCTTAACACAAACGAAACACCAAGAAAAATGGAGGAAAAATATCCAAATAAAATGTAAGGCCCATGCTTTGTGAGGTAGAGTGTGAAGACTACTATCTCAATGAAGCATGTTCCTCTAGGCATTAACGTACCTACCATTTTGTTCTTTCCACCTTATATGAGTTGAGATATTGCATTTCAAACAAGTCTCCTTCTCATGAGGTGGGTTCCCCTTTGTGACAATCTACCGTTATGCAATGCCAAACAAATTATATTGCAAGATATTGAATGAGTGCAACTTTATATGGCAGGGATCATGCAAGGCATAAAATAAGTCTATCTTGCCAAGTTTGAACCTTCCAAAGGCTTCCTCAGGGAAAACTACTTCTAGCTTGCCCCTATCCTTTGGGAGTTAGACAAGACCTATATGTTATGCATCCTTACATGAACATGGCAATTTACATGACGTTAGATGCATCTAGCACATTTAATTCACTTCTAAGTCTAGAAATGGTTTTCTCATCAAGTGCGGGAATGGGGTTTTTAGCTATCTTAACCGCACTTTCATTGTCACAAAGGTGAGGCACATAATCATACAAGCATTCATTGATTTAACATGACATGGGGCCTAGATGCGGAAAGATATAGCAATAGACTATTTATGGAAAGGTAACTTGATTTGACAATAGGGTTACCGTCCATATCCGCGTTGGGCTCCCATTCTCAACTTTCTTCAAGAGGTTCTTGGTAGATTTTCTTTGATGGTGGAGGTCCCCTCTTGAAGTCACCTCGTGGGCGGTCACGTGTTCTTGACTTTAGGCACCCAAGCTAGCTTTGGTCCTTGTATATGTGATACAAGTGCTTTTGGGACCCAAAGTTGCTTGGGGAGCTTCCCTTTCATCCCCTTGACGTTCATGCCAATGAATTTTGCCTTCACCTTAGCACCTACTTTGCTCAACAAATAATAGTGATTCTCAAAGGTAGAAGTATAGTTAGTCGGCAATTTTGGGGAAGGTCGGTTAGGTAGAGGGCACTCCCTTGTATGGTGACCGGTGACCTTGCAATGTTGGCAATAGGAGCCAATTTCCTTGATGAAGCTTGTTTTGAGCTCCGGTGAGGGCACCTTTCCTTTGTTGGGCACCGGGAAGGATCCAAGTCCTCTTTTGTTGAAGCCCTTTGCTTGATGGAAGAGGATTTCTTTATGTTTATCTTCTCCCTTAGATAGTCTTGCTAAGCTTGTGCGGAGACTTTCAATCTCCTCCATCAACTCCTTCTCCCTTGCATTTTCTTTCAAAGGCAAAAACTCATGGAAAGCATTAGTAGCATTTGAAATAGTGGGTACCTTGCCATCAATAGTTTGTTTCTCCTTATTTTTTAATTTTAGTTCAATGGCTTCATAAGAGAGATTAAGTGCATGATGCTCTTGAACTAACTCATTGTGCTTATCCGAGAGCGTTTGATGAACTAAGCCAAGCTTATGATTGTCTAGCTCAATTTTAGCCTTATCTTCTTCAATTTGCTTGACATAGGTTTTGAGCGTGTCATGCTCTTTAAGTATGCTTTCATACTTGCCAAGCAAATCAAGGTTAGCATTTTCAAGTTTAGCATGAGCTTGTTCTAGCGCCTTGACTTTGTTCTTTTCCCTTTTAATGATGGTGTGATATTCATTTATCAATGAAGTTAATTCATCGGGGGAAAGCTCATCATCACTAGAGTCGTCACATACCTCATTGTTACCTTTTGCCATGAGGCACATGGGAGGTGGACGAAGAGGTGAGTTATCCTTGTTGACGACGGCAAGCCCCGCCAAGTTTTCTTCATCTTCACTCTCTTCGTCGCTTGACTCTTCATCCGTGATCCATTCATTTGCCTCGCACATGAAGACTTTTTGAGGCCCTCTTCTTTTCTTTGGAAAGAGTTTGGTCTTCTTGCCCTTTTCAAATTTCTTCTTTCCAAAGGAGCGCTTGGGCTTGACCTCTTCTTCTTCATCACTTTCTTCTTGCTTTTGATGCTTGCTCTTGTGGTTCTCCCTTCTCTTGTCCGGTTTTGGACAATCGTAGGAGATGTGGCCTTGTTCACCACAATTATAGCAAGTCTTGCTACTTTCTTTCTTGGGGAGGAAGGCTCTCTTGTTGGGATCAAAAGTGTATCCCTTCTTGGCAATCTTGGAATTCAAGCGAGAGAATTTCCTCATCATTGATGCAAGCTCATCATCATCATCTTCACTTGATGTTTGCTCTTCTTTGCTTGAACTAGGTTTGATCATTTTCTTGAAATTTGTTTTCTTGAAAGCCTTGAGAGCAATTGTCCTTGTAGAAGATGAATCCTCCATCATCCCAAGTACACTCATCTCATGAGCGTGAATCTCCCCAATTAGCTCCGAAACTTCAATGTGATCAAGTGATTCTTTTTGGAGCATTGAGTTGATGATGTTATACTTTGGCTTGGGAAGGAGCATGAGGATCTTTCGGTTGATAAGTCCCTTGCCAAGAGAAGCAATATCAAGAGCATTTATTTCCTCAATGAGAACATTTAAGCGAGAAAACATTTCATTTACATTTTCATGAGGAAACATTTTAAACTCATCATATTTAGATTTAAGCAAGTGATATTTAAGTTCTTTAACACGAGAGGAACCCTCATGAATTTCAATTAAGCATGCCCAAATTTCACAAGCTTTTTCTTTACTAGCTATTCTTGCAAATACATCTTGACTAATGCATTCATAGATGGCATTTCTAGCTCTAGCATCCCATTTTAGTTGATCCCCAACATAGTTAAGATCTCCAAATCCCGCATGGGTCGCTTCCCACACTTCGGGAGCAATGGCCTCTAGGTAGGCACGCATGCGTGCTTTCCAATAGGCAAAATTCTTGCCCTCGAAGATAGGAACCGAACCCCCATTCTTGGCCATTTAAGCTCTCTAGCGGTGAAGCTAGAATGATCCAATGAGCAACAAGGCTCTGATACCAATTGTAAGGATCGAAACGCCCAAGAGGGGGGGTGAATTGGGCTTTCTTTCAAATTTTAAGACAATTTAAACACTTACAACTTAAAGCCCAATTCCCTATGCAATTAAACTATGCAATCAATGTAAATTAAAGTTGCGGAATGAAGATTGCATAAGAGTAAAAGGGAGAGGGATGCAAACGCTCGAAGGGACACGGAGTTTATCCCGTGGTTCGGTAAGATCACAAGGATCTTCCTACGTCCACGTTGTGGCACCCACCGAAGGGTTTTGCCACTCCCAAGTCACCGAGACCAGGGGCTTCTTCACTATTCTTCTCCGTTCGCCAACCTTGGCAAGGTGGAGCTCAAGCCTTGTACACTTTGGGATCCTCCGGGCTTCCACAATCCACTTGGCAAGCTCCGGAAGTTACACACACCAAGGGACACTCCCTTATGGCTCTCACTACGCTAGAGACTCCAATCACCTAGAGTGGAGGCACCCAAGCACTATCTCTAGCTAATTCTAGCCTATCTCTTGGTGTGCAAATGATGAGTAAATGATGTGAAAGTAGTAGCTCTCTTGCTTGAATGCTCTAGGATGTGTAGAGTATGTCTGGGCTTCAAGTCTTGTCGATTTGACAGGTTGAAGGGGTATAAATAGCCAGCCTCCACGAGATAGCCGTTGGAAAAGTAGGCTGACATCACTTGTCTGCGAACACCGGATGATCCGATGTCTCCCCTTCAGTTATCATCGGTCAAAGCCAAATTAGCTGATGTCACTGTGTCAGATATGACCGTTGTTAGACCGATGTTGATCTCTCTACTCATCGGATGATCCGGTGGCTCTTCCTCCAGAATTTTGCTTGATCTTGAGGCTTACTGGAGTGATTGACCGATGTGTGTAAGTCTGTACATCGGATGATCCGGTGCTTCTCTTGGTCCAATGGTATTGCAATCTGTGATGATGGACCGATGCACTGAGCCACTCACATCGGATGATCCGGTGAGTGCATTTGTCTGAGGTCTTCTTCTTCAGTTGAACAAACTTGACCGACGCAGTCAACTCCAAGACCATCGGATGATCCGGTGTGTTCAACTTGTTGACTTCGAGTTGTTTTGAGTTGTTCTTTTGGAATTTTGAACTTGTGACCTCTTTGACATTTGTTTGAAGTGTTGTTTTGATTGTCTTCAAGTATGGAATGATATCAAGTTAGAGCTTTCACTTCTTGTCATCATATGTTTTGATTTGATCTCATTCGTTGATTTTATATGGGTCTCCAATGTAATTTTGATTTCATTTGATTGAGTGTCATTGAGACCTTGCATTCACAAATTCATTAGTAATATCGAATGATTGTCATTAATCACCGAAACCGTACCTCATGGGGCCTAGATGCTTTCAAAGTGAATCCAACCCTGGAACAAGAGATTCGAGAAGGTTAAACGAACGACAAGGAAATCCAGGAAATCAAGAAAAGGACCCAAGAGGGGAGAGAACTCAGATTTGATGAGGATGACCAAGGTACTCTATGGCTCAGAAAATGGATTGTTGTGCCTAATGACAAGAGTCTCCGATAGTTGATATTGAAGGAGACACATGACTCACTTTACTCCATTCATCCTGGTTGTACAAAGATGTACAGGGATCCGAAGACGTGCTACTAGTGGGACGAAATGAGAAGGGACATAGCTGAATATGTTGCATTGTGTGATGTATGCTAATGATGTCAAGGCGAAACATCAAAGACCCGCTGGATTACTGTAGCCATTCAAGATTCAGGAATGGAAGTGGGAATAGGTTGGTATGGATTTCATAGTTGGTTTTCCTCGCACTTCAGCGGGGTATGATTCAATATTGGTTATCGTGGATCGATTGACGAAATCAGCGCATTTCATTACTGTCAAGACTAGTTATAGTGGAGTAAAGTTGGCAGAATTATATATGGGAAGAATAGTGTTCTTACATGAATTACCCAAGAAAATAGTGTCCGATAGAGGATATCAGTTCACCTGGTGGTTTTGGCAGAAGTTGCACGAGTCGATGGGAACTCAATTGATTTTTAGTTCTGCCTATCACCCTCGGACGGATGGACAGACGAGAGGACAAATCAGATACTGGAGGATATGCTAAGAGATTGTGCGCTAAAGTATGGAGGAAGCTGGGACAAAAGTCTACCATATGCTGAATTTTCCTGCAACAACAGTTATGAAGCAAGCTTGAAGATGTCGCCATATTAAGCATTGCATGGGAGAAGGTGTAGAACACCATTGTTTTGGAATGAGACGGGGGAACTCAAGTATTTGAACCTGATGTGATCCAATAGGCCGAAAGTCAAGTGCAGACCATCCGCGAGAACTTAAGAGCTGCTTAGTCAAGACAGAAGGGTTACGCGGATAATAGGCGAAGGAACTTAGCCTTTGAAGTGGTGGACTTCATATACCTCAAGGTGTCACCTATGCGAGGTCACAAGCGGTTGAACGTCAAAGGCAAGCTAGGATCCCGTTATATTGGACCATTCAAGACTTTGGACAAACGGGGATAAGTAGCATATAAACTGTAGATGCAAGCACATCTTTCTGATGTTTATTAGTTGTTTCATGTTTCTAAGCTCAAGAAGTGCTTGAGGGTACCGGAAGAGCAAATACCAAATAGGAATTAAAACTTGAGGAAGATTTGACCTATGCCGAGCAACCTGTCAAAATTTTGGACACCAAGGAGAGGGTCACAAAGACCAAGGTGATTCGATGGTGCAAAGTGCAATGGAATCATCATACAGAATCGGAAGCAACTTGGGAGCAAGAAGATGATATCAAGAAGGAATTTCCCTATCTCTTTCCTCTCGCGTCGAATCTCGAGGGTGAGATTCATTTTAAGGGGGGTAGGTTTGTAATGCCCTCATTTTCATGAGTAATGCATTTCTTACATCCTCATACATGTTTAACATTAATCCATGCAAAAAAGAACAAGATTAAAATGAACTTAAGGCTAAACTGGAAAATTCAATCTATCAGGGTGTGGACTTGTGTGTCCCCTGAAAACGGACGAGTCTAGTGGCCCTATTTTCATTCAGAAAATTCATTTTTGTTTAGAGCCCGGACTTGTCCGGCGCAATGCACGGACTAGTCCGGTCTGGTCTCTAATGCTGTCTGAACTTGTTCGTGGTCCAAGTAGACTACTCCTTTCCTTGTTGCATTTTAGTCCGAAAGCGTTCATTCTGCAAAACCGGACTTGTCCGGCCTTATACACCGGACTAGTCCGATGTAGCCTCTGTTCCAAAATGGACTTGTCCGGTCCCTACCGCGGTCTAGTCCGGCCTCTTGAACCCCACTCGAATTCTTGTATTTATCCACGACATGTTTTTGGGTAATTTCCTAATTTTGACCCAAGAACTTCGTGCCCAACCTCAGAGGATCCCAAGTGGACTCCACCTCGACCCCTATACGCCCCCCACTGAATACCACTTGGAATTCACCCAAAAACCTACCTCTCCATCCCTTATATAAGCAACCCAATACCCTCACCTCCCCACCTTTGACAAAAACCCTCGCTGCCACCCTTAGCCTTGCGCCAACGTCAAGAGGAAGCCCAGGAGCAAGGAGAAGGAGGAGAAGAGGGAGAAGGCCAATCAAGATCGATCTTCATTGACTTTTTGACGAATTGACGATCTTCATCCAAGTTCTTCATCAACTCATCTCCATCAAGCCCTAACCGACAAGATTCAAAGTCCCATGCTAAAACTTGATCTTTGGATCTCTAAACACGTGGTACACCCTCTACAAGATTCAATGTCCCACGCCAAACCTTGATCTTTGGTATCTGAATCTGGAATGTGCTGAATTAATCCCAAATCAACTCAAATCAATTGCAAACTTGTCCAAACTTGTTAGAAACTATTGTAACTAGTTAGTAAACATTATTAGCAACTCATTAACAAGTCTTACCTCACAATTGCATTAATCATGCATATCATGGCATATTGAGTGCTATATGAGCATTATTTGATTGAATTGTGTGTGGAATAGAAGGAATTGTCGTAGAGAGTGCTTTTGAGGACCTACAGAACCAGAGTTACGAAGCCTTTGACCCAAATCAAGCTCAGGAGCAAGGAAAGTGTCCATGACCATATTGATCCTATTTTAAAGGTTTTGTTTGCAAAATTGCATGCTTGTGTCGAAATTAATGGGAAAACCCAATTGTTGTAGTTTACTAGTTTTGTATGACCACCCTTGTCGCTTGAACACTATGTAGAGAGTTGGGAAGGGTATTTTACACTTTTGCATCGCTATACTCAAATTGGGTTTGGGAAACAACCATATTACTTAATTATGAACTAATGGACACAATAATGGTGAGAATTGATATTAATGACCCTTAGCGACATGGTGACTAGGGATCTAAGCAAGTCGGTTATGTGGAATGGGTTGGATTGTTTGGTGGTTTTGGTTGCTTTAGATCTAAGGACCGGTTCGTGGAGCGACCATCCAGGATTTATAGGGCCACCACAGGGCCAAGTGTAGGTGCAGCTTAGCTAACTAATTAGTGTATTGCCAGTGCGGTTTGGACCATTAAGAATGCTTGGAGAAGGGTAGTCGGATTGGGTTTGTAGAGATTGGTGGGACTACCCTGGGATTCGAATGGCTCAAGAGGGGGACCTTGGTTGGATGTGCTCAGTTGGATACATCACCACTGGTGAAACCTCAATGCGGTCTAAATAGGTTAGTAATCACTTTGTAAAGACTATTTTGTGATCTCTTGGCTACACACCTAAAGAAGTGTGATACGACATAATTGAGATTCCATAGTCATCGAAAGGTGATGAAATCATGATCTTGTGGGTAAAATGGTACAACCTCCGCAAAGTGTGTCTAAAACTATCATGATAGCAGTGCTATCGGTCAATGGCAACCTGGACCCTCACATAATTATAGTAATGGACCTTATGCTGTGTTTAATGGCTGGAATTTAATTGGTAGTTGGTATTAGTTAATTAATTGGCTTTAGTATATGGAATTGATGAATTTGAGACAAATAAGCAGTTAGGATTTGAATATGGTTTATTATTGTTGAAATTGGTTATTTAAGTTGAAATTGATGTTATTTGGGTTATTTGGGAAGGACCACACTTAGTGTACTTTTATGCAATCAGCCATTATTCATTATCATGCCTTGTTAAAGCTACATGTCATACTTTCCCACACTTGTTGAGTACGACATGTACTCACCCTTGCTATTCCCCCACCAAATCCAGACGCAGGCGAGCAGGTGGAGTACCCGGAGGTATTTGAGGAGTTCTAGGCACGCGTGTTACCGTCAAACCTGACTGTGGAGTTGTATTCATTAGAGTTTACTTTTTCCGCTGCAGTTTCATTATATATGTATTCGAGACTATTTGGTTTGTAACAAGTTACTATTATTAGTGTATTATTATTCGAGACATGTGTATGTGTGTTAAATATCCTCGACACACATATGCATTACGCTTGGTTCATTTTCGGACCTGGGTGTCACAGAACTCCCTTGTATGATGTGCGCCAACTGAACATCGCCAAGTCGGGCCACAGGAGAAAATGCCTATCTTCCTGGTGTATGGGGCCGAGGCCGTACTCCCCACAGAGATTGCAGTGGGCTCGCCCCGAGTCCAGTCATTCGATGAAGCCACGTAGGACCAGCTCTGGCACGAAGATGTCAACCTCGTCAACGAAGCAAGGTGGCATGCTACCATCCAAAACGCACGGTACTGACAGACGCTACGGCACTACCAGGAACAGTTCGTGCGGAGTAGAGAGCTCCAGGCGGGCGATCTGGTGCTGCGGTGAATACTTTCTCGAGAAGGGGTACACAAACTCTCCCCCAAGCTGGGAGGGCCCCTTCAAGTGACACAGGTATCCCACCCTCGGTGCATACGGCTGGCCACGGAAGAAGGAGAGCCCCTCCCCAACCCTTGCAACATAGAGCATCTCCATAAGTTCTATCCCTAAGCATAATAGTAGGATAGTGTAGGGTGTCATGTTGCCAAGGAACAACACTTAGGACAACCAAGCTCTAGGGGGACAGGTCCAGAGTGTTTAGCCGTTTAGCTTGGTCATGTACCCTAAGCATGAACACTCTGTCTCCCTTACCAATCGGAGTGGGTCGTTGCCTTATTGTAAAGTCAGTCTCCTCCTATGAATGCAAATTTGAAAGAATCACTATCTTACCCTTTGTTTTCTCTTATGTTCACCTAATTATCTACTGATTTTGTTATTAATAAAGATAGTCTCATTTTTCATATATTATCTTCATATACCTGGTGAATTTTTTCTCTATATCACCCATAGTGGAGTTATGCAACCCTGCTTAAGGCGGACTTGTTTGAGGTTCCTGCAAGGTGTTTCGAGATCTTGAGGCTGCCCTCTTACTTGGGGCCCTGTGGTGCCAAATGGCCCCCCATGAATGGCCTATGCCGAGCTAGAGGTCCAGAGCGCGTAGCCTGCTTAGCCTGGTCCTGACCCTAAGCATGCGTGCTTTGCCTCCCAGTGCTACATCTAAGTACTGAGGGCCAGGAAGCTCACACCCCGAGTAAGGCGGGAGGCAGATACCGGACACTAACGCACTGAATTACCAAAACCCCGCGTACTAGCCAAACACTATAAGACATGGCAAAAATAAAGACTATGGAAAGATCGCTAGCGAGCACAAAATATGCCCCCCTGTTCTATGTGGAGGACGTACAAAGCAAGTCGATTCCGGCACAACCGGCAGCAGCATCGGCGAAGTACACATCACCCAGGGGGCCAGCCGTCGATGTTCCTACATGTTTATGGTAGATGACGTCGGAGCATCCAGCTTCGGCAACTCCAAGGGGTCCTGCCGTCGATGCTATTCTACATAAATGGCAGCAAGTGCTGATTTGGGCCTTTTGTTGACGTACTACACATCAGTGGTGGACGACACCGGAGAATCCAACTTCGGCACGTCCCAGGGGGCCTTCCGTCGACGATGCTATGATGATTGTGGGCGACGCCGGACCATAAATCTCTGGCACCACACAGGGGCCTGCTATCAATGTCCTAGCACGTCAAAGACAGCAACAAGTGCTGACTCATGAGTACATTCTCCTATCCCGCTCTTGTTGCTAATAGGGTTCTCTTGTGGTACTTGTACACCAGGGGCCTGCCGTCGATGACTATGCGATGATGGTTTGTGACGCTGGAGCAGCCAGCTCCGACACCACCCATGGGGCCTGCCATCGACGTCTCCGCGATGATGGTGGGCAACGCCGAAGCATCCAGCTTCAGCACCACCCAAGGGTACTGCTGTCGACGACTCTGCGATGATGGTGGGCGACGCTGGAGCAGCCAGCTCCAGCACCACCCAAGGGGCCTACCGTCGACGTCTCTGCAACGATGGTGGGCGATGCCAGAGAAGCCAACTCCGGCACCACCCATGGGGCCTGCCGTCGATGACTCTGCGACGATGGTGGGTGACACTAGAGCAGCCAGCTCTGGCACCACCCAAGGGGCCGGTCGTCAACAAGTCTGTGATGATGGTGTGCAACGCCAGAGAATCCAGCTCCAACACCATCCAATGGGCATGCCTTCAATGTCTTTGCGATGATGGTGGGCGACGCCAGAGAATCCATCTCTGGCACCACCCAAGGGGCCTGCCATCGACGTCTCTACGGCGATGGTGGGCGATGCCAGAGCAGCCAGCTTCAGCACCACCCAAGGGTCCTGCCGTCGATGACTGTGCGATGATGGTGGGCGACACCAGAGTAGCCACCTCCAGCACATCCCAAGGGGCCTGTCGTCGAAGTCTCTGCGATGGTGGTGGGCCACGCCAGAGCGTCCATCTTTGGCACCACCCAAGGGGCCTGCCGTCGACGTCTCTGTAATGATGGTGGGAAACGCCAGAGCAGCCAGCTCTAGCACCACCTAGGGAGCCTGCCGCTATTGACTCAAACAAAGCTTGGTGCCAGGAGCCCCACTGAAGCCATCCACTCAAACTCCCCCGCTCCGCTGAGAGACCCATCGAGGAAATGCTGCGATCAAGTGGTAGGTGTGCACAACCACACGGCCACACCTTCCAGGGGGCCTCCAAGGGGGTTCCATAGGAAGGACGTCAACTGACGACAAGATTGGCCATGTCAAATGTGCGATCGTTGGTTCCTCAAAAACTAACAAACTCGACAAAATTCACCAAGCCCTTACACAACTAAGGACATGGAGTGACAGATTGAGAAGCACAAGACAAGCCAACAAGCGAAACATAAATTCAAATTCGTTAACAATTATTTGTACAAAGGGGCCATCCTCGGTTATAAGGTGCTCCAGTTGGGGGCTGTCAGCCTCAACTCCGCTGGAACGAAGAGGCCACCTGCTTGGCAAGGTCGTGGACTTCAGCCCTCGCCTCCTCCTCTCGCTCATCGAAGGGGCCTTTCTCTACTGACTCTAGTGGGATCAGCGGGTACTATCTCCAAAATCACACCAAGACATGCGAGGCCACTTGCTCCGCCAGCTCCCTTCCTTCAACCTCCAGTCGCCTCGCAAGGACTGTGTTCACTGACCCCGATGTCGAGCAGAAGGATTTCAAAGCTGGGAGCAACTCGGCCACCCCATGATATGGCTCCCCGCACGGCAAGAGACCATGTACAAGGGGTTCCAACACCACCCCAACACGAGTCAGGAAGTCTCGGATTCCTTGAACCTCGACCACGTGGGAGTCATGGAGGCTTTCCGCCTCTCTCCGCGCAACTTCCTCCTGGTCGGCAAGATCCCGAGCACGACGCTCCAAGTCGTCCTCCCAACATTTGATGGCAAGCTCCGAGTCCTGCACGGCTTGGCGCCTCTCCTACAACATGATAAGGCTCCAAGAGACATCTCCTTCCTTCATCGCCAGGTCTCGTTCCAATTAGTAACGACAACCTCGTGGCGAACCAACTACAACCTTTTATCCTCGCTCCGCTTAAGGCGAGCTTCGGCAACAACATGGGCCTTCAAGGCCTCCGCCTCGAGCTCCTTATTCTTGGCATTGACCAGCTTCACCAGGCATCGCTCCTCAGCAAGCTGATCCCACTCTCGGGAGAAAGCAGCCTATGTCTGGAGCAAGGCGGACTGGGTCATGACAACAGCATCCGAGAGGGGGATTGGCATGGCTGTCCCCATAGACGGCTGCCTCTCCGCCTCTTCTGCCAGTTCCGCGACAAACACCAATGCCTGGGGACCAGATGGCTCCCTGGCTGGAACTCTAGAAGTTAGTGCATCGCTTCCCGGCACAGAAGCACTCCCCCTGCCATTAAGGTATCGCCGACCGACGGTGGTGAGTTGCTGTCTTGCACATCAACGACATCGGGCACACACATAGTGAGCGGTGGGTGGGTCCGCTCCACCAGGGGTAGCCGCGACGGCCATAGTGGCCACCTCCTTACCTGGCATCGCCTCAGCCTCGTCTGCTCCGATGGAAGTAGAAGCAGGAACAATGGCATCACCAGAAGCCAGTGCACAACCATACATAGGGTGCAGTGTAGTAGACCCCGTTAAAGTTCTAGGAGGTGCAAGAGCTACCAAGCCCACCCCTGCATGCACCAAGGGCACTATGTCGGCTGACGACTCCCTGAAAATCCCAAACCAACTCTGTCAGAGTGGGGAAACAATGAAAACAATAGCGGAGGAAGAAACTACGCCTTACTGGTGGGTCGGGCTGCTCCAGAGACCTTACCCCCCACCCAGCTCGCATGATGAATTGAGGCCCCCTAGGCTCAACGACAAGGCTGGTGCCACAGCCTCTGGCACCAGCTCTTGGATGGCTTGTGTCGGCGCGGCCATCGGCGCAGACTCCTCCGCACCTCCTATGGAACCAGAGCTATCGCTGGAATCAGAGACCAAGTTGACGACAGAGGCTTCAGCCCCTCCGGCTCCCTCGCGATGGGAGATTGGGGTACCGTCCCCCCGAGTTAGCTTCTGCCTCTTCGACACAAAGGTGGCGAGATGCGCAGCCAGGGTACGGGAAAGCTTTCCCGGTGCTGGATCTGGCGCTGGCTAACCTATGAAGCCCCAGTCGTCACTTCAGGGTGCAGACGGACAACGCCGAACACGTTGACCTTTGGCATCAAGCTCCACGATTCGGCCCTCAAGTCGGTGGTCATGAAGAGTGGCTGGCAGTTGTCCAGGATGGAGACATGCTCATCGTCAACAATGTCACAGGTCACCGCCTTCGACATCTCCTCTAGCATGTTGGGGGTTGGGTCGTCTAGATCCAGCTGGCACTGGTTGTACGTGCCGGTGTAGACCTAGGCCCCATACAGGCGCTTCTGAAGGGGGGCAGTGCGGCGACATAAGAAGTCTACCAACACCATCAGGGAGGTCAAGCCCTTGTCATTCAAGAACCGAATCCTCTTCAGTACCGGCGTGTACTCCTTCATCAATCCCTTGAATGCTTCACAAGTGGTGGGATCGAAGGTCGGACCTTCAGACGACATCTTTAGCAAAGCATGGTCCTCGCTCCGCACGATCGCCCAGTCTTCCCTCCACCTGCTCCGCTTGCCCCCTTTGAGTGCGGCAATGTAAGACCGGGAGGTCTTGTCCCGATGAAAGAAGTAGTTGGCCCCCACATGGCTCGTCGCACTCTTTCCGGTGGTCTTCATCACGAAGAAGAACCGGAACAGCTCTACCATTGGTGGGCAGCCCACGAATGCCTCGCATAAGTGGACAAACACGGTGACCAAGGTGATGGAGTTCGGCGATAGGTGGTGAAGCTGCAGCCCATATTCCTCCAGCACTGCGAGGAAGAACCTCGACAATGGGAGTCCAAGCCCCGCAAAGACATAGGCGATAAAAAGAATAGTCTCATCTTCGCGCAGGTAACGAAGATCGGTAGATCTGCAGCGGATCATCTATCAAATCTCTACCGCCGCCCAATCGAGCAGTCGCCTCATCGGCCCCAGATCCTCAGCCGACTTAAAACAAGAAGGAGGCAGCGGGGAGGCCAACAGAGCAAGCAAGAATGAGAGCTTTGGCTGAGTGGTGAAGGCTCGGGCGCTCAAGGAAGAAGGCAAAAGCTCAGGCAGTGGGATGTGAGTAAGGAATGAATCGTCTCCTCTAACAAAGGTTTCCTTTTCGATCATCCCCGCAACGTCTGAGCACTTTGTGTGTATCGCAAATGCTTGGCCCGCACCACTCAACCCACAACATCAATGACAGCGGGGGCTAGGCCACGTGATGGAAGTGCTGGCCCAAGCGGTCAGCAACACAAGAACACAGCTAAAGTGGTTCCCATACAGGCGGAGCAAACGTAAGTGCTATAGCTATATTGGGAACTGCCGCGGTTATAGGCGCCGAAAAATACAGAGATACTACAGCAAGCAAAGATCTCGTCGCCATAGTCCCTCCACCAGGAGCAGATGCATGGCCACGTTGGCAGAAGCACCCACCACTTCGAATGACCAAGATAAAATTCAAAGGGCAGTGCGGCAAAACACGGTAAGGACTCCACCCTCGGGCTCATCACCTCCCCCCCAAGGTGGACCCAGGGGCCACTGTCAATACCTCGTACACAGGGTATCATCGCACACAGGCTGAAAGTACCTAGGCACGTTCAGCGGCACCACGTGTCCAGAGGGTGTTGGACCCCAGCCTTCCTCAAGTGCTGGATTCATCACTGCCGCGTGAGCCACAAAGATGGGACCCAGCTCTCCCGGTGGGACGAGCTCCCAAGATGCCACGTGTTCGGGCAGGACCTCGTCCTACTATAGGGGTAAGGTCCAGTGCAACCTCGTGGCTCGAAGCACCAGGACGGACGCCTCCCGCAGAGAAGGGCTTCGGAGCTACCATGTGAGTCGAAGGGCCAAGCCTAGGCTCCCCGACGGAGGCCATCCCCTAAGCTGCCATGTGTCCCGCAATTCACCCTGGGTAGTGGAGTGGGGGAGTTAAGGGCTGGTGCACCCCGTCTATATCAAGCATTTCGGATAGGCACCCACCTCTGACGGGTAACGCGGAGCACACCAACGGTTAGAGACAGCTGTGCCCAATCACATCACAGTTAAGACACCACAGGCCTACCCTGCTCCACCAAGTGGGTAGCTTGCGTTGACCAGACAAACGGACAGGACATCTCCTAACACCATCAACGACTACGCGTGGACCACTGGCGACTGAGGTGGCAAGATGGCGAGTCTTCACGCCATGGTTAGAGGAAGCGTATGCGCGAAGCCATAGATCTTTAGGATAAGATCACCCCTGGGCCACCTGTCGGGGCCCAGACCCCACTTGTAAGGCATCTAGGCTTGAAAATAAAAGGACTAGATTGCCACCGTTATAAAGGATCCCTAATCTATGCATTCACACCCACACCCACACACACACACACACCAGCAATACAACCTCACCGTGGAGTAGGGTGTTACGCTCTTGCGGCCCGAACCATGTGAAAACCACAGTCTCACACTCTCATACGCGCAACCACTCGATAGAGGACTAAGCCCTGCCGATCAATGAACCTCCGCGGGCTGCTCCTTAGCAGATCCGGGGGAAGTGTCGCATTAACACTTTGACAGTGTCATATCATTATTTATGTGTGTATGTTTCATATATTTATAAATGTTGGTTCTTCATATTTTTTATCTCTCTTCAATCATGTTAAATTTAATCATTGTATTTATTTTGTTGATGACAGATGTCAAGTGACACAAGTGATTCAAGTGACTCAACAAAGATTGGCAATGCAGATTCAGAAAATAAAGAATATGATTTATTATGCATGGCTGCCATGATTGCATCTTCGTATGCAATGCTTCAATATGGCAACACAACTACAAATAAAGCAAGAAAAGTACCAGTGGAGACAAGTTTTCAATGGGTTCAAAGGCAGTTGGCACACTGAGATAATTGTTATGGTATGTTTAGAATGAGAAGGTCAGTGTTTCACAACTTACATGAAGTGTTGGTTAACAATTATGGTTTAACGTCAACAAATGAGATGCATTCAATTGAAGCACTTGGTGTGTTTTAATGGATGTTTGGTACAACTCAGTCCATTCGCTAAGCTAAACACATATTTACTCATTCCATTGAAACTGTTAGTTGAAAGTTCTCGAAAGTTTTAGAATGCGCACATAAATTGGCTGCATCTAACATCAAGCGTAAGAATCCAACATCTGCTGTGGTGCATCCCAAGATAAGAGAGCATAGGTCATGGCCTTATTTTAAAAATTGTATTGGAACTATTGATGGCACACATATTCCAGTGATTGTGCCATCGTCAGAGCAGGCGGTGTATATGAATCGACATGGATATTGTAGTCAGAATGTCATGGCCTTATGTTACTTTGATATGAGGTTCATATTTGTGGTGTCGGGATGGCCTAGATCAGCTCATAACACACGCATATGGAGGAATACTTTGATTACCTATAAGGACATATTTCCGCAACCACCAGAAGGTATTTTCTATATTACTAACATTAGCATCAGAGCCGACCTGATAGCATTTTACTCAGGGTTAAGAGCTTATAAAATGAAGAAGGAGGAGATCGAACAAATACTTAAGAAAATCCCCAAATCTTCAACCCTGGACCAAACCCTAACACTAGCAAAATTAGTAAGAAATTGGTATTAAGAACATCACATAATGCATATATACTAGTGATTGTAAGAGAGTCACTACAAGGATTCCGGTTTTTTTGCAACGAAAAAATTCATCGCAATAGGTCGTTTTTTGTTGCAACAGGTCACTGTTACAACGAAAATGAATGTGACGATAGTTTTTACGAATCATTGGCCTAAGTCTCGTGGCGATAGGTTATTGTCATGAATTTACATCCGTGGCAAATAGTATAGTATTGCAACGATTTCACATCTTTGGCAAATAGTATGTTATTGCAACGATTCCACGTATTGTGACGATTTAACGTATTGCAACGAATAGTACAGTATTGCAACGATTTCACATTCGTGGCAAATAGTACGTATTGCAACGATTTCGCATCGGTGGCAAATAGTATGGTATTGCAACGATTTAACGTATTGCAACGAATAGAATGATATTGCAACGATTTCACATTTGTGGCAATAGTATGTTATTGCAACGATTTCACATTTGTGGCAAATAGTATGGTATTGCAACAATTTAAAATATTACAATGATTTAACGTATTTCAACGAATAGCAAGGTATTGCAATGATTTCACATTCGTAGCAATAGTAAGTTGTTGCAACAATTTCACAGTCGTGGCAAACAGTATGGTATTGCAACAATTTAACGTATTGCTATGATTTAATGCATTGCGACGAATAGCATTGTATTGCAATGATTTCACATTCATGACAATAGTATGTTATTGCAATGATTTCATATTTGTGGTAAATAGTATGGTATCGCAATGATTTAACATATTGTGGCGATTTAACGTATTGTAATGAATCGCAGGGTATTGCAACGATTTCACATTTGTGGCAATAGTATGATATTGCAATGATTTCGTATTCGTGGCAAATAGTTTGGTATTGCAACGATTTCACATTCGTGGCAAATAGTATGGTATTGCAACGATTACACATCTGTGGCAAATAGTGTGGTACTACGACGATTAAACATCCGTGGCAAATAGTATGTTATTGCAATGATTAAACGTATGTGGCAAATAGTATGTCATTGAAACGATTTCATATACGTTGGAAACAGTATGGTACTGCAAGGATTTCACATCTGTGGTGAATAGTATGGTATTGCAACGATTTCTTATCTGTGGCAATAGGTTCGTAATGCAACATTTCCTGATCTGTGGCAATAATAGGTTTGTAATGCAACAATTCTTGATATGTGGTAATAGGTTCGTAATGAAGCGTTTTTTGATCTGTGGCAATACGGTTGTAATGTAACGTTTAATGATTTGTGGCCATAGAGGTGTAATGCAACATTTTCTCATCTGTGATAATAGTGTCGTAATGCAACATTTTCTTAGTGGCGGCAATAGCAGTCTAGTGCAACGTTTTTTGAGTCGTGGCCAAATGTATATACCGCAACATTTTATAATTCATGGCAATAGCTTCCTGTTGCAAAAATTTATCATTCGTGACAAGAAATTTGTAATGTCGCATTTTATAATCAGCGGTAGTAGAATCGTAATGCACCAGGTTTGAATATTAGTGGCAACAGAATCACTTTGTTCGCACACGATACGTATGTCGAGTTTAACAATAAACATCAATTATAAAACGTTCTTACAATATGCATCCATCAATTGATGCAACACGCATAACAACACTCAAGAATTATTAGTGCGACGTTGATGCTTATTTAAAGTTGCCTAATTGGAACGGGTGCCTTTTGTTGGCCCTTTTATGGAGTAGTTACTAGCTGTTGTGTACCTGTTTGTGGAATCTCCACCATTTTACCCTTTTCGACCAACATTGCGAGGCGCATGTCCAACATTTCATGAGCTCTCTGTTCATGGTCAGCTGCTATCTAACCTTCTAAGTTCTGGACTTGATGGTTTAACTCTTCATTCTTCTGGCTTATGTTGTCCATATGGGTGGTTAAGCTATCATTTCTTCCTTCAAATTCCTGCACTTGGTGATTGGGGCCTGCATTTCTTTCCTATAAGTTTTGAACTTGGTTGTTGATGTGTTCATCCATCTGGATACGCAGTCTTTCAGTAACATTAGATTTAGCCAGATAACCACGCCCCCGAACCTGTGATCCTGCACAACCAATTGAGGATATATAACAACACTAGAAGATGTTGTTTCTCTCCTCATTTGGGATTGGGCCTCCCTGCTCAGCTTCCTTGTCGTTCACTTGGGCACGTGCCTGGCTCTATATATGAAAATAAAAGTCACAGGTACATTGCAAATATTTATTTAAATGGGGTTTGTTTGAAGTGTTACTCACATGTACAGCTTCTTCGTGCTCGGTTGCCCATTCACCGTTCTTCAAATGGCTTGCTTCCCACAGTTGTATGTCATCGGGTTCTTCTTCGGTCCTTGGGTCTTGCTACATAAAATACAAGTAAAATTCAATATGTAGGTATGCATATTGATTGTAGCGCAAAGTTAAATCATGATTTATTTTTCATACCTTCTCGTAATTAAGTTGGGTGTAGGATTTGGAGCCAAGCAAGTGTTCTGTCTTTTGTCTTCTTTGATTTTGAGAATTGGTCCTCCTTAATGACTGCAATTTTTAGAATTAATTCGATGAATGAATGTAAATCAAATAGTTTTTGTATGATGTGGAGCTATTAAAAAGTTAGTTTTCCTTGAATTGCTCAGACCAAAAATATTCTATTAGGTGCAACCACTCAGGCACTGGTACGTCATCAGGCTTATTTCGTATATGTTCTTCATCGGTCAAATAACTCTTATAGGTGGCATGCAAAGTCTAGCGCCACCGCTTGTAGTGCTCACCAGCAATTTTCAAAATTTTTCTTGTGCTCTGCTCTGTGTCCTCTATGTCCTAGAAATTATGTACATTGTATAACATATTGGTGTAAACGTACAAGATGGAGATTGCAAGAAAAAAATTACTTGTGTGGGGAAACTAACCAGAATGTCTCATACTATTTCTCTCTTGTTAGTATTGCCAACCTCTGCCCACTTCCTTGCACCGCTAAGGGGTGCATATTTTTTGTAAACATAACCACATCATCAACAAAGTGTTGGTGTTTAATACCAACTGCAGCATCCAACAAAGTGGAGAACTGAATTGGTAGCTTCACATTCTTCGTTCTACTAACTTGGGATGCATAGCGTATGCTGGCAACCTTATGTCCTTTAGCCACACCTCTTCCAAACTTCCTTCCTTCTGTTACATTGATACAAATGGTAAATGATTAAAGCAAATTACTGCTTGATCAAGTTTAGTACCATGTACAAATAGTGCGAAAAGAAGAAAAGTTTGATGTTCATACCATCTTCAGTACGAGTGTGGCAAATACGAGCGTGGGACGACCACATCCCAGCAGCATTTTGTTCTGTATTACTCCCTCCTGGTTTATATTTATTGTCTTATCAGACCAACAAATGAATTAAAAATGAACTAGTTAGGACTGTCTAAACGACAATTATTTTGATCGAGAGGGAGTACATTGTTGACTTCATTGTTGCTGTTCATACCCTAAGATGAGCCATCAGGTAAACATGTCAGTGGCGCTACTGCATCCGTAGTACTGCGGAGGATATTCAGTCCAGCAGCAAAGCTGGCAAGACTGAGGGGGCGGGCATGCAGCTGGCCACGCTAGACTAGACAAATATAGGGTTCGCCGGCTCGGTCTGACTGACATCAGCCGGAGTGCATCTAGAAGAGAATTGGTTGCAGCGCGAGTAATGAACACCAGCGGTAGCAGGTGGCGAATGCAAGACAGATATGGCGGGCAGCTCGCAGGATTAAAATCCTCTACAATACTGCACATGTACTAGTTGCCACTGACATGTGGGCCCATGAGACATCGAGTCCACTTGTCAGTGGCAGCTACTGCAGGTGCAATACTGCATAGTCCCAGCTTGAAACCCTTAACAAAGCGAGGGTTTGGTCTGGCTGAGATCATTGGGAGCAACTCTCGAGGAGAATTGGTGGCAGGGTGAGTAATGGCCAAGGATTTGCGGGCGGTGGGGTCATCATGGCACGCGAAGGATGGGACGTGGCGATGGGCGAGGTATATACATCGGGGAGGACACTGAAGTGACCAGCAGCAGGGTGTGAGCGCCGGTGCTAGCCGGAGTGGCCGGCTACGAGAGAGCAGAGCGGAGGCATAAAAAATCACGCCATCACACAAGCTGATGAACTATTAGCTATAAAGACTAGGAAAGTAGAATCACAAGGCATGCTAAAACAATTAGTAGAGCCTAATACATATTTATGGTTTGTATATCTATACCTGTTGTTGGTTCATGCATCCTAGTACCAGGGAATGAAGAATCTCGGGGTTCCTGAACATCATGTGCTGCAATATTCTCTACATACCATGCAAGAGAATTAATGTTTTCAATTTTTTTAATTTTGATAGTAAACACATTTATAGTTATACCGGGTGCTTGTTGGCCACTATGAATACTTGCAGACGACATGAAAGTTTGGTGTCTTGTTCCTAAAGTAAAGAGCATATATTGTAAGTAGTCATTCCAAATAACAGTGATAACGTCAGATTACATAACCGACGTAGATTTTGGATCGGACGGTGTGGTTTCTATAAACTGACAGTTTTTGTTTGGAACGGAGGAATTATAAATGAAGGAATAGAAAAAAAAAGTATGATCCGGGAAAGCCACAAGAAAGAAAAAAGTGTAAAAACCGTGAGAACTGAAAATCTTAGGAATACAAATTTGTAACACAGGAATGAGAGTACAACATTTGGAGTGGTTGATTAGATAACTTGTGTGTCATTACTTCTAAATCTAGGAGTTACATACTACCTCCGGTTTTTAATATTTGTCGTTCCCGGTAAGGAATTGAACTAGAAATACCTTATTGTAATAAGCTGTCAGAGCGACATTTATTTTGGGACAGATGTAGTATATGGTCTATATATATACATAAGAGCACATTTCTTCTTTGTTAATTTATTTAATCTTTGTATATAAGCATGGATAGTGTAGAACTTAACGAGCCGAAAACTGCATGGATCGTGTAGAACCTAGCCAATATAGCTCTATAAAAAGACGGCATGGAACGTGTAGAACATACCTAGCACAAAACTGGAGTCCGAAATGTCACAGGGAGGTGTCGGTGACGAAGAGGTTCAATAGAGCCCATCGAACTTGGTTGTCTGGTGTTGTACCCACGAGTCACCACCACAAAGAGCTTCAATGTGTCACTGCGTGATCCATGGGGAAAAAATTGAAAAAAAAACCGTGGGAACTAAAGACACGAGATTTCTTATGAATACAAGTTTAGAACACAACACAGAGAGTATAATACATTTGGAGTACTGCGAGATCACCAGAAGGGCAAGACAGCGGTTTTGTCGGGAACAAAGGCCAGTGTTTCCATTTATACACATCGTGTCTAAAATAGGGTTACAATAGGCGGGAATTAAATTGGAGGTGCAGGGAGTGAAATTTCAATTGTCAAAATATCAATCGTGGCGCGCTAAGGAGAACAAAAAAATTTCCATGGGCATGGAGAGTTTGGCGCTAGCCCTGCCCTTGTGCATGCATGCAATCGTGATTAAATTCATGTCATATCGCCTCGATGCCTGCACATGGTGCGTGTAGCTAGAGGGGTAGACTTCTTCTCACAACTTGCTCGCTTCTTACTTACAGTATGGCCTAGCTGCTTGCTTGCCGTGCGACTGCTAACTCCCCTTCATCTTTGTTGCCATGCACGGAGATCAAAATCTAAAAGCACTCAAGTGCTAGCTAGTGGGACATTCCAAAAAATACAAACAAAAATATGAATCACCAAATGTATGTGTGCTAATGGAAATGACATGCAAATACAAAACAACCTAGTCTACGAAAGGACGATGGCAAATCCATGGTATAGTAAAAGGTAAACAATCAGCATTCTAACATTGATAACAATGAAATGATAAAATATATATACTACTACTAAAAATACATTTTCAAATGCGCCACAAATTTTTTATACAGGCGGTCCGACCATAAAAACTTTCGCTGTGATGTCTAATCTTTAGGCCGTCAAGCAGCCTGTGATGCTAGAGTATCATAGGCAGATATGGTACATTACCAGTGTCATCGGTTATTAGTTACAACAGATAAACTACTTTTCAGGCACCTGATGCATCAGGCGATGGACTAATTAGCACTTAAGATGACGTAATTTCCTAATTGTGTTAATTATGCATCATGTTGGTTGTTAATTATATTAATTGTAAAGATTATGTTAGTTGCAAATTAATAAATCATTTTTTGTCAATGTATGAGCTATAGAAAAAAAATAATCTCCTCAATTATGAAATTTTACTGGATTAGTGTTACTTAAGGTTGCCTGAATTTTAGCGGATTTCAGTCTTTCAGACACATGCAATATAAATAGTCTCAAGTTACAAACAAATATGAGATATTTTTTGATAAAAGGAGATGTTTTCTGATATGGCATAGGACACATTGTTCATGAAAATAAAAGACATTTTTCACTAACATAAAAACAACACATATATTACAACAAGAAATACAAAAACACATAGAAAACCAGAAAAAGAAAAACTGCTCCTAATCGTACTCTACTCGTAGGAGGTCTCCTCCGTCACCGCCGCTGCCGCCTCCTCCTCCACCTCAGGCATCTCAGTTCGAAGCTTCTGGGCGATGGTGTGCAGAAGGTGCTGGCAGCCTTCCACCGCAGCCACCTATGTGATTGTCTCGTGGAGGCATCAAGACGAGCGGCCACGAAGCTTAACCTGAAGAAGTAGTGGCCGGCGCTGAGGAGTCCATGCTGGTATGGAAAGGAAGGGTCCCAAGAAACAGATGTCGACACGAGCAACAACTATTTGAAACCACATCCTTGAAGAGATCATTGAAATCCTTAGAATCTGATGCGTGACAGGGATGTCACACTCTGTGGCTCCACGCGTGAGAGGTAATAACTAAAATTTTATTGTAGATATGCACCGATAAGAACATCAGGAGCCCAATTTAGAGATCGAACCCCAAACTGATAAGTGGCTGACCATCCTTAATTTTGATCCATGAGTATGTTCTCCATCAACTTTAGTATGAAGATAGCAGTAATCTTAGCCTTGGTGAAGTTTGATCGCCAGATCAATCACGACTAAGATTATGTAATCGGTCACTATCGGTCTTCTTTTCGGAAAGATGGTGATAACAATTGTAGTAAACCGCCGACTTCAAATGAAAAAATTGAGTGAAAGAACACAAAAGAGGAGAAATGCAGCCTCATCCACGCTCACAATGGAGTCCCAACCAAGAATCGTCTATTGTCGCGACGCAACGAATTCTCCGCTAGGCATTGAACGCCAGTTATCTCGCCCCTGTTCAGAAAGGAGTTGTTTTTCGATAGCATAGGACGCATTGTTCATGAATAGAAAAGACATTTTTCATTAACATAAAAAACAACACATATATTACAAACAAGACATACGAAAGCACATAGAAAACAAGAAAAAGAAGGACTACTCCTAATACTACTCTACTTGTAGTCGGAGGAGATCTCCTCCACATCCTTCTCCGCCACCGCCGCCGCTGCCACCGCCTCCTCCTCCAGCAATGAGTTCGAAGCTTTCAGGCGATGGTCTGTAGAACTTGCTGGCGGCCGTCCACTCTAGCCAGCTTCGCGATCATCTCGTGGAGGACGTTGAGACAACAGGCCACAAAGCTTAACCCGAAGTAGTAGCGGACAGCGGTGTCCATGTTGGTGTAGACGGGAAGGGTCCAAAGACCCAGAGGTTACACAAGCGAGATGTATTGGAAAATACATACCGCGTAAATTTGTCGATCTTTTTTGCGTGCCCGGCAGCGGCGGATAGGTGGTCGGTGGCCTCCTTCAGGTGTCGATCGAGTTCTTCAACGCGGAATTGGAGGAGGTGGACAGTCTCCTGAACCAGACGGGATGAGGAGGTGCGGGCGCCGCAGGCGGAGATGGGGACAAAGGAGGTACGGGCGCCGCCTCCAGTTCCACCGGCATTGGCGGCGATGAAAACAGAGAAGAAGGAGGTTTGTAGGACGTCAATGGCCTGGAGCGCTTTGGTGCGGGGCTACCCATTTGTGCGACGATGGAGGTGTGGAGAAAGAGCGAGAGGTGGTCGACTGTGGTGAGGTGGAGAAGCAAGAGGAGAAGTTTGGAGGCTACGATTGATAAGGTTATGTGGCGGAGGCGCAAGAGGACGTTGTGTCTTTATAGTGGGTCATTGTGTAAGAGTGAGAGTGGAGATTATTGTACTCTTCAAAAACTATGCTTTTGAGCCGGTGGGTGGGTCAGAGTTACTCCAAACCACGGTTTGGCTCCTCTCAGTTCTCGCAACATGGCTCAACACGTCCCATCAGCTTTACAAGCAATTTTTTAATCTGACACGCAAAGGTTCCATGGTAGGCAAAGGCCCACCTATCATACTTTGTAGGTTCGTGCCGCAGTGTTTCAGTTTTTCAGTTCCAGTTTGTAAGTTTGACACGCAAAGGGCCCAGGGTATGCAAAATGTTCCAGTTTTTCAGTTTGTAATGCAAACGACCTTGATCAAGTTTCATGACATTACGTGTTTTCTCTTTTTGTTAAAATATCGTCATATATATAGTTGAAATATCATCACAAAACAAAAGAAAAAAGTACAAGACACAAGAAAAGAAAAAACAAAAGAAAACCTAAATCTTCCTCCTCCTCCTTAGAGACAACACATCACTGAACTTAGAGCACATTCACTGGGTAACTAAATTATTCATATGTCCAAAATATAATCAAATCCTCACTACAAGGATTTTGCCCCTGTTGCAATGAATACTAAAACGTTGTAGTAAGCTTGGTCTTTCGCCACGATTCACTAGTTCGTGGCATTAGCATCTATCGCCACAGAACACGATCGTTGCATTAGGATATATTGCCACAATTCACTAGTTTGTGGCATTAGGATCCATCACCACGAATCTATTGCCACGATTCACTAGTTCATGGCATTAACATCTATCGCCACAGAACATGATCGTTGCATTAGGATCTGTTGCCATGATTCACTAGTTCGTGGCATTACGATCTATCGCCACAGAACACAATCATTACATTAGGATATGTTGCCACGATTCACAAGTTCGTGGTGTGAGCATCTATCGCCATGGAACACGGTCATTGCATTAGGATCTGTTGCCACGATTCACTAGTTCGTGGCGTTAGCATCTATCGCCACGGAACACAATTGTTGCATTAGGAACTTTTGCCACGCTTTACCAATCCGTGGAGATAGGATCTATCGCCATGAAGTACAATCATTGCATAAGGATCTGTTGCCACAAATTACCATTTCGTGGCATTAGGATCTATTGCCACGGAATACAACCATTGCATTAGGAACTTTTGCCACGATTCACTAGTTCGTGGCATTAGGATCTATTGCCACGAAACACAATCGTTGCATTAGGAACTTTTGCCATGATTCACTAGTACGTGGCGATGGGATCTATTGCCACAAAACATAATCGTTGCATTAGCATCTGTTGCCACGAATTACAGGTTCATGGCGCTAGGATCTATCGCCATGGAACAAATCGTTGCATTAGGAACTTTTGCCACGATTCACCAGTTCGTGGAGTTAGGATCTATTGCAACAAAACACAATCGTTGCATTAGGATGTTTTGCCACGATTCACCAGTTCGTGGTGATAGGATCTATCGCCACGAAACACAATCGTTGCGTTTGGATTTATTGCCACGAATTACCGATTCATGGCGTTAGGATCTATCGCCATGGAACAGAATCATTGCACTAGGAACTTTTGCCATGATTCACCAGTTCGTGGTGTTATGATCTATCACCCCAAAACACGATCATTGAATTAAGAACTTTTGCCACACTTCACCCGTTCGTGGACTTAGGATCTATCGCCACGGAAGAGAATCGTTGCATCAGGATATGTTGCCATGATTCACCAGTTCGTGGTGTTAGGAACTATTTCCATGAAACACAATCGTTGCATTAGGAACTTTTGCCATGATTCACCAGTTTGTGGCGATAGCATTTATCACCACGAAACACAATTGTTGCATTAGGATCTATAGCCACATATTACCGGTTCATGGAGTTAGGATCTATCACCACGGAACACAATCGTTGTATTACGAACTTTTGCCACGATTCACCAGGTCGTGGCATTAGGATCTATCGTCACGGAACACAATCATTGCATTAGGAACTTTCGCCACGATTCACCAGTTCATGGCGTTAGGATCTCTCACCACAGAAAACAATCGTTGCATTATGAACTTTTGCCATGATTCACTAGTTCATGGCGTTAGGATCTATCATCACGGAACACAATTGTTGCATTAGGAACTTTTCCCACGATTCAATATCGGCTTGCTTCTAAGCTTGCTGCTAAATAGAATAGCGGCTTCTATCTTTTCAAAAAAAAATCAAATAGTTCACGTACAACTAGCTCACACAGTACTTATATAAAAAAAATCATCATCTTCACTGTCCCCCCAATATTGGAGGTACAATACCATCATTGATATATGTATCATCATCGTCGCCGTCGTCATCTTCATTTTGTAATTGAACTCTATGTATCTCAAACTGATCACATGTTCTCATTTGAAGAGCAGAAGCATCACTGGTTGCTCCCTCAATGTCACTCATATCCCATGTGGTCCTATCCTCATTTATATCAGTAAGTCGTCGATCATCAAATGTCTCATCCTCCATCGTCTCAGTGACATTATTTTCACTGTCTCCAGGGGGCATGGCAAAAAGGTTTCATGGTTTCGTTCTAACAATTGTAGCCCATTTAGGTTGCTTCAGACTTCGAATGTAAAAAACTTGTTCTGCTTGGGTGGCTAGAATGTAAGGCTCATACATAAATTGACAAAGAGTGGTGTCAACATCTATCATTCCTTATCAATCCATTTTGTAGCCTCTGCTTTGGATATGACTTAAACGAGGCCAATCAAACCACTCACATTCAAATAACAGAACCTCTTGATTTTTTTTCAAAATCAGCAGAAATCATTTTCTTGATTACTCCAAACCACTCATGATCACCATCGCGAACAACACACCACTATTTTGCATCTGTAAATCTTTTCCACCACTACAGTTCGAAAGAAGAAGCCATTTATGAATGATCGACTAAAAAAAAGTGTCAGACGATCAGGTCCTCTAGATAATGCATACCAATAATTGGTTATTTTGCCTTCTTTGTGTATTGTTGTAATCTATACACATTAGTATAAAAGAGGTCATCGATAAACCAACTTCGGAACACATATTTGTTCAATATTTCATCAAAGTAAAAACTTGCATGTATTTATTCATTTCTGAAACCAATAAACAAACTCATCTCTACGGTGTTTTTTAACATCACGAGAATGAATCTTTTTCAGCTCTTCAAAATGCTCACTGAAAAGGGTACAAAATTAAATTAGCCATCTACAATTATCATGATCCAATATAAAATAGAACATCTGAGTTATATGTACTTGATCCATGGAGTGGCCTCTTCAACATTAGAAATAATACAATGCCTGATGTTATGTAGTTCCGCCATAGTAAGTTGGCCCCATCTAAACCCTTTTTTAGAATTATCAACTTCTGTAAATATGTTAGACTCGAGAGAAAGTTCATTCCTAGCTGCAGCTTCATGACGTTCTGGCCTATTAAGCTTGGTGTTGATGTTATCCAAAAACTGACTACAAAAAGTCATACACTCTTCCATAATATATCCCTCAGCTATAGAACCCTCTGGGTGAGCTCTGTTACGTACATACCTCTTCAATGAACCAAGGTACCTCTCAATTATATACATCCATCTGTAAGAAACAGGTCCACCCAAGCAATCTTCTTCGGCAAGATGGATTGGAATATGTACCATGATATCAAAGAAAGCGGGAGGAAGCAACATCTCAAGCTTACAAATTGTTTCAGGAAATTGTTTGATCATCTTATCCAAGCAATTCTTTAGAACAAATTCCAAAAACGAATATGCTAAACTCAATTAAAGGTGGAACAACCTTTTCACGCAATATGTCACATATTGAAATAAGAAGAAGCTTCTGAAATATAATATTGTAGTCATGAGTTTTTAGATCTGATACCTTACGTGCTGTTATGTCCACACATCTCTTGATGTTTGAGGCATAACCATCAGGAATCTTCACATCCCCCAAAAACTTGCACAAGGTGGTCTTCTGATCTTTATGCAAAGTATATGATGCTGATGGACAATCATACTTCCCTTTTATATCCACCGGATGTTGCTTTGGCCGTATACCCATTTCCTGCATATCAAGACGATCTTGTAGACTATCTTTTGTTTTACCATCCATATTAAGCAATGTCCCCAATATGCTATCACAAATGTTTTTCTAAATGTGCATGACATCCAAGTTATGCCTTATTAGCAATGTCTTCCAATACGGGAGCTGAAAAATATACTTTTCTTCTTCCAACTATGCCACCTATCTTCCTCCACGTGCGGTGGCCGGCGGATGCTCCTCCATGCCGATGGCCAACGGATGCTCTTGCAAGAGCGTGGCGGCCGACGGATGCTCCTCCCAGAGCGTGGCGATCAACGGATGCTACTCCAAGAGTGTGGCGGCCGACGGATGCTACTCCAAGCACGTTTCATACAATCGGGAGAGGGGCCGTTGTGGATCGAAGGGTCCCGCGGGCAGGCAGCCAGGACAAAGCGTACATGAAGCTATCAGAGTAGGCCCAACACTGCGCTAGGCCGCTTGTTATTCGTGGGCTGAAATTGCGCTGAGTCACTTTGTATTCGTGGGCCGAAACTGTGGTAGGACGCTTGGTGTTCGTCCACATGATGCGTGAGCCCATCTACGGGCGCGCGTCTGGCTCTGACAATATGTTGTCTAAATAAGTTAATGTAGCAATGGGGGTGGTATTCCAATCAAAATAAAGCATACGCATAAAATCTCTTGAACCGCAGCAACACAGTGATGTAAACAAGGATTAAATACTACAATAGATATAATCATTGATGGAACCAAACGGTAGTGTTCAACGTACCGTTCCAGACAACAAACTAATCGATAGAACTAGCTGTTATATAATCCCCAATAAATACAAAATGAACTAATTGGCACATCTACTCCGCGGCACTTCCCTTCACGCAGTGGTAATAACTTTTGGCCATGTATAGGAGTAGTGCAAGGATTACACCGCGTATAGGGGCATTGGGCCAGTGGTACGTTGGAGTTCTACCTATCTTTTTCTACTAACATTTTTCTCGTCCTTTCTTTTCTTTTCTTTTCTCTCTGTTCATTGTCTCCACTTTTCTTTCCAGTCGTCGCAACCTGTTGCGTTTTCCTGTTAGCACTGTATACTACTTTACAAACCGCTTTGCAGGCCCCGCTATGGGCAATCTCCTCTGGCACGTCCATCAGCGAAAGTACCGTACCGGGCACTTTACAGGCTATCAGCGGTGTGGAGCGTCGTTCAATAATAGAGAATACAGATAGAACAGATAGTTCACTAAACAAATTGATAGAAAACAAAATAACAGTTGGAATAGATGAACAACATGTAGTTCATCAACATAAAACATTACTACAAACAAGGAAATCGACATCATGAAACAAGAAAAACAACATCACACAACCTTATAAGTCTTTTATATATAGTCCATACCAGATAACACCTCACAACAGAATGTGAAATGCTCGTGTCTAATCTTACAGTCACTATAGAAGACCTTGCAGCCGCTCCACCCTTGCTTCCTGCAGCCAGCAGCCATACACGGGTCAACCTCCTTGTTGGGCAGCAACACCAGTGGCGGTCTCGGAGGCGGGCACGGATGTGCCCACGTCAGATTATGGATTTCATCTAGGGATTGAATCCCACACTGCCTACACTCATTGGTGGTCCTCATCATGGCGACGGACCCAGCCGCCTTCTCACCGACGTCGACCTCACCTTCGACCTACCGGATATACTCAACAGCGTCGCGGGCCCCACGGTCGGCGTCGTAGTGGAGGAGGCCAAGGACGTAGGCTGCCTCCATGTGGTCGGCCCTGGCTGCCCGAGCGAGAAACTGAGCGCCCTGCTACACGCGATCAACCACGTAGAAGAGCTTGAGCCCAGTGACGTAGAACGCATGAGGGTGGCCGATGATGGCCAGGTTCTCCACGAGGGCTTTGTACCGCCCCGGGTCGTGCCACGTCCTCCAGGTCACCCGCTCCAGCACCATGCGCATGCCCACAGCGCCATCCCGGCACGGCGCATGCATGGCCTTGCAGGTGGCACGTATACTGGAGAGGTCGTCGAAGGGTCGAAGGGAGCTTTCGGCGATGCGCCCCGCGATCTCGACCGCAATATCGTGTTAACGGAAACTCCATAGGCTTCGGCATCACCGTGCTGTGAAGGGAACCAATGAGGGTGTGCACGATGGAGACAAAGAGGAAGCTAGAGTACGTGCGGAGAAGACAGTGGTGTGTCTATAGAGTACGCGCGGAGAAGACGATGGAGATATTATATAAAGACACGTGTCATCGTCTTCTCTGCATGTGCCGATGGGGGTCCCGCGCAGTGATGGTTCGGCTTCCGGCGGTGGCGGATTCTACATCCTCTGTAGTATTGCAGGAGCATTAAGGGTGTCTGACATGTGAACCCACAGCCTATGGGACACACGTCTCTCGCATGCACTGATGGGACGCGCGAAGTAATGGAACCGCTCTATTTTCAACATCAGCAAAAGAATAATATCCTGTCATCAATAGAGATAACATACTATGTTTGACAGTAATTTACGCCAAACATTTCCTGTTTTACAGTTTGGTTCTCCACGCTCTTTGCCTTAATTCGTACGTACGTACTACCTATCTTTTTCTAACATTTTTGTCGACCTTTCCTTTTTTTTCTCTGTTCATTATGTCAACTTTTCATTCCGGTCGTCGCTAATCGAAAGAACTAGCTGTTACATAATCCCCAATAAACACAAAATAAACTAATCAACACATCTAGTCCGCAACACTTCCCTTCAAGTAGTGGTAATAACTTCTGACCGCGTATAGGAGTAGTGGTAATGATTACACCGCGTATAGGGGTATAGGGCCAGTGGTACGTTGGAGTTCTACCTAACTTTTTCTAACATTTTTCTCGTCCTTTATTTTCTTTTCTCTTTGTTCATTGTTTCCACTTTTCTTTCCAATCGTCGCTACCTGTTGGTACTATATACTACTTTACAGACCGCTTTGCGGGCCCTGCTGTGGGCGATCCCTGGCACCTCCAGCGGCTAAAGTATCGTACGGGCCACTTTAGAGGCCACCGGCGGTGTGTAGGGTCGTTTATAGTTCACTAAACAGCAAATAGAAAACAAAATAACAGATGGAGCAGACGAACAACATTGAGTTCATTATCATAAAACATTACTCCCTCCTTCCTATATTACTTGTCGTTATTAGAACAAGTTTTTTAGTTCATATTTGAACTAGAAAACTTGTCCTAATCATAAATGACAAGTAATATGGAAAGAAGGAAGTACAAAACATGAAAAAAGAACATCACGAAACAAGAAAAAATAAAACGTCACAAAAACAAGAAGAGAAAAACATCACAACTGGAGTAATCTATGTCAAAAGATTTCCTTTTTTAAACTAGAATGTAATCAGATGTTTGGTGCAATCGTGCAATCAACCATCTTCAACCGTTGGATCGATCTACATTACGGTCGTTGAAATTTTTTATTTAACCCCCTCCACCAGGTGGAGGGGTGGTGGATGTGGTGGAAGGGGTTAAATGAAAAGATGTAATAACTGTAAGATGTAGATCCAACGGATGAAAATATTTGATTACACGATTGCACCAAAACTTTAATTGCATATAGGGCTGTCAACGAGTCGAACTCGGGTGAGCTTGTCTTTCTAAGCTTGAGTTGATAAAACACAGAGTCAACCTCGAGTCGAGCCAAGAATTCATGTATATACAATAGAATCTACTAAATAATTTAGGTTCACAACTAATTAATGGAGTAGGTGAAGGTGGACGATGTTGCACATTACTTGTTTCTATCATATATAAAAATGATATCCCATAAAACATTTTTAATAGAATTATATAGTTTAGTTAATCATACGTACATATCATAGATGACAACAATAAATGAGCTTACTCAAACTTTTCAAGCTTGAGCTCATCAAGTTGGCAAGCTCAAGCTTGGCTCGTTAAGAACTGGCACAATACTCAACTTCATCCTCAAATTTCAGTCAAAATTCAGTTTGGTCCTTGACATTTCAAATGGGTCAATAATTTAGTCCATCAACTTCAAACAACCGTTTCACTTTCATCCTTAGTATGAGTTGGACATTCACATTGACATGCCACATAAGCTATATCTCTACCCAGGTATATCATTGATGAGGTATTCATGTTAGTTAATCCTACGTACGTACATATCATAGATCAGGTATGCATGTTAGTTTTGTACAACATGACTGAGGGCTTTTCTATGTCTATCAAGAATGCACCCCAAACATGATGAACCAATACGTACGTGTTTTGTATTTTTGATGATGGATATCATCAGAGTTTGAGGCCTTGTCCATGCATGCTACGCCCCAACGATGCATGACCAACGAGCCTACAATTCTAGATGATATCCAACATCAAAAAGAGAAATTACATGTAGTATATAATTCACATCGATATGAAACATACATTGATCGAGGTCTTTCATACTCTGCTAGTTGTCCATACACATGCTATACGCCCCAAAACATGATCATCGAGCCTCATACAATAATATATAAGAGAAAATTAAGACGTGTACGACATTTATAAGCATAGTTGCATTATTTGTCGTGATGATCATGTAAGCTTTGTTTGGGTAACTTCAATCCACTTGTATTGGAGTGGATTGAAGTGGAAAATGAACTAATTTTTATCTGAATACTCTCCAATCCACTTAGATTGAAGTGGATCCACTCCTATCCAAACGAGGTCGTATGATGGCCGGACATGACTGGGATAACGCCAGGATTAATTCCAGGAATCGTATCCTCATCACATTCATGCTAGTACTTGGGCCCAGGTTTTGCACTAGTCACCTGACATATTCCCTACGTCTGCCCCCACATGCGGTGTCCGTAACAAATTTGTGCGAGCGATTTTTGACAAGGTGTGAACAATTTGTCCTACCTAGGAAAGTTGAGCTCGTTGCAACGAGAATATAAGGCAACGAACGCTATTGTAGTTACACATCTGATTGGAAAAATATGCCATACACGACTCGGCCCCAATCCGTTCAAGAGCGAGCGGATGCTATCGAACGGAACGTGGAGGAGGCGTGTACAGGGAAGATGTTTTTTATATAAGCTCTGGGCCCTTTCCGTGTCAAATTAAAATATTGCCAGTGAAGCCGATGGGAGGCGTCGAGCCGTTGCGGTAACCGAGAGGGATGTAAACCGCGGTTTTGTATAAGCATAAGTTGTTTTTCCCCACATATGTTGGGCTATTTGCGTGTCAAATTAAAAATTTCTCCTTCTATCGAAAAACATAAGCTTTAACGACAACAAAATTTCCCCTTTAACCCACTTCGTGCGTGAATCGAATTGTGTGACCCTCCACACCGGGGGGCCTCTAGAGTGGAGACAATGAAATCCAGAAAAGAAAAGAAAAGTGGATACAATGAACTCTAGAAAAGAAAAGAAAGGAAGAGAAAAATTTTAGAAAAAAATAGGTACTATGTACGAGATTTGAGGTGAAAGAGCCTGGAGAACGAAACTGTAAAACATGAATCGATTGACGCAGATTAATCCAAGTCGTGATGTTGTGTTTCTATTCTTGTTTTTTGATGTTTTTTCTTTTCACATTTTGTCATGTTGTTTTCCTACCAAAATCTGAACAGTCGCGATGTTATTATTGCAAGGACAGGAACTGGCCAGAAGTTTTACCACTAGCCCTATGACCCTATACGCGGTTTCATCATTACCACAACTCCTATACATGGCGGTTCCATACGGTGTCACCTCTAGCTAGCACTACTCGTGTTGTGGGAGAAAAAATTTTTGGATACGGTATGCACCAAAGAGCAAGTGCATAACGTTCTCAGATGGTGCCACATACTTTTTTTTGTGTCTTCGATCGCCGTTCCCTAATCGTGGCAGTTGAGATATTTTAGCTTCCGTTTGAGCTCAGAAGTGAGCTATTGAGGATCATGGATGGTAGATCAAACTACTAGAAACAGGTGGCACCATCTGAGAACGGTATGCACTTGGCCCTAGGTGCATCCCGTATCCATGTTGTGTCGCTTTATAATATAATACACCAGAGACTCCCAAGAAACCGCAACCTTCGAATACTAAGTAGTACACCCTTTGTTCCTCTCTGGTAGATTTTTTTCTTCGCGTCTTGTCGCACATTAATGGCAAATTTCTCCATCAACACACGTCAGTTTTGTCTACAGCTGATGATCTCAGAAGATGGTGGTCCGCTGTGCCACATAACTGGCGAAATCGCAAAGAAAAATGTGGAATATGCTTAATGTATTTCTTCCGGAAGGGAACACTGATTTCGTTTGTTCAAACTATGACTGAATGTATTTCACTTCCGGAGCAATCCATTTCTTTAAACTGTCCCATGAGTTTCCTTTGATGCAAACGGGGCTAAACAAAAGACGAGCGCGCATAGGGGAAACACAACAAGTGCAACATTCATCAGAGACGAGCGCACATATATAGGGGAAAAACATCAAAATGCCTTATACAAGTTTATTTTATATACTCCCTTTGTTCTATTTTAATTGGCGTTGAGAGAACTAGGGGTGCATCATATCCAAAAGGGAATGGAGGGAATATAATCCATAGAGTACAACGCCTGACTGCAGAACCGGTCATGCTCGTGCTTAATCCTATAGTTCTCAATGCAGAAGACTCTCCACTCTCCCACCCTTGCCTACCGCAGTGGGCAGTTCCCTGGTTCCTCCTTGTTGGGCAGCACCAAGCGTCATCGTCAATGTTGGGCACCGCCACCGGCGGCATCCTATAGGAGGCCTGCCCAGGAACGTCCAGGCGACACCATAGGCACTCTCCATGGCTTCATGCCGAAACCGGCAGCACTCTGTATTGGTCCACTTCATTGCGACGGACCTGTCCACGTTGTAGCCGACGTGGGCCTCACCTTCGACCTGCCGGATAAACTCGAGGGCGTCGCAGGCCCCGCGGTCGGTGTCGTAGGGGAGCATGGCGAGGACGTAGGCTGCCACCATGTCGCCGTTCACGGCCGCCTGGGCAAAGAATTGGGTGCTTGGATGTGCGCAACCGTCCTTGAAGATGAGGTTGAACCCGGTGACATAGCACACATGAGGGTTGCCGACGATTGCTAGGCACTCCACGAGGGTGCCGTAGCTCCCCTTGCAGATGCTCTCCCACTCCAGCGCCACGCGTCTGCCCACGGCGCGATCTCAGCATGCCGCGTGCATGGCCCCGCAGGTGCTGCACAGACTAGAGAGGTCGTCCATGGGCTGCGAGGAGGTTGCGGCGACCTACCCCGCGATCAGGACCTCAATATTGCGCGGCAAGGGGAACCCGATGGGCTTTGAAGGGAACCAATGAGGGCGCGCGTGACAAAGACGAAGATGTAGAGTATGCGCGGAGAATAGGATGGCCGGTGTGTGCTGCGGATAAGAGGATGGTGTGTCTTTAGTATGCACGGAGAAGACGATGAGACGCACGCAGAGGCGCAGTGATGGTTATGGCTTCTAAATTACTTATGAATGTCTTTCGCTTTTAGAGGATACAATTCCTTTAAATTGTCCCGTGAGTTTCCTTTGATGCAAACTGGGCTAAACAAAAGACGAGCGCTAGATTTATGGCTTCTAAAGTGCAGTTGTACGCTACTTTAGCCGCTGGAGTTGCCAGGAGGTAGGAGATCGCCCGTAGCGGGGCCTGCAAAGTGGTCTATAAAGTACTCTCTCCGTCCCAACTCAACTCTATTTTTATGTTTGGTCAAACTTACCTTTGACCAAGGATTTCTTGCCTGGTCCTTATCCTGATGATCAAGGTCCTCCGCCTGCTGCCCCAGATGACTTGGGGCAGAATGATCCTGACGACCAGAATAAAGTGTCAAACATGTTGTCCACGGCGCAGGGTTATTCAACACAAGAAAAAGGTAGCATATCCTAATCTTTCTCCTCATATATAGCGTGTTAACAATTTTTTTGGCCCCAAATGATCTAGAAAATTTACATCAGATTTGATCATGCCATAAACAATCGCTGCTCAAAACAACGACGGTACTCATCAAGCTCGCAAGCTCTTGGCTCGTTTAGAATTGGCACAATACCCAACTTCATCCTCAAACTTTCAATCAAAACTCTGTTTTTGGTCCTTGAACTTTTAAATGGGTCAACTATTTAGTCCCTCGACTTCACACAACCGTTTCACTTTCATCCTAAGTCTGAGTTGGACATCCAGATTGGCATGCCAAATAAGCTATTATGCCACATCATCTACCCCGGCCACCTCACTTAGAAAAATATAATAATTTTTTATCATCTTAAAAAATAACTAGTTAATTAATCGAGTGGATTTATGTAGTTGCAAGGGATATACATATTTCTCCGCCATGTTTTTTTGCAAAACTATCAAGTGATATATCCTATGTGCATATTACATATGTAAAAATATTGTAAAATATAAAAATTTTAAGCCTAGGGAAGAGCAAACAGAGCAAACAGGGAGGATGAGAAAACTTTTAAGCCTAGGGAAAAAATATAAAATGAAGCTACACGGCTGGCCGGTTACACGTACGGTCCGGGTGTGCCGGTGCACCATAACCTCCGTCCTACGTCCCATGTCAACTCTATTTTTAGGTTTGGTCAAATCTATCTTTGACCAATGATTTATGTAATTTTGATCTGTTTTAACAATACTAGAATTGTACTTTTAGATTCACCATGAAAATATTTCCATAATATACCATCTAGTACATGTTATTGAAGTTAATAAATTCCATATAAATCATTGGTCAAAGGTAAGTTTGACCAAAGCAGAAATAGAGTTTTGTTGGGGCGGAGGAAGTATTATATGTTGCTTTTTGCCGCATAAGGTTTGGTCCTTGAAGCCGTAGCCATTTTTACATTCGGCTAATGCGATTGGGCGCAACGAGCTTACGTCCGCGCCAGTTACCAAGGCACCTTAAATGTGCGCAGCGCATGCGCATCTTTGAATTCAATTGGAACCGCTCTGCGTCCCATCACCACTACTGCGTGCGTCGAGAGACGAACAGCCAGACTGCTAATAGGCTATAAGATCACCCGAGCACGCCATCGTCTTCTCCACAAAACCACTCTTCCTCTCTTCCCAAAACTATGCCAAGAAAACCATGGCTGACAAGAAAACGCCACCAGCAAGCCCGCCGAAGGACATCAAGGGGAAGCGTCCCCGATCGGACTCCACCCCGGACAAGGAGTGGGCTCTCCGGAAGAAGCACGCGATGTATTTGACAATACATCGCGCTCCATGCATCGCCTTGGGCTTGGTCCCCTTCTAGAGTATACTAGAATGGGGACCACGGGCCACTATGTCTTCAGCATGACGCACTTGACCAGTCACCTCGACGTCCTCTAGGACGCACTAGCGGTCGAGCTCGGCGTCGTCGGCCGCGAAAACCTGGTGGCAGTGATGTCTAGGAAATTGGGCTTCCCTTCTCCGCCACGGGAGGCGCCCCCGCCCTGCCAGGAGCCCATGAAGGAGGAGTAGGAAGAGAAGGAGAAGTAGGTGGAGGTGGAGGAGAAGTAGTTTTTTTCTTATTCTTAGTTGTGTTGTTTTTCTTTTCTTGTTTGTAGTTTGTGTTTTTTTTCTTGTTTGTAATATATCGTCTTAAGGTAACGAACATTATTTTGTTGTTCATTGGTGCGCAATAATAGTTCTAATGTTGTTGTTCTAACGATAAACTAGTGTACTATTTATATCTTTTATTTTTTAGAATGGAATATATTTCCACTTCCAACTCTACTGAGCTGGAGATCCAGAAAATGACTACCACCTAGTTCATCTGACAGCACCAAGGAGAACCTTCCCCCTCACCATGTGTCTACTCTCTATGTTGAAACCCAACACGGATCCAACATAATGATCAATCAAACAACAAAGTACGTGTAAATCACAAAAGAAGCTAGAACAGTTTTTGGAGTATCAACTTTAGCCCAGATTAAATGCTCGTGTGCGTCATTGCAAAAGGGTGAAGACAAAAAAGACTTGATTCGGATGCCTTGCAAAGACATACTAGAAGTCAGGGTCATCGAAGTTTTTGCCCGATTTGGATTGAGTCTTAGTTATAGACTTCCATATTAATAAAATGTATCGGGTGTTTTACTTTCACTAGTGTGTCAGGTTGAGTCTTTTGTTGTTGATCTTCACAACTTGGTGTATCAGTGTGGCCGTACTCTCAACTGAGGAATTATTTCCATTATCTAAAAAATTTAGCCCATATTAACAAAGCGCCATCCACCGAGTGCTGCCCTCACTCTCGTCGTGCGTATTTGACACAAAGACTGTTCCCTCGAGGGTTCGAGGATACAATACCATCTAGGAATAGCTCACTACGTATGCGGTTCATCAAATTAATCGCATGCCTTGTACAGTACAATATAATTTCCAACCATGTTGTACTTGTCCTTTAGAAGAAACGGCAGCCGTAGGCGCTAGCCACTACGTGTTCAGATTTTAGGAACAAATGAACACACTTGTGAAAACACGTACGCCACATCCAATCCTTAACGTCATCAAATTCAACAAGGTAAGCAACGTCTCCCCACGACGTTCTGCCTGGTGTTGCACACACAGCTCTCGCCTCATGCCGGCCTCAGATCTCGATCCAACCGTACAACTTCGGATAAAGGAGGGCTAGAAGATTGGTGGAAAAATAATACGTATAAGAAAAAAGGGAAGAATAAAAGGATGGCGTGCATTTTGATACATGAACCGTGAGACTGCTGACTTCCATCTTCATTGGCCAGTTCCAGATTCTGCTGATCTCTCTAGCATGCATTCACACTAGCTACTCTCTGGTCGCTAGATCCAGGGTATCTCGTGGCCCACCCGGCATACCCAGGGGTGGGCCCTGAGAAATGTTGTTGTTGTACGTGGTGTTTGGTTGAGACAATGCAACTTGTAGTCATAACGATAAGAATTAAAAATTAGAAGAGTATATCAGATTCAAAAATCTTCATTACTTTCTTTACTCAGGGCTCGAGCTCATCAAATTCAGAAACTCCTCCGCTCATATTGTAACTATATTAGTTATATATCCACGCCCGTTTCCAATTAAAATCTAAACTAAAGGTGTAGACGAAGGTTTGCACAAGAGAGAAGTTGCGCCTCGACGCGCCGCCGTAGACGGCAACCGTAGGGACGACAAGGAGAGATAGGACCCGATGGCGTTCAAGGAAGATATGATCACCACCACCATGACGTCCTCCGGCAAGGCCGTGGAGGACTGGCTCGACGAGGTCCCCTCAGTCCACCGTCAGCTCCTTCACAAGCTCGTCATCGAGCTCGATGTCGAGTGGCGTCCCAGCTACTCCACCGACCAGAACCCCGTCTCCGTTCTGCAGCTTTGCATCGTCCGATGCTGCCTCCTCTTCCAGGTCATCCACGATGACTACTTCCCCGACGAGCTAGAAGATTTCCTTGGCGATTCCGACTACCGTTTCCTCGGCGTGGGCGTGGAGGGTGACATTGACAGACTTTGGAAGGACTGGCAGCTGAAGGTGGCCAATACGATGGACCTGGCCGAGCTCGCAGCGGAGTATATGGATCGTCCGAGCCTCCATCGCGCGGGGCTGAAGGACATCGTGAGCGCCGTGATGGGCTCCGACATGGAGAAGCCTTACCGGGTGAGGACGAGCAACTGGAACGCATACAATCTCTCCGGCGAGCAGATCAACTATGCGTGCATCGACGCCTTTGTCTCATTCGAGGTCGGCCGCAAGCTGCTCTCCGGCGACTACTGATCTAACCACCGAGTTTGCAGATAGGCTGCCGTCGATCATCGCGGGATGGAATTTGCATGTGCAACGCTCAAGTCCTGGCTTTTCTGCTTGTGCGCCCAATCTCTCATAAAATTATTTTTTTCTTGAGGAAACACTATATCTTGCTTTTAAAAACATGCATGTTATTTCACATGCATCGAGGTCTTTCACATGCATGTTAGTTGTCAATGCATGCTACCCCCCAAACTTGATCAATGAGTCTCAAACATGACGATCTCTCAACAGAAAGAGAAAACACGTAATGTCATCAAACATGATCGAGGTCTTTAAAATGGATGTTGGACGTACATATGCATGCTACACCCCAAACATGTATTCCAAGAATAGAATGTTTCCTACCATGTATATATATTTCTATATTTATCATATAGAAAGCACAGTTCTCGAGGCGTCCGATCATCTCCACTCGCACGCTTAACAACGACCCGCTATAAAATCACACCGTCCTCTTCTTCTCTGCCACACCTCTCGATCGATTTTAGCCTCCAAACTTCTCCTCTTGCTTCTCCGCCGCACCACCGTCGACCACCTCTCTCTCTGTTCGCACCTCTGTCGCCGCACAAATGGGTAGCCCTGCACCGAGGCGCTCCAGGTCATCGACATCCTCTGAACCTCCTTCTGTGTTTCTATCGCCGCCCATGCTGGTGGAACTAGAGGCGGCACCCGCACCTCCTCCACCCCTGTCTCCGCCTGCGGCACCCGCACCTCTTCCATCCGACTATGATGAGACTGTCCACCTGATCAAGAAATGCATCGATGAACTAGACGATAAGCTTAAGGAGGTCACCGACAACCTGTCCGCCGCCGACGTGCAAGCAAAAGCGCATGACAAAATGGCGCAGGATGTATTTGACAATACATCTCACTCCTGTCGCCGACTGGGACTTTGCATCCTTCCCCACCACACCAGCATGGACTCCGCCGGCTACTACATCTTTGGGTTAGGCTTTGTGGTCGCTCGTCTCGACTGCCTCCACGAGACGATCGGTGAGGAGGCTGGGGTGGAGTTTCACGAGAAACTGGTGAACGTCGTTGGCTGGAAGTTCGATCTAGTGTTGGAGGATGCTCCACCGGCGGTTGCGGCAAAGGCGGAGGCGCCGCCGGCAGATGCGGAGGTGACGGCGGAGGAGGTGGACAAGTCCTCCTCCGAGTAGAGTAGGATTAGTAGTAGTTTTTTCTTTTGTTTTCTAAGTGTTTTTTCTTGTTTGTAATATATGTGTTGTTTTTATTTTAATGGAAAATGTCTTGTATGTTCATGAACAATGTGTCCTGCAGTACATGCATTAACGAAAAACTCCTCCTTTTATCGAAAAACATAGCATATGGAAAATTAACACATTAGTAATATTATATCTAATAAATATTAAACACATTAGGACGTACATAGTAGTATTATATTTCAAAAAATTACGAAAATAAAAAGTTGGACCATGTAATTGTACATCACATCCGGATGATGCAAATACTAATTAATTTTATTTCTTTTCTCTTTACCAGCTGTCATCGTGCCCCCCCTCCCCGCACCGGCCTGGCCCTAGGCGTTAGCCCCTCCCGTCTAGGACCAGAGCCGGGCCTGCCTTTAAGACCATCCACAGTGGTTCACGGTAAAGCTTACTGCACTGTGTCCTGCGGCATGCGAATCAGATGGTCTTATCTCTTAACCCCTTGGTGCGGAAATCGAATTCTCTGCGGCCCTGCCACCCAACCATCTTTGTGCGACCCTGCCCAGATGGTTTCCACGTACATTCACGCTCCGAATCTTACAGCCATACAGCCAAGGGGGCACTACACGGTTCTCGCGGCTGTGCCACCCTACCCTGATGATTGCCACGTACGCGAACGCACTGAATCTTGCAGTGCACATGGGCACACGAACTCCATGTGCAAAATTTGCTCAGCAATCCGCATAACTCGGCGATTGGCGTGCACAATCCATCATCATGCGCACGAGCACGATGCGGCCAAAATTATCTTTGTTTGGTTGCTTGTCTTGGATTAAATTGACATGGATTAATTGGATGGTCCAGTCATGTGTTATTTGTTGCACGGTCAGACGGACAGGGTGATCCATGTTCGAGGAATATAAAATATCCCTCATAGAGGCTGGATGAGATGGTACAGGATATTTGGTTGGATGTGAGTCCATCCACCTTATCTAATTATGCTTCTTAGTAATGTAATTAGTGATAATTAACTTGTTTGTTGTTGATTAATAATTAAAATTATGATATTAACATTAGTATTTGCTAGTAATATGATAATTAGTATATAAATAATTAATATTATGAAATTATCAACTTAGATGATTCAATAATCACCAAGTTTTATCCAACCTACGAAACAAAAAATTGGATCATCCAGTCCATCCAACCAAATGTTAATTTGGATGATCCAATACATAAAGAAATGAATGATCCTATACCTCCAATCCAACTTCGACGTCAAACCAAACGCAATTGATGACTGAGCACTTTGTCACATGTCACTAGAGTGTACGCACAAATACACGGCCTCTACACCGGGTTTAGGTGCATCGTGGACTAACCACATGACCCGCCCAAACACTCACGTAATTAGCATACACCTGCAAGAGCAACTACCTACCGCATCCTTCGCGTACGCATGGCAACGACGACCAACTTATACTTTTTGTACTACGTACAAGAAACTTGCCTTGTCCAGGAGCCAATAATCATGCTCTTCTGATGCGGCAACTAATAATCAGCACGTGATCAACGAGCCTCAAACTATATATATATATATATATATATATATATATATATATATATGATCTTTTAACAAAAGAGAAAACACATAATGTTGTCATCAAACATGATTGTGAGGTTTTCAAGTGCATGTTGTTACTTGACCATGCTTGCTACGCCCCAACATGATCAACGAGCCTCAAACATGATGATATTTCAACAAAAAGAGAGAAAACACGCGTGACGTCATATCTTACATGATCGTTGACGTCTCTCTCACATTAATGTTATAGTTGTCCATGCATATATATATGCTACGCCCCGAACATATGATCAACGAGCCTCAAACTTGTCGCTTTATAGTTAAAAATGAACTACAAAGCGACAAGTTCATGGAGACGGGGGAGTATATATATATATATATATATATATATATATATATATATATATATATATATATATATATATATATATATATATATATATATATATATATATATATACTTGCCTCAAACTTCTCATCAATGTCTCTCTCACATGCATGTTATAGTTTTCCATGCATGCTACGCTACGCCCCAAACATATGATCAACAAGCCTCAAATTATATATATATGACAACCTTTCAACAAAAAGGTAAAACTATATATATAACATGTTAGTTGTCACGCCCCAAACATGATCAACAAGCCTCAAACTATATATGATGATGTTTCAATAAAAAGCAGAGAAAACACGTAGTAATGTTGTCATCAAACATGATCGCGAGGTTTTCAAGTGCATGTTACTTGTCCATGCTTGCTACACCCCAAACATGATCAACGAGCCTCAAATATGACGATCTTTCAACAAAATTAGAAAACACCTAACGTCGTCAAACATGCATGATCGAGGTCTTTTGCGTATCAAACTGAGAAAACATGAATGAGGGTTTGCGATATATATATATATATATATATATGTATGTATGTATGTATGTATGTGTGTGTGTGTGTGTGTGTGTGTGTTAATGAATGAATGTGTGGTGTGTTCATCGTGTTCCTCAAGAATGACAACTCATGAGGAAGGATTTGATTATTTTTTGGACAATTCATAAGGAGGAGGAGAATTTAGGCTTTCTTTTGATGTTTTTCTTTTCTTGTGTCTTATACTTTTTTCTTGTGTTTTGTGGCGATCTTTAAACTATATATGACAATCTTTCAACAAAAAAGAGAAAACACGTAGCACCATGAAACATGATTGAGGTCTTTTCTGTGACAAACTAAAAAAAACTGGAACATTGCATATACTTTGGGCCGGTGGGCCCTTTGCATGTCAAACTTAAAAATTGGAACGGAAAATCTGAAACACTGCCGGGCAGACCTACAAAGTATGCCAGGTGGGCCATTGCATACCCTGGACCCTTTGCGTGTCAAATTAAAAAACTGCCTGTGAAGCCGAGATGGGACGCGTTGAGCCATTGCAATAACCTAGAGAAGGCAAACCGCGGTTTGGATTAACTCCGACCCACCCACCGGTTCAAAAGCGCAGTTTTCGAAGCGTTCGATCATCTCCATTGAGACATTAGATGACAACCCGCTATAAAGGCACACGCGTCCTCTTGTGTCTCCATCGCACCACTCCATCGATTGTAGCCTCCAAACTTCTATTGCTTCTCAGCCGCACCACCGCCGACCACCTCTCGCTCTTTTTGCGCACCTCCGTCGTCGCACAAATCGGTAGCCCCGTGCCGAAGCGCTATAGGTCTTCGAAGTCCTTTGAACCTCCTTCTTCTTCATTTCCGTCACAGCCAATGCCGGTGGAACTAGAGGCGGCGCCTGCACCTCCTACATACCCTTCTCTGCCCGCGGCGATTGCACCTCCTCATCCCGTTTGGGTTCAGGAGACTGTCCGTCTCGTCGAACACCACTTCGATGAACTCGATCGGCTCCTGAAGGAGGCCACCGAGCACCTTTCTGCCACTGCCGGGCGCGCAAAAAAGCTCGACCAATTGGCGAGGGATGTATTTTCTGATACATCTCGCTTGTGTGACCGTCTCGGTCTTGGGAAACTTCCCGTCTGCACCATGGAGACTGTCGGCCACTACTGCTTCGGGTTAGGGTTTGTAGCCGGTCGTCTCAACATCCTCTACAAGACGATTGGGGTGGTGGCTGGGGTGGAGGGCCGCCAGCATCTTCTGCAGACTGTCGCCCAGAAGCTTCAGACTCAATTGTCGGAGGAGGCGGCAGCAGTGGTGGCAGCGGAGGAGGCGGTGGTGGCAGCATTTGGAGGAGGAGGAGGCGGCGGCGACGACGACGACGGCTGAGAAGGTGGCGGAGGAGATCTCCACAGACTCCAAGTAGTGTAGTATTTGTAGTTTTTCTTTCTTGTTTTCTATGTGCTTTCGTAGTTCTTGTTTGTAATATATGTGTTGTTTTTATGTTAGTAAAAAATGTATTTTCTGTTCATGAACAATGTGTCCTATGAAGTATCAAAAAACAACTCCTTTCTGAAAAAGGGGCGTGATAACTGTTGTTCAATGTCTAGCCAAGAATTTGTTGTTTTGCAACAATCGATGACTCTTGGTTGAAACTCCATTGAGATCGTGGTCGAGGCTGCGTTTCTCCTCTTTTGTGTTCTTTCACTCAATTTTTTCATTTGCAGTTGTCGCAAGTGAAAATGTATTTTTAATAGTAGTATATACTACATGTTATCATTTCATTGTGATTAATATTACGGAATGCTGATTAATTGCCATCGTCCTTTCGTAGACTTGGGTGTCCTGTATTTGCATATCGTTTGCATTAGCGCATATCCATTTGGCGATTCATATTTTTGTTCGTATTTTTTTGGAATGTCCCACTAGCTAGCAGATGACTGCTTTTAGATTTTGATCTCCATGCATAGCGACAAAGATGAATTAGGTAGCGAGCAAGTTGTTCGAAGAAGTCTACCCCTTTAGCTACACGCACCATGTGCAGGAATCGACGCGACATGACATGTAATTAATCATGATTGCATGCGTGCACAAGGGCACGACTAGCTTCAAATTCTCCACGCCCGTGAAATTTTTTTCGTTCTTCTTGGCGTGCCACAATTGAGATTTTGACAATTCTATTTTCGCTCCCTATGCCTCCAACTTCAGTCCCGCCTATTGTAAACCCTATTTTAGCCACGATGAGTATAAATGGAAACACTGGCCTCCGTTCCTGATGCAACGCTGCCCCGTCCTTCTGGTGATCTCATAGTACTCCAAATCTGTTGTCTCTATGTCCTGTGTTCCATACTTGTATTCCTAAGAAATTTCTGTGTTTTCATTTCCCACGAGTTTTACAATTTTATCCCCATGGATTTCGCAGTGATGCATCGAAGCTCTTGGTGGTGTTGACTCCTGGTACCACTGTGGGGACCGGAATCCCGACTGCCAAGGATCTCATTGGGTGGTGTCGTGCGATGCGACACACAATAGTATACCAAAATAGAACGAGAACAAATTTACAATACCAAGTCTTTATTGACAAGCACGGCGGAAGTTTTAAAAGTACTAGCGGAAAGAAATATAACTATACATCATAGCTACACTCTCAGCACTAGCTATGCAAAAGCAAAGTCATCCATGCCCTGGATACTTTGCACCAGCAACACACAATTCACGGCGGCGTGCAGGGTTCCCAATCGGCTGTAAACCCTGGAGGGGGTGCATCCTCGTTATTAAACCCGTCATCAGTCGTATAATCTGCAAAAACTCGTTAACTGCAAACGTGACCATAAGGCTCAGCAAGACTAACCCGTCTCACTATACATATGCAAGGATAAGTACTAAACAAAGGTAAGTAAAGCATAAGGACTCACCTATAAGTGGATCCTTATAGTCATGTTTTATTTAGCACCTGAAATTCCTCAGGCACGACACATCATAGACTCCACAATCAAACAAGAAACACATTGCCGATGATATGACGTGCACAAGGCACAGAATGCTATTACAACTAAAGTATGGGGAAACTGTAACTTTTAATTGTACTATCTCTAAGCCAAACAAGGTTCACTACCAGGATTCCGGTTTATTGCGATGAAAAAAATCGTTGCAATAGGTCAAAATTCGTTGCGCTAGGTTGTTGTCGCGACGAAATAGAACGTCGCGATAGTTTTTCCGACTCGTGGTGATAACAGCCGTGGCAATAGGTTATTGCGACGACTTGACATCCATGGCAAATAGTATGGTATTGCGACGACTCCACGTTCGTTGCAAATAGTATGGTATTGCAACGGTTTAACCTATTGCGACAATTTAACGTACTGCGACAAAAATATCGGTGTTGCAACGATGTCACATTCGTGGCAAAAAGTATGGTATTGCAACGACTACAAGTTCGTGGCAAATAGTATAGTATTGCAACGGTTTAACATATTGCAACGACTTCACGTATTACAACGAAAATAACGGTGTTGCAACGATGCCACGTTCGTGGCAAAAAGTATGGTATTGCAACGACTCCCCGTTTGTGGCAAATAGTATGGTATTGCAAAGGTTTAACGTATTGCAACGATTTAACGTATTGCAACAAAAATAACGGTGCTGCAACGATGCCACGTTCATGGCAAAAAGTATGGTATTGCAACGAACACGTTCATGGCAAATATTATGGTATTGCAACGGTTTAACGTATTGTGATGATTTAACGTATTGCAATGAAAATAACGGTGTTGCAACGATGCCACATTCGTGGCAAAAAGTATGGTATTGCAACAACTCCACGTTCGTGGCAAATACTATGGTATTGCAACGGTTTAACGTATTGCAACGATTTAACGTATTGCAACGAATAGTACGTTATTTGCAACGATTTCACATCTGTGGCGATAAGTACGGTATCGCGATGATTTCACACTCGTGGCAGATAGTACGGTATCGCGACGATTTCATACTCGTGGCGAATAGTATGGTATCGCGACGTTTTCACATTCGCGACGAATAGTACGGTGTTGCAACGATTTCACATCCGCAGCGAATTGTACGGTATGGCAACATTTTTACATTCTTGGCAAATAGTATGGTGTTGCAATGATTTCACATCCGTGGCGAATAGTACGGTATCGCGACAATTTCACACTCGTGGCGAATAATATGGTATCGCGACGTTTTCACATCTGCGGCGAATAGTATGGTATCGCTACGATTTCACACTCGTGGAGAATAATATTGTATCGCGACGTTTTCACATTTGTGGTGAATACTACGATGTTGCAACGATTTCACTTCCGTGGCGAATAGTACGATATCACGACAATTTCACACTCGTGGCGAATAATATGGTATCGCGATGATTTCACAACCGTGGCCAGTAATACGGTATTTAAATGATTTCACGTTCATGGCGAATAGTATGGTATTGCAACAATTTCAGAACCGTGGCAACAGTATTGTATTGCAACGATTTCTGATGTTTGGCAATAGGTTCGTAATGTAACATATTCGAATCTGTTGCAACAGGGTCGTAAAGCGACGTTCTCTGGGTGGTGGCAATAGCAGTCTAGTGCAACGCTTTTTTGGTCATAGCCAAATGTTTGTAGTGCAACGTTTTACAATTTGTGGAAATAGCTAGCTTCCTATTGCAACAATTTATTTTTGTCGCAATAATTTGTTAATGCCACATTTTATAATTAGCGGAACTAGAATCCTAATGCACCAGGTTTGAAAATTAGTGGCAACAGAATCAATTTATTCGCACACGATACGTCTGTCGACTTAACAACAAACATCCAGCAATTGATGCAACGCTCAAGGACCCTTGCGTCATTGCGAGACGATGTTATTTAGAGTTTTTTCAGTTTGCAACATTGCACCCATTAAAATAGCACCGCGACGAGTTGTAGTACTAGGAATAGTTTCTTGAACATCCAACATCGACTTGGTGCGAGCAGGAGGCTTTTGTGGAGTTGCTGCTAGCCGTTGTTGATTTTGTAAGCTCTCCAACATTCTGCGCATGTCTGCTAGCTCCTTTTCTTGCCATGCAGAATTGGCTGCCATCTGATCATGTAAATCCCGGACTTCCTGGTTGAGCTGTTCATTTGCCTGGACGAAGTCATCCATCTGGGAGGTCATATTATCATTTCTTCCTTCCAACTCTTGCACCTGAGAGCTGAGGTCTTCATTTCTATTTTGCAAGGATCGAACTTGCTGGTCGAGCTGGTCAGACATTTGGATATGCAGTCTTTCAGAAACATTTGGTTTGGCCATATAACCACGCCCCCGAAATTGTGATCCTCCAGAACCGGTTGCGGATATATAAGTAAGCTGGAAGATGTTGTTTCTTTCCTCATCTGGGATTGGGACTCCCAGCTCAGCTTCCTTGACATTGTTTTGGGCACGTGCCTGGGTCTATATACAAAAAGAAAAGTCACATGTACATTGCAAATATTTATTTAAATGGGGACTGTTTGAAGTGTTTCTCACATGTACATCTTCTGCCTGCTCGTTTGCCCATTGACCGTTCTTCACATGGCTTGGCTCCCACAGTTCTATGTCATCGGGTTCTTTTCTGGTCTCTGGGTCTCGCTACATCAAATACAAGTAAAATTCGATTGAATGATTGTAGTGCAAAGTAAAAGCATGATTTAGTGTTCATACCTTCTCGTAACTAAGTTGGGCGTAGGATTTCGAGCCAAGCAAGTGTTTTGTCTTTTGAGTACTTCGATTTCGTGAATTGGTTCTGCTTATTGACTGCAATTTTAAGAATTAATTTCACCAATGGGTGTTATCAAATAGTTTTTGTAGGATATGAAGGTATTAGAAAGCTATCTGACCTTGAATCGCTCGGACCCAAAATAGTCCATAAGCGCCAACCAATCGAAATTTGCTACGTCAACAGGCTTGTTTTGTATATGTTCCTCATCCGTCGAATACTTCTTATAGGTGGCATGCAATGTTGATCGCCACCCCTTGTAGCGCTCACCAGCAATCTTCAATATTTTTCTTCTAGTATCATGTGTGTCCTCCAAGTCCCAGGCATTATGTACTTTGTATATCACACTGTTATAAACGTACAAGATGGAGGTTGCTAGAAAAAATACTTATGTGGGGTGTCACAACACTAACCAGAATGTCTCTCACTATATCGCTCTTCGAAGTATCACCAACCTCTGCCCACTTCCTTACACCAGCGAGGGGTGCATTTTTTTTGTTGTAATAACCACATCATCGACAAAGTGCCGCTGATTAGGACAAACCGCAGCACCCAACCTATCGGACCACTGAATTTGTAGCTTCCGATTCTGACCATTCGTTCTATTTGCAGATGCTAGATAGCGCAATTTAGCAACCTTAAGTCCTTTAGCCACCCCTCTTCCAAACTTCTTTCCTTCTGTTAGTGTCATTTAAACGGTAAACGTTTAAAGCAAATTAGCAACTGACTAGGCCTAGTATCATGTACAAATAGTGTGAAAGAAGAAGAAGTCTGATGTTTTACAATCTTCGGGACGAGTGCGACAAATACGAGCATTGGAACACCGCGTCGCAACAGCATTTTGCTCCATATTGGGCGATGCATCGACTTGTTGACTTCTTTGTTGCTGTTAATACCCTACAATCAGGCATCAGGCAGTAGTCAGTGGCGCTACAGCACCCGTAGTACTGCGGGGAATTTTCAGTCCAGCTGCGAAGCAGGCAAGACAGTAGCTGGCGATGCTAGAGAAAGAGAGGGTTCGCCTGGTGCTCATCCTCTGCAGTACTGCCGGTTCGGTATGACCGACATCAGCAGGAGCGCGTCTCGAGGCGAATTGGTGGCAGGGCGAGTCATGGACGTTAGCAGTATTAGCAGGTAGAGGATGCAAGACAGATGAGGCGGGCAGCTTGCGACGTTTAACAAAGCTAGGGTTTGGTCTGGCAGTGCAGTGACCACATTTAAGTCAGAGGATCGACGTCCAGATCACACTGGTGATCTCACGTGACTTACGTTTTTACTGCAGGCGATGCACTAAAGATCCAACGGTGTGATTCCGTTGGATCTTTACTGCCTCGCGTGGAGTAAAAACGTATAAGTCAGGTGATCTGCGTCCATTGATATCACCCCGGAGCAAGTCTTGAGGCTAGGAGGACCGTGTGGCGTATCTAGGAATTAAATTTAGGTGGATTGCATACTGATATTTTGCTCTGCATGTTAGCATCTCGCCCTAAAGTGCTACTAGAACAGATACATGAATATAATCTTGCGTTAATTACCAAACATCAGCAACGCATTTGGCAGTGTAAAAAACAGAATTGAGATCATATAAGTAGCAATGAACCCTCATGTACATGCATCTCTAAACTATATGATAGTAACATTTCTTAGTGGACAGGGGTTAATGATATTGGACTATTTTTTCTAGGGTATGCCATGTCATATGGGGCGTAGCATGTAGGAGTAGGTATGCCGTAATGGCCAGGGGTTTGCGGGCGGCAGTGTCATCATGGCACGCGAACGATGGGATGTGGAGATAGAGGGAGACGCGTCGGGGAGGACAGTGAAGTGACCACCAGCAGGGCGTGGGCGCCGGCCGGTGCCGGAGTGACCGGCGGCGACATGGGTTTGCAGGCGGCGGGGTCATCATGACACGTGAAGGATGGGACGTGGCGATGGTTGAGGGAGACGAGTTTCTGAGGACATTGAAGTGAGCAGCAGCAGTGCGTGGTCGCCGGTGCCGGAGTGGCGGCGGCGAGAGAGCCCAGCGTGCGCGTGTAGGCATCAATAAATCTCGCCATCACATATACTCACCAGCAGGGCGTGGGCGCCGGCCGGTACCGGAGTGACCGGCGGAGACAGGGGTTTGCGGGCGGTGGGGTCATCATGACACGCGAAGGATGGGACGTGGCGATGGTGGAGGGAGACGCATCGGGGAGGACACTGAAGTGAGCAGCAGTAGGGTGTGGTCGCCGGTGCCGTAGTGGCCGGCAGCGAGAGAGCCCATCGTGCGTGTGTAGGCATCAATAAATCACGCCATCACATATACTGATTAACTGTTAACTGTTAACTGGGACTAGGAAACTACAATCGCAATGCTAAAATATTTAGTAGAGCCCGATACATATTTATACTCGTACAGCATGGGATGACGAATCTCGGGGTTCCTGAGCATCAGGTGCTGCAATATTCTCTGCATACGATGCAAAGGAATTAACGTGTTATAAATATGTGTATTTTGATAGTAAACACATTTATAGTTATACTAGGTGCTTGTTGCCCATCACGATTACTTGTAGATGACATGACGGTTTGGTGTCTTGTTCCTAAAGTAAAGAGTATATATAGTAAGTAATAGTGATAACATAAGATTACATGAGGATGTGTATTTTAGATCGGGCGGTGTGGTTGCTATGAACTGAAAATGTTTGTTTTGAACGGAGGAATTAGAAATGAAGGAGTAGGAAAAAAACCGTACAATCCAAGAAAGAAAAACAAGAAAAACGTGTATAAACCGTGGGAACTGAAAATCTTAGGAATACAAGTTTGGAAGACAGGAATGAGAGTACAACATTGGGAGTGGTTGATAAGATAACCCTGGCGTCATTTACTTCTAAATCAAGAAATTACATAGTACATGCGGTTTTTAATAGTTATCTTTACTGACATGGAAATGTACTAGAAATACAATACCATAAACTGTCGGAGCGACATTTATTTCGGGGCAGAGGTGTAGTGTATTTTATATATGGAAACAAGTAGAATGCAATCAGATGCTACGGTAAAATAAAAAGATGAATCGATTGTAGGATGCGGATCTAACAATTGAGGATAGTTGATTGCACGATTGCACCATTAATCAGATTTTATACTCGACATTCATGAAACATAAGAGCATATAAGGAGTTGGGACGACAACTAGGAATGAACTGGCTGCAGCTGTTGGGACGACGACTAAAGCGATAAGGAGGGAGTAGCTCTATAAAAAGATGGCATGGATTGTGTAGAACTTACGTAGCACAAAACTGGAGTCTGGGATGTCATAGGGCGGGGTTGGCGACGAAGAGGTTCGGTAGAGCCCGTCAAACTTGGTCGCTCGACGTTGTACCCACAGTCACCACCACCACTCACACGACAATTTCTTAGGAATGCAAGTTTGGAACACAGCACTAAGAGGAGAACATGTGTGCCGGTAATGGAAGCCACTACGGGATTAGAGGGAGACGCACATTTATATTCGTCGTGGCTAGCTACAAATGGGCGGGACTGGAATTTTGGGCGCACGGAGTGCAGTTTCAATTGTGAAAATCTCAATTGTGCGCACCAAGAAGAACGAAAATTTTTTCGAGGGACCGCTACCTGCCGTTCATCTTTGTTTTCATGGAGATGTAAAAGCAGTCATGTGGTAGTGGGACATTCCAAAAAAAATACGAACAAAAATATGAATCGCCAAATGTATCATTGTGCTAATGCAAACGACATGCAAATACAGAACACCCAAGTCCACAAAAGGAGGACGGCAAATCAATGGTCTAGTAAAAGGTAAACAATCAACATTTTATATATAACATTCGTCGCAATGAAATGATAACATATATAGAGTATATACTACTACTACAAAAAAACATTTTCCCCTGTGATGTCTAATCATCAGGCCGTCGATCCAAAGCTGCCTGTGATACGAGAATCACAGGTACATACGATATATATATATCAACAATGTCATCGGATATTAGTTACAACGGATAAAGTACTTTTCATGCACCTGTTGCATCAGGCGATGGACTAGTTAGCAATTTAGATGACGTAATTTCCTAATCAAGTTAATTATGCATCATGTCTGTTGTTAGTTCTATTACTTGTAAGGATAATGTTTACCAGATTTCATTCATTCAGCCACAAGAAATATAGACGGTCCCAAGTTACAAACATATAGGAGATGTTTTTGATAAAAGAAGTTTTTCGATACTGCATATATAGAACACATTGTTCATGAACATAAAGACATATTTCATTAACAAACAAGTAATAGGAAAACACGTAGTAGACAGCAAGAACAAGATAAACTACACCTAATACTACTCTACTTAGAGATAACGAAATAGATAAACTACTCCTAATACTACTCTACTGCGGGAAACAACGTCCTCCTCATCCGCCACTGCCGCCTCCTCTGCCTCCGCCTCCGGTACCGCCTCCTCCTCCTCTGCTGCCGCCGTTGCCGCCGCTGCTGCCGCCTCCGCCTCCGCCTCCGCCGCCGCTGCCGCCTCCCCCTGCTCCTCCTCCACCGCGGCCGCCTCCTCTATAGCCGCGTCCACCTCCACCTCAAGAGACATCTCCTGCTCCGCCTCCTCCGCTACCACCGCTGCCCAAGCCGCCTCATACTCCTCAACCTTCGTCACTATTTGAAGCTTCCCAGCGAGCGGTGCTTAATCTTCAGGAGGCCCTCTACCCCAGCAACCTCCGCGATCGTCTCGTGGAGGGCGTCGAGACGACCGGCCACAGTCATCAACCCGTAGCAGTAGTGGCCCGCGGTGTCCATGCTTGTGTGGAGGGAAAGGGTCCCAAGACCCAGACAGCGACACGAGCGATCTGTGTCGGAAAAGACCTTCCGTGCCACTGCGTTGAGCGCTAGTGCGCTATGAGCGGCGGCGGACTTGGCGTTGGTGGCCACCTTAAGGCGCCGATCGACTTCGTCGATGCGGTCGGTGAGGAGTCTGAGAGTCTGCTCAAACCAACCGGGATTAGGAAGTGCAGGCGCCGTGGGCGGAGATGCGGGTGCTGCCATCAGTTCCATCGGCATTGCCGGCGGCGATGGAAACGGAGAAGGAGGTTCGAAAGACGTCGATGGCCTAGAGCGCTTCAGCGCAGGGCTACCCATTTGTGCGGCGACGGAGGAACAGAGATAGAGCGAGAGGTGGTCGACGGTGGTGGGGGGAGAAGTTTAGAGGCTAGGATCTAAGGAGTGGTGCGGCGGAGAAGCAAGAGGATGGTGAGCCTTTATAGCGGGTCGTCGTCTAAGCGGGCGTGTCGAGATGATCGGACGCTAGAGGAAACCGCTCTTAATTATGAACCTGTCGGTGGCCCCGGTTTCCTCGAAACCACGGTTTGCATCCTCTCGGTCCCAACGGCTCAACGCATCCCATTAGGAGTAAATTTACATGCGGAGAAAAACAATTTTTTCATTATATAAAAAAAATCCGTCCGTACACGCCTAAGTCAACTTCGTGACCGCGCGTCCGTGCCAGAGGACGCCTTGCAGCGAACATGGGACTAGTCCTGCACGCATTATTTTCATTCGGATTTTTAACTGCAACTGTGCGCCATGCCTTATAACGTCAGTGCACCGACCTCAACTTTACGTGGTGGGACTAATCCTTCACAGCTGTTCCATATGTTCTTTTCTTCTCTGTCTGTTGTCTAACACTGTTTCTGTTCTATGTTCAACATGCATGTGTGACCTCAATCCAGGATCATGTTTCATGATGTTATACGTGTGTTTTCTCTTTTTGTTGAAAGATCGTCATGTAGTGTTTGAGGTATATATATATGCATGCATATTAGTGTTGTTAAACATGACCAAGGTGTTTTAATTTTAGCTATGTCTAACATGCACGGAGCGCAAACATGATCAACCAATTACACTACGTAAGAAACCCAAATAGGAGACAACGATGGGCGACAGATCGGATGTCCATCGATCACAAAGTGATGCGAGACGCGCTTAAAGTCATTGTTTGTCTCCTTTATCTTTGCAATTACAAATCGAGACGAGCTTCAAACCCAAAGATCTTTTGTTTTTGTCCAATTTGCTCGGTTCACTTGTGACAGATTAACACATCACTAAACTTAGAGCACATTCACTTGATTGAAATCCCGAAATTCTAACACACCAGTATTCATTGACACGAATGAACACATATATATTACAAAACACAAGAAATATGTACAAGAACAAAATTGAAGCTAAACATGTACAAGAACTCCTAAAACTACAAAAGAAATATGTACAAGAACTCCTAAAACTACTTTGTCGGCCTCGCCTCCTCCGCCCTCTCCCCCAACTTCTCAAACCACGACAAGCGGTCCTCCTCGTCGTCGTCGTCATCATCGTCATGGTCACCGTCGTCGTTGCCGTCGTCATCGTCATCGTCATCATCGTCGTCGTAGTCGTCGTCCTCCTCCTCCTCCTCCTCCTCCTCCTCCAGCGACGATGCAGCAGGAGAGTGGGCCGGCTGCTCCGGCTGAGCCGATTGCTCCGGCTGCACCGGTGGCTCCGGCTGCACCAGCGGTGGAACCCCACCATGACGGAAGTTCCCCTCCGTCGCCGCCACCAGGGCACTACGGCCCTCGGCGCCGAGCTCCTGGGCCATCATCCCAGACAAGATGTCCAGGTGATCGGCCACACCCGTGAGGGCGTAGAGGTAGCGGCCGGTGGTATCCATTCCCAGAAACTCACGAAGGGTACCAAGACCCAAGGCGTCCAAGGCCCGAGACGTACTGTTGTACGCCTCTCGCGCCATAATGAGGCGCTGGTCTTCGTTCACCCTCTCGGGGGTGCTGCAGCATATCCGCTTGCAGGGTGGCTGCCTCGGCGGGCTAGGAGGCGGAAGGTTGGCCATGGCTGTGGTGGTTCATCGGCGCCGGGTTAGGAGGTGGAACGATGGAATAAGAAGAGAGGAGTGCAAAATTTTTGTGCTTGTACATAACCGATGATGCGCCTTATATATGGTCTGTGCGGAGTAGACGAGGGAGCGGTTCGTTTCCCGCGCATTGAACTCTTTGCAGACCTCGTGCGGCGCAATTAAACCACTGTGGAAGACGATCTTCAGAGATCCTTCCGTCTCTCTTGTACTATCCATGTGGAACATCGCGCACGCATCCCTACACCATGGCTTCTTAAGTTTTCCGTAGACCTCGTGCGGTGCGTCAGTTACTTGGCGCACTGGAAACGCCAGCAGCGAGTCTCCGGCGAGCCCTGCCAAGGTGGCGCCGCGCGCGCGCCCTCGGCGCGAGGAGGAAGAAAGGGTCTGTGATGTTGGTTTTCTTGTTTCGTGATGTTGTTTTCCTTGTCTTGTAGTACTATTGTTTCATGTTATTGAACTCAATGTCATTGTTCCTCTGTTCCATCTGTTATTTTGTTTTCTATCTGTTATTTAATGAACTATCGGTTCTATATATTTGTATTCTCTATTAATGAACGACCGTCGCGTACGTGTGTTTTTTTGTTGTCAAAGTTGGATTCGATAGGATCATCCATGTTTTTGTATACTGGATCTCGATCCATGCTAGTTGATGTTTCATTGGATGTACGACAATCAAAAAGTTTTTGTTTCGTAGGTTGGATTGGACCATCCATGTTGATATTTCATATGATAATATTTATTTATATATTAATTCTTTATTTTACTAATGTATATTAAAATATACAAATAATAAATATGACGATCGTTTTTTCAACAAAAAGAGAAAACACTTGTATAACACCATCAATTTAACATGATCGTGGATCGAGGTCTTGCACATGCATGTTACACATAGAACACAAATACAGAGTATGTAGTTCATTAGACAACGGACAGAGAAGAAAATAACATATGGAATAGACGAACAACATTGAATTCAGTAACATAGAACATTACTGTCGGTGGTTTTGATCCGCAGATCTCCCGACACTACTAAAGTGTTTGCGGAGTTTGAAGTTCGGTGTGGGCGCGCGGAGATTCAAAAAGGTGAAATGTAAAATGACACACGAGACACAAAGGTTTACGTGGTTCGGGCCGCCTGAGCGTAATACCCTACTCCACGGGATGTGTTGGTGTTGTATTGGATGTATGAACTCAACCCAGGTTAGTTGAGTGCGCGTGTGAGCCGATTAGACCAGATCAGATCAGAGCAGGTCAGATCAGTCTCTCTCCCTATGTATCGTCGGCCTGTCCTTTTATAGTATAAGGACAGGCCGTTACAAGTTGGCCTGGCCCGACATGTGGCCCCGGCAGTTACTAAGATTAATACAAATTTGATGCGCTTAATTATGCTTAATGACCGAGTTACGGGCTTTGACAACGTCGTTACAAGTAATAAGGGTCGTCCGATCGTGTGTCATTAACATAGTATTAATGACACTTAATCGGGTCTTGAAGTCCTTGATTCCCGTTTGAAGATACGGAGCCGTTGTGGAGTCTTCCGGAGGTTTGAGGTTGAAGATCCCACGGTAGGACACGTGGCAGCTTCGGAGCATGCTGTGAGGAATAGATAAGTCCGGTGCCACCAGACACGTGTCAGTTCTGGAGCTTCCCTCGGTCTGGGGTTAGGTCCGGGGGTGCCGTTATGGTACATAGCCCGGAGCTTCCCCCTTGTGGGCGGTAGCTCCGGTTTGATGGTACACGTGGCGACCCTGGGACTAACCATATTGGGGAAGCATGTCCGGTTATGTCTGACATGTGGGCCTCCGAAGGTCTTCAAATCAAGTAGATGACATTTGCTTGAGATCTTTGCAATCTCAAGGGGTATACGGTACTCGGGGTACCGACAGTGGCCCCCTGGGCCCACCTCTGGGGAAGACCCCTTGGGTGAAGTCATTCCGCCAGCGGTGGGTCCATCTTTCGACTTTTGAGCCAAGTCTTCAAAGGTCTTCAGATGCGCCGTTGGTGATAGTTTTGGAGTTAAATCCTCGCCGTGTGGCATATCCCGGGTGCGGCAAATGAGATCTTTGGCGTGCGGATCTCATGCAATTGAAGGTCACCGGTTCCCGATACGAAAATTGTATCGATTCCGTGCGCCTTGTCAGGCCGCCGCCTTCGGGCTTCCCGCCTTTCATGATGACAACCGTTCGCCTGGGTAAGAACCTCGACTTGATCGTCGGGGTGGTCCTGGGCCCTCTTGTCATCGGCAGGGTGAAATTTTTGAATAGTATCTTCGGCTTCCTTGCGGTTTCCATCCAAGCGTTGCAGGGGCTTACTTAAGAAGGAAAGCGCGCACCGTCTGGGGTTCTTTACGCCTCTCATCTAAACTTGCGCTCGAACTCCCAAACTTGTGCTTGCTTTTCCTCCCTTGCCTCGCTGTGCTGCGATGGGGTTGGGTCTCTGCAAGAGCCGCTTGAAGACCGAAAGTGACCTGAAGAAGGTCCGGGCCCTCATGGGGTGGTCCCCGGACTTCTTCAACCACCTGGTCCGTGCCGGAGGAGAGCTCCCATTCGAAAAGGAGCACGCAGGCGAGATGGTGTACTTTTCTGCGTACGCCATGTTGGGGTTGATCCCACCTTTTTCCTCCTTTTTCTTAATGCTGCTAGACTTATATGGTCTGCAGCTGTACCACCTTGGCCCCCACTCCATTCTTCTAGTGTCTGTCTTCGTCCACTTCTGCGAAATGTGGGTGGGCATCCCCCCTGCATTGAGCTTTTCTGGACCTTCTTCACTGTCCATACCACCGGAAGGGGTGATGAGTATCTTGGCTTCTACTACTTTGTGAAGCGCAAGAAGTGCCCATTCAAGTACCTCCGGTCGTTTCCCTCTGGAAAGTGGGAAGATTGGAAGAAAGACTGGATAGTCATCCGGGTGGAGGAGCACGAGAAGCTGGAGCTGCCCGAAGGCCTCCCCAACATCGACACTGCAGTCTAGAGTGAAGCTCCGGTGCTGTCGGATGCCTTCAACCCTGCTCTGACCAGGATCCGCCATTGTGTGGAGGGAGGAGTAACTCCTCAGGCGGTATTTTGCAATTTCCTGGTCAACAAGTGGGCACCGCTGAAGAGGAGAGAAAAACTCGCTTGGTCCCTCAATAGTGTGATGGACGACGACCGGGTCGAGACCGGGCTGAAGTCCAACATGGAGGGGCCGACCTTAGAGTTTCATCTCAAGAAGTTCCAGCACAGCATCGACATTGCGGTGATGACTTGACCCCGCCACCAATTTTCCTCCCTCTGAATGTGGAAGTAGAGTTCAGCAGGGAGCTCCGGCGGACGATGCCGGTGCTTGACGACCTTCGTGTCGTCGAGAGACGAGCGACTTCCAGGGTGGTGATCCCTGGGGCTTCTGAAGGTGGCTCCGACCCTGCCCCGAAACCAAGGACCGAAGTCGTCGGCAAGGGCAAGGAGCAGGCGACAGAACCCTCGAGCCGGAAGAGGAAACTGAAGCATGCCGACGGAAGGTCCGTCAGGCCTGCATCCTCTGCAGTAGCTCCTTTTCCCCAGAGGGGGAGGTCTTCTACAACTGCAGCGACTGTACCTGCAGCAGTGTCTTTCTGGGGTGCTAGCTCCGGGCATGTGACTCCAGCACCAGGGCCAGTTGAGGCCTCTGGGTGTGGAGGTCCTTTCTGGTCGAGGGGGCCTCGACTAAGGAAATGCCCGTGGCTGCAACAAGATCCGGGGGACCTTCCGAGCTACCACGCCGACGGCGGCTATGGTCAGTCCATAACGCCCAGGAAAGAGATTACGTGCAAGCTGGTGCGGAACCCTTCTGAGATAATTTTTAATCTTTACCTCAGACAGTTGTTTTGTTGTAGTAACTGTTTTTAAGGTTTCTTCATCCATCATCTGCAGCGTCCCCAAGAAGAGGAGTGAGGCTCCACCCTCAGCCACAGCAGCTGAAGCTGTGAGGGCGGAGGCTTATGCTTCTGTCCCGGTGCTGCCCCAAGTGGTGGCTGAAGCTGCGGCAGCTCCAGCGCCAGCTGTCGTGGTCATGGACCTCGACTCATCCCCCGAGGCTCCTGTGGTAGTGCCGGACCACAGGAGAGAAGATGCGCCAGCGGCACCTGCCCCCGAGGTTGAAGCCCCGAGTCTTGATGCTGAGATGTTGGAAGCTTCGACGGTTGAGTCGGAGGAAGTAGTGATTCCGGCCCTAGAGCCGGAAATTTTCGAAGCCCCGGCGGTTGAGTCGGAGGTTGTTGAAGTCTCGGTGAGTGAGCCGGATGTTGAGGAAGTCCCGGCGGTTGAGCCGGCTACCTCCGATGCTCCGGCCTTAGAGCTGGTTGCCGCTCAAGCTCCGGCTGCAGAGCCAGTTGCGGTTGAAGACCTTCCGGTGCCTGAGCCGGTTGAGGTTGAAGCTCCGGCCTCAGGGCCGATTGTTGTTGACCTTCCGGCGCCCGAGCCACTTGTTGCGGAGGCATCAGCACTCGAACCTATGATGGTCGAGGTGCCAACGCCTGAGCCACCGGCGGAGGAGGAGCCCAGGCCGGAGCCGGAAGTAGCCTCTGCTCCGGAAGTGATGACGGCGGAGGTGCCTGCTGTGGAGCCAGGGTGCCCTAATGAAGTTGCTGGCCCCCTGCCTGAGGGGGCAAATGAAGAACGGGCGGCAGGGCCTTCGGAACCACTTCCTGAGGTCGGAACTTCTTCTGCGGGACCCTCCTCGGTGGCGACTGAGGCTATCCCAGAGGACGATCCTAGTGCCGTGGAGGCTCAGGGGACCACTCTTGTGGAGTGGGACCCAATTTTTGTAAGCGAGAACCCGCTGGAACCAGCAGGTCTGGACCCTATTCCCTTGTCGTTGTCCATTGACGACGCTTGCTCCAGTCTGCGTCAAGTCCAGCTGGCGTTCTACCACGACAGCAAGGCTCTTGAAGAGGAGAGCCAAACCCTTAGGCGGTGGCGTAACCGGCTCTACTTCAAGACCAAGCTAGCGCAGTCGAGGCTGGCAGACGACAAGGAGTGGATCAAACAGGAGAAGGTCCGCCTGGAATACTGGGGCAAATTATTGGATGATAGGGAGAGCTTGACTCGTGCCCTCGATGCTCAATCCCGGGCCATTTATGAGCAGACCAAGGCAGCTAATAGTGCGGCTGATGATCGCCAAGAAAGGCTTGAAGCCATTAACACGACTCTCATCAAGCACCGGGAGGCACTTGAGGAGAGGGAGAAGAGGCTCGAAGACGAAGAGCAAAAACTCCTAGAGCTGTGGGATGATGTCTTGAAGAGGGAGGAGGAGCTCGCCGAAAAGGTGGCTCTGGCTGACAAGTGCCTCGAGGAACGCACCAAGAAATCGGAGGAGCGTTGCGTTGAGGAGGAGGAGAAGGCCTCGATGCGAGGGCAGGAACTCTACAAGCAAGAGTGTGCCATCGCTGCCAGGGAGAAGAAAGTTAGGGGCCGGTAGAAAGACCTGGTCGACCGCCGGAACAAGATCCACCTCCGGGAGGAGGAGCTCGGAAAACTCGAGAAGCAGGTTGCTGAAAAGATTCAGCAAAATGCCAATAAGGTTGAGCGCCTTGCTCGTGAGAATTCTGAACTGGCGGCGACCAAAAGATCCTTGGAGGAACTGAAGGGCTTGAGAACTGCGGACTTCCTACAGGTTTGGGAGTTCCTGGGCAAAGCCAACGACGCGATGACACCAATGGGCTTCAGTCCCGTGCGTCCGGATGATCCGGAGCCGGACCTGGCGTTGCAAGCGTTGAGCTCGAAGGGTGGCAAACTCTCCAAGGTGGGTGACGTCATCGCGGACCAGTTGGAGGTTGAGGGGAAGTCCCTGGCGAAGAACGTCGTAGAGTATGTGCTGACGTGCTACACCAGCGGGGATCCCCAATTCCCTCTGGACCCGGTGCTTGAAGGTCCCGTCGAAGGAGAAGGTGAAGCCACCCGAGCCAACGTGTCGGAGGTTGCTCAGATGGTCGCCCAGTTCTTCCATAGGATTTAGGACCTTCTCTGTAGCTCCCACTTGTATTCTCTCTTTTTCTTCCCCAATTTTGTAATCCCTTGTCTCCAGATGAATGAAATCCAAATTTTTGTGAATTTCATTTTTTGTCTTCAACACTTTTGTCTTCACTTGGCCCCCTGGTAGATGTACACAATTTGATTGTGAACATGTACCAAGAGGATATTGTAATTTGTTGAAGACTCGTTTGCTTCGAACTTGTAGAGTCTAGATCTGAAGTCTTCGATAGTGAAGGTCCCCTGAGGTTGTCGGAGCTCAGAAGCTCCAGCATTGACTACAGTTGGAGCTTAGTAGCTCCAGGAATAGTCCCTATCAACGCGTAGAGCATCGATAGTTATCCCTCCAGGGTGTCGGAACTTAGTAGCTCTGGCAGTGACATTTGCCAATGCGTAGTTTGTCGGCAGCAGACTCCGCTTGTGGGGTCTTCTCACCATCTTTTATTCTGCATCGACGGCTGGCCCCCCTAGCTTTATCAGAGCTTGGTTGCTCCGGTGATGCTCGTTTTCAATGTTTAACATCGATTACAAGCCACCTAGGGGGAGTCGGAGCTTTGTTAGCTCTGGCTTTTTTCCATCAACGTGGATTATTTACTTTTCCTGCACACTGAAGCCAAGAAAAATAGTAAAATTCGCTCCTTGCCTATAACTTCGTCGCGGCTTACGATTCCCAAGAAAGTTTTAGGTCGAACACAATTCTGAATACAACCGAATGCATTGCCTTCTTTCTTCCAGATCCAATTGTACTTGGACCCGCCTTACTTCGGCCTGCTGGGGTGTAGGTAGAGTGGCGTACTTAGGGTGCTTGACCAGGCTAAGTCGATAGCACACTCCGACCCTAGATTGGCTTGGCGACATTCAGGCGAGTGGGCCATGAACAATATTTGAATCCAAAAGAATTGACAATACAGCTCGAATCGTATATGAACTCGTCGAACTAAAATTTCATAAGAATTGCACAACTTTGTTATAGACAAGAAAGAGAAAAAGAAAATGTTGAGCCTGTACAAAATAAATGCACGTGGAGTCTGTTTCACATGAAGATGTCTTTCATTATAGGTCCGGGGTACAGGGGAAACAAGTACACTCTTAGGGTACGGAACCAGGCTAAGCGTGTTTCAATTCTCATTTGACCCAGGGTAGCTAGCCACACTTTTAGTCTTGAGACTGTGACAAGTGTTGCATGAACTTTGCGGACCTTCCGAGAAAGGTTCGGCTGTCCTCCTGGAGGAACTACCCGACTCTGTACAATGACTCTATAACATACACCTTAAGTTACTACAGACTCACCTCCGTGATATTAAGTGTAGAACTTACGGAGGTGCTCAATATTCCAAGGATTTGGGGGAGGTGTCCCATCCTTGTTAGCCAAGTGAACGCTTCTGAGATGGGATACTTTAATCACTCGGAAGGGTCCCTCCCAGCTGGGGGAGAGTTTGTTTAACCCTTCTCTGGATTGTATTCTCCGTAGCACCAGATCGCCTTCCTCCAGCTGTCGGTTGTGTACATGCCGCTGATGATAGCACCGAAGGGCTTGGCGGTATCGGGCATTCCGAACAGCTGCTTGGCACCTTCCCTCCTCAAGGAGGTCTAGGTCTTCACGCCGGAGCTAGTCCTGCGTGGCTTCGTCGAAGGTCCGGACCCGGAGTGACCCCAAGGTGATTTCTGGAGGAAGGATTGCTTCAGCTCCGTACACCAGGAAGAAGGGCGTCTCTCCAGTTGATCGGTTTGGAGTTGTCCTGTTGGCCCATAGAGTGGGCGGAAGCTCTTCAATCCAGTTGGCTCCATGTTTTTTCAAGCGCTCATATGTGCGCGTTTTGAGTCCTTTCAGGATTTCAGCATTTGCTCTCTCGGCCTGGCCATTGCTTGTCGGGTGAGCTATGGAGGCGTAGCAAACTTGAATGCCGAGGTCTTCTCAATATCATTGAAATGCGGAGCTTGTGAATTGGGTCCCGTTATCAGTAATGATTTTGTTTGGGACTCCAAATCTGCATACAATGGACTGCAAAAAGTTGATAGCATATTGCTTGTTTATTGTCACAACTGGAGTTGCTTCCAGCCACATGGTGAACTTGTCAATGGCGACATACAGGAACTTGTAACCTCCGACGGCTCTTGGGAAAGGTCAAGATATCCATCCCCCACACGGCGAAGGGCCATGTGGGAGGTATCATTTGTAGAGGCTGAGCCGGTGTGTGAATTTGCTTTGCATGAAATTGGCATGCTTTGCATTTCTTCACCAGCTTAGTTGCATCCTGGAGTGTTGTAGGCCAGTAGAAGCCATGCCGGAAGGCTTTACCGACCAACGTGCGGGAAGAAGCGTGGTTCCCACACTTGCCTCCATGGATTTCTGCGAGGAGCTCGCAGCCTTCTTCCCTTGTGATGCACCGCATTAGGACGCCGTTGGCACCGCGCCGGTAGAGATCCCCTTCTACCAACGTGTATCTTTTAACCAATCTGACTATCCGGTCAGTAGATACATCGTCAGGAAGGATATTGTCTTTCAAGTAGCTCCAGATCGAGATCCATGCATCAGAGCTAACTTGAGCATTCGAGTCTTGCGTGCTGGGTTGCTCGGAGCTTCCGGCAGCACCTACGACCCTTGATGGCTTCCTTGGTAATAGGGCCATCGGGACCGTCAGCTTCGGGATGCTGATCTCGCCCCCTTCGCTCAGTTCGGCAGGCTGAGCTATGGGTTTTGACAACCTTCGGACAAAAGTTCCGTCAGGAGCTGGAGCTCCGGTTGACGCTTTCGTCAAGAGTTTATCGACTTCAGCGTTGTGGACACGCTGGATGTGGTGGAGGTCTAGGACTTCGAAGTCCTTCTAAAGCCTCTAGACTTCAAGGAGGTAAGTAGCTAGCTGGAGATTGTTGCAGGAGCATTCACCCTTCACTTGTTTAATGATGAGCTGTGAATCTTCCTTGACCAGCAGCTGCTTGACACCATATGACAGTGCCACCTTTAGTCCGTAGATGAGTGCTTCGTACTCCGCCATGTTGTTGGTTGCCTTGAAGTCAAGGTGTACCATGTATTTTACCTTCTCCCCGGTTGGTGCGAGGAGAAGGATTCTAGCTCCGGCGCCCTACTTTTGCATGGAGCCGTCGAAGTAGAGGGTCCAGTGAGGCTCGGTGAAGACCGGAGCCTTGTGTTCTGGCTTCTGCTCACTGGGTCCCCCAGGGTTTGATGAAGAGGGAGTCCATTCCGCCACAAAAGCTGCCAATGCTTGACTCTTGATTGCTTGCCTTGGAATGAATTCGAGATCGAATTCGGCCAATTCCGCTGCCCACTTTGCAATATTCCCAGTTGAATTGGGATTATGCAAGATTGCTCGAAGTGTGTAAGAAGTCACCACTGAAATCTTGTGAGCTTGGAAGTAATGGCGAAGCTTCTTGGAGGCGATAAGAACTGCATAGAGCAGCTTATGCACCTCTAGGTATCGAGTCTTGGTGTCATGAAGTACTTCACTGATGAAGTACACTGGGCGCTGGATGGTCCGGGCTCTTACAGAGGGGCCCGGAGCTTCCTCTTCATTGACCCGGATCCTCCCGGGGGGATCCGGACCTTCCTCGGGGACCTCCGGGTCCTTGCTGGAGGGACCCAGAGCTTCTTCAGAAGCGACCTGGACCCTCCCGGAGGGGTCTGGGTCTTCTGAAGTAACTTCTTGTGGACTCAAGTCTGGGGACTGGGACCCAGACTCGCTTTCAGGAACCTCCGGACCCTCCTGGAGGGGTCTGGATTCCTGAGCATGGGATAGTTCTGGTCTCTCCGCAACTAGGACCATACTGACAACTTCGTCAGTTGCTGAAATGTAAAGCAGCAAAGGCTCACCAGGAGTCGGAGCTACCAGAGTTGGTAGGGTGGTGAGGATATGTTTTAGCTCCTGGAACGCCTTTTCTGCTTCTTCGGACCATTGGAATGGTCCGGACTTTCTCAATAACTTGAAGAAGGGAAGTGCCCGTTCCGCCAGTCTTGAAATGAACCAGCTGAGGGCTGCTAGACATCCAGTTAGCTTTTGGACATCCTTGATGCGGGCCGGTGGCCGCATGTCTTCAATGGCTTTGATCTTCGCCGGATTAGCTTTTATGCCCCGGTGATTTACAAGGAAACCAAGAAGTTTTCCGGAGCTAACCCCGAAGACACACTTGTCTGGGTTTAGCTTTGTGCGAGTGACCCGCAGCTTGTCGAAGACAGCCTGTAAGGTGTCAAGAAGTGACTCCTTGTTCTTGATCTTGACCATGATGTCATCGATGTACACTTCCACTATGTCTCTAATGAGTTCTTCAAAAGTTTTGTACATAGCTCATACAAAGGTTGAAGCTGCATTCTTGAGACCAAATGGCATGGCTGTATAACAGTACAATCCATCTACTGTGATGAAAGAGGTATGCTCTTCATCTTCCCTAGACATTCTGATTTGATGATACCCAGAATATGCGTCTAGGAAACACAGTAATTCACACCCGGAGGTGGAATCCACTATCTGATCTATTTTAGGTAGTGGGAATGGATCTTTTGGACATGCCTTATTTAGTGTTGTGTAGTCAATACACATCCGAAGCTTCCCGCCGACCTTGGGCACAACGACTGGGTTTACCAGCCATTTTGGATGGAAGACTTCTCGGATGAATCCAGCTTCGAGCAACTTCTTCGATTCTTGTCGAATGAAGTTCGGTCGCTCCACGAATTGCTTCCGAGACTTCTGATGCACGGGGCGGGCATCAGGGTAGATCTTTTGATTTGCTCAATCACCTACCTGGGGATCCCAGACATTTGTGACGGTTGCCAAGCAAACACGTCGACATTAGCCTGGGGGAAAGTGATGAGCGCGAGTTCCTATTTGTCATTCAGTCCCCCTGATATACAGGTGGTCTGAGCGGCATCGGAACCGATTTGGATGACTTTGACGGGAATGTTGGTGTCGCCGCTTGGCTGCACTCGAGGTGCAGAAGTCGAGCCTCGTTGCCGAATGCTCGGGGGTTTTGTGCTCCTGCCTGGAGTCCTCCTCTTGCGCCGTAGTAGCGCATGAAGTTCTTCCAGAGCGGTTACTCCGGCAGTGCGATCTCCGCGGATCCGGAGAACGCCTACTGGTGTTGGAATCATTAACACCAGGTAGCCATAATGAGCAGCTGCCATGAATTTGTACAAGGCAGGCCTACCCAAGATGGCGTTGAAAGGTAAGTTGATCCGAGCAACATCAAAAACCAACTTCTCAGTGCGATACTTCTCCCGGGTCCCGAAGGTAACGGGGAGAGTAATAGCACCGAGTGGGGTAATGGCTCCCGGACCTACTCCGGAGAAAGGTCGGGAGGGGTGAAGATCTGAAGGTCGGAGCTGAATCTTGGTAAAAGCTTCGAAGCTTATGAGGTTCAGCTTCGAACCTCCGTCTACCATAACATGGTGGAGCTGAATGTTATTGATGGTAGGAGATACAATCAAAGGTAACTGGCCTGCTCCAACCATGCTTTGAGGGCCGTCCGAAGCATCAAAAGTGATGGCTGTGTCCATCCACTTCCGATGAGGCTCCGCCCTGGCTGTAGGAGCTACAGCGGCCATGTCCTGATGCATTGTCTTGAGGATGCAGCGGGAGGTGATGTCCCATGATCCACCAAAAATGGTGTTCATGGTCTTCCAACGCTCTTTGTCAGAGACGTCAGAATCATCATCAACGGAGGTGTAGACGGCCTTCAGGACCTTTTTAGGATACTGAAAACCTAACTCCTCTTCAGCCGGAGCTTCGTCAACTTTTTGTTTTCCTTCCCTCTGTCGGAAAGGAACTTCTTCCCGGCGCTTGTTGTAGCGCTCGGCAAGGTTTTGGACCTCCCGGCAGTCTTTCAAATTGTTGTTGTCCGTCTTATGAATTGGACACCACACCTTAGGTTTGCCACCATCTTCAAAAGATGGTCGAGGTCGCTTCTCCGGGCGTGGCCTCCAGCCACCCGGAGCTGCAGCAGCTGCAACATTAGATGCGCCGGCCGACGACTTCTTCTTGCCGTTGGTCTTTTTCTTCTTTTTGCCACTCCCGGAGGTAGTGGCTTCACCTTTGGAGGATTTCTTGTGATCCTCCGGAGGTGGTTTGGAGTGCATTTCACGGCCCTCCGCGGCTCTAGCACATTTGTCAGCCAAGCTGAAGAGTTCCGTGACACTGGTGATCTCCTTGATCGCCAGTTTCTCCAACATCTTCTTATCCCATGCGCCCTGTCTAAATGCCACAATGACGGAAGCGCTAGACATAGAAGGATTAGTGTTTCGTACCTGAGAGAATCTCTGGATGAATGATCGCAGGGATTCTCCCCCTTTTTGCACGACTGCAAAAAGGTCCAGTTCGATGCCTGGTCGAGTGTATGAACTCCCGAAGTTGGCAGTGAACTGCCGGCACAACTCCTCCCAACTGTTGATGGAGTTGGGTGGAAGGCTCATAAACCAGGACTGGGCGGTCCCAGTTAAAGCCACTGGAAAATAGTTGGCCATTACGGCTTCATTTCCTCCAGCTGCCAGGATAGCAGTGGAGTAAATCAGAAGAAATTCGACGGGATTAACGGTCCCGTCAAACTTCTCCAGCAGGTGAGGCCGGAATTTCTGTGGCCACCTGACCATACGCAGATGTGTGGCCAGGGCTGAACAGCCTCCTCCTACTCCTTCAGGAGCAGGAATGTCTTGAGATTCTCATCTTTCATGAGCATGCTCGATATGGACTCTGCCATCTTGTTGACGGTATCGGCGATCAAGCTCCGCCCGAAGGTCATGAGTTGAAAGCCTTGATACTGTATGAGTGCGTCGCGCCCCGGAGGGCAACGACGTCACTTGCTGTGACACAGCACGTCTCGTGTTGTTGGAAACATGTGGACCAAGTCTGCCAGACAAGGTCCGTCGCTGTGACGGGACCCGTCCTGAAGGAGGAGGACCCTGGTTACTGATGCGGTCGGCTGCTGCTGCAACCAAGTGTTCCACATCGGCCCTCTACTGCTCCATTGCATCCCGGGATGCGTCCGGAGGTGGTGGGCTCTGAAGGAGAGCACGTGCTGCATGGAAAGCGAGTTCCGGGTTGTCATGATTCGCCGATGCAGTGATTGACGTCGGTGCACCATCGCGCTGCCCAGCTTAATTTGCTGGTGGAGGCGGCGGTGGTGGAAGTGTGACTCCTGCTGGGACTGAGGTTCCTGCTCGTGGCTGCATATTGGAGGGATTGCCCCCAATAGCTTGAACAGCGGGATGACCATTGGACGATTCAGCAGCTGAGTTCACCATTCTTGAATTCTCAAGCGCCCCTACCTGGCGCGCCAACTGTCGGTGGTTTTGATCCGATAGATCTCCCGACACTACTAAAGTGTTTGCGGAGTTTGAAGTTCGGTGTGGGCGGGCGAAGATTCAAAAAGGTGAAATGTAAAATGACACAGGAGACACAAAGATTTACGTGGTTCGGGCCGCCTGAGTGTAATACCCTACTCCATGGGATGTGTTGGTGTTGTATTGGATGTATGAACTCAACTCAGGTGAGTTGAGTGCGCGTGTGAGCCGATTAGACCAGATCAGATCAGAGCAGGTCAGATCAGTCTCTCTCCCTATGTATCGTCAGCCTGTCCTTTTATAGTATAAGGACAGGCCGTTACAAGTTGGCCTGGCCCGACATGTGGCCCTGGCGGTTACTAATATTAATACACATTTGATGCGCTTAATTACCCTTAATGACCGATTTACGAGCTTTGACAGCGCTGTTACTGGTAATAAGGGTCGTCCGATCGTGTGCCATTAACATAGCATTAATGACACTTAATCGGGTCTTGAAGTCCTTGATTCCCCTTTGAAGATCTGGAGCCGTTGTGGAGTCTTCCGGAGGTTTGAGGCTGAAGATCCCACGGTAGGACACACGGCAGCTCCGGAGCATGCTGTGAGGAAGAGATATGTCCGGTGCCACAAGACACATGTCAGTTATGGAGCTTCCCTCGGTCTGGGGTTAGGTCCGGGGGTGCCGTTATTGTACATAGCCCGGAGCTTCCCCCTTGTGGGTGGTAGCTCCGGTTTGATGGTACACGTGGCGGCCCTGGGACTAACCATGTTGGGGAAGCAGGTCCGGTTATGTCTGACATGTGGGCCTTCGAAGGTCTTCAAATCATGTAGATGACATTTCCTTGAGATCTTTGCAATCTCAAGGGGTATACGGTACTCAGGGTACCGACAATTACAAAATAAGAGAAATGTCATCATGAAACAAGAAAATCAACATCACAAATCCTCATCAACAAGTGATCAATCATGCATGAAACATGATGGAGACCTCGCTGGCTCTCTTTCAAAAGCATGCATGCATGTCCGGCCATCATACATGATCACGACAAAGCATTAATGCTCGGATAGTCGGACGTGTGGCGTACACGTGTTAATTTTCTCTTATGCCGATGGGACGCGTCGAGCCGTTGGGACCGTGCAGCATATATATCTGCCTGTGATAATTGTCTTATCAGAGGCGGGTCTTGCAGCATAACTAACCGCCTGCGATAATGGTGTTATCAGAGACGGATGTTTACCTACATCAAGCCGCCTGTGAAGACCTTTTACCGTAGCCGGTTTCTACCATAACAGTAACCACCTGAGATAATTAGGTTATCACAGATGATTCTTTACTTGTATCTAGCCGTCTGTGATAATTGTTTTTCAGAGACATGCCTAGCCGTTGGTTAGTAACTGCCTGTGATAAGGTATAACCTATGCAGTACTACTGCTGTTATTTCTAATTTCCAGGTCAATTAAATATAATCACAGACCAAAAATCAATAATATCATCACAGAATAAAAGTCAACAAAATTATCATCACAGAAGTCAATTTCACTAAAACAATATACATATGTACAAGTTACAGATACAATTCATCTCAAAGTTTACAAGTTTTCACTAAAAACTGTTTCTATTGGCATAGTCGCAAAGTTCTGGCACATCAGCTGCTGCACCATCCTCATCAAAGAACTCCCCTCTTTTGTGCAAAATTTCCTGACGAATGAATTAACAGAGTTCAGCAGCAATCCTGTTGGCTCCTCCACTAGGAATACTTCTACAAACCGGTCATTCTTTGTTCAGATTCTTCGTGTGCTGCAATATAACACATAACAAGGTTTAGAATGTATTGGTTTGAACAATCTCAAAGTATAGATCAAAGTGAGAGTATACATGCATTTATTTGGTATTTTTGGAGCAGTTGTACTATGAGCAATTGAATTTTGAAGTTGGAATCAAAATATGAAAATAATTTTTCTGGTAATATTGAATAGTAGAGAATATAAGTATTAAACTATGCTAGTTACAATGAAAATGAAACACAAAAGTAAGATAATAAGGTATCGATATTAAGGATAACTTACATCCTCACGATTCACTCTATATACGCCGGCGGTCCGAAGATGCTCGCATACATAATACCCGCATAAGACACTCCCAGCAGGCTGCTTCGGACAAGCATAATACGTTTTAATGTCCAATGCATTCGTATTGGATGGTCTCTCACCGCCAAGCAGTTCCGCGTAAAACCGCCAAGCACTGTAATACAAGAAATGTCATATAAAACTTGTCAACACATTCTAAATGTGTGTAAATTAGAATTATTGAATAAACGTACAATTTCAAAATGGAAAGGAAATATTTGTAACGATCTGGTGAGAAATCGGCCGAGTCCAAGACTATTGCCATTCCCCGCGTTGGCTTGATGAAGGTCATTATGTAGTGATTACTGCAAACATACAAACACACGTGTTAACAATTACCAATAATTGCTATTTCAATGTCATGTGTCAAACTTACTCAAAGTGGTACAGAGCCTTTACAAGGTCCTTGCCGTCTCTGACAAAGTTAAACATCGCATGTCCTATGTAAGCTGCAACTTCTGTCCTTTTATCCTTCTTAAGTTTTGCGATTGCTTTTTTCAAAATCTTTTTTTCATGTGTTTGAACTTTGCTGAGTCTCGATCCGCCTGGACGTCGAATAGCACCTTTGCAATCCTATTAGGGTCAAGGATACCTGTCTTGCGCTCCAACTTTTTATTATCCATGTATTGCATCCTATTGAAGAAGTACAGAATTGTTATAATCTCATGAAATGCGTATGCGTGTAGTAAGAAAAGCAAATACAAAATATTAGAGCACTTACAAGCACCAGACGAGCAGCAGGTTGATTTTGAGCATGCCCCGATGGAAAAGGACACGCAGCTCTTCAAATAAAATGACTCGTCTATCCACTCTAGTGCTCCAGAATGCTTCTTTTGGAATACGAAATGTGACGCAATTAAGACCATATTTTGTGCTGGCAAGGATGTACCACTCATGCATTCTTCTGAGCTGGACGGGTTGTTTGCTAAGTTGTACGGATGTCATGAACGGCTTCCCATTCTTAAATTCAGGAGGAACATCCTCAAGCTTGTATATTGGAACTCCTGGTTTAACTAAAGCCGTCCACCGATTATACATGACACCGTCTTCTTCCCACTCCTCGATATCTCCTAATGATGGCTCATGAGAAGAACAAGATGCACTCGATTTTATAAGATTTTCCTTCATAGTTTCCAAATATTTTGACACTTCTGATGAAGGTTTCTTATTTTCGTATGAGGTAACTTTGATAGGCACTAATGATCGAGGAGTAGTCGTCGAAAGTTGGACACTTGCTTGTTGTTGAACCTGTTGTTCAATTGATTGCTCTTTACTCCCAGCAGTTGGCTCTAGTACTACTTCAAGTTGTTGCTCAACTGGCTGCTCTTTACTAGCAACAGCTTGCTCTGGTACTGCTTGAAGCTGTTGTCCAACTTGTTGCTTTTGGATATCATCCCTGCTGAGACATAGGGGGAGTAGATCTTCCTGGACTGAGAGTGGATCTTCATGCACTTTCGCCTTAGAAGATGGGGTTGCAGTATTTGGAGATGCGACGGGGCTAGAAATTGGCTCATGCTCCAACATGATATTGCGTCGGTGCCAAAGGATTAATTGGTTGACAACCTGCCCTAGAGTCGCGATCTCCTCAGGTGTGACGTGGTCTATTTCATAATCTTCATAATCATTATCAATGATCTGAAGAACATGTACCACGGCATAATACAACAGAAGTGGATTCCCGTTTAAGTAACGATTAGGCTTTGCCATAGCAGTGGCGACCTGTTTGGTTTTGTTCCCTGCCCTGCCTATCGGGACAAGAAGACGACAAGATTTGTCGTTAGCAATATCATCGACAGGGAACTTATGGGTTGACCCTGAGCCTGGCACGGAGTCAATGATGCTAGGGTAGGCAGTTGGAGATACTAATTGCTCCTTTTGCACCGGAACCATCACTGTACTCGGTGCCACTAATTGTCCTGATTGTCTAAGTTGTTCCATTATTTCTTGCATATTTTCTTTGACCTTTTGAGCAATCGTTTCATCAAGTGTTTTCTTAAACTTATCACGTCTTCTATATGTGTCTTTATCTTTAGGGAAACCATCTAGCCAAGACATTTGAGAAGAGACCGCTCGAACCCGTCCGCTGTGTTCAGGGTTTCCTAAGATAGCGGTAAGTTGGTCATTCTCCCTCTTTACCTTGAAGAGACCCTTCCGGTGCTTTTCAATTACTTCTTTCATTTTATCCTCTACTTCATTCAGAGAGTCGGGCTTTTCAAGTTTGCCCTCGCAGGTGAAACCTGACCGAGCAAAGACCCAACATTGAGTTCGCCCGTCGCACCCTTCTAATGGGTGAGGATTGCCCTTACTGGTAATTTTGTCTAATATCTTATTCCATTTCTGGACTTTGGGGGAATATCCGGCACACCCCAAGCGATGATGGTATTTGTTCTTTTTTGCAAGCGCTGACCTAGTTGCACTTAGAGCTTTAGCATCAGGTGTTCTCTTTTGATGAACAAATTCTTGCCACTGAGCTTGTGTGATTTTTCCCATCTTCCTCGGGCTAGGGACCTTATCGGCCTTAACATAAGCGTTCATTTCACTCTTCCAGCATCGAAAATTCTTGCCGCAAGAGACCAATGTTGCTTTCTTTACAGCTTCTTCTGTGCCTTTCGGGAACTTGAATTGTTTCTTTATCCTTTCCCACAACTCATTCTTGGTCTGCTCGGGTAATTTCCTCAAAATCTCGATTGTGATCGGCACAACCTCCTCAAAAGAAAACCGCATGTATTACGGTACTTGGTGACTGAATCCAGTGGTTCTTGGGGAAGCCCACCTGGACCGACCCTTGTTATGTACATGATGCGGTCCAATGGACCCTTATTGGGACCTCGTTGCCCTCGTTTCCGCTTGAGTGAAGTTGAGGATTCATCCATTGGAGAACCTTATGCGGTTTTAGGATCCGATGTCACCTCATTGTCTTCGCGATTAATCTAGGTAGAAAAAAATTATAAGACTTCGTATACTTGACAACCAACATTAACTTGAACTGCTGAAGTTAAGATTCCTGATACATACCTCGTCGGCAGGATCATATTCCGGGTCTAGATCCACTGAAGTCTTTTTAATTTTTATATTTAGAAAAGGATCCGATGGACTGTGATAGGAGCCTGAACTGCTGGAGTCAGTAAACTCCATATTCTCTTCTTTATTGTTACTACCAGGACCAGTCTTCTTAGGGCTTTCCATGCTAGAACTAATAAGACAAAAAATCTAATGAATGGCATATTAACTCTACATTAAGTGTTGCATGAAGAAAAAGATGGAAGCATTCTAGGATTTGATAAGGCATTCTAGGGTTTAAGGCAACTGACCAAAAGGTTCCTATACATTGCGAGGGTGACAAGCATGTTAAAGTTGCTCACCAGCAATGGCAATTTTATCTTCTTATTCTAAATAGGCTAGCTTCGTTCAGAGTGGCAACCACGTTCTTGAGGTTTACTAGGCAGCGCCTAGCTCCGAACCTATAACTGATCAAGCAAGGGACAAAAAGCAAATCCTCCAGCCTTTTTCTAGTATCAAGAATAACAAAGTGTGGCACTTGGATTTGGATGGTGAGGTGAGGTGAGGCGAGTTAGCTGCGGGCTAGAAGAGACACTCTTTTCAGCAATGAGGGCGTACCTAGAAGTGACGAGGGTGAAGCTCGGCAACGACAGCGAAGCTCGACGGCGTACCTGAAAGTGACGAGGGCGAACACTTGGCGGCAAACGAAATTTTGGCAGCCTAACGGCGTCTAAGTGTTTCGTGCGGGTTAGGTTTTTCCTACGCTACCGAGGGGTATATATAAACTCCAATTTTCTTAGATGGATTTTAAGTACCGACCGCCTGAGAAGACGGTTACCTCAGGCGGGTTTTACTTACCAACCGCCTGAGAAGATATTTACTACATTGATATTTTTTTTGAACCAATGTGTGTTCATAATTTGATGAACGCCTACATAAAGACCCCTCACCAACTGTCTATGAAGCCGTGTCGACGACCGTGTGCGACCTTTCTTTTCCCCGAGGCGCAACCTTTTAATGCGCGATAAACCAACTGCTCCATCTTCCACTCCGCGCGGCCTTAAAGACGCGCTATCACCCGTTAGTTCTCCACAAGCGTGTCGCTCACTTTGAATCCTCTTCTTTTCTTCGTCTTCCTCCGCTCCGACGACCCAACACCACTATGGCCGACCTTCCACCGCCATGCCCTCCGAGGGAGCCACCTTGCAAGAAACCATGTTGCAGATCCCCCGAGAGGATCAACACCCAGCAGCGCCTCCACATGGCGCGAGAGGCGTACAACAATACGTCTCGCGCCATGCGTGCCTTGGGGCTGGGTACCCTTCTAGAGTATCCTGGAATGGGTACCATCGGCCACTACCTCTACGACCTCACGGGGGTGGCTGATCGTCTCGACATTCTATTCATGACGATGGCCCAGGTTCTTGGCCCTGAGGGGCGCAGAACGCTAGTGGAGGCGACGGCTGGCAACCTCGGGGTTGCACCGCCGGTGCAGCCGGTGCAACCGGCCCTGTCTCCTATTGCACCAGTGCCAGAGTCGCCGCCGGAGGGCGAGGAGGAGGAGGAGGATGAGGAAGAGGAGTAGGAGTAGGAGTAGGATTTAATTAGTTTTTCTTTGTTGTTTTTAGTTGCTTCTGTTTTGTAAATATTGTTAATGAATGAAATCTATATTTGTTCATCGATGTGATTGAATATTACTTGTATATCTTGTGTGTTCTTGTGTGTTCTTGTGTAAATATTGTGTATCTTGTGTGTTCTTTTGTGAGATGTGTGATTGAATATTGTTAATGAATGAGTATCTTGTGTGTTCTTCAACTGTGTGAATAAATGAATGTGTAGTGTGTTCACCGTGTTCCTCAGACTCGAGTATCATAAGGTAATTATCTCAGGCGGTTGGTAAGTAATAACCGACTGAGATAAACATCTTCTCAGGCGGTTATTAAGTACCAACCGCCTGTGATGATATTTACTTCTTCTTGATTAATATTCTTGATTAAATGTGGGTCCTTTAAAAAGGCAAAATTCCACTTTCTTGTAATATTATTGATAAGTAAAGGTTACCATTAAATTTAGCTTCATAAATCTTTTGAAATTGGTCAGAACATAAAAAACATACAACAAATGCTATTTTTCATTTTTCTATATTGTTGAATATAATTCCTTTTTCATTTATTTTTTCAGTGGACATTTTTACTCATCATACCAACCTCTATGAATTTTTTCAGATTTTTTAAATTTTTTTTGAATCAATGTGTGTTCATAATTTGATGAATGCCTCATATGTATATGAGCATTTAGTTAGAATGATGGATAATTTGAAGTTTGACATGTTGGAATGCTTTTAAAAAAAATTAACAAAATTCATACATGTATAAATGATACAAATATGTTCATACAAACAAATTTGAGTGAAGGATCTTTTTTTTAAGAGATACACAAATGTGAATAATATGTGAGTAGAAATTAATTTGATATTTATAAAAATATTACAATGTGGTCTATACAAGTTTTAAAATATTTTGTTCAGGTGGTAGATGTTAATTTTGTACAACTGTAGAAGAAAGAATCATCGAATTTGGACACAATTTGCAGAATCTAAACATGTTTGAGTATTTATATTGGAATCTAAATAAAAAAGAAGCAAGGGATAAGGAAACTGAAGAACAGTATCGGGCATTATCTCAGGCGGTTGGTAAGTAATACCCGACTGAGATAAACATCTTCTGAGACGGTTATTAAGTACCAACCGTCTGTGAAAATATTTACTTCTTCTTAATTAATATTCTTGATTAAATGTGGGTCCTTTAAAAAGGCAAAATTCCACTTTCTTGTAATATTATTTATAAGTAAAGGTTACCATTAAATTTCACTTCATAAATCTTTTGAAATTGGTCAGAACATAAAAACATACAACAATTGCTATTTTTCATTTTTCTATCTTGATGAATATAATGCATTTTTCATTTATTTTTTCAGTGGACATTTTTACTCATCATACCAACCTCTATGGATTTTTTTAGATTTTTTTAAATTTTTTTGAATCAATGTGTGTTCATAATTTGATGAATGCCTCATATGTATATGAGAATTTAGTTAGAATGATGGATAATTTGAAGTTTGACATGTTGGAATGCTTTTAAAAAATTAACAAAATTCATACATGTATAAATGATACAAATATGTTCATAGAAACAAATTTGAGTGAAGGATCTTTTTTTATGAGATACACAAATGTGAATAATATGTGAGTAGAAATTAATTTGATATTTACCAAAACATTACAATGTCAGCTATACAATTTTTAAAATATTTTGTTCAGGTGGTAGATATTAATTTTATACAAATGTAGAAGAAAGAATCATCGAATTTGGACACAATTTGCAGAATCTAAACATGTTTGAGTATTTATATTGGAATCTAAATACAAAAGAAGCAAGGGATAAGGAAACTGAAGAACAGTATCGGGCATTATCTCGGGCTGGTACGTAATACCCGACTAAGATAAACATCTTCTCATGCGGTTATTAAGTATAAATCGCCTGTGAAGATATTTACTTCTTCTTGATTAATATTCTTGATTGAATGTGGGTCCTTTAAAAAGGCAAAATTCCACTTTCTTGTAATATTATTGATAAGTAAAGGTTACCATTGAATTTCACTTCATAAATCTTTTGAAATTGGCCAGAACATAAAAAACATACAACAAATGCTATTTTTCATTTTTATATCTTGATGAATATAATGCCTTTTTCATTTATTTTTTCAGTGGACATTTTTACTCATCATACCAACCTCTATGAATTTTTTAGTTTTTTTTTAAATTTTTATGAATCAATTTGTGTTCATAATTTGATGAATGCCTCATATGTATATGAGCATTTAGTTAGAATGATGGATAATTTGAAGTTTGACATGTTGGAATGCTTTTAAAAAAATTAACAAAATTCATACATGTATAAATGATACAAATATGTTCACACAATCAAATTTGAGTGAAGGATCTTTTTTTCTGAGATACACAACTGTGAATAATATGTGAGCAGAAATTAATTTGATATTTACCAAAACATTACAATGTTAGCTATACAAGTTTTAAAATATTTTGTTCAGGTGGTAGACGTTAATTTTATACAAATGTAGAAGAAAGAATCATCGAATTTGGACACAATTTGCAGAATCTAAACTTGTTTTAGTATTTATATTGGAATCTAAATAAAAAAGAAGCAAGGGATAAGGAAACTGAAGAACAGTATCGGGCATTATCTCAGGCTGTTGGTAAGTAATACCCGACTGAGATAAACATCTTCTCAGGCGGTTATTAAGTACCAACCGCCTGTGAAGATATTTACTTCTTCTTGATTAATATTCTTGATTAAATGTGGGTCCTTTAAAAAGGCAAAATTCCACTTTCTTGTAATATTATTGATAAGTAAAGGTTACCATTAAATTTCACTTCATAAATCTTTTAAATTGGTCAGAACATAAAAAACATACAACAAATGCTATTTTTTATTTTTCTATCTTGATGAATATAATGCCTTTTTCAATTATTTTTTCATTGGACATTTTTACTCATCATACCAACCTCTATGAATTTTTTTAGATTTTTTAAATTTTTTTGAATCAATGTGTGTTCATAATTTGATGAATGCCTCATATGTATATGAGCATTTAGTTAGAATAATGGATAATTTGAAGTTTGACATGTTGGAATGCTTTTAAAAAAATAACAAAATTCATACATGTATAAATGATACAAATATGTTCATACAAACAAATTTGAGTGAAGGATCTTTTTTTTATGAGATACACAAATGTGAATAATATGTTAGTAGAAATTAATTTGATACTTACCAAAACATTACAATGTCAGCTATACAAGTTTTAAAATATTTTGTTCAGATGGTAGATGTTAATTTTATACAAATGTAGAAGAAAGAATCATCGAATTTGGACACAATTTGCAGAATCTAAACATGTTTGAGTATTTATATTGGAATCTACATAAAAAAGAAGCAAGGGATAAGGAAACTGAAGAACAGTATCGGGCATTATCTCAGGCGGTTGGTAAGTAATACCCGACTGAGATAAACATCTTCTCAGGCGGTTATTAAGTACCAACCGCCTGTGAAGATATTTACTTCTTCTTGATTAATATTCTTGATTAAATATCTTATCAGGCGGTTGGTAAGTAAAACTCGCCTGAGATAAAGTTAAAAACCGCCTGTGAAAAACCGATGCCTGGAGACGGGGACCCCTCACCACACGCCCGCTATTAGACGACGACCCGCTATAAAGGCTCACCGTTCTCTTGCTTCTCCGCCGCACCGCTCCTTAGATCCTAGCCTCCAAACTTCTCCCCCGACCACCGTCGATCACCTGTTGCTCTTTCTCTGCACCTCCATCGCCACCCAAATGGGTAGCCCCGCGCCGAAGCGCTCTAGGCCATCGACTTCCTCCGAACCTCCTTCTCTGTTTCCATCGCCGCCGGCAATGCCGGTGGAACTGATGGCGACGCCCGCATCTCCCCAGCCCGACTGGTTACAAGAGACTGTCCACCTCTTTACCGCTCGCATCGACGAATTAACGCGCTGAATTAAATATGTCAAAGACGATGTGTCCTTTGCCGTAGAAGATGCAAGAGCGTTGGACACAATGTCGCGGGATGTATTTAACAATACATCTCTCATCTGTCGCCGTCTGGATCTTGGGAGGCTTCCCCAGCTCCCCAGCATGGACTCCGCCGGCTACTACTTGTTCGGGTTAAGCTTTGTGGCCGCTCGTCTCGACGCCCTCCACGAGACGATCGCAGAGGTTGCTGGGGTACAGGGCCGCTGGAAGATTCTGCACAGCGTCGCCTGTAAGCTCAGTGTGGATACGAAAGAGGAGTTGTTGCCGCCGTCGGAGGCGGAGGCGGAGCCGCCGGAGGATGCGTCGGCCATGGCGCGCGCGGCGGCGGAGGTGGACGAGGCCTCCGAGTAGAATAGGATTAGGAGTAGTTTTGTTCTTATTTCTACGTGTTTTTCGTCCATGTTTTCTTTACTCTTGTTTCTAATATATGTGTTGGTAGTATGTTAATGTAATATGTCTTTTATGTTCATGAACAATGTGTCTGATGTATTATCAAAAAATTCTCCTTTTATCGAAAAACATCTCCTTTAAAGACGCCAAGTTTTAACCTTTAACCCACTTCGTGCGTAAATCAAAAAACATCTCCAGTCGTGATGTTGTGTTTCTCTTGTTATTTTTGATATTTTTTCTTTTCACGTTTTGTCATGTTGTTTTCCTGCAAAAATCTGAACAGTCGCGAGACTCGCGATGTTATTATTACACGGACTGGAACAGGCCGAAAGTTACCCCTATACGTGGTGTCATCATTACAATGTCCATAGGACCCACATGTCAGCCCCTGATACTGCACCTGCAGTACTGCAAGGGATGTGTGGCGGTTCCATGTTGTTTCGCTTTATAATATAGGAGTACTTCGGAGACTCACAAGAAACCGCAACCTCCAAATACTAGTAGTACACCATTTGTTTCTCTCAGGCAGATTTGTTTCTTCGCCGCTCGTCGCTCATTAATGGCAAACTTCTCCATCGACCCCCGTCGGTTTTGTCCGCGGCTGATGATCCCAGAAGATGGTGGTCCTCTGAGAAGGACCAGAAGCGTGTGCCACATATCTGGCGGAATCGTGAAGAAAAATGAGGAATATGCGGTTGCGGTCACAAATGAGGTACTAACTCCTGCCCAGCGTAATGAATTTATGGACCAGATAGCAGTGTACATCCAAGATCAGGCATGAATGCACGTAGTTACTTATGGTGCATATCCCCATGGGATTGGCATGTACTACAAGTTAAGAAATAAACTGGAGATAGATGCTTTGGTCCTAGCAAATCCCCACATGGTCGGGAATTGGGAGTTCAGATTTGAAAAACATGATGAGGCAAGTCTTAATATGCGTCGTGCTCAGTTTACTAGAAGGTGTTGGATTTTGCTACTTGGTTATCCTCTGGATCTAAAGGAGCGAAGGTTTATTGAACAAACCTGCTCCAGTTTTGGCTAGTTGCTTTATTGGGATGAAAATGATCCAAATCCGACTAGGGTCATTCTGCTGGTGATGGTGGATAATCCACTTGACATCCCTCGAAGCCTTGTTCTCAGGAGAGGCAACGAAGTTGGCGGGGAAGGACGTTCATGGACTATACCAGTTTACGTCCTAGGTCTTGATTTTGTGGACCACCTTCCGGGTGATGAGGAGGACCCTCTGCCTTTCAATGGCAACCCCCACCCTTACCACGGACCAGTCTTGCCTCGTCCTTATCCTGATGATCAAGGTCCTCTGACTGCTGCCCCAGATGCCTTGGGGCAGAATGATCCTGGCGACCAGAATAATGAAGCGACGGATATGTTGTCCACGGCTCAGGTAGCATATAATATCCTAATCTTTCTCCGTCGATGTTTATATCTAGTATTTAATCCTTGTTTATATTACTGTGTTGCTGGTTGAAGAGATTTTATGTGTATGCTTTATTTTAATCCTTGTTTATATCAATGTGTTTATATCTAGTAGTACTTAATGACGAACCTGTATAGGAGTAGCAATTTATACAACTTTATTATTAGTGAAGCCAAAATTTATAGAACCTAGATTTTTTAAAGCACATGTGTCACTTCCGAAGGAATCCATTCCTTTAAACTGCCCCGTTAGTTTCCTTTGATGCAAACGGGGCTAAACAAAAGACGAGCACGCATAGGGGAAACACAACAAGTGCAACATTCATCAGAGACGAGCATGCATATATAGGAGAAACACATCAACATGCCTTATACAAGTCTATTTTATATACAGTATTCCCTATGTTCACCTTTCATTGGCGTTGGGAGAACTAGGGGTAGCGCATCCAAAAGGGAATGGAGGGAATATAACCCATAGAGTACAACACGTTATGGCAGAACAGGTCATAGTCGCGCTCAATACTACAGTTCTCAGTACAGAAGACAGTCCACTTGTACCACCCTCGCCAGCTGCAGCGGGCAGGCCCCTGGTTCCCCCCTGTTGGGCAGCGGCAAACGTAATCATCAATGTCGAGCAGTGCCACCGGCGGCGGTCCCGGAGGAGGCCTATGCAGTAACCTCCAGCTCACGAAAACGTCGAGCCTCTGCATGGCTTGATTCTGACACCGGCAGCACTCCATGTTGGTCCTCTTCATCGCGACAGACCCAGCCGCGTTGTCGCCGACGTGGGCCTCGCCTTCGACCTGCCGGATATACTGTAGGTCATGTCAGCTGTGTGCTCTGCACATTTTCAGCTATTGTCCTTTGTTGTCGTAGCAACTTACTGGCATTGAATGGAAAGTGGGAGGATATGTATTGATGAAGGGTGTTAGAGTAATTTTATGTGTTGACTAATGTGCGGTTTGAATCCTAAAAATAGAGTTCACTTGGGATGGAGGGAGTATAAGATGGTCACCCGTGCCATCGTCTTTTCCGCACAACCGTTCCAACATCTTCTCTTCTCTCCACAAAACCTAGCCGCGGCTAGTATACAACAAATGCTTTCGAGCTTGAGCAACCCTCTGCCACCGAGCCCGCCGAGGGACCCGACCGCCGGTAAGCGGCCGTGGCTGGACCCCCCTCGCCGCCGCGCGTGAAGGATACCCTCCTGTTCAACATGGCGCGAGATGTATTTATGGATACATCTCACTCCATGGAACGCCTTGGGCTCGGTACCCTTCCATAAAGTACTGGAATGGACACCACGGGCCACTACGTCTTCGGCCTCTCGCACGTGGTCTCTCGTCTTGACTCCCTCTGGGAGACGATGGCGAATGAGCTTGGCATCGCGGGTCGTCGCAACCTCGTCGTGGCAGCGGCCTTGAGACTGGTTCACCTTCTGCCGCCGGAGCCCGAGGTGCTAGAGGAGGGTCAGGAGCCCGAGGACCCATCCGAGGAGGAGGAGGTGGAGGCTGAGTAGAGTAGTATTTAGGTGTTTTCTTTTCATGTTTTTAGTTGTAGTTTTTCGTTTCATGTTTTTAGTTGTAGTTTTTCGTTTCATGGTTTTAATCGTAGTTTATCTTTTCTTGTGTTTGTAATATACTCCCTCCATCCAAAGCGACAAGTATTTTGGGACGGAGATACTCCCTCCATCGAAAGGGACAAGTATTTTGGGACGGAGGGAGTAATGTTTTTAAGTTAAATGTACTTGGTGTTCTTGTTCATGGATGTACTATCTGTGCAAAATTAGTTCGAATTTTCTGATTGCCAAACCCTCCTTGTCCCCAAACCAGTGGAGTTGCCAGGAGATCGCCCGCAGCGGGGCCTGCAAAGCGGTCTGTAAAGTAGTAGTAACAGGAAAATGCAATAGGCCGGTAGCTAGGACTGGAAAGAAAAAAGTGAAGACAATATGAGGAAGAAAATGTTTGAAAAAAGGAAGGACAACCGAAATGTTAAACATGAAATCTTTTCACGGAAATTAATCCAGTCGTAATCCTCTCAAACATAGGCTCCATTTGAAGGATAGGATTTGTAAATGATTTTTAGTTTCCATAGGAAACGTAAAACATGAGCTAGGACACTTTGGTAGCCATACTAAAAGAGTTGCTTACCCGCCTCATCCACTTCCCCATGCCACCAGTAGAATCTCTTCGGCCACGGGAAGGTGTCCCCCGAAGAGTTCAAGGACACCGAGGAGTGTCCGTCAGAAGAGTCGCCTGATGATGAGGAGGCCGGGGAGTTGGGGTGGACCGGCGGCGTATAGTCGAAGTAGTGATCCAAGTGGATGAAGAGCTCCGTCGTGAGGCCGCCAGGCCGGACCACTGTGGCATGGTTGAAAGGTTCCGCCGGCGGCCCGCCGTCACTCCCAGTCTGGCCATCACTTCCTGCAATGAAGATGGCCATTTTGGCTCGAGGCAGGAGGCTTGGGTCTTTCATCCACCCAACGACCGTGCACAGGTCAGCACGCTCCCGGTGGGAAGTGGAAGCATCGAAGTGATCAAAGAGGAAGACATCACCCAGAACCTGTCTGATGCCCTCCGCAGACCAGACATGCAGAGGGAGGTTCTCGATGGCAACCTGCATGTGGAAGAACCACCCGACGATCGGCACACCGACGCCAAAGATCCATGGCCGGAAGTAGTGGTTATCATCCGGCATGGAGATGATTGTCGTCTCGATGGCGAGCTCCCGATAGTCATCACGGGTGAATCACACCAGGAACTCACCATCCCCAAACGTGGACACGGTGAAAGCCCAATGCGGGATTTCATGTTGGTGATGGATGGCCAGGGTGATCTCCATGGGCGTCACCTCACTGCGACCTCCTCTGGGTCCCAGAACAGCTGCTTGGCGGCGCAAACGGATAAACTCTATCGCCATGAGGCGGTTGTTGACCACCGTGCATTGCCCCTCACGAGGGCATAGGGACGGTGAGCCTGCAGGTACCTGCTCGCGTCTAACATGGTTGCGAGGCATGGCGCTGTGACAACAGAGGCAAAGGACTTCTCAGGCAACACACGGGAGCATGGATGGGAATCAGTAGGGAACTTGAGCCTGGAAGCAATAGGGGGGGGGGGGGGGTTTAGAAGGCGAGGATGAAGAGGCCAAACATCGAAAGCAACGTCCCTTAAGGATCTCACGAAAATCCGGTGATAGGACCAGACCTTTCGAGGCCTTCGGCTCTGTGCAAGCGTCATGAATGCGCGAAGGCCCAGCTTGAATATAAAGTAAATCAGCGCAGTTTCAGCCCACAAATAACAAGCGGCCCAGCTTTTTCGTCCTGCCTGCCTGCCTGCCTGCGGCGGGAAATTTTTGTCACGCCGAATGAAGAAGGAAAATAAGAAACAAAAATAATATTTTATTACAGTACCCTTCGACCTGCAATGCCGGACCCCTCTCCGCAACGCGCTTGTAGGAGCATCCGCCGACCGCCACGATTGTAGGAGCATCCGCCGGCCGCCACGCTTGTAGGAGCATTCGCGGGCTGCCACGCTTGGAGGAGCATTCGCTGGCCGCCACGCTTGGAGGAGCATCCGCCGGCCGCCATGCTTGGAGGAGCATCGGCCGGCCGCTATGCTTGGAGGAGCATCCGCCGGCTACCAAGCTTGGAGGAGCATTCGCCGGCCGCCACGCTTGTAGGAGCATCCGCCGGCCACCACTCTTGTAGGAGCATCCGCCGGCCACCAAGCTTGGAGGACCAACCGCCGGCCGCCACGCTTGGAGGAGCATCCGCCGGCCGCCACGCTTGTAGGAGAATCCGCCGGCCGCAGCGCATGGAGTAACAACAGCTAGGTACAATTGCTCACATAATGTGCTCTTGTACATCTATCCTCTTACGGATAGGCTGATGGCTGATTGAATTGTAGGAAGCGATGTCAGAAGATAAGACATGGATGGGAAAAGACAGGCATACGAGGGAGTGGCAGGATGGAATGAAGTCATTTTTAAATTTTGCATTTCCGGGCACTCGTGAAGGAGGAACTATGCCTTGTCCTTATACGAGATGTCGTAATATTTGCCACAAGACACGCAAGGGGGTTCATTTACACCTTCTTAGAAATGGGATGTTATATGATTATACTTGTTGGATACACCATGGAGAAATAGGAGTTCAGGAAAATATTGCTGAGGAATCAGCAAATAATGAGGAGATAATTTCTGATGATGGTGCTATGCAAAATATGTTGTCCAGTCTACTTAGAGGCACTAATCATGGTGGTACTTCAGCAGATGTTGATGATCAAGAAAATGCTATAAACCAGCAGGAGCCAACTGGGGATGCAAAGAAATTCTATGACTTATTATCTGATGCCAAAAAGGAGTTGTATCCAGGTTGTTCGCAGCTGACCCAATTATCCTACATTGTCAGGTTCTACCAGATAAAGTGTTTAACTAGTATGAGCAAAGTAGCTTGTGAGATGTTACTTGAACTATTCTCATTTGCGCTTCCAAAGGGCCACTGCATTACTAATACACTTGATAAACTTCAGAAGGTTGTTCGTGACCTCGGGCTTGACTACCAAAAGATCGATGCATGTGTCAATGACTGTGTGTTATTCCAGAAGGACTATTCTCTGTTGAATAGTTGCCCAAAATGTGGTGAATTAAGATGGAAAAATAGTACTGCTGGGGATGCAAGAGAGGCTTTACCTTGTGGAAAATCCAAGAAGCATGTAGCACACAAGATTCTACATTACTTCCCTCTTATTCCCCGTCTACAAAGGTTTTATATGGGAGAATCAACGACATCAAACATGCGCTGGCACAAAGAAGGTCGTGCTGATGATGGAATATTACGCCATCCCGCCGATTCGAAAGCATGGAAGCATTTTGATAGCATTCACCCCAATTTCTCATCTGATCCTCGCAACATAAGACTTGGGCTAGCATTTGATGGTTTCAATCCTTTTGGAGTAATGAATGTTTCTTACAGTACATGGCATGTGATTCTAATCCCTTATAATCTACCACCTTGGTTGTGTATGAAGCAGTCTTATTGGGTGATGTCAATGATAATTCCTGGGCCAAAGTCACCTGGAAACAACATTGATGTGTATCTGCAGCCTTTGATTGATGAGCTGCTGGATTTATGGTCTGATGGTGTTGAAACATATGACAGTTTAAAGAAAGCGACATTTGGTCTTCCAACCCATCTTGCCGAAGAAGCACGGTTGGGTGGACCTGTTTCTTACAGATGGATGTATCCAATTGAGAGGTACCTTGGTACATTGAAGAGGTATGTACGTAACAAAGCTCACCCGGATGGTTCTATAGCTGAGGGATATATTGCCGAAGAGTGTATGACTTTTTGTAGTCAGTTTTTCGATAACATCAGCACCAAGCGTAATAGGCCAGAACGTCATGAAGCTGCAGCTACAAATGAACCTTCTGTTGATAATTCTAACATATTTACAGAAGTTGATAATTCTAAAAAAGGGTATAAATGGGACCAACTTACTATGGTGGAACTACATAACATCAAGCATTATCTTATTACTAACGTTGAAGAAGCCGCTCCATGGATCAAGTAATAACGTATACCTCATATGTTGTATATTATATATATGGCTTATTGTAGATGGCTAATTTAATTTTATACCCTTTTCAGTGAGCATATTGAAGAACTGAAAAAAATTCATTCTCGTGATGTTGATAAACGCCATAGAGATGAGTTTGTTGATTGGTTTCAGAAACGAGTAAGTACATGCAAGTTTGCACATTGATGAAATATTGAACAAATATGTGTTCTGAAATTGGTTTGTCGTTGATAACCCCTGTTATACTAATGTGTACAGATTACGACATTACACAAAGAAGGCAAAGCAACCGATTCTCTGTATGCATTATCTAGTGGACCTGATAGTCGGGCACATTGTTTTAGTCGGTTATTCATCAATGGCTTCTTCTTTCGAACTGCAGATGTGGAAAAAGATTTACGGACCCAAAACAGTGGTATTGTTGTTCGGGGCACTGATCATGATTGGTTTGGAGTAATCAAGAAAATCATTGCTATTGATTTTGAAAAAAAAATCAAGAGGTTCTGTTATTTCAGTGTGAATGGTTTGATCGGCCTTTTGGAAGCAGTCGGAACCAAAGCAGAGGCTACAAAAAGGATCAATACGGAATAATAGATGTTGACACTACTCTGTTTCGATTCCAGTATGAGCCTTACATTCTAGCCACCCAAGTAGAACAAGTTTTTTATGTTCCAAGTGTGAAGCATCCTAAATGGACTACAGTTGTTAAAACGAAGCCACGGAACCTTTTTGCCATGCCCCCTGGAGACAGTGAAAATAATGTGACTGAGACGATGGAGGCTGAGACATTTCATGATGATCTGCTTACTGCTGATATCAATAATGAGGATACGACCGCATGGGCTAGGAATGAAATTGAGGGAGCCAGCGGCGATGCTTCCACTCTTATAATGACAACTTTAGGTGATCGGTTTGAGGTAGATGGAGTTGCATCATAGAATGAAGACGACGACGACGATACATATACCAATTATGGTCATGTAGCTCCATTGTGGGGGGACGACAGCGAAGATGATGATTTTTAGTATAATTAAGTACGTGACATGTAGCTCCACAATGAATTCACCCGTCCGAACCCGACATTTATTTTTCAATTATTTATATTTGCTACCCGAAAAGTACCCGATACCCGATATTTCGATCTTTTCAATTCGGGTCTCGGTTTTATCGGTTTCGGTTTTTCGGTCTCGGTTTATTTGCCCACCCCTACTTTACGTAGTAGTAGCATATATATGGGATATACATATTTCTCCTGCATGTTTTTTTTGCACAACTATTTAGTGATATATCCTATGTGCATATTACATATGTAAAACTAATGTAAAGTATAAAACTTTTTCAAAGGGAAGTCTTAGGTTTCGTCAAATATATCTTTCAGATTTACGCAATTTTGATCTGTTTTAACAATACAAGAATTGTACTTTTAGATTCACTATGAAAATATTTCGATAATATACAATCTAGTACTACATGTTATTGAAGTTAATAAATTCCATATAAATCATTTGTCAAAGGTAATTAGTTCGACCAAAACAGAAATAGAGTTGAGTTGGGGCGGAGGAAGTATTATACGTTGTTGTTTGCCGCATAAAAGGTTTCGTCCTTCGTTCAAGCTGTAGCCATTTGTACAGGCGGCTGATGCGACCGGGCGCACCGAGCTTACGTGCGCGCCAGTCACCGAGGCGCCTTAGACGCGCACAGTGCATGCATTGAAATCACCTGCGGTACTGCAGGTGCAGTAACAGTCACTGACATGTGGGTCCGGCTATCTGTGGGGCCCACATGTCAGTGACTGTTACTGCACCTGTAGTACTGCAGAGGTTATGCATCCCGCATGCGCATCTTTGAATTCAATTGGAACCACTCCGTGTCCCATCACCGCTTTACCGTGAACCACTGCGGATGGTCTTAAAGGCAGGCCCAGCTCTGGGCCTAGGCGGGTGGAAATAAATTTACTGCGGCCCTGCCGCACAATGTCGCCAGCCGCGCCCCCAGCTCCGCCGCCGGCCCACCGCCCTTGCGCCCCCACGGCCAGCCCGCCACTCGAGAACGGATCGAGGGGAAGGCTCATCGCCCATAGCGGTCGTGTAGCTTCCGTCCTCTCGATCCGTTGGCGATGAGCCTTCTCCTCTTCCGTTCTCGAGTTCGCGGCGGCCACGGCGCCGCTTCTACCCTGCTTCTGGACAAAGGACACTGATGATCCGCAACATACTTTTAAATCTGCTTGCTGCTAGCTGTTGTTGATGCATTAATACCTGATGTTTTACATCGTTGAGTATATTGCGGATAATCAACGTCCTTAGTCCAGCACTGAGTCGTCAGGAGGTAAAAAGTAATGAACATCATTGATCAGCACTGCGCGGAGGAGAACGCGAAAATTGCAGTTGGCCGCGTCAAGTCGGTTTTACGATTTTATTCACGTTCCATTTGACTTCAAGTACCACGCCTATGCTTTGAAATATATGATTATACTAATCAAGCTCCGGTCTTTTACTGATTAATACTTCACCTCGTTTGTTGCATTGGCCAAGGTCCGAGGCCAACAAGGGCTACTGCTTTGTCAATGTCACATCACCAGATGCGGCGTTCTGGCTGTGGACGAAGCACCTGCATGGCTTCCGTTGGAAGGTGAACGACTCGCGGAAGATGTGTGAGGTCGACTACGCCAACATCTCGGTACGTCATCGTCCGCTGCCACCATTTTCCATTGCGCCACCGCTGCATGGTGTTCACTTGCCGCTGCTCGTCATCCTTTCGCAGGGTCGGGATGCATTGGTGGCCCATTTCTCCAAGTCATGCTTCGACTGCGAAACCAAGGAGTTCCTGCTAGTGTGGTTCAGCTCGCCACGGAAGGTGAACGACTCGCGGAAGATGTGCGAGGTCGACTACGCTGACATCCAGGTACGTCACCGTCCGCTACCACTGTTTTCCATTGCGCCGCCGCTGCAACGTGTTCACCTGCCGCTGCTCGTCATCCTTTCGCAGGGTCGGGATGCGTTGGTGGATGCGGCCAGATGGTTGCTCTTGCAGGTGTATGGTAATTACGTGAGTGTTTGGTCGGGTCATGTGGTTAGTCCACAATGCACCCTAAACCTGGTGTTGAGGCTGTGTATTTGTCATTTGTGCGTACACTATAGTGACATGTGACAAAGTGCTCAGTCATAAATTGCGTTTGGTTTGACGTTGAAGTTCGATTGGAGATAGATCATCCATTTATTTATGTCTTGGATCATCCAAATTAATGTTTGGTTGGATGGACTGGACGATCCAATTTTTCGTTGGTAGGTTGGATGAAACTTGATTGAGATTATTGAGTCATCAAAGTTGATAATTTCATAATATTATTCGTGCGCATGATGATCGATCGTGCAGGCCGAGCGCCGAGTTATTCGGATCGCTGAGCAAAGTTCGGACGTGGAGTTCGTGTGTGCCCGTGCGACCTGCAAGATTCGGTGCGCTCGTGTACGTGGCAATCATCAGGGCAGGGTGCTACAGTCGCGGGAACCATGCAGTGCGCCCTTGGCTGTAAGATTTGGAGCGTGAACGTACGTGGCGACCATCTGGGTATGCAACTTCGATGCTCCCGTTTGTCCTTCCATGTGTACTCCGCGCTTATGTGTCATCATCTAATTAGTTGAAGTTAAATAAGACATTATGTTAGGTAAATGAAAGGGTTCCTGACGCCATGAAAAAGTGAATCGTGGCCACACATCGTAGTTGCTACGATTGGGGTCCGTGGCCATTGATTCTAACGCCACGAACTAGAGTATTGTGGCAACACATCCTAATGCAACGATTGTGTTCCATGGCGATAGATCCTGTAACGCCACAAACCAGTAATTCGTGGCAACAGATCCTAATGCAACGATTGTGATCCCGTGGCGATAGATCCTAACGCCACGAACCAGTGAATTGTGGCAAGACATCCTAATGCAACGATTGTGTTTTGTTGCATTAGTATCCTGACGCCACAAAAAAGTGAATCGTGGCCACACATCCTAATTGCTATGATTGGGGTCCATGGCCATTGATACTAACGCCACGAATCAGAGTATCGTGGCAACACATCCTAATGCAACGATTGTGTTCCGTGGTGATAGATCCTGTAATGCCACGAACTAGTAATTCGTGGCAACAGATCCTAATGCAATGATTGTGGTCTGTTGCATTAGTATTCTGACGCCACGAACCAGTGAATTGTGGCAAAACATCCTAATGCAATGATTGTGTTTCGTTGCATTAGTATCCTAACGCCACGAAAAAGTGAATCGTGGCCACACATCCTAATTGCTACGATTGGGGTCAGTGGCCATTGATACTAACGCCACAAACCATAGTATCGTGGCAACACATCCTAATGCAACAATTCTGTTTTGTTGCATTACGGTCCAAATGCAACTGTTTGCAGATTCGTGGCAATAGATCCTAATGCAACGAATGTGTTCTGCGGCAATAAAGTTGTAACGCCACGAACCAGAAATTCATGGCAAAAGATCCTAATGCAACGATTGTGTTCCGTGGCAATAAAGTTGTAACGCCACGAACCAGAGTATCGTGGCAACACATCCTAATGCAACAATTCTGTTTCGTTGCATTACGGTCCAAATGCAACTGTTTGCTGATTCGTGGCAACAGATCCTAATGCAACGACTGTGTTCCATGGCAATAAAGTTGTAATGCCACAAACCCGTAATTCGTGGCAACAAATCCTAATGCAACGATTGTGTTCTGTGGCAATAAAGCTGTAACGCCACGAACCAGTAATTCGTGGAAACAGATCCTAACGCAACGATTGTGGTCTGTGGCGATAGATCCTGTAACGCCACAAACCAGTAATTCGTGGCAAAAAATCCTAATGCAACGATTGTGGTCCGTTGAATTAGCATCCTGACGCCACGAACTAGTGATTCGTGGCAACAGATCCTAATGCAACGATTGTGTTTCGTTGCATTAGAATCCTGGCGCCACGAAAAAGTGAATCGTGGCCACACTTCCTAATTGCTACGATTGGGGTCCATGGCCATTGATACTAACGCCACGAACCAGAGTATCGTGGCAACACATCCTAATGCAACGATTCTGTTTCGTTGCATTACGGTCCAAATGCAACTGTTTGCTTATTCGTGGCAACATATCCTAATGCAACGACTGGGTTCCGTGGCAATAAAGTTGTAACGCCATGAACCAGTAATTCGTGGCAATAGATCCTAATGCAACGATTGTGTTCTGTGGCAATAAAGCTGTAATGCCACGAACCAGTAATTAGTGGCAACAGATCCTAATGCAACGATTGTGATCCGTGGTGATAGATCCTGTAACACCATGAACCAGTAATTCGTGGCAACAGATTCTAATGCAACGATTGTGGTCCGTGGCGATAGATCCTGTAACGCCACGAACCAGTAATTCGTGGCAATAGATCCTAATGCAACGACTGTGTTCTGTGGCATTAGCATCCTGATGCCACGAACTAGTGATTTGTGGCAACGGATCCTAATGCAACGATTGTGGTCCGTTGCATTAGCATCCTAACGCCACGAACTAGTGATTCATGGCAACAGATCCTAATGCAACGATTGTGTTCCATGGCGATAGATCCTAGTGCCACGAACTAGTGAATCGTGGCAAAAAGCCAAGCTTACTGCAACGATTTAGTATTCGTTGCAGTACAATCGTTGCAGCAGGTCCGAATCCTTGTAGTGGTTGTTCAAGCAATTTGTAACCAATACATCTTATTCATCTGACTTCTTTAGTATTTACTACGTCACGATACAGTGAACAAGTGGTACTCTATTACCGCGAGGGACGGTGATTGCAATCAGGACATACCCGGAACAACACGACACATACGCACTTTCAGAAATGCCGACGAGTACTTTCAGCAGTACCTACATAACAGTTCAGTACTAGTCGTATATGGCCACCTTTCACTAAACACTCGAATGTCGGACTGGTCGATCTATCACGAGCACGAGGTCAATGCGTGGGGCGTACTCTGACGTGCCCACCATCTGATTTACACCTCGCTGCCTGCAACCCACGCGTATAAAACGGAACAGAATGCCTCGACAAACCAGTATCAAGCTACATCAGTTTACTGGAGCCCATTCCTCCAGTATGTCATCGGTACAATTCAAGCTTGTCTAGCAGGACCGCACACGAAACGGTCCTCAATCGACACAAGCAGGGCTACGCACGTGAGACCACGTCTCACTGCATCCTATCCACTGCTCGGTCTCAATTTCATGTTCATAAACCATTTTCTTATTCTAGAATCTCTTGTGTGATAAAATTCATATCTCGCGACTAGATTCCAACTACTCGACTTCTACCGAATTCATATGAGCATAAGCATAGCAGTATCTACTCAATGGGTCGTAGACGTACCCAAGACTCCATAGGATTTGTGGTCCATGCAAGTGGATGTCAAACACCTTAAACATAATGCACAATCATCTGAAGACGTAAGGTGAATGAAAACTGTAAAATATTGTAAGGTACTTAAATGCAAACCTGGGCTTGTCTGAAAGCGGGTTTGAGTCTATGTTAGTTTCCGGCAGATGGACCTCCAAGGCTTCCGGCTGCTCCTCGACTTCAACTACTACACGATATGCATATACTAGGTATAAATGATTTTGTGAACAACTAATATGCCTAAGGTGGGGTGTGTATATTAAGATGCAATAAAATAGTTATTTTAATTGACTTTGGGATTTTTTATGGTGTATACTAGATATTATGGGGAAGACTCTTGCAAAGAACAGGAGATGATAAAGGATGTTTGTTATTCTTAACAATTATGGTAGGTCATAAGCTCCCTTAAATTTTGGTTGAAATTTTGGAGATGTATTAGGGCTACCAAGGGTTGTATCATGTAGAGGGGGTCTCAATGGTTCTAAGAAAATTTGTTTCACAATTTTCTGAGCTTCCTACAGGAAGAAACTGATTTTTAAAGTTTGGGTAAATTTCTGGAAATTGATTTTCCTATTTTCTCAATTTATAGCTACATACAGATTTGGAACATAGATCAACCCAGTATTTTAAGTCCAAAGAACGTGAAATTTTTACTGGAGATCACATGTATCAACTATAGGGTTCTGACAAAAATTGGGAATTTTCCAATTAAAAGAACTATAGGAATGAATTCTTTTAAGCATTTTGTTTATCTGAATTTTGAAGAAATTTCTATGGCTTTTCATACAAATCCAAGAGAACCACTGGACAGTATTCTTCATGCTGGTTCTAACAAAATTTATTTGGGAATTTTTGGATAATTCTACTGGAAGTTATTGATTTTCTAAGTTGGGATTGAATCTGGATTTAATTTCCTATGGGAAATTTCAAATAAAAGGGGCTGGTCCCACTTCATTTGAATTCGACCAAATGGATTGGAGCCACACCAGGGGTTACGGGGTTTAATCGCGCAGCCACACCGGATCCTATCCGCAACTGATCCCACACGAGAGGGTTACGCTGACCGGTGGGGCCCGCGTCTTCGTCTACCTCCCGGCGTGGCGGCGCTCCTCGCCAGAAACTGCGGCGATGCCTCGCCGGAACTGGTGCATCGACCTCCTCTCAGCCTCGCCGTGACCGCTCCACCCTAAAATCAACTACTCAAGACGATGGTGGGGTCCAATCATGCCAGCGGTGGCCGGAGATGGCGGCGCGACGGCGACGGCGGAACTAGGGAGTCGGTCTTCGTCGGAATTGCTTGGGAATGGCTCAATCGACTCGGGAAAAGCTTTAGAAGGTTCCTGGGAACTCCAGCATGATGATTTGGGGGTCAGATTGGGGAGAAATTGTCGGCAAAGTTGAACTCGACGGTGAGGTACGGGTCTTCAATCGGCGGCCATGAAAACTCAAAATCCGACCTCGTTTCTCGATGGCTTTCTCTCAATTTTTGAGAGGTGATGTGCATGGAGGTCTAGGAGATAATACCTTACTGGATTGACAATTAATCATATGTAGAAACGGAATTTAAATGGCAATCTATCGACATCGGTATGAACTGTTTTGGGGAAAACTAGTGATAAAGGAGCTAGGAAGCATGATAGTGTCTGGAACTTCACAAGAAGCATCTAGGTACCTTTGTGCACCTTATTGCTTCAAATAGGAAGATGGAATCGGCTTGGAGTGGTCTGTCCTCGTGGAACAGGAAGATTCCCTTCGCGACCTCACCCGTGAGCATCGAGGAACTTCGAAATACCACACATATAAGCAGTGAATCAGACAAGCGATTGGACAGGAAGGAAGAGCAACTAGTTGCGCCACCTTTTGCTGTTGGAAGCACTGCGATTATTTCCCTCGTTGGCCGGCGCGTTGAGAATGGCGGCAGCGGTGCGGTGCAGTGGCGGAAGAAAGAAAACAGAGGCGAGCACTCGGGGTGGTGTCCACTGTGACCGGGGGAGAGTATTTATAGGCCGGGGAGGAGTAGGGGGGACGCCATGAAGCAGGCAGGCGAGCAGCTCGGCGGGGGTTTGCATGCTGCACGGTGTCGAGCGGAGGAACGCCGGAAAAACGGCGTGCAGAGCCGCTTCGAGTGAGTCCCACTGACTGGTGGGTCCCACGACCCTTATCCCTGTCCCTCCTCTGCAGACTTCAATTCTCCTACCAAATGGTGTCCAAAAATTCTATATTTTTGTGGGGAGGCTCAAATAAATATCAAGAATTTGATTCTGCAATTGGATTTTGAATTGGAGCAAGTTTCCATTGGATTTCAAATTCAATTTTTAATTTGGATGGAATTCAATGGTGCCACTGTTTTAAATAGCAATTGAGTTCCAAAAAGTGTGAAACTATGGGAATAAGTCAAGCAACATATGCTGAACATGAGTGTGTGTTCCAATCTTGATGTTCAATTTAGTTGAACAGAATTCATAATTTGAATTCAAAATATGGGTTGAATTTGTTAAGCATCTCAATTATAATAGCAAACGAAGTTCAAAATTTATTAAACTTTGCAGGAAGTCTATTTGGAATATTAGAAAACCATAGAAAAATTTATGGCCTCTGAATTGAATAATTTTGCAGGGCCAAATATACAGTAGTATATATTCAATTTATATTAATTTGAACATCTATTTGGTACTGCATATTAAATTGGCCTAGAAATCTTTCTTCAAATAATTCCAAACTTTCAAGAAAGGTCAAAAGAATTAATCTAAGTTTGTTGGTGAAGTTTATTCCTCATGTTAATAAATTTAAACATGAGTAGAAGAAAAGATTTGATGAGATCAAGTTCATAAACATGGCTACAATTGGTCTCCACTAGGGTTAACAACCACTTTACAACTGAACCTCATATGAAGGAAAATGTGGGATTTTACATTCCTCCCCCCATAAAAGAATCTCGTCTCGAGATTACAAAATGAAGGATAAAAGAAAATACCTAATGAACATATGATGTTAACAAGTCCGGATAATTGGTTTTAATATATTCCTCGCTTTCCCACGTTGCTTCATCAGCGGTGTGGTTTCCCAGAAGACCTTGTAGAAACACAAGGTGTGGTTTCTTGTGGTACGAGTCTTCTCATCAATTATCTGGGTTGGATGTTCGGAGTAAGTAAGATCTGGTTGGAGAGCTTCGATATCCTCCTTATGGACTTCTGCTGGGGCCTTGAGACATTTTCTCAATTGTGAAATGTGGAACACATTGTGGACCCCTGAAAGCAATGTTGGCAGCTCTAGCCGATAGGCTACAGGTCCGCACTGCTCACTTATTGCAAAAGGTCCGATGAAACGCGGAGCTAGTTTCCCTTTTACTCCAAAACGATGAATCCCTTTCATTGGGGATACCCGAAGGTAAACATGATCCCCGATATCAAAATGAAGCGGTCGACGTCGTTTGTCTGCATAGCTTTTCTGGCGAGACTGAGCAGCCTTGAGGTTGGCTTGAATAACTCGTACTCGATCTTTGGCTTCCTTTACCAAGTCTATACCATAGGTTACTCGTTCACTGGATTCACACCAGTTCAACGGTGTGCGGCACTTCCGGCCATAAAGAGCTTCATCTGGTGCCATTTGAATGCTAGTCTGATAACCATTGTTGTATGAAAACTCCGCCAATGGTAGATGATCATCCCAATTCTTACCATGGTGGATGGCACAGGCGCGGAGCATATCCTCTAGTACTTGGTTTACTCGTTCCGTTTGACCATCAGTCTGTGGGTGGTAAGCTGAGCTTCGAATCAATTCGGTACCTAGAGATGCATGGAGTTGTTCCCAAAATCGAGCAACAAACAAAGTTCCACAATCTGATATGATAGTTCCGGGTACTCCGTGTAAGCATAAGATCCTGGCAATATACAGCTTTGCATATTGCCGTGCCACATAATTGACATTGACTGGAAAAAAGTTAGCTGACTTGGTGACTCGGTCAACTATCACCCAAATCGAATCATGTTTGCGAAATGTGAGAGGTAACCCAACAATGAAATCCATGCTGATGTCCTCCTATTTACAGGCAGGAATGCTTAACGGTTGCAATTGTCCGGCTGCGTTCAGATGGTCGGCTTTCACTCGTCGACATGTATCACATTCGGATACATACTTCGCTATTTCCCTCTTAATTCTAGTCCACCAAAATTTCTTCTTCAAATCTTTGTACAATTTGTTACTCCTCGGATGAATAGAATATTTGGACAAATGAGCCTCGTCCAAAATTTTCTTCCACATCGCGGGGTACCACGATGCGGTCTTTGAACCAGATGGTACCGTCATCATCACCTCAGAAACACTTCATTTCTCCCTTTTTCATTCATTGGCGAATATGGGATATGCCCTTGTCCTTCTCCTGAGCCTCCATAATTTCCTCACTTATGGTGGGAATGAGGGCTAGGTTGTAGAGTGCCCCATATGGAACCAAGTAGAGACTCGGTTCTTCTTCCTCTATCAAGTTGATAGAAAGGTTATTAATATGGTACTTGCGACTTAGTGCATCTGCGACTACATTTGCCTTTCCAGGATGGTAGTGGATCTCAATCTCGTAGTCATTGATTAACTCCAACCATCTTCATTGTCACATATTCAATTCTTTCTGGGTGAAGATGTACTTCAAGCTTTTGTGATCGGTGTAGAGATGTACTAGGTTGCCCCATAGATAGTGTCTCCACATCTTTAAAGCTAGTACCACGGCAGCGAGCTCAAGATTATGAGTTGGGTAATGCTATTCATGGTTCCGAAGCTACCGTGATCCATAAGCGATCACCCTTCAATCTTGCATTAATACGCAACCTAGACCAATTCCAGATGCATCACAATAAACATCAAAGGATCTTGTGGTGTCTGGTTGGGCCAATACTGGTGCTGTTGTGAGGTGTTTTACTAATGCTTGGAAACCCTCCTCACATTCCTTTGTCCAGTTAACCTCTTGTCTTTCTTTAGTAGTTTCGTCCTTGGTTTAGCTATCTTGGAAAAGTTTGGGATGAACCTCCGACAATATCCAGCTAAACCCAGGAAACTTCAAACTTCATGCACAAACTTGGGAGACTCCCATTTGAGTACTTACTTAATCTTGCTTGGATCAACTGCAATCCCCTCGGCAGAGATGATGTGCCCCAGAAATGGCACTTGGCTGATCCAGAACTCACATTTGCTAAACTTAGCGTACAACTTGTGGTCCCGCAATCGCTGAAGTACGATGTGCAAATATTGTGCATGTTCTTCTTCGGACATTGAGTATACAAGGATGTCGTCGATGAAGACCACGACAAACTTGTCCAAATCCAGCATGAACACCGAATTCATGAGATACATGAAATGGGCCGGGGCGTTGGTTAATCCGAAGGACATGACAAGATACTCATATAATTCATACCTCGTCGAGAATGCTGTCTTAGGTATATCCTCGGGTCGAATCCTGATCTGATGATAACCAGAGCGAAGATCCATCTTTGAAAATACCCGAGCACCTACCAACTGATCGAACAGAATATCGATACAGGGTAGTGGATATTTGTTCTTGACTGTGACAGCATTGAGTGGACGATAGTCCACACATATTCTCAATGTTTTATCCTTCTTTTCCACGAACAGTGCAGAATAGCCCCAAGGTGATGAACTTGGAAGAATGAAACCCTTGTCCAACAGTTCCTTTAGCTGCTCTTTCAGTTCTACCAGTTCTTTAGGTGCCATCTTATACGACCTTCTCGAGATTGGTACTGTTCTCGGTACAATTTCAATCTTAAACTCGACATCTCTTTCTGGTGGCATACTAGGAAGATCTTCAGGAAAAACATCTAGATACTCACATACTACCGGAATATCTTCGAGTTTATAGGCTTCGGTGTTATCAGCAGTTGGAGGCACGTGGATATTACTCTCAAGAGTGAGAATTTGGGGAGAGTGGAACGGAGAATTTAGATATATTCTCCAAGGAATGATGTCAATGATAGCACCATTGTATTGCAACCATGCCATCCCTAAAATGACATCTAATTTCTGATGCTCCAAAATAATGAGAGAGATAGGGTATATGTTCCCATCCAGATTAAGAGGTACCCTATGGACCATCTTATCTGCTACTACTTTGCCTCCTGGAGAACAAATCATATATGGAGTTTTTGTGGAAATGATAGGCAATTGGTATTGATTGACATAAGACTTGCTAATAAAATTATGGGAAGCACCGGCGTCAAAAGGGATGACTACGGGATGACCAAATAGAGAGAATGTACCCGTGAGTACGGGTGCGCCTTCCGGAACATCCTCGATGGCGAGGTGGTGGACGTTGCTGGTTCTGGTGGTTGGCTTCTTGGGCTGGTTGCGAGGTTGGTTTGCCCTTGGTACAATGATTGTCCTCTGCTCTACGGGCAGTCCTTGGCGAAGTGCCCCATCATCCACACGTATAGCACGTGTACAAGGTTTGACCGGTACAGAGTGGAGGACGGAATCCCGGTGCACGCGGTGGAGGTAGAGGTGCATGCAGAATCATCCCCTGTTGTTGTTGTGGCTGAAAACCAGCGTTGTTGAATGGGAAACCACGAAACATCAGTGGTCACGATGGCAGCTGCCACCTCTGGCCGGATGGTGATCGATACACCATGCGGTATTTCTGAGGAGTACCTCCTCCGCTACCCTGCGGAGCACTCCTTTTCTTCCTGTCAGAGAACAGCTCGCTAGTAGCGTCCTCCTGTACGATGGTGGCATTGACCATGTTGTTGAAGCTGCCGCTGTTGAACAAGGAAAACTTGTCCTTCATCTTGTTGTTCAAACCCTGATAGAAGCATTCCCATTTCCGATCCTCAGTATTCACTTGGTCGTGAGCGTATTGGGCCAAGTGGTTGAATACCTTAGAGTACTTGTAAGCACTCCTTCCTCCTTGTTTCAGCTCCAAGAACTCTTGAAGCTTCCTTCTCATCACACTGGAAGGTATGTGATAGGCGTGAAACGCCTCCCGGAACTTTTCCCAACTCGCGTCATAGCCGACTGGTCGTGCGGCAATGTAATTCGCCCACCATGCACCAGCGGACCCTTGTAGTTGTTGGGCCGCGAACAGGGTCTTCTGGTGTTCGGTCATTCGTAGCAAACCGAACTTCCCTTCAATGGAGCGGAGCCAGATGTCCTCCTCCAATGGTTCATCGGCCTCCATGAAGACCGGCGGGCGTGTCGACATGAAATCCGAGTATGAGCTCGGAGAAGGTTGTCGTGGACCCGCATCTGGTCGCCCGCCTTGATGGGATGAATGCTGGACCAGAGTCTGTAGTAACTCCGTTTGCTCATCGCGCGAGCCAAGTACCGCGACGAGAACCTCCACTAGACTCCTTGGAAGTTCCGGAGGTGGTGGTGGAGGAACTCGTTGCTGCGTTGTTGCAGCTGTCTCCTGGGTTGGAGATTTGTCCTCACGACCATGACTGGAACCCCCCATTTCAGGTGTCGAGTGAGTACGCACCATTCTGCATCCAAATGTCTTAAAATCGGCACATGTTTTATTTCCTTTATCCAGTTTATCAATCAGTAGTATGACTTTTTGATAAGGAAATAAGTGCATCACATTCACATATATTGATAAAGTACAAACTTTATACAAGATATATTATCTCATGACCAAGTTTACAGTAGTGTACTTCAAAATGATGGACTCCCACTATGGAAATACATCCCTACCATACTTGATTCCCATGAGATGTCATACACATCTTATCAGCTTAGACATACCCACTACTATTCTTAATATGACACAAACATGGTCACAAAAGAAAACACACGAGCAACTATTAAACTATAGGTTGCCTCGTGACGGCAGAAGTGCTGCACCATCCCACTCCAATATGTCCTACTCGACGTACTCGAGTTCCTCGGGATCTTCTTCTTCTTCTTCATTCGAAGTTGGTGCCATAGGTGCGGTTGCGGGAGCAAGAGTTGCTACTCCACCCACCATAGATGACGTCGCGGCAACCAAAGATTTCACATCAGCCTGCAGAAGAAACATCCTCAAGTCTTCCAGTTTCTTCTGTGCATTTTTGCTACTGGCCTTCCAATCCTGTGTTTCCCCTTCGGATTGATCCCTTTCTTGAGTCACATTACTCAGCTGTTCATCCAACAATTGCACCTCGAGTTGCCTCGCCTCCAACGCGCTTTCTGCATGTTGAGTTTTCATGCGAGCTTCCGATCGAGCTTGAACAGCCTGGTGCCACTGCTTCTCCCTTAAGTTTAAACGGCGATTTAGGGGAGCAACCATGGCCCTAAGTGAGTCGTTGGCACCTTCAAAGTGATCCCCTCGAATCAAGGCCTGCTTCAGGTCACTCATCATTTTTCCCAGGCTAATATGCTGATCAAGGCTCTCCTGACACGCTGATTCCGCATATGAGGCTAAAATCATCTTGGTTACTTCTTCAGCATGCCCATATGCTGCAACCATCTGACTTGCCCACTCGTCACCGGCTCTACCGTCGATCGGAAAGAGCTCGAATGGAGTGCCAGCCATAGCATGGTAATGAAGTTTGCAAAACCTCATGATGGCCACACTTGCGGCATAACACCACGTGTCTTCCAATTGAATTCCTTGTACTTGGATGGAAAAGGGGGCCCATCCAACATTTAATGGAGACGCAGGCACATCCACATAAATGGTGCACGTCGTTACCCCTCCATCATCGATCTCCTTGCCCCAATAGTCCGGTATTTCACGATACCCGAACTGTTGAAGCATCGCAATCAACAAATCCGGAAAACCCTTCAAAAGCGTACACTTCATGAACACCCATCCGGTTGGTAAGTATACCATAGAATCAGCCATCTGTGAAAAAGATACTGGAACAATGAGAAGGTTTCCAACTCTCCACAGTTTATGAAAATTTAAAACTGGAGTTGTAAACACAGTCTGTTCCAGCTGACCTTCCTGTATAAATTCAAAATTTTTATACAGGAAACGTCAGAACCAGGTCTTGGGTTGAATACAAAAGTTGTAGTACACTTTCCATCCTTTCCAGATTGCACTCATACAGCTCCAGGTGAGCTAGGAAAAAGAATCTATACAGGTTTTAAATTGACCTATATTTTCTGGAAATTTTGACAGAACCTCCCCTGTATATGTGGTGATTTCCACAATTTATACAGGTATATAATGATAATATTTTGACGTAATGACAAAATAAACATTGTATAACATCAAGTTAACAATCCATTGGTAAAATATTTCGCCCATGAAACATTTTTTACATAGGTATAGTGTGCTAATTCTAAACTGGGTGCCAACTGTTTAAGTTCTGATCTGCCAGAACCAAGTTTGCAACCATAGGAATTCAACACGGCTATACCCAGATTTAGGCCATGAGTACAACACGTAGTTGATAGAGGACTTGCTAAGCTTTCCAGAAATGTATATATATGACCATTTCACTATTATGGATCAAAAGATAAAGCTACCTAAACTTAACAGATGAACTGACTGTCGTTCAACAGCAGCCCTGAAGTTTACTGTTTTGAGCTCGAAATTTGAATTGCTTCAGATTCGAATCAAGAGTAACTTTGAACAACAAAACTGTAGATTAACAACAAAAATTTTCAGATATATATCATAATAAGGAAGAAGACTTTTCTACAGTGAGTTATAGAAAAATTACTGAGACTGGTATATCGGTAGGGTTATCTGGAGTAGTTTAAGCATACTACAAATTTCAATAGATTATCAAGCTTTCCTGCCTTGATGGTCAACAGAAAAGTTGTAGAGGACTTCGAGAACTTTTCATCCATATAGCATACCCCTATGTTTATTTCTAACTAACCAATATTACAGCCTGGCGAAGTTGAGCAAACTTTGGCCAGAAATCAAGAATCTTGGTGCTCACCCATGTTGAATCGAATTTTTTTACCTTTACGGAGTCCAAACCTACCAGCACCTGATAGTCGGACTTTCCAAAATATAATGCATCCAATTTTTGTCGTTGTTGGGGTTGGTCAAGTATCAAAGTATATACTGACGGTACTATGTGCCTCACCAAAGAAAACTCTAACCGGTTATTTCCGGATACGTTTATGGGTGGTCCTAGTATCGTTCACTCGCAAACGTGTGCTATACGGGTTGCTACCGTAGTCAATGCTGTAAAAGACAAACAATCCCCTTTCACACCTTCACACCTCAAGTGCGGCACGGGGAAACACGACAGGCAGTCACAATAATACATATGAAAAAAATGCATACGACTCTGGTGTGAGTCGCCCTCGAGCGAGGTCATGTCTCGAGGTACGTGGCTATAAATACGTCTGTACAGCAAAGACTCTCGTACGAACCGGCTTATACACGCTCGGGCATACGTGTTTTGCATGCTCCCTTAGAATATGAATGATTCTAGAGAGGCATACTACCGGGTTATACACCACCCGACGGGGGCTCCCACTAACTTTGAAGCTCGCTGGAGTACCGCGTGTCATAGGTCCTCAGAAACATAGAAAGTTTCGGAGACTCCTATTAATGTTTCTGTGCTAAGCCACATAAAACATTCATGCTACCTCTCGCATGGTGAGCTTACCGCAATTGATCCGCTTACGGTGGCGTACCTTACCTCTTACCTGACGTCGAAGCATCGTTACAGAATTAGTAACATATGAGTTAGTTTACCACCTGTATATCTTATACTAATAATACTCCTAATAAGGGCATATAGCTAATTCCTCACTCAAATCCTAATTTTTTAAAATATGTTCTTTTCAAGTACACTGTTCCCAATGATGCTCTAATACCATGCCTGTGGGGACCGGAATCCTGACCGCCAAGGATCTCATTAGGTGGTGTCGTGCGATGCGACACCCAACAGTATACTAGAATAGAACAAGAACAAATTTACAATATCAAGTCTTTATTACAAGCACAACGGAAGTTTTAAAAGTACTAGCGGAAGGATAGAGAACTATAAATCATAGCTACGCTCTCAGCACTAGCTATGCAAAAGCAAAGTCATCCATGCCCTGGATACTTTGCACTAGCAACACGCAATTCACGGCGGCGTGCAGGGTTCCCACTCGGCTGTAAAGCCTGGAGGGGGTGCAGCCTCGTCATTAAACCCGTCATCAGTCATATAATCTGCAAAAACTCGTTAACTGCAAACGTGAGCATAAGGCTCAGCAAGACTAACCCGTCTCACTAGACATATGCAAGGATAAGTAATAAATATAGGTAAGTAAAGCATAAGGACTCGCCTATAAGTGGATCCTTATAGTCATGTTTTATTTAGCACCTGACATTCCTCAGGCACGACACATCATAGACTCCACAATCAAACAAGAAATGTTTTGCCGATGATATGATGTGCACAAGGCACATAATGCTATTACAGCTAAAGTATGGGGAAACTGTAACTTTTAATTGTACTATCTCTAAGCCAAACAATGTTGTTCAAGCAATTTGTAACCAATACATCATATTCATCTGACTTCTTTAGTATTTACTACGTCATGATACATTGAACAATTGGTATTCTATTACCGCGAGGGACGGTGATTGCAATTAGGACATACCCGGAACAACACGACACATACGCACTTTTGGAAAAGCCAGCGAGTACTTTTAGCAGTACCTACATAACAATTCAGTACTAGTCGTATATGGCCACCATCCACTAAACACTCAAATGTCGAACCGGTCGATCCGTCACGAGCACGAGGTCACTGCGTGGGGCATACTCTAACGTGCCCACCAGCTGATTTACACCTCGCTGCCCTCAACCCATGCCTATAAAACAGAACGGAATGCCTTGACAAACCAGTATCAAGCTACGTCAGTTTACTAGAGCCCATTCCTCCAGTATGTAGCCGGTACAATTCAAGCTTGTCCAGCAGGACCGCACACGAAACGGTCCTCAATCGCCACAAGCAGGGCTACGCACGTGAGACCATGTCTCACTACATCCTATCCACTGCTCGTTCTCAATTTCATATTCATAAACCATTTTCTTATTCTAGAATCTCCCGTGTGATAAAATTCCTATCTCACGAGTAGATTCCAACTACTCAACTTCTACCGAATTCCTATGAGCATAAGCATAGCAATATCTACTAAACGGGTCGTAGACCTACCCAAGACTCCATAGGATTTCTGATCCATGCAAGTGGATGTCAAACACCTTAAACATAATGCACAATCATCTGAAGACGTAAGGTGAATGAAAACTGTAAAATACTGTAAGATACTTAAATGCAAACCGGAGCTTGCCTGAAAGCGAGTTTGAGTCTATGTTAGTTTCCGGTAGCTGGACCTCCAAGGCTTCCGGCTGCTCCTCGACTTCAGCTACTACACGATATGCATATACTAGGTATAAATGATTTTGTGAATAACAAATATGCTTAAGGTGGGGTGTGTATATTAAGATACAATAAGATAATTATCTTAATTGACTTTGGGATTTTTTATGGTGTATACTAGATATTATGGGGAAGACTCTTGCAAATAACAGGAGATGATAAAGGATGTTTGTTATTCTTAACAATTATGGTAGGTAATAAACTCCCTTAAATTTTGGTTGAAATTTTGGAGATGTATTGTGGCTACCAAGGGTTGTATCATGTAGAGGGGGTCTCACTGGTTCTAGGAAATTTGTTTCACAAATTTCTGAGCTTCCTACAGGAAGAAACTGATTTTTAAAGCTGGGTAAATTTCTGGAAATTGATTTTCCATTTTTCTCAATTTATAGCTACATAAAGATTTGGAACATAGATCAACCCAGTATTTTAAGTCCAAAGAACTTGAAATTTTTACTGGAGATCACATGTATCAACTATAGGGTTCTGACCAAAATTGGGAATTTTCCAATTAATAGAACTGTAGGAACGAATTCTTTAAGCATTTTGTTTATCTGAATTTTGAAAACATTTCTATGGATTTTCATACAAATCCAAGTGCACCACTGGACAGTATTCTTCATGCTGGTTCTAACAAAATTTATTTGGGAATTTTTGGATAATTCTACTGGATTTTATGGATTTTCTAAGTTGGGATTGAATCTGGATTTAATTTCCTATGGGAAATTTCATATAAAAGGGGCTGGTCCCACTTCATTTGAATTCGACCAATCGGAATGGAGCCACACCGGGGGTTACGGGGTTTAATCGTGCAGCCAACAGGATCCTATCCGCAACTGATCCCACGCGAGAGGGTTACGCTGACCGGTGGGGCTCGCGTCTTCGTCTACCTCCCGACGCGGTGGCGCTCCTCGCTGGAAACTGCGGCGTTGCCTCGCCGGAACTGGTGCGTCGACCTCCTCTCGGCCTCACGGTGACCTCTGCACCCTAAAATCGACTGCTCAAGACGATGGTGGGGTCCAATCATGCCGGCGGTGGCCGGAGACGGCGGCGCGACGGCGACGGCGGAACTAGGGTGTCGGTCTTCGTCGGAATTGCTTGGGAATGGCTCAATCGACTCGGGAAAAGCTCGGGAAGGTTCCTGGGAACTCCAGGATGATGATTTGGGGGTCAGATTGGGGAGAAATCGTCAGCAAAGTTGAACTTGACGGCAAGGTACGTGTTTTCAATCGGCAGCCATGAAAACTCAAAATCCGACCTCGTTTCTCGATGGCTTTCTCTCAAATTTTGAGAGGTGATGCGCATGGAGGTCTAAGAGATAATACCTTACTGGATTGACAATTAATTGTATGTAGAAACGGAATTTAAATGGCAATCTATCGACATCGGTATGAACTGTTTTGGGGAAAACTGGAGATAAAGGAGCTAGGAAGCATGACAGTGTCCGGAACTTCACAAGAAGCATCTAGGTACCTTTGCACACCTTATTGATTCAAAGAGGAAGATGGAATCGGCTTGGAGTGGTCTGTCCTCGTGGAACAGAAAGCTTCCCTTCGCGACCTCACACGTGAGCGTCGAGGAACTTCGAAAGACCACACATATAAGCAGTGAATCAAACAAGCGATTGGACAAGAAGGAAGAGCAACTAGTTGCACCACCTTTTTCTGTTGGAAGCATTGTGATTCTTTGCCTCATTGGCCGGCGCATCGAGAATGGCGGCGGCGGTGCGGTGCAGTGGCGGAAGAAAGAAAACAGAGGCGAGCGCTCGGGGTGGTGTCCACTGCGACTGGGGGAGAGTATTTATAGGCCGGGGTGGAGTAGGGGGGACGCCATGAAGCAGGCAGGCGAGCAGCTCCATGGGGGTTTGAATGCTGCGCGGTGTCGAGTGGAGGAACGCCGGAAAAACAGCGTGCAGAGTCGCTTCGAGTGAGTCCCACTGACTGGTGGGTCCCACGACCCTTATCCTTGTCCCTCCTCTGCAGACTTCAATTCTCCTACCAAATGGTGTTCAAAAATTCTAGATTTTTGTGGGGAGGCTCAAATAAATATCTAGAATTTGATTCTGCAATTGGATTTTGAATTGGAGCAAGTTTCCATTGGATTTCAAATTCAAATTTGAATTTGGATGGAATTCAATGGTGCCACTATTTTAAATAGCAATTGAGTTCCAAAAAGTGTGAAACTCTGGGAATAAGTCAAGCAACATATGCTGAACATGAGTGTGTGTTCCAATCTTGATGTTCAATTTAGTTGAACAGAATTCATAATTTGAATTCAAAATATGGGTTGAATTTGTTAAGCTTCTCAATTAAAATAGCAAACGAAGTTCAAAATTTATGAAACTTTGCAGGAAGTCTATTTGGAATATTAGAAAACCACAAAAAAATTTATGGCATCTGAATTGAATAATTTTGACAGGGCCAAATATACAGTAGTATATATTCAATTTATATTAATTTGAACATCTATTTGGTACTGCATATTAAATTGGCCTAGAAATCTTCGATCAAACAATTCCAAACTTTGAAGAGAGGTCAACATAATTAATCTAAGTTCATTGGTGAAGTTTATTCCTCATGTTAATAAATTTAAACATGAGTAGAAGAAAAGATTTGATGAGATCAAGTTCATAAACATGGCTACAATTGGTCTCCATTAGGGTTAACAACCACTTTACAACTGAACCTCATATGAAGGAAAATGTGGGATTTTACAACCACGCCGAGCGACCAAGTTTGACGGGCTCTACCGAACCACTTCGTCGTCGACACCTCCCCGCGACATCGCATCCCGGACTCCAATTTTGTGCTAGGTAAGTTCTACACGATCCGTGCTGTCTTTTTATAGAGCTATATTGGCTTGGTTCTACACGATCCATGCAGTTTTGGGCTAGTTAAGTTCTACACGATCCATCCTGATATACGAAGATTAAATAAATTAACAAAGAAGAAATGTGGTCTTTTGTTTCACAAACTTAGTTATATATATATATATATATATATATATATATATATATCGCATCTACTACATCTGTCCCGAAATAAATGTCGCTCCAACAGCTTATTACGGTAGTGTATTTCTAGTTCAATTCCTGGCCGAGAACGACAGATATTAAAAACCGGAGGTAGTATGTAGTTTCTGGATTTAAAAGTAAATGACACACGGGTTATCTAATCAACCACTCAAAATGATGTACTTTCATTCCCGTTTTACAAATTTGTATTCCTAAGATTTTCAGTTCCCACTGTTTTTACACTTTTTTCTTTCTTGTGGCTTTCTCGGATCGTACGTTTTTTTTCTATTCCTTCATTTCTAATTCCTCCATTACAAACAAACACTGCAGTTTATAGAAACCACACCATCCGATCCAAAATCTACGTCGGTCATGTAATCTGACATTATCACTGTTATTTGCAATGACTACTTACAATGCTCTTTACATTAGGAACAAGACATCAAACCGTGATGTTGTCTACAAGCATTCATGGTGGGCAACAATCACCTAGTATAACTATAAATGTGTTTACTATCAAAATTAAAAAAATTAGAAAACATTAAATCCTTTGCATGGTATACAGAGAATATTGCAACACATGATGTTCAGGAACCCCAAGATTCTTCACTCCCTGTTACTACGATGCATGAACAAATAGCAGGTATAGATATACAAACAAGAAATACTCCTTCCGCCCCATCGTAACTTTACTTTTGGAGCTTAAAAAATGTCCCACTCCACCTCTATCGGTAGCTTCCAACTACCCCTATCACATCACATTACTACCTACCTCTCTACCGTGCCATTTGTTTTGGCAGAGCGTCTTAGTTTTTTACTCCTTTGGCATTGAATTTGGAACATTTTGAGAGACCACGTTCTGTCCTTTAGATGTATTGATGATCGATGTATCATGGTCATTTGCATTCTTTCCTAGTCTCTACTAATTGTTTTAGCATGCCTTGCGATTCTACTTTCTTAGTCTTTATAGTTAACAGTCCATCACCCTGTGTGATGGCGTGATTTTTTGATGCCTCAACACTGTGCTCTCTCGCCGTCGGCCACTCCGACCGGTACCGACGCCCATGCCCTGCTGCTGGTCACTTCAGTGTCCTCCCCGACGCGTCTCTCTCGCCCATCGCCACGCCCCATCCTTCACGTGCCATGATGACCCCGCCGCCCACAAATCCCTGACCATTACTCGTCGTGCCACCAATCCTCCTCGAGATTTGCTCTTGGTGATCTCGGCCAGACCGAACCCTCGCTTTGTTAAGCGTCGCAAGGTGGGTCTATGCAGTACTGCACCTGCAGTAGCCGCCACTGCCAAGTGGACCCGATGTCTCATGGGCCCACATGTTCGTGGCAGCGACTGTAGGTGCAGTACCGCAGAGGATTTCAATCCCGCAAGCTGCATGCCTTATCTGTCTTGCATTCACCACCTACTACCGCTAGCGTTCATTACTTGCCCTGCAACTAATAATTCTCTTCGAGATGTGCTTCGGCTGATGTCAGTCAGACCGAACCGGCGAACCCTATCTTTGTCTAGTCTAGCGTTGCCAGCTGCATGCCCGCCCCCTCAGTCTTGCCTACTTCGCTGCTGGTTTGAAAATCCTCTGCGGTACTACGAGTGCAGTACCACCACTGACATGTGTACCTAATGGTACATTTTTGTGTATGAACAGGAAGAAAGAAGTCAACAATGTACTCGCCCCGATCAAAATAGTTGTCGTTCAGACAGTCCTAACTAGTTCATTTTTAATTCATTTATTGGTCTGATACGATAATCAATATAAACCAGGAGGGAGTAATACATAACAAAATGTTGCTGGGATGCAGTCCCCTCATGCTCGTATTTGCCGCACTCGTCCTGAAGATGGTACGAACATAAGAATTTTCTTCTTTTCACACTATTTGTACATGATACTAAACTTGGTCAGGCGGTAATTTGCTTTAATCGTTTACCGTTTGAATCAATGTAATAGGAGGAAAGAAGTTTGGAAGAAGTGTGGCTAAAGAACTCATTGCTAGAATACGCTATGCATCCCAAGTAAGTAGAACGGAGCATGTGAAGCTACGAATTCAGTTCTCCACTAGGTTGGGTGTGCTGCGGTTGGTATTAACCAGCGGCACTTTGTCGATGATGTGATTATGTTTACAAAAAGACATGCATCCCTCAGCAGTGCAAGGAAGTGGGCAGAGGTTGACCATCATAACAAGAGAGATATAGTACAAGAAATTCTAGTTAGTGTTGTCACATCCCCACGCAAGTATTTTTTTCTTGCAATCTCCATCTTGTACGTTTACATCAACTTGTTATACAATGTACAGGATTCCTGGGACATGGAGGACACACCGGAGAGCGCAAGAAAATTTTTGTAAATTGCTAGTGAGCGCTACAAGGGGTGGCGCTCGACTTTGCATGCCACCTATAAGAGTTATTCTACCAATAAAGAACATATACAAAACAAGCCTGCTGATGTAATGGCGCCTGAGTGGTTGCACCTGATAGAATATTTTGGGTCTGAGCAATTCAAGGTCAGCTAACTATTTAATAGCTTCGCATCATACAAAAACTATTTGGTTTACATTCATTCGTAGAATTAATTCTTAACATTATTGTAGTCAATATGCAGGACCAATTCTCAAAATCGAACAAGACAAAAGGTGAGTCACTTGCTTGGCTCCAAACCCTACGCCCAACTTAGTTACGAGAAGGTATGAAAAATAAATAACTCTTTTACTTTGCACTGCAAACAATATGTATACCGACATGTTGAATTTTACTTGTATTTTATGTAGTGAGACCCAGAGACCGGAGAAGAACCCGATGACATACAACTGTGGAAGGCAAGCCATTTGTTGAAGAACGGTGACTGGGCAAACAAGCAGGAAGAAGTTGTACATAAGAGTAACACTTCAAACAATCCCCAATTAAATAAATACTTTCAATTTACCTATGACTTTTCTTTTTGTATATAGATCCAGGCACGTGCCCAAGTGGACGACATGGAAGCTGAGCAAGGAGGCCCAACTCAAATGAGGAGAGAAACCACATCTTCCAGTGTTGTTATAGATCCTCAATCGATTGTGCAGGATCATAGGTTTGGGGGCGTGGTTATATGGCTAACCCAACCGGTCCTGAACGTGAACGTATGCGTATCCAGATGTCTGAACACCTCAACATGCAAGTTCGAAACTTAGAAGATAGAAATACAGGTCTCAATCACATAGTGTAGGAGTTGGAAGGTAGAAATGATAGCTTAACCACCCAGATGGACTGCATAACCAGAAGAATGAAGAGTTAAACCTTCAAGTCTAGAACTTAGAAGGTCCGCTAGAAGCTGATCATAAACTGAGAACTCGGGAAATGGAGGACATGCGCCTCTCAATGGGGATGAGGATCCCCTGACTTAATCAGCGGTCACTGACATGTGGATCTGGTCCCACACATCAATGACCATGTCACGGCGTGCAGTAAAGTCAGGGGATCCCTGTCCCTCAATGGGGGCTGAAATGCGCAAAATAATAGACACCACTCCACAAAAGGTCCAACAAAAGAACCGCCAAAAGCCATCTGCTCCAACAATTAGTCCCGGTCAGCTTAGGCAAACTTACATCCAAACACGTCGCGAGCGTAATACTTAAGTGTTCTTATGCGTGTTGCAAAATAATTGATGGATGTTTATTATTAAACTCGTGATTCTGTTGCCACTAATTTTCAAACCTGGTGCATTAGGATTCTACTGCCGCTAATTATAAATTGTGGCATTACGAATTTCTTGTCACGAATGATAAATTTTTGTAATAGGAAGCTATTGACATGAATTACAAAAGGTTACAGTATAAACATTTGGCCACGACTCAAAATACGTTGCACTAGACTGCTATTGCCACCAGGTAGAAAACGTTGCATTACAACACTACTGCCACAGGTGAGAAAATGTTGCATTACACCTCTATCACCACGACTCATTAAACGTTGCATTACAACTGTACTGCCACATATCAGAAAATGCTGCATTGTGAACCTATTGCAACAGATCAGGAACGTTGCATTAGAAACCTATTGCCATAGATCAGAAAACGTTGCATTACGAAGCTGTTGCCACAGATTAGAAATCGTTGCAATACCGAACTATTTGCCACGGATGTGAAATCGTTGTAGTACCATACTATTTCCCACGGATCTAAAATCGTTGCAATACAATACTATTCGCCATGTTTGTGAACTCGTTGCAATAACATACTATTTGCCACGTGTTAAACCGTCACAGTACCATACTATCTGCCACGACTGTGACATCGTTACAGTACCATACTATTTGCCACGAATATGAAATCATTGCAATACCGTGATATTTGTTGCAATACATTAAATCGTCACTATACCATAAATCGTTGCAATACCATACTATTTGCCACAGCTGTAAAATTGTTGCAATACTGTAGTCTTTGACACGAATTAGAAATCATTGCAATCACATACTATTACCACAAATGTGAAATCATTGCAACACCATGCTATTCGTTGCAATACATTAAATCGCAATATGCTAAATCGTTGCTATAACATACTATTTGCCACAAATGTGAAATCATTACAATACCGTACTATTGTCAGGGCTTTGACATCATTGCAATCACATAAAATTAACACGAATGTGAAATCATTGCAATGCACGCTATTCGTTGCAATATGTTAAATCGTCGCAAACGCTAAATCGTTGTAATAATATACTATTTGCCACGAATATGAAATAGTTGTAATACCGTACTATTTGCCATGATTGGGAACTCGTTGCAATACCGTACTATTTGTTGCAATACGTTAAATCGTCGAAATACGTGAAATCGTTGCAATAGCGTACTATTTTCCACTGATGTTAAATCATTGCAATACCATACTATTTGCCACGGATGTCAAGACGTCAATAATCTATCACCACAGGAATTATTACGACGATTCATAAAAAATATCGCCACGCTCTTTTTCGTTGCAACAGTGACCTATTGCAACGAAAAATGACCTATTGCGACGAATTTTTTCGTTGCGATAAACCGGAATCCTTGCAGTGCCTTCCTTATGAGTTGTCATTCCTGAGAAACACGATAAACACACCACACAATCATTCATTTACATAGTATATTACGAACCCTCGATCATGTTTTTTAGTTTGACACGCAAAAGACCTGAATCATGCATGTTTGATGACGTTATTGTAGGATCGAAGATCATGTGAAAAGCTACTAGAGGGGGTGAATGGTAGATTTAAAAATCTTACGTAGCAGAAACAATTAAATCCCAACCCCTTTGGCAGAAAAACGATCTGTTAGAGAAATCGTGTGTGAAACTAATCTAAATGTGTTTCACCGTGACAAAAGTGATATATATCAGAGAGAATCAAGTCTTGAAGAAAGCACAATAAGAATCACTCAAATTCATCAAGGGAATCTCAAGTTATGATCGAAAGATCGAACAAAGGTCGATCTGTCCTACCCAAGAAAAACAGTTCTAGAACGCTGCAAAGAAACTCGTGTAGATCAGAAACCATAAATCCAATGACCGTGAAATTTTGACAGATGATAGATAATAAAGTTGTGAAGACAACCAAAAAAGAATCACGTCAATTAGATCTGTAAACACGAGTTATGATAAAACCACCAACGAAAGCTAGTGCTGTCCAGAAACTCGACGAGTAAAACTTGTCTGGAATAAGTCGGACGAACAAGGCACAAAATTTCCTTCAAACTACGAATTTTATTCAATAGAACACAAGAGGAACAGCCCCAAAGTCGTACACCACGAGCTATGCCCTCCCTTGCTTATATAACCACCCCTTAGGCCAATCCAATCTCAACTAGGACTCTAATCCTACTCAGATCACAAATCGAAACTTTTCATAACTGCTTAGGACTCTTCTATACGCAGATAGAAGCAATCTTAAGACTTCCAAACACCTTAGGAACATATACCACATTCCTAAAACAACTCAAATTCGTGATCCACATGAAATCCTATCATAACCAACTCGATACTTTCCATACCGAGCCATGGCTGACTCCGCCGTAGCCAAAGTCATCAACCGATACGATCCGATCCTTCCAACTAGATATTCCCATCCATAAACCATCTTCAGAACCATGTTGCCACATCATGCACCGCATGCATACGTGCAAACACCTTCCTTCAATGTCCAGTAACCTTCATATGCAGTGCCCTTGGTTCAATCATCCTGCGCGACCTCCTGACCCGCTCGACCACAATTCCTCCTGAATTTGGTTGTTGGAACCTCATCTCCTCCCTGAGACTAGTCCAAAGGATCCTGTCACCAGCCAGGACTTGAACTCAAGCAACACCTGCACATGAACAAACAACCAATCCGTACGAGCCCAAGTCCGCGACTTGACTCAAGTTAGTTTCGAACACAACACCTTACGTGAGCACCTCACATAAGCATGTTGCAAAGCATATCAAAACGATATCAGCCATATCAACCAAAACACACCAAAAACTTAGCAAATTCATACTAAGCAAACTTTCTAAGAATATAAAGCAAGTTTGAAACATTGCAAGATAAAAGCAGGAACATTGCAATCGAGCTCCGAACCTAGCCAAAGCTAAGCGGAGCTTGAGCCGGAGCTTACCAAAGCTAGTACAACCTAGCGCCAGAGCTTACCAAAACTAGTCGGAACTAGCCATCCCAAAAGTCGGAGCTAGAAGAACATGTCGGAGCTAACCAACATAAGTCGGACCTAGCAAAACATACCGGAGCTTAACAAAGACATGCCGGAGCTATCAAAGACATGTCGGATCTAGACAAAGAAAGTCGGACCTATTGTCGGACCTTGCAGAAGCTCAGAGCTAGAGTCGGACCTTGCTAAAAAGATGTTATGGCAGCATTCAAAACTTTAATTATCAAAGCTAATGTATTCAGCACACATAGGTCTCACAATCTCCCCCTTGATGAATGCATTGGCAACACCATTTAAAATCCGAACATTGGCATGAAAAGTTTTGAGAACAATGTTCCCCTTTTTGAAAATCAAATGAGATAGAAATAAATTTCAATTTTCCCCCTTTTTGAAAATCAAATGAGATAGAAATAAATTTCAATTTTCCCCCTATACATATTTCTCCCCCTTGCATAATTCACCATATTATCTCTCCCCCTTTGACAATGTATTTAGCAAGGTTCAAAAGAGAAATTTTAATTGTTATGAGCATATTATAACATATACATATAAAATAAAGCTCATCCAAGTCATACTATCAAGTAACTTACACTATCACAACAATGAGATACATAAAGTAGTGGAAGCCATGCTAGAGATCAAATGTAATTTTCAATTTAAGCAAGTCGTGATGTTACAAACTTAACTATTTCAATACCTGAAAGCATGACACTTTTTGCTGCATTTTATTATTTTTCAAAGAACAAATTTAGATCATATGATATTTGCAAGAGATTATATGCGCATTTGCCTTATTCTAACCAACCAAGCCAAGCCTATGTCATTTGACAATCAGAAGCTTAAGGACATAGTTTTAGTCATACACAACTTCTTCCAAGTTCATATTTAAGTGCAATGATAAGCCATCTCAAAAGAAGAAATGCGATGCATGCATATTCTCTTGATCTTTTCTAAACTTATATTTGTTCACAAAAACTCAACATGTGAGTTGATTACTTGATTAATTTTTTATGATTAAAAACACTTGTGAGCACGCAACAAGTTCGAAACAGCAAGAAAGTTCAACCATGACCAGATTTAGTGTAAGTAATTATTCCAATTACTAGACATGGCAAAAACTACAAAATGTACAACACGAGTAATATAGTAAGAACTTTTAGTATAAAAAAGGAATCACAAAATCATATATGTATGAAATATTATGCTCATATTATTTTAATTTCAGATTCACACATAGACTTCTCAAGTTTGAATACTCCCCCTCAATGTAAGCCATGAGGATGCATAACCCCTATTTCACTACGAATGAAACAAAAACGAGTGAAATCCAAAGGTTTTGTAAAAATGTCAGCCAATTGTTGTTTGGTATCTACATGGTGAAGCACAATGTTTCCTTTTTCAACATTATCATGGAGAAAGTGATACCTAATGTCAATGTGCTTAGTTCTAGAATGTTACACAGGGTTTTTAGCAATGCAAATAGCACTAGTGTTATCACAAAACAGTGGAACACTATCTAGATCAACCCCATAGTCCTTAAGTGTTTGAACACTCCAAAGAATTTGTGAGCAAGCACTAGCAGCAGCTACATATTCAGATTCGACTGTGAATTGTACAACTGAATTTTGTTTTCTAGAGGACCAAGCAACAAGTGAATTACCAAGAAAATAACAAGCACCGGAAGTACTTTTTCTATCAATCCTACAACCTCCAAAATCAGCATCGGAAAAAGCTTTCAAAGTAACAGTTGAGGAAGAAGGAAGAAAAATGCCAAATTCTTGAGTTCCATGTAAATACCAGAGAATCCTTTTGACGGTTTGACGATGTGAAGCACGTGGGGAGGCTTGAAATCGTGCACAAAGACATACACTGAATTGTATGTCCGGTCTTGATGCCGTGAGGTACAAAAGTGATCCGATCTTGCTTTTATATTCTTTTTCATCCACGGGTTCACCATCTTCATGAAGTTCAAGTGTTGTTGTTGTTCCCATTGGTGTCCGAAGAGGCTTGCTTTTGTTCATGTTGAAGCGCCTTAGGAGGTCTTTTGAATACTTCATTTGATGCACAATTGTACCCTCCTTGGTTTGCTTGATTTGCAGCCCCAGAAAGTACATGAGTTCTCCCATCGTACTCATCTCAAATTCTGAACTCATCATAGCTGAAAACTTGGACACAAGATCATGAGAAGCACAACCAAATATAATATCATCCACATACACCTGAACGAATAATGAGTCATTGCCATGCTTAAGCACAAAAAGAGTTTTATCAACCTTGCCCATGGTAAACCCCTTTTCAAGTAAGAATGTTTTTAACCTGTCATACCATGCTCTAGGGGCTTGTTTGAGACCATACAGGGCTTTGGACAGTTTGTAAACATGATTAAGAAAATCTGAATTTTCAAAACCCAGTGGTTGTTTGACATAAACCTCCTCATCTATGTAGCCATTAAGAAAAGCACTTTTAAAATCCATTTGATATAGCTTAAAACCTTTAGATGCAGCAAAAGCTAACAAAATTCTTATGGATTCTAATCTAGCAACAGGAGCAAAAGTTTCATCAAAATCTAGACCTTCAACTTGAGTGAAACCTTGAGCAACCAACCTAGCCTTATTCCTAACCACAACCCCATCCTCACTTTGTTTATTTTTAAACACCCATTTAGTTCCAATTAAAGTGTGACCTTGAAGAGGAGGTACAAGTTTCCAAACATTATTTCTTTCAAAATATCTAACTCTTCTTGCATGGCAATAATCCAAGATTCATTAGTGAGTGCGTGTGATATATCTTTGGGATCAAAAGAAGCAACAAAAGTAGAATGAGCATGAGAGTTTGGATCGCAAAACCTGGACCGTGTAACTCGTTCGTGCAAGCTTCCAATAATCTGTTGTGGAGGATGAATTTTGAGAACCCGAAGGGGAGTGGACACTTCACAAGCTTCTTCTTCTTCATGTTCATCACAAATCGATGAGCTTGTGACTTGAGGAGGATATGGACCAGCAATGGTGGTCGTCGGTGCTGGTTGTGAATCAAAATCAGGAGCTCGAACAATGTCATTAGCTGCTGAATTTTCGGGCAGCAGCTCAACCTCTTCCTCATCTTCAACAAAAATGCTCTCCCCCCTGCAGATATAGATCTGGACCTGCAATGTTTGAGCTAGTACCTGGGCTAGCTTCATCAAAAGACACTTCACAAGTCTTCACAATTTTGTTAGTGTCAAGTAAAAGCACACGGTAGCCTCTAGTATGAGATGGATAACCAAGAAACATGCCATCAATGGATCTAGGTTCAAATTTATCAAGATTCCCATGTTTCTTAGCAAAGCATTTGCATCCAAAGACCCAAAAGTGCGTAACACTAGGCCTATGTCCAAACCGGAGCTCATATGGTGTTTTACCTAGCTTAGCGCGCAAGAAAACACGATTTGAGACATAACAAGCGGTTGCAATCGCATCAGCCCAAAATTTCCTAGGAGTTTGATATTCATCAAGCATAGTCCTAGCCATCTCAACTAAGGTTCTATTCTTTCTTTCTACAACACCATTTTGTTGAGGTACATATGGTGAAGAAAATTGATGGTCTATTCCATTTTCAGCACAAAAGTGATCAAAAGATTGATTTTTAAATTCAGTTCCATTATCACTTCTAATTGCTTTTAAAGATCCTGTGTGATCAATTGATAATATAATAAATAAATTTTAAGTGACTAAAAGCTTCGTTCTTAGACGCCATAAAGTAAACCCAAGAGTATCTAGAATAATCATCAACAATAACAAGAACATACCATTTACCTCTGAAGGATTGAACACGTGAAGGTCCTACGGTGTCAAGGTGCAAAAGTTGATCCGGTTCAGTTGTCATGATCATTGTGAGAGGAGTATGTGAACCTGCAACCATCTTAGCATGTCTACAAGAAGAGCACACAATTTCTTTGTCCCCTTTAAGCTTAGGCAGCCCACGTATGCGATCAAGAGCACTAACACGCGTTAGGTGATCAAAGCCTACGTGACCAAGTCTATGATGCCAAAAATATAAGTCCTTTGAATCATTAGCAACTAGACACCTATGCTTAGAGGAAGAAATATCAAAATCAGCTTTAGAAACTCTTCCAAATTGTGACATGTTAAAAATAAGCTCATTGTTTGAATTTGCAACTTTGCAGCAACTTTTAGTGAAAATAATTTCCAGATTTTCATCTAGCAATTGTGAAACAGAAAGCAAGTTGTATTTCAAATTTTTGACAAGTGCCACATCCTTCAAGGTGTAGTGATCATTTACTCTAACCGAACCCTTAGAAATTATAGGAGTTGAAGAATTATCGGCAAAAGTAACATTCTCTACACGTGACAAAAAAGAGAGAGAGGAGAACCATTCTTTGTTACCGGTCATGTGGCGTGAGCAACCTGAATCTACAATCCAAATGTTCTCCTTCCCCAAGCATGTAACCTACATAGAAGCACAATACGTCGATGACTCAATACTGGGGTTAGTCAAAAGGCATTTAGGTCTCCTGTACTGAGTCACATGACGTGCAGTAGGAAAAACACGCGAAAGCTGAGATAAGACAGTAGGTTTGTGAGTCAAAGTTTGAGGTTTTTTATTCTTAACTACTGACCTATAAGATGTTACTCGTGTATCACAAAAATCAGTAGCTCCGGAGGCAAAAGCAGAAGGTCCAGAGGTAAACTTTGAATGTTTTTGACTCATAACAGCAAGTTGCATGTTCCTGGCATTCGGTTTAATATGTGCAGCAAATTTTGCATGAAAGTTATGAGATCTAGCAATCATTCTTTCCCTTTTCTGTTGTTTAGCTAGTCTATAACAAAAATCTATGACATGACCATCTCTACCACAGTAGGTACAATGAAATTTAACTTTGTGTTCATGTCTAGATGAGCAAGCAATATTTTTATTTGAAACCGAATGAGACAACACTCCTGCAGATTTGAAAACTACTTCTTTTTGTTTAGGAACTGTTTGAATCAAACCACTTCCTAATGACTTTACAATTTTAGGTGGATGCCTTAGCATGAGCATGAGAATCAAAACCTAAACCAGTTTTATCATTGCAAGACTTGGAAGAATTCAGCAGCAAGTTTAGGTTCTTGTTCCTATTACAAAACCGATCTAATGTCCTATGCATGTTATCAAGTTTATTGGACGGATCAAGCTATTTTCACATGAAGTTTTTCCTTTTAATTTGCAATTGGAACAATATTTAACTTCATGAGAATGTATAACATTATTCAATATTGAAATTTCAATCATAGCAACTTTTAGTTTCTTTTCAAAATCATAACAACTAGAACAATGCAAATCAATTGTAGAACAAGAAGCATCTGTTAAGTTTCTAATGTCAAGTGCAGCAAGTTTTTTGTTCTTTTCAATTTCAAGTTCAAGTCTATCTAGAGTAGAGGAATGTGCAGTTCTTAATGTGGACAATTGTTCATAGATTAAATCACACAAGGGACAAGAATCATCACTAGGAATCAAGGTTTTCAAATGGTTGATTTCAGATACTAGTGATTCAATTTTAGCAGAATTATACCTAAGCTTTTGTCCTTTTTCTTAACAATAATAGTTGCACGAGAAATTGCATCGCACATTTCATTACAGGTAGAACATACCTCATCGTTGTCACTGTTGTGTTCTGCATCCTCCTGACTTGTTCTTGATCTTGTTTTGCCCAACATGAAGCATAAGTTGGCCAAATCATCTTCATCTTCATCACTACCAATGTCCACGTCGCTTGAGCCAAGTTCATGGAGTGCGGAGATAAAATTGTTCATTAGTTGGCGACCTGTAAAGCCCTTCTTCTTCTTCTTCTTCTTCTTCTTCTTCTTATCATTTGTTGAGGAGTTATTCGTCCTTGATTGTTTTTCTTCTCGGGAAGTAGGACCTGAAAGATTAGGGCATTCTGTACGAAAGTGTCATGTCTTACCACATTCAAAGCATCGTTGAGGTCCGGAGCTTCCTCTCCTTCTAGTTCTCACATTTTGCAATGCTTTTGAGAACCTAGTAGAGAGAAGTGCTAGCTCGTCCTCTGGAAATTCCTCGATTTGCTCTAGGGTTAGTGAGGATAACAAAGCAAGAGTGTTGCAAGATCATGATTGGTCGGAGCTAGGCATATCACGTTGTGAGACAAATGCAATAAACTTATTTGGGTTCTTACGTGATAAGATGTCAATTTCATGAGTTTTGAGTTTAGAGTAAAGCACATCTAAAGTAAGTGTACTCATAACAGTAGATTCACGAATAGATGTAACTTTCATCTCCCAGATTGACATGTCTAATGTACAAAGAAGTTGCCTAGCATTATCAGCATCAGAAAAATTAACGTTGACACTATGCAAGTTACTGAGAATTTTGTTAAAGCGAGCAAAGAGATCATCGATGGACTCACCGGGTTGCATATCGAAGTGCATGTATTCTTTCTTTAACATGTCTTGCCTTACCTACTTGATCGTGTTGGATCCTTCGTGATAGTCACAAAGTGATCTCCATACATCGTATGCCGATCGGAGATGTGCAACGCGGTGGAAGTCGCTCTGAGTGAGTCCTTGGATGATCAAGTTTCGGGCTTTGTTGTTGTTGTCGACGTCCTGTAGGTTTGTAGCCGTAACTTGATCATTAGGTGGCACTTCGTAAGGCTTGTACACCTTCTCCCATATTACGAAGCCTTGCGCCTGGATGAAAGCCTCCATGCGTGCCTTCCAAACCTGAAAATCAATACCAGCAAACACACAAGGTTTGGCGGAGTATTTCTCCATGATGATTAGTCAAAAACACGTGAAAATCACAATAATTAGAGCAACCTGGGCTCTAATACCAATTGTAGGATCGAAGAGCACGTGAAAAGCTACCAGGGGGGGGGTGAATGGTAGATTTAAAAATCTTACGCAGCAGAAACAATTAAATCCCAACCCCTTCGGCAGAAAAATGATCTGTTAGAGAAATGGTGTGTGAAACTATTCTAAACGTGTTTCACCATGACAAAAGTGATATATATTAGATAGAATCAAGTCACGAATAAAGCACAAAAATAATCACTCAAATCCGTCGAGGGAAACTCAAGTTATGATCGAAAGATCAAACAAAGGTCGATCTGTCCTACCCGAGAAAAAAAGTTCTGGAACGCTGCAAAGAAACCCGTGTAGATCAGAAACCATAAATCCAATGACTGTGAAACATTGACAGATGATATATAATCAAGTTGTGAAGACAACTCAAAAAGAATCACGTCAATTAGATTTATAAAACTCTAGTTATGATAAAACCACCGACGAAAGGTAGTGCTGTCCAGAAACTCGACGAGTAAAACATGTCTGGAACAAGTCAGACGAACAAGGCACAAAAGTTCCTTCAAACTACGAATTTTATTCAATAGAACACAAGAGGAACAGCCCCAAAGTAGACACCACGAGCTTTGGCCTCCCTTGCTTATATAACCAGCCCTTAGGCCAACCCAATCCCAACTAGGACTCTAATCCTACTCAGATCACAAATCGAAACTTTCCATAACTGCTTAGGACTCTTCTATACACAGATAGAAGCAATAAAGACTTCCAAACACCTTAGGAACATATCCCATATTCCTAAAACAACTCAAATTTGTGATCCACACGAAATCCTATCATAACCAACTCGATACTTTTCATACCGAGCCATGACTGACTCCGCCGTAGCCAAAGTCATCAACCGATACGATCCAATCCTTCCAACCAGATCTTCTCATCCATAAACCATCTTCGGAACCATGTTGACACATCATGCACCACATGCATATGTGCAAACACCTTCCTTCGATGTCCAGTAACCTTCATATGCAGTGCCCTTGATTCAATCATCCTGCGACCTCCTGACCCGCTCAACCACAATTCCTCCTGAATTTGGTTGTTGGAACCTCATCTCCTCCCTGGGACTAGTCCAAAGGATCCTGTCACCAGCCATGACTTGAACTCAAGCAACACCTGCACATGAACAAACAACCAATCCGTACAAGCCCAATTCCGCGACTTGACTCAAGTTAGTTCCGAACACAACACCTTACGTGAGCACCTCACATAAGCATGTTGCAAAGCATATCAACACGATATCATCCATATCAACCAAAACGCACCAGAAACATAGCAAATGAATACTAAGCAATCTTTCTAAGAATATAAAGCAAGTTTGAAACATTGCAAGATAAAAGCAAGAACATTGCGATCAAGCTCCGAACCTAGCCAAAGCGAACCGGAGCTTGAGCAGGAGCTTACCAAATCTAGTACAACCAAGCGTCGGAGCTTACCAAAGCTAGTACAACCTAGCGCCGGAGCTTACCAAAACTAGTCAGAACTAGTCATCCCAAAAGTCGAAGCTAGAAAAACATGTCGGAGCTAACTAACATAATTCGGACCTAGCAATACATATCGGAGCTTAACAAAGACATGTTGGAGCTATCAAAGACATGTCGGATCTAGACAAAGAAATTGTCGGACCTTGCAGAAGCTCGGAGCTAGAGTCGGACCTTGCTAAAAAGATGATATGGCAGCATTCAAAACTTTTGTTGTCAAAGCCAATGTATTCAGCACACATAGGTCTCACAGTTATTTGTTTTCTCTTTTTGTTGAAAAATCATCATATATAGTTTGAGGCTCGTTGATCACATGTTTGGGGCGTAGGATGCATGGACAACAAACATGCATGTGTGAGAGAGACCTCGATCATGTATGATGACGTGATGTGTGTTTTCTCTTTTTGTTGAAAGATTGTCATATTTGAGGCTCGTTGATCATGTTTGAGGTGCCTAGCAAGCATGGACAAGTAACATGCACTTGAAAGACATCGATCATGTTTGCTGACGATATTACGTGTTTGCTCTTTTTGTTGAAAGATCGTCATATATAGTTTGAGGCTCGTTGATCATGTTTGGGGCGTAGCATATGCATGACAACTAACATGCATGTGAAAATGGCGGACCTAAGATTTAACCGAAGGGTATGAGCTTTGAAAAATACATACAACTTGTTAATTTGTTTAATAATTTAATAAAAAAAATATAAAGTATATAATTTGATACACAAGAAGTAAAAAACGTCATAAATTTGATAATTTTTCATGATTCAGATTGTGCAATCAATTTATTTTTATCAGCGGGTTAATTGTCCAAATGTTATTCAAATTTTCCATCACAGCATTAGCTAGAATGTTTTGTAATTTTTTTTGCTATTATAAGCTAATAAAATAATACTATGTTAGATATATAAACTAAATCCTTGTTGTGTTGAATATGTATTGATCAGAGGAATTCATTTGCGATAGCTACAGGAAACGAGGATTAAATTTGTTGGCTTGTTTAAGAGGACGTGCATGAGTATACTCAAATAAGGCACATTAATTGAGACCAAATAATATTACATGCTTGAGTTTAGAAAATATTTTAGTTTAAGGGAAAATTAGTGCCCGCTCCTGGTTTGAAATATTTGTCACCGATTAGTTCAAAAATGAACTATCCGGTGATAAATATTTCATACCAAGAGGGAGTATTAATTAAATAGTAAATACTATAGAAACTAAATAAATTTCTTGATGAGTAAATAAAATCTAGAGTCTAGGCAAACGCCTTATCTATTCTGTTCTTTATTGTTGTAGTTCTGTTTGTTCTTATCTTTGGCTCATTGTCTCTCTCTTCTAATGTTTGTGATCCATCAAGAGCACTTGTTTCCTCAAGTCTTCATAATCACTTCGTCTTCAAGATGCACTCACAAGTTCTCCCGTGTCGTGCTCGACAATTCTTCCTTGTTGTTCAACTAACATGCATTTGGGGCATAGCATATGCATGACAACTAATAACATGCATGTGAAAATAGTGGACCGAGGATTTAACAGAAGTGTGTGCGCTTTGAAAAATATATATAACTTGTTAATTTGTTTAATAATTTAATAAAAAATATAAAGTTTATAATTCGATACAAAAGTAGTAAATAACGTCATAAATTTGATAATTTTTCAGAATTGAGATTGTGCAATCAATTTTTTTATCAGCGTGTTAATTGTCCAAATGTTATTTAAATTTTCCATCACAGCATTAGCTAGAATGTTTTATCATTTTTTGCTTCTATAAGGTAATACAATAATATTATTTTAGATATAATCTAAATCCTTGTACTGTTGAATATGTATTGATCAGAGGAATTCATTTGTGATAGCTACAGGAAGCAAGGTTTAAATTTGTTGGCTTGTTTAAGAGAACGCATGAGTAAACTCAAATAAGGCACATTAATTGAGAACAAATAATATTACGTGCTTGAGTTTAGAAAATATTTTAGTTCATGGGAAAATTAGTGCCTCACTCCTAGTTTGAAATATTTGTCACCGATTAGTTCAAAAATGAAGTATCCGGTGAAAATTTTTTTGAACCAAGATAGAGTGTTAATTAAACAGTAAATACTATAGAAACTAAATAAATTTCTTGATGAGTGAATAAAATCTAGAGTCTAGGCAAAGGCCTTATCCATTCTATTCTTTATTGTTGTAGTTCCATTAATTCTTATCATTGGCTCATCGTCTCTCTCTTCTAACGTGTGCTCTATTAAAAGCACTTGTTTCCTCAAGTCTGCATAATCACTTTGTCTTCAAGATGCACTCACAAGTTCTCCTGTGTCATGCTCATACTCAAACCATGACATCAAGGGGCGTTTGCGGTCTCCAAGCACAGAGTTCATGGCAGGTGGAGTTGTAGCGCTCTTTGCATGGTGGTTGTTTTTCGACGAAGGGTCATGGAGTCGTAGGCAACTTAGCACCGCTTTTTTTGTTGCGTTGTCCGTGTTAGTGCAAATCCTTACTTGTTGGGCTAATGAACACCTGATGAGTTCAGGTTGTGTTTGTGAGTGCGAGCACAAGAGTGGTCTGGTGCTGATTAGATGCTGCATCAGAAGAGCTTACTTGGCTCATGGATAAGGAAAATACTTTGTATGTAGTACAAATTAATGAGTTGTTCGGCGTTGCCATTCGTGCGCGATGATGCGGCTGGGTAGTTGCTTACAGGTGTATGCTAATTACGTGAGTGTTTGGCCAGGTCATGTGGTTAGTCCACGATGCACCCTAAACCCGGTGTTGAGACCGTGTATGTGCGTACACTAGTGACATGTGACAAAGTGCTCTCAATCAAAGTTAATCGGCGTGTATATGTGTGATCTTTTTGGCCACGTCGTGCTCGTGCGCATGATGGGTCGTGCACACCGAGCGCTGAGTCATTCGGTTCGCTGAGCAAATTACGGACGTGGAGTTCGTGTTCTCCAAACCTATAAAAGGTGTTGTACTCATTTGTTGAAATGACAGTACAAATAATAGAAAAGTAGTGTTCATCGCTGGCCTTGTTATCGGTCAACTGAGAGTGTTTTTCGTTTCATCCATTATAGTTTGCTCAATTGTTCATCATTAGTTCTAAAAGTCTGTCAACTTTTTCCAAGCATGGGTCGCTTCAAACGTTGAAACGACGTTCATCGATTGTTCGATTGTTGCGTCATGCCCTTGCGTGCTGCAAGATTCAGGGCGTTGGCGTACGTGGGAATCATCGGGACAGGGTGGCATAGTCGCGGGACCCGTGCAGTGCGCCGTTGGATGTATGGCTATAAGATTCGGAGTGTGAACGTACATGGCATCCATCTGGGCAGGATCGCGCAGAGACGAGTGTGTGGTCCTACCGTAGAGAATTCGATTCCCGCACCAAGGGGTTAAAGGCAGGCCAGGCTCTGGGCCTAGGCGGGACGGGTGACCGCCTAGGGCCAGGCCGAAGAGGGGCTCACGATGTTAGCTATTAAAGAGAAAAGAAATAAAATTAACTAGTATTTGCATCATCCATATGCGATGTACAATTGCACGGTCTAGCATTTTATTTTCATAATTTTTTGAAATATAATACTATGTTCTAATGTGTTTAATATTTATTAGATATAATATTACTAATATGTTTATTTTCCATATGCGATGTTTTTTGATAAAAGGTGGAGTTTTTTGATAATGCATAGGACACATTGTTCATGAACATAAAAGATATTTTTTATTAACATAAAAAGAACACACATATCACAAACAAGAATAAGGAGGTTCGGAGGATGTCGATGGCCTGGAGCACTTCGGTGCGGGGCTACCCATTTGTGGAGCAACGGGGGTGCAGAGAAGGAGCGAGAGGTGGTTGATGGTGGTGCGGTAGAGAAGCAAGAGGAGAAGTTTGGAGGATAAGATCGATGGAGAGATGCGGCGTAGAAGAAGAAGACGGTGTGCCTTTATAGCAGGTCGTCGTCCAAGCGCGCGAGTGAAGATGATCGGACACTTCGAAAATTGTGCTTTTGAATCGGCGGGTCAGTCGAAGTTAGTCCCTCCGTCCCAACTCAACTATATTTCTAAGTTTAATCAAACTTACCTTTGACCAATAATCTATATAGATTCTATTAACTTCAATCATAGTCAATTGTATATTATGGAAATATTTTCCATGATGCATCTAAAAGTACAATTCTTAGATTATTAAAATTGTTCAAAATTACGAAAATTATGGGTCAAACGTAAATTTTACCAAACTCTAAAATAGAGTTCAATAATGGGACGGAGATAGTACTCCAAACCGCGGTTTGCCTCCTATCGGTTATCGCAACAGCTCGATGCGTCCCGTCAGCTTCACAGACAGTTTTTCAATTTGACACGCAAAGGGCCCAGTGTATGCAATGGTCCACCTAGCATACTTTGTAGGTCCGTCTCGCGGTGTTCATAACATTTCATGCGAACGATTTCAACGAGGTGCGGAACATTGACGTGAACGTGTGTGGCAATCGACCGAGAGTCCATATCTTTTTTTGGAAGGATCCGACCGTTGCCGACCGAGAGTCCATATCGAACTAATGATAATTGTCGTGATCATGTATGATGGTGTACATGAACATAATGCATGTGAAAGAGGGATCGATCAAGCATGTTTGATCACGTGTTGAGGAATTTTGCGCCCCCCCCCCCCCATTTCGAGGATCATGTTAATTTGATGATGTTGAGGATCGGATATGGCGTACGTGTTTTCACAAGTGTGTTCATTTGTTCCTAAAATCAGAACACATAGCGCCTACTGTTTTCTTTTCTTAGAAAGGACGAGTACAGCATGCATGTTAGAAAATTTACTATATACATGGCAGCATGCGATTAATTTGATGAACCACGTACGTTGTGAGAGTTGTGTGCTTAGATGGTACTCCATAGTACACATTCTATCCTCGTACCCTCGAGGGAACATCCTTCCTGTCAAACATAGTTTGTTATCTCTATTGATGATAGGATAATATTCTTCATTAGTGTGGTAGATAGACACCATATAGGTTGAGAGTATACACATGCATGGTATAGAATAAGATAAATATAGAAATATATATATATATATATATCGATACATGGTAGGGAATAATCTATACTTGGAATACATGTTTGGGGCCTAGCATGCATATGGACAACTAACATCCATGTGAAAGACCTCGATCATGTTTGCTGATGTTATGTGTTCTCTCTTTTTGTTGAGAGGTCGTCATGTTTGAGGCTCGTTGATCATGTTTGGGCATAGCATGCATGGACAACTAACATGCATGTAAAAGACATCGATCGATCATGTGAAAGACCTCGATGCATGTGAAATAACACGCATGTTTTTAAAAGCCAATGCCTAGGCCCGCGGCGCTATTCTTGGAATACATGTTTGGGGCCTAGCATGCATATGGACATCTAACATCCATGTGAATGACCTCGATCATGTTTGATGATGACGTTACGTGTTTTCTCTTTTTGTCGAGAGATCGTCATGATTGAGGCTCATTGATCATGACATGCATGAGAAAGACATCGATCGATCATGTGAAAGACCTCAATGCATGTGAAATAACATGCATGTTTTTAAAAGCCCTCATCTCGGCCCGCGCTGCTGATCTAACCGACGACGGCGGCATAGAGGCTGAAGGCAGTGCACCAAGACGGTGGCATGCTGAGGCAATGGTGAGGCGAAGGCTGGACCAATGGCGCGCGACACCAACCTTTTGGCTCGTAGTTTGCAGCCTCATGGCGGAACGCGGAGGTGGGGCACGGAGCGCTGTGGCGCGTGGAGCTCTGGGCGGCAGGAGGCTCGTAGAGGCGGTGCCGCCGCCAGCCGACCGGCCACAAGAAGGGTGAAGTGTCTTACTTATTCAAAATTATTTATATGTACTCCCTCCATCTCCTAAATTACTTATCGCTCTTTAATTAATTAGTTCATTTTTTGAACTAAAAAGAGTGACAAGTAATTTTGGATGCAGGGAGTAGTTGTAACTCTGTAATTGTAAGGACTATGTTAATTTGTAATTGCTTAACCTATAAAATTAATGGTTATTTATTAATTGCATATAAGTGACTAACGACAGTAATTCTTACCTTCTAATATTCTGTTGCCTAATATTTTGTCAAATTTCAGACACATGACAAACAGACTCCAACTAATTCTTCCATCACAAACACTATTCTTTTTTTGAAAAATCATCAAAGAAATTGCTAAAACATTAACTTAAAAGCCAAGATAGTGCCGATGAAATCCTCTGCCCTGCAGTTACTGCAGCTGACATGTGGATCCGACAACGGTGGGTCACACATGTCATATGAACCCAAGATAGTGTTTGCTCTAGAAAAAAATAATTTTAAGAGAGATTGAGCGCACAAGTAGAAAAGGTAGAACTTGAGCGCTGCACCTGTGTATTCCCTGCCGGGAAGATCGATAGCAGCTGATCCACAAACTCGATGGTTAGACCAGTAGCCGCTAGAGAGCAGCTTGCGGCTGACCTCGAAGGAGATGAAGGTGTCGATGCAGGCATAGTTTATCTTCTCGTTGGATAGGTTGTACACGTCCCAGTGGCTCGTCCTCACCCGGTAAGGCTTCTCCATGTTGGCTCCCAACACGGCGCTTGCGATGTCCTTTAGCCCCGCGCAGTGGAGGCTCGGGCAATCCATCTCCTCTGCCGCGAGCTCGGCCAGGTCCATCATTTTGGCCACCATCAGCTGCCAGTCCTTCCAAAGTCAATCGGCATCACCCTCCACGCCCACGCCAACGAAGGGGTAGTCGGAATCGTCGAGGAAATCTTCCAGCTCGTCGGGGAAGTAGTCAACATGGATGACCTGGAAGATGAGGTAGCGGCGTCCGACGTAGAGTTGTAGAACGTCGACGAGGTTCTGGTCGGCAGAGTAGCTGGGGTGCCACTCGACGTCGAGCCCGACGACGAGCTTGTGAAGGCGCCAACGGTGGACGCAGAGGACCTCGTCGAGCCAAACCTCCACGACCTCACCGGAGGACGTCACCGTTGTGGTGATTACATCATCCTCGAACGTCATGTTGTACACCTGTGTCTACGCCATTGAGTCCTCACCTTGTCCCAAAGGTTGCAGTCTACAGCGGCGCCTCACAACTTCTCTCTTGTGCAAACCTTTCCTCTACCTCGAGGTTATATTTTGGAAACGAGCTTGGATATATAATTGATACAGTTATGATACGAGTGGAGGAGTTTCCAAATTTGACGGGCCCGAGCCCCGAGTAAAGAAAGTAATGAAGGTTTTTTAATCTGATATACTCTTCTATTTTTGAATTCTTGTCGTTATGACCACAAGTTTCATTGTCTCATCCAAACACCACGTACAACAACAATAACTTTTCTCAGGGACGCACCCACTGGGTATGCCGGGTGGGCCACGGCAAACCCTGGGTCCAGGTAGCAGAGAGTAGCTAGTGTGAATGCATGCTGGAGAGACCAGCGGAATTGGGAACTGGCCAATGAAGATGGAAGTTAGCAGTCTCATGGTTCATGGATCAAAATGTGCCATCCTTTTTATTGTTCCTTTTTTCTTAAATTATTTTTCCACCAATCTCTAGCCCTCCTTTATTTGAAGTTGTACAATTGGATCAGGATATGTGGCTAGCGTGAGGTGAGAGCAGTGTGTGCAACCCCAGGCGGAACGTCGTGGAGAGACGTTGCTCCCTGTAACACCTTTATTTTCATGCATAATGCATTCCATGCATCCTCATACATGTTTAACATAATAAAGCTTAAAAGGAACCTAATTAAAACGAATTTAGGTCTAATCAAGAATTTAAGTCTGTCAGGGTACGGACTTGTCCGACCTCCAACCCGGACTAGTTCGGTATTCCCTTTCTGTTTCAGAATATTCAGTTTCTTCAGAACCTGAACTTGTCTGGCACATTGGACAGACTAGTCCGGATTGAGTTTCTGGTGTTTCTCCAAAATTGTCTGATTCCCAGCAGACTAGTCCAATCTTATCTAAAATTCAGTCTAGATCAGTCTTTTATAGCCACACTGGACTTGTTCGGGCCAGTACATCGGACTTGGCCGATTTCACCTCTGTTTCAAAACGGACTTGTCCGGCCACCCCTGCGGACTAGTCTGACCTTTAGAGTCCAATTTGGATTCTATTATTCTTCCCCGATTGGTTATTGGGTAATTGCCTCAATTGGGCCCAAGACCTTCGTTCCCAACCTCAGAGGAGACCAAGTGGATCCCACCTCAGCCCCTACTAGTCCCCCAGCAAAATCCACTTGGAATTCACCCCAAATCCCTACCTCTCCACCCCTATATAAGCAACCCAATAGCCCACACATCTTCAACCCAATCAAAAACCCTCACTGCCACCTTTTGCCTTGTGTCGTCGTCAAGAAGAAGTCCAGAAGCAAGGAGGAGGAGGAGAAGAGGGAGAAGGATCAATCAAGATCGATCTTCGTCAACTTTTCGATAATGGACGTTCTTCATCACCAAATCTTCATCAACTCGTCTCCACCAACCCTAGATTGTCAAGACTCAAGCTGCACACCCAATTCTTGATCTTTGGATCTCTAAATACGTGGTACATCGTTTACATCCATTTTTTCTATGTGAAATTAACCACAAATCTTCGCTGATTAGGAAATCCTAATTCACATTTCTGGTAAGGGTGGACTAGTTCGGTATTTGAATCTGTTATTGTTGAATTGAATCAAATTCGACTCAAATCAATTTGAAACTAGTTCAAACTTATTAGAAACCATTGTAACTAGTTAGTAAACATTAATAGAAACTCATTAACTAGTTGTACCTCATAATTGCATTAATTATGCATATCATGGCATATTGAGTAATATATGAGCACATTTATTTATTGTGATGGTTGTTTTGCATGTTTGTCGCGCAGAATAGAAAGTCTTGCTGTAGAGAGTTATTTTGTGGACCTGCAGAGTCAAAGCTTTGAAGCCTTCGATCCAAACCAAGCTCAAGAACAAGGCAAATGTCCTTGATCATTTTGATCTATGTTTTAAATGTTTTGTTTGCAAAATTGCATGCTTGTGTCAGCTGATGGGAAAACCTAATAGGAGTTTACTAGTCTTGTATGACCACCCTTGTCGCTTGAACACAACGTAGAGAGTCAGGAAGGGTATTTTACACTTTTGCATCACTATACTCAATTGGGTTTGGGAAACAATCATATTGCTTAATTATGAACTATTGAACACTTTAATGATGAGAGGTTATATTAATGACCCTTTAGCAACATGGTGCCTAGGGATCTAAGCAAGTTGGTTATGTAGAAGGGTTGGACTGTTTGGGTGGTTTTGCTCGCTTAAGATCTAAGGATCGGTTCATGGATCGACCATCCAAGATTTACAATGCCACAACAGGGCCAAGTATGGGTGCGGCTTAGCTAACTAATTAGTGTTTTGCCAGTACTATTTGGACCATTAGTAATGCTTGGGGAAGGGGTAGTCAGATGGGTTTGCCGTGATTGTGGGACTACCCTGGGATCCGAATGGCTCAAGAGGGGGCCCTTGGTTAGATGTGCTCAGTTGGAGACATCACCACCGGTGAAACCTCAATGGGGTCTAAATATGCTAGTAATCACTTTGTAAAGGCTATTTTGTGATCTCTTGGCCACACAACTAAAGATATGTGAGACGGCACAATTGAGATTCCATAGTCATCGAAAGGTGATGAAATCACGAACTTGTGGGTAAAGTGGTACAACCTCCGCAGAGTGTGTTAAAAACTATCATGATAGTCGTGCTCCCGGTTATGAGCAACTTGGACCCCCACATGATTAGAGTTATGGACTTTGAACATAGTTTAATAGCTGGAATTGAATTGGGGATCGGTATTGTTTTAGTAATTGGCTTTGGTACATGGAATTGACGAAATTGAGACAGATGAGCAGCTATGAGTTGTTTATGAATTAATATGGCTGGTATGGGTTAATTGAGATGGAATTAATTTCATTTGGGTTATTTTGGGAAGGACCACACTTAATGATCATATAATTGCTTTTCAACTATTTTGAATGTACTTTTATGCAATTAACCATGGTTTATTATCATTCCTTGTTTAAGCTACATGTCATACTTTCCCACTCTTGCTGAGTACGACATGTGCTCACCCTTCCTATCCCCCCAACAAATTCAGATGCGGGCATCGATGTGGAGTACTAAGAGGTCTTTCAGGAGTTCTAGGCGTGCGTGTTACCATCAAGCTTGCCTGTGGAGTTGGAGTCATTAGTGTTTAGAGTTTTCTGCTGCAGTTGTTTAGAGCTTGTATTTGAGACTATTTGGTTTGTAATAAGGTACTGTTATCAGTGTTATTATTCAAGACATGTTTTATCTGTTTATCGGTTGTGAATCACTTGTGTATGTGTGTTAAACATCCTGGGCACACATATGCATCACGCTTGGTTCATTTTTGGAACCGGGTGTCACAAATTGGTATCAGAGCCGTGTTTGACCGTAGGACACAAGTCTAGGTAGAATGGACACCACAAACCACTTAGGACTTCTTTCCTATTAAAATTAGTATGTTTTGCACTATTTTGCCTTCCACCAGCTATATAATGTGGAAAAATTTGTGCTTTTTGCTGTTGCTACAATTTTTGCCACTTTTCCTTCTTTTTGAGCAAATGCACATCCTCTCATCTAAATTTATGGCTGCTGCAATTTCAGAACTGATATTTATGTTTTCTTCTAATAATCTCATGTTTTCTTATAGATGGCTCATACCAAAATGACAGCCCGCAAGAGAGCTCATTTGCCACCCCTTGGAAGCAAGTTTAGGCCTCATGAGGAGCCGAGAATGGAACCATCCCAAGACGAGGAAGAAGTGAGTTCTCCCGGAAAGGAAGTTGAGCAAGAACACTCCAACACGATGGAGGAAGATCCTGAGAAGGTGGAATTCTATGATGATGAGGAAGAGGGAGACTCTAAAATTGTGGAATTCTATGATAGTGTGGAGGAGGAAGGTGAAGCACATGAGGAGAATGAAGATGAAGCCCAAGATGAGGAGGAACCGCAGGAAGAGGAGGAACCTTTTGCACATGATGAAGTACCTGAAGCCCAAAGGAATGCATCACAGCCTAGTGCAGACAGAAAGGAGGACAAATGCCTAGTTTACCGTGATGCCCAAGAATTCCGTTCTGACAACACTGATGGAGGATTTGCAGCTAAGCAATTGAAGGAGTTCCTTGATTTGCGCAAGATGCACCCGGAGGATTATGTCAAGAGGATTTCTCGCTATGGACGTGAAGAATGGAGGGCTCAAGTTACTGTTCTTGCCAAATATGATGTGGTCACTTGACACTTTTCATCCACATGGAGATGTACAAGGCAGGAAGCTATCGATGATGTGGCTTGGGATGCACTTACTAGATTGTGTGACATCTATCGGGGCCAGGTTGGAGGTACTAGTTTTGCACTGCACCCACAACGCAAGAAGTAAACAAGGAAAGTCTTAAGACCACAAGATGGAGCTCAAATCAGTTCTCGTGCCATTGACCGATCTTAGGAAGTATTGGTGAATTTGGGAAATCGCTGTGCTGATGCCATGGAAGAGATCCGCTACCTCTGTAAGAAGCTGTTCATCATGGAGAAGCAAGAGGAAGTATGTGCCACCTTTGAGGTCAACGGTGCAGCAACCTCTCCAACGCCTATATGGATGGCCAACTCACCCTGGCGTGCGCCCATGTATGCATCGCCGTTGCTGCCTCACGGCCAAGGCAGCCGCGGATCACACAATTAAGTCTAGGTGTCCTGTTTAGAAGTTAGAAAAGTGTTTAGATTGTTTCGGTTGTGTTTACTATGGTGTGCTGGATTTTCTTTGTGTGTGCTTGTGCTTGTGAGCTTGGTGCGAGTTGTGGGACGTCTAGCGTTTTGTCCACATCCGCGCGTAGTAGAGAGTTGTGGGATCCTAGTCCACATCCTCTAATAGGGTTTTTTAGTTTTAATAAGAGAGTTGCTTTGTTACATATACCTTGAAGAATATAGTTGGGACGTTTCTTTTCAAATTCTAAATTCTTTCGTCTCTACTTCTCTTTCACCAATGGATGTTGAGGAATCATTATCATGGGAATGCTAATGGTGAGGAGGAGAACAATAGAGCGCCTCAAAACAACAATGGACTTAGACATGGGGCTATCAACCTTGAGCAGCTGTTGGCTATGCAGAACCAGCTCATGCAGACCATGATACAGACCATGGGATAGCTGCAAGCTAGCAACAACAATCAGCCTCACATGCTGCCACCACCACCACCCCCTCCACCCCACAACCGTTTGGGAGAGTTCATGAGGACTAGGTTGCCTACCTTTGCTCAAGCCAAGGACCCTATGGAAGATGATGATTGGCTGAAGTCTATAGATAAGAAACTTGCTATTGTCCAGTGCAGTGACAGGGAGATGGTTCTTTTTGCCTCACAACAGATGGTTGGAGCTGCTGCAGATTGGTGGGAATTTGTATGCAATGTGCACGCTAATCAAGAGAGAATCACCTGGGGTGAATTCAAGGAGAAGTTTTATTCTCACTATGTACCTGAGGGAGTCGTGATACTGAGAAGGCAGGAATTTGAAAACCTCAGCCAAGGATGGATGAGTGTGAGTGAGTATCTCAGTAAATTCACTCAATTGTCTAGATATACTCTAGAAAACATTAGAACTGATAGCAGGAAGCAGTATCTGTTCATGAGAGGTCTCAACAATGAAATTCAAGTTCAGTTGCTCAATGCTGACTATGCAAATTTTCAGAAGCTGGTTGCCCAAGCCATTGTGGTTGATAACAAGATTTGTGAGATGAAACTAGACCACAAAAGGAAAATGCCATATCAGGGACAGCCACAAGGAAGCAATGTTCGTCCTCGCTATGCACCGCCTACTACACCATATTACAACCCGTCTGCTGCCGCATACCGCCCTGCTTATCCATCGTGACCGCAACAACCAATGCAGCAACGCCCATCCATGCAAGCGCCTCGCTTACCTATGCAGCATGTGCCATGCCCAAATATGCCTGCCTATGCTCAGAATCAACCTCGCCCTAACTTCTCTAGCGCCACTGGTGCAAAGACTTGCTATACTTGTGGTCAAGTGGGATATTTTGCAAATCAATGCCCAAGATCAGGTCAAGGTCAGATGAACAATGTTCCAAGGAAGAATCCTAGGTCCAATGGAGGAGCAACTCAAGGCAACCGAGGACAACATAATTTCGCTCGTGGCAAGGTGAACCATGTATCTGCAGAAGAGGCTCAACAAGCTGAAGATGTTGTGATTGGTATGTTTCTTGCAAACTCCAACCCCGCTACTATATTATTTGATTCTGGAGCATCCCATTCTATCATCTCATCAAAGTATGTTGCAAAGCATAGCATGCCTATATCATACTTTAAGTATACTCCATTGTTTAAATATCCAAGAGGAGAGATGAGGACGAATATAGTATGTCCAAAAGTAAGTATATCATAAGGGGGGTAGATTTCCTCAACAACCTTATAGTATTGAATTCACAAGGCTTGGACATAATACTTAGACTGGATTGGCTAAGGAAGCATAATGGAGTAACTCAGTGCGCCACTCGGACAGTGCAATTGCCAAATGAGGAAGGAGTCAGTAAAGAATTCAAGGCAGTTCAACCGACAACTAAGAAGGCAATGATAAATCGTGAAGAAGGAGTAACCTTGGAGGAAATTCCAGTTGTTCATGAGTACCCAGAAGTGTTTCCTGAGGAATTACCAGGTATGCCACCTGATCATGACATCGAGTTCGTCATTGATATATTACCTGGAACTTCACCTATAGCAAAGAGGCCATATAGGATGCCTCCTAAGGAACTAGCAGAGCTCAAGAAGCAAATTCAAGAGCAACTAGAGAAGGGTTTTATACGCCCAAGATCATCACCATGGGGAGCCCCAATGCTTTTTGTAGATAAGAAGGATGGATCCCAAAGAATGTGTGTGGATTACTGGTCTCTGAACGAGGTAACAATCAAGAATATATACACGTTGCCCCGCATAGTGGATCTGTTCGACCAGATGAATGGAGCAAGAATATTCTCTTAGATTTGTCTTCGGTCGGGATATTTCCAGAGGAGGATTAGACCATCAGACATACCCAAAACGGCTTTCAGGACACGTTATGGATTCTATGAGTGTACAATCATGTCATTCGGATTGACTAATGCACCTGCATACTTCATGTATCTCATGAATAAGGTTTTCATGCAATATTTGGATAAGTTTGTGGTAGTGTTTATCAATGATATCATGATCTACTCGAAAAGTGAAGAGGAGCACAAAGAGCATCTAAGACTGATGTCGCAGAAAATGCGAGAGCATCAGTTATATGCCAAGTTTAACAAGTGTCAGTTTTGGTTGAGGGAGATATAATTCTAAGGCCATGTCATCTCTTGAGGAGGAGTGTAAGTTGACCAAGGAAAGGTTAGAGGTGTGCTAAAGCGGGAACCTTCGCAAAATGTGAAGGAGATAAGGAGTTTTCTGGGAATGGCTGGATATTTCCGTCGGCTCATCAAGGACTTTTCAAAGATAGTGAAGCCCATGACTGAACTGTTAATGAAGGAGAAGCCTTTCAAGTGGACTCAAGCTTGTCAGTATAGTTTTGAGGAGCTAAAGAAGAGATTAACAACAGCACATGTGTTGGTATTGCCAGATGTGAGCAAGAGCTTTGATATCTATTACGATGCTTCAAGGCAAGGACTTGGTTGTGTATTGATGCAGGAAGGCCGAGTAGTGGCTTATGAATCCAGGCAATTGAAGAAATATGAGCAGAATTATCCTACGCAAGATCTCGAACTTGCAGCCGTAGTGCATGCATTGAAGATTTGGAGACATTATGTTCTTGGCCATAGACGCGAGATTTATACGGACCACAAGAGTCTCAAGTACATATTCACGAAATCGGATCTGAACTTGAGGCAACAACGATGGTTGGAACTCATTAAGGATTATGATGTGGGAATCAATTGTCACCCAGGAAAGGCCAACGTAGTTGCTGATGCTTTGAGTCGAAAGGGATCAAGCCAGCATCTCACCGTTAGGGAGGTGCCATCCAAGCTATGCAAGGAGTTTAACCGGTTGAATCTTGGATTTGTGAATGAGATGGGAATAATCAAGTTAAATCCGACCTTAGAATAGCAAATTCGAGATGGTCAAACAAAGGACAAGGAAATCCAGGAAATCAAGTTAAGTATCCAGGAAGGGAGGGCATTCAGATTTGACGAGGATGACCATGGTACTCTATGGCTTGGAAAATGGAATGTTGTGCCTAATGAGAAGCAACTCTGGCAGTTGATATCAAAGGAGGCACATGACTCAATTTACTCCATCAAACCTGGCTGTACGAAAATGCACAAGGATCTGAAGACATGCTACTGGTGGCATGGTATGAAAAGGGACATAGCTGAATATGTCGCATTGTGTGATGTATGCCAACGAGTCAAAGCTGAACACTAAAGGCTTGTTGGATTATTGCAGTGTTGAAGATACCGGAATGGAAGTGGGAAGAGGTTGGTATGTATTTCATAGTTGGTTTACCTTGAACTTTAGTGGGATATGATTCAATATGGGTTATTGTGGATCGGTTGATGGAATCCGCGCATTTCATTCCTGTCAAGACTACCTATAGTGGAGCGAAGTTGGTAGAATTGTATATGAGAAGAATAGTGTGTTTACACGGAGTACCCAAGAAAATAGTATCCGATAGAGGTTCTCAATTTACCTCAAGGTTCTGGCAAAAGTTGCACAAGTCTATGGGAACTCAGTTGAATTTCAATTCTGCATATCACCCTCAATCAGATGGACAGATCGAGAGAACGAATCAGATAATGGAGGATATGCTAAGGGCTTGTGCATTAAAATATGGAGGAAGTTGCGATAAAAGTTTGCCATATGCTGAATTTTCCTACAACAATAGTTACCAAGAAAGTTTAAAGATGTCACCATATGAAGCATTGTATGGGAGATGGTGTAGGACACCTTTGTTTTGGAATGACACAGGGGAGACTTAAGTGTTTGGACCCGATGTAATACAAGATGCTGAAAAGCATGTTTAGACAATCCGCGAGAATTTAAGAGCAGCTCAGTCGAGACAAAAGGGTTATGCGGATAATAGATGAAGAAGCTTATCTTTTGAGGTGGAGACTTCGTATATCTCAAAGTGTCAACCATGCGAGGTCACAAGCGGTTTAATGTCAAAGGCAAGTTGGCAACTCGCTATATTGGACCATTCAAGATTTTGGACAAACAGGGAGAAGTAGCATATAACCTAGAGATGTCACCGCATCTTTCCGATGTCCATGATGTGTTTCATGTTTCACAACTCAAGAAGTGGTCGAGGGTTTCGGAAGAGCAAGTACCGATGGAAAAATTGGAGCTTGAGGAAGATTTTACCTATAGTTGTAGCACGTGTATTTTGTCGGACCACTAATGATCAGAGGACATAATCCCGATGCACGCTGCTGCTGTGGAGGTGCACGAGGAATCATCCTCTGTGGCTGCTGCTGCTGTTGTGGACATGGCAGTCGAAAGGTTGGGGCATTGAAAGAACAATCGTGGAACTGCGGCGGTCGCGTTGGTGGCTGCCACCTTGGAACGGGTGGTGAGCGGTACACTAAGCGGTACTTTTGTGGAGCACCACAATTGCTGCCTGATGGTGCACTACACTTCCTCTTATCAGAAATGAGCTCATGCTGAGCATCTTCTTGTACAATCGCGGTATTGACGTTGTCGTTGAAGGTGCCACAATTGAATTGTGCAAGTTGGGTTTCATCTTGGGGTTCATGCTTCGGAAGAATGTATCTTGCTTTTTGTCTTTCATCCTAATGTAATCCGACGTGTATCGCGTCAGATGGTTGAACACCCAGGAGTACTCATGAGCACTCCCCCTGCATTGTTTCAGTTCCAGGAACCCCTGAAGTTTCCTCTTCATAATACCAGGAGGTATATGGTAGGCACAACATGTCTCCCGGAATTCTTCCCATGTCACAACATGTCCACCCGGTAGTGAGGCGATGCGATTCGCCCACCACACACTGGTGGCTATGTGAAGCTGGTACGTTGCGAACAACGCCTTCCGTTGTTCTGTGCATTGGAGCTGTCCGAACTTCACCTCGATGGTGCAGTGAAAGTTATCTGCCTCTAGAGGCTCGTCGGCCTCCATGATGAATGGTGCATGCGTCACCAAGAAGTACGAGTACGAACTCTTGTGTGTTGGAAATACCAGACTTGTCCGGTAAAGACCGGACTAGTCTGGTTTTGTCCAGTAAGGATAACCGGACTAGTCTGGACCCTTAGAGGACTAGTCCGATATTGTCCAGTAAGGGTGACCGAACTAGTCCGGACCCTATACGGACTAGTCCGATTTTTTAGTAACTGTCAGTTTGAACTCGAAATTGACATGTGTTCTAATTGAAAGGACACAACCCACCGAATTTTGAGTCTCTGATCGGGAGACTCAATAATTCCTAAGGGTGGGAGGCCCCCTCTTGTGTCTCTTGGTCAAATATAAGAAGAGGGTCAAGTGTATGATCAAAGTGGCTTAAGGCATACACTCATACACACTTGAACACTCTAACCCACTCAGAATCCGATCAAGATACCAAGAGAAGAACAAGGGGAAACGCCTCTCGCAGTCGTTCTTCTTGCGGCCTCGCCTTGTTGGCTAGATGGCCGCATCGTCAAGCAACAACAAAGATGGAGGAGAAGGTATTATTAGTGTTCTTTGCTATTTGAAAGATAGCACTTGGTGTTCTTGTTGTAATCAGATTTCTACATGTAATTTGAGATGATTTAGTGGCTATTTGATCTTTGGGCTCCCTCTTGATTTCTAACAATGGTATCAGAGCCATTTAGTCCACTAATCATTTCGAATTGAGTTTTGATCGAAGTTTTCGCTGAAAATTTTGAAGGTCCGGACTTGTCCGGTCTAAGGGCCGGACTAGTCCGGTGTGCCACAGTTATGTGGTTAGGTTTTCGGATCAGGGCGTTTTGACACATTCATCTGATCGAAAATAAATTAAGCGCTTTGGATTGAAATCCATTGTGAAAATTAAGTTGATTTGGTAAGATGGTAAGATTAAGATTCCCTTTTGGGTATTTTGACATTTTTCCAGTTTTTTATATGAAACTTTTCCGGGATTGGTCGTACTAGTCCGGAATAGTACGGACCAAACTCGAAAAATTCAATAAAGAACGGATCAAATGTTTGTGATGGGACCGGACTTGTCCGGCGTTTGGACCGGACTAGTCCGAAAACCATACTGTAAGAGTCCGGACTAGTCCGACCATTTGCGGACTAGTCCGTGCTATACAATTAAGTTTTCTTATTAAATTAAGCTTCCGCTGTGAATTAAGTTTATTGTCATAGCAATTTGGTCGAGTAACCAAAGCAAAAGATAAATTGCTATGTCAATTTAAGTTGCATGGAATTCTATTGAGTAACCAAAGTGAAAAATAGAATTGCCATGATTTTAAGTGATGTTAATGTCATTATTGGCCGAGTAACCAAAGCGAAAGGCATTAATGACATTTTCCTTTCTAAGTACATAGTAATTTGGTCGATTAACCAAAGCGAAAGATAAATTACTATGTATTTCATTGGTTCTTCAATGTTCAGTTTTAATGTCATTATTGGCTGAGTAACCAAAGCGAAAGGCATTAATGACGTTCTTTTCGTAAGAACATAGTAATTTGGTCAAGTAACCAAAGCGAAAGATAAATTACTATGTTGATTTTCAGTTATTCTCAAATGTTGAGTTTTGGTCAAGTAACCAAAGTGAAAGATAAAACTCATCATTTTCTTGTGGTTAACATCTGTGCATTCTTCTTGATTTTGGTTTTTTCATTATGAAGGTTCCTCCAATGCTAATTCAGCACTGAGTTTCATCGCTTCTATTGATCCACTCAATGGAAGCAATTATGGGAGATGGCGAGAGAAGTTGGAGATTGCTTTGGCAGTCTCTGAGATAGACTTGGATCTCACTACTCCATATCTGGTTGCACCGGTTGAACCAGTAAGAGATGCTGATGAAACTCAGAGCCTTTGTCGTGAGGACAAAGGAATATACTACTGAGTTATTGGCTTATGACATTGATTCTTATAAGTGGAAGAAATCAAACAGGAAATGTTTGATGGTAATTAAGGGCACTATAACTGAGGCCATTCGGGGAGCAATCCCTGAATGTGAAACTGCTGTTGAGTAGCTCCAAAGGAAAGAGAATCAGTTTACTGGTTCTTCTAAGGACACTGCAAGCACTCTTATCAAGAGGCTTGTTACTGAAAAGTATCATGGAGGTGGTGTGTGTGAGCACATGTTAAGGATGAAAAATATGGCCGCAAAGCTTAAGCCTATGGATTTGGGGATTAAAGATGAGTTCATTGTGCATCTCATCATTGCCTCACTTCCTAAGGAATTTGAGACTTTTGTCATCAACTACAACTCTCAACCTCAACTATGGAATATAGAAAAACTCATGGCTATATGTGTTCAGGAAGAAGAGAGGATTAAGTCCCTTCACGGTTATGATGCAATCAATTGTGTGAAGGGAAAAGGTAAGGCTAAGAAGAGTTATTCTTCTAAGCAATCTTTCAAGTATCATGGTTCTTCTCACTATGATAAATATAATGGTAAGTTTCCACAAAGTCATCCTTACAATAAGGATGTGAAAGTGGAAAAAGATCAGTGCCGCTTTTGTTTAGACAAAGGTCACCATCAGAAGGATTGCATAGGCTTCCTTAAATGGTGTTGCAAAAATGGTAATGACTTTGTGACCTTTGTTGATGAATCCCTGCTTTTAGATTATACACCATCTTCTTGGTGGATTGACTCAGGTGCCACTGTGCACGTTTGCAATTCGTTGCAGGGGTTAAATATGAGGAGGACCCTAGAAAGAGGGGAAAGGGCCATTAAAGTTGCTGATGACCATGAAGCTGAAGTGAATGCCATTGGAGATTATCCATTAGTATTAAGAAATGGCTTTGTACTTACACTTCAGGATGTATTATATGTACCCTATTTAAGTAGAAATATCATCTCAGTATCATGCTTAGATGATGATGGTTATGTTTGCCAGTTTGGCAAAAACAGATGTGTAATTAAGTATGATAATAAGATGGTTGGTGTTGCCATAAGACAAGGAATGCTATACTTATTATCTATGCGTGATGAAGTTAATGTTGTAAGCGACAATCAGTTTTCCTCACATTAGGGTAAGCGTAAGAGAATCGATTCCAAAATGTCTTCGAAATTATGGCATTGTCGCTTGTGCCATATTTCGAGGGGGAGAATTGAACAATTGATTTCACAATCGATTCTTCCCCATTTGGATTTTTCAGATTCAGAAGAATGCATAGATTGCATTAAGGGAAAATTTGCTAAGAAAATTAAGAAAGGTGCCATACGCAGTGCGGGAATTTTGGAATTAATCCATACGGACATTTGTGGTCCATTTCCCGTAGTATCTGTTGATGGTTTTGATTCATTCATAACCTTCATGGATGACTATTATCGCTATGGCTATATTTATCCGATTAAAGAACGCTCTGAAGCGTTGGATAAATTTAAGATATTTAAGGCTGAAGATGAAAATCAGCACAACACTAAGATTAAAGTGGTAAGATCCGATCGTGGTGGTGAGTACTACGGTCGTCATACCCCGTATGGCCAAGTTCCTGGACCATTTGCTCGGTTCCTACAGGAAAATGGCATAGTCGCCCAGTATTCCACACCGGGTGAGCCTCAGCAAAATGGAGTAGTGGAACGGCGCAACCGTACGCTAATGGATATGGTTAGATCCATGTTAAGTCAATCAGATTTGCCGGTTAGCTTATGGATGGAGGCATTAAAAACCGCCATTCATGTGCTAAACTGGGTTCCTACTAAGTCGGTGCCCAAAACACCGTATGAGTTGTGGACAGGACGTAAGCCCTCATTAAGTTATATGCATATATGGGGCTGTCCCGCTGAGGCAAAATTGTTTAACCCAAACATTGGTAAGTTGGATTCTAAGACAGTAAGTTGCCATTTTATTGGCTATGCAGAAAAGAGTAAGGGATATCATTTCTATTGTCCAGAACGATATTCTAAGTTTGTAGAAACAAGGCATGCCGTTTTTTTAGAGGATGCCATGATCAGGGGGAGTACGGTAAGACGAGAAATTAATCTTGAAGAGAAGCGGGTTTATGTACCCACTCCTATGATTCAAGAACCATATTTCTCATTACCTACTGCTGTTGAATCATCAGTGTCTATTGGTAATGATTTAACACCTGTTCTTAGTTCTCCATTGACAACGGAATTATTAAGAGAGGTTGAGCATTTTCAGCCCGTTGTCACTAATAATGAAGAGCAACAACAACCTCAAAATGAGGATAATGTGCAATTAAGAAGATCATAACGAGAAAGAAAATCGGCCATTCCGGACGATTATGAGATCTATTTGAGTGAGGCAACTCAAATGGAGGGTGATCCCACCACATTTGAAGAAGCTATGAGAAGTCCTCAATCATCTGAATGGCGTAAAGCCACGGAGGATGAAATGAGGTCTATGGAAACAAACAAAGTCTGGGATTTAGTTGAGATTCCTAATGGAGCCAAAACAGTAGGCTGTAAATGGGTCTACAAAATTAAACGTGACTCCAAAGGGAATATTGATAAGTTTAAGGCCAGACTTGTTGCAAAAGGCTTCACTCAAAGAGAAGGGATTGATTATAATGAGACATTTTCACCTGTCTCAAGTAAGGATTCGTTCAGAATCATTATGGCATTAGTTGCATATTATAATTTAGAATTACATCAGATGGATGTAAAGACGGCGTTTCTCAATGGTGATCTGTATGAGAACATCTATATGACACAACCGAAAGGTTTTGTTGTTAAGGGTAAGGAACATATGGGATGCCACTTAAGAAAGTCGATTTATGGACTTAAACAAACATCAAGGCAGTGGTATCTCAAGTTCGATGAGACAATAAGAAAGTTTGGGTTTAAAGAAAATAAGGAGGACAATTGCATTTATGCTAAGTTTAAGAGCGGGAAATTTATGTTCCTCGTGCTTTATGTAGATGATATACTACTTGCAAGTAGTGATGTCAATCTACTATCAGAAACTAAGAAGTTTTTGTCCTCTAATTTTGATATGAAAGATCTTGGTGAAGCATCCTATGTATTGGGCATAGAAATTCACCGAGATAGAAATAAGGGGGTATTAGGCTTATGACAAAAGGCATACTTAGAGAATGTACTGAGAAAGTACAGTATGCATAAGAGTAAGCCTTCGCCTGCTCCGATTGTCAAGGGCGATAAGTTTGGGAACTTTCAGTGTCCCAGGAACCAATATGAGATCGATCAAATGAAGTCAGTTCCATATGCTTCTGCTGTCGGAAGCCTTATTTATGCTCAAGTTTGTACTCGCCCTGACTTAGCTTATGTGACCGGAATGCTTGGCAGATATCAGGCCAATCCAAGGATTGATCACTGGAAGGCAATTAAGAAAGCATTAAGATATGTGCAAGGCACAAAAGGCCTCATGTTAACATATAGTAAGTCAGACCCACTTGAAGTAGTGGGATATTCAGATTCAGATTTCGCGGGTTGTATGGATACTAATAAATCCACGTCAGGTTATATATTCACCCTCGCGAATGGAGCCATTTTGTGGAAAAGCTCCAAACAAACCATCACTACATCGTCCACAATGCATGCCGAGTTTGTTGCATGTTATGAGGCCACCGGGCAGGCTGTTTGGCTTAAGAAATTTTTACCCAGTCTTAGAGTGGTCGACAACATTGAAAAACCACTTAAGTTATACTGCGATAATGAGCCCGCAATATTTTACTCTCACAACAATAATTCGAGTGGTGCTGCCAAACACATCGACATTAAGTTTTATGTTGTGAAAGATCGAATCTAGGATCATACCATAAGTCTTGAGCATATAAGTACCAAGCGTATGCTTGCGGATCTGCTAACAAAAGGTCTTCCACCCAGCGTGTTCAGTGAACACGTAGCCGACATGGGTTTAAGGGAGAGCCTATGATCACTGGATATTTAGGGGCCAAGTAAGAGTAAGGTTCATTTTCAAGTGTGAGGTGTATTGTGGCCTTCGAGTCCAATAATACATAAATGGTTGTTGTGATGCGTTGTGCCCTATATGTCAAGCATGAGAAAATGGACACTAAGTTTAGTATTAAGTAAGTTGGTAAGTTTCAGATTCGAGTTCAAGGGGGAGAATGTTGGAAATACCAGACTTGTCCGGTAAAGAACGGACTAGTTCGGTTTTCTCCAGTAAGGATAACCAGACTAGTCCGGACCCTTAGAGGACTAGTCTGATATTGTCCAGTAAGGGTGACCGGACTAGTCCGAACCCTATACGGACTAGTCCGATTTTTCAGTAACTGTCAGTTTAAACTCGAAATTGACATGTGTTCTAATTGAAAGGACACAACCCACCGAAATTTGAGTCTCTGATCGGGAGACTCAATAATTGCTAAGGGTGGGAGGCCCCCTCTTGTGTCTCTTGGTCAACTATAAGAAGAGGGTCAAGTGTATGATCAAAGTGGCTTAAGGCATACACTCATACACACTTGAACACTCTAACCCACTCAGAATCCAATCAAAATACCAAGAGAAGAACAAGGGGAAACACCTCTCGCAGTCGTTCTTCTTGCGGCCTCACCTTGTTGGCTATATAGCCGCATCGTCAAGCAACAACAAAGATGGAGGAGAAGGTATTATTAGTGTTCTTGTGCTATTTGAAAGATAGCACTTGGTGTTCTTGTTGTAATCAGATTTCTACATGTAACTCGAGATGATTTAGTGGCTATTTGATCTTTGGGCTCCCTCTTGATTTCTAACATTGTGGAGCTGGCATTGCCAATTGCCTTGTTGTTCCCCTTGGCGGGACGAATTCTGCACCAATGTTCTCAGCAACTCGGTTTGCTCATCACACGAGCCGAGCACTGTAGCGAGAACCTCCGCGAGACTCCTCGGAAGTTCAGGTGGTGGTGGCGGTGGTTGCTGGTGCATCGTGGTTTGCACCGGTGGTGGAGACTCATCACCACGACCCTGACTGGAACCTATCACCTCGTACATAGAGCGAGTACATCATTATGCATCCACATTACCCAAATATAAGCAACATGTTTGTTTACTTCATCCATCTCATACAATAGTAATGCAAGAATTGACAAAGTGACACTTACATAATATTCACATATATGGATAAAGTAAACTTTATACAATATACAACATCTCTGGACCCTTTGCCATAGCGAGTTCCGAAAATAATGAACTCCATAGATGGAAGTTGATTTCGACTATCGTTGGTCACAACGGGCCGTTGAGTGCGTTAGCATACGTGTATCCTCACTATTGTAATAAGACACAACCATGGCCATAACTCGAATTGGTATTTCGATTGTGTCTCGTACTAGATTCCAACTCCTCGTGTCGGAAAACAGTTGAAGGACATGAGAAATGACACAAGAAATTGAAACCAAAGTTGATTGAATTTGAAGATTCAAAACTGGTTTCACTTCCCAGTTTCTGGTACAACTAACTAGTCTGTACAAATAACTTTTTGACCAGATGGAGGCAAAATCTGGACATGAGTTCAACTACAAAGTTGTATTACACTCAAATTCCTTTCCAGAATGTATTAATTTTCCTCCATAGCAATTCTATTTTAGGAGATATGGCTTTTGCAATTGACAGTTTTCTGGAAAATAATTTCTTGTAAGTGGCTGATTTGTGATCACATTTTCTAGATACAAAATATCAATATTTCAAAAATCGTAACCTACAACATTGTTACATACATCCTCAGGATTCCAGAAATGTATTACATGAAGCCATTTCATTTCTCTACTAAGAGATATGATATAATTAGTAAACGTATACAGAAACTGTTCAGTCTCTGTCCAAATTTGGCAGAGTTTGGAAACTTGAAATTTTCAATAGTTTGCATGGGGATTTTGATCAGAATTAGAACATAAGAGTTTTATAGCACTCTCTAAAATTTCCAAGAATGTATTTTACACCTTTATTGGAGATTTCTTCTCGGAGATATGATATTCCAAATTAGGCCATTCTCTGTCAGGTTCACTGTTTTGAAGTCTGGACTTGGTAGTTTAAGTTCAAATGCAAATTTCATATTTTAAAAGTGGGGACTGGTCTTGGAGCTCAAAATGAAACTTGTGGAGAACTTCTTCAGGTTTCCCAATCACGTGCCTGCTGACCGCAGCGATCACACGATTTATTGGCAATCTGTTCTAACGCTTCAAAACAGAGATTACAAGTTCAAACTTAGTCCTAAGTTCAAAATTTTTTACTTGTTTGTCGAGTCACACCTCTGGCACGAATATCAATGTCGACGTGCCCGATAAAACTCGAATACAATGCCGGTACTACATCCCCATCAAAGAAAATCCTAAGCCTGTATTCCGGCGTACTTCTCAACGGTGGCACTAATAACGTTCACTCACAAACTTTTATACTCGAGCTACTTACATTGCAGTTAGCGTATCTGTAGAAGACACACATTCACAATTCACACAAGTAGCGCCACAATAGGGCGAGGCCACATAGGCAGCATGACAGACAAATCACAATAATATATACATGTCACCAAAGCTAATGCGCTGTATGTTTCCATACAGGCCGTCCTCGAGGAGAACACATCTCGAGAAACGTGGTTGCATTCCAACAACACACGACGCAGGACTCGAGTAGAGCGCGAACGAGTAGTCACGAATGGGAATTTTATCAACCTGACAGATACCACCTACTGCCCCATAAAAGCTGAAGCATGGCGATGGCGACCACTACGTATGGCCCATCGAACATGAATTGTTCAAGAGTTGCATACTATCGTGTTTTTGACCAAATGATGGGGTATCCTCACTTTTGGACGAAGCATGTGGGGATCAGTGGTTCATATGTTCCTAGAACCACGAGAAGCTTCAGAGACTCATATTAACTCCCGTGCTAAGCCAAGGGGAACAATGGCATATCACTTCTCGTATAGTGAGCTTATCGCGATTGATCCTCTTGCAGTGGCGTACCTTACCTCTTACATGACGTCAGAGCTTCCTTACTAAATATAATAACACATATGTTAGCTTTGCCACCTTAAGTAACTAATAATATAATAGACCTTATGTTGGCATAGTGAATAATCCTCACTCAACTACTTCTATGTTTTAAAAAATAAGCTCTTTCCGAGCGTGCTATTCTCAATGCGGCTCTGATACCAGTCTGTGAGGACCGGGGTCCCGACATTTCAAAATCGCAGAGGGTGATGCTGTGCGATGCTGCACCCAACAACACAAAAGAAAAGAATACGATAAAATACAAAGTTTTATTCATATAAACAACAAAAGTCTTTTAAAATACTTAATATACCATGGAAGATAAGACTCGTAGCTAAACTCTCAGCATAGCTATGCAAAAGTGAAGCCGTCCAGCCTAAGGACGCTTCACACTAGCAACAACCAAGTCGACGATCACGACGGCATGCAGTGCTCCCTCTTGGTGGTATACCCCGACGGGGGCATCGCCTCACCATCAGACCCTTCTTCATATATGTCACCTGCATCAACTTAATATAGTAACCGTGAGCACGATGGCACAGACTTAACCAACTTGCCTAAGCATGAAACTCTACATGCAGGGGAGACATATAACATAGGAAGTATATATTGCACAAATGACTCACCTAGCAGTGGATCCTTACTTTCAAGGTTATTAGCAACAAGTTAAATGTTTAGGACTGTAACTTCAGAATGCAATATACTACAGCAAGCAGGGTTGCAAATCAATAAATTTCAATACATCATATTCTTCAGGCTTCTTTAGTATTTACTACATCATGACACAGTGAAGATGCAGTACTCAAATAATCGCGAGGGACAGTGATTGCAATCATTAGACACCCGTACAACATGATAAATACACGCTTTCAGAAGTGGAGCGAGTCACACTTCAATAGTTCGCCATATATGGAAACCTTTGACAGGACACCAAAATGTCGAGCCGGTCCTTCCATGATGGGCAGGTGGTCCCCGCGCGGAGCAAACAGTAACATCGTCGCCCGTCAGCAGATTTACACCTGGCTACCCTCGATCCACTCCTATTCAATGGTAGGGTATGACTGGATGTCCAGGTGAACAAGTTACATTGGTTAACTTAGGCCCATATATTCAGTATGTCACCGGTACAGTTCAAACTAGCTCAGCGGGGCCACATACGGATTGGACCTCAACCGACACAGGGCAGGGCTATGCACGTGAGACCACGTCTCACTGCTCCCTATCATGCTGTCTGGTCTCAGATTCATATTCATATATCATTCTCGAATAAACCAATCCTGTGTGACGGTATAGCTATCTCTCAAGTAGATTCCAACAACCCGACTTATACCAATTTTACTAACACATTAGCATGGTAATCCGAAACATTGAGCGATCAACCTACCCAAATACTCCATGAGATTGTGGGTCATGCATTTGGAGTATTCAATCACCTTATACATAATGCAATTCAAACTATAGACATAATAGTGCTACAAAGTAAAACTTTGACATAGTTCTTAAATGCAAACCGGAGCTTGCCTGGCTGCGAGACAAAGTCAAGGTTAGCTTCAGGTAGAATGCTGTCCAAGGCCTCCGGTGCCTCCTCTATCTCGGTCACTATACGATATGCAACAATATATATAGATGAGTGACATTGAAACTATATGAATCAAGCTTCTAAACATAGTATCAGGTACTAAATGATTCTAATTTGATTTGTGATTTTTACAGTGGAGACTAGATACTAATAATAAAATCTGGGGCAAGACTTGGATTTATTCATGGAAGTTTGTTGTCTCTAAAATTCCAACAAGGATTTGGTTTCTCTGAATTATCATTCAAAATCTGGAGCTTTTACATGGGCAACAGTGAGTGTTCTGGTTAGGGTTGGTCTCACTGGCTCTAAGAAAATTGGTTTCACAATTTTCTAAGCTTTCTACAGGGAGATATATTGATTTTACAAGTTGGAGCGAAATTCTGGAATTGTTTCTGTTGATTTTTTAATCTTCAATAGACATAGAGGTTTGAAACACTGTTTGACTCAGCAATTCAAGTCAAGTGGACTTAAACTTTTTAATGGAAATCAAGGACATTCAAATGAAGATTCTGACCAAAATTGAGAATTTTCCAATTAACAGAACATGACTAGCTAATTTCCCAAGAAATTAGCTCAAGGGAACTAATTATAAAAATACTGGGACTTCTATGTCAAAGTAATTGCATCACTGCAAATTTTTTTCATGAGGAGTCTACCAGGATTTATTTTAGAATCTTCGAGCAATTCTAGTAGGAGATATTGAATTTTGAAGTTTGCTGGCATTATAGAATTATTTCTAAATAAGAAATTTTGAAGTAACTCAAACCAGGCCCACTCAATTGAAATGAGCCAACCAGGATGGGGCCACACTTGGGTCCCCTGAGTTAAATCGCGCCACCACACCAGATCACCCTCCACACCAGATCTCTGGTCTCACAGTTAGACACCGCCAGTCAGGTCCCACCAGCCTTTCGCCGCCCGTTGATGCAGGGCTCCTCCAGACTTGTCTTTTGCCGCCTGTGCACAAATTTTCTTGCGCAACACGATGATGTGGTTGTCTTCCCATGGCGATGGCCGGAGACCAACTTGCGACGGCGGCGGCAGAAGGCGGCACATCTCCGACATGGCTCCCGCACGAAAAGGCAGCAACCACTGTGCTAACTCGTCGCCTAACCGTGTTAAACCACTATTCCCTAATCCTTTTGTTCGAGCTGCTTCATGAGAAGTCTCCAACCTATCTGCTAACAGGATTGCACTGTTTCCGCTGTGTACGCGGAATTAAATGAATACCTAGCCACTGTTCTATGAAACAAGTCATCGGGGAAATGCAAATACATAGCTATACTTGACAAAAGGTTGCGAGGCTTTGACGGGAAATACCAGCCTGGACTGGCGCACCGTTTTGCTTTTGGAAGGGGAAGGAAAAAGTGGCTGTAGCGCTGTGGCGACGGTGAGGCAGAGGGGTTCATCCTTTGCGGGAAACCTCAGCGGCTATAAAAATCTCACGTGCGATGAGGAGGGAGCTCGAGCTGTTCAAGGAAAGGATCAGGGAGCTGCACATGACATTGAGGGAATGAAAACTCAAAGAGAACGATCAACCTTCACCGGTTACCACAGATTTTTGGGTTGGAACAGAGAGTTGCCGCCGTGTTCTGTTCTTGCGGTGGAAAATCAACAAAGAGAGCAAGGTTTCCGTGGAGTGAAGAATATAGAAGAGGGAGGCAGTGGAGGTGACAAGGAGGAAAAATTTCCAGCTTTGAGTACTTGAGTGCAGCCATATGCGCCGCCAAAATCTGGGAGCTCGGGACTCTTACGCAAAGAGACGGTTTGATCAATTGAGAGGCTCACCAGTGGGTCCCACTGCCCCTCTTCATCTCATCCTTCTCTGTACAATCATTTTCTCCCACCTAATTCATTTTAAAAATTGCTAGAGATTTACATCACAACTAATTCGAACATGTAGAATTTGATTCTGAAATCAAATTGTTTATTTGACCAAGGTTCACTTGAAATTCAAATTTTAATTTGAATTCGAATGGATTTCAATGCCCTTATTGAAATAAATAGTAAATGATCTCCAAAAATTATGAAATTTTGCCAGATGACTATTTGAAATATGAGGAACCTATTGGTAGACTCAAGTTGTTATTTTGACATAGTTTGAATAAGAGCTATTTTTGAATTCTTGAATCCCTCTCTTTAGGTTTTAATTTACTTTCATTTTCTCTTTTCCCTTTTTATTTCATTTTCTCATTCTATTTTTAATTTCATAGCTGAAATGAATGTTTGAAATTTAGGTCTTTTACACCATATAGCTTCAACAGTGTATTTCAAATAGATTTACTTGATTGAGCTTGAATTGTGCAAGATTGTCTTAAATATGACCAAATTTAGCTAATTTAAGCATAATCAAGCAAGTTTGGTTATGTTGTGCTATTTAGCTATATTTAACTATATTTGGCTATTTTGAGCAAATTTGATTAATTTGGGCTAAGTTAATCTAGATTTAGCTATACTTTGCCGATTTAGCTAAGCTATGCTAGATTTAGCAATACCTGGCTATGTTTGGCTAGATTTAGCTATACTCGACTAAGTTTGGCTAAGTTTGCTATATTTCTCTAATTTAGCTTCATTTGAGAAATTTACCTAACCTGTGCTGCTGAAGATATCGACACTTATGGCTCCACTGGTGGTTGCCATGAGGGAATGATAATTTGTTGCACATGCTGCTGGGCTAAAGTCTGTCACTGCAAAGTATTAGCACATATATTTCACTCAATTGCTATGGATCTTAGGTAAATTAAATTTTTTACTAGCTTCACCGCTTGGCTCTGTGCATTTTATTTTGCTAGGTACTCGTCTTTCGTCTTGGCAAGTGTGAAAGCATCTAGGCCCCCATGAGGTACGGTTTTGGTGATTAATGACAACCATTGGATTTTACTAATGAATTTGTGGATGCAAGGTCTCATATATCACTCACTCAAATGAAATCTATATGTCATTGGAGACCCCTAAACAATAATTTAATGAGATCAATGAATGTTATGAAGACTAGAAGTAAAAGCTCATATGTCAAAGTCATTCAACCACAATTGACAACATTCAATGCTTGAAAATCATCAGAAGTACATTTCCAACACAAGTCTAAGAGTTCAATCGAGCAAGACACAAAATAATCACTTAGAAACAACTCGAAGCAAACAAAATCAACTCACCAGATCAACCGATGTTTCCAGAGAACAACACATCGGTCGAGTTGGTTCAACTGAAGAAGAAGACCTCAGAACAAAGCACTCATCGGATCATCCGATGTTAAGGGCACAGCTACATCGGTCCATTAGTACAGTATGCAATATCCTTGGACCAAGTGTAGCACCAGATCAATCGATGTACAGCAATATACACATCGGTCAATCACTCCAGTAAGCATCAAGTCTGGGCCAATTCTGGAGGAAATGCCACCGGATCATCCGATGAGAAGAAAAGTGCAACATCAGTCTAACAACGGTCATATCTGACACAGTGACATCAGCTAAAGTAAACTTGATCGATGATAACTGAAGGGGAGACATCGGATCATCCGGTGTTCGCAGAGCAGTGATGTCAGCCTACTTTTCCATTGGCTATTTCATGGAGGCTGGCTATTTATACCCCTTCAACCTGTCAAATCGACAAGTCTTGATCACCAGACATACTCTACACATCTTCAAGCATTCAAGACATAGAGCTACCACTTCCATATCATTTTCACCACTTGTACACCAAGAGATAGGCTAGAACTAGCTAGAGATAGTGCTTGTGTGCCTCCATTCTTGGTGAGTGGAATCTCTAGTGTAGTGAGAGCTGTAAGGGAGTGTCCCTTGGTGGTTGTAACTAAGAGTGACTACCGGAGCTTGCCAAGAGGATTGTAGAATCCCAAAAGATCCAAGTTGTACAAGGCTTGAGCTCCACCTTGCCGAGGTTGGCGAACGGAGAAGAATAGTGAAGATCCCTAGTCTCGGTGACTTGGGTGTGGCTATACCCTTTGGTGGGTGCCACAACGTGGATGTAGGAAGATCTTGACGATCTTGCCGAACCACGGGATAAATCCTCGTGTCTCCTCGGGAGTTTGCATCCTCATCCTCTCATCCTACATTTATGCATTTTATATACAACGAAGTTGTTATTTACTTGAATGCATAGATTGTTTGCGTAGGGAATTGAGCTTTGAGTAATTAAGTTTTATAGCTTAGATTTTTGAAAAGAAGCCCAATTCACCCCCCCTCTTGGGCATTCGATCCTTACAATTGGTATCAGAGCAAGGTTGCTCATAGGATCATTCTAGCTTCACCGCTAGAGAGCTAAAATGGCCAAGGTTGGGGGTTCGGTTCCTATCTTCGAGGGCATGAACTTTGCCTATTGGAAAGCACGCATGCGCGCTTATCTAGAGGCTATTGCTCCCGAAGTATGGGAAGCGACCCACGCGGGGTTTGGAGAACACAATTATGTTGGTGATCAAATTAAATGGGATGCTAAAGCTAGGAATGCAATTTATGAATGTATAAGTCAAGATGTATTTGCTAGGATTGCTAGCAAAGAAAAAGCTTGTGAGATTTGGGCTTGCTTAATAGAAATTCATGAGGGTTCTTCTCGAGTCAAGGAATTAAAATATCTAAAGCAAAATATGATGAATTTAAGATGCTACCTCATGAAAATGTCAATGAGATGTTCTCTCGCTTGAATGTACTTATTGAAGAAATTAATGCTCTTGACATTGCTTCTCTTGGCAAGGGACTCATCAACCGCAAGATCCTCATGCTCCTTCCCAAGCCAAAGTACAACATCATCAACTCCATGCTTCAAAAGGAGTCTCTTGACCACATTGAAGTTTCAGAGCTCATTGGAGAAATTCACGCTCATGAGATGAGTGTACTTGGGATGATGGAGCAATCATCTTCAAAAACAATTGCTCTAAAGGCCTCTACCAAGAAAACAAGCCTCAAGAAGAAGAAGGTGGTTGAGCCTAGCTCAAGTGAAGAAGAGCAAGCATCAAGTGAAGAAGATGATGATGAGCTTGCATTGATGATGAGAAAGTTCTCACGCTTGAACTCCAAGATTACTAAGAAGGGATACACATTTGATCCCAAGAAAAAAGCGTTTCTACCAAGGAGAGATGATCACAAGACTTGCTACAATTGTGGTTATCAAGGCCACATCTCCTATGATTGTCCAAAACCGGACAAAAGAAGAGAGAACCACAAGAGCAAGCATCGCAAGCTTGAAGAAAGTGAAGATGATGAAGAAGAGGCCAAACCCAAACCAAGATCCTTCGGGAAGAGGAAACATGACAAGGGCAAGAAGGCAAGACTCTTCCCAAAGAAGAGAAATGGCCCATAAAAGGTGTTCATGTGTGAGGCCAATGAATGGGTCACCGACGAAGAAACAAGTGATGAAGAGAGTGAAGCGGAAGAAGAAAGTTTGGTCGGCCTCGCCATTGCCAACGATGATGACTCACCTCTTCATCCATCGCCCATGTGCCTCATGGCGAAAGGTAACACCAAGGTATGTGACGACTCTAGCAATGATGAGCTTTCCCCCGATGATTTAACTTCTTTAATAAATGAATATCATGCTATCATTAAGAGGGAAAAGAGTAAGGTTAAAACCCTTGAAGAAACTCATGCTAGGCTTGAGAGTGCTAACCTCAATTTGCTTGACAAGTATGAAAGCATACTTAAAGAACATGACACGCTCAAATCCCATGTCAATCAAACTGAAGAGGATAAGGCTAAAATCAAGCTAGATCATCATGAGCTTAACTTAGCACACCAAACACTCTTGGGAGAGCACAAAAAGCTAGTACAAGAGTATCAAACACTTAGCCTTGCTCATGAAGCGCTTGATCAAGAGTTGAAAAATATAAAGAAGCAAACTCTTAATGATAGGATATCCATTACTTCTCATGTCACTAATGCCTTGAATAAGTCTTTGCCTTTGAAAGCAAATGCTAGGCAGAAGAACTTGTTGGAAGAAATTGAGAGTCTCCGCACTAGTGTGGATAGACTTTCAAAGGGGGAAGTCAAACACAAGGAAATACTCTTCCAACAAGCAAAGGCCTTCAACAAGAGAGGACTTGGATCCTTCCCGGTGCCTATCAAAGGAAAGGTGCCCTCACCGGAGCTTAGAACAAGCTTCATCAAGGAAGTTGGTTCTTATTGCCAACATTGTGAGGTCACCGGTCAACACACAAGGGAGTGTCCTCTTCCTAACCGAACTTCTCCCAAATTGCCCATTAACTACAAATCTACTTTCAATGATCATTATTATCTCTTAAGTAAAGTATATGGCAAGGTGAAGGCAAGATTCATTGGCAAGGACATGAAGGGCATGAAGGGGAAGCTCCCCAAGCAACTTTGGGTCCCAAAGACACTTGTATCACACATACAAGGACCTAAGTTGGCTTGGGTGCCTAAAGTTAAAAATTGAATTCATGTGTGTAGGTGAACTACAAAGTTGGAGGAAAGCATTGGGTACTCGATAGCGGGTGCACCCAACATATTACCGTCAATGATGGTATGTTCACCACCATAGAAAACCCCGGCAATCATGAACAAGTCACCTTTGGTGATAACTCTAAGGGTAAGGTAATTGGGTTAGGTAAAATTGCTATTTCAAATGACTTATCTATTTCTAATGTTTTGTACGTTAAGTCACTTAGTTTTAGTTTACTTTCCATTGCACAACTATGTGATCTTGGACTAACATGCACATTTAGCAAAAATGATGTTGTTGTGAGTAGTGAAACAAGCCAAGAACTAGTCTTCAAAGGATTTCGGCATGGAGACCTCTACCTAGTAGACTTCTCCAACAAGAATGCTAGCTTGACCACTTGCCTTTTCACCAAGAGAAGTTTGGGTTGGCTATGGCATCGACGCATAGCGCACATAGGGATGAGCAAGCTCAAGAAGTCATTCAAGCTTGGGATGGTGACTGGCGTGAAGGATGTTATATTTGAGAAGAACAAGCTTTGTAGCGCTTGTCAAGTCGGGAAGCAAGTTGCTTCACACCACCCGATGAAGACAATGGTGTCAACCTCCAAGCCACTTGAACTACTCCACATGGACCTCTTCGGACCGTCCACATATCAAAGGCTTGGCGGTAACCTCTATTGTCTTGTTATAGTTGATGACTACTTTCGCTATGCATGGACTTTATTTTTAGGTGACAAGAGTGAAACTCTGGAAGTGTTCAAGACCTCCGCCAACCGTGCTCAAAGGGAATTTCAACTTCCCATCATCAAAGTACGGAGTGACAACGACACCGAATTCAAGAACTACAACATTGGGGAGTGGTGTGACCGTGGAGGCGTGAAACATGAGTTTTCGGCCACATACACTCCTCAACAAAATGGTGTCGTTGAGAGGAAGAACAAGACCCTCATAACTCTTGCGCGAGCAATGCTTGATGACTACAGCACGTCGGAGAAGTTTTGGGCCGAAGCAATCAACACGGCGTGCCATGCCGCAAATAGGGTCTACCTACATCGACTACTTCAAAAGACCCCGTACGAGCTTCTCATTGGGAGAAAGCCCAACATCTCCTACTTTCTATTCTTTGGATGCAAGTGCTACATAAACCGCAAGAAAAGGCTCGATAAGTTTGAAAGAAGATGTGATGTTGGTATATTCCTTGGTTATGCATCAAACTCAAAAGCATATCGAGTATTCAACCAAACCTCCGGTTTAGTTGAGAAAAGTTGTGATGTTGAGTTTGATGAAACTAATGGCTCCCAAGAGGAGAGTTTTGGTCATGATGAAATAGATGATGAGCCTCTATGAGAAGCCATGAAGAACATGACCATTGGAGACGTTAAGCCTAAAGTTGAGGAGAGCCATGATCAAGGGGGAGCTTCAAGTTCCAACATCAACACCTCTATGGCGCCCCAAGTCGACGAAGAAGAGAAGGATGATCCATTGCCGACTCAAGACTCACAAGCCCAACAACATCAAGAAGAAGAATTCCATGATCAAGTCCAACCACAGGAGGAGCAACACGCATCACCATCGCCAAGTGCTTCACAACCACTTATGAGGCATGGACGCATCTCTAAGGCGCATCCGATGGACCAAAACATCGGAAGTCCGTCAAGGGGTGTAAGTACACGTTCTCGCCATTTCGCTTCATTTTGTGAGCACTACTCATTTGTTTCATGTGTAGAACCCACTCACATTGAGGAGGCACTCCAAGACCCAAATTGGGTGATGGCTATGCAAGAAGAACTCAACAACTTCATCTACAATGAAGTTTGGGTGTTGGAGGAGCGACCCAAGGACAAGAACGTCATCGGAACAAAGTGGGTGTACCGCAACAAACAAGACGAGAACGGCATTGTGGTCCGCAACAAGGCAAGACTTGTGGGCAAAGGGTTCTCGCAAGTTGAAGGACTAGACTTTGGGGAGACATTTGCTCCGGTCGCCCGGCTAGAAGCCATCCGTATACTTCTTGCCTTTGCATCACATCATAATATTAGACTTTATCAAATGGATTTGAAAAGTGCCTTTCTTAATGGTTACATTAACGAGCTTGTTTATGTTGAACAAACTCCCGGGTTTGAAGATCCGAGGAATCCTAATCATGTGTATAGGTTGCACAAGGCACTCTACGGGCTCAAGCAAGCACCTAGGGCGTGGTATGAACGACTATGGGATTTCCTTATCATGCAAGGATTGAAGATCGAGAGGGTGGACACTACACTCTTCACCAAAGACATCAACGGAGATTTGTTTATTTGTCAAATTTATGTTGATGATATTATTTTTGGTTCAACTAACGAAGCTCTTAGCCATGAGTTTGGCAAAATGATGTCTAGGGAATTCGAGATGTCAATGATTGGAGAGCTCAACTTCTTCCTTGGATTTCAAATCAAGCAACTTCAAGAGGGGACCTTTGTCTATCAAGAGAAGTACACCAAGGACCTCTTGAAGAAATTTGAGATGGGAGATTGTAGCTCAAGAAGCACTCCAATGGCAACAAATTGTCATCTCGACGCGGATAAGGACGGTAAACCTATTGACCAATCTAACTACCGTTCTATGATTGGTTCATTGCTTTATCTTACCGCATCTAGGCCCGATATCATGTTTAGTGTATGCTTGTGTGCTTGCTTTCAAGCGGCACCTAAAGAATCGCATAGGAAGACAGTCTTTAGGATACTTAGGTATCTTAAGCATACCCCTAGTGTGGGCTTGTGGTACCCTAAAGGTGCAAAATTCCATCTCTTGGGATACTCGGATTCGGACTTTGCTGGATGCCGCATGGATCGCAAGAGTAGATCCAGTGGGTGCCACTTGCTTGGGCGTTCTCTAGTATCTTGGTCTAGCAAGAAGCAAAATTCCGTTGCCCTGTCCACGGCGGAAGCGGAATATATTGCGGCTGGTGCATGTTGTGCCCAAATTCTTTATATGAAGCAAACCCTTTTGGACTTTGGTATTAAACTTGGTTGTGTGCCTCTCCTTTGTGACAATGGAAGTGCGGTTAAGATAGCTAAAAACCCCGTTCAACACTCCCGCACTAAGCACATTGATATTCGCCATCATTTCTTGAGGGACCATGAAGCTAAGGGAGACATCTCTTTGCAAGGTGTTAGGTCCGAAGAACAATTGGCGGATATCTTCACTAAACCACTAGACGAGAAAACTTTTTCTAGGCTAAGAAGTGTTAAATGTGCTAGATGCAACGAACGTCATGTAAGAATGCATCTCATATAGGTCTTGCCTAACTCTCAAAGGATAGGGGTGAGCAAGGGTTAGCTTGGGATGGAGGTTCTTTTGGGTTTTCCCAAGGCTTGGAGAGTGGCTCTCCCTGATGAAGCCTTTGAAAGGTTCAAATTTGGCAAGATAGATTTATTTTATGCCTTGCATGATGCCTGCCATATAGACTAGTAATTTCTTGCATTATAAAATGTTTGGCATTGCATACGGTAGATTGTCACAAAGGGGAACCCACCTCATGAGAAAGAGACTTGTTTGAAATGCAATATCTCAACTCATATGTGGTGGAAAGAACAAAATGGTAGGTGCGTTAATGCCTAGAGGAACACGCTTTAAAGAGATAGAAGTCTTCATACTCTAGCTCACAAAGCATGGGCCTTACATTTTATTTGGATAATTTCCTTCCCATTTTCTTCGGTGTTCTATTTGCTTTAAGGCTTAGCCAATTCATTGGCAAATTAGCATTTTTGAGGGGTAAGGGGTTGCCCAAAAAGTCCTGATACATGTGTTTCTCATTGTTTGTTTGTTTGGTCAAAGGATATATATAGGATGTTGCTATTTTGTAGTCATCGGATTATCCGATGCATAGCCCAGGAGCTCATCGGATCAGTTGGTGTTCAAAGACCAAGAGCCAGTTCAGTCAGTATCTCAAATCAACCGACGAGTTCATTCTGAAAGACATCAGTGCATCCGATGTTCACACTTCTTGAACTGTGTTGAATTCCACCGATGACATTCCCTTCCACGTCGGACCATCCGGTGTCAACGACACCTTTTTGAATACCCTTACTGTGCCATTCGACCGATGCTTCTAACATTTAACGTCGGTCCATCTGGTGTTAAATTTTCGGCTAGGGTTTGGGACCCACTTTTTAAATGCCGCCTCGCCTCCCTCTTTCTCTCTCCCTGACCCCGACGCGCGCCTCACCTTCCACCACCGCCGTCTCTCTCGCCCTGCGCAACTGTCGCCTCCAGCCGCCGCCGCCACCCTCCGGCCGCCGCTGCTGCCGCCCTCCGGCCGCCACCGCTGCCCTCCGACCGCTGCCGCAGCACAGCCACAGCCGCCGCTGTCCGCAGCAGCGCCGCCGCCATCCACAGCAGAATCGCCGCCGCCATTCTCCTCCACCACAGTTGCCGCCGCCGCTTCCCCCAGCGCCGCCGCCGCCTCTTTCCACCACCGACGCCGCCCCACGCATAGCCGCACCACCGTGGTGCCTCCCTCTACGGCCGCCGTCCCTTCGTCGCTAGGGTTCCCGACCACGTCCGCGCGCTTGACATCGTCGCGCCTCATTGCAATGGCTCATGACAAGAAGAACAAGGGCAAGGCCATTGCGGAGCCGACCTCAAAGAACAGAAGCTATCCAAGGAGGAGAAGAAGGCGTTGATGGCCGCTTGCGCCGCCGAGGAGCGAGAGCGTGGCCGTGGAGGATCATTGAGGATCTGCGAGGCTCGTCCGAGGCAGCATCCCGTGATAGATGAGTCTGAGGCAGAAGAATAGCTGGAGGTACCACCCGTTCGCCGGCGATCAGCCAGGACCCGTGGGGGTCATCCCGCGGCAGCACCACGTCCGAGACCATCTGCTGCCGATCGTCGAGAGGACAGGGAGGCCCAGAGAGCCATCTACGAGATGGACACCAATGTCTGTGTTGGTGAAGGTGTCCGGTTGACAGATTACCGGAAGATGAAGGCCAAGCAACTCAGAAGACTCAGATTGAGTGTGTTACTTGAGGAGTGGTACCCGCAGCCCAGAGAGGCTCTTGTGGACAGTCATTTTTGGACCGTGACACAAGTGTCGCTCTACGAGACCTATAGACGCTGAGGCCACAAGCTCTTCCAGCACAACTTTCTGGATTGGGATGAGCTCGCCCTGGCAGCAGAGATAGAGATACGCCCATACTTTGAGAGGTATCGAGGGCTGGTGGAGCTGATGTCCTATGAGAGGAGTGCATATGTGGAGGATTGGGTCCGCGTATTCTACGCTACCCTATATGTCTCTGAGGGCCGCAGATCGATAGACTTCATGTTCATGGGCCAGCACCATCACCTGACAAGGCAGACGTTGGCACAGCTGCTAGGAGTGGACCTGCACGACACTTGCGTGCATGAGAGGGTATATGGACTGGCAGACCCGCCGAGGAGGCCGCTCACTGGAGGAGTGGCACCACCACTGTAGGAGATATGCTCTCTGTTTGGACCGACTTTCTCTCCAGACCAGCCGAGGGTACCGGCAATGTTGACTCCAGCTGCGCGCACAGTGCACCTTGCCTTGCGCCACACACTCTTGCCGAGGTCCGGGTACCTAGAGGGGTTCACCAGCCTGCAGCAGACCCTCCTGTTCTACATCGTGAATGGGATGGAGTTCGACATTGTGGACCTCCTCATATGTGAGATGGAGGATGTGATCATTGACGGAGTTGGCATGATGAGGCAGCTTGTGTATGGACACTAGATCAGCTACCTGCTCTCCATGATGGTTCCTGAGGAGTTCGCCGTGCATGACCGTCTCACTGACGAGAGTGTCACACGGTTTAGCCACTACCGTGCTCCAGCTCCTGGAGACCGCCGCCTTGGCCGTTCGGTTGAGCGTCAGGTCATGGCTCATCTATCCGAGGAGGATTGGTCAGATCTGGAGAAGGAGGATGAGAGGCTGGCAGAGGCAGAGGCTCAGGGTGAGGACCTGCATCATATATGGTCCGAGAGCGACACAGATGACAGTGTTGAGGAGTAGTTCCCACCTCCTCCCTCACCCAGGCAGCACGACGCGGAGGCTGGAGGATCAACAGTGCCACCTCCTACTCCACCGCGTAGGTCTCTCAGCCGTCAGAGCTCACCTCACTCCTGCAGCAGATGGTTGAGCAGCAGCGCCTGGACCGGCTTGCAGCTGAGCAGGCCCGAGCTGAGCAGGCAGCACGACTTCTGGAGCTCCAGCAGTAGCAGCAGGAGATGCAGCGCCAGATCGCCCGTGAGAGGCGTGAGGACACTGACCGGCTGACTGGGTTGATAGATCAGATGCATCAGCGCTCGCTCGACCAGCAGCAACAGATGCAGCAGGCAATGATGGGAATCCTGGGGTTGATCACCAACCTCTATACCCAGAACGGGATTGCCCTGCTGTCGCAGCTACCAGGCGTTGCTCCACCCCCACCTGTCCTTGCTCCAGCTGTAGCTCCAGTGCCGACCACGCCGATCCCGACGATCAGCATGTCTCCACTGCTGGCTCCCGGCGCACCGATCCACTCTCCGCTGCCGGCGACTATGTTCTTCTAGCAGACGCCAGCATCCATCGTCAGTGCCCCACTGCCAGCAGTTCCTACTCAGCAGGCACCGACGGCAGCACCTACAGCTCCCTCCACCTCTACTCTAGGCAACAGCTCCGACGACAGCACCCCCGACGGTGACTAGTTCGTCATCGCTCCTAGCACTCAGGGTCCTTAGGCACTCCGATTCCTTTTTGGTGTCTTGATGCCAAAGGGGGAGAAGAGTTAGAGAGTCAGGGGGAGGATAGCTTAGCCTCAGGGGGAGTGTCCTAGCTGTAGGGGGAGTCTATCTATATCATCTTTTGTAATTTGCTACTCATTGAGCATTAATGAACTTGCCACTTATTTCCATGAGTTATTCATCGATTGAGCTTTTCGAGTTATTGATTGATTTTGAGCCCTTAAATTTTAAGTGTGATAATCTTGTACTCATTGCATATCCTCTTGAGTATCGTACTATCAAATTCATTACTATTATGCGTCACTTGTTGTGTTGTCATCAATCACCAAAAAGGGGGAGATTGAAAGCATCTATGCCCCCATGAGGTACGGTTTCGGTGATTAATGACAACCATTGGGTTTTTTACTAATGAATTTGTGGATGCAAGGTCTCCTATATCACTCAATCAAATGAAATCTATATGTCATTGGAGACCCCTAAACAATCATTTAATGAGATCAATGAATGTTATGAAGACTAGAAGTAAAAGCTCATATGTCAAAGTCATTCAACCACAATTGACAACATTCAATGCTTGAAAATCATCAGAAGTACATTTCCAACACAAGTCTAAGAGGTCAATCGAGCAAGACACAAAAGAATCACTTAGAAACAACTCGAAGCAAACAAAATCAACTCACCGGATCAACCGATGTTTCCAGAGAACAACACATCGGTCGAGTTGGTTCAGCTGAAGAAGAAGACCTCAGAACAAAGCACTCACCGGATAATCCGATGTTAAGGGCACAGCTACATCGGTCCATCAGTACAGTATGCAATATCCTTGGACCAAGTGTAGCACTGGATCAACCGATGTACAACAATATACACATCGGTCAATCACTCCAGTAAGCATCAAGTCTGAGCCAATTCTGGAGGAAATGCCACCGGATCATCCGATGAGAAGACAAGTGCAACATTGGTCTAACAATGTCATATCTAACACAGTGACATCAGCTAAAGTAAACTTGACCGATGATAACTGAAGGGGAGACATCGGATCATCCGGTGTTCGTAGAGCAGTGATGTCAGCCTAGTTTTCCAATGGCTATTTCGTGGAGGCTGGCTATTTATACCCCTTCAACCTGTCAAATCGACAAATCTTGATCACCAGACATACTCTACACATCTTCAAGCATTCAAGACATAGAGCTACCACTTCCATATCATTTTCACCACTTGTACACCAAGAGATAGGCTAGAACTAGCTAGAGATAGTGCTTGTGTGCCTCCATTCTTGGTGAGTGGAATCTCTAGTGTAGTGAGAGCTTTAAGGGAGTGTCCCTTGGTGGTTGTAACTAAGAGTGACTACCGGAGCTTGCCAAGAGGATTGTGGAAGCCCAAAAGATCCAAGTTGTACAAGGCTTGAGCTCCACCTTGCCGAGGTTGGCGAACGGAGAAGAATAGTGAAGATCCCTAGTCTCGGTGACTTGGGTGTGGCTATACCCTTTGGTGGGTGCCACAACGTGGATGTAGGAAGATCTTGACGATCTTGCCGAACCACGGGATAAATCCTCGTGTCTCCTCGGGAGTTTGCATCCTCATCCTCTCACCCTACATTTATGCATTTTATATACCGCGAAGTTGCTATTTACTTGAATGCATAGATTGTTTGCGTAGGGAATTGGGCTTTGAGTAATTAAGTTTTATAGCTTAGATTTTTGAAAAGAAGCCCAATTCACCCCCCCTCTTGGGCATTCGATCCTTACAAAGTGCTTCATGCTTCTCTAGCATTCCTTCCTTCAATCTGAGCTTCTCTTTCATACTCTAGAACTCCACAATCATAGACCGACCACAAGTACGCAACTCAAAGGTTGAATTTTTGCCTATTGTAACAGTCATATGCTTTGGCCCTTATCCTCAACTGATTCAACTCTTCAATCAACGATTTCAACATACGTTAAGGTGTAGACTAGAATGATGAGGACCAGGCAGAATGAGGCAAAGGAACATGAACTCATATTTCATGCAAAGAGAAGGTGGTAGGTTGTACGGAATAGTAAAGACGAGCTAACAAGAGCATAGTATGGCATTTGTACTGAATGGTGAGAAGCCATCTTTCGATAAGTGATGCGAATATTTCTTGCATCACTGATGAAGTATGTGTCAAAACTGTCTAGTGCCTTCCATGCCTCACCATCAGATGGGTGCATCATAATTCGGTCATTGTCATGTACACTATCTTTGTGCCACCTTATGTGCCTGATAGTTATTTTTGAGAGGAACAATCACTTCAACCGATGTGTGATAGAGAAGTAAAGAAGTTGCTTATGTGCACTACTGTAGTCACGTTGTCACCGTCCTCGTTAGCAACTTCAACATACCTCGATTTACAACACTTGAAGCACTTCTTCTCTTTGGCATACTCTTTCCAATAAAACATGTAGTTACTTGGGCACATATCAATCTTCTCATATTTTATATGGAGACCAAAAAATATTTTCTATGACTGGTACATGTCTATAGGCACTTTATGGGGCTTTGGAAGGATATCACTGATCAGTTTGGTGAGGTCATTATAACAGTTCTTAGAGAAGAAATACTTGACTTAATTGCTATAAGAAAGGTCATGAAAGTAATTGGGGTCACCTCTATGTGTTCGTGCAGCGACTCTTCTGAAGCTTTGAGAATCTTGAAGTACGCTTCACCCTCCGTTGTAGGAGGCTCTTTGGTAATCTCTGGTTGTATAGCTTCAAGCATTTCATTCATCCTATCAGCCCGACCATGATGATCCTCTTCCTCTTCTTCTATGGCTAGAGTAGCTGACTTGTCGTGAAAGTCTCACACCTCATAATGCAGTACAAGACTGTCGATGTGTGTGATCGACACTTCCCCCGTTCTACTAAATCGTTGCTCGCGAAGGTTCGTGATTGGTCGGGGCGCGCGTGAGAGTACAAACAAGACAATGACACGGGGAGTTTTACGTGGTTTGGGCAGCCTGAGCATAACACCCTACTCCATGGGATGTGTGTGTTGATGTTTGAGTATGCGGTGTCTTGTGTGCGTATGAGCTTAGTTATCTCTGTATCGTGCGGCGCAACCCTTTTATATTCTATGTACTGGCCGTTACATCAGCCTGGCCCAATATGTGGCCCTAGCGGTAACTAATTTCCTAAAACACGATCTGCATGTATTAAGCGTAGTTAACAGACTGATAATGCGCCTTAATAGCAGCGTTACTAGTATTAACAATCCTCTAATCTTGTGTCATTAATACGACATTAATGACACTCAATCAAGTCTTGTAACGGTAGCTTTAATTGCCCCTTGAATGTCCGTGCCGTTGGAGATTTGCCAGTCTTCCCATTGTAGATTTAGGTCTGAAGGTTCGACACATGGCGGCTTCGGAGCTTCTCATCGTGGGGAGGCAGGTCCGGAGCCACTATACACGTGGTAGCACCGAAGCTTCCCTCTACTGGGGGTTAGGTCCGGGGTCATTGGACACGTGGCAAGACCAGAGCTTCCGTATGAAGAGAGTTGGGTCCGACCTTGTGTTACACGTGGCGGTGCTGGAGCTACCCAAACGAGGGAGGCGGGTCCAGTGCAGTGTAACACGTGGAGCCTTTGGAGGTATTCAACTTGGACGGGTGGAACTCCGTGGCTTTTCTTGCGGTATCGTCGGGTACCCGGTACGCAGAGTACCAACAGTGGCCCCCGGGCCCACTTCTGGGAGAAAACCTTTGGGTTAAGTTATTCTACCAGAGGTGGTGCCATTTTTTATTCCCGCGCTACGGCTTCATAGGTTTTTCCATGGGCCGTTGGGGCGGTGGTGTGTAGTTAAACCACCACCGCATGGCTCTTCTTGATGTGGCAGGTGAGATCTTGGCGTGTGGATCTCACGCAACTGAAGCTCGCCTGTTTCCAATACAAAAACCGTATCGGTTCCAAGCGCCCTGTCAGGCCGCCGCCCTTGGGCTTCCAACTTCCCATCTTGACAACGGTTCGTGCAGGGTATTAACTTCGACTTTTCTGCCGAAGTGGACCCGGGCCCATTTGTCATTGACAGGGTAGGTTTTTGAAGTGTGAGCTTGATCCCACTCCAGTTTCCATCCAAACATTGCGGAGAATTACTTAAGAAGGAAAGCTCGCATGGTTTGAGGACTCCTTACGCTTTCATTTGAACTTGCGCTGAGAGCCTCCCAACCTTTGCATTGCCCTTCCAACTTTCGCTCCCCTTTGCCGCGATGGAGTTGGGTCTTCGCCGTAGCAAGATCACCAGCGATGAAGATCTGAAGAGGGCTTGAACCTACATGGGGTGGTCCAGCAACTCCTTCAACAATGACATCCGCTTCGGCAAGCTCCCCTTCAAGAAGGAGCGCACCGGAGAGATCGTGTACTTCTCGGCGTATGCCATGGTGGGTCTGATCCCGCCTTTCTCAAGCTTTTTCTTAATGCCGCTGGATTTCTACGACCTCCAGATTCATCACCTTGGCCCCTACTCATTATTGCTAGTGGCGACCTTTGTCCACTTCTGCGAGATGTGGGTGGGTGTGCCTCTGACCGGGAAGAGTGATGAGTACCTGGGCTTCTACTACTTTGTGAAGCGAAGGAACTGTCCCTTCAAGTACCTGAGTACCTTCCCTTCCAGCAAGTGGGACATCTGGAAGAAGGATTGGGTGATTATCACGGTGGATCATCACAACAGGGTGGAGCTACCGACATGCTTCCACAATGTTGACACTGACGCCTAGAATGCAGCTCCGGAGCTGCCTGAAGCTTTCAATCCCATCTTGACCAGGATCTGTGAGTGTGTGGAGGGTGGAGTTACCCCTCAAATGGTCTTTGGGAACTTCCTGATGAACCAATGGGCTCCACCGATGAAGAGGGAATGGCACGCTTGGGCTTTCAACAACGAGATGGACCACAACCGAATTGAAGTTGGCCTCCGGACCAATCTGAATGACGGTGCTTTGAAGCTCCACCTCTAGATACTTCAACACAGAGCTATCTCTCGCAATTCCTTGACACCTCCGATGGACTTCCTCCCACTAAATATGCTTCCAGATGTCAGGAGGGAACTCCGAAAGGGATATCCGGAGCTAGACGATCTCGGCTTGGTGGAGAGGCGTAGGACCACCGGGGTCACCATTCCTGGAGCTTCGGAAAGGGGGGCTCCGACTGCTACTCCAAGCCAGAAGGTCGACGACGCCAACAAGGGCAAGGGTAAGGGCATGGAACCGGCCGAATCTTCCAGCCGGACGAGGAAGTTGAGGCATGCTGATGGGAGCTCCATCAGGTTAGCTGTGACTTCAACAGCCCCCTCTCCCCGTTGTAGCAGAGCTTCAGCAGCCACGCCTCGTTTGGTGCCGGCGCCCTCGAGGGGTGCCATCTCTGGCAAATCGACCCCGGCTCCAGTGCCGGCTGCAGGCTCCAAGTCCGGAGACCCTTCCCAATCAAGGGAGGTCCCAACTGAGGTGACACCAGCGGCTACAGTGTAACACCCTCATTTTCATGCATCATGCATTGCATAAGTTCATATACATGTTTAACATTAATCCGAGGTATGAGTTTAAAATGAATTAGAAGCCAAACTGCACTCAAAAGTTCTGAGAAGTGCGGACTAGTCCGTCTTTGGTGCGGACTAGTCCGATTTCTCTCTGACCTCCTTCGTACATGTCCATTTTTGATGCGGACTTGTCCGTTTTTCTCTCTGTACAGTTTTCAGACTTGTCTGGTCCATTGCGGACTAGTCCGGTATCCCGATTCATTGAAATTTCGCCATGTCCTTGGACTTGTCCGCACTTGTTCGATGTTTAGCGGACTTGTCCGTTTTCCTCTCTGACTAAAATCGGACTTGTCTAGTTTTGGCTAGAGTTGTCTGTTTTTCCTCCGACTAAGTTCAGACTTGTCCAATGTCTAGTTCGGACTTGTCCGATATCTCTCTGACTAACTTCATACTAGTCCAGCCTAGTGCGGACTTGTCCGATGATCACGATTCTGAGTTGATATTTTGTTTTGCGCCATGTTTTTGAGTTTTACCTTAAGTGCGCCTAGAGACGTCGTGTCTAACTCTTTTTGGAGCCCATGTGGGACCCCACACCGGCCTCCACCCACCCCAAACTCAAAATCCATCAAACCCTAGCCCTCCACCTCTATATAAACAACCCAACACCCTATTTTCACATCTTTTTGCCACCTTTGAAACACATCCAAACCCTAGCTCGTGGATAGCCACCGCTTAGGAGGGAGAATGAGATCACGAGCAAGAAGAAGAAGAGGAGCAATCGAGAGAGGATCAAGTGATCAAGATCTCCATCATGTTTTCGTTCTTCATCAACAAGTCATCTTCAAGTTTCTTCATCAACCTTAGATCGTCAAGATCAAAGTGTTGCCTCCAAAACCCTTGATTCATTGGAGTTCTAAACACCTGGTATACCTTCTACTTCCTTTTTCTCATGTGAATTCGACCCCCTTTTCTCCAAATTCACGTCGATCTAGAAGACCCTAGCTCACTGTTTCTGCGAAGGGCGGACTAGTCCGATGCTACAACAAACTAGTCCGGTTTGGTTGTCTGTTTTCTGCTGAATTAAATCTAAATTGATTTGAATCAATTCCAAACCTGTTCAAAATTGTTAAAAGCTATTAGAACCAGTTAGTAAACATCATTAACAACTCATTAACTAGTTTTGCTTCGCATTTGTATTAATCATGCATGTCATGACATGTTGAGTAATATATGTGCACTTATTGATTGTGATCCTTGTCTTGTGTCTTTATTGCATGATTTAGACAGATTTGCACTAGAGAGTGCTGCGGAGGACCTCTAGCACCAGGAATTTGATGTCTTTGATCCCAATCAAGCCCAAGAGCAAGTCAAGTGTCCTTGAACATATTGATACTGTTTTTACAATAAATTTTTTGTTTTCAAAACTGCATGCTTGTGTGAATTTGATGGGAATTTCTATGATAGGAAGTTTACTCTCTTTGTTTAACCACCCTTGTCACCTGGAATACATGGTAGAGAGTCAGGAAGGGCTTTTCATCATTTTGGTTCACTTAATTAATTGGGATGGGAAAACAACTACACCATTCAATTAGGCATTAATGATATTATGGTTATTATGAACTAGTTAATATGATATGGTAGTGGGTGATCTAAGCAAGCCTGGTATGTGGATGGGTTAGAAGACATGGTGGTTTTCCTTTCATTAGATCTAAGGACCGGTTTGTAGAGCGACCATCCAGGATTTATAGTGCCACCACGAGGCCAAGTATGGGTGTGACATAGCTGATTAATTAGGGTATTGCTAGTATTGAGTGGATCATTTGGCGCACCGGGGAAGGTGAGTTGGATGGGGTTTGGATTTGTGGCGGGACTCCCTATGATCCGAATGGCACAAGAGGGGGCCCTCAGGTTAAGATGCGCTCAGTTGGAGACATCACCACCGATGAAACCTCAGTGGGTCCATACATGCTAGTAGTCCCTTTGTAAAGGCTATTTTGTGATCTCTTGGCCAGACACCTAAGGAAGTGTCAGACGGCATAATAGAGGTTCCATAGTCATCGAAATGTGATGAAATCACGAACACGTGGGTAAAGTGGTACAACCTCTGCAGAGTGTCTTAAAAACTATCATGATAGCCGTGCTCCCGGCCATGAGCAACCTGGACCCTCACATGATTAGGGGGGGGGGGGCTTGGGATTTGGGATGGTTTGGTACTGGTTATGGTTGATAATATGGTTATGGCTGATTATGGATTGAATTATGGTAATTGATATGGTTAATGGTAATGAGAAATCTGGTATATGAATGATGGTAATGGAATATGGACTGATATTATGATAACTACATAGTTTATGATGGGTTTACTTCACATACATATAATATACTGCTTTACAAGTGTTTTAATGTATATTTCAGCACTTAGACTTTATTATATTCGTCATTTGAGTCAGCTACATGTCATACTTTCCACACTTGCTAAGTACGATACGTACTCACCCTTGCAATTCCCCCACCAACAGTTGCAGGTCAGGATTGGGAGTATTACGACGTTAATGAGGAGTCCTAGGCTATGTGCTGCCGTCAGCTTTGCCTGTGGTGTTGCTTGGAGCTGCGCTACCCTATATGCTTAGTTTGCTTACTTAGTTTATTTCCGCTGCATTAGTTCAAACTTGTCATTAATATTCATTAGAGCTTGTATTCGAGGATATTATGAATTCTGTAATAAAAGTGCTTAATTAATCATGTTTTGTGGTAATTTTCTGTATATCCTTTTGTGAATGCACTCGTGTATATGTGTTGAACGTCTTGGGCACACATATGCGTTCACTTGGTTCATTTTTTGGAACCAGGTGTCACAAATTGGTATCAAAGGTACAGGTTTGACCGTAGGACGCAACCTAGATGGAATGGACACTTTAGAGCACATAGGAACACTCAGGAATCCATGTGTTTTTGCTGGGTGTGCTGATTGCTATGTATCATTGCTTGTGTGCTTAGTAGAGAATTTTGCGATGCTTTAGCATTGCCATGTATACATAGGCTAGTATAGGTAGTTGCTTAGTTTCATATCCCTTGATGCATATAGTTGGAGACGTCTTCTAAATTCTTCTCTCTTGCTTTTCTTCAGATGGTGAGGACTCACAACCAGAGGGATGGCAATGATGAGGAGGAGAACAATGGAGCACCTCAGAACAACAATGGACAAGGACCAGCCCAGGGAGCTATCAGTCTTGAGCAGCTATTGGCCATGCAAAACTAGCTCATGCAGACCATGATACAGACTATGGGACAGCTGCAGGCTAGTAACAACAACAATGAGCCCCACATGCCTCCCCCGCCACCCCCACCGCCTCATAACCAATTGGGAGAGTTCATGAGAACCAAGCCGCCGACTTTCGCTCAAGCTACAGACCCTATGGATGCCGACGATTGGCTCAAGTCCGTGGAGAAGAAACTAGCAATAGTCAAATGCTGTGACTGAGAGAAGGTTCTATTTGCGTCTCATCAACTTGTTGGAGCAGCTACCGTTTGGTGGGACTCTTTGTGCAATGCCCATGAAAACCATAAGAGGATTACTTGGGCTGAATTCAAGGAGAACTTCCATTCCCATTATATGCCTGAGGTTGTTATGTTCTTGAAGAGACAAGAATTTGAGAACTTGAGGCATGGAAGATCAAGTGTGAGTGAATACCTCGATAAGTTCACTCAACTCTCCAGATATGCGCCTGAGGATGTGAGCCGAGGCAGCCAGAAACAATACTTGTTCATGAGGGGCTTGAACAATGAGATCCAGGTACAATTGCTGAATTGTGATTATGTAGACTTCCAGAAGCTAGTGGACAAAACAATTGTTGTGGATAATAAATTCCGTGAGATGGGGCTAGATAACAAGAGGAAAGCGCCATACCAGGGACAACAACAAAGAAGTAATGTGCGCCCTCGCTTTGCACCACCCAATGCGCCTTATTACAGCTATTCTACTCCTGTACAGCGCCCTGGTTATGCATCGCGCCCAGCTCAGTTTGTGTAGCAACGCCCAATCATGTAAGCACCTAAGCCTCCAATGCCTTATGCACCTCGTGTCAACCTTCCTGGTGCAAATGTTCAGAATCAAGTCCGTCCAAATTCTAGTGCAGTTAGGAAGTGCTATACATGTGGAGAAGGAGGACACTTTGCAATTCAATGTCCTAAGTCAGGCCTTGGTCAAGGAAGCAATGCTCCAAGATAGAACCCAAGACTGAATGGAGGAGCGCCACAAGGCAACCGTGGCCAGCAGAATTTTGCTTGTGGCAATGTGAACCATGTCTCTACAGAGGAAGCTCAACAAGTGGATGACGTGGTTATTGGTATATTTCTTGCAAACTCCAACATGGCAACTATGTTATTTGATTCTGGAGCATCACATTCATTCATTGCATCGAAGTATGTTTCCAAGTATAGTTTGCCTATCTCTCATATGAAGTATACTCTATTGGTTAAGTCTCCTGGAGGAGAGATGATGACAAATATAGTATGCCCAAATGTAAGCCATAGAATAAGGGGGGTAGATTTCTTCGCCAACCTCATTGTTTTGGATTCTCAAGAATTGGACATTATACTTGGTATGGACTGGTTGAGGAAGCACAATGGAGTCATTGAATGTGCCACAAAGACAGTGAAGTTGACCAATGGGGAAGGGAACACCATAGAATTCGAAGCATCTCAACACGCACCGAAGCAATTGGAGCTCAATCACATGGACGTTGCCGCAATTGAGGAGATTCCAGTGGTGTCAGAATTCTTGGATGTGTTTCTGGATGAGTTGCCAGGTATGCCACCTGATCGCGACATCGAGTTTGTTATTGAATTAATACCTGGAACTGCACCTATAGCTAAGAGGCCATATAGGATGCCTCCTAAGGAGTTAGCGGAGCTCGAGAAGCAAATTCAAGAGCAACTAGAGAAGGGTTTTATTCGCCCAAGATCTTCACCTTGGAGAGCGCCCAATCTTTTCGTGGATAAGAAGGATGAATCACAAAGGATGTGTGTGGATTACCGAGCTCTCAATGAGGTGACGATCAAGAACAAGTACACCTTGCCACACATAGAAGACTTGTTTGATCTGATGAAGGGTCCTTCTGTCTTCTCCAAGATTGATTTGAGGTCAGGATACTTTCAAATGAAGATTAGACCGTCGGACATACCCAAGACAGCTTTCCGGACACGATATGGATCTTATGAGTACACAGTGATGTCCTTTGGATTGACAAATGCGCCTACGTACTTTATGTACCTCATGAATAAGGTCTTCATGGAGTACCTGGACAAGTTTTTTGTGGTGTTCATTGATGATATTATGATCTACTTGAGAAACGAGGAGGAACATGAGGAACACTTGAGGCTTATGTTGAAGAAATTGAGGGAGCATTAATTGTATGCCAAGTACAACAAGTGCCAGTTTTGGTTGAAGGAGGTGTCATTTTTGGGTCATATCATCTCAAGAGAAGGAGTATCGGTTGACCCCGGAAAGGTGAGGGATGTGTTGAAATGGGAACCTCCATAGAATATCAATAAATTAGGATCTTTCTTAGAATGGCTGGATATTATCGTCAGTTTATCAAGGACTTTTCCAAGATAGCCAAGCCCATGACGGAGTTGCTAATGAAGGGAAAAGCTTTCCGATAGACTCAAGCTTGCCAAAAAAGTTTTGAGGAGCTTAAGAAGAGGTTAACTACAGCCCCAGTTTTGGTTTTGCCGGATGAAAGCAAAGGTTTTGATATATATTGCGACACATCAAGACAAGGACTTGAATGTGTGCTCATGCAAGAAGGTCAAGTGGTTGCATATGAATCGAGACAATTGAAGAAACATGAGCAAAACTATCCAGCACATGATTTGGAACTTGCAGCTGTGGTACACACATTGAAGATTTGGAGACACTATATCTTTGGACATATGTGTGAAATTTATACGTATCATAGGAGTCTTGAGTATATTTTCACACAAACGGACCTTAATTTGAGACAACTAAGATGATTGGAGCTCATCAAGGATTATGATGTGGGGATCAACTATCATCCAGGGAAGGCTAATGTAGTGGCCGATGCTTTGAGTCGGAAAGGAGTAAGTCATCAGCTCACACTTCGAGAATTGCCATCCGGGTTATGCAAGGAGTTTCAACGGTTGAATCTCATATTTGTGAATGAGATGGGGATAATGGAGTTAAATCCGACCTTGGAGCAAGAAATTTCGGAAGGTCATACCAAGGGTGAGGAAATTCAAGAAATCAAGGAAAGGACCCAAGAGGGAAGAGAATTCAGGTTTGATGAGGATGACCATGGTACATTTTGGCTTGGAAAAAGGATTGTCGTGCCTAATGTGAAGCATATTCGGGAGACAATATTAAAGGAGGCACATGACTCACCATACTCAATCCATCCCGGTTGTACAAAGATGTACAAAGACTTAAAGACATGTTACTGGTGGGCCAACATGAAAAAGGACATAGCTGAATATGTAGAGTTGTGTGATGTGTGCCAACAAGTCAAGGTGGAACATCAAAGGCCAGCCAGATTATTGCAACCATTAAAGGTTCCAAAATCGAAGAGAGAAGAAAACGGTATGGACTTTGTAGTTGGTTTACCGCGTACACAGTCTGGGTATGACTCCATATGGGTAATCGTTCGAGACAAAAAGGATATGCGGATAAGAGGAGAAGGAAACTAGCCTTTGAAGTCAGAGATTTTTTTACCTCAAGGTGTCACCAATGAGAGGTCATAAGAGGTTTAATATTAGAGGCAAGCTAGCACCTCGATACATTGGACCATTCAAGATTTTGGACAAAAGAGGAGAAGTGGCATATAAGTTAGAGATGCCAACACATCTTTCAGATGTACATGATGTGTTTCATGTTTCCCAGCTCAAGAAGTGCTTGAGAGTGCCGGAAGAACAAGTACCAATGCAAGATTTGGAACTAGAGGTAGATTTGACTTATGCCGAGCAACCGGTCAAAATCATGGAAACCAGGGAGAGGGTCACAATAAATAAGATTCTTAGATGGTGTAAAGTTCTATGGAAGCATCACACAGAATCAGAGGCAACCTGGGAGCTGGAAGATGATCTCAAGAAGGAATTTCCGTATCTATTCTCTTCCGCGTCGAATCTCGCGGGTGAGATTCACTTTAAGGGTGTAGGTTTGTAACACCCTCATTTTCATGCATCATGCATTATATAAGTTCATATACATGTTTAACGTTAATCCACATAAAGAGGAATGAGTTTAAAATGAATTAGAAGAAAAACCGCACCCAAAAGTTCTGAGAAGTACGGACTAATCGGATTTCTCCCTGACCTCCTTCGGACATGTCCGTTTTTGCTGTAGACTAGTCCGTTTTTCTCTCTGTACAGTTTTCGGACTTGCGTGGTCCATTGCGGACTAGTCTGGTATCCCGATTCCTTGAAATTTCGCCAAGTCCTTGGACTTGTCCAGACTTTTCCAATGTCTAGCGGACTTGTCCGTTTTCCTCTCTGACTAAAATCGGACTTGTCCGATTTTGGCCAGACTTGTCTGGCTTTCCTCTGACTAAGTTCGGACTTGTCCGATGTCTAGTCCGGACATTCTGATATCTCTCTAACTAACTTTGGACTAGTCTGGCCTTGTGCGGACTTGTCCGGTTATCGCGATTCTGAGTTGATCTTTTGTTTCACGACGTGTTTTTGGGTTTTACCTTAAGTGGGCCTAAGGACGTTGTGTCTAACTTTTTTGGAGCCCATGTGGGACCCCACACAATCCTCCACCCACCCTAAACTCGAAATCCATCAAACCCTAGCCCTCCACCTCTATATAAACAACGCAACACCCTATTTTTACATCTTTTTGCCACCTTTGAAACACACACAAACCCTAGCTCGTGGATAGCCGCCGCCTAGGAGGGAGAAGGAGATCCTGAGCACGAAGAAGAAGAGGAGGAAACAAAAGAGGATCAAGTGATAAAGATCTCCATCAAGTTTTCGTTCTTCATCAACAAGTCATGTTCAAGTTTTTCCATCAACCCTAAATCGTCATGATCCAAGTGTTGCCTCCAAAACCCTTGATTCATTGGAGTTCTAAACACCTGGTATACCTTCTACTTCCTCTTTCTCACATGAATTCAATCCCATTTCTCCATATTCACGTCGATCTAGAAAACCCTAGCTTGCTGTTTTTGCGAAGGGCGGACTAGTCCGGCCCTACAGCGGACTAGTCCGGTTTGGCTGTCCATTTTCTGCTGAATTAAACCTAAATTGATTTGAATCAATTCCAAACCTGTCCAAAATTGTTAAAAGCTATTAGAACCATTTAGTAAACATCATTAACAACTCATTAACTAGTTTTGTTTCGCATTTGCATTAATCATGCATGTCATGACATATTGAGTAATATATGTACACTTATTGATCGTGATCCTTGCCTTGTATCTTTATTGCGCAGTTTAGACGGATTTGTGCTAGAGAGTGCTGTGGAGGACCTCCAGCAACAGGAATTTGAAGTCTTTGATCTCAATCAAGCCCAAGAGCAAGGCAAGTGTCCTTGAACATATTGATCCTGTTTTTACAATAAATATTTTGTTTTCAAAACTGCATGCTTGTGTCAATTTGATGGGAATTCCTATGATAGGAAGTTTACTAGCTTTGTTTAACTAGCCTTGTCACCTGGAATACATGGTAGAGAGTCAGGAAGGGCTTTTCATCATTTTGCTTCCCTTAATTAGTTGAGATGGGAAAACAACTACACCATTTGATTATGCATTAATGATATTATGGTTATTATGCACTGGTTAATATGATATGGTAGTGGGTGATCTAAGCAAGCTTGGTATGTAGATGGGTTAGAAGACATGGTGGTTTTGCTTTCTTTAGATCTAAAGAACGGTTCATGGAGCGACCATCCAAGATTTACAGTGCGACCACGAGGCCAAGTATGGGTGTGGCATAGCTAATTAATTAGGGTATTGCTAGTATTGACCAGATCATTTGGCGCATTGGGGAAGGGGAGTCGGTTTGGGTTTGGATTTTAGGCGTGACTCCCTGAGATCCGAATGTCACAAGAGGGGGCCCTTGGTTGAAGATGTGCTTAGTTGGAGACATCGCCACTGGCGAAACCTCAGTGGGTCACTACATGCTAGTAGTCCCTTTGTAAAGGCTATTTTGTGATCTCTTGGCCACACACCTAAGGAAGTGTGAGAGGGCATAATAGAGGTTCCATAGTCATCGAAAGGTGATGAAATCACTAACACGTGGGTAAAGTGGTACAACCTCTGCAGAGTGTCTTAAAAACTATCATGATAGTCGTGCTCCCGGTCATGAGCAACTTGGACCCTCACATGATTAGGGGGAAACTTGGGATTTGGGAGGGTTTGGAACTAGTTCCGGTTGATAATATGGTTATGGCTGGTTATGGATTGAATTATGGTAATGGATATGGTTAATGGTAATGAGAAATCTGGTATATTAATGATGTTTATGGAATATGGACTGGTATTATGATAACTACATGGTTTATGATGGGTTTACTTCACATACATATAATATACTGCTTTTCAAGTGTTTTAATGTACATTTCAACACTTAGACTTTACTATATTCGTCATTTGAGTCAGCTACATGTCATACTTTCCACACTTGCTGAGTATGACATGTACTCACCCTTGAAATTCCCCCACCAACAGTTCCAGGTCAGGATTGTGAGTATTACGACGTTAATGAGGAATCCTAGGTTGTGTGCTGCCGTCAGCTTTGCCTGTGGTGTTTCTTGGAGCTGCGCTACCCTATATACTTAGTTTGCTTACTTAGTTTATTTCTACTGCATTAGTTCAAACTTGTCATTAATATTAATTAGAGCTTGTATTTGAGGATATTATGAATTCTATAATAAAAGTGCTTAATTAATACTGTTCTGTTGTAATTTTCTGTATATCCTTTTGTGAATGCACTCGTGTATGTGTGTTGAACATCCTGGGCACACATATGCGTCACTTGGTTCATTTTTCGAAACCGGGTGTCACATACGGCTAGTTCCCGACCGAGACCCGAGGTTTTTGCCTCACCAGGTCTGGTGGGCTCTGACTCCGGTCCTCTGAAGAAGAAATTCCGCGATGACTGGGCAGTAGCATCCCAAGGTAAGCATTGTCATCTCACCTTGGGGTCCTAATCTTGTCTTTGCATGTCTTGAATTTTCCCGATCTTTTTTTTCCACGGCGTCAAGAAAGAAGACCAAAGCTTCGGCTCCTGCTGCAGCAACTGAGGCTGAGTGTGCAGAAGCTCCGGCTTCAACCCCTGCGCCTCCCCAAGTGGTGGCTAAAGACACAGCAGCTCCGGCGCCAACTGTCGTGAACTCAGATTAGGAGTCATCGCCAGAAGCTCCCGTGGTAGCGCCGGACCATAAGGGAGATGTTCGTGAAGAAGCGCCAACAGTTTCGGCACTGGCGATTAAAATTTTTGCTCCAGAGATGGAGGTAGCAGAAGCTCCGACGCCTGAGCCAGAGGTAACTGATGCTGTGGCCCCCAAGCCGGAAATAGTTGAAGCTCCAGCTTTGGAGACAGAAACTGCGGAAGCCCCGACACATGAGTCGGAGGTATCCAAAGCTCCGGCACCCGAGCCGCAAGAAGTTGATGGAAAAGGAGAAAGCCCGACTGATATATTGGGGCAAATTGCTGGATGAGCGGGAGGCTTCCATCAGGGCCCTCGACGTGAAATCTCAGGAGATTCTCGAGCATGCTAAGAAGAGCAGTGATGCTGTTGACAATTGTCAGGACAACCTCAACAAGCTGCATGAGATTCTCCTAAAGCACCGAGGGGACCTTGATGAAAGGGAGGTGAAACTTCTGGAGAAGCAGGAGGATATTATGAAGAGGGAGGAGGAGCTCGCCCAGAGACTGTCTCTGGGAGAACAAGGCTTGGCTGACCGCACTAAAATATTTGAGCAGTTGTGTAAGTAGGAGGAGAAGAAGCAGTGGAAGATGGGGCAGGAGCTCTCCAAAAGAGAAGCTTATGTCGCCACCAGGGGGGAATAGGTAAAAGGCAGGGAGAAGGACCTAGAAAACCACCGGGACCGCATCCACCTCCGGGAGTCGGAGCTTGCTGACCGCAAGAAGGAAGTGGCTGAGAGTATTCAGCAACATGCCTGAGAGGTCGAGCACATCACTCGGGAAGGTTCGGAGCTTGCGGCCGCCAGAAGGTCGCTAGAGGAACTCAAGAATGACAGAGCAACGGAGTCTCAGCAAGTCTTGGACTTCCTGGGGCATGCTAACAAGGCTCTGGTGCCACTTGGCTTCAGTCCGGTACGTCCTGATGACCCGGAGCTGGAGCTGGACAAGGTGCTGGTGGCACTAAGCTCTACAAGCAACAAGCTGGACGCGATGGGTAACGTCATCGTTGACCAACTGGAGACAGCAGCGAAGTCTCTGGCTAAGGACGTCGCCAAATTTGTGCTGACATGTTTCAAAAGCCGAGACCACCAAACTTTCTCTAGATCGTATGTTCGAAGGGCTCATTGCGGAAAAGGAAGATGATGCCAGGGCCAACATTCAAGAAGCTGTCGAAAAAGTTGCCTCGTATTTCCATAGAACTTAGGACCTCTAGTAGCCAAGACCTTTTTCTTTTGACTTTTCCTTTGTAATACTCATTTTGTAATCCAATCCTTCAGATGAATGAAATCCACTCTTCTTTAATGAATGAATTCAATTTTGTATTTTTCGTCAATGCATTGTCCTTTATCGTATTGGCCCCCTGGTAGATGTACACAATTTTATTGCGAACATGTACCAAAAGGACCTGACAATGTCTTGATGACTTGAATGCTTCGAATTTGTAGCCTGAACAGTTAGCTCTTAGGTCTGAAGTTTAGTTCTGACATCTCTAAGGCCCCTTTGTGACGTCGACGGCGGCCCCCCTTTGAGGTGTCAGAGCTTGGTGGATCCGACGGCGCCCACTGCCAACACATAGAGCGTCGACAGCGGGCCCCCTGGGAGGTGTCGGAGCTTGATAGGTCCGACGACTCCCACTATCAACGCGTGAAACGTCAACAGCGGGCCCCCTAGGGGCGTCAGAGCTTGATAGGTCTGACGGCGCTCACTGTCAATGCGTGAAACATCGACAGCGGGCCCCCTGGGGGTTGTCGGAGCTTTATAGCTCTGACTGCGCCGACTATCAACACTTGAAACATTGACGGTGGGCCCCTTAGGGGTTGTCGGAGCTTTATAGCTCTGAGTGCGCCCACTATCAACACTTAGAGCATCGACGGCGGGCCCTCTGGGATCGTTGGAGCTTCTCAGCTTTGATGATATCCACCATCAACGCATAATATGTCGACGGTGAATCTCTTTAGGGTGATTTCTTTGCCATCTTTACTTGGATTGCCATTTATTCTTCATGTCGATGGCTGGCCCCCATGGGAGTTGTCGGAGCATGTTAACTCCGAGGACACCCACTTTCAACATTAGAAACATTGATGGCGGGCCCCTTGGGGTTGTCGGAGCTTAGTAGCTCCGGCAACATCCACCATCACCATGAACTTTCCATTTTTCCTACGCGTTAAAGACAAGAAAAGAAGTAAAATTCGTCCTCTCGTCTATAACTTGTTTGCGGCTTACTTTTCTTATTTGAACTTCAGATCCGAAGGAATTCAACATGACAACAAGTAAATTGATGTAACCTCTTCAGATCCGAATGCCTTTCGGACCCGTCCTACTGAGGCCTGCCGGATGTAGGTAGAGTGGCGTACTTAGGGTGCTGCACCAGTCTAAGCCGATAGCGCACTCTGGACCTGTCATTGGCTTTAGCGTTCAGGCGAGTAGACCATCCAGCAATGCTAAGATCCAAAAAATATCAACAATATAGCTCGCAAATCATATGAATAACTTGGACTAAATTTCAAAAGAAATGTACAACTTCGTTATAGACTAGAAGGAAAAGATAATAAAATTAAGATGAGCCTATACAAAATTAATGCACGTGGAGTCTGCCTTCACACAACAATGTCTTTCATTATAGGTCCGAATTACAGGGGAGACAAGGACACACTTGGGGTACAGAACCAGGCCAAATGTGCTATTCATCTTGTTTTAACCTAGGGTAGGTAAGCCGCACTTTCAGTATAGGGACCAAGTTAGGTGGGCTTTGAACTTGCCAGACCCTCCCGGAGGGGTCCGGATGTTCTCCTTTAGGACCTACCCGACTTTGTGTATAGACTCTATAACTTACATTGTGTGTAATTACAAACTCACCTCCGTGAAACTAAATATAAAACTTACGGAGGTGCTCGATGTTCCAAGGATTGGAAAGCGGAGTCCCATCCTCTGTTGCCAAGTGAACGCATTTGGGACGGGATGCTTTGATCACTTGGAAAGCACCTTCCTAGCTGGGGAATAGTTTGTTCATCCCTTCACAAGTTAGTATTCTCTGCAGCACCAGATCGACTTCTTCAAGCTGTCGGTTGTGCACATGCCTTTGGTGATAGCGCCGGAGCACCTGGTGATATCGTGCATTCTGAACAGCTGACTGACACCTTACCTCGTAGACGAGGTAAAGGTCTTTACGCCGGAGATCGTCTTGCATGGCTTTGTTGAAGGTTTGGGCTCGGAGTGACCCCAAGGTGATCTCCGGAGGAAGGACCGCTTCAGCTTTGTACACCAGGAAGAAGGGGGTCTCTCTAGTTGATCGGCTAGGTGTAGTCCTGCTCGCCCACAGTGCAGACGGAAGCTCCTCTATCCAGTTGGCTCCGTGTTTCATCAAGATCTCGTATGTGCACGTCTTGTGTCCTTTCAATATTTCTGCATTGCTCTCTCAGCTTGGCCATTACTTGCCGGTTGAGCTACTGATGCGTAGCTGACTTGTATGCCGAGGTCTTCGCAATATTCTTGGAATGCTGCACTTGTGAATTGGGTTTCTTTGTTAGTGATGACTCTGTTCGGAACTCCAAATCTGCAGACTATGGGCTTCAAGAACTTGATAGCTGATTGCTTGTTGATAGTCACAACTGGAGTTGCTTCCAGCCACTTGGTGAACTTGTCGACGGCGACGTATAGGAACCTGTAACCTCCGACGGATTTTGGGAAAGGTCCCAAAATGTCCATCCCCCCACACAACGATGGCCATGTAGGAGGTATCATTTGCAGTGACTAAGCCAGTGTGTGAATTTGTTTCGCGTGGAATTTGCACGCTTCACACTTTTTTACCAACTCAACTACATCCTGGAGAGCTGTAGGACAGTAAAAGCCATGTCGGAAGGCTTTACCGACCAACGTGCGGGAAGATGCGTGGTTTCCACACTCGCCTCCATGAATTTCCGTAAGGAGATTTCGACCTTCTTCCCTTGCGATGCACTGCATTAGGACGCCGTTGGCACCGCACCGATAGATATCCCCTTCTACCAACGTGTATCTTTTAGCCAATCTAACGATCCGGTCAGTGGATGCACTATCTTCAAGAAGGATGTTGTCTTTCAAGTAGCTCCGGATCTCCGAGATCCATGCCTTGGAGATAACTTGAGCGTCTGAGTCTTGCGCACTGGGTTGCTCGAAGCTTTCTGCAGCACCTATGACCCTTGGTGGATGCCATGGTAATAGAGCCACCGGGACTGCCAGCTTTGAAGTGCTCATGTCGCCCCCTTCGCTCAGTTTGGCAAGCTAATCGGTTGGTCTTGACAACCTCCTAACAAAAACTCTATCGGGAGCTTGAGCTTTGGTTGAAGCCTTCGTCGAGAGTTCGTCAGCTTCAGCATTGTTGAGACGCTGGACATGGCAGAGATCCAGGACGTCAAAGTCCTTCTGGAGCTTCTGGACTTCAAGGAGGTATGAAGCAAGTTGTGTGTTGTTACAGCTGCATTCGCCTTTGACTTGCTTGATGATGAGCTGTGAATCGCCATTTCACTAGCATCTGCTTGACGCCATATGATAGCGCCACCTTGAGCCCGTAGATGAGAGCTTCATACTCCGCCATGTTGTAGGTTGCCTTGAAATCAAGGTGTACTATGCACTTGACCTTCTCCCCGGTCGAAGCGGGGAGAAGGATTCCAGCTTCGGCCCCCTACTTTTGCACGAAGCCGTCGAAGTAGAGAGTCCAGTGAGGCTTAGTGAAGACTATGACCTTGGGTTCCAGCTTCCGCTCACTGGCCCCCCTGGATTTGATGGAGAAGGTGTCCACTCTGCCACGAAGTCAGCCAATGCTTGACTCTTAATAGCTTGTCGAGGCAGGAGATCGAGATTGAATTTTGTCAGCTCCGCTGCCCACTTTACAATGTTCCCAGTAGAATTGGCGTTATGCAGTATAGCACGCAGTGGATAGGATTTTACCACTGATATCTTGAGGGCTTGGAAGTAGCGATGTAGCTTCCTTAAGGTGATGAGAACTTCATAAAGCAGTTTATGCACTTCAATGTATCGAGTCTTGGCGTCATGGAGTACTTCACTAATGAAGTACACTGGCCGCTGGACAGTCCGGACCTTCTGTGAAGGTCCCGGTGCTTCTTCTTCATCAACCTGGACCCTCCCGGAGTGGTCTAGACTTTCTTCTTGAGCTTCCTTGACCCTCCCAGAGGGGTTCGGAACTTCTTCTTCAGCCGTGTGAACTCCCTCAGATGAGAGAGGTTGATCCTCACGCAGCTTGCCTTGAAGATCCGTGCCTAGGGGCTGGGACCCAATCTCGCCTTCAGGTAGCTCTGGACCTTCCCAGAGGGGACTGGGCTCCTGAACTCTAGGTGATTTCGGTCTTTCCGCGACCAGGACCATACTGACAACCTCCGTAGTTGCCGAAATGTAAAGCAAAAGAGGCTCACCAAGATTCAAATCTACCAAGATTGGTAGTGTGGTGAGGAGCTGCTTGAGCTCTTGGAACGCCTTTTCTGCTTCTTCAGACCAGTCTTGAGATGAACTGGCTGAGCACAGCTAGACATCTAGTTAGCTTTTGGGCATCCTTGATGCCGGCTGGGGGACGCATATCTTCAATAGCCTTGATCTTCGCCGGATTCGCTTCAATTCCTCGGTGAGTCACCAAGAATAAGAGGAGCTTCCCAGAGCTAACCCCGAAGACACATTTTTCCGGGTTCTGCTTGGTGCACGTCAAGCGAAACTTGTCGAAGACGGCTTGCATGTTGTCAAGGAGTGATTCCTTGTTCTTGACCTTCACAACAATGTCATCGACGTAGACCTCCACCAGGTCCCTAATGAGCTCTCCAAATGTTTTGTGCATGGCTCACACAAAAGTTGAAGCAACATTTTTGAGACCAAACGGCATGGCAGTATAGCAATACAATCCATCCACTGTTATGAGGTAGTATGTTCTTCACCTTCCCTAGACATTTGGATCTGATGATAAACAGAGTATGCATCTGGAAAACAGAATAGCTCGCACCCGGAGGCGGAGTCACTGCCAGGATTCCGGTTTCTTGCAACAAAAAAATTCATCGTAATAGGTTGTTTTTCGTTGCAATAGGTCGCTGTTGTAAGGAAAAAGAGCGTGGCGATAGTTTTTACGAACCGTCGTAATAATTCCCATGGCAATAGGTTATTGTGACGCCTTGTCATCCGTGGCGAATAGTATGGTATTGCAACGATTTCACGTTGGTGGCAAATAGAATGCTATTGCAACGTTTTCATGTATTGCGATGACTTAACATATCACAACGAATGGTACGATATTGCAACGGGTTCACGATTGTTGCAAATAGTACGGTATTGCAACAATTTCATATTCGTGGCAAATAGTATGTTGTTACAACGATTTAGCATATTACGACAATTTAACGTATTTCAACAAATAGCATGGTATTGCAACGATTTCACATTCATGGTAATTGTATGTGGTTGCAACGATTTCACAAGTGTGGCAATAGTACAGTATTGTAACGATATCACATTCGTGGCAAATAGTATGTTTTTGCAATGGCTTAGCGTATTGCAGATTTAACGTATTACAACGAATAACATTGTATTGCAACGATTTCAAGTTGGAGGTAATAGTATGTGATTGCAACGATTTTCACATTCGTGGCAAATACTACAGTATTGCAACGATTTTCACAGCATGGCAAATAGTACCATATTGCAATGAGTTATGGTGTTGCGACGATTTACCATATTGCAACGAATATCACAGTATTGCAATGATGTCACAACCGTGGCAAATAGTATGGTACTGCGACACTTTAACGTCTGTGGCAAATAGTATGTTATTGCAACGAGTCAACAAACGTGGCGAATAGTACCGTATTGCAATGATTTCAGATCCATGGGAACTAGTCTGGTACTACAACAATTTTGCATCCGTAGCGAATAGTTTGGTATTGCAACGAGTCCACAAACGTGGCGAATAGTACCGTATTGCAACAATTTTAGATCTGTGGGAACTAGTATGGTAATGCAATAATTTCTCATCCATGGCGAATAGTTTGGTATTGCAACGATTTCTTTTCTGTGGCAATAGTGTTTTAATGCAACATTTTTCGTGTGGTGGCGATAGCAGTCTAGTGCAACATTTTTTGAGTCGTTGCCAAATGTTTATATTGCAACATTTTGTAATTCCTGGCAATAGCTTTCTATTGCAACAATTTATCATTCGTGACAAGAAATTCGTAATGCCGCGTTTTATAATTAGCTGCAGTAGAACGTGAATGCACCAGGTTTGAAAATTAGTGGCAACAGAATCATGAGTTTAACAATAAACATCCATCAATTGATATTACAACATGCATAACAACACTCAAGGATTACTAAACCGATGTATTTGCATGCTAAGAGTTTTCCTAAGCTGACCGGGACTAATTGTTGGAGCAGGTGGCTTTTGGCGGTTCCTTTGGTGGAACTTTTGTGTAGTGGTCTCCATCATCATTTTGTGCATTTCAGCCATTGAGGCGCGCATGTCCTGCATTTCCATAGCTATCTTTTCACGATCAGCTTCTATCTGACCTTGTAAGTACTGGACTTGAACGTTTAACTCTTCATTCTTCTGGTTTATGCAGTCCATCTAGGTGTTTATGCTGTCATTTCTTCCTTCCAACTCCTGCACTATTTGATTGAGGCCTGCATTTCTATCTTCTAAGTTTCGAACTTGGTCATTGAGGTGTTCAGACATCTGGATACGCATACGTTCACGTTCGGAACCAGTTGGGTTAGCCATATAACCACGTCCCCGAACCTGTGATCCTGCACAATCGATTGAGGATCTATAACAACGCTGGAAGATGTTGTTTCTCTGCTCATTTGGAATTGGGCCTCCCTGCTCAGCCTCCATGTCGTCCACTTAGGCACGTACCTAGATCTATATACGAAAAGAAAAGTCACAGGTAATTTGCAAATATTTATTTAATTGGGGATTGTTTGAAGTGTTACTAACATGTAAAACTTCTACCAGCTTGTTTTCCCAGTTACCGTTCTCCAACAAATGGCTTGCCTCCCACAGTTGTATGTCATCGGGATCTTCTCCGTTCTCTGGGTCTCACTACATAAAATACAAGTAAACTTCAACATGTCGGTATACATAATGTTTGCAGCGCAAAGTAAAAGCGTGATTTATTTTTCATACCTTCTTGTAAATAAGTTGGGCGTAGGATTTGGAGCCAAGCAAGTGACTCGCCTTTTGTCTACTTCGATTTTGAGAATTGGTCCTGCTTATTGACTGCAATAATTTTAAGAATTAATTCCACGAATGAAAGTAAATGAAATATTTTTTGTATGATGCGAAGCTATTAAAAAGTTAGCTGACCTTGAATCGCTTAGACCCAAAATATTCTATTAGGTGCAACCACTCAGGCGCCGTTATGTCAGCAGGCTTGTTTCGTATACATTCTTCATCGGTAGAATAACTCCTATAGGTGGCATGCAAAGTCGAGCGCCACCCCTTGTAGCGCTCACCAGCAATTTTCAAAATTTTTCTTGCGCTCTCCAGTGTGTCCTCCATGTTACAGAAATAATGTACATTGTATAACAAGTTGCTGTAAACATACATGATGGAGATTGCAAGAAAAAAATACTTCTGTGGGGGTGTGACAACACTAACCAGAATGTCTCGTACTATATCTCTCTTGTTACTATGGCCAACCTCTGCCCACTTCCTTGCACCGCTGAGGGATGCATGTATTTTTGTAAACATAACCACATCATCGACAAAGTCCCGCTGATTAATACCAACCGCAGCACCCAACCAAGAGGAGAACTAAATTGGTAGCTTCACATGCTTTGTTCTACTAACTTGGGATGCATAGCGTATTCTGGCAACCTTAAGTCCTTTAGCCACACTTCTTCCTAGCTTCCTTCCTTCTGTTACATTGATTCAAACAGTAAACGATTAAAGCAAATTACCGCCTGAACAAGTTTAGTATCATGTACAAATAATGTGAAAAGAAGAAAAGTCTAATGTTCATACCATCTTCAGGACGAGTGCGGCAAATACGAGCATGGGACGACCGCGTCGTCCCAGCACCATTTTGTTCTGTAGTACTCCCTCCTGGTTTATATTAATTGTCGTATCAAACCATCAAATGAATTAAAAATGAACTACTAGTTAGGACTATATGACCGACAACTATTTTGATGGGGGGGGGTACATTGTTGACTTCTTTGTTGCTGTTCATACCCTAAAATGAGCCATCAGGTACACATGTCAGTGGCAGTATGCACTTGTAGTACTACAGAGGATTTTCTGTCCATGAGTGAAGCAGGCAAGACTGTGAGGAGGCATGCAGCTGGCAACGAAAGACTAGACAAAGATAGGGTTCGCCGGTTCGGTCTGACTGACATCAGCCGGAGTGTGTCTCAAAGAGAATTATTAGTTGCAGGGCAAGTAATGAACGCCAGGGTAGCAGGTGGCGAATGCAAGACAGATAAGGCAGGCAGCTTGTGGGATTGAAATCCTCCACAGTACTGCACCTGCATTAGCTGCCACTGACATGTGGGCCCATGAGACATCGGGTCCTCTTGTCAGTGGCGACTACTGCAGGTGCAGTATGCATAGTGCCAGCTTGCGACGCTCAACAAAGTGAGGGTTCGGTCTCGCCGAAACTCTCGAGGAGGATTGGTGGCAGGGCGAGTAATGGCCAGGGACTTGCGGGCGGCGGGGTAATCATGGCACGCGAAGGATGGGACGTGGCGATGGGCGAGGGAGACATGTCAGGGAGGACACTAAAGTGACCAGCAGCAGGGCGTGGGCGCCGGTGCCGGTTGGAGTGGCTGGCAGCAAGAGACCACAACGTAGAGGCATAAAAAAATCATGCCATCACACAGGCCGATGAACTGTTAACTATAAAGACTAAGTACTAAGAAAGTAGAATCGCAAGGCATGATAAAACAATTATTAGAGCCTAGGAAAGAATGCAAATGACCATGATACACCCATCATCAATACATCTAAAGGACATAACGTAGTCTCTCAAAATGCTCCAAATTCAATGCCAAAGGAGTAAAAAACTAACACGCTATGCCAAAACAAATGGCACGGTAGAGAGGCAGGTAGTAATGTGATGTGATATGGGTAGTTGGAAGCTACTGATAGAGTTGTAGTGTGACATTTTTTAAGCTCTAAAAGTAAAGTTACGCTGGGGCGGAAGGAGTATTTCTGGTTTGTATATCTATAGCTGTTGTTGGTTCATGCATCGTAGTACCAGGGAGTGAAGAACCTCGGAGTTCCTGAACATCATGTGCTGCAATATTCTGTGCGTACCATGCAAAGGATTTAATGTTGTCTAAATTTGTTTAGTTTTGATAGTAAACACATTTATAGTTATACCAGGTGCTTGCTGGCACCAAGAATGCTTGTAGACGACATCACGGTTTTATGTCTTGTTTCTAATGTAAAGAGCATTGTAAGTAGTCATTCCAAATAACAGTGATAACGTCAGATTACATGACCGACGTAGATTTTGGATCGGGCGGTGTGCTTTTATAAACAGCAGTGTTTGTTATGAACAGAGGAATTAGAAAAGAAAGAATAGAAAAAACATACGATCCGAGAAAGCCACATGAAAGTAAAAAGTGTAAAAACCATGGGAACTAAAAATCTTGGGAATAAAAAATTGTGAAACAGAAGACCACATTTCTTCTTTGTTAATTTATTTAATATTCGTATATCAGGATGAATCGTGTATAACTTAACTTAACTAGCCCAAAACTGTATGGATCGTGTAGAACCAAGCCAATATAGCTCTATAAAAAGACAACATGGATCGTGTAGTTTACCTAGCACAAAACTGGAGTCTGGGATGCGATGTTGCAGTGAGGTGTCGACGACGAAGAGGTTCGGTAGAGCCCGTCAACGTTGATCGCCCGACGTTGTACCCAGGAGTCAACACCACCAAGAGCTTCGATGCGTCAATGCGATATCCATGGGGGAAAAATTGTAAAAACCGTGGGAAATGAAAACACAGGAATTTCTTAGGAATACAAGTATGGAACATAGGACAGAGAGACAACACATTTGGAGTACTACGAGATCACCGGAAGGGCGGGGCAGTGGTGTGTCGGTAACGGAGGCCAGGGTTTCCATTTATACTCATCGTGGCTGAAATAGGGTTACAATAATAGGCGGGGCTGAAATTGGAGGCGCATGTAGTGAAAATTGAATTGTCAAAATCTCAAATCTGGCGCGTCAATTAGAACGAAAAAATTTCACGAGAGTGGATAATTTGACGCAAGCCCTTCCCTTGTGCACGCATGCAATCATGATTAATTACATGTCATGTCGCGTCGATTCCTGCACATGAGCGTGTAGCTAGAGGGGTAGAGTTAGTCTTAGGACAACTTTCTGGCTTATTAATTCCTCTTTGTTGCCATGCATGGAGATCAAAATATAAAAGCAGTCATCTGCTAGCTAGTGGGACATTCCAAAAAAATACGAAAAAATATGAATTGCCAAATGTATATGTGCTAATGCAAACGATATGCAAATACAGAACACCCAAGTCCACGAAAGGACGAAGGCAAACAATCAACATTTTGTAACATTAATCACAATGAAATGATAACATGTAGTATATACTACTACTAATAATACATTTTCCCATGCGCCGACTACAAATGAAAAAATTGAGTGAAAGAATAGAAAAGAGGAGAAACGCAGCCTCAACCACGATCTCAATGGAGTTTCAACCAAGAGTCGTCGATTGTCGCAACACAATGAATTCTTGGCTAGACATTGAACAACAGTTATCTCGCCCCTTTTTCAGAAAGGAGTTGTTTTTCGATGCTGCATAGGACGCATTATTCATGAACAGAAAAGACATTTTTCATTAACATAAAAACAACACATATATTACAAACAAGAACTATGAAAGAACATAGAAAACAAGAAAAAGAAAAACTACAAATACTACTCTACTCGGAGTCGGAGGAGATCTCCTACACCTCCTTCTCTACCACCGCCGCCTCCTCCTCTGCCGCTGCTGCCGCCACCACCTCCTCATCTGTTGCCGCCGCCGCCTCCTCCACTACCACCGCTGTTGCCGCCTCCTTCGGCAATTGAGTTCAAAGCTTCCGGGCGACGGTCCGCAGAAGATGCTTGCGGCCCTCCACCCCAGCCACCTTCCCGATCGTCTCATAGAGGACGTTGAGACGACCAGCCGCAAACCCTAACCCGAAGCAGTAGTGGCCGGTGGTGTCCATGCTGGTGCAGACGGGAAGTTTCCCAAGACCCAGACGGTCACACGAGCGTGATGTATTGGAAAATACACCCCGCGCCAATTTGTCGAACTTTTTGCGCGCCCGGCAGTGGCAGAAAGGTGCTCGGTGGCCTCCTTCAGGCGCCGATCGAGTTCATCGAAGCGGTGTTTGACGAAGCAGACAGTCTCCTGAACCCAATAGAGATGAGCAGGTGCGGGCACCGCGGGCGAAGAAGGGACAGAGGAGGTGCTGGCGCCGCCTCCAGTTCCACCGGCATTGGCTGCAACGGAAATGGAGAAGAAGGAGGTTCGGAGGACGTCAACAGCCTGGAGCGCTTCGGTACGGAGCTACCCATTTGTGCGGCGACAGAGGTGTGGAGAAAGAGCGAGAGATGGTCAGCGATGGTGCGGCGGTGAAGCAAGAGAACTTTGGAGGCTATGATCGATGGAGATGGAGTGGTGCGGCGGAGACGCAAGAGGACGGGTGTGCCTTTATAGCAGGTCCTCGTCTAAGCGGACTGTTGTGTAATATGGACTCCTATGCAAGTGTGCAATCCGCGTATCTCAGTCGTTGGACGGACATCCAAGGGTGGCTGACATTTTACACATAAATCTTTCCACCTGTCTGTGTAAAGGGAAGGATCTATGTGTAAAATGTCAGCCACCCTTGGATGTCCGTTGAATGGCTGAGATTCGCGGATTACACGCTTGCACAGGAATTCACATTGCATAGAAGTCATTGCCATCTAAGCGCGCGACTGGAGATGATCGAACACTTCGAAAACTGTGCTTTTGAATTAATCCAAACCGCGGTTGGCTTCCTCTAAGTTATCGCAACGGCTCGACGCGTCCCATCTCCGCTTCACACACAGTTTTTTAATTTGACACGCAAAGGGTCCAGGGTATGCAGTGGCCCACCTGGCATACTTTGTAGGTCCATCCGGCGGTGTTTCAGTTTTTCAGTTCCAGTTTTTAAGTTTGACACGCAAAGGGCCCACCGGTCCAAGGTATATGCAATGTTCTAGTTTTTTCAGTTTGTCACGCAAAAGCCTCGATCATGTTTCATGATGTTACGTGTTTTTTTTGAAAGATCGTTATATATATATATATATATATATATATATATATATATATATATATATATATATATATATAGTTTGGCTCGTTGATCATATGTTTGGGGCATAGGGTAGCATCCATGGACAACTACAACATGCATGTGAGAGAGACGTCGTTGATCATGTTGGGGGTGTAGCAAGCATGCATGGACAAGTAACATATGCAATTGAAAACCTCGCGATGATCATGTTTGATGACAACATTATTACGTGTTTTCTCTGTTTTTTGTTGAAACATCGTCATATATAGTTTGAGGCTCATTATATATATATATATATAACCAGAGAGACGTAATAATGTTGTTATATCGTCATATATAGTTTGAGACTCGTCATATATGTTATGTGTTTTTTTTGAAAGATCGTCATATATATATATATATATATATATATATATATAGTTTGGCTCGTTGATCATATGTTTGGGGCGTAGGGTAGCATGCATGGACAACTATAACATGCATGTGAGAGAGACGTCGATGATCATATATACTCCCCCTGTCTCCATGAACTTGTCAAAGCCGCATCAGAAGAGCTTGTTTATTGGCTCATGGACAAGGAAAATTCTTTGTACGTAGTACAAAAAGTATAAGTTGGTCGGCATTGCTGTTCGTACATGAAGGATGTGGCCACGTAGTTTCTCTTGTAGGTGTATGCTAATTACGTGAGTGTTTGGTCGGGTCATGTGGTTAGTCCCCACGATGCACCCTAAACCCGGTGTTGAGGTCGTGTATTTGTCATTTGTGCATACACTCTAGTGACATATGACAAAGTGTTGAGTCATCATTTGCGTTTGGTTTGACGTCAAAGTTGGATTGTACATATAGGATCACATCCATTTCTTTATGTCTTGGATGATCCAAATTAACGTTTGGTTGGATGGACTGGACGATCTAATTTTTTATTGGTAGGTTGGATGAAACTTGATTGGATTATTTAATCATCTAAGTTGATAATTTCATAATATTAATTGTTTATATACTAATTATCATATTACTAGCAAATATTACTGTTAATATCATAATTGTAGTTATTAATCAACAATAAACAAGGTCACTATCACTAATTACATTACTAAGAAGCATAATTAGATAAGGTGGATGGACTCACATCCAACCAAATATCCTGGACCATCTCATCCAGCATCTGTGAGGAATATTTATATTCCTCAAACCTGGATCACCCGCCTGACTGCGAAACAAATAACACATGACTGTACCATCCAAGTCAATTCAATCCAAGACAAGCAACCAAACATAGATCTTTTTGGCCGCGTCGTACGTGCTCGTGCGCATAATGATGGATCGTGAACACCGAGCGCCGAGTTATTCAGATCGCTGAGCAAATTTTGGACGTGGAGTTCGTGTGCCCGTGCGCGCTGCAAGATTTGGTGCGTTCGCGTACGTGGCAATCATCAGGGCAGGGTGGCACAGTCGCGAGAACCGTGCAGTGCGCCCTAGGCTATAAGATTTGGAGCGTGAACGTACGTAGCAACCATCTGGGCAGGGTCACACAGAGACACCTGTGCGGAAGGACCGCAGAGAATTCGATTTCCGCACCAAGGGGTTAAGAGATAAGACCATCAGATTTGCAGGCCGCAGTCCAGTAATGGTGTTTGGGAACACGTTATTTTTGGAGTTTTAGAGTAATACCGTGGTATTTGAGATTACTATGGTATTTTTTACGAATGGTGTTTGTCAACCAAACAGTCCTATGTATTGCAAAATCGTGGTATTAAAAAACTTTGTTGTTGAAATACTTTGGTATTGCCATGTCATTTTAAAAATTGTGGTTTCCAAAACTTTAGTATTGAAAAACCGTGCTCCCAAACATAGCCTAAGCTTTACCGTGAACCACTGCGGATGCTCTTAAAGGCAGGCCCGACTCTGGGCCTAGGCGGGAGGGGCTACTACCTAGGGCCAGGCCGGTGGGTGGCGGTGGTGGGGTGTGCACGATGACAGCTGGTAAAGAGAAAAGAAATAAAATTAATTAGTGTGTAGGTTTTTATTTTTGTAATTTTTTGAAATATAATTCTACTACGTAGTCCTACTAATGTATTTAATACTCCCTCCTTATCTTTTTAATTGTCGTTCAGATAGCAATTTCTAGTTCATATATAGTTCAATGCTTTGTCCAAAACATCAAATAAAAGAATAAGGAGGGAGTATTTATTAGATACAATATAATATTACTAATGTGTTAATTTTCCATATGTGATGTTTTTCGATAAAAGGAGGAGTTTTTTGTTAGTGCATGTACTGTAGGACACATTGTTCATGAACATAAAATAAAAGACATTTTCCATTAACATAAAAACAACACATATATTACAAACAAGAAGAAACACATAGAAAACAAGAGAAAAAACTACTATTAATTCTACTATCCTCGGAGGAGGACTTGCCCACCTCTGCCTATGTCGCCTCCGCACCCAGCGGTGGCGCCTCCGCCTCCGCATCCGCTGCCGGCACCTCTGCCTCCGCCGCAGCCGCCGGCAAAGCATCCTCCAACACCAGATCGAACTTCTTCAGGCTGACAGCGTTCATGAGTTGCTCGCAAAACTCCACCCCAGCCTCCTCACTGATCGTCTCGTAGAGGCAGTCGAGATGAGCAGCAACAAAGCCTAACCCGAAGATGTAGTAGCCGCGCGGAGTCCATGCTAGTGTGTTGGGGAAGGATATCAAGTCCCAATCGATGACAGGAGTGATATGTATTGTTAAATACATCCTGCACCATTTTGTCGAGCGCTTTTGCTTGCACGTCAGCGGCGAACAGGCTGCCGGTGACCTCCTTAAGCTTGCCGTCGAGTTTGTCGATGCTTTCCTCGATGAGGCGGAAAGTCTCATCATAGTCGCATGGAAGAGGTGCGGGCGCTGCGGGCGAAGAAGGGAGTGGAGGAGGTGCGGGCGCCGCCTCCAGTTCCACCGGCCTTGGCGGCGACAGAAACAGAGAACGAGGTTCAGAGGACGTCGATGACCTGGAGCGCTTTGGTGCGGGCCCATTTGTGCGGAAACGGAGGTGTGAACAAAGAGAGAGAGGTGGTCGACGGTGAAGCAAGAGGAGAAGTTTGGAGGCTAAAATCGATCAAGAGGTGCTGCGGAGAAGAAGAGGACGTTGTGCCTTTATAGCGGGTCGTCGTCTAAGCGCATGAGTGAGATGATCGGATGCTTCAAAAATTGTTCTTTTGAATCCACGGTCAGAGATACTCCAAACCGCGGTTCGCCTCCTCTCAATTATCGCAATGGCTCAACACGTCCCATCGGCCAGTTTTTTAATTTGACACACAAAGGGCCCAGGATATGCAATGTCCCACCGACAGACTTTGTAGGTCCGTCGCGGTGTTCGTAACATTTCGTGCGAATGATTTCAACGAGGTGCGGAGATTGATGTGAACGCGCGTGGCAATCGACCGAGAGTCCATATCTTTTTTTAAGGATCCGACCGTTGCCGACCGAGAGTCCATATCGAACTGATAATTGTCGTGATCATGGATGATGGTGGACATGAATGTAATGCATGTGAAAGAGACTCGCGATCAAGCATGTTTGGTCACGTGTTGAGGATTTTTGTGCCCCCTTGTTGAGGAACATGTTAATTGGATGACGTTGAGGATCGGATGTGGCGTACGTGTTTTCACAAGTGTGTTCATTTGTTCCTAAAAACAGAACACGTAGCGGCTAGTGCCTACGGCTGTCGTTTCTTCAAAAGACGAGTACAACGATACATAATGGCAGCATGCAATTGATTAATTTGATGAACCACGTACGTACGTAGTGAGAGCTGTGTGCTTATTAGACGATGGTAGTCCACATTCTATCCTCGTACCGTCGAGGGAACATCCTTGTGTCAAATTTGTTATCTCTATTGATGGCAGAATAATATTCTTCATTAGTTTGGTAGATAAACTGCCATATAGGTTTTGAGCATACACACATTCATGGTAGAGAATATGATAAATATAGAAATATATACATGGTAGGAAATATTATTCTATTCTTGGAATACATGTTTGGGACGTAGCATGCATATCTACGTCTAACATCCATGTGAAAGACCACGATCATGTTTGCCGACGTTACATGTTCTCTTTTTTGTTGAGAGATCGTCATGTTTGAGGCTCGTTGATCATGTTTGGTGCGTAACATGCATGGACAACTAACATGCATGTGAAAGACCTCGATGCATGTGAAATAACATGCATGTTTTTAAAAGCAAGATATAGTGTTTACTCAAGAAAAAATAATTTTATGAGAGATTGGGCGCACAAGCACAAAAGCTAGAATTTGAGCGATGCACCTACGAATTCCATATGCCGGGATGATCAATGGCAGCCGATCTGCAAACTCGGTGGTAAGATCAGTAGTCGCCGAAGAGCAGCTTGCGGCCGACCTCGAAGGAGACAAAGGCGTCAATGCACGCATAGCTGATCTGCTCGCCGGAGAGATTGTATGCGTCCCAGTTACTTGTCCTCACCCCGTAAGGCTTCTCCATGTCGGCACCCATCCCGGCGCTCGCGATGTCCTTTAGCCCTGGACGACGGAGGCTCGGGCGATCCATCTCCTCTGCCGAGAGCTCGGCCAGGTCCACCATTTTGGCCACCTTCAGCCGCTAGTCCTTCCAACGTCTGTCGGCATCACCCTCCACGCCCACGCCGATGAAGCGGTAGCCAGAATTGCCGAGGAAATCTTCTAGCTCGTCGGGGAAGTAGTCAACATGGATGACCTGGAAGATGAGGCAGCGACGGCCGACGCAGAGCTGCAGAACGGCGACGGGGTTCTTGTCGACGGAGTAGCTGGGGTGCCACTCAACGTCGAGCCCGACGACAAGCTTGTGAAGGCGCCGACGGTGGACGGAGAGGACCTCGTCGAGCTAGTCCCCCACAGCCTCGCCGGAGGACGTCACGGTGGTGGTGATCACGTCTTCCTCGAACGTCATGTTGTACACCTGAGTCCCAGCCATTGGGTCTGTCTCCTTGTCATCCCTACAATTGTCGTCTGCGGCGGCGCGGCGTAACTTCTCTCTTGTGCAAAACCTTCGTCTACACCTTTAGTTTGGATTTTAATTGGAACAGGCCTGGATATATAACTGATGCAGTTACGATATGAACGGAGGAGTTTCTGAATTTGATGGGCCCGAGCCCGGAGTTAAGAGAGTAATGAAGATTTTTGAATCTGATATACTCTTTCTAATTTTTAATTCTTATCGTTATGACCACAAGTTGCATTGTCTCAACCTAACACCACGTACAACAACAACAACATTTCTCGGGGGCCCACCCACTGGGTATGCCGGGTGGGCCACGAGATACACTGGGTCCAGTCACTAGAGTGTAGGTAGTGTGAATGCATGCTAGAGAGATCAGCGGAATCGGGAACTGGCTAATGAAGATTGATGTCAGCAGTGTCACGGTTCATGTATCAAAACGTGTGCCATCCTTTTTCTTCTTTCCCTTTTTCTTATAAGTTCATATTATTTTTTACCAATCTTCTAGCCCTCCTTTATTTGAAGTTGTACGGTTGGATCAGGATACGTAGCTGGCGTGAGGCGAGAGCCTTGTGTGCAACACCAGGCCGAACGTCGTGGAGAGACGTTGCTCCACTTGTTGAATTTGATGATGTTGAGGATCAGATGTGGCGTACGTGTTTTCACAAGTGTGTTCATTTGTTCCTAAAAGCGGCTAGCGCCTACGGCTGTCATTTCTTTGAAAGGAGTACAACATGGTTGGAAATTATATTGTACTGTACTGTGCAAGGCATGCGATTATATTGTACAGTACGGCCACACTAATACACCAAGTTGTAAAGATCAACAACAAAAGACTCAACCCGACACACTAGTGAAAGTATAACACCCGATACATTTTATGACACACTTGTAAAAGTAAAATACGCGATACATTTTATTATTATGGAAGTCTATAACTAAGACTCAATCCAAATCGGGCAAAAATTTTGATGACCCTGAGTTCTAGTTTGTTTTCGCAAGCCATCCGAATAAAGTCTTTTTTGTCTTCACCCTTTTGCAATGACGCCCACGAGCAATTAATCTGGGCTAAAGTTGATGCGTACTCAAAAACAGTTGTTGCGTTTTTTGTGATTTACTACGTGCTTTGCTGTTTGATTACTCATTATGTTGGATCCGTGTTGGTTTGAACATAGAGAGTGGGCTTCTCCCTGCTGGTCCTATCAGATAAATTAGGTGGTAGTCACTTTCTGGATCTCCAGCTCAGTAGAGTTGGAAGTGTGGAAATATATTCCATTCTAAAAGATAAAAGAGATAAATAGTCTACTAATTTATCGTTAGAACAGCAACATTAGAACTATTTTTGCGCCCCTAAACCCTAAACCCTAAAGAACAGCAACATTAGAACTATTTTTGCGCACCAATGAATAGAAAAATAAATTTTATTACCTTAAGACGATACAATACAAACAAGAAAAATAAAAACACAAACTACAAAAAAGAAAAGAAAAACAAGACAACTAAGAACAAGAAAAAAAAACTACTTCTCCTCCACCTCTCTCCACCTACTTGTCCTTCTCTTCTCCTCCTCCTCCTCCTTGGGCTCTTGGCTGGGCGGGGGCGCTTCCCACGGCGGAGATGGGAAGCCTAGTTTCCTGGACGTCGCTGCCACCAGGTTGTCGCAGCCGGCGACGCCTAGCTCGTCCACCAACGTCTCCCAAAGGACGTCGAGGTGACCGGCCAAGTGCGTCATGCCGAAGACGTAGTGGCCCATGGTCCCCATTGCAGCATACTCTGGAAGGGGACCAAGCCCAAGGCGATGCATGGAGCGCGATGTATTATCAAACACATCGCACGCCATCTTCCGGAGAGCCCACTCCTTGTCCGGGGGGGGGGGGATCCGGTCGGGGACGCTTCCCCTTGGCGTCCTTCGGCGGGCTTGGCGGCGGCGTTTTCTTGTCAGCCATGGTATTCTTGGCGCGGTTTTGAGAAGAGAGGAAGAGTGGCTGTGCGGAGAAGACGATGGCGTGCCCGGGTGATCATATAGCGTAGTAGCAGCCTGGCTGTTCGTCTCTCGACGCACGCAGTAGTGGTGATGGGACGCGGAGCGGTTCCAATTGAATTCAAAGATGCGCATGCGCTGCACGCGTTTAAGGTGCCTCGGTGACTGGCGCGCACGTAAGCTCGGTGCGCCCGGTCGCATCAGCCGCCTGTACAAATGGCTACAACTTCAAGGACCAAACCTTAGAGCATCTCCAACCCATTAGCTATATGATGTGCTATCCTATTATTTAGCAAATCTAGAGAAAAAATCATCTCCAACCGGTTTGCTATTAGGTTGCTACTTTTAGCCATTTGCTATATGGAGCTCTCGGTGTGCTACTAGTAGCAAATGCTATCCAGTTCGCTATTCCCGATTTCCAGTACATTATCGTCGTTCCATTGCAAAATAGTCGTTAAAAATTAGCCGTTGGAAATACATCCGTTGAAAAATAGTCGTTAGAAATATAACCATTGAAAAATAGCCGTTATAAATACAACCGTTACAATATAGCCATTGCAACAATGTTATTTGAATTTTAAAATAATTATTATACATAATAAAATATGATAAATTTAATATAGCACATCATATAGCAAACGGGTTGGAGATGCTCATGGAATGAGATGTTAAATTTGGATAGCATATTTGTCATTTGAAAGAATAGCAAACAAAAAAAAACAAAGTGTTGGAGATGCTATTATGTGGCAAACAACAACGTATAATACTTCCTCCGCCCCAACTCAACTCTATTTCTGTTTTGGTGGAACTTACCTTTGACCAATGATTTATATGGAACTTATTAACTTCAATAACATGTAGTACTAGATTGTATATTATGGAAATATTTTCATGGTGAATCTAAAAGTACAATTCTTGGATTTGTAAAACAGATCAAAATTGCATAAATCATTGATCAAAGATAGATTTGACGCAACCTAAGACTTCCCTTTGAAAAAGTTTTATATTTTACATTATTTTTACATATGTAATATGCACATAGGATATATCACTTGATAGTTTTGCAAAAAAACATGGAGGAGAAATATGTATATCCCATATGCTACTACGTAAATTAGGGATTGGAAAAAAACGAGACCAAAAAACCAAAATCGAAAAAACCGAGACCGGAACCGAAAAGACTGAAATATCGGGTATCGGGTACTTTTCGGGTAGCAAATATAAATAACTGAAAAATAAATGTCGGGTTCAGGTACCACTCTCGGGTAACTGAAATAACCGAATAGTCGGTCCATCAAATAATAAGTTAAATTATGCGTGGTAAACTGTGAACAATTCAAATTTAGATATTTTATTTTCAAGTTGTGATGTGTGAAGTTGTTAGATTTAAACGTTTATTTTTGATTTTTCATTTGTCAATTTATAATAAATTACCTCATGGGATTAAATTTATCAATCATATTAAATTTGTGCAAACATGACATGGATATAATGTATAATTTGGATATATCGGGTAGGATCGAAGACCGAACCGGAATTTTGGTACCCAAAATGTTCGGGTACCTAATATTATTACAACAATTCGGGTAGTGATTTCAAGAAACTGAATTTTGAAAAAGACCGAAATACCCGAACCGAAGTATCGGGTAGACCAAATGCACACCCCTAACGTAAATCCACCCGAATTAATTAGCTAGTTTGAGGATGAATGAAGTTGAGCTTGCGAGCTTGATGAACACCGTCATTGTTTTGAGCAGCGATTAGTTTATAGCATCATCAAATCTGGAGTAATTTTTCTAGATCATTTGGGGCCAAAAAATTAGTTAACACGCTATATATGAGGAGAAAGATTAGGATATGCTACCTATTGCTTGTGTTGAATAACCTTACGCCATGGACAACGTATCCGACACTTCATTCTAGTCGCCAAGATCATTCTGCCCCAAGTCATCTGGGGCAGTAGGCGGAGGACCTTGGTCATCAAGATAAGGACCAGACAGGAATCATTGGTCAAAGGTAAGTTTACCAAAGCTAAAAATAGAGTTGAGTTGGGACGGAGGGAGGAGTACTTTTTACAGATCGCTTTGCAGGCCCTGCTGCGGGCAATCTCCTGCCTGCTGACAACTCCAGCGGCTAAAGTAGCGTACAACTGCACTTTAGAAGCCATAACCCCAGTTTGCATCAAAGAAAACTCACGGGACGGTTTAAAGGAATGGAATCCTCCGGAAGGGAAAGACATTCATACGAGTTTCGCAAGTAGCATTCCAAATGGTGCACCTTAGAAGCCATAGCCATCACTGCGCATGTCTCATCGTCTTCTCCGTGCGTACTAATAAAGACACACCATCCTCTTCTCCGCAACGCACACAGGACATCCTCTTCTCTACGCGTACTCTTCCTCTTCGTCTCCATCGTGCACGCCCTCATTGGTTCCCTTCGAAGCCCATGGAGTTCCCCTTGCCGCACGATATTGCGGTCCTGATCGCGGGGTGGGTCGCCGCAACCTCCCCGCAGCCCATGGATGACCTCTCCAGTCTGCGCGCCACCTGCAAGGCCATGCACGCGGCGTGCCGGGATCGCACCGTGGGCAGGCACGTGGCGCTGGAGCGGGAGAACATCTAGAAGCTTAACTGGAGCTACGACCGCCTTGTGGAGCGCCTGGCAATCGTCGGCAACCCTCATGTGTGCTACGTCACTGGGTTCAACCTCGTCTTCCTACACGGTCGCGCGCAACCGAGCACCCAGTTCCTTGCTCGGGCGGCCGCGAACGGCCACTTGGTGGCGGCCTACGTCCTCGCCATGCTCTGCTACGATGTTGACCGGAGCCCACGACGCCTTCGAGTATGTATGGTAGGTCCAAGGTGAGGCCCACGTCGGCTACAACGCGGTCGGGTCCATCACGATAAAGTGGACCAACAAGGAGTTCTTCCGGTGTCGTCATGAAGCCATGAATAGTATCGATGGTGTCATCTGGAGGTTTCTGGGCAGGCCTCGTCCGGAAGCGCCGTCGGTGGTGGTGTCCAACATTGATTATGACACTTGGGGCTGCTCAATAGGGGGGAACCAGGGAACTGGCTGCTGCGGCAGGCCTACGTGGGAGGAGTGGAGAGTCTTCTGTACCGAGAACTGTAGGATTAAGCACGAGCATGACCTGTTCTGCCGTCAGGCATTGTACTGTATGGGTTATATTCCCTCCATTCCCGTTTGGATGCACCCCTAGTTCTCCCAATGCCAATTAAAAGAGAACAAAGGGAGTATATAAAATAGACTTGTAGTATATGTGTTTCCCCTATGCCCACTCATCTCTGATGAATGTTGCACTTTTTGTGTTTCCCCTATGTGCGCTCGTCTTTTGTTTAGCCCTGTTTGCATCAAAGGAAACTCACGGAACAGTTTAAAGAAATGGATTCTTCCGGAAATGAATACATTCAATCATACAGTAGTTTGGAACAAAGGAAATCAGTGTTCCCTTCTCTCTGTTCATTGTCTCCACTTTTCATTCCAGTCGTCGCTAATCGACAGAACTAGCTGTTACATAATCCCCAATAAACACAAAATAAACTAATCGGTACATCTAGTCCGCAACACTTCCCTTGAAGCAATGGTAATAACTTCTGGCTGCGTATAGGAGTAGTGGTAATGATTACACCGCGTATAAGGGCATAGGGCCAGTGGTACGTTGGAGTTCTACCTATCTTTTTCTAACATTTTTATCGTCCTTTCTTTTCTTTTCTATCTATTGATTGTCTCCACTTTTCTTTCCAGTCGTTGCTACCTATTAGTACAGTATACTACTACTTTACAGACCGCTTTGCAGGCCCCGCTGCGAGCGATCTCTTGGCACCTCCAACGGCTAAAGTATTGTACATGTAACTTTACAAGCCACCGGTGTTGTGGAGGGTTGTTCATTAACAGAGATTACAAATAGAACAGATAGTTCACTAAACAGCAGATAGAAAACAAAATAACAGATGGAATAGACGAACAACATTAAGTTCATTATCACAAAACATCACAACCTCGTACCTATATTACTTGTCGTTAGAACAAGTTTTTTAGTTCATATTTGAACTAAAAAACTTGTCCTAATTATCAACGACAAGTAAAATGGGAAGGAGGAAGTACAAAACATGAAAATCAGCATCACGAAACAAGAAAAATAAAACATCACAAAAACAAGAAGAGAAAAACATCACGACTGGATTAATCAGTGTCAATGGATTTCCTGTTTTAAAGTTGAGTTGAACTAGAATGTAATCAGATGTTTGGTGCAATCGTGCAATCAACTGTCTTCAACCGTTGGATCGATCTACATTACAGTCGTTGAATCTTTTTATTTAACCCCCTCCACCAGGTGGAGGGGTGGTGGTGGTGGTGGAAGGGGTTAAATGAAAAGATGTAATAACCGTAGGATGTATAGATCCAACGGATGGAAATCTTTGAGCCTAGGGAACAAATTATAAAACGAAGCTACACGGCTGGCCGGGTACACGTACAGTCCAGGCCGGTGTGCCGGTGCACCTTAACCCTTGTTGTGCATCGTCCCTGGTGGTTGTTGGGAAGACCCTTGCAGGCAGACCTGGATTGCCTGATGTAGTGAATTTTACTGCATCCTATTTTCAGGAGTCTTTTTAAATATGGCATTTTCTCATTAATTATTGCGGTCGATCTATACGACACTTCATGCTCTAGGAAAAAAGAAACAAGATTGTACTTCATGCTGATGCAAACAAGAGGCATTGAAAATAAAAACTCTTGAGTTCTTATCAAGTTTACAAAATGAAAGCATCGGAACCCTCCCTAATGTCCTCGACAGTAAAATGGTGGATGCAATCTTTACTGCACGCATGCAGTAAAATGTCGCTACATCAGGCGATCCTGTTCCAGGCAGGTATGCTCTGATTCCTGTCCTCCAACTCCATCTAGGCTTCCGATGACGCAGGCGGTTCACCACCAGACTGTAGAAAGGATAAGCACGCACACATGTAACAGTCATTGTTAACTGCGTTGGTCTAACATCATTGTTTGACTGTGTTGGCCTACGTTTAGTCATTAACGCTGGCTTTTGAATCTGTGTAGTGCGAAAGGGTTTAGTTTTGGTTTCACACTACACTAGCTAGCCTATATAAAGTGTATCTGTGTTCCCTGATGAATACACAACAAACATTCTCCATACAGAATAGTCTCAAAACCAGTAATCTTTCCCTGCATGCTTCTGCTTTCTTCTAGTGGAGGTTGGAAGGAAACTAGTACACGGCTGGCCGGGTACACATACGATACGGTTGTGCCGGTGTACCTTAACCCGGCGTCGTTCGTCCCCGGTGGTTGTTGAGAAGAGCCTTACGGGTATGCTCTGATTCCTGTCCTCCTACTCCATCTCTAGGTTTCCGACGACGTATGCGATTCACCACCAGGCAAACCAACAAAGCCTCGGTGTTGAGCGGCATGCAAGTTTTTTGATGAAAAACCAAGAAAGCCATGCAGTCAAAATTTCAACAAAAAACTTGCATGCCGCCCGCTTGCCTCCTCCCATTTGTACTCCCATGCGTACTCCCGCTGACATGTCATCATCTTTTTTGTTGTGAAGGTATGGTAGCTAAACTAAGCATTAATAAAGGGACCAATAACATTTTGACACATCAGCGGGATGATACATGGGAGGACAGAACGGGAGGCCCCCACAGTTAGTTTTTCATCAAGAAACTTGCATGCCGCTCATCACTGAGGCTTTGCTAGTTTGTCTGGTGGTGAACCGCATGCGTCATCGGAAACTTAGATGGAGTTGGAGGATAGGAATCAGAACATACCTACATGGATCTTCCAACCACCACCGGGGATGCACGACGGGGGTTAAGGTACACAGGCACACCCGGACCGTACATATGTGCTGGTGAAGATGGAACTCAATAGTCTCACGGTTATAGATAGAAAAAAGGAAGAAGAAAAAGGATGGCGCGCGTTTTGATCTATGAATCGTGAACTGCTGACTTCCATTTTAATTAGCCAAATCTCGAGTATTGTAAGACAAAGCGCATTGAGGAAGATAGGTGGCATAGTTGGAAGAAGAAAAGTATATTTTTTCAGCTCCCGTATTGGAAGACATTGCTAATAAGGCATGATTTGGATGTCATGCACATTGAGAAAAACATTTGTGATAGCATATTGGGGACATTGCTTAATATGGATGGTAAAACAGAAGATAGTCTACAAGCTCGTTTTGATATGCAGGAAATGGGTATACGGCCAAAGCAACATCCGGTGGGTATGAAAGGGAAGTATGATTGTCCATCAGCATCATATACTTTGCAAAAAGATCAGAAGACCACCTTGTGCAAGTTTTTGGCGGATGTGAAGATGCCCGATGGTTATGCCTCAAACATCAAGAGAAGTGTGGACATAACAACACGTAAGGTATCAGGTCTAAAAACTCACGACTGCCATATTATATTTCATAAGCTCCTTGCTATTGCAATACGTGACATATTGCCTGAAAAGGTTGTTGAACCTTTAATTGTGTTTAGCAGATTCTTTTCTGGAATTTTTTCTAAAGAATTGGCAGAACCAGATTTGGATAAGATGATTGCACAATTTTCTAAAAAAATTTGTATGCTTGATATGTTGCTCCCTCCCGCTTTCTTTGATATCACGGTACATCTTCCAATCCATCTTGGCGAAGAAGCTCGCTTGGGTGGACCCATTTCATACAGATGGATGTATCCAACTGTGAGGTACCTTAGTACATTGAAGAGGTATGTACGTAACAGAGCTCACCCGGAGGGTTCTATAGCTGAGGGATATATTATGGAAGAGTGTATGACTTTTCGTAGTCAGTTTTTGCATAACATCAGCACCATGCTTAATAGGCTAGAACGTCATGAAGCTACAGCTAGGAATGAACCTTATCTCGAGTTTAATATATTTATAGAAGTTGATAATTCTAAAAAAGGGTTTAAATGGGGCCAACTTACTATGGTGGAAATACATAACATCAGGCATTATATTATTTCTAATGTTGAAGAGGTCGCTCCATGGATCAAGTACGTATAACTCAGATGTTCTATACTATATTGGATCATGCTTATTGTAGATGGCTAATTTAATTTTGTACCCTTTTCAGTGAGCATTTTGAAGAGCTGAAAAAGATTCATTCTCGTGATGTTGAAAAACGCCATAGAGATGAGTTTGTTTATTGGTTTCAGAAACGAGTAAGTACATGCAAGTTTTTACTTTGATGAAATATTTAAGAAATATCTGTTTTGAAGTTGGTTTGTCGATGACCCCTTTTATACTAATTAATGTGTACGGATTACGACATTACACAAAGAAGGCAAAGTAATCGATTATTTGTATGCATTATATAGAGGACCTGATCGTCGGGCACATTTTTTAGTCGATCATTCATAAATGGCTTCTTCTTTCGTACAACAGAGGTGGTAAAAGATTTACGAACGCAAAACAGTGGTGTTGTTGTCCGAGATGGTGATCATGAGCAGTATGGAGTAATCAAGAAAATGATTTCTATTGATTTTGAAAAAAATCTAGAGGTTTTGTTATTTGAATGTGAATGGTTTGATTGGCCTCATTCCGGTTATAGCCAAAGCAGAGGCTACAAAATGGATGGATACGGAATGATAGATGTTGACACTACTATTTTTGAATTTAAGTATGAGCCTTACATTCTAGCCACCCAAGCAGAACAAGTTTTTTACGTTAGAAGTGTGAAGCAACCTAAATGGGCTACATTTGTTAAAACGAAGCCACAAAACCTTTTTGCCATGCCCCCTGGAGACAGCGAAAATAATGTCACTGAGACGATGGAGGTTGAGACATTTGATGATTGATGACCTACTGATATAAATGATGATATGACCGCATGGGACAGGAATGACATTGACGGAGCAACCGGTGATGCTTCCGCTCTTTCAGATGAAGATGACGACGACGACGATGATGATGATACATATATCAATGATAGTATTGTACCTCCAATATTGGGGGAGGGCAGTGATGATGATGATTTTTTATATAAGTACTGTGTGAGCTAGCTGTACATAAACTACTTGATATTCTTTTTTGAAAAATTAGACGCCGTTATTCTATTTAGCAGCAAGCTTAGAAGCAAGCCACAAATTGGTAAATCATGGCAAAAGTTTGTAATGCAACGTTTGTGTTCCGTGGCGATAGATCTTAATGCCACCAACTGATATTTCGTGGCAACTGATCCTAATACAACAATACGGGTTTCGTGGCGATAGATCCTATCGCCACGAACTTGTGAATCGTGGCATAAGTTCCTAATGTAACGTTTGTGTTTTGTGGCGATAGATCCTAACACCACGAACTGGTCAATCGTGGCAAAAGTTCCTAATGCAACGATTATGTTCCATGGCGATATATCTTAACGCCACAAACCGGTATTTCATGGCAACAGATCCTAATACAACAATAGTGTCGCGTGGCGACAGATCCTATCGCCACGAACTTGTTAATCGTGGCATAAGTTCCTAACGCGACGTTTGTGTTTCATGGTGATATACTGTAACGCCATGAACTGGTGAATTGTGACAAAAGTTCCTAATGCAACGTTTGTGTTTCGTGGCGATGGAACCTAACGTGATGAACCGGTATTTTGTGGCAACAGATCCTAATGCAACGATTGTGTTTTGTGGCGATAGATCCTAACGCCACAAACCGGTATTTCAAGGCAACAGATCCCAATGCAACGATTGTGTTTCGTGGCGATAGATCCTATAACCATGAACTGGTGATGCGTGGCAAAAGTTCCTAATGCAACGATTCTGTTCCATGGCAACAGATGCTAATGCCACAAACTAGTGAATTGTGGCAACAGATCCTAATGCAGCGATCGTGTTCCATGGCGATAGATGCTAACACCACGAACTATTGAATCGTAGCAATAGATCCTAATGCAACGATCGGGATCTGTGGCAATAGATTCTAATGCCACGAACTAGTGAATTGTGGCAATGGATTCTAATGCAATGATCGGGTTACGTGGCGATAGATGCTAATGCCACGAACTAGTGAGTCGTGACAATAGATCCTAATGCAACGATCGGGTTCCGTGGCGATAGATGCTAATGCCACGAAATAGTGAATCGTGGCAACAGATTTGTGGTGATAGATCCTAATGCCACGAACTAGTGAATCGTGACAATAGATCCTAATGCAATGATCGGGTTCTGTGGTGACAGATGCTAATGCCACGAACTAGTGAATCGTGGCAACATATTTGTGGTGTTAGATCCTAATGCCACGAACTGGTGAATCATGGCAACAGATCCTAATGCAACGATCGCGTTCTGTGGCGATAGATGGTAATGCCACGAACTAGTGAATTGTGGCAAAAGACCAAGCTTACTGCAACGATTTAGTATTCGTTGCAGTACAATCATTGCATCAAGGCGGAATCCTTGTAGTGAGTCCACTATCTGGTCTATCCTAGGTAGTGGAAATGGATCTTTTGGACATGCCTTATTTAAGGTGGTGTAGTCGATACACATCCGAAGCTTCCCACCGGCCTTGGGTACAATAACTGGGTTTGCAAGCCATTGTGGATGATGAACCTCCAGATGAAACCAACTTCGACCAACTTCTTGATTTCTTGTCGAATGAAGTTCTTTTGCTCGACTGATTGCTTCCGGGGCTTCTGGTGTACTAGCCGTGCATCGGGATAAAACTTCAAGCTGTGCTCAATCACCTCCCTAGGGATACCAGACATTTGTGACAGTTGGTGATGAGCGCGAGTTCCTATTTGTTGTCCAGTACTCCCAAAATACGGGTGGTATGGGCAGCATCGGAACCAATTTGAAGGACCTTGACGGGAATGTCGGTGTCACCGCCTGGTTGCACGCGTGGTGTAGAGGTTGAGCCTCAGTGACGAGTGCTCGGAGGTTGAGCAGCTAGCTCTTTGCCGGATGCTTCCTCCTGCGCTATTGTAAATGCGTGAAGTTCTTCCAACGTGGTGACTCTTGCAGTACGATCCCTGCGGATCCAGAGAATGCCTAAAAGTGTCGGCATCTTCAACACCAAATATCCATAGTGGACTGCTGTAACACTCTCATTTTCATGCATCATGCCCTACTTACATTCATATACATGTTTAACATTAATCCACATCAAGAGGAATGAGTTTAAAGTTGATTTGGAACAAAACCACACTTCAAATGCTGAAAAGTGAAGACTAGTTTGATTTTAGTGAGGACTAGTCTGATTTCTCTCTGACTAAAATTTGACTTGTCCGTTTTTGCTGCGGACTAGTCCGATTTTGCCTCTGGACATTTTTGGACTTGTCCGATTTTGTGCGGACTAGTCCGATATTCCAAGGATCCTTGAAAATTTGCGAAGTCACTCGACATTTCCATACTAGTCTGGTGTTCCAGCGGACTTGTCTGTTTTCCTCTCTGACTAAAGTCGGACTTGTCCGAATTTTGGCCAGACTTGCCCGATTTCTTTCTGACTAACTTCGGACTAGTTCGGTACTTTTCGGACTTGTCCAATATTTCGCGACTCCGAATTGATCTTTTGTTTTACGACTTGTTTCTTGGGATTCACGTTAAGTGGGCCTAGGGACGTTGTGCCTAACTCCTTTAGAGCCCACGTGGGACTCTAAACCGGCCTCTACTTCTCTCAAACTCGAAATCCATCTAACCCTAGCCTCCACCTCTATATAAACAACCCCACCCCTTGGCTTGACATCTATTTGCCACTTTTCCACCCCACCCAAACCCTAGTTTGTGGAGAGACGCCATCAAGGAGGGAGGAGGAGATCCCAAGCAAAAAGAAGAGGAGGAAATGAAGGAGGATCAAGATCTCCACCAAACTTTCATTCTTCATCACCAATTCATCTCCAAGTTCATCATCAACCCTAGATCGCCAAGATCCAAGTGTTGTCTCCAAGTTTCTTGATTCATTGTAGTCATAAACACCTAGTATACCTTCTATTCTCTTTTCCTTACATGAATTCGACCCCAAATCTCCAAATTCACGTCGATCTAGAAAACCCTAGTTCGCTAGTTCTGCGAAGTGCGGACTAGTCCGACCTTCTGCAGACTAGTCCGATTTTCCTGGTTAAATTGTGTTGAATTAATTCTAAAATTTGACCTTATCAAATCCAAACCTGTATAAACTTGTTAAAAGCTATTAGAACTAGATAGTGATCATTAAAAGCAATCTATTACCAAGTTCTACTTTCATTTGCATTAATCATGCATGTCATGTCGTATTGAGTAATATTTGTGCCCTCTTTGATTGTATTTCTTGTCTTGTATGTTTATTGTGCGGATTAGACGGATTTGCACTAGAGAGTGCCGCGGAGGATCTACAGCACCAAGAGTTTGAATGCTTTGACCCAAATCAATCGCAAGAGCAAGGCAAGTGTCCTTGAAGCATATTGATCCTGTTTTGAAATATATGTTTTGTTTGCAAAACTGCATGCTTGTGTCAATTTGATGGGAATCCTATGATAGGAAGTTTGCTAGCTTTGTTTAACCACCCTTGTCCCCTGGAATATATGGTAGAGAGTCGGGAAGGGTTTTTTACCTTTTTGCTTCGCTTAATCAACTGGGATGGAAAAACAACTATACCACTCAACTTAATTATGCATGGATGAGATTATGGTTAACATGAACTGGTTAATATGATATGGTAATGGGTGATCTAAGCAAGCCTGGTATGTGGATGGGTTGGATGTACGGTGGATTACTTGCTTTAGATCTAAGGAACAGTTCGTCGAGCGACCATCCATGATTTACAATGCCATCACGAGGCCAAGTATGGGTGCGGCGTAACTGATTAATTAAGGCTTTGCCAGTGCTATTTGGACCGTTAAGGATGCTCGAGGAAGGGGTAGTCGGATTGGGTTTGTCGATGATTGGTGGGACTACCCTGGGATCCGAATGGCTCAAGAGGGGGCCCTTGGTTGAAGATGTGCTCAGTTGGAGACATCGCCATTCATGAAACCTCAGTGGAGTCTAAATAGGCTAGTAATCCCTTTGAAATGCTATTTTGTGATCTCTTGGCCACACACCTAAGAAAGTGTGAGACGGCATAATTGAGATTCTATAGTCATCGAAAGGTGACAAAATCACAAACACGTGGGTAAAGCAGTACAACCTCTGCAGAGTGTGTCTAAAACTATCATGATAGCCGTGCTCCCGATTATGAGCAACCTGGACCCTCAAATGATTAGAGGGAACTCGGTATTGGGATGGTATTTGGGATGGTTATGGTTGGTATTATGGTTATGGATGGTTATGAATTGAATTATGGTATTGAATATGGATATTGGTATATGATGATGGATATGGAATATAGACTTGTATTATGATAACTACATGGCTTATGATGGGATTATTTCATATATATGTAATGTATGGCTTTTCAAATGTTTTTAATGTATATTTCAGCACTTAGCCATTATTATATTCGTCATTTGAATCAGCCACATGTCATACTTTCCACACTTGCTGAGTACGACATGTACTCACTCTTGCAATCCCCCCCACCCCCAACAGTTGCAGGCCAGGATTGGGAGTTTAATGGCGAGAATGCAGAGTTCTAGGCCGTGTCTAACGTCAGCTTGCCTGTGGTGTTGCATGGAGCTGCGCTATACCCTATCGCTTATGTTGCCTAGCTGTTTAGTTTGCTTAATTAGTTTATTTCCGCTGCATTAGTTGAACTTGTCATTAATATTCATTAGTTCTTGTATTTCAGGATAATATGGTTTGTGTAATAAAAATTAGTTAATTAATCTAGTTCTGTGGTAATTTTCTGTATATCCTTTTATGATTGCACTCGTGTATGTGTGTTGAACATCCTAGACACACATATGCGTTCACTTGGTTCATATTCGGAACCGGGTGTCACAGATTGGTATCAGAGCCACAGGTTGACCGTAGGACGCAGCCTAGACAGAATGGACTCTTTAGAGCACATAGGAGCACTCAGGAATCGATGTGCTTTTGTTTGGTGTTCGGTTTGCTATATATATTGTTTGCTTGTGTGCTTAATAGAAGATTTTGGGATGCTTTAGCATTACCATATCCACGTAGGTTAGAGTAGCTAGTTGTTTAGTTTCATATCCCTTGATGCATATAGTTGGGGACGTTTTCTAATTCTTATCTCTTGCTTTTCTTCAGATGGTGAGAACTCGCAACCAGAGGGATGCTAATGATGAGGAGGAGAACCATGGAGCACCTCAGAACAACAATGGACAAGGACCTGCCCAAGGAGCTATTAATATTGAGCAGCTATTGGCTATGCAAAACCAGCTCATGCAGACCATGATGCAAACTATGGGACAACTGCAGGCTGGCAACATCAACAATTAGCCCCACGTGCCTCCACCGCCACCCCACCTCCTCATAACCGATTGGGAGATTTTATGAGGACTAGGCCGCGAACCTTTGCTCAAGCTGCTGACCCTATGGATGCAGATGATTGGCTCAAGTTTGTAGAGAAGAAGCTTGCTATAGTCCAATGCAGCGACCGTGAGAAGGTTCTATTTGCATATCATCAACTAGTTGGAGCAGCTGCGGATTGGTAGGATTCTTTATGCAATGATCATGAGAATAAAGAGAGAATTACTTGGGCCGAATTCAAAGAGAGTTTCCGTTCTCATTATGTGCCAAAAGGTGTTATGATTTTGAAGAGGCAAGAATTTGAGAACTTGAGGCAAGGAGGATTGAGCGTGGGTGAATATCTCAATAAATTCACTCAACTTTCAAGATATGCCCCTGAAGATGTTAGTCGGGACAGCTAGAAGCAATACATGTTTATGAGGGGCCTCGACAATGAAATTCAAGTGAAATTGCTCAACTGTGATTATGCCAACTTCAGAAGCTTGTGGACAAAGCAATTGTGGTTGAGAACAAGATTCCTGAGATAGAACAGGATAACAAGAGGAAGGCGCCATATCAAGGACAGCCGCAAGGAAGTAATGTGCGCCCTCGCTTTGCGCCTCCTAATGCGCGATATTACAGCTCCTCTACTCCTGTATAGTGCCCTGGTTATGCACCACGCCCAGCTTAGTTTGTGCAGCAGCGCCCTATTATGCAAGCACCTAGGCCTCTGATGCCATATGCACCTCGTGCTAATTTTCCTGGTGCAAATGTTCAGAACCAAGCTCATCCCAATAATCCCGGTGGAGTAAAGAAGTGCTATACTTGTGGAGAAGCTGGACATTTTGCACATCAATGTCCTAAGTCAGGACTTGGTCAACTAAGCAATGCATCGAGGCAAAACCCAAGACCTAATGGAGGAGCGCCACAAGGGAACCGCAGACAACAGAATTTTGCTCGTGGCAACATGAAACATGTCTCTACGGAGGATGCTCAACAAGCGGATGACGTGGTCATTGATATGTTTCTCGCGAACTCTAACCCCTCGACTATGTTGTTTGATTCTGGAGCATCGCATTCATTCATTGCATCGAATTATGTCGCCAAGTATAGTTTGCCTATCTCTAATATGAAGTTTACTCTATTGGTTATGTCTCCTGGAGGAGAGATGAGGACAAATATAGTATGTCCAAAAGTAAGCCTTAGAATAAGGGGGTAGTCTTCTCCGCCAACCTCATTGTTTTGGATTCTCAAGGATTGGACATTATACTTGGTATGGACTGGTTGAGGAAGCACAATGGAGTTATTGAGTGTGCCATGAAGACAGTGAAGTTGACCAATGAAGAAGGGATCACCGTAGAATTTGAAGCATCTCAAACCGCACCGAAGCGATTGGAGCTGAATCATATGGACGGTGTCGCAATTCAGGAGATTCCGGTGGTGTGTGAATTTTTGGATGTTTTTCCGGACGAGTTGCCAGGTATGCCACCTGATCGAGACATTGAGTTTATTATTGATTTAATACCTAGAACTGCACCTATAGCTAAGAGGCTGTATAGGATGCCTCCTATGGAATTAGCGGAGCTCAAGAAGCAAATTCAAGAGTAACTAGAGAAGGGTTTCATTCGACCCAGCTCTTCACCTTGGGGAGCGCCCATTCTGTTTGTGGACAAGAAGGATGGATCCCAAAGGATGTTTATAGATTACCGAGCTCTCAATGAGGTAACAATCAAGAACAAGTACACCTTGCCACGCATAGAAGACTTGTTTGATCAGATGAAGGGTGCTTGTGTCTTCTCTAAGATTGATTTGAGGTCGGGATACTTTCAAATGAAGATTAGACCATCGGACATACCCAAGACAGCTTTTAGGACACAATATGGATCATATGAGTACACTGTGATGTCTTTTAGATTGACAAATGCGCCTGCGTACTTTATGTACCTCATGAATAAGGTATTCATGGAGTACCTGGATAGGTTCGTTGTGGTGTTTATTGATGACATTATGATCTACTCGAAGGATGAGAAGTAACATGAGGAACACTTGAGGCTTACGCTGCAGAAATTGAGGGAGCATCAATTGTATGCCAAGTTCAACAAGTGTCAGCTTTGGCTGAAAGAGGTGTCATTTTTGGGTCATATCATCTTAAGAGGAGGAGTATCGGTTGACCCCCGAAAAGTGAGAGACGTGTTGAAGTGGGAACCGCCGCAAAATGTCAAGGAAATAAGAAGTTTTCTTGGAATGGTTGGATATTACCGTCGATTCATCAAGGACTTTTCCAAGATAGCAAAGCCAATGACGGAATTTCTAACGAAGGGAAAGGCGTTACAATGGACTCAAGCTTGTCAAAACAGTTTTGAGGGGTTGAAGAAGAGGTTGACAACAACCTCAGTTTTGGTACTGCCGGATGTAAGCAAGAGTTTTGACATATATTGCAACGCCTTGAGACAAGGACTTAGATGTGTGCTTGTGCAAGAAGGTCAAGTGGTCACCTATGCATCAAGACAATTGAAGAAACATGAGCAGAATTACCCAACGCACGATTTGGAACTTGCAGCCGTGGTACATGCGTTGAAGATTTGGAGACAATATATCCTTGGACATAGGTGTGAAATCTATAAGGATCATACGAGTTTGAAGTATATTTCCACACAAACAGATCTGAATTTGAGGCAACGAAGATGGTTGGAGCTCATCAAAGAATATTATTTGGGGATCAACTATCATCCAGGAAAAGCCAATGTAGTGGCCGATGCTTTGAGTAGAAAAGGAGTAAGTCATCAACTCACAGTTTGAGAGTTACCATCCGAGTTATGTTAGGAGTTTGAACGGTTGAACCCTTGATTTTTAAATGATATGGAGATGATGGAGTTAAACCCAACATTGGAGCAAAAAATTTGGGAAGGTCAATCTAAGGATGAGGAAATTCAATAAATCAAGGAAAGGACCCAAGAAGGGAGATAATTCAGATTTGATGAGGATGAACATGGTACTCTATGGCTTGGTAAGAGGATTGTTGTGCCCAATGTGAAGCATATTTGGGAGACGATATTAAAAGAGGCACATGACTCACCATACTCAATTCAACCCTGTTGTACGAAGATGTACAAAGACTTGAAGACTTGCTATTGGTGGGATAGCATGAAAAAGGACATAGCTGAATACGTAGCATCGTGTGATGTGTGTCAACGGGTCAAGGTGGAACATCAAAGGCCAGCTGGATTATTGCAACCATTGAAGATCCCGGAATGGAAGTGGGAAGAGATCGGTATGGACTTCATAGTTGGTTTACCACGTACCCAGTCCGGTTACGACTCAATTTGGGTAATTGTGGATCGATTAACTAAGTTAGCCCACTTTATTCCCGTCAAGACCACCTATAATGGAGAGAAATTGGCGGAACTGTATATGGGAAGAATAGTATGTTTGCATGGAGTTCCAAAGAAGATAGTCTCGGATAGAGGTTCTCAATTTACCTCCAGATTTTGACAGAAATTGCATGAAGCATTGGGAACAAGGTTGAACTTTAATTCGGCATATCATCCTCAAACGGATGGACAAACCGAGAGGACCAATCAAATTTTGGAGGACATGTTAAGAGCTTGTGATCTAAAGCATGGGAAAGATTGGGACAAGAGCTTGCCTTATGCATAATTTTCATACAACAATAGTTACCAAGCAAGCTTGAAAATGTCACAATATGAAGCACTTTATGGAAGGAAGTGTAGGACACCTTTATTTTGGAATGAGGCAGGAGAAACTCAAGTATTTTGTCCAGATGCATTGCAAGAAGCCAAAAAGCAAGTCCAAATAATTCGTGAAAACTTGAGGGCTGCCCAATCAAGACAAAAAGACTATGCGAACAATAGGAGAAGGAAATTAGCCTTCGAAATGGGAGACTACGTTTACCTTAAGGTGTCACCAATGAGAGGTCATAAGAGGTTTAACATAAGAGGCAAGCTAGCACCTCGCTACATTGGACCATTCAAGATTTTGGACAAAAGAGGAGAAGTAGCGTATAAGTTGGAGATGCCAACTCATCTTTCAGATGTACATGATGTCTTTCATGTTTCCCATCTCAAGAAGTGCTTGAGAGTACTGGAAGAACAAGTGCCCATGGAAGGATTGGAATTAGAGGCAGATTTGACTTATGCCGAGAAACCGGTCAAAATTTTGGAAACCAAGGAGAGAGTCACAAGGAACAAGGTTATTCGATGGTGTAAAGTTCAATGGAAGCACCATACAGAAAAAGAAGCAACATGGGAGTTGGAGGATGATCTCAAGAAGGAATTTCTCTATCTCTTCTCTTCCGCGTCGAATCTTGAGGGCGAGAATCATTTTAAGGGGGGGTAGGCATCATGCCATACTTACATTCATATACATGTTTAACATCAATCCACATCAAGAGGAATGAGTTTAAAGTTGATTTGGAACAAAACCGCACTTAAAATGCTGAAAAGTGCAGACTAGTCCGATTTTGGTGAGGACTAGTCCGATTTCTCTCTGACTACAATCAGACTTGTCCGTTTTTGCTGCGGACTAGTCCGATTTTGCCTCTGGACATTTTCAGACTTGTCCGATTTTGAGCTGACTAGTCCGATATTCCAAGGATCTTTGAAAATTTTCTAAGTCCCTGGACTTTTTCGGACTAGTACGTTGTTCCATTGGACTTGTCCGTTTTCCTCTCTGACTAAAGTTGGACTTGTCCGAATTTTGGCTAGACTTGTACGATTTCTTTCTGACTAACTTCGGACTAGTTCGGTACTTTTCGGACTTGTCCGATATTTCGCGACTCCGAATTGATCTTTTGTTTTGTGACTTGTTTCTTGGGTTTTATGTTAAGTGGGCCTAGGGACGTCGTGCCTAACTCTTTTAGAGCCCACGTGGGACTCTCAACCGGCCTCTACTCCTCTCAAACTCGAAACCATCTAACCCTAGCCTCTACCTCTATATAAACAACCCCACCCCTTGGCTTGACATCTATTTGCCACTTTTCCACCCCACTCAAACCCTAGTTCGTGGAGAGAAGCCATCAAGGAGGGAGGAGGAGATCCCAAGCAAGAAGAATAGGAGGAAACGAAAGAGGATCAAGATCTCCACCAAGCTTTCATTCTTCATCACCAATTCATCTCCAAGATCATCATCAACCCTAGATCGCCATGATCCAAGAGTTGTCTCCAAGTTTCTTGATTCATTGGAGTCCTAAACACCTGGTATACCTTCTATTATCTTTTACTTACGTAAATTCAACCCCAAATCTCCAAATTCACGTCGATCTAGAAACCCCTAGTTCGCTAGTTCTGCGAAGTGCGGACTAGTCCGGCCTTCTGCAGACTAGTCCGATTTTCCTGGTTAAATTGTGTTGAATTAATTCTAAAATTTGACCTAATCAAATCCAATCCTGTATAAACTTGTTATAAGCTATTAGAACTAGATAGTGATCATTAAAAGCAATCTATTAACAAGTTCTACCTTGCAATTGCATTAATCATGCATGTCATGTCATATTGAGTAATAGTGTTTCTTGTCTTGTATGTTTATTGTGCAGATTAGACGGATTTGCGCTAGAGAGTGCCACGGAGGATCTACAACACTAAGAGTTTGAAGGCTTCGACCCGAATCAGTCCCAAGAGCAAGGCAAGTGTCCCTGAAGCATATTGATCCTGTTTTGAAATAAATGTATTTTTTGCAAAACTGCATGCTTGTGTCAAGTTGATGGGAATCCTATGATAGGAAGTTTGCTAGCTTTGTTTAACCACCCTTGTCACCTGGAATATATGGTAGAGAGTCAGGAAGGGCTTTTTACCTTTTTCTTCGCTTAATCAACTGGGATGGGAAAACAACTATAACACTCAACTTAATTATGCATGGATGAGATTATGGTTAACATGAACTGGTTAATATGGTATGGTAATGGTTAACTAAGCAAGCCTGGTATGTGGATGAGTTGGATGTATGGTGGATTACTTGCTTTAGATCTAAGGACCGGTTCGTGGGGTGACCATCCAGGATTTACAGTGCCACCACGAGGCCAAGTATGGGTGCGGAGAAGCTGATTAATTAGGGCTTTGCCAGTGCTATTTGGACCATTAAGGATGCTCGGGGAAGGTGTAGTCAGATTGGGTTTGTTGATGATTGATGGGACTACCCTGGGATCCGAATGGCTCAAGAGGGGGCCCTTGGTTGAAGATGTGCTCAGTTAGAGACATCGCCACTGGTGAAACCTTAGTGGGGTCTAAATAGGCTAGTAATCCCTTTGTAAGTCTATTTTGTGATCTCTTGGCCACACACCTAAGGAAGTGTGAGACGGCATAATTGAGATTCTATAGTCATCGAAAGGTGATAAAATCACAAACACGTGGGTAAAGCGGTACAACCTCTGCAGAGTGTGTCTAAAACTATCATGATAGCCGTGCTCCCAGTTATGAGCAACCTCGACCCTCACATGATTAGAAGGAACTCGGTATTGGGATGGTTATGGTTGGTATTGTGGTTATGGATGGTTATGAATTGAATTCTGGTATTGAATAAGGATATTGCTATATGATGATGGATATGGAATATGGACTGGTATTATGATAACTACATCAATTATGAAGGGGTTATTTGATATATATGTAATGTATGGTTTTTCAAATGTTTTTACTGTAATTTTTAGCACTTAGCTATTATTATATTTGTTATTCGAATCAGCCACATGTCATACTTTCCACACTTGCTGAGTACGACATGTAATCACTCTTGCAATCCCCCCTGCAATAGTTGCAGGTCAGGATTGGCAGTTTAATGGCGATAATGTGGAGTTCTAGGCCGTGTCTACTGTTAGCTTGACTGTGGTGTTGCATGGAGCTGCCCTATACCCTATCGCTTATGCTACCTAGCTGTTTAGTTTGCTTAATTAGTTTATTTCCGCTGCATTAGTTGAACTTGTCATTAATATTCATTAGTGCTTGTATTTGAGGATAATATGGTTTGTGTAAAAAAAATTAGTTAATTAATCTTGTTCTGTGGTAATTTTCTGTATATCCTTTTGTGATTGCACTCGTGTATGTGTGTTGAACATCCTGGGGCACATATGTGTTCACTTGGTTCATATTCAGAACCGGGTGTCACAACTGCGGCCATGAACCTATACAGGGCTGGTCTGCCTAGGATGGCGTTGAAGGGCAAGCTGATATGAGCCACGTCGAAGACCAGCTTCTCAGTTCCATAGTTCTCTCGAATCCTGAAGGTCACCGGGAGAGTAATCGAGCTGAGAGGGCTGATGGCCCATGGACCTACCCCAGAAAAGGGACGTGAGGGGCGAAGGTTCGAGAGTTAGAGCTGGATCTTGACAAAAGCTTCGTAGCTCAGGAGGTTGAGCGTTGACCCTCCGTCCACCAAAACATGGTAGAGCTGGACATTGTTGATAGTAGGAGACACCATCAACGACAGTTGCCAACTCTGATCATGTTTCTTGGACAATCTGTGGCATCAAAAGTGATGGGAGTGTCCATCCACTTACGACGGGGTTCTGCCTTGGCGGTAGGAGCTGTGGCAACCATCTCCCGGCGCATGGTCTTGAGGATGCGACGAGAGGTGATATCCCAGGACCCTCAATAGATGATGTTGAGGGTCTTCCGACGCTCGTTGTTGGAGATGTCAGAGTCTTCAACAACGGTGTTGTACACAGCCTTCAGGACCTGTCTGACATCCTGGAAGCTTCGCTCCGGATCAGCCGGAGCTTCGTCGACTTTCTGCTTTCCCTCCCGCTGGCGGAAGGGTGCTTCTTCTCGGCGCTTGTTGAAGCACTCGACAAGGTTTTGGACCTCTCGGCAATCTTCAAGATTGTGAGTGTCCATCTTGTGGATCGGACACCCCATCTTCGGACCGCCGCCATCTTCAAACGAAGGTTGAGGTCGCTTTTCGAGGCGTGGCCCCCGGCCACCCGGAGCTGCAGCTGCTGCAGCAGTAGGTGTGCCGGCCGATGGCTTCTTCTTGCTGTTGGACTTTTTCTTCTTCTTTCCTCTACCAGAGGTAGTGGCTTCAGACTTGGAGGACTTTTTATTAGCCTCCTGAGCTGGCTTGGAGTGCATTTCATGGCCCTCAGCAGCCCTGACACATTTGTAAGCCAGGCTAAAGAGTTCAGTGACGCTGGTGACTTCTTTCGTTGCCACTTTGTCCAACATCTTATTGTCTCAAACGCCCTGTCAAAATGCCACAACGACAGATGCATTGGAGATAGAAGGAATAGTGTTCCATACCGGGGAGAAATGCTGGATGAACGATCGTAGCGACTGCCCTGACTTCTGTTGTATGACAAACATATCCAGTTTTGTGCCAGGTCGAGTGTAAGAGCTCCCAAAGTTGGCGGTAAACTGGTTGCATAGCTCCACCCAACTATTGATGGAGTCAGGCGGGAGACTCATGACCAAGGACCTGGCGGTCCCAGTCAGTGCCACAGGAAAATATTTGGCCATAAGGCCTCATTGCCACCCGCCACGAGGATGGCGGTGGAGTAAATTTGGAGGAACTTGACAGGGTTGACGGTCCCGTCGTATTTCTCCGGTAGATGAGGCTGGAACTTCTGCGGCCATCGGGCCATGCGTAGGTGCATGGTCAGGGCTGAATAGCCACCCCCTACTCCCAAAGGAAAAGGGTTTTACCAAGCTTCTCGCCTTTCGCGAGCTCGCTCGATGTGGACGCGGTCATCTTGCTACCTGTAACGGCGATCAAGCTCCGACCGAAGATCATGGGTCGAGAGCTTTGAAGCTGTGTGAGTACGGCGTGCCATGGAGGGCAGTGATGTAACTTGCTGGGAAGGCGCGTGCCTCCAGTGCTGAGACGTCTGAGGACCAAGTCTGCTAGACAAGATCGTTCATTGGGAAGGTGCCTCCCCCAAAGGGGGAGGACCTTGGTTGGTGATAGCATCGGCTGCAGTTGCAACCAGATGCTCCACATCAACGCGCCACTGCTCCATTGCACCCTGAGGTGCTTTGGGCACAGGGGGACGCTGTAGAAGGGTACGAGCTGCATTGATCGCATTCTCATGGTTGTTGTGCGTCGATGCAGTGACAGATGCGAAGACACCATCCTGTTGTCTGGCGTTGTTTGCCGGAGCAAGTGGTGGTGGTGGTGGAATGACACCCGCCGCAACAACAGCACCAGATGGCTGTTGTACGTTGGAGGGATTTCCTCCAATAGGTTGCTCAGCAAGGTCGTTGGATAATCCAGCGGCAGAGTTCACCATCTTGAAATCTCAGGGCCCCCTACCTAGCGCGCCAAATGTCGAAGTGTGTGATCAACACTTCCCCCGGTTCTACTAGATCGTAGCCCACGGAGGTTCGTGATTGGTTGGGGCGCGCGTGAGATTACAAACAAGATAGTGACACGAGGAGTTTTACGTGGTTCGGGCCGCCTGAGCGTAACACCCTACTCCACGGGATGTGTGTGTTGATGTTTGAGTATGCGGTGGCTTGTGTGCATATAAGCTTAGTTGTCTCTGTACCGTGCTACGCAACCTAAGGACTGGCCGTTACATCAGCCTGGCCCGACATGTGGCCCTGACGGTAGTTAATTTCCTAATACACGATTTGCATGTATTAAGCGTAGTTAATAGACTTATAATGCACCTGTGAGACCTATGTGTGCTGAATACATTGACTTTGACAATAAAAGTTTTGAATGCTGCTGTAACATCTTTTTAGCAAGGTCCGAATCTAGCTCCGAGCTTCTGCAAGGTCCGACAATAGGTCCGACTTTCTTTGTCTAGATTCGACATGTTTTTGGGTAGCTCTGGTGAGCTTTGTCTTTAGCTCCGACATGTCTTTGATAGCTCCGGCATGTCTTTGTTAAGCCCTGATATGTTCTGCTAGGTCCGACTTATGTTGGTTAGCTCCAACATGTTTTTCTAGCTCCGACTTTTGGGATGACTAGTTCCGACTAGCTTTGGTAAGCTTCGGCACTAGGTTGTACTAGCTTTGGTAAGCTCCAGCGCTAGGTTTTACTAGCTTTGGTAAGCTCCGGCTCAAGCTCCGGTTAGCTTTGGCAAGGTTCGAAGCTTGATCGTAATGTTCCAAATTTTCATGTGAAATGTTTCAAACATGCTTTACACTTATGGAAAGATTGCTTAGTATTCATTTGCTAAGTTTTTGGTGTGTTTTGGTTGATATGGATGATATCGTTTTGATATGCTTTGCAACATGCTTATGTGAGGTGCTCACGTAAGGTGTTGTGTTCGGAACTGACTTGAGTCAAGTCGCGGACCTGGGCTCGTACGGATTGGATGTTTGTTCATGTGCAGGTGTTGCTTGAGTTCAAGTCATGGCTGGTGACAGGATCCTTTGGACTAGTCTCAGGGAGGAGATGACGTTCCAACAACCAAATTCAGGAGGAATTGTGGTTGAGTGGGTCAGGAGGTCGCGCAGGATGATTGAATCAAGGGCAGTGCATATCAAGGTTACTGGACGTCGAAGGCAGGTGTTTGCACATATGCATGCGCTTCATGACGTTGCAACATGGTTCCTAAGATGGTTTATGGATGGGAAGATCTGGTTGGAAGGATCGGATCGTATCGGTTGATGACTTTGGCTGCGGCAGAGTCGGTTATGGCTCGGTATGGAAAGTATCAAGTTGGTTATGATAGGATTTCGTGTGGGTCAAGAATTTGAGTTGTTTTAGTAATGTGGGATACATTCCTAAGGTGTTTGTAAGTCTTAAGATTGCTTCTATCTGCGTATAGAAGAGTCCTAAGCAGTTATGGAAAGTTTCGATTCGTGAACAGAGTAGGATTAGGGTCCTGATTTGAGTTGAGTTGGCTTTCGAGCTGGTTATATAAGCAATGGAGACCAGAGTGTAGGATCGAAGAGCACGCGAAAAGCTACCAGAGGGGGGGGTGAATGGTAGATTTAAAAATCTTACGCAGCGAAAACAATTAAACCCCAATCCCTTCGGCAGAAAAACGATCTGTTAAAGAAATCGTGTGTGAGACTAATCAAAACGTGTTTCATCGTGACAAAAGTGATAGATATCATAGAGAATCAATTCACGAAGGCAACACAACAAGAATCACTCAAATCCGTCGAGAAAAAATCAAGTTACAATCGAAAGATCAAACAAAGGTCAATCTGCCCTACCCGAGAAAAAACAGTTCTGGAATGCTGCAAAGAAACTCGTGCAGATCAGAAATCACAAATCCAATGACCTTGAAATTTTTACATATGATATATAATCAAGTTGTGAAGACAACCTAAAAAGAATCACGTCAATTGGATCTGTAAAACTCGAGTTATGATAAAAACACCAACAAAAGGTAGTGATGTCCAGAAACTCGACGAGTAAAACTTGTCTGGAGCAAGTCGGACGAACAAGGCACAAAAGTTCCTTCAAACTACGAATTTTATTAAATAGAACACAAGAGAAACATCCCCAATGTCGTGCACCACGACCTCTGGGCTCCCTTGCTTATATAACCAGCTCGAAAGCCAACTCAACTTAAATCAGGAATCTAATCCTACTCTGTTCACGAATCGTAACTTTCCATAACTGCTTAGGATTTTTCTATACGTAGATAGAAGCAATCTTAAGACTTCCAAACACCTTAGGAACGTATCCCACATTCCTAAACAACTCAAATTCGTGACCCACATGAAATTCTATCATAACCAACTCAAATCTTTCCATATTTGAGTCAAACCCGACTCTGCCGTAGCCTAACTCCATAACCTAGTGGTTGGACCTTTCCGACCAACTCTTTACGTCCACATCTATTCATCACGTCTCGGAACCATGCAGCCACGTCCATGCACTCCTTGCACACGTGCAAACATCTTCCAATGACATCCACGATACCTTCACGTGCATTGTTCTTTATTCAATCATGCTGCGCAACCTCCTGATCAACTCAACCACAATTCCTCCTGAATTTGGTTGTTGGAACCTCATCTCCTCTCTAAGACTAGTCCAATGGATCCCATCACCAGCCATGTCTTGAACTCAAGCAACATCTGCACATGAATAAACAACCAAACCATACGAGCCCAAGTCCTCGACTTGACTCAAGTTAGTTCCGAACATAACACCTTACGTGAGAACCTCACATAAGCATGTTGCAAAACCACAGTAACACGATATCATCCATATCAACCAAACAGCACCAAAAACTTAGCAAATGAATATTAAGCAATCTTTCCAACAATGTAAATCAAGTACGAAACATTTCAAATGAAAAGCAGAAGCACTGCGGTCAAGTTCCGGACCTTGCCAGAGCAACTCGTACCTTGAGCCGGAGCTAACAAAAGCTAGTAGAACCTAGCGCCGGAACTTACCATAACTAGTATAGCCAAGCTCCCGCCGGAGCTTACAAAACTAGCAGGATCTTAATAAAAAGGTGTTTTTGGTGATATTCAAAACTTTTGTCGTCAAAGCAAGTGTATTTACTACAAGCCAATGTATTCAGCACAAATAGGTCTTACAATCTCCCCCTTGATGAATGCATTGGCAACACCTTTTTAAATCCGAACATTGGCTTATTTACATAAAAGTTTTGAAGACAATTTCTCCCCCTTTGTAAATCAAAAGTAAAATGAGAAGAAAATCCAAAAATTATCCCATATTATCTCTCCCCCATTATTATCTCTCCTTATGCACATATTCTCTTTCTCTTCATGCTTATCTCTCCCCCTTTGACAATGTATTCAGCAAGTCATGAGCATATAAACAAATTATCTCCCCCCCTTTAGTTGTTATGAGCATATTATAAAATATACATATAAACAAAGCTCATCCAAGTCATACTATCAAGTACCTTACATTATCACATCAATGAGATACATAAAGTAGTGTAAGCCATGCTAGAGATCAAATGTAATTTTCAATTTAAGCAAGTCATGATCTCACAAACTTAACTATTTCAAAACCTGAACTCATGACACTAGTTGCTGCATTTTATTATTTTTCAAAGCATAAATTTAGATCATATGATATTTGCAAGAGATTATATGCGCACATGGCTTATTCTAACCAACCAAGCCAAGCCTATGTCATTTGACAATCAGAAGCTTAAGAACATGGTTTTGGTCATACACAACTTCTTCCAAGTTCATATCTAAGTGCAATGATAAGCCATCTCAAAAGAAGAAGTGTGATGCATGCATATTCTCTTGATCTTTTCTCAATTTCTATTTGTTCATAAAAATTCAACATGTGAGTTGATTACTTGATTATTTCTTAATGATTAAAAGCACTTATGAACATGTAATAAGTTCAAAACAGCAAGAAAGTTCGACCATGACCAGTTTTAGTGTAAGTAATTAATCCAATTACTAGACATGGCAAAAACTACAAAAGTATAACACGAGTAATGTAGTAAGAACATTCAGCATGTAAAAGGAATCATGAAGTCATATATGTATGAAATACTATGCTCATATTATTTTAATTTCAGATTCACACATAGACTTCCCAAGTTTCAAAACTCCCCCTCAATTTAAGCCATGAGGATGCATAACCCCTATTTCACTACGAATGTAACAAAAATGAGTGAAATCCAAAGGTTTTGTAACAATGTCAGCCAATTGTTGTTCGATATCTACATGGTGAAGCACAATGTTTCCTTTTTCAACATTATCTCGGAGAAAGTGATACCTAATGTCAATGTGTTTAGTTCTAGAATGTTGCATGGGGTTTTTAGCAATGCAAATGGCAATAGTGCTATCACAGAACAGTGGAACACTATCTATATCAACCCCATAGTCCTTAAGTGTTTGAACAATCCAAAGAATTTGTGAGCAAGCACTAGCAGTAGCTACATATTCAGATTCGGCTGTGGATTGTGCAACTGAATTTTGTTTTCTAGAGGACCAAGCAACAACAGAATTACCAAGAAAATGACAAGCGCCGGAAGTACTTTTCCTATCAATCCTACAACCCCCAAAATCAGCATCCGAAAAAGCTTTCAAAGTAACGGTTAAGGAAGAAGGAAGAAAAATGCCAAATTCTTGAGTTCCATGTATGTACCTGAGAATCCTTTTAACGGCTTGACAATGTGAGGCACATGGGGAGGCTTGAAACCGTGCACAAAGACATACGCTGAATTGTATGTCTGGTCTTGATACCGTGAGGTACAAAAGTGATCCGATCATGCTTCTATATTCTTCTTGATCCACAGGTTCACCATCTTCATCAAGTCAAAGTGTTGTTGCTGTTCCCATTGGTGTCCGAAGAGGCTTGCTTTTGTCCATGTTGAAGCGCCTTAGGAGATCTTTTGTATACTTCGTTTGATGCACAAATGTACCCTCCTTAGTTTGCTTGATTTGCAGCCCCAAAAAGTAAGTGAGTTCACCCATCATACTCATTTCAAATTCGGAACTCATCATTGCTGAAAACTTGGACACAGATCATCAGAAGCACAACCAAAGATAATATCATCCACATACACTTGAACGAATAATAAGTCATTGCTATTCTTAAGCACAAAAATAGTTTTATCAACCTTGCCCATGGCAAACCCTTTTTCAAGTAAGAATGTTTTTAACCTATCATACCATGCTCTAGGGGCTTGTTTGAGACCGTAAAAGGCTTTGGACAGTTTGTAAACATGATTAGGAAAATCTGGATTTTCAAAACCTGGTGGTTGTTTGACATAAACCTCCTCATCTATGTAGCTATTAAGAAAAGCACTTTTAACATCGATTTGGTATAGCTTAAAACCTTTAGATGCAGCAAAAGCTAAGAAAATCTTATGGCTTCTAATCTAGCAACAAGAGCAAAAGTTTCATCAAAATCTAGACCTTCAACTTGAGTGAAACCTTGAGCAACCAACCTAGCCTTATTCCTAACCACAACCCCATCCTCACTTTGTTTATTTTTAAATACCCATTTAGTTCCAATTAAAGTGTGACCTTGAGGTGGAGGTACAAGTTTCCAAACATTATTTCTTTCAAAATTTTCTAACTCTTCTTGCATGGCAATAATCCAAGATTCATTAGTGAGTGCGTGAGATATATCTTTGGGTTCAAAAGAAGCAACAAAAGCAGAATGAGCATAAGAGTTTGGATCGCAAAACCTGGACCGTGTGACTCGTTCATGCAAACTTCCAATCATCTGTTGTGGGAGATGATCTTTGTAAAACCGTAGGGGAACAAATGTCTCACAAGCTTCTTCTTCTTCATGTTCATCACAAATCGATGAGCTTGTGACTTGAGGATTATTTGAACCAGCATTGATGGTTGTCGGTGATGGTTGAGAATTAACATCCTGAGCAGAACCAAAGTCTTTAGCTGCTGAATTCTTGGGCAGCAGCTCCAATTCTTCCTCATCTTCAACGAAACTACTCCCCCTCTGCGGATATGGATCTGGACCTGCAATGTTTGAGCTAGTACCTAGGCTAGCTTCGTCAAAAGACACTTCACAAGTCTCCACAATTTTGTTAGTGTCAAGTAAAAGCACACGGTAGCCTCTAGTATGAGATGGATAACCAAGAAACATGCCATTAATGGATCTAGGTTCAAATTTATCTGTAGGATCAAAGAGCACGTGAAAAGCTACCAGAGGGGGGGTGAATGGTAGATTTAAAAATCTTACGCAGCAGAAACAATAAAACCCTAATCTCTTCAGTAGAAAAACGATCTGTTAAAGAAATCGTGTATGAGACTAATCTAAACGTTTTTCACCGTGAAAAAGTGATATATATTAGAGAGAATCAAGTCACGAAGACAACACAAAAAGAATTACTCAAATCCGTCGAGAACAACTCAAGTTATGATCAAAAGATCAAACACTGGTCAATCTGACCTACCCGAGAAAAAACAGTTTTTGGAGTGCTGCAAAGAAACTCGTGTAGATCAAAAACCACAAATCCAATGACCTTGAAATTTTGACAGATGATAGACAATCAAGTTGTGAAGACAAACCAAAAAGAATCACGTCAATTGGATCAGAAAAACTTGAGTTATGATAAAACCACCGACAAAAGGTAGTGCTGTCCAGAAACTCGACGAGTAAAACTTGTCTGGAACAAGTCGGACGAACACGGCATAAAAGTTACTTCAAACTATGAATTTTATTCAATAGAACACAAGAGGAACAGCCCCAAAGTCGTGCCTATCGAGCTTTGGCCTTCCCTTGCTTATATAACCAGCCCTTAGGCCAACCCAATAAAACTAGGACTCCAATCCTACTCAGATCACGAATCCTAACTTTCCATAACTGCTCAAGATTCTTCTATACGCAGATAGAAGCAATCTTAAGACTTCCAAACATCTTAGGAACGTATCCCACATTCCTAAACAACTCAAATTCGTGACACACACGAAATCCTAACATAACCAACTCGATATTTCCATACCGAGCCATAACCGACTCAGCTAGCAGCCTAAGTCTTCAACCGATACGATCTGATCCTTCCGATCAGATCTTCCTTCCATAATCCGTCTCTAGAAGCATATTGCCATGTCATGCACCTCATGCATACGTGCGAATACCTTCCTTCGACCTTCATATTCACTGTCCTTGATTCAATCATCCTGCGCGACCTCCTGACCCGCTCAACCACAGTTCCTCCTGAACTTGGTTGTTGGAACCTCATCTCCTCCTGAGACTAGTCCAATGAATCCCGTCACCAGCCATGACTTGAACTCAAGCAACACCTGCACATGAATAAACAACCAATCTATATGAGCCCAAGTCCTCGGCTTGACTCACGTTAGTTCCGAACACAACACCTTACGTGAGAACCTCACATAAGCATGTCGCAAAACCACAGTAGAAACGATATCAACCGTATCATCCAAAACGCACCAAAAACTTAGCAAATGAAAACTAAGCAATCTTTCCAATCATGTAAAGCAAATACAAGACATTGCAAATGCAAAGCAGAAGTACTGCGGTCAAGTTCCGGACCTTGCCAGAGCAACCCGGAGCTTGAGCCGGAGCTAACAAGAGCTAGTAGAACCTAGCGCCGGAGCTTACCAAAACTAGTAGATCCTGGATCCGGAGCTTATCAAAACTAGTAGATCCTGGATCCGGAGCTTATCAAAACTAGTAGGAACTAGTCAACCCAAAACCCGGAGCTAGACAAAGTACGTCGAAGCTTAGCATCCCGGAGCTAACGAAAATATGCCGGAGCTATCAAATATATGCCGGAGCTATCAAATATATGCCGGAGCTAAAGATAAAGCTCACCGAAGCTAACCAAAGCTGGTCGGACCTTACCAAGAAGTCGGACCTAGCATCAAACGTAACCGGAGCTACCCAAAGCAAGCCGGACCTATCGTCGGACCTTGCTGTAGCTCGGAGCTAGAGTCGGACCTTGATAAAAAGGTGTTTTGGTGATATTAAAAACTTTTATCATCAAAGCCAAGTGTATTCACTACAAGCCAATGTATTCAGCACACATAGGTCTTACAATCTCCCCCTTGATGAATGCATTGGCAACACCATTTAAAATTCCGAACATTGGCTTATTCAAATAAAAGTTTTGAAAACAATTTCTCCCCTTTTTGTTTAAATAAAAAATAAAATGAGAAGGAAAAAAAATATCCCATATTATCTCTCCCCCTTTATTAACTTTCCTTATGCACAATTTCTCTTCATGCTTATCTCTTCCTTTTTGAATGTGTGATTAATCTCTCCCCCTTTGACAATGTATTCAGCAAGGTAAAAGAGAAATTTTAATTGTTATGAGATATAAACAAATTATCTCTCCTTCTTTAGTTGTTATGAGCATATTATAACATATACATATAAACAAAGCTCACCCAAGTCATACTATCAAGTAACTTACACTATCACATCAATGAGATACATAATGTAGTGTAAGCCATGCTAGAAAGCAAGTGTGATTTTCAATTTTAGCAGGTCATGATCTCACAAACTCAACTATTTCAAAACCTGAAAGCATGACATTTGTTGCTGCATCTTATTATTTTTCAAAGCATAAATTTAGATAATATGATATTTGCAAGAGATTATATGCTCATCTGCCTTATTCTAACCAACCAAGCCAAGCCTATGTCATTTGACAATCAGAAGCTTAAGGACATGGTTTTAGTCATACACAACTTCTTCCAAGTTCATATCTAAGTGCAATGACAAGCCATCTCGAAAGAAGAAGTGCGATGCATGCATATTCTCTTGATCTTTTCTCAATTTATATTTGTCCATAAAAACTCAACATGTGAGTTGATTACTTGATAAATTCTTAATGATTAAAAGCATTTGTGAGCATGCAACAAGTTCAAAAAAGCAAGAAAGTTCGACCATGACCAGATTTAGTGTAAGTAATTATTTCAATTACTAGACATGGCAAAAACTACAAAAAGTATAACACGAGTAATGTAGTAAGAACTTTCAGCATGTAAAAGGAATCACAAAGTCATATATGTATGAAATAATATGCTCATATTATTTTAATTTCAGATTCACACATAGACTTCCTAAGTTTCAAAAACTCCCCCTCAATTTAAGCCATGAGGATGCATAACCCCTATTTCACTACGAATGTAACAAAAACGAGTGAAATCCAAAGGTTTTGTAAAAATGTCAGCCAATTGTTGTTCGGTATCTACATGGTGAAGCACAATGTTTCCTTTTTCAACATTATCACGGAGAAAGTGATACCTAATGTCAATGTGCTTAGTTCTAGAATGTTGCACGGGGTTTTTAGCAATGCAAATAGCACTAGTGTTATCACAGAACAGTGGAACACTATGTAGATCAACCCCATAGTCCTTAAGTGTTTGAACAATCCAAAGAATTTGTGAACAAGCACTAGCAGCAGCTACATACTCAGATTCGGCTGTGGATTGTGCAACTGAACTTTGTTTTCTAGAGGACCAAGCAACAAGAGAATTACCAAGAAAATGACAAGCACCGGAAGTACTTTTCCTATCAATCCTACAACCCTCAAAATCAGCATCCGAAAAAGCTTTCAAAGAAACGATTGAGGAAGAAGGAAGAAAAATGCCAAATTCTTGAGTTCCATGTAAGTACCTGAGAATCCTTTTGACGGCTTGACGATGTGAAACACGTGGGGAAGCTTGAAACCGTGCACAAAGACATACGCTGAATTGTATGTCCGGTCTTGATGCCGTAAGGTACAAAAGTGATCCGATCATACTTCTATAATCTTTTTGATCCACGGATTCACCATCTTCATCAAGTTCAAGTGTTGTTGCTGTTCCCATTGGTGTCCGAAGAGGCTTGCTTTTGTCCATGTTGAAGCGCCTTAGGAGATCTTTGGTATACTTTGTTTGATGCACAAAGGTACCCTCCTTGGTTTGCTTGATTTGCAGCCCCAAAAAGTAAGTGAGTTCACCCATCATACTCATTTCAAATTCGGAACTCATCATTGCTGAAAACTTGGACACAAGATCATGAGAAGCACAACCAAAGATAATATCATCCACATACACTTGAACGAATAATGAGTCATTGCCATGATTAAGCACAAAAAGAGTTTTATCAACCTTTCCCATTGTAAACCCCTTTTCAAGTAAGAATGTTTTTAACCTATCATACCATGCTCTAGGGGCTTGTTTGAGACCATATAAGGCTTTGGACAGTTTGTAAACATGATTAGGAAAATCTGGATTTTCAAAACCTGGTGGTTGTTTGACATAAACCTCCTCATCTATGTAGCCATTAAGAAAAGCACTTTTAACATCCATTTGATATAGCTTAAAACCTTTAGATGCTGCGAAAGCTAACAAAATCCTTATGGCTTCTAATCGAGCGACAGGAGCAAAAGTTTCATCAAAATCTACCTTCAACTTGAGTCAAACCTTGAGCAACCAACCTAGCCTTATTCCTAATCACAACCCCATCCTCACTTTGTTTATTTTTATATACCCATTTAGTTCCAATTAAAGTGTGGCCTTGAGGTGGAGGTACAAGTTTCCAAACATTATTTCTTTCAAAATTTTCTAACTCTTCTTGCATGGCAATAATCCAAGATTCATTAGTGAGTGCGTGTGATATATCTTTGGGTTCAAAAGAAGCAACAAAAGCAGAATGAGCATGAGAGTTTGGATCGCAAAACCTGGACCGTGTGACTCGTTCATGCAAGCTTCCAATCATCTGTTATGGGGGATGATCTTTGTAAAAACGTAGGGAAACAGATGTCTCACAAGCTTCTTTTTCATTAGGTTCGTTGTAGATTGATGAGCTTGTGATTTGTGGACGATCAGGACCAGCAGAGGTGACAGCCGGAGCTTGTTCAATGTCCGGAGCTGGACACATGTCAACTTCGGAACTACCAGGCAGTATCACCGGCTCTTCTTCATCTTCGAAAATACCCTCCCCCTGAGAATATGAATCTGGTCCTGCAACACCGGAGCTAGTACCTGGGCTAGCTTCATCAAAAGACACTTCACAAGTCTCCACAATTTGTTAGTGTCAAGTAAAAGCACACGGTAGCCTCTAGTATGAGATGGATAACCAAGAAACATGCCATCATTGGATCTAGGTTCAAATTTATCAAGATTACCATGTTTCTTAACAAAGCATTTGCAACCAAAGACCCGAAAGTGTGTAACACTAGGCCTATGTCCAAACCGGAGCTCATATGGTGTTTTACCTAGCTTAGCACGCAAGAAAACACGATTTGAGACATAACAAGCGGTTTCTAACGCATCAGCCCAAAATTTCCTAGGGGTTTGATATTCATCAAGCATAGTCCTAGCCATCTCAACTAGGGTTCTGTTCTTTCTTTCTACAACACCGTTTTGTTGAGGTACATATGGTGAAGAAAATTGATGATCTATTCTATTTTCAGCACAAAAGTGATCAAAGAATTGATTTTTAAATTCAGTTCCATTATCACTTCTAATTGCTTTTAATGATCCTGGGTGATCAATTGATAATCTAAGAAATAAAGTTCTAAAGTGACTAAAGACTTCATTCTTAGACGCCATAAAATACACCCAAGAATATCTAGAATAATCATCAACAATAACAAGAGCATACCATTTACCTCCGAAGGATTGAACACGTGAAGGTCCTACGGTGTCAAGATGCAAAAGTTGACATGGTTCAGTTGTCATGATCATTGTGAGAGGAGTATGCGAACCTGCAACCATCTTAGCATGTCTACAAGAAGAGCACACAATTTCTTTGTCCCCTTTAAGCTTAGGCAGCCCACGTATGCGACTAACACGCGTTAGGTGATCAAAGCCTACGTGACCAAGTCTACGATGCCAAAAATATAAGTCCTTTGAATCATTGGCAACTAGACACCTATGCTTAGAAGAAGACATATCAAAATCTGCTTTAAAAACTCTTCCAAACCGAGACATGTTAAAAATAAGCTCACTATTTGAATCTACAACTTTGCAGCAGTTTTTATTGAAAGTAATTTCTAGATTTTCATCTAGCAATTGTGAAACAGAAAGCAAGTTATATTTCAAATTTTTGACAAGTGCCACATCCTTCAAATTGTAGTGATCATTTACCCTAACCGAACCCTTAGCAATTATAGGAGTTGAAGAATTATCGGCAAAAGTAACATTCTCTACATGTGACACAAAGGTGAGGGAGGAGAACCAATCTTTGTTACCGGTCATGTGGCGTGAGCAACCTGAATCCACAATCCAAATATTCTCCTTCCTCAAGCGTGTAACCTACATAGAAGCACAATACGCCGATGACTCAATACTGGGGTTAGTCAAAAGGCATTTAGGAATCCAGTACTGAGTCACGCGACGTGCACCAGGAAAAACATGCGAATGCTGAGATAAAACAGCAGGTTTATGAGTCAAAGATTGAGGTTTTCTGTTCTTAACAGTTGATTTAGAAGTTGTTACTTGTTTAGAGTGAAAACCGGTAGCTCCGGAGGTAAAAGCAGAATTTCCGGAGGCAAAAACTGAAGCTCCAGAGGGAACAACAGAAGATCCGGTAGCTCTCGGAGCTATCGGAACTATCGGAGCTGCTTTTGCGGATTTCTTACCAGAAGGTCTGGAAGCTACCTTCTCAAATTTCTGACTCACTAGAGCAGGTTGTGTTTTTCTAATTGCATGAAAGTTATAAGGTCTAGCAATTTTTCTTTCCTTTTTCTGTTGTTTAGCTAGTCTATAACAAAAATCTATGACATGACCATCTCTACCACAGAAGGTACAATGAAATTTAACTTTGTGTTCATGTCTAGATGAGCAAGCAATATTTTTATTTGAAACCGAATGAGGCAACACTCCTGCAGATTTGAAAACCACTTCTTTTTGTTTAGGAACTGTTTGAATCAAACCACTTCCTAATGACCTTACAATTTTAGGTGGATGTGCCTTAGCATGAACATGAGAATCAAAACCTAAACCAGTTTTATCTTTGCTAGACTTGGAAGAATTCAGCAGCAAGTTTAGATTCTTATCCCCATTACAAAACCGACCTAGTGTCCTATTCATGTCATCAAGTTTCTTGGACAAGTCTAGGCAGTTTTCACATGAAGTTTTTCCTTTTAGTTTGCAATTGGAACAAAATTTAACTTCATGAGAACGTAAAGCATTGTTCAACATAAAAATTTCATTCATAGCATCTTGCAGTTTCTTATCAAGATTTTCACATGCAGGACAATGCAAGCCAATTGTAGAACAGCTAGCATCCTTCAAGTTTTTATCATTAAGTGCAGCAAGCTCTTTGTTCTTTTTAATTTCTTCATCAATTTTATCTAGAGTGGAGGAGTGTGCACTTCTTAATGTGGACAATTGTTCATAGATTAAGTCACATGAGGGACATGCATCATCACTAGGAATCAAAGTTTTTAAACGGTTAATTTCAGATTCTAGTGATTCAATTTTAGCAGCACTATCCCTAAGCTTTTTGTCCTTTTTCTTGACAATAATAGTTGCACGAGAAATAGCATCACACATTTCATTGCAGGTAGCACATACCTCATCATCGTCACTGTTGTGTTCTGCTTCCTCCTGACTTGATCTTGATCTTGATTTGCCCGCCATGAAGCATAAGTTGGCCAGATCATCATTATCTTCATCACTTTCAAAGTCTACATCACTTGAACTGAGCTCTTGAAGCGCGGTGATGAAGCTGTTGATCATCTTGCGTCCTATGGTACCTTTCTTCTTCTTGTTGGAATTTCCAGAGGAGGTCCGGATCTTGCTTTGTTTTTCTTCCCGGGTGGTCGGACCTGAAAGGTTAGGGCATTCTGTACGAAAGTGTCCTGTTTTACCACATTCAAAACAGCGTTGAGGTCCGGAGCTTCCTCTCCTTCTAGTTCTCACATTTTGCAATGCTTTTGAGAATCTAGTAGAGATGAGTGCCAACTCCTCTTCTGGAATTTCTTCGATCTGCTCCAGGGTTAGTGAGGACAATAAAGCAAGAGTATTGCAGGATGATGATTGGCCGGAGCTAGACATATCACGTTGTGAGACAAATGCAATAGACTTGTTTGGGTTCTTACGTGCTAGGATGTCAATTTCATGAGTTTTTAGTTTAGAATAAAGTACATCTAATGTAAGAGAACTCATGACAGTTGATTCACGAATAGATGTTACTTTCATCTCCCAAATTGTCATGTCTAATGCACTAAGAAGTTGTCTAGCATTCTCAGCATCAGAAAAATTTACATTGACACTACGTAAGTTGCTGAGAATTTTATTGAAACGAGCAAAGAGGTCATCGATCGACTCACCTGGTTGCATCTCAAAACGCATATATTCTTTCTTGAACATATCTTGTTTTACCTCCTTGATTGTGTTGGAGCCTTCATGATAATCACAGAGAGCTCTCCAAACGTCGTATGCTGACCGGAGGTGCGCGACACGATCAAAGTCGCTTTGAGTGAGTCCTTGGATGATCAAGTTTCGGGCTTTGTTGTTGTTGTCGACGTCCCGGAGGTTCGTGGCCGTGACTTGATCATTGGGTGGCACTTCATAAGGCTTATACACCTTCTCCCATATTGCAAAGCCTTGTGCCTGGATAAAAGCCTCCATGCGTGCCTTCCAAACCTGAAAATCAATACCAGCAAACACACAAGGTTTGACGGAGTACTTCTCCATGATGATTAGTCAAAAACACGTGCAAATCACAAAGATTAGAGCACCGTGGCTCTGATACCAATTGTAGGATCGAAGAGCACGTGAAAAGCTACCAGAGGGGGGGTGAATGGTAGATTTAAAAATCTTACGCAGCGGAAACAATAAAACCCTAATCCCTTCAGTAGAAAAACGATCTGTTAAAGAAATCGTGTATGAGACTAATCTAAACGTTTTTCACCGTGAAAAAGTGATATATATTAGAGAGAATCAAGTCACGAAGACAACACAAAAAGAATTACTCAAATCCGTCGAGAACAACTCAAGTTATGATCAAAAGATCAAACACTGGTCAATCTGACCAACCCGAGAAAAAACAGTTTCTGGAGTGCTGCAAAGAAACTCGTGTAGATCAAAAACCACAAATCCAATGACCGTGAAATTTTGACAGATGATAGACAATCAAGTTGTGAAGACAAACCAAAAAGAATCACGTCAATTGGATCAGAAAAACTTGATTTATGATAAAACCACCGACAAAAGGTAGTGCTGTCCAGAAACTCGACGAGTAAAACTTGTCTGGAACAAGTCGGACGAACAAGGCACAAAAGTTACTTCAAACTATGAATTTTATTCAATAGAACACAAGAGGAACAGCCCCAAAGTCGTGCCTATCGAGCTTTGGCCTTCCCTTGCTTATATAACCAGCCCTTAGGCCAACCCAATAAAACTAGGACTCCAATCCTACTCAGATCACGAATCCTAACTTTCCATAACTGCTCAAGATTCTTCTATACACAGATAGAAGCAATCTTAAGACTTCCAAACATCTTAGGAACGTATCCCACATTCCTAAACAACTCAAATTCGTGACACACACGAAATCCTAACATAACCAACTCGATATTTCCATACCGAGCCATAACCGACTCAGCTAGCAGCCTAAGTCTTCAACCGATACGATCTGATCCTTCCGATCAGATCTTCCTTCCATAATCCATCTCTAGAAGCATATTGCCACGTCATGCACCTCATGCATACGTGCGAACACCTTCCTTCGACCTTCATATTCACTGTCCTTGATTCAATCATCCTGCGCGACCTCCTGACCCGCTCAACCACAGTTCCTCCTGAACTTGGTTGTTGGAACCTCATCTCCTCCTGAGACTAGTCCAATGGATCCCGTCACCAGCCATGACTTGAACTCAAGCAACACCTGCACATGAATAAACAACCAATCTATACGAGCCCAAGTCCTCGACTTGACTCACGTTAGTTCCGAACACAACACCTTACGTGAGAACCTCACATAAGCATGTTGCAAAACCACAGTAGAAACGATATCAACCGTATCATCCAAAACGCACCAAAAACTTATCAAATGAAAACTAAGCAATCTTTCCAATCAAGTAAAGCAAATACAAGACATTGCAAATGCAAAGCAGAAGTACTGCGGTCAAGTTCCGGACCTTGCTAGAGCAACCCGGAGCTTGAGCCGGAGCTAACAAGAGCTAGTAGAACCTAGCGCCGGAGCTTACCAAAACTAGTAGATCCTGGATCCGGAGCTTATCAAAACTAGTAGATCCTGGATCCGGAGCTTATCAAAACTAGTAGGAACTAGTCAACCCAAAACCCGGAGCTAGACAAAGTACGTCGAAGCTTAGCATCCCGGAGCTAACGAAAATATGCCGGAGCTATCAAATATATGTCGGAGCTATCAAATATATGCCGGAGCTAAAGATAAAGCTCACCGGAGCTAACCAAAGCTGGTCGGACCTTACCAAGAAGTCGGACCTAGCATCAAACGTAACCGGAGCTACCCAAAGCAAGCCGGACCTATCTTCGGACCTTGCTGTAGCTCGGAGCTAGAGTCGGACCTTGATAAAAAGGTGTTTTGGTGATATTAAAAACTTTTATCATCAAAGCCAAGTGTATTCACTACAAGCCAATGTATTCAGCACACATAGGTCTTACATTATCAAGATTACCATGTTTCTTAACAAAGCATTTGCAACCAAAGACAAGAAAGTGTGTAACACTAGGCCTATGTCCAAACCGGAGCTCATATGGTGTTTTACCTAGCTTAGCACGCAAGAAAACACGATTGGAGACATAACAAGCGGTTGCTAACGCATCAGCCCAAAATCTCCTAGGAGTTTGATATTCATCAAGCATAGTCCTAGCCATCTCAACTAAGGTTCTGTTCTTTCTTTCTACAACACCGTTTTGTTGAGGTACATATGGTGAAGAAAATTGATGATCTATTCTATTTTCAGCACAAAAGTGATCAAAATATTGATTTTTAAATTCAGTTCCATTATCACATCTAATTGCCTTTAAAGATCCTGGGTGATCAATTGATAATATAAGAAATAAAGTCCTAAAGTGACTAAAAGCTTCATTCTTAGGTGCCATAAAGTAAACCCAAGAGTATCTAGAATAATGATCAACAATCACAAGTACATACCATTTACCTCCGAAGGATTGAACACGTGAAGGTCCTACGGTGTCAAGGTGCAAAAGTTGACATGGTTCAGTTGTCATGATCATTGTGAGAGGAGTATGTGAACCTGCAACAATCTTAGCATGTCTACAAGAAGAGCACACAATTTCTTTGTCCCCTTTAAGCTTAGGCAGCCCACGTATGCGATCAAGAGCACTAACACGCGTTAGGTGATCAAAGCCTACATGACCAAGTCTACGATGCCAAAAATATAGGTCCTTTGAATCATTAGCAACTAGACACCTATGCTTAGAGGAAGACATACCAAAATCAGCTTTAAAAATTCTTCCACATCGAGACATGTTAAAAATAAGCTCACTATTCGAACTTACAACTTTGCAGCAATTTTTATTGAAAATAATTTACAGATTTTCATCTAGCAATTGTGAAACAGAAAGCAAGTTGTATTTCAAATTTTTGACAAGTGCCACATCCTTCAAAGTGTAGTGATCATTTACTCTAACCGAACCCTTAGCAATTATAGGAGTTGAGGAATTATCGGCAAAAGTAACATTCTCTACACGTGACACAAAAGAGAGAGAGGAGAACCAATCTTTGTTACCGGTCATGTGGCGTGAGCAATCTGAATACACAATCCAAATGTTCTCCTTCCTCAAACGTGTAACCTACATAGAAGCACAATATGTCGATGACTCAATACTGGGGTTAGTCAAAAGGCATTTAGGAATCCAGCACTGAGTCACGCGACGTGCAGCAGGAAAAACACGCGAAAGCTGAGACAAAACAGCAGGTTTATGAGGCAAAGTTTGAGGCTTTTTATTCTTAACTACTGACCTATAAGGTGTTACTTGTGTAGCACAAAAATCAGTAGCTCCGGAGGCAAAATCAGAAGGTCCGGAGGTAAACTTTGAATGTTTTTGACTCAAAACAGCAGGTTGTACATTCGGTTCAATATGTGCAGCAAATTTTGCATGAAAGTTATGAGATCTAGCAACCATTCTTTCCCTTTTCTGTTGTTTAGCTAGTCTATAACAAAAATCTATGACATGACCATCTCTACCATAGTAGGTACAATGAAATTTAACTTTGTGTTCATGTCTAGATGAGCAAACAATATTTTTATTTGAAACCGAATGAGACAACACTCCTGCAGATTTGAAAACAACTTCTTTTTGTTTAGGAACTGTTTGAATCAAACCACTTCATATGACTTTACAATTTTAGGTGGATGTGCCTTAGCATGAGCATGAGAATCAAAACCTAAACCAGTTTTATCATTGTAAGACTTGGATGAATTCAGCGGCAAGTTTAGATTCTTATTCCCATTACAAAACCAATCAAATGTCTTATGCATGTTATCAAGTTTATCAGACAAATCAAGGCAATTTTCACATGAACTTTTTTTTAATTTGCAATTGGAACAATATTTAACTTCATGAGAACGTAAAGCATTACTCAATATTGAAATTTCATTCATAGCATCTTTAGTTTCTTTTCAAGATCATCACAACTAGAACAATGCAAATCAATTGTAGAACAAGAAGCATCTTTTAAGTTTCCAATACTAAGTGCAGCAAGCTTTTTGTTCTTTTCAATTTCAAGTTCAAGTTTATCAAGTGTGGAGGTATGTGCATTTCTTAGGGAGGACAATTGTTCATATATTAAGTCACATGAGGAACAAGAATCATCACTATGAATCAAGGATTTCAAACGATTAATTTCAGATTCTAGTGACTCAATTTTAATAGCATTGTCCCTAAGCTTTTTGTCCTTTTTCTTAACAATAACAGTGGCACGAGAAATAGCATCAAACATTTCTTCGCAAGTAGGACATACCTCTTCATTGTCGCTGTTGTGTACTGCCTCCTCCATACTTGATCTTGACTTGCCCGCCATGAAGCACAAGTTTGACAAATCATCTTCATCTTCATCACTTCCAATGTCCACGTCGCTTGAGCCAAGTTTCTGGAGTGCTGAGATAAAACTGCTCACCAATTGACGTCCTGTAAAACCCTTCTTTTTCTTCGTATCTTTTGCAAAAGAATGCTTTGTTCTTGTTTTCTTTTCATCCTGAGAAGTAGGACCTGAAAGGTTAGGGCAATCTGAACGAAAATGTCCTGTCTTACCACATTCAAAGCATCGTTGAGGTCTGGAGCTTCCTCTCCTTCTAGTTCTCACATTTTGCAATTCTTTTGAGAACCGGGTAGAGATGAGCGCTAGCTCCTCCTCTGGAAACTCCTCAATCTGTTCAAGGGTTAGAGAGGACAGCAAAGCAAGTGTACCACAAGATGATGTTTGACCATAACTAGGCATGTCACGTTGAGAAACAAAAGCAATAGACTTGTTGGGGTTCTTACATGAGATTATGTCAATTTCATGAGTTTTTAACTTAAAATATAGCACATCTAAAGTAAGTGAACTCATGACAGTAGATTCACGAATAGATAGTGACTTTCATCTCCCAAATTGACATATCTAATGCACTTAGCAATTGCCTAGAATTTTCAGCATCTGAAAAATTAACATTGACACTACGCAAGTTGCTGATAATCTTATTAAAGCGATCAAAAAGGTCATCAATAGACTCACCGGGTTACATCACGAAGTGCATGTATTCTTTCTTGAACATGTCTTGCCTTACCTCTTTGATCATTGTGGATCCTTCGTGGTAGTCACAAAGTGCTTTCCACACATCGTATGCAGATCGGAGGTGTGCAACACGGTCGAAGTCGCTTTGTGTTAATCCTTGTATGATCAAGTTCCAAGCCTTGTTGTTGTTGTCGACATCTCTCAAATTTGTAGTTGTAACTTGATCGTTTGATGGCACTTCATAAGGCTTGTATACCTTCTCCCATATTGCAAAGCCTTGTGCCTGGATGAAAGCCTCCATGCGTGCCTTCCAAACTTGAAAATCAATACCAGCGAACACACAAGGTTTGGCAGAGTACTTCGACATGATGATTAGTCAAAAACACACGCAAATCACAAAGATTAGAGCACCGTGGCTCTGATACCAATTGTAAGATCGAAGAGCACGTGAAAAGCTACCAGAGGGGGTGAATGGTATATTTAAAAATCTTACGCAGCGGAAACAATTGAACCCCAATCCCTTCGGCAGAAAAACGATCTATTAAACAAATCATGTGTGAGACTAATCTAAATGTGTTTCATCGTGACAAAAGATATAGATATCAGAGAGAATCAAGTCAGGAAGACAACACAACAAGAATCACTCAAATCAGTCTAGAAAAACTCAAGTTATGATCGAAAGATCAAACAAAGGTCAATCTGCCCTACCCGAGAAAAAAACAGTTCTGGAACACTACAAAGAAACTCGTGTAGATCAGAAATAAAAAATCCAATGACCGTGAAATTTTTACAGATGATAGATAATAAGGTTGTGAAGACAACCCAAAAATAATCACGTCAACTGGATCTGTAAAACTTGAGTTATGATAAAACTACCGACGAAAGGTAGTGCTGTCCTGAAACTCGACGAGTAAAATTTGTCTGGAACAAGTCGGACGAACAAGGCACAAAAGATCCTTCAAACTACGAATTTTATTCAATAGAAAACAAGAGGAACAGCCCCAAAGTCGTGTACCACGAGCTCTGGGCTCCCTTGCTTATATAACCAGCTCGAAAGCCAACTCAACTCAAATCAGGAACCTAATCATATTCTGTTCACGAATCGTAACTTTCCATAACTGCTTAGGATTATTCTATACGCAGATAGAAGCAATCTTAAGACTTCCAAACACCTTAGGAACGTATCCCACATTCCTAAACAACTCAAATTCGTGACCCACACGAAATCCTATCATAACCAACTCAAATCTTTCCATATTTGAGTCAAACCCGACTCAACCGTAGCCTAAGTCCATAACCTAGTCGGTTGGACCTTTCCGACCAACTCTTTACGTCCACATCTGTTCAGCACGTCTCGGAACCATGCAGCCACGTCCATGCACTCCTTGCACACGTGCAAACATCTTCCAATGACGCCCACGATACCTTCACATGCATTGTTCTTGATTCAATCATGCTGCGCAACCTCCTGATCAGCTCAACCACTCCTGAATTTGGTTGTTGGAACCTCATCTCCTCCCTGAGACTAGTCCAATGGATCCCATCACCAGCCATGTCTTGAACTCAAACAACACCTGCACATGAATAAACAACCAATCCATACGAGCTCAAGTCCTCAACTTGACTCAAGTTAGTTCCGAACACAACACCTTACGTGAGAACCTCACATAAGCATATTGCAAAACCACAGTAACACGATATAATCCATATCAACCAAAACGCACCAAAAACTTGGCAAATGAATACTAAGCAATCTTTCCAACAATGTGAAGCAAGTACGAAACATTGCAAATGAAAAGTAGAAGCAATGCGGTCAAGTTCTGGACCTTGCCAGAGCAACCTGGACCTTGAGCCAGAGCTAACAAAAGCTAGTAGAACCTAGCGCCAAAACTTACCAAAACTAGTATAACCAAGCTCCCGCCAGAGCTTACAAAACTAGCAGGATCTTAATAAAAAGATGTTTTGGTGATATTCAAAACTTTTATCGTCAAAGCAAGTGTATTTACTACAAGCCAATGTATTCAGCACACATAGGTCATACACAGAGCTCATGGTGCACGACTTTGGGGCTGTTCCTCTTGTGTTCTATTGAATAAAATTCGTAGTTTGAAGGAACTTTTGTGCCTCGTTCTTCCGACTTGTTCCAGACAAGTTTTACTCATCGAGTTTCTGGACAGCACTACCATTCGTCAGTGATTTCATCATTACTCGAGTTTTACAGATCCAATTGATGTGATTCTTTTTGGGTTGTCTTCACTGCTTAATTAGCTATCATATGTCAAAATTTCACGGTCATTGTATCTGTGGTTTCTGATCTACACGAGTTTCTTTGCAGCGTTCCAGAACTCTTTTTCTCGGGTAGGACAGATTGACCTTTGTTCGTTCTTTTGATCATAACTTGAGTTTCTCTCGACGGATTTGAGTGATTATTCTTGTGTTTTCTTCATGACTTGATTCTATCTGATATATATCACTTTTGTCACGGTGAAACACATTTAGATTAGTCTCACACATGATTTCTTTAGCAGATCATTTTTCTGCTAAAGGGGTTGGGATTTAATTGTTTCCGCTGCATAAGATTTTTCTAAATCTACCATTCACCCCCCTCTGGTAGATTTTCACGTGCTCTTCGATCCTACAATTGGTATCAGATCCACAATGCTCTAATTATTGTGATTTGCATGTGTTTTTGACTAATCATCACAGAGAAATACTCCGCCAAACCTTGTGTGTTTGCTGGTATTGATTTTCAGGTTTGGAAGGCACGTATGGAGGCTTTCATCCAGGCGCAAGGCTTTGCAATATGGGAGAATGTGTACAAGCCTTACGAAGTGCCACCAAACGATCAAGTTACGGCTACAAACCTATGGGACGTCGACAACAACAACAAAGCCCGAAACTTGATCATCCAAGGACTCACTCAGAGCGACTTCCATCGTGTTGCACATCTTCGATCAGCATACGATGTTTGGAAAGCTCTCTGTGATTATCATGAAGGCTCGAACACAATCGAGGAGGTAAAACAAGATATATTCAAAAAGGAATATATGCGTTTTGAGATGCAACCCGATGAGTCTATTGATGACCTCTTTGCTCGCTTCAATAAAATTCTCAGCAACTTACGTAGTGTCAATGTTAACTTTTCTGATGCTGAGAATGCTAGGCAACTTCTTAGTGCATTAGACATGTCAATTTGGGAGACGAAAGTAACATCTATTCGTGAATCAACTGTCATGAGTTCTCTTACATTATATGTGCTTTATTCTAAACTAAAAAAATCATGAAATTGACATCTTATCACGTAAGAACCCAAATAAGTCTATTGCATTTGTCTGACAACGTTATATGCCTAGCTCCCGCCAACCATCATCTTGCAATACTCTTGCTTTGTTATCCTCACTAACCCTGGAGCAGATCGAAGAATTTCTAGAAGAGGAGTTAGCACTAATCTCTACTAGGTTCTCAAAAGCATTGCAAAATGTGAGAACTAGAAGGAGAAGCTCCGGACCTCAACGTTGTTTTGAATGTGGTAAGACAGGACACTTTCGTACAGAATGCCCTAACCTTTCAGGTCCTAGTACCCGTGAAGAAAAAACAGAACAAGGTCAAGACCACCTATGGAAACCCCAACAAGAAAAAGAAGGGTACCATAGGACGCAAGATGATTAACAACTTCATCACTGCACTTCAAGAGCTCGGTTCAAGCGATGTAGACTTTGAAAGTGATGAAGATGATGACGATCTGGCCAACTTATGCTCAATGGCGGGCAAAACAAGATCAAGATCAAGTCAGGAGGATGCAGAACACAATAGTGACGACGATGAGGTATGTTCTACCTGTAATGAAATGTGCGATGCAATTTCTCGTGCAACTATTATTCTTAAGAAAAAGGAGAAAAAGCTTAGAGATAATGCTGCTAAAATTGAATCACTAGAATCTGAAATCAACCATTTGAAAACCTTGATTCCTAGTGATGATTCTTGTCCCTCGTGTGATTTAATCTATAAACAATTGTCCACATTAAGAACTGCACATTCCTCTACTCTAGATAGACTTGAACTTGAAATTGAAAAGAACAAAAAGCTTGCTGCACTTGACATTGGAAACTTTAAAGATGCTTCTTGTTATACAATTGATTTGCATTGTTCTAACTTTGATGATCTTGAAATGAAACTAAAAGATGCTAGGAATGAAATTTCAATATTGGATAATGCTTTATGTTCTCATGAAGTTAAATATTGTTCCAATTGCAAATTAAAAGGAAAAACTTCATGTGAAAATTGCCTTGATCTGTCCAATAAACTTGATAACATGCATAGGACATTAGATAAGTTTTGTAATGGGAATAAGAACCTAAACTTGCTGCTGATTTCTTCCAAGTCTTGCAATGATAAAACTGGGTTAGGTTTTGATTCTCATGCTCATGCTAAGGCACATCCACCTAAAATTGTAAATTCATTAGGAAGTGGTTTGATTCAAATGGTTCCTAAACAAAAAGAAGTGGTTTTCAAATCTCCAGGGGTGTTGTCTCATTCGCTTTCAAATAAAAATGTTGTTTGCTCATCTAGATATGAACACAAAGTTAAATTTCATTATACCTACTGTGGTAGAGATGGTCATGTCATAGATTTTTGTTATAGACTAGCTAAACAACAGAAAAGGGAAAGAATGATTGCTAGTTCTCATAACTTTCACGCAAAATTTGCTGCACATATTAAATCGAATGCCAGGAACATGCAACTTGCTGTTATGAGTCAAAAACATTCAAAGTTTACCTCCGGACCTTATGTTTTTGCCTCTGGAGCTACTGATTTTTGTGCTACTCAAGTAACATCTTATAGGTCAGTAGTTAAGAGTAAAAAACCTCAAACTTTGACTCGTAAACCCGCTATTTTATCTCTGTTTTCGAGTGTTTTTCCTGCTGCACGTCGTGTGACTCAGTACTGGATTCCAAAATGCCTTTTGACTAACCCCAGTATTGTGTCATCGACGTATTGTTCTTCTATATAGGTTACACGTTTGAGGAAGGAGAACATTTGGATTGTGGATTCAGGTTGCTCACGCCACATGACCGGTAACAAAGATTGGTTCTCCTCCCTCTCTTTTGTGTCACGTGTAGAGAATGTTACTTTTGCCGATAATTCTTCAACTCCTATAATTGCTAAGGGTCCGGTTAGAGTAGATGATCACTACACTTTGAAGGATATGGCACTTGTAAAAAATTTGAAATACAACTTGCTTTCTGTTTCACAATTGCTAGATGAAAATCTGGAAATTATTTTCAATAAAAACTGCTGCAAAGTTGTAGGTTCAAATAGTGAGCTTATTTTTAACATGTCTCGGTCTAGAAGAGTTTTTAAAGCTGATTTTGATATGTCTTCCTCTAAGCATAGGTGTTTAGTTGCTAATGATTCAAATGACTTATATTTTTGGCATCGTAGACTTGGTCACGTAGGCTTTGATCACCTAACGCGTGTTAGTGCTCTTGATCGCATACGTGGACTGCCTAAGCTTAAAGGGGACAAATAAATTGTGTGCTCCTCTTGTAGACATGCTAAGATGGTTGCAGGTTCATATACTCCTATCAAAATGATCATGACAACTGAACCGGGTCAACTTTTGCACATTGACACCGTAGGACCTTCACGTATTCAATCCTTCGGAGGTAAATGGTATGTTCTTGTGATTATTGATGATTATTCTAGATACTCTTGGGTTTACTTTATGACATCTAAGAATGAAGCTTTTAGTCACTTTAGAACTTTATTTTTTAGATTATCAATTGATCACCAAGGATCTTTAAAAGCAATTAGAAGTGATAACAGAACTGAATTTAAAAATCAATCTTTTGATCACTTTTGTACTGAAAATGGAATAGATCATCATTTTTTTTTCACCATATGTACCTCAACAAAATGGTGTTGTAGAAAGAAAGAACAGAACCTTAGTTGAGATGGCTAGGACTATGCTTGATGAATATCAAACTCCTAGGAAATTTTGGGCTGATGCGATTGCAACCACTTGTTATGTCTCAATTCGTGTTTTCTTGCGCGCTAAGCTAGGTAAAACACCATATGAGCTCCCGTTTGGGCATAGGCCTAGTGTTACGCACTTTCGGGTATTTGGTTGCAAATTCTTTGTTAAGAAACATGGTAATCTTGATAAATTTGAACCTAGATCCATGGATGGCATGTTTCTTGGTTATCCATCTCATACTAGAAGCTAGCGTGTGTTTTTACTTGACACTAACAAAATTGTGGAGACTTGTGAAGTGTCTTTTGATGATGGTAGCACAGGTACTAGCTCAAACATTGCAGGTCCATATCCATATCCACGGGGAGACCATTTTCGTTGAAGATGAGGAAGAGGTGGAGTTGCTGCTCGAAAATTCAGCAGCTAATGACATTGCTCGAGCTCCTGATTTTGATTCACAGCCAGCACTGACGACCACCATTGCTGGTCCAGATCCTCCACAAGTCACAAGCTCATCGATTTGTGATGAACATGAAGAAGAAGAAGCTTGTGAAGTGTCTACTCCCCTCCGGGTTCTCAAAATTATTCCTCCACAACAGATTATTAGAAGCTTGCACGAACGAGTTACACGGTCCTGGTTTTGCGATCCAAACTCTCATGCTCATTCTGCTTTTGTTGCTTCTTTTGAACCAAAAGATATATCACACGCACTCACTAATGAATCTTGGATTATTGCCATGCAAGAAGAGTTAAAAATTTTTGAAAGAAATAATGTTTGGAAACTTGTACCTCCTCCTCAAGATCACACTTTAATTGGAACTAAATGGGTGTTTAAAAATAAAAAAAGTAAGGATAGTGTTGTGGTTAGGAATAAGGCTAGGTTGGTTGATCAAGGTTTCACTCAAGTTGAAGGTCTAGATTTTGATGAAACTTTTGCTCCTGTTGCTAGATTAGAAGCCATAAGAATTTTGTTAGCTTTTGCTCCATCTAAAGGTTTTAAGCTATATCAAATGGATGTTAAAAGTTCTTTTCTTAATGGCTACATAGATGAGGAGGTTTATGTCAAACAACCACTGGGTTTTGAAAAATCAGATTTTCCTAATCATATTTACAAACTGTCCAAAGCTTTGTACGGTCTCAAACAAGCCCCTAGAGCATGGTATGATAGGTTAAAAACATTCTTACTTGAAAAGGGGTTTACTATGGGCAAGGTTGATAAAACTCTTTTTTATAAGTGAGTTTAGGCCCGATCTTCCGAAAGGTAATGGGTAAGTTGATTGATGGAGATCTCGACGTTGATGATCCGAGGCTCTCGAGTAGAAAATGAACATCCCCTGCAATCATTACACCACCACTCCGTTGGTTATCAACCGTGCTACACACGATTGACATCGCCAAGAAGGCTAATCCCTGCAAGTGCAACCGATAACACAAGCAAGAACAAGGTAGAAGCAATCTGAATTGCTAAGTTGGGGTCTCACAAGTTGATGAACGACGAAACTATGTATAACAAATTAATCTAAGCAAAACCCAATTGTTCATGGCGGCTACTATGGAGTATATATTGGTAGGATGACGTCCAAGTAGGTGTTGGGGTCGTGACCTAACCCTAAGATACGAAAATAATGGACTTAGACTTGATACATGGCCCAATACGGTGGTGCAACACCCTGACAGATTCTGCACTTGATTTTATTTCGATGATTCCCGTCGACTCCAAAGGAATTTTGACATGGGACCAGCACCATTGGAATTTTTATCTGCTCCCCTTTCCGTGCATATGTAGAACGTCCAAAACGGAGTTCGTATACTTCCTTGGCGTCAATTTTAGTGCGTACTGCTCCTGGACTCCGAGTTGGACACGATTTTGAGTTTGGCTCGGTTTCCATCTTCATTGAATGGATTCTCTGGTCCTTCACATCCCGAATACTTCCTCCAAGTACTCTTTGAACCTCTTATGGATCCTAATCACAATTAAATTATAAGGTAGCAATCTATGCTCAAAAACATATAAGGAAACATATAAGAACGAACTCACCTCTGCAATTAATTATTGTGTATGAACTCTATTGATTGCATCTTGTATGCTCATTGGAGTGTTGTTTGTATCCATATAAGTGATGTCCTCATCATCCTCCCCTTCTTGAATTGGAGTCGTTCTCGACTCAAGTTCATCTTCTCTCATTTGTTGGTCCAAATATGCGATGCCATCAAATCCTTTTATATGCATGAATGGAGGAGGCCAAGGTGGTGGACGACATAGTGTGCCATTTTGATCTTGTCCAGGATCCCAAACAAACAAACATTGTTTCATGTTTGTAGGTACAATGATAACGTGCATGATCTCATCATTCTCCCCTTTATTATGACAAGCCGTCCTCGGCTTGCTCGTATGTCCAGGAAAGAGGCTTTTGGGGATAATATGAGTGTTGTCCATATTGCACAACCGCAGCGAACAATGCTTCTCTTTTATTTTTTGTCTCCGCTACAAGGAAAAAATACTAGAAAAACTTGACAAGGCATTATTAGCATTAGTGCATTTATTTACTTTATCATGTTGTTGTAGCACAAAAGGAGCTTGCACATTGGAACATATGTAAACTTTATGCACCATAAATTCACCACTATCTTCATAGTTGCCTATAGCATGAATAATATTTCTACTTAACAAAGACAATTCAGATTGGAAAAATATTCTTCTTTCTACAATATCTAGATCACAAAGAGTGTCAAATTCAATATATCCCAAGGTATTTAGAGAAGATAACAATTTCAGTTCATCATTTTCACATGTAATTGCAATCAAATTCTTAATTTCAGCACAAGTGGGTAATAAAGTATCAAATTCATTTGATTGTTCTAGCATAGGTACAATATAATTATCAGCACACAACTCTTTCTTAGCGCAACGATCAGCAGAAAAATCAACATGTGACAATGGTGTATAAATAAACGATTCTAATTGTTGCTCCTCGAAAATAGCATGATTGGTGGAAAAATTCAGAACATCCAAAAACTTCTCACCTTATGTATTTGTAGAATGTTTTGCCTTACCATTTTCAGCAGTTATATCGAGTGCATTATGTGTTGATCCATCTAAAATTTCACAAGTGTTGTATAAAGCCTCGTTCTCTTTTGCATCATCTATATTATTTTCTACATTGTTCTGCAAAACGTTAGGCACAAAAGGAGGTACAACAAGAAATTTCTCCACAAATTGATGCACTTCATCTTTGCAATTAGATACATTCATAAAAGTTTCTTGCGTCAAATTTTCATATCCTTCCATGTTCGAGGTTTTTCTAAATCATTTAAATTGTTCCACCAAGTTAATGCACAACCTACTAATGCACTTGCAACATTTCTAATATTTCTCCTTTCACACATATGGCATTGTCCAAAATTTTTATCCAACTCTATTTCCCAAGCAATATATTCATCGTAACCAAAATCATCATAAGAAGGAAGAGACCAGAGAATGTAATTACTTCTGGTGGAAGGTGTTGTAAATGTGGTCTAAATGTCATGTGAATCCTTGGTTGATGTTTGCTTTTTAGTGAGCAACTCCATCGTCGTCTTCATCATGTCAATCATCACAGCATATAATGCATGATTCTTGCTTTTACCTGACATTGTTAGTAGCAAACAAAAGACAACAAAAAAATTTGTTATCCCTATCAACTACAAAGGATAATGGCAATGTGGAAGTGGAATCACACACTCTCAAGCGTCTTACCGCGCTCTTACAAGTGTTCTTACCGACACTGCAGGTGGCAAACGGTGGCCGGTATGAAGAAACCAATGAAGTGTGGGATGATTGCAATGGTGTATCAATTCAGTTCAAGAGTAAAGTGTAGCTTGGATGGCACTTTATATGTAGCAAGGATTAGCAACAATGCAATCAAATAGTAAAGTTGAATAAGTGTCCAAAGTACTTGTCAAAGTTGCTGGTCTAAATGTGTTCCTAGTAGTTCAAGCTAGCAAGACATGAGACAAAACTAGATGACACAAAGAATGCAAGCACTTCTGTTTTTTGTTGTTGTTTTTTTCTCCTTTTTTTTTGTGCGGCTTTTTATCTTTTTTTTTGCACTTGACTTTTGCTTTTTTCTTTTTTTTCAGAATGTGCTGCAAAATAAGAACACAAAAAACCAATCAAAGATATCTCATCTGTCTGTCGCAGATTTTCTGCTCAATCTTCCAAGGACAAATAGGCACACTTAGAGGCTCTATGTAGGAAAACTTACAACAGCAAGATTGTAGATACATCTCTCCTATTTAATTTCAATGTATGGAATAACTATTTTAGATAAGAACAATAGGAGATATTGCCCCCGAAATACAGACTGTTCAGAATTTCTAGGTCAACAACAGATTTGGATCTAATGCAATTTCGACCTCGATAACTCTACTTTCTGGGAAACTATTGAATACAAAAGTTATATAGAACTTCTTAAGATTTTCTGGAAGTACAAGAACACAAAAATCCGAGTTCATATGAGCGAGATATGATGAAAATACTGAACTGGACAGAAATGAATCTAATCTGGACGTGATGACGTGATTCAAAAGGATGAATCAACACAATGCAAAACTCAAACTAATACTAAGAACAGTTCTAAACCAACAATATGACTCAACCACGGACACAAACTCAACAAAACCAAACTGAAAACAAAAGTTGCAAAGGCTCAATGGTGGTTTGGACAAAGTAATGTACAGATCTACTAAACTGCAAGTTTTTGTGTCTTTTTTGTGGACTCTAGGTATGAAAAACAAAACTAATGTAATGGATAGATGAATTACCTAACGGGCAACCTGAAAATCTGATACCAATTGATAAGTGAGTTTAGGCCCAATCTTCCGAAAGGTAATGGATAAGTCGATTGATGGAGATCTCGACGTTGATGATCCGAGGCTCTCGAGTAGAATATGAACAGCCCCTGCAATCACTATACCACCGCTCCGTTGGTTATCAACCGTGCTACACACGATTAATCTCGCCAAGAAGGCTAATCCCTGCAAGTGCAACCGAGAACACAAGCAAGAACAAGGTAGAAGCAATCTGAATTGCTAAGTTGGGTCTCACAAGCGATGAACGACGAAACTGTGTATAACAGATTAAATTAAGCAAAACATAATTGTTCATGGCAGCTACTATGGAGTATATATACGTGAGATGACGTCCAAGGGGGTGTTGGGGTCGTGACCTAATCCTAAGATACGAAAATAATGGACTTAGACTTGATACATGGCCCAATGGCCCAATACGGTGGCACAACACCCTGACAGATTCTGTACTTGATTTTTTTTCGACGATTCCCGTCGACTCCAAAGGAATTTTGACATGGGACCAGCGCCATTGAAATTTTATCCTCTCCCCTTTCGGTGCATATGTAGAACGTACAAAATCGAGTTCGTATGCGTCCTTGGCGTCCATTTTAGTGCGTACTGCTCCTGGACTCTGAGTTGGACACGATTTTGAGTTTGCTCGGTTTCCATCTTCTTTGAACAAATTCTCTGGTCCTCCACGTCCCGAATACTTCCTCCAAGTACTCTTTGACCTCTCTATGGATCCCAATCACAATTAAATCATTAGGTAGCAATCTATGCTGAAAAACATATAAGGAAACATATAAGAACAAACTCACCTCTGAAACTAATTATTGTGTATGAACTCTATTGATTGCATCTTGTATGTTCATTGGAGTGTTGTTTGTATCCATCGAAGTGATGTCCTCATCACTTTTTGTGCTTAAGCATGACAATGACTCATTATTCGTTCAAGTGTATGTGGATGATATTATCTTTGGTTGTGCTTCTCATGTTCTTGTGTCCAAGTTTTCAGCTATGATGAGTTCAGAATTTGAGATGAGTATGATGGGAGAACTCACGTACTTTTTGGGGCTGCAAATCAAGCAAGGCAAGGAGGGTACCTTTGTGCATCAAACGAAGTATATAAAAGACCTCTTAAGGCGCTTCAACATGGACAAAAGCAAGCCTCTTCGGCACCAATGGGAATAGCAACAACACTTGAACTTGATGAAGATGGTGAATCCATGGATCAAAAAGAATATAGAAGCATGATCGGATCACTTTTGTACCTCACGGCATCAAGACCGGACATACAATTCAGCCTATGTCTTTGTGCATGGTTTCAAGCTTCCCACGTGCTTCACATCGTCAAGCCGTTAAAAGGATCCTCACGTAATTACATGGAACTCAAGAATTTGACATTTTTCTTCCTTCTTCCTCAACCGTTACTTTAAAAGTTTTTTAGGATGCTGATTTTGGGGGTTGTAGGATTGATAGGAAATGTACTTTGGGTGCTTGTCATTTTCTTGGTAATTCACTTGTTGCTTGGCCCTCTAGAAAACAAAATTCAATTGCACAATCCACAGCTAAATCTGAATATGTAGCCGCTGCTAGTGCTTGCTCACAAATTATTTGGATTGTTCAAACACTTAAGGACTATGGGGTTGAAGTAGATAGTGTTCCACTGTTTCGTGATAACACTAGTGCCATTTGCATTGCTAAAAACCCCGTGAAACATTCTAGAACTAAGCACATTGACATTAGGTATCACTTTCTCTGTGATAATGTTGAAAAAGGAAACATTGTGCTTCACCATGTAGATACCGAACAACAATTGGCTGACATTTTTTCAAAACCTTTGGATTTCACCCGTTTTTGTTTCATTCGTAGTGAAATAGGGGTTATGCATCCTAATGGTTTAAATTGAGAGGGAGTTTTGAAATTTGGGAAGTCTATGTGAGAATCTGAACTTAAAATAATATGAGCATAATATTTCATACATATGACTTTGTGATTCCTTTTACATTCTGAAAGTTCTTACTACATTACTCGTGTTATACATTTTGTAGTTTTTGCCATGTCTAGTAATTGGAATAATTACTTACACTAAATCGGGTCATGATCAAACTTTCCTGTTGTTTTGAACTTGTTGCATGTTCACAACTGCTTTTAATCACAAAGAATTAATCAAGTAATCAACTCACATGTTGAGTTTTTGTGAACAAATATAAGTTGAGAAAAGATCAAGAGAATATGCATGCATCGCACTTCTTCTTTTGAGATGGCTTATCATTCCAATTAGATATGTACTTGGAAGAAGTTGTGTATTACTAAAACCATGTCCTTAAGCTTCTGATTGTCAAATGACAGGCTTGGCTTGGTTGGTTAGAATAAGGCAGATGCACATATATCTCTTGCAAATATCATATGATCTAATTTTGTTCTTTGAAAAATAATAAAATGCAGCAACAAGTGTCATGCCTTCAGGTATTGAAATAGATAAGTTTGTGAGATCATGACTTGCTTAAATTGAAAATTACATTTGATCTCTAGCATGTCTTACACTACTTTATGTATCTCATTGTTGTGATTGTGTAAGTTACTTGATAGTATGACTTGGATGAGCTTTGTTTTATATGTATATGTTATAATATGCTCATAACAATTAAAATTTGTCTTTTGAACCTTGTTGAATACATTGTCAAAGGGGGAGAGATAATATGATGAATTATGCAAGGGGGAGAAATACGTATAGGGGAGTAATTTGATTTTCAAAAAGGGGGAAAATTGCTCTCAAAACATTACATGCCAATGTTCGGATTTAAATGTTGTTGCCAATACATTCATCAAGGGGGAGATTGTGAGACCAATGTGTGCTGAATACATTGGCTTTGATAATAAAAGTTTTGAATGTTGTCATAACATCTTTTTGGCAAGGTCCGAATCTAGCTCCGAGCTTCTGCAAGGTCCGACAATAGGTCTGACTTTCTTTGTCTAGATCCGACATGTTTTTGAGTAGCTCCGGTGAGCTTTGTCTTTAGCTCTGGCGTGTCTTTGATAGCTTCGACATGTCTTTGATAGCTCCGGCATGTCTTTGTTAAGCCCCGATATGTTCTGATAGGTCCGATTTATGTTGGTTAGCTCCGACATATTTTTCTAGCTCCGACTTTTGGGATGACTAGTTCCGACTAGCTTTGGTAAGCTACGGCGCTAGGTTGTACTAGCTTTGGTAAGCTCTGGCGCTAGGTTGTACTAGCTTTGGTAAGCTCCGGCTCAAGCTCCGGTTAGCTTTGGCAAGGTTTGGAGCTTGATCGTAATGTTCCAAATTTTCATGTCAAATGTCTTGAACTTGATTTACACTTATGGAAAGATTGCTTAGTATTCATTTGCTAAGTTTTTGGTGCGTTTTGGTTGATATGGCTGATATAGTTTTGATATGCTTTGCATCATGCTTATGTGAGGAGCTCACATAAGCTGTTGTGTTTGAAACTGACTTGAGTCAAGTCACGGACTTGGGCTCGTACGGATTGGATGTTTGTTCATGTTCAGGTGTTGATTAAGTTCAAGTCATGGCTGGTGACAGGATCCTTTGGACTAGTCTCAGGGAGGAGATGAGGTTCCAACAATCAAATTCAGGAGGAATTGTGGTTGAGCGGGTCAGGAGGTCGCGCAGCATGATTGAATCAAGGGCAGTGCATATGAAGGTTACTGGACGTCGAATGAAGGTGTTTGCACGTATGCATGCGGTGCATGACATGGCAGCATGGTTCATAAGATGGTTTATGGATGGGAAGATCTGGTTGGAAGGATCGGATCGTATCGGTTGATGACTTTGGCTGCGGCGGAGTCGGTTATGGCTCGGTATGGAAAGTATCGAGTTGATTATTATAGGATTTCGTGTGGGTCATGAATTTGAGTTGTTTTAGGAATGTGCGATACATTATTATGGTGTTTGGAAGTCTTAAGATTGCTTATATCTACGTATAGAAGAGTCCTAAGCAGTTATGGAAAGTTTTGATTCGTGAACGGAGTAGGATTAGGGTCCTGATTTGAGTTGAGTTGGCTTTCGAGCTGGTTATATAAGCAAGGGAGGCCAGAGGTCGTGGTACACGACTTTGGGGCTGTTCCTCTTGTGTTCTATTGAATAGAATTCGTAGTTTGAAGGAACTTTTGTTCCTTGTTCGTCCGACTTGTTCCAGACAAGTTTTACTCTTTGAGTTTCTGGATAGCACTACCTTTCATCGGTGGTTTTATCATAAATCAAGTTTTACAAATCCAATTGACGTGATTCTCTTTGGGTTGTCTTTAAAACTTAATTATCTATCATATGTCAGAATTTCACATCCATTGGAATTGTGGTTTCTGATCTACACGATTTTCTTTGCAGCGTTCCAGAACTATTTTTCTCGGGTAGGACAGATTGACCTTTGTTCGATCTTTCGATCATAACTTGAGTTTCTCTCGACGGATTTGAGTGATTCTTCTTTTTTTTCTTCGTTACTTGATTCTCTCTGATATATATTACTTTTGTCATGGTGAAACTGTTCGTAATATGCGGTACGCTACTCTAGTAACTCTACCGCGTCACCCAGGAAACATGCGAGTATAGAGGTCATGAATCATTACCACTAGACGCGCAACGCAGCGGAACGTAGATGCGCGTCGGTGTAGGGGAAGTAGACGATCTCGTTCGTCTCCTCCTCGTCCTCGTCACAGCAGCAGGTAGACAATCACCATTGTCGTAGCCGATCAGTGCAGCAGTAGCAGCAGTGCCTCCACAGAGTCCACACGTACGGAGAGGAACACCGTGCGCCGGTGTGCTAGCACCGCGCGCGGCAAGGGTCTCGGCGTGAGGCCTTCGAGGGGTGGCCGCTAGGGCTGTCACGTGGTGGGGTCATTAGTCCCTAACCCTACCCCTCATATTTATAGGCGTACTAATGGGCTTTTAGGTCGCAGGCCCATTAGTACCCTAATTGCTTATGGACCAAATATCCAATAGGCCTCAACCCGGATTGTTATGATTGCCTCTTGGGCACATCACCAACAATCTCCCACTTGCACTAGAGACAGTCATCTAGCCAAGATTTTTTGATATTCCAACTCCTTAAGTGTGTGACCCGTTAGGTTCATGTGCAGTCGGTTGTGAATGGAAACTATTTCCAACCACAAGTCAGTAGAGGTACCTAGCAGGATATACTGACTCCCGAATGTACATAAAGATCATATCGGCCAAACCTAGATACATTCAACATGCTAATCCCTTTGGCACACGGTACCAGTCAAACTCAAGGCGAGATGCGTGCCATCCTTGTGATAGCTCGACCATTCACTCGATCAAATAGTGGATTCATTCCGTGAGTAACAATAGTCATTGTGATTAACTTTTAATCACCTTGGCATGGCCATGAACTTTCAAATCCAACTATCTAGAGGGGCCCAGAGATATCTCTCCTGTTATTAAGGAGGGGCAAATCCCATCTTGATCCGCGCACATCCCATTCTATGTTTCATTATATACCCGAAGACTACTTTTATGACTACCCAGTTACAGAGTAGCGTTTGGTAGTCTCAAAGTACACAACTATGCATAGTGAGAAACAATGACGATCTCAGGTCTAAGGATCTAGCAGGTGTATCACTCAAGACCAACTGATGGCACATATGGAAATAACAATCCCAGCAGTGTCTTGGAGTGGGTCAATCTAACACCATGTTCACTGACATGTGTTCACATTACTAATTCGATATCTCCATATCTATGATCCGTGAAATGTGATCATCAATTAATACATGTGCTAGTCTGTATGCAATCATTATCTCATATAATGATATAGACTAGGGATCATCTAGAGTAACATTACTTTTAACAAAGAGTTTGACGAACAAGTCACATACTTGATGATGAATGTAAATAATGATTACTCACATAACATTTTATTTAATAGTACATAAACATAGCTGTGACACAAGTCTCCCACTACACACTATGATCACTGATGTAAGTATCTAATACCCATAGATCTCGTGGGTGCCTCATGCTTTGATTGTGGAAGAGGCTTTGTCAACGGATCTGCAACATTCAAATCCGTGTGCACCTTGCATATCTTCACATCACCTTGGTCAATGATCTCTCGAATGAGTTGATAGCGTTGTAGTATGTGTTTGGATCGTTTGTGTGATCTAGGCTCTTTTCCTGTGCGATGGCTCCACAATTGTCACAGTAGAGATCCACAGGATTGGACGCGCTAGGAACAACACCCAACTAAGAAACAAATTTTCTGATCCAAACAACTTCCTTTGCAGTTTCAGAAGCTGCAATGTACTCCACCTCTGTGGTTGAATCTACAACTGTATCTTGCTTGGAACTTTTCCAGCTCACTGCCCCTCCATTGAGGCAGAACACAAATCCGGATTACGATCTAGAATCATCCTTATCATTTTGGAAGCTGGCATCGGTGTAACCTTTTACAACGAGCTCTTATTCACCTCAAACACTAAGAATGCATCCTTAGTTCTTCTTAAGTACTTAAGGATGTTTTTGACAATGGTCCAATGAGCCTCACCAAAATCTGATTGATATCTGCTCGTGATACTTAGAGCATAAGATAATCTGAGCGTGTACATAGCATGGCATACATGATGGATCCAATAGCCGAAGCATAAGGAATCACTCTCATCCTCTTTAGCTCATCAGGCATCGAAGGACACTGACTCTTGCTTAGAGTAATGCCATGTGACATTGGCAAGAAACCTTTCTTGGAATCTTGCATATTGAACCGATTCAATATCTTGTCAATATATGTATCTTGGCTTAATCCAATTAGCCTTTTAGATCTATCTCTATAGATCTTTATGCCCAAAATATACGCTGCCTATCCTAAATCCTTCATTGAGAAACTTTTTCTTAATGAGGATTTAACATCATCAAGCATTGGAATGTCATTTCCGATCAATAATATGTCATCTACATATAGGACCTGAAATACATGTGCGCTCCCACTAAACTTCTTATAAATACAAGGTTCTCCTACGTTCTTGATGAAACCAAACCCTTTGATTACTTCATCAAAATGCAGATTCCAACTCCGAGATGCTTGCTTCAGTCCATAGATGGACTTTTGAAGCTTGCATATTTTACTAGCATTTTTAGGATCGACAAAACCCTCAGGTTTTGTCATGTACACATCCTCAGTCAGACTTCCATTAAGAAAGGTTGTTTTGACATCCATTTGCCATATTTCATAATCAAAATATGCAGCAATTGTTAGAAGAATCCGAACGGACATAAGCATTGCAAGAGGTGAGAAAGTTTCATCATAATCAACACCTTGAATTGTTTGAAACATTTCACCACCAATCGCGCTTTATAGATGTGAACATTTCCATCCATATCAGTCTTTTTCTTAAAAATCCATTTACAATCGATAGGTCACACACCTTCGGTTGGATCAACCAAGTTCCAAACATGATTTTGATGCATGGATTCAACTTCAGATTCCATGGCTCCAAGCCACTTCTCTGAGTCGGGTTCCGTCATTGCTTCAGTATAGGTCGTGGGCTCATTATTGTCCAACAATACCATGTCATGCTGCTCCGTGGTTAGAAGCGTTAACTTTTCAGTCGCACGACGTACCCTCGTAGACCTTCGTGGGGCTGGTGTTTCATCAACTGGTTGTACAACATCTTGTACATCCTGTATAGGATCAGTGGATGCCAAAAAATTTTTAGGTATTTCTTGAATTTCTTCAAGATGCACCTTGCTCCCACTAACTCTATTTGAGAGAAACTCTTTCTCCAAAAAGACACCATTGCGAGCGGTAAACACTTTACCCTCTATTTTATTATAAAAATAATATCCTTTGGTTTCCCTGGGATATCCCACAAAGGAGCATTTGTCTGATTTTGGAGTGAATTTGTCTGAAATCAAACGTTTGACATAAACATCACATCCCCAAACTCTGAGGAAACACAATCCGGGACGTTTCCCGGTCCACATCTCATATGGTGTCTTTTCAACAGACTTAGTTGGGACTCTATTTAGTGTAAACGCAACAGTTTCAAGAGCATAACCCCAAAAGGATAGTGGAAGATCTGCTTGGCTCATCATCGACCTAACCATGTCCAACAAGATTCGGTTCCTCCGCTCGGACACCCCATTCCATTGAGGCGTTCCAGGTGGAGTCAGTTGTGGAAAAATTCCACATTGTTTTAAATGATCATAAAATTCATGGCTCAAATATTCACCCCCACGATCAGATCGTAGAAGTTTAATTGTCTTGCCCAATTGATTTTGTACTTCATTCTGAAATTCTTTGAACTTTTCAAAGGATTCAGACTTGTGCCTCATAAAGTAGACATAACCATATCTACTAAAGTCATCGGTAAATGTGATGAAGTACTGAAAACCACCCCTGGCGATTGAAATCATTGGTCCACATACATCTATGTGTATAAGTCCCAACAAGTCAATCGCCCTCTCACTTTGACCAGTGAAGGGTGCTTTGGCCATCTTCCCAAGCAAACAAGATTCGCATGTGTCAAGTGATTCAAAATCAAATGAGCTTAGTAAACCATGTTTTTGGAGTTTTTCAATGTGTTTCTCATTTATATGACCTAAGCGACAATGCCAAATAAAAGTGGGATTTAGATCATTATGACGAGCCCTTTTGGTATTAATGTTACAGACAGTTTTATCCTTAAGATCAAGAACATATAATCCATTCACCAATGGACATCGAGCATAGAAAATATTATAAATAGAACAACATTTGTTCTTTATTACAATCTCATAACCATCAACTTCTTCTAAACACGAAGAAGAGATAATGTTCTTGCTCAAAGTAGGAATGCAATAACAATTATTCAATTCCAAAACTATTTCTGAGGGTAATGACAAGTAGTAAGTTCCGACAGCTATGACCACAACCTTTGCTCCATTGCCAACACGAACATCCAACTCGCCTTTTGCAAATATTCTAGTCTCACTTAGACTCTGCAACGATTTGCAAGTGTGAATCATCGATCTGGTATAAAATACCCATGATTCACTAGAAGATAATGCAATGTTAATTTCTATAACATTTATACCTGAAGTGGAAGTCTCACTTCCCTTCTTCTTCTTGATATCCTCCAAGTACTTCTTGCAGTTCCTAGACTAGTGTCCCTTACCATGATAGTGAAAGCGTTCATCATCAGGAGAAGGGCCAGATTTGCCCTTTGGCTTAGACTTTGAGCTCGAGGGCTCATTGGGAACCTTTCCCTTGTCTTTGCCTTTAGGATGCGTCACACGCTTCCTCTTTTTATTCTCCTTTTGTACCATAATCACATGAGTGGCGTTTTCTTAATGCTTTCTTCGGCTGTTTTAAGCATCCCATGCAATTCTGCCAAAGTTTCTCCATGCCATTCATTTGAAAATTCAATATGAATGGCTCGTAGCTCGGTAGGAGCGACTGGAGAACCACGTCAATAGCCAGATCATCCTTGAGTTCAGAACCAAGTTTGCCCAAATTTTCATTGTAACCAATCATTTTGATTACATGAGGGCTGACCGGGCTACCCTCCGCCAGCTTGCATGAGAACAAGGACTTTGAGATGTTGTATCTCTCAGCCCTTGCTTGATTTTCAAACATTCCACGCAGTCCCTCAATCATAGAATAAGCATCTGTATGCTCATACTATTTTTGCAGATCAGGGGACATAGTGGCGAGTATGAGGCAGCTTACATTAAGCGCATCATCACAGTGCTTCGTATAAGCTCTACGTGCTGCATTAGTTGCATCAGCTGGGAGGTCATCAGGGTAAGGCTGCAGAAGAACGTACTCGATTTTCTCTTGCCTAAGAACGATTCTCAGGTTGCGGTACCAATCGATAAAGTTAGCTCCATTGAGTTTTTCCTTCTCAAGCACAGATCGCAAATTGAAACCAGAATTGTTACTAGTAGACATTATCTACAATAGAAAATAAATATGCAAGGTTTAGCACTATGTTATGTACCAATCTTCTATTAACAGTTTAATAAAAGATATCACCACTATATGATCATCGTCTTCCCTCTAACGACATATAGTGGTTCAAGATCCATATTCACTAATTCCTAGTGAGCTTTGGCTTCATTGCTAGGAAATTAGTGACATAGGTAAACAACCATTGTTAATCATATCTCTATATGACTCTTGTTTGTTGGGTGACATCCAATGCCCCAGCTCCCAACTCTATGCCATAAAGCCCAAAACCGTTTGATAGCTTTGTTGAGTAAACCAACACTATGGATGTGAATGTCCAACATTCGCCCTATGAATTATGATAGATGATGGTACTTTGCTTTGGCAAACCTACCACACAACGATCAAAATATCATAGGTGCAGCTATTGGTAAATGGCATCAAATGCTCAACTTTTGTGAGGGAAGCTATTCTATCATGACAAAACATCCACCATATGAAAAGCATGAAAAGAATAGTAATAAGCATTATAGGCATATGGTCATATCACATTGTGAATAGTATGGCCTTTAGAATCATAATGGTCTCCATCGCCATGGTTCCATCAAGATCTGAGCTGCCATGCCTCCCTTCTTGTGGTGATCTCCATCTCCACCATGCTTGAAGACATCTCCATTATAATAAAAGAAGATAATACAACTAATAGCTACCAAATAAATTACATGAGGATCAAGCATCACAGGTCGACACGCAGGTCGTTATACAATTATGTGACAACCTCAACCCGGTTGTGTTAAATTTGCAACACGCAGGCTGCACTAATTTACACAAAGATCATCACATCACATTAAGGTCATACCATTCACATCATTCCCTGCAAAAACGAGTTAAGCGTAGAACAATTTCTAGCGCAAAACTATATTATGTAATTGCTATAGCACAGCAAAACGGAATTACATAGATTGCATCTATGAAATCACTATGAAAATCTCATCGGATGGATCAAATCAACCCGAATCCGAGTCATTCAGAATGTCTCAATTTTCAATGTGACCGGTTATTCATGAGTAGATCGTGACTCATGACCGTGGTCTATTGGCTCAATCTGTTAGCTATAAACATGATTAGTCCCGATGGTGATTCCAGCCGGTAGGGATAGGTTGCGCACACAGCAGAGAAGGAGCACAAACTGACCCTTTAGTCATATACGATCACAATCTACTCTAACCAATTCTAAACCCCAAAAACCGTGCGATAAAATTCATCGTATGAATATGTTTGCAGTAGATCCCATCTACTAACAAGATCCAGACCAGAAACTACACAACCTGGCTCTGATGCCGCTGTTCGTAATCTACGGTACGGTACTCTAGCAACTCTACCGCGTCACTCAGGAAACATGCAAGTATAGAGGTCATGGATCGTTACCACTAGACGTGCAGCACAGCGGAACATAGATGCGCGTCGGTGTAGGGGAAGTAGATGATCTCGTTCGTCTCCTCCTCGTCCTCGTCACAACAGTAGGTAGACGATCACGATCGTCTTAGCCGATCAGCGCAGCAGTAGCAGTAGCACCTCCACGGAGTACACACATACGGAGAGGAACACCGTGCGCCGGTGTGCTAGCATCGCGTGCGCGGCAAGGGTCTCGGCGTGAAGCCTTCGAGGGGTGGTGGCTAGGGCTGTCACGTGGTGGGGTCATTAGCCCCTAACCCTACCGCTCATATTTATAGGCGTACTAATGGGCTTTTAGGTCGCAGGCCCATTAGTACCCTAATTGCTTATGGATCAAATATCCAATAGGCCTCAACCCGAATTGTTATGATTGCCTCTTGGGCACATCACCAACAGAAACACGTTTAGATTAGTCTCACACATGATTTCTTTAACAGATCGTTTTTTTGCCGAAGGGGTTGGGATTTAATTGTTTCCGCTGCGTAAGATTTTTTTAAATCTACCATTCACCCCCTCTGCTAGATTTCACTTGTTTGATTGTGTGTTACCAGTATTAACAGTCCTCTGATTGTGTGTCATTAATATGGCATGAATGACACACAATCAGGTCTTGTAACGATAGCTTTAATTGCTCCTTGAATGTCCGTGCCGTTGGAGATTCGCCGGTCCTCCCGTTGTAGATTTAGGTCCGAAGGTTCAACACATGGCGGCTTCAGAGCTTCCCATCTTGGAGAGGTAGGTCCGGAGCCACTATACACTACTTGGGGTAAGGTCCGGGGTCACTGGACACATGGCAATACCAGAGCTTCCCTATGAGGAGAATTGGATCCGGCCTTCTGTTACACGTGGCGGTGCTGGAGCTACCCAAACGACGGAGGCGGGTCTAGTGCGGTGTAACACGTCGAGCCTTCGGAGGTCTTCAACTTGGACGGGTGGAACTGCGCGCCTTTTCTTGCGGTATCGTGGGGTAGCCGGTACGCAAGGTACCAACAGAGACCATGTTGACACAAGTCTAATGAAACCATTTTCTTTTCCAAACACATCGTATTCCGGCATATGCTACATGGGCATCTAACCTACTAATCTTTAAAAACGAAAAAACACGGTCCAAAAAAGTTGTAGTCTTAGCCACACACTCATCTAAGTGAGCACTATTCTTATGCCAACATTATACAACCAACTGCGGTCTTCACTCATATTTGAGGTATACATTAAAGTTAGACCAATCATCATTAGATTATACTTTAATTTTTATCACGCTCCTACATCTATAGGAAAGGATATGTCCTAAAGTCACCTGGCAGAGCATGCTTATGATGAGATGCAAGGTTTGGAGCTGGACGAAATTTCGGCAGCATAACCCCGCTATTCTCCAACTGCATGACCAGAAATGGTGCATCAAAGAACATCAGGATTATGTCACTGAAATTTTATCTGGATCCGGACCCTGCATCTTGTCATAAGCATGCTCTCTCTATCACTACCAGGCTGTCCAAAAAATGAACAACTCCAAACCTACACGCCTCGCATGCGTAGCGCATGTGAGACGTGCCGGTTCAGAATGGGTGACACATAAGTTACTCTCATTCGAGTAAATTCAACAATCTTGAATCGTCAAATTAAACACAAGTATAAAAGTGAAAATAGTTATTTACCATGGTAATCCAATTTAAGTATTTGAACTTTGGATGCATGTAAACAGGAAGCATGTTAACATTAGTTTAGTTAAGTAAATATCAGTGCTTGGGCAGCAATGACCCTAATTGATCTGGTTCCATACACCAGATCTAGAAACTTTATGAAAATATTAAGCCAATTCAAGCCATCCATTTCTCATAATCTCATATACCAAAAAGAACTCGGTGGTCTTAAGTAACTATGGGCCATTTGGATTGGAGAATCAGTTCCGATTCACTTGTGGAAACGGAGAATCCAAACCAAACACAAAAACTGGAAAATGTTTTAGTATAGAATCTGAGCAGAACGGTCCGTTGAAATGAACCGCGGACTCAAAACACCCGAAATGGTGTTGCACAGGTCGAATCGGGGACTCGTATCATAACTGGGCTCAAGTGTTGCCGTAATTACTCGCTCCTGCGACTCCCTTATCCCCTCGATGCGTAGGTGGAAAAGTACCTGCCGCCCGCAACTCATGTCTGCTAGGACACTTGATCTCACTCCCTCTCGCTGATTCCTCTCGCAAAGATGTGGTACTGGCTGGCGTCTCCTTCGATTCGGTAATATCCGCTGCCCTCTCAGCATTGCTCCCTCCCTCTCCCTCTCGGCATTTTGTTGCTTCTCTGGGCAGTGCTCCCTCCACTACTACAAAAAACATTTTTACAAACGGCTCTAAACATATTATCGCTGGCGGATTTAAAAACCGCCTGTAATAAAGAGCTTGTGAAAATAGGCGATTATCACAGGCGGCAACAAAATCCGCCTGAAAAAATGCATTATCACAGGCGGTTTTTAATTAAAATCCGCCTGTAAAAATGCATTATCACAAGCAGTTTTTAATTACAAACCGCCTGTAAAAATCATTTTCTCAGACGGTTTTTAATTACAAACCGCCTGTAAAAATCATTTTCACAGACGGTTTTTAATTAAAAACCGCCTGTAAAAATAAAGAACTGAACATGCATAGTATTATCACAGACGGTGCACTGTATTCGTGACTGACAACATGCACTGTTGGGGGCTACGAAGAAACATTGCAACATATAAAAAAATGATTTGACCATGCAATACATTATAGACTAGATGGTTACACTGGAATCTGTAAAATTGAAACATTATTGACCATGGAATACAAAGTACAGACCATCAAACTGAATTTGGAAGCACAAGCTGAAGTTCTATTACGACTAATACAACAGCTGCCACTAGTAGGGCCTTAGAGTTTGTTGAGAGCAGAGGAGCATGTTGTTCATCAGACTTCAGAGCAGACTGTTGAGGCATTCATCGACGGTGGTGTACTCAGATTTTTGAGGGCTTACGTATGGGTACAGCTTCTCCTACAGGGACAACTCCTTGTTGTGTGTCAACGTGTTGGCCGACGGCTTGATGTCAACACCTTGTTCGCCGGTCAGGACGTCTACTTGCTGATGTCGCGACCTCCATGCTCCAGCGGCCGCCACTGTTTCTCTCCCCGAGTACCTGCGCAGGCAAACGGGTTGTGGGTCAGATCCAGTTGCTTCAATCGGGGAGGCTGATGTTTTGGAACCTAGGTGAATGAACCTGAACGATGAGTCTCGAGTCCTTGCTGTTGTACCCATTGTAGCTATGGGCTTGCTGAAGTCGTCGACGGTTGCGTCAGTAGGCTCCCGTCCTCCCCGTCCTTCCGTCCGCCAGTCTGGCTGGCCACCGGAGCAGGACGCGACTACTGCCCCTACCGCCGCGGCGGCGGCCTGCCTCTGACACTAGCGGGAGCGGCGATTCTTGGTAGGGTCGGGGCGAAGGTGGAGGCGCACGTAGGGAGGCGGACTTTGAAGTCGAGAGAGATTGGGGATTTTGGACTCTGCTGGTTTGGGAAGGAGACGGGTGGGTGGAGTATTATTGAGGAGGGAGACGGACAAACAATGATGTGTGGATCCGAGTCAAGAGCGCTGATTGGTTGAGGAGCTGAATGAGCTTCGGTAGTATTTTCGCAGGCGGTTTGTATCACCAACCGCCTGTGATATTGTGCATTATTACAGGCGGTTTGTACAACCAACCGCATGTGATATACTATTTTTTTACAAATGGTTTTTAGTTATGAACCGCCTCTAATATGTGATTATCACAAGCGGTTTTTGAAGCATTTTACAGCACAGGCGGATTTCTTTACAGTCTGCCTGTAAAAAAAATTTGTAGCGCCTGCAAAAATACATTTTGTAGTAGTGCTCCCGTGTCCGTCGTCGATTTGTCGCCGCCATGTCCGTCTCTGGGCAGTGCTCCCTCCTGCTCCCTCACCGCGGAATGTTCTTTGGTGCTTACGCTAATTGGTTTTTTGGTGTTGTAAACCGTGCAGATCAGATGCCGGTACTGCCTGCGCAGTTGGGTACTGCTCAACTCACCAAAGGAAGGTACTTGTTGTCTTTATCAGAGGATGTTTGACATATGTGAAGTTCATCATTCTTGTGCAGTGCAAAATTAGTGGTCGATACACATGTTATCTGGTGTGGTAAAAAATTCAATACTGTATGTGCTCTGTGAACTTATGTTCTGAAAATTTTAGCTATTTTCTTCAGCATAGAGTATGAAGGTGTAAAATGTGGTTGTTTCCTTCTGTATAGAGTACAAATGTGAATTAGTATCGTATATTGTAAAATGTGGCTGTTTGATCTATACACTGTGGATGTTTGCTCTGTAAAATGTTCGCTTCTGCATGGAGTACAAATGTTGATTTTGACATTAATCTGTATAGATGGCTGACACGGTTGAATAGTCAAATGAGGAACTTTGTTAGAATTGTTTGTGAGCTCTTCACTGAACAAGTGAAATGTGGAAACTGATCTAGCACACACCTCAACAGTGTTGGTTCAAAAATGTTAATAGTTTAAAGAGAACACCTGTATTCCTGGTTGCAGAAAGTTTAAAGGCAAGAGACTTCAAAATGAAGAAAATTTGAGGATTATGTTTGAAGATATTTGAAACACTGGTGATGACCATTTCGAGATGGGAAAGAGGGTGTTGCTGAAAAATCCAAAAGAAAGAGACCTAAGACAAGTGAAGGGACGTGGTTGCAAGATCAAGTTTCCAAAATTGTGTCTTTACATGAGATGCCGCAACTTCGGTTCAGTCCATCACAGCCATAAATGAGGACAAGGGCCCATCCATCAAGGATGAAATATACATTGTGATAGAGTCTGGGGCTGCTCCTGTGACAAAGGAGCATTTCATTACCACTGAGTTTTTTACAAAGAGAGGGAAGAGGGAGATGTTCATGACATTGGACACTTCACTAGAACGCTTTCAGTGGCTCACTATGAAGTATATTGTCAAATATGGCCAATAGATGAAGCTCTGTTTTATTTCGTATGGATCTATTTGCTTCTTGATCTTGTTAGGCCATTTTTATTTTGGTTGTATCCATGTCATAATGAGACTGGTTTTATTTTGGTTGTAAGATTTTGGATGTATTGGATGATGATGAAGTCGTGGCACTGAACTATGCTGTTTTATGCCATTATTTGCAACTATGCTGTTCTCATAATTGTTGTTCTCATAATGCTGTTTCGACTATGCTGAGACTGTTTTATTTTGGCTGTAAAACTTCGGATGTACTTGGTGATGATGAAGTTTCCACTGAACTATGCTGTTTGCTGACATTATTTGTAACTATCTTGTTCTCATAATTGCTGTTTCGTCTATGTTTATGTGTGCTGTGAATTATGTTATTGTAACTATGGTGCTGTGAAATATTATGTTGTGAGGTATATTTGCAGATCTGGTACACCAACTCAAAATATGATGACAATTGTTGATTTTGATATGCGCTTCACATATGCATCCGTTAGACAAACAAGCTCTATGATACAAGTGTGCAATTCCATGTTCTTGAACATGATACTTCAATATTCTCACATCTTCCACACGGTAAAAATTTCTTTACCATCTTTATTAATATTTTTATTCTGTTAATTCTAACATTGGTATATAAGTGTCTATGTAGGAAAATACTATATGGTTGATGCAAGTTCTCCAAATAGACCGGGGTACATGACACCCTACAAGGGACAAATGTACCATGTTCCTGATTGGAGGAAGTGTGCTGCTCAGTGTGGGAAACAAGAAACATTCAATTATTTGCACTCAAGTATTCACAACGTTATTGAGCGTACTTTTGATGTGTGGAAGATGAAGTGGAGAATTCTTTTGGAGCTGCCAAATTATTCAATGATAAAGAAAAAGATGATTGTGGTTGTAACAATGTGTCTTCATGACATAATCTATGAAAATCATCCACCGGATAAGCATTTTCAGAAATGTAAGCATTTTCAGAGATATGATAAGGATGCGGAGTACATGCCTACAATACCTCACAGATATGCATGACATGCACCACCATAAATGCATTTGACGTTTGTAAGTCTTCAGCTAGTCACAAAAGTATTGATATAATCCATGATGAGCTTGTAGCTACAATAATGCAATCTAGATCGTAGATGTGTAAGCTTTAGAAATTAATATATTTGTATTTTTGAATCCACATCTTCGAATATGAACGTTTGATTTATGTCCTTGTTTTGTACTGACCAGAGGTGAGTCCAAGTCCTTTCTTTTGTGCATGTTAATGTTATGATCAAGGGCTCAATTTTTTTTGTGTATTTGAACTTGTCAACGTGATAATACAATGACAAATGAAAATGTACAATAACCAAATAAGAACCAAGTTATTTATCACCTTTCTACCTACAGGCCAATGTTATGACCACATTTTTTTATTGAGAACAAGAGTACGCAATCACAAATTACAAACAAACCGAAATGAAGAACAACCACAAAGTAGCCAGGGGTAAATGGATCGATTCATCCTTTCTCTCATCTCTACTGAAACTGAAATAGAAATGCAAGCAATACGGTTTCTAAACTGATTCTATTCCATAGCCTGAAACTGCTTCCGGATTGAAACTGAAACGCTTCTGACTCTATGTGAACCTGGAACCGTACCAAACGGGGGTCTTAATTATTATTGGTCACGTGTTTCTTTCAGCGATGGGTCACTATAATGTTAGTACCAAAAAACTAGTAGAACGTCTCAGTTTGCATCCAATCGATCAGGAACGATGCAATGACTGGAAGCAATGAAGCAATGACTGGAAGCAATCCGAAGAATCAAATGATTGCTCAACATAACAATATGATCCAGGGGCGGGGGGGGGGGGGGGGGGGGGAGATGCAGGGTACTTTAAATCATGGAACGTGGTGGCAGGGTCTTGGGCAGCAGTGGTCGTGGTTAGGCGCTAGCGGTGACCTTTGGGGCCAAGGCAACAGTGGTGGCCCGGATGGGCCGACAACGGCTGGGACCGGGTGGCACGGTGCGGTGAAGGACCGGGGTGAGGCGGCGGTGGCCCAGGCAGGCCAGCACGATGGCACTGGACGGCGGCGGCGCGACAGGGGCAAGGGACGAGTGCGAGGCAGCAACACGCGCGGACGGGTTGTGTCTAGGGTCGAATGGTCCGGGTATAAGGTTCCTTATTTACGATGATCAGGACACGACCGTTGTAAATATGTTTAATTTACGATGGCCGCCTCCTGACCATTGTAAATTATCCTTAATTACGATTGTCGAGAGCTGGCCTTCGTAAATAAACCTGATATTTATGACAGTCTAATTTAGCCATTGAAAAAAATGTATTTTTGTGGGTAGTCCACGAAAATAAACTTATTTTTGACTCGTTATCTGCGTGCTCCGAAAACCCACGAAAATAAGGGTCTGGCCCACGAAAATAATTATTTTCGTGGTTTTTGTGGTTATTTTCATGAGCTTCTGGCCCACAAAAATAAGTCAACTTCCTGTAGTGATCGTAAACAATTTTTATTTATGACGGTAGAGACCTGGACCGTCGTAAATAAGAAAAGACGTTGTAGATCCAATGTTTTCCTGTAGTGTGGCCATACAAATATTTACATTGTTTGGTAGCGACCGAGACCACACTTGTCCCAGTTCGCGCTAGTTCACACCAAGCACCATTTGTGCATGTGCCATAAGGTTACAAAAACTGGATTGACATTTAAAAACATAAGTATTCAAAAATCCTTATAAAGATCTTCAGGTGGAAGGTCAAGTCTACTTCCTTCTAAAGTATTTTTTCAGATTTTTTGCACCAGTCTTGACATGGATGTCAACCATATCCCATTCAGCTGCTGTTTTTAGTGCCTGCATACATACCTCAGCTTCAGCCTGTGCTGCGGTCGTTAAATATGGAAGAAATCCTGCTCCTGGTCTCCAAATATAGCCAGCACTATCCCTGATGACAAAACCACATTTTCCCTGACTTGCTTCAGATTGGAAAGTCCAATCAATGTTTATTTTTAGCACATTACCTTCAGGCCTTCTCCATGGAGTTTGTGCCACCCTTTTCTCCTTCTGATATATTTTTTTTCAGTAGAATTGAAGACACTATTTTTTGCATATTTATTTTATTAAGAAGAACCTCAAGTGATGGTTCCTTCTTTCCCACACATTAGCTTTGTTTCTTTTGCACCACCAACACCAAGGCATACGAATGGTGGTGCCCTGATCCCTTTTCGTGATTTACTGAACAACCCTTCACTACGTAAGAAAGGCTCATCCAAGATGTACCTGAACGAAGATGGGAGATGAAGAAACTGTGCGTCTCCATAGTCGCGTCTCGCATTATGTTGTCATTAGAGATGAGCGGCAGACACGTTGCCGATCAGACTAAGTGTGAGACACGCTCAAAGATAGCGCGTCTTCTTTCATTGAGTCACAACAGATAGGCTTTACTGGGTCATTGAATACGGGCATCGAGCGCGTCGCTCATCAGCGTACATGCGAGACACGCTCTAGTACGCGTTGCAAATTTATTGACTGATCCAAGATGTGCTTTATGTTAGACCTTAGCAGATTTGTTGACTAATCTTAGCCGAGCTGTAAGGAAGTGTGTCTCCTTTGTTTAGTTAATCCAAGACGTTATCTGTTACAGCACGTCGCGGATTGTTTACAGGCAGGTCATTGCGGCACTAGGGAGACGCTCCCTGCTAGACGCATGTCTCCTATTAGGTGCCTCTCACTCCTGATTATCCTAATTGTCGGCTACATCCTGGAGCTAGCTAGGATTTGCAGCCGCATTGCAAGTGTCAGCAACAAACATATATAGAAACATATATACAGCCAAGTGGAGATCACACACATTGACCAATAAAATATTAACAAAGTGTCAAACATGGTTACCAAGTAACTATTTACACAAAATTCACTTGTTCATCTAGCTTAACAAGTAACTAATTACACAAAAGAATAACTGTCACCTAATCCTCTACTTAGTAATGAAATTCTCCATTTGAATTAATGATTTCAAAAATGATGAACCAGCATAGTAAGTCCCTAATTTGCTCGAGGCTATGACCTTCACCATTCCTGAAGCCAGATCCATAGTCCTGCCACACAATATTTTTTCCAGTCCTTTTCCACTTACCAAGGACAACATGGATATCTTTGACCATTTCATAGACTTCATGAACCGTGAGATGATGTGGAGGATGCCTCTTCTCAGTGTCACCATTGAAATTATCCTTCATACTCCGAAACGAGTGCTTTATTGGAATGTAGCGTCGATGTCCCATGTACACTATTTTTCGTGACTCGCTCAAGTATTGTGAGTTTTTTTCTCTCAAACAATGTGGACATCCGCAACCTACTTTCTTACTCTATCTGGACAAGTTACGTGCCACTCACTACAAGGATTCCACCCTGATGCAACGGTTGTACTGCAACGAATACTAAATTGTTGCAGTAAGCTTGGTCTTTTGCCACGATTCACTAGTTCGTGGCATTAGCATCTATCTCCACGGAACACGATCGTTGCATTAGGATCTTTTGCCATGGTTCACTAGTTCATGGCATTAGCATCTCTCGCCACGAATCTGATGCCACGATTCACTAGTTTGTGGCATTAGGATCTATCGCCACGAATTTGTTGCCATGATTCACTGGTTCGTGGCATTAGCATCTATCTCCACGGAACCCGATCATTGCATTAGAATCTGTTGCCATGATTCACTAGTTCGTGGCATTAGCATATATTGCTACGGAACCCGATCATTGCATTAGAATCTGTTGCCACGATTCACTAGTTCATGGCATTAGCATCTATCGCCATGGAACCCAATCGTTGCATTAGGATTTGTTGCTACGATTCAATAGTTCATGGCGTTAGCATCTATCACCACGGAACACGATCGTTGCATTAGGATCTGTTGCCACGATTCACAAGTTCGTGGCGTTAGCATCTATCGCTACGGAACACAATCGTTGCATTAGGAACTTTTTCCACACATCACCAGTTCGTGGCGATAGGATCTATCACCACAAAACACAATCGTTGCATTAGGATCTGTTGCCACGAAATACCGGTTCGTGGCGTTAGGATCTATCGCCACGAAACACAATCGTTGCATTAGGATCAGTGCCACGAAATACCAGTTTGTGGCGTTAGGGTCTATCGCCACGGAACACAATCGTTGCATTAGGAACTTTTGCCACGATTCACCAGTTCGTGGCATTACGATCTATCGCCACGAAACACAAACGTCGTGTTAGGAACTTATGCCATGATTCACAAGTTCATGATGATAGGATCTATCGCCACGCAACACTATCGTTGTATTAGGATATGTTGCCACGAAATACCCGTTGGTGGCGTTAAGATCTATCGCCATAGAACATAATTGTTGCATTAGGAACTTTTGCCACGATTCACCAGTTTGTGTTGTTAGGATCTATCGCCACGAAACACAAACGTTGCATTAGGAACTTATGCCACGATTCACAGGTTCGTGGCAATAGGATCTATTGCCACGAAACACTATCGTTATATTAGAATTTGTTGCCACGAAATAGCGGTTGGTGGCGTTAAGATCAATCGCCACGGAACACAAACGTTGCATTACGAACTTTTGCCACGATTTACCAGTTCGTTGCATTACAATCTATCGCCATGAAACACAAACGTTGCATTAGGAACTTATGCCACGATTCACCAGTTCGTGGCTTGCTTCTAAGCTTGCTGCTAAGTAGAATAGCGGCTTCTATCTTTTCAAATAAGAAAATCAAGTAGTTCGCGTACAGCTAGCTCACACAATACTTATATAAAAAAATCATCATCTTCGCTATCCTCCCGCAATATTGGAGGTACAATACCATCATTGATATTGTATCATCATCATCGTCATCGTCGTCATCTTCATTTGAAAGAGCGGAAGCATCAACGGTTGCTCCCTCAATGTCATTCCTATCCCATGCGGTCTTATCCTCATTTATATCAGTAAGTCGTCGAATATCAAATGTCTCAGCCTCCATCGTCTCAGTGACATTATTTTCACTGTCTCCAGGGGGCATGGCAAAAAGGTTTCGTGGCTTCGTTTTAACAACTGTATCCCATTTAGATTGCTTCACACTTCTAATGTAAAAAACTTATTCTGCTTGGGTGGCTAGAATGTAAGTCTCATACTTAAATTGAGAAATAGTAGTGTCAACATCTATCATTCCGTATCGATCCATTTTGTAGCCTCTGCTTTGGCTCTGACTGGAACGAGGCCGATCAAACCATTCACATTCAAATAACTTAACCTCTTGATTTTTTTTCAAAATCAACAGAAATCATTTTCTTGATTACTCCATACCACTCATGATCACCATCCCGAACAACAACACCACTGTTTTGCGTCCGTAAATCTTTTTCCACCTCCACTGTTCGAAAGAAGAACCCATTTATTAATGATCGACTAAAAAAGTGCCCGATGATCAGGTCCTCTAGATAATGCATACAAATAATCGGTTACTTTGCCTTCTTTGTGTAATGTCATAATCTGTACACATTAATTAGTATAAAAGAGGTCATCGATAAACCAACTTCAGAATAAATATTTCTTCAATATTTCATCAAAGTAAAAACTTGCATGTACTTACTCATTTCTAAAACCAATAAACAAACTCATCTCTATGGCGTTTTTCAACATCACGAGAATGTATCTTTTTCAGCTCTTCAAAATTCTCAATGAAAAAGGGTACAAAATTAATTTAGCCATCTACAATAAGCATGATCCAATATAGTATAGAACATCTGAGTTATACGTACTTGATCCATGGAGCAGCCTCTTCAACATTAGAAATAATATAATGCCTGATAATATGTAGTTCCACTATAGTAAGTTGGCCCCATTTAAACCCTTTTTTAGAATTATCAACTTCTGTAAATATATTAGACTCGAGAGAAGGTTCATTCCTAGTTGCAGCTTCATGATGTTCTAGCCTATTAAGCTTGGTGCTGATGTTATCCAATAAACTGACTACAAAAAGTCATACACTCTTCCATAATATATCGCTCAGCTATAGAACCCTCCGGGTGAGCTCTGTTACGTACATACCTCTTCAATGTACCAAGATATCTCTCAATTGGATACATCCATCTGTAAGAAACAGGTCCACCCAAGCGAGCTTCTTCGCCAAGATGGATTGGAAGATGTACCATGATATCAAAGAAAGCGGGAGGAAGCAACATCTCAAGCTTACAAATTGTTTCAGGAAATTGTTCAATCATCTCATCCAAATCTGGTTCCGCCAATTCTTTAGAACAAATTCCAGAAAAGAATCTGCTAATCTCAATTAAAGGTTCAACAACCTTGTCAGACAATATGTCACATATTGCAATAGGAAGGAGCTTCTGAAATATAATATGGCAGTCATGAGTTTTTAGACCTGATACCTTACGTGCTGTTATGTCCACACTTTTCTTGATGTTTGAGGCATAACCATCGGGCATCTTCACATTCGCCAAAAACTTGCACAAGGTTGTCTTCTGATCTTTTTGCAAAGTATATGATGCTGATGGACAATCATACTTCCCTTTCATACCCACCAGATGTTGCTTTGGCCGTATACCCATTTCCTGCATATCAAAAAGAGCTTGTAGACTACCTTTTGTTTTACCATCCATATTAAGCAATGTCCCAAATATGCTATCACAAATGTTTTTCTCAATGTGCATGACATCCAAGTTATGCCTTATTAGCAATGTCTTCCAATACGGGAGCTGAAAAAATATACTTTTCTTCTTCCAACTATGCCACATATCTTCCTCAGTGCGCTTTCTCTTATTATTCGTTTGTCCAAAACTCACTTGATCAAAAGTATCGTATTGTTGGAGTACTTCGTGACCAGAGAGTGATGTTGGAGCCTCTCTATTCTCTATTTTTATTGTTGAAAGAAGCTTTGTCCCAACGCCACCGGTGATCCTGAGGTAGGAAACGACGATGACCCATGTAGCAATACTTTCGTCCATGTTTCAACCACAAGGCGTCAGTGTTTATATGGCAGTATGGACACGCTAGCCTATCTTTTATGCTCAATCCACATTGCATTGCATATGCTGGAAAATCATTTATTGTCCACAATATAGAAGCTCGCATGAGAAATGTCTCTATCTTTGAACTGTTGTATGTTTCAACATCATTAGACCATAATTGCATTAGCTCATCAATCAAAGGCTGCAGATACACATCAATATTGTTTCCAGGTGACTTTGGCCCAGGAATCATCATTGACATCAACCAATAAGGCTGCTTCATACACAACCAAGGTGGTAGATGATAAGGGATTAGAATCACAGGCCATGTACTGTAAGAAACATTCATTACTCCAAGAAGATTCAAACCATCAGATGCTAGCCCAAGTCTTATGCTGCGAGGATCAGATGAGAAATTTGGGTGAATGCTATCAAAATGCTTCCATGCTTTTGAATCTGCAGGATGGCATAATAGTTCGGTAAAATGCAGACTAGTCCGGTGTGTACGGACTAGGTTGATCAAGTTTGATTTATTAAGTTTGATTCTAGGGTGTAGCAGCCGAAATATACTTGTAATTTATGTGTTGCGAGATTATGTACTAGGGTATATCACAAGTCAATCTTAAATTTGATATTTCAACGTAAAGTGAGCAAGATTAATTGAAACCCTAGATTGATATGATGTAAAGAACGATGACACAAAGCAAAAACACAGGAGATTTATCTCGTGGTTCGGTTCCCATAGAGGCAACCTACATCCACGTTGAGGAGTCCACAAAAGGACTGGGTCTTCTCCAACCCTACCCTCGTCGGATGGCCACCAAGGCCAATCCTCTTCCACTTATCACAAAGGGGTGAATAACCAAATTCAAAGGGGCCTTCTCACACGTTGAGGGCTCCCATAGATTACAACACGAAATACCACCAAGAACACACTCAAAAGATTACAATGAAATCACACGAGTGTGTTAGAGAATCAAACCAATAGCTCAATGAGTGTTGAACGTGTCTCTCCAATGATGTAGAGTGTATCCTCAAAGGATTGATCTTTGTTGCACTTAATTTCGTGGAGAGATGTGTTTTTGAGGCTCTTGGGAGGTGTGTTGGTGCTAGGGTTCGAGAGTGTTTAAACTTGGGCCGTGCACCTCTATTTATATGGGGTTTCTAAAAGTGACCGTTAGGGTTTAAAAAGATCGGACTAGTCTAGTGTCCTGAAATATTGGACTAGTCTGGCTAGGAGCGGACTTGTCCGATTTTGCTTCTGGAAATCTTCGGACAAGTCTGATGGACAACGGAATTGTCCGCACAGTGAAAACCTAAGTGGCTATGAGGACAGGTCCGCACTTGGAGGACTTGTCCGATTTAGGTCAGAGAGTTTTTCGGACTAGTCCGTGCTAATATTGGACTTGTCCGATTTAGATCAAAATGAATATCGGACTAGTCCGGTGGTGATCGGACTTGTCCGATTTTGTGTGACTTGTGAAGTGTTTTGAGGACTAGTCCGCACTGGGGAGGACTAGTCCGATTCTAGTCAGAGAGATACCGGACTAGTCCGATGGATATCAGACTTGTCCGATCTTGTGCAGAAGGGATATCGGATTAGTCCGGTGACAGTCGGACTAGTCTTGTCCTGTATAAATTTGTGCAATGTGTGTGTTTAATTGTTATTGAGCTCTTGGGGTGTGTTTCCTTAACACACTCCATACACAATGATCTACTATTCTTCTTCCTTGAGCTCATTTCCACTTTGCCCCTCATTCTCCCTTCTTTTTGGCACTTTGCTTATTTTGCTATTAAAACCTGTGCTCATCTCAACAAAGAGGTTAGAATCACATTTTCTTGTCATAAATCATCCAAAACCCACAAGGGATTCCAAGATGCACTTTCAATCTCCACCTTTTTGGTGATTGATGAAAACCAATTGAGATTTCACAAAATGTGATAAAAATTGAGATTTTCATAAAGCATGCACATATGAGTCTAAAATACATCAAGCAATGAAAACATAATCCATATGTGCATTCTTTATGGTGGGATGCATAACTAAGTATATTGAAAGAATGAGAATGACATAATTGACATTAATCAACCAAACCCAAGCATATATGTCATTCTAGGAGCAACAACACATTTTTCAACGATTACTTCTCAATTAGATCAAAATAATGTATCACAGGACCATAATTATCATAAGACATAGTTAAAGCTTTACAACCCGCAAAATAGTCAAAAAGCATAAAAGAGAGCTCTCTCCTCGCATCCTACAGCTAAGAATAAGACTCCCCCTCAATCTCTCCCCCTTTGGCATCAAGACACCATAAAGAAGGAGAGGACGGTCCTAAAGTCTTCACTCCTCGCTGTCGGTCCTCTCATCGTCTTTATCGTCGTCTTTGGGCTGATGATGATGAGGAGGAGGAGGTGCAGAGCCACCCGAGCCCCCAATGCCAAAGTAGGCAAGCTCGGAGGGGGTCAAGGGCCCGAGCTCGATGAAGTCTGAATCGGAATCATCGAAGATCACGGGTCATCCAATGGGCTCAATGTCTAACTTCTGGCAAATTTGCTTCACATTGGCCTTCACATACTTCATGGCTTCCTTTCTTCTCTTGTTAAGCTTATGGGCCTTCACTTCGGCCTTTTTGTAGGAAGCAAATATTGCAGCCAAGTACCTGAAGATCCCACTAGCAGATCCCCTTTGAGGGGCTGCTCTACTGGCAGGGGCAGCTCTGGCATCTTCACTTCTTGCCGGTGCCTCAAGACTGGAGGTCGGCGAGGGAGCAGCTTGGACATTTGCTTGTTGAGGCTTCTGAGGCCTCAATAGTGTGTGCTCCACATCCTTGACAAACTCGATCCCTGTGACTTTCTCAATTATGAACATGAGATAAGGAGCATAGCCACAGGATCGGTTGGGAGTACTAGAGATGTTGACCATATCATTCCAAATGTAGTCAGCCACATCAAACTGACGATCATTGCTTATCACTCTCATCAGGGTCCGAAGATAACCCTGCACACTCCCAGCATCTCCATCCTTTGGAGCAATCGTCTTCCTCAAGACTATATTCAGGACCATAAAGAAGGGCTTCATGTTCTTTGTGGAGGGAGGGTTGAACTTTGAGTTTGGCTCATAAACGAATTTCATCCTTTCCTTCTCGATGACACCAACATTGTGGATGATCACATTGTCATTGCTCGAGGTGTCAAGATGCAACATCATTGCAAATTCCTCATATGTGATAGTTTACTTGGATCCATGAATCATCCAAGTCATCCTTTCTTCTTCATTGCTTGCAAAGTGACAAGTGGCATAGAACTAGGCCACCACTTCATCATTCCAATTGTACTTGAGACAAAGAGGTCCTTCAAGCCATGTCTTTCAGCTGCCGCAATCACTTCATCTAATGCGGAGCATCTCTTCTTCTCAATATGTGCCCAGTCAATCCACTGACTGCGCATCACTGGTGTCTTCATCTGCAGGTATACAAACCTGTAATAGTCAGCATTAAAATTGCTCCAGAATCTTCCATCTGTAGCTTGCTTTGGATGAATGTAGCAATCCACACCGCGGAACTTGGCCGCTGAGTCAATACCCTTTCCATTAAACTTCTCTTTAGTGGGGTCCCGGACCCCTTCCCTCGGAGCATGCAGCTTCAACGGGCCAACTGGACCCGTTGGTATTCCTTTGCCCTTGACCTTGGCTAGGCAGGCACTTGTCGAGCTAGGGCCACCACCAGCGGTAGCCCTAGAAGCTGGCACCTTGGAGGCCGGCTTCTTCGCTAGCACTTTCCTCCTAGCCTGTGGAGGAGACGAAGCTGGCTTGGAAGGACGCTCTTGGCGTTTCTTGCCAAGGCTCATCGAGGGCCGAGGTGCCACCTCATGATCCATCTCGGTCTCTAAGTCAGAAATCTCATCATTCGTGCTCGACATGTCCTGAGAACGAGTTGAGCAGGACATGAATGATAATGGATGATACAAGGCATGGGTGAGAAAGAATATCAAGGAACTGCATTGAGGAATTGACAGGTTAGGTTTTGAGTTCAGAAAAATCGGACTTGTCTGGTGTACAGGCACGGACTAGTCCGGGGACCGGACTTGTCCGTGTATGGACCGGACTGGTCCGGTATTCATCCTCAAAAACCTAAGCAACTAGACAAATGGTGATTCCTAATGCACAACTAGCTTAGAATAAATGTAATAAATCAAGGAGGCATGTATATAGTGAAATATTCTAGGCTATTCGATCAACAATGAAGAAATTTGGGATTTCTAGGGTTTGAGTGAAAATTATCAAGGAATTCGCTTGATTCTCGAAGAAGGAGGTGTTGAAGTTCGGACTTGTCTGAGAACTTCAATCTTTGAGGGAGGAAGCTTGATTTCCACCCAAATGCGGAGCTTTTTGATGGATGGGGTGCAAAATCAACTTGGGAGCTCGAGTGGCAGAGAGAGAACGCGTGAGGCAAGAGTGAAGGTGAAGAAATTAGGGTTTGGCAGCGGCTAGGGTTATGGAAACAAATAATCGGACAAGTCCGAAGATGACCGGACTAGTCCGAACTTTTCCAGAGGCTATATCGGACTAGTCCATGGTCCGCTGGACTAGTCCAGTCTAACCAGCACACTGCGAACTAGTCTGCATGGGCGGACTAGCCCGGGTAACCACGGCCTAGTCCGTGGTCACCAGGCAAGAATTTCTTAGCCCATTCATATATATTTGAAGGTACATATTTAGAAAATAGGGAGGCAAATCAAATCAAATAATCTTGATGAATATGATCAGTAAGTGTACAACAATCAAGCAATGATCATAATTCAACAAGATCTAATAATTAACATAGCTTTTCGGAAGAAACTTGACAGAGATGATTTTCACAATCCAATAAACATATTTTGAAGAATTCATACAGGTATGCAACATTTCAAGCCACACTCCGAGCATCAAGGACGTTTAGCTCATTTCGGAGTTCACAAAAGTGCTTTTCATCAATTGGCTTGGTGAATATGTCAGCCAATTGCTTTTGGGTGTTGACATGGGAAATGGCTATATCTACTTTCATGGAGTGGTCTCTCAAGAAGTGATGCCTTATGTCTATGTGTTTTGTTCTAGAGTGCTCAACGGGATTATGGGCAATTTTAATTTGACACGCAAAGGGTCTAGGGTATGCAGTGGCCCACCTGGCATACTTTGTAGGTCCGTTCGACGGTGTTTCAGTTTTTCAGTTCCAGTTTTTAAGTTTGACACACAAAGGGCCCATCGGCCCAAGGTATATGCAATGTTCCAGTTTTTTTCAGTTTGTCACACAAAAGACCTCAATCATGTTTCATGACGTTACGTGTTTTCTCTTTTTTTTTGAAAGATCGTTATATATATATATATATATATATATAGTTGTTCAAAGATCATCAGAAATCACAAGAAAAAAGTACAAGACGATGAACACACCACACATTCATGCATTCATTAACACACACACACACACACACACACACACACACATATATATATATATATATATATATATATATATATATATATATATATATATATATATATATATATATATATATATATCACAAACCCTCGTTCATGTTTTCTCAGTTTGACATGCAAAAGACCTCGACCATGCATGTTTGATGATGTTAGGTGTTTTCTAATTTTGTTGAAAGATCGTCATATTTGAGACTCGTTGATCATGTTTGCGGTGTAGAAAGCATGCATGGACAAGTAACATATGCACTTGAAAACCTCGCGACGATCATGTTTGATGACAACATTATTACATGTTTTCTCTGTTTTTTGTTGAAACATCATCATATATAGTTTGAGGCTCGTTGATCATGTTTGGGGCATGACAACTAACATGTTATATATATATATAGTTTTCTCTTTTTGTGGAAAGATTGTCATATATTCATATATAGTTTGGCTTGTTGATCATATGTTTGGGGCATAAGGTAGCATGCATGGACAACTATAACATGCATGTGAGAGAGACGTCGATGATCATATATACTTCCCCCGTCTCCATGAACTTGTCGCTTTGTAGTTCATTTTTTAACTACGAAGCCGCATCAGAAGAGCTTGTTTATTGGCTCATGGACAAGGAAAATTCTTTGTACGTAGTACAAAAGTATAAGTTGGTCGTCGTTGCCGTTCGTAGCGAAGGATGTGGCCAGGTAGTTGCTCTTGCAGGTGTATGCTAATTACGTGAGTGTTTGGTCGGGTCATGTGGTTAGTCCCCATGATGCACCCTAAACCCGGTGTTGAGGCCGTGTATTTCTCATTTGTGCGTACAGTCTAGTGACATGTGACAAAGTGCTCAGTCATCAATTGCGTTTGGTTTGACGTCGAAGTTGGATTGGTGATATAGGATCATCCATTTCTTTATGTCTTGGATGATCCAAATTAATGTTTGGTTGGATGGACTGGACGATCCAATTTTATGTAGGTAGGTTGGATGAAACTTGATTGTATTATTGAATCGTCTATGTTGATAATTTCATAATATTAATTGTTTATATACTAATTATCATATTACTAGCAAATATTAATGTTAATATCATAATTGTAATTATTAATCAACAATAAACAAGGTAATTATCACTAATTACATTACTAAGTAGCATAATTAAATAAGTTGGATGGACTCACATCCAACCAAATATCCTGGACCATCACATCCAGCATCAGTGAGGAATATTTTATATTCCTCAAACCTGGATCACCCGTCTGACCGCAAAACAAATAACACATGACTGGACCATCCAAGTCAATTCAATCCAAGACAAGCAACTAAACAGAGATCTTTTTGGCCGCGTCATACATGCTCGTGCGCATGATGATGGATCGTGCACGCCAAGCGCCGAGTTATTCAGATCACTGAGCAAATTTTGGACGTGGAGTTCGTGTGCCTGTGCGCGCTGCAAGATTCAGTGCGTTCGCGTACGTGGCAATCATCAGAGCAGGGTGGCACAGTCGCAGGAACCATGCAGTGCACCCTTGGCTGTAAGATTTGGAGCGTGAACATACGTGGCAACCATCTGGGCAGGGTCGCACAGAGACGGCTGTGCGGAAGGGCCGCAGAGAATTCGATTTCTGCACCAAGGGGTTAAGAGATAAGACCATCTGATTCGCAGGCCGCAGTCCAGTAATGGTGTTTGGGAACATAGTATTTTTGGAGTTTAGAGCAATACCGTGGTATTTGAGATTACTATGGTATTTTTTACAAAATGGTGTCTGTCAACCAAACAGTCCTATGTATTGCAAAATCGTGGTATTACAAAACTGTGTTATTGAAATACTTTGGTATTGCCATGTCATTTTAAAAACTGTGGTTTCCAAAACTTTAATATTGAAAAATTGTGCTCCCAAACACAGCCTAAGTTTTACCGTGAGGGGCTACTGCCAAGGCGGGAGGGGCTACTGCCAAGGGCCAGGCCGGTGGGTGGGGGTGGTATGGCGGCCATGATGACAACTAGTAAAGAGAAAAGAAATAAAATTAATTAGTGTGTAGCTTTTTATTTTTGTAATTTTTTGAAATATAATTCTACTACGTACGTCCTACTAATTTGTTTAATACTCCCTCCTTATCCTTTTAATTGTCGTTCAGACACCAAGTTCTAGTTCATATATAGTTCAATGCTTTGTCCAAAACATCAAATAAAAGAATAAGGAGGTAGTATTTATTAGATACAGTATAATATTACTAATGTGTTAATTTTCCATATGCGATGTTTTTCGATAAAAGGAGGAGTTTTTCGTTAGTGCATGTACTATAGGACACATTGTTCATGAACATAAAATAAAAGACATTTTTCATTAACATAAAAACAACACATATATTACAAACAAGAAAAAAACACATAGAAAACAAGAGAAAAAACTACTACTAATCCTACTCTACTCGGAGGAGGACTTGTCCACCTCCGCCGCCGCCGCCTCCACACCCGCCGGCGGTGCCTCCTCTTCTGCACCCGTCGTAACCGCCGGCGGAGCATCCTCCAACACCAGATCAAGCATCTTCTGGCTGACGGCGTTCATGAGTTGCTTGCGAAACTCCACCCAAGCCTCCTCACCAATTGTCTCGTAGAGGCAGTCGAGACGAGCGGCAACAAAGCCTAACCCGAAGATGTAGTAGCCGGCGGAGACCATGCTGGTGTGGTGGGGAAGGATACCAAGTCCCAATCGGCGACATGAGTGAGATGTATTGTGAAATACATCTTGCGCCATTTTGCCGAGCGATTTTGCTTGCACGTCGACGGCGAACAGGCTGCCGGTGACCTCCTTAAGCTTGCTGTCGAGTTTGTCGATGCTTTCCTCGATGAGGCGGACAGTCTCATCATAGTCGGATGGAAGAGGTGTGGGCGCCGTGGGCGGAGACGGGAGTGGAGGAGGTGCGAGCGCCGCCTCCAGTTCCACCGGCCTTGGCGGCGACAGAAACAGAGAAGGAGGTTCGGAGGACGTCGATGACCTAGAGTGCTTTGGTGCGGGGCTACCCATTTGTGCAGCGACGGAGCTGCGGACAAAGAGAGAGAGGTGGTTGACGGTGGTGCGGCTGAGAAGCAAGAGAAGTTTGGAGGCTAATACCGAGCGACAGGTGCCGCGGAGAAGAAGAGGACGGTGTGCCTTATAGCTGGACGTCGTCTAAGTGCATGAGTTGAGATGATCGGACACTTCAAAAATTGTGCTTTTAAATCGAGGGCCTGAGTTACTCCAAACCACGGTTCATCTCCTCTCAGTTATCGCAATGGCTCAACACGTCGCATCGGCCAGTTTTTTAATTTGACACACAAGGGGCCCAGGATATGCAATGGCCCACCTAGCATACTTTCTAGGTCTATTGCAGTGTTCGTTACATTTCGTGCAAATGATTTCAATGAGGTGCAGAGACTGACTTGAATGCGCGTGGCAATCGACCGAGAGTCCATATCTTTTTTTTAAGAATCCGACTGTTGCCGATCGAGAGTCCATATCGAACTAGTAATTGTCATGATCATGGATGATGGTGGACATGAATGTAATGCATGTGAAAGAGACTCGCGATCAAGCATGTTTGGTCACGTGTTGAGGATTTTTGTGCCCCCTTGTTGAGGAACATGTTAATTGGATGACGTTGAGGATCGGATGTGGCGTACGTGTTTTCACAAGTGTGTTCATTTGTTCCTAAAATTAGAACACGTAGCGGCTAGCGCCTACGCCTGTCGTTTCTTCAAAAGACGAGTACAACGATACATAATGGCGGCATGCGATCAATTAATTTTATGAACCACGTGCGTACGTAGTGAGAGCTGTGTGCTTATTAGACGATGGTGGTCCACATTCTATCCTCTTACCGTAGAGGGAACATCCTTGTGTCAAAATTGTTATCTCTATAGATGACAGGATAATATTCTTCATTAGTGTGGTAGATAAACTGCCATATGGGTTGAGAGCATACACAAATGCATGGTAGAGGATATGATAAATATAGAAATATATATACATGGTAGGAAATATTATTCTATTCTTGGAATACATGTTTGGGACGTAGCATGCATATGTACGTCTAACATCCATGTAAAAGACCTCGATCATGTTTGCTGACGTTATGTGTTCTATATTTTGTTGAGAGATCGTCATGTTTGAGGCTCGTTGATCATGTTTGGGGCGTAGAATGCATGGACAACTAAAATGCATGTGAAAGACCTCGACGCATGTGAAATAACATGCATGTTTTTAAAAGCAAGATATAGTGTTTCCTTAAGAAAAAATAATTTTATGAGATATTGGGCACACAAGCACAAAAGCTAGAACTTGAGTGATGCACCTACGAATTCCATATGCCGGGATGATCGACGGCAGACAATCCGCAAACTCGGTAGTAAGATCAGTAGTCACCGGATAGCAACTTGCAGCCGACCTCGAAGGAGATGAAGGTGTCGATGCACGCATAGCTGATCTGCTCGCCGGAGAGATTGTACGCATCCCAGTTGCTCGTCCTCACCCCGTAAGGCTTCTCCACGTCGGCACCCATCACGGTGCTCGCGATGTCCTTCAGCCCCGTGCGGTGGAGGCTCGGGCGATCCATCTCCTCCACCGCGAGCTCGGCCAGTTCCACCATTTTGGCCACCTTCAGCTGCCAGTCCTTCCAAAGTCTGTCGGCGTCACCCTCCATGCCCACGCCGACGAAGCGGTAGTCAGAATCATCGAGGAAATCTTCCAGCTCGTCGGGGAGGTAGTCAGCGTGGATGACCTGGAAGATGAGGCAGCAGCGGCCGATGCAGAGTTGCAGAACGGCGACGGGGTTCTAGTCGGTGGAGTAGTTGGGGCGCCACTCGACGGCGAGCCCGACGACGAGCTTGTGAAGGCATCGACGATGGACGGAGAGGACCTCGTCGAGCCAGTCCTCCACGGCCTCGCCGGAGGACGTCACTGCGGTGGTGATCACGTCTTCCTCGAACATCACGTTGTACACCTGAGTTCCCGCCATTGGGTATCTCTCCTTGTCGTCCCTATGGTTGTCGTATGCGGCGGCGCGGCACAACATCTCTCTTGTGCAAAACCTTCATCTACACCTTTAGTTTGGATTTTAATTGGAAACTAGCCTCAATATATAACTGATGAAGTTACGATATGAGCGGAGGAGTTTCCGAATTTGATGGGCCCGAGCCCAGTGTAAAGAGAGTAATGAAGATTTTTGAATCTGATATACTCTTTCTAATTTTTAATTCGTATCGTTATGACCACAAGTTGCATTGTCTCAACCTAACACCACGTACAACAACAACAACATTTCTCAGGGGCCCACCCACTGGATATGCCGGGTGGGCCACGGGATAAACTAGGTCCAATCACCAGAGAGTAGGTAGTGTGAATGCATGCTGGAGAGATCAGCGGAATCGGGAACTGTCCAATGAAGACGGATGTCAGTAGTGTCACGGTTCATGTATCAAAATGCGTGCCATCCATTTTCTTCTTCCCCTTTTTTTTATAAGTTCGTATTATTTTCCACCAATCTTCTAGCCCTCATTTATTTGAAGTTGTATGTTTGGATCAGGATACGTGGCCGGCATGAGGCGAGAGCCGTGTGTGCAACACCAGGCAGAACGTCGTGGAGAGACGTTGCTCCCCTTGTTGAATTTGATGATGTTGAGGATCGGATGTGGCATACGTGTTTTCACAAGTGTGTTGATTTGTTTCTAAAAGCGGCTAGCGCCTACGGCTGTCGTTTATTCAAAAGGAGGAGTATAGCATGGTTGGAAATTATATTGTATTGTACTGTGCAAGGCATGCGATTATATTGTACAGTACAACCACACTGATACACCAAGTTGTAAAGATCAACAACAAAAGACTCAACCCGACACACTAGTGAAAGTAAAACACCCGACACATTTTATGACACACTTGTGAAAGTAAAATACCCGATACATTTTATTATTACGGATGTCTATAACTAAGACTCAGTCCAAATCGGGAAAAAATTTCGATGACCCTGACTTCTAGTTTGTTTTTGCAAGCCATCCGAATCATGTCTTTTTTGTCTTCACCCTTTTGCAATGACGCCCACGAGCATTTAATGTGGGCTAAAGTTGATACGTACTCCAGAAACTGTTCTTGCATTTTTTGTGATTTAATACGTGCTTTGTTGTTTGATTGCTCATTATTTTGGATCTGTGTTGGGTTTGAACATAGAGAGTGGGCTTCTCCCTGCTGGTCCTGTCAGATAAACTAGGTGGTAGTCACTTTCTGGATCTCCAGCTCAGTAGAGTTGGAAGTGTGGAAATAAATTCCATTCTAAAAGATAAAAGAGATAAATAGTCCACTAGTTTATCGTTAGAACAACAACATTAGAACTATTTTTGTGCACCAATGAATAAAAAAATAAAGTTCATTACCTTAAGATGATATATTACGAACAAGAAAAAAGAAAAACACAAACTACAAACAAGAAAAGAAAAACAACACAACTAAGAACAAGAAAAAAACTACTTCTCCTCCATCTACTTCTCCTTCTCCCTCTCCTCCTTCCCCTCCTTGGGCTCCTGGCTGGGCGGGGGTGCCTCCCGCGGTGGAGACGGGAAGCCCAGTTTCCTGGACGTCGCCGCCACCAGGTTGTCGCAGCCGGCAACGCCGAGCTCGTCCGCTAGCGTCTCCCAGAGGACGTCGAGGCGACCGGCCAAGTGCGTCACGCCAAAGACGTAGTGGTCTGTGGTCCCCATTGCAGCATACTCTGGAAGGGGACCAAGCCCAAGGCAATGCATGGAGAGCGATGTATTGTCAAATACATCGCGCGACATCTTCCGGAGAGCCCCACTCCTTGTCTGGGGGGGAGTCCGGTCGGGGACACTTCCCCTTAGCGTCCTTCGGCGGGCTTGGCGGCTGTGTTTTCTTGTCAGCCATGGTGTTCTTGGCACAGTTTTGGGAAGAGAGTGAGAGTGGTTGTGCGGAGAAGACGATGGCGTGCCCGGGTGACCGTATAGCGTAGTAGCAGCGTAGCTGTTCGTCTCTCGACGCACGCAGTAGTGGTGACGGGACGCGGAGTGGTTCCAATTGAATTCAAAGATGCACATGCGCTGCGCGCGTTTAAGGCGCCTCGGTGACTAGCGCGCACGTAAGCTCGATGCGCCCGGTCGCATCAGCTGCCTGTACAAATAACCATGGCTTCAAGGACCAAACCTTAGAGCATCTCCAACCCATTAGCTATATGATGTGTTATCCTATTATTTAGCGAATCTAGAGCAAAAATCATCTCCAACCGGTTTCCTATTAGGATTTCTACTTTTAGCCATTTGCTATATGGAGCTCTCGGTGTGCTACTAGTAGCAAATGCTATCCGGTTTGCTATTCCCGATTTCTGGTACATTATCGTTGTTCCGTTGCAAAATAGTTATTGAAAATTAGCTATTGGAAATACATCCGTTGAAAAATAGTCATTAGAAATATAACCATTGAAAAATAGCCGTTATAAATACAACCGTTACAATATAGCCATTGCAACAATGTTATTTGAATTCTAAAATAATTATTATATACTAATAAAATATGAAAAAATTTAATATAGCACATCATATAGCAAACGTGTTGGAGATGCTCATGGAATGAGATGCTAAATGTGGATAGCATATTTGTCATTTGAAAGAATAGCAAACCAAAAATAACAAAGGAGTTGGAGATGCTCTTATGCGGCAAACAACAACGTATACTATTTCCTCTGCCCCAACTCAACTCTATTTCTGTTTTGGACGAACTTACCTTTGACCAATGATTTATATGGAATTTATTAACTTCAATAACATGTAGTACTAGATTGTATTTATGGAAATATTTTCATGGTGAATCTAAAAGTACAATTTTTGTATTGTTAAAACAGATCAAAATTGCATAAATCATTGATCAAAGATAGATTTGACGAAACCTAAGACGTCCCTTTGAAAAAATTTTATATTTTACATTATTTTTACATATGTAATATGCACATAGGATATATCACTTCATAGTTCTGCAAAAAAAACATGGAGGAGAAATATGTATATCCCATATGCTACTACATAAATTAGGGGTGGGCAAAAAAAAACAAGACCGAAAAACCGAAACCGAAAAAACCGAGACCGGAATCGAAAAGACCGAAATATCGGGTATCGGGTACTTTTCGGGTAGCAAATATAAATAACCGAAAAATAAATGTCGGGTTCGGGTACCACTCTCGGGTAACTGAAATAACCGAATAGTAGGTCCATCAAACATCAAATAATAATTTAAATTATGCGTGGTAAACTATGAACAAATCAAATTTAGATATTTTAATTTCATGTTGTGATGTGTGAAGTTGTTGGATTTAAACGTTTATTTTTGATTTTTCATTTGTCAATTTATAATAAATTACCTCATGGGATTAAATTTATCAATCATATTAAATTTGTGCAAACATGACATGGATATAATGTATAATTCGGATATATCGGGTAGGACCGAAGACCGAACCGGAATGTTGGTACCCAAAATGTTCGGGTACCTAATATGATTACAACAATTCGGGAAGTGATTTCAAGAAACCAAATTTTGAAAAAGACCGAAATACCCGAACCGAATTATTGGGTAGACCGAATGCACACCCCTAACATAAATCCACCCGAATTAATTAGCTAGTTTGAGGATGAATGAAGTTGAGCTTGCGAGCTTGATGAGCACCGTCATTGTTTTGAGCAGCGATTAGTTTATGGCATCATCAAATCTGGAGTAATTTTTCTAGATCATTTGTGGCCGAAAAATTAGTTAACACGCTATATATGAGGAGAAAGATTAGGATATGCTACCTATGGCTTGTGTTGAATAACCCTGCACCGTGGACAACATATCCGACACTTCATTCTGGTCGTCAGGATCATTCTGCCCCAAGTCATCTGGGGCAGCAGACGGAGGACCTTGATCATCAGGATAAGGACCAGAAAAGAAATCATTGGTCAAAGGTAAGTTTGACCAAAGCTAAAATTAGAGTTGAGTTGGGACGGAGGGAGGAGTACTTTTTACAGACTGCTTTGCAAGCCCCGCTGCGGGCGATCTCCTGTCTGCTGACAACTCCAGCGGCTAAAGTAGCGTACAGCTGCACTTTAGAAGCCATAACTCCAGTTTGCATCAAAGGAAACTCATGGGACAGTTTAAAGGAATGGAATCCTTCGGAAGGGAAAGACATTCATACGAGTTTCGCAAGTAGAATTTCGAACGGTGCACTTTAGAAGCCATAACCATCACTACGCGCGTCTTGTCATCTTCTCCGCGCGTACTAATAAAGACACATCATCCTCTTCTCCGCAACGCACACATGCCATCCTCTTCTCCGCGTGTACTCTTCCTCTTCATCTCCATCATGCGTGTCCTCATTGGTTCCCTTCGAAGCCCATGGAGTTCCCCTTGCCGCACGATATTGCGGTCTTGATCGCGGGGTGGGTCCCTGCAACCTCCCCGCAGCCCATGGATGACCTTTCCAGTCTACACGCCACCTGCAAGGCCATGCACGCGGCGTGTCGAGATCGTGCCATGGGCAGGCGCGTGGCGCTGGAGTAGAAGAGCATCTGGAAGCTTAACTGGAGCTACGACCGCCTCATGGAGAGCCTGGCAATCATCGGCAACCCTCATGCGTGCTACGTCACTGGGTTGGATCTTGTCTTCTTGCACAGTCGCACGCAGCCGGGCACCCAATTCCTTGCCTGGGCGGCTGCAAACGGCCCCATGGTGGCGGCCTATGTCCTCGCCATGCTCCGCTACAACGCCGACTGCGAGGCCCGCGACACCTTCGAGTATATCCAACAGGCCGAAGGTGAGGCCCACGTCGGCTGCAACGCGGCCGGGTCCATCGTGATGAAGTGGACCAACAAGGAGTGTTGCCGATGTCGGCATGAAGCCATGAATAGTATTGATGGTGTCGTCTGGAGGTTCCTGGGCAGGCCTCATCCGGAAGCGCCGGCGGTGGCGGTGCCCAACATTGATGATGACGCTTGGGGCTGCTCAATAGGGGGGAACCAGGGAACTTCCCGCAGTGGAAGGCCTACGTGGGAGGAGTGGAGTCTTTTGTACTAAGAACTGTAGGATTAAGCACGAGCATGACATGTTCTGCCGTCAGGCGTTGTACTCTGTGGGTTATATTCCCTCCATTACCATTTGGATGCACCCCTAGTTCTCCCAACGCCAATTAAAAGAGAACAAAGGGAGTACATAAAATAGACCTGTAGAATATGTGTTTCCCCTATGCCCGCTCGTCTCTGATGAATGTTGCACTTGTTGTGTTTCCCCTATGCGCGCTCGTCTTTTGTTTAGCCCCGTTTTCATCAAAGGAAACTCACGGGATAGTTTAAAGAAATTGATTCTCCCGGAAATGAATACATTCAATCATACAGTAGTTTGGAACAAAGGAAATCAGTGTTCCCTTCTCTCTGTTTATTGTCTCCATAATTCATTTCAGTCGTCGCTAATCGACAGAACTAGCTGTTACATAATCCCCAATAAACACAAAATAAACTAACTGACACATCTAGTCTGCAGCACTTTCCTTGAAGCAGTGGCAATAACTTCTGGCCGCGTATAGGAGTAGTGGTAATGATTACACCGTGTATAGGGCCATATGGCCAGTGGTACGTTAGAATTCTACCTATCTTTTTCTAACATTTTTCTCGTCCTTTCTTTTCTTTTGTCTCGGTTGATTGTCTCCACTTTTCTTTCCAGTTGTCGCTACCTGTTAGTACTGTATACTACTACTTTACAGACCGCTTTGCAGGCCCCGCTGCGGGCGATCTCCTGGCACCTCCAGTGGCTAAAGTATCGTACATGCAACCTTACAGGCCACCGGCGGTGTGGAGAGTTGTGCATTAACAGAGAATACAGATAGAACAGATAGTTCACTAAACAGCAAATAGAAAACAAAATAACAGATGGAACAGACGAAGAACATTGAGTTCATTATCATAAAACATTACAGCCTCGTACCTATATTACTTGTCGTCAGAACCAGTTTTTTAGTTCGTATTTGAACTTTAGAAAACTTGTCCTAATTATTAACGACAAGTAATATGGGAGGGAGGAAGTACAAAACATGAACATCAGCATCACGAAACAAGAAAAAATAAATAAAACATCACAAAAACAAGAAGAGAAAAACATCACGACCGGATTAATAAGTGTCAAAAGATTTCCTATTTTAAAGTTGGGTTGAACTAGAATCTAATCAGATGTTTGGTGCAATCGTGCAATCAACCATCTTCAACCGTTGGATCAATCTACATTACGGTCGTTGAATCTTTTTATTTAACCCCCTCCACCAGGTGGAGGGGTGGTGGTGGTGGTGGTGGAAGGGGTCAAATGAAAAGATGTAATAACCGTAGGATGTATAGATCCAATGGATGAAAAACTTTGAGCCTTGGGAATAAAACATAAAACAATGCTACGCGGTTGGCCGGGTACACGAACAGTCCGGGCCGGCGTGCTGGTGCACCTTTACCCCTGTCGTGGGTCGTCCCCGGTGGTTGTTGGGAAGACCCTTGCAGGCAGACCCGATCGCCTGGCGTAGTGAATTTTACTGCATCCTATTTTCAAGAGTCTTTTTAAATATGGCATTTTCTCATTAATTATTGCGGTTGATCTATACGACACTTCATGCTCTAGGCAAAAAAAAAAAACAAGATTGTACTTCATACTGATGCAAACAAGAGGCAATGAAAATAAAAACTCTTGAGTTCTTGTCATGTTTACAAAATGAAAGCATCGGAACCCTCCCTACTGTCCTCGATAGTAAAATGGTGGATGCAGTCTTTACTGCAAGCATGCAGTAAAATGTCGATATGTCAGGCGATCCTGGTCAAGGCCGGTATGCTCCGATTCCTGTCCTCCAACTCCATCTAGGATTCCGATGATGCAGGCGGTTCACCACCAGACTGTAGAAAGGATAAGCACGCACACATGTAGCAGTCATTATTGACTGCGTTGGTCTAACGTCATTGTTTGACTGCGTTGGCCTACGTTTAGTCACTAACGCTATCTTTTGAATCTGTGTAGCGCGAAAGGGTTTAGTTTTGGTTTCACACTACACTAGCTAGCCTATATAAAGTGTATTTGTGTTCCCTAATGAATACACAACAAACATTCTCCACACAGAATAGTCTCGAGACTAGTAATCTTTCCTTGCATGCTTCCGCTTTCTTCTGCCGGAGGTTCGAAGGAAACTAGTACACGGCTGGCTGGGTACACGTATGGTACGGGTGTGCCGGTGGACCTTAACTCCGCGTCGTCCGTCCCCGGTGGTTGTTGGGAAGAGCCTTACGTGTATGCTCTGATTCCTGTCCTCCTACTCCATCTCTAGGTTTTCGATGACGCAGGCGGTTCACCACCAGATAAACCAACAAAGCCTCTGTGTTTAGTGGCATGCAAGTTTTTTGATGAAAAACCAACAAAGCCCCGCAGTCAATTTTTCAACCAAAAACTTGCATGCCGCCCGCTTGCCCCCTCCCATTTGTACTCCCATGCGTACTCCCGCTGACATGACGTCATCTTATTTGTTGTGAAGGTATGGTAGTTAAACTAAGCATTAATAAAGGGACCAATAACATTTTGACACATCAGCGGGATGACGCATCGGAGGACAGAACGAGAGCCCCCCACAGTCAGTTTTTCATCAAGAAACTTGAATGCGGCTCAACACCGAGGCTTTGCTGGTTTGTCTGGTGGTGATCTGCATGCGTCATCGGAAACCTAGATGGAGTTGGAGGACAGAAATCAGAACATACCTGCAGGGGTCTTCCAACCACCACCGGGGACGCGCGATGGGGGTTAAGGTACACCAGCACACCTAGACCGTACATATGTCCCGGTGAAGATGGAACTCAACAGTCTCACGGTTATGGATAGAAAAAAGGAAGAAGAAAAGGGATGGTGCGCGTTTCGATATATGAACCGTGAGACTGCTGACTTTCATTTTAATTGGTCAGTTCCCGATTCCGCTGAGTCATTGTTTTTGTACGTGGTGTTTGGTTGAGACAATGCAACTTGTAGTCATAACGATAAGAATTAAAAAGAGGAGTATATCAGATTCAAAAATCTTCATTACGCCGGGTCGTATGATGGTCAGACACTCTCCAATCCACTTAGATTGAAGTGGAACCACTCCTACCCAAACGAGGAAAAAAATTTATGGATACGGCAGGCATATCCAAGGCTGTGCATACCGTTCCACATTTTTGACATGTGTCCACATGAACAGACCGATGAAGCAAATGCATGACTGTGACATGTGTGCACATGAACAAACGAGGTCGTATGATGGCCGGACATGACAGGGATAACACCAGGATTAACTCTAGGAATTGTATCGTCGTCACTTGCAATCTATGCACCACCTGGGCCCAGGTTGTGCACTGGTCACCTGGCATATTCCCTACGTCTGCCCACACGCACGATGTCCGTAACGAATTCATGCGAGCGATTTTGACAAGCTATGAACGATTTGTCCCACTCGGAAAGTTGAGCTCCTTGCAATTAGAATATAAGGCAATGCGCGCTATTGTAGTCAGGCATCTGATTGAAAAAATATGTCGTACAAGACTTCTACACGCTCCGTTCGACATCGTCAGCTCGCCTGGTCATCGCCCAGTCGAAGTCGAAAGGAATGTGTAGGAGGCATGTACGGGGCAAATGTTTTTAAGATAAAGCTCCGGGCCCTTTTCCGTGTCAAATTAAAAAACTGCCATGCAAACCGCAGTCTTTTATAAGCATAATTTTTCCCCGCATACGCTGGGTCCTTCGCGTGTCAAATTAAAAAGTTCTCCTTTTATCAAAAAACATCTTATTTAATGACGCACCGAAGAGCAAGTGCATACCGTTCCCAGATGGTGCCACACGTACTTCCTTCTCGTGTCTTCAATCATCGTTCCCTGATCGTGGCACCAACTAGATACCACTGGCCCCAATGTAACACTAGCCCAATGCCCCTGTACGCGGTGTAAGCATTACCACTACTCCTATACCCGGTGTCCGTAACGAAATCGTATGAGCGATTTTGACAAGATGTGTACAATTTGTCCCACCTCGGAAAGTTGAGCTCGTTGCAACGAGAATATAAGGCAACGCGCGCTATTGCAGTCAGACATTGGATTGAAAAAAGATGTCGTACAAGACTCCTGCATGCTCCGTTCGATTTTGACCTGGCGAGCTCCGTTTGACATCGTCCGCTTGCCCGGTCGAAATTAAAAGGGACCTGTAGAAGGCATGTATGGGGCGGATGTTTTTTAGATAAAGCCCTGAGCCATTTCCGTGTAAAATTAAAAAATTGCCAGTGAAGCCGATGGGACATGTCGAGTCATTGCGATAACCGAGAGGGATGCAAACTGCAGTATTTTATAAGCATAATTTTTCCCCGCATACGCTGGGCCCTTTGCGTGTCAAATTAAAAATTTCTCCTTTATTGATAAACATCTTCTTTAACAATGCACCGGAGAGCAAGTGCATACCATTCTCAGATGGTGCCACAAGTACTTCCTTCTCGTGTCTTCAATCGCCGATCCCTGATCGTGGCACCATCTATATACCACTGGCCCCAACGTAACACTGCCCCAATGCCCCTATGCGCGGCATAATCATTACCACTACTCCTATACCCGGTGTCCGTAACGAATTCGTGCGAGCAATTTTGACAAGCTGTGAATGATTTGTCCCACCTCGGAAAGTTGAGCTCATTGCAACGAGAATATGAGGCAACACGCACTATTGTAGTCAGACATCCGATTGAAAAAATATGCCGTACAAGACTCAACCACGTTCCTTTCGACATCGCCCGCTCGCCCAATCGCAATCATGGAATGTGTGTGAGGCGTGTACCGGGCGGATGTTTTTTTATATAAGCTTTGGGCCCTTTCCGTGTCAAATTAAAAAACTGCCAGTGAAGCCGATGGGACACGTCGAGGCGTTGCGATAACTGAGAGGGATGCAAACCGCGGTTTTTTATAAGCATAATTTTTTCCTGCATACGCTAGGTCCTTTCCGTGTCAAATTAAAATTTTCTCCTTTTATCGAAAAACATCTCCTTTAACGACGCCAAATTTTCCCCTTTGATCGGAATACCACCCCCATTGCTACATTAACTTATTTAGATTACAAATTGCCAGACTATAGTGGGGATTTGTAGTGTTTATGATGGTATAATGACAATGTTATAGCATAATCATAATTACTACTCCTACCACATACATGGAATCCACAATCAAACAAGAAATGCTTCATCCAAGTATATGAACAATAGAAGACTAAAGATAACATCTTTATTAACAATAAAGTCATAAATACAAATAGGAATATGAGAGCCATACCTTTACCAATTAGGAATTGGGAAGAGACTCTTTCTACTCCTCTCCTACTTGGACTATGGACTAGAGACTCTCCTCTTTACAGACTATACTCCTCTAAACCTATGGAGAGTAGTGGATGCAATGGATGAATACTCAAGTGGTGTGTGTTGAAGTGAGGGGTCCTATTTATAGCTTGGAGAAGAGTCCGTTCCCACCACCAAAAGCGCGCGAATCAGTCATCCATGAACTCTTCAAGTCGAGAGGAGCCAACATGTGGCATTTGACCGGGTTTGGTGCTAGGACCTACTAGGCCGACTAGGGGAGTCGGCCGACCTGGTATTGGCTCCTTTTGCGGTGTGCTTCCTCCAGGTCTCTGTCAGGTATGTCCCATTGACTGATATTGGTGCTACACCGTTGGATAGCCTCAAATACTTCTGTTTGTGGGCCATTTGATTCATGTGGTGCCGCATGTAATCGCTTGATTGACTGGAGTAAAATTTTATAGGATCCATCCCCTTTTTCACTTCAATTCTGCATAGAATCCTCACGCACTACTTTCTCCAATGACAAGTGGAAATATGTTAAATAGAAAGGTGATGTGTGCAATAAATGATATTTCCTTCACATAATTGAGTTATATTGACGAGTGAAATTGGAATATAATAGCCGTCAACAGGGTTGTAGGATTGATAGGAAAAGTACTTCAGGTGCTTGTCATTTTCTTGGTAATTTACCTGTTGCTTGGTCCTCTAAAAAACAAAGTTCAGTTGCACAATCCACAGCAGAATCTGAATTCGTAGCTGCTACTAGCGCTTGTTCACAAATTCTTTGGATTGTTCAAACACTTAAGGACTATGGGATTGATCTAGGTGTGTTCCACTGTTTTGTGATAATGATAGTGCCATTTGCGTTGCTAAAAATCCTGTGCAACATTCTAGAACAAATCACATTGATATTAGGTATCACTTTCCCTATGATAATGTTGAAAAAGGAAACATTGTGCTTCATGTAGATACCAAACAATAATTGGCTAACATTTTTACAAAACATTTGGATTTCACTCAATTTTGATTCATTGATAGTGAAATAGGGGTTATGCATCCTCATAGCTTAAATTGAGGGGGAGTTTTGAAACATGGGAAGTCTATGTGTGAATCTGAATTTAAAATAATATGAGCATAGTATTTCATACATATATGACTTTGTGATTCCTTTTACATGCTGAAAGTTCTTACTACATTACTCGTGTTATACATTTTGTAGTTTTTGCCATGACTAGTAATTGGAATAATAACTTACACTAATTCTTGTCATGATCGAACTTTCTTGCTGTTTTGAACTTGTTGCATGCTCACAAGTGCTTTCAAAATGAAAAATTAATCAATCTATTTACATGTTGAGCTTTCATGATCAAACAAAAAAATGTGAAAAGACCAAGAGAATATGCATGCATTGCACTTCTTCTTTTCAGACTGCTTGTCATTGCACTTTGATATAAACTTGGAAGAAGTTGTGTATGACTAAAACCATTTCCTTAAGCTTCTAATTGTCAAATGACGTAGACTTGACTTGGTTGGTTAGAATAAGGTTGATGCGGTATATAATCTCTTGCAAATATCATATGATCAAAATTTGTGCTTTAAATGATAATGAAAAATGAAAAATGCAGCAACAAGTGTCATGCTTTCAGTTTTTAAAATAGTTAAGTTTGTGAGATCATGACTTGCTTGAATTTAAAAATAATATTTGATCTCTAGCATGGCTTACACTACTTTATGTATCTCATTGATGTGATAGTGTAAGTGACTCTATAGTATGACTTCGATGAGCTTTGTTTTATATATATATATGTTATAATATGCTCATAAGAATTAAAATTTCTCTATTTGGAACCTTGCTGAATACATTGTCAAAGGGGGAGAAATAAATATGTCAAACATTGCACATTCATGAGTTTTTACACGTTCTTCTCACGGGGAGTATTTCTTGTTTTTGAGATTTCTTTCTCATTTTATTTTTTATTTCACAACGGGGATAGATTTGCTTTCAAAAATTTTCATGTGAACGAGCCAATGTTCGGATTTTAGGTGGTGTTGCCAATCCATTCATCAAGGGGGAGATTGTGAGACCTATGTGTGCTGGATACTATCGGTATCCTAGAAACTGTACACCCCTTGAGGTTATAAAGATCTCAAATGAAAATCATCTACTTGGTTTGAAGACCCTCGAAGGCCCACATGTCAGACATAACCGGACCCGCTTCTCCAACATGGTTAATCCCTGGGTCGCCACGTGTACTACCAAACCGGAGCTATCGCCCACAGGGGGGAAGCTCCGGAACATGTACCGAAATGGCACCCCCGGACTTAGCCCCTGATCGAGAGAAGCTCCAGACCTGACACGTGTCGGGTAGTCCCGGAGCTACCTGTTTCCCACAACAAGCTCTGGAGCTGCCACGTGTCCGATCGTCGGATCTTCAGCTTCTAACCTCCGGAAGACCCCGCAACGGCTTCGGATCTTCAAAGGAGAACCAAGGACTTCAAGACCCGATTAAGTGTCATAATGCCATATTAATGACAATTAAACGGACGATCTTAACACCAGTAATAGTGCTGTCAAAGCCCGTTACAGGATCATTAAGAGCAATTAAACGTGTATCAATACTAGTAACCGCCGGGGCCACATGTCGGGCCAGGCTAGCTTGTAACGGCCTGCCCTTGTACTATAAAAGGACAGGCCGACGACACGTTTGGGGGTTGAACACACACATACACAGGCCATTGACGCTCAACACGAGCTCAAACAGCTAATACAACACCAACACCTCCGTGGAGTAGGGTATTACGCTCAGGCGGCGCGAACCATGTAAATTCTTGTGTCTCCTGTGTCAATTCTTATTCACCTTCTTGAATCTCCGCGCGCCCACACCGAACATCAAACTCCTCTATCACTTTAGCAGTGTAGGGAGATCTACCGGTTCCAAACCACCGACAGTTGGCGCGCCAGGTAGGGGCGCCTGAGATTTTGAGAATGGTGAATTCTGCTGCTGAATCATCCAACGGCCAACCTGTTGCTCAGGCTATTGGAGGCAATCCCTCCAATAGGCAGCCACCAGCAGGAGCCTCAGCACCAGCAGGAGTCACACTCCCACCACCACCGTCTCCTCCAGCAAATCATGATGGACAGCGTGATGGTGCGCCGGCGTCAATCACTGCGTCGGCAAATCATGACAATCCGGAACATGTGCTTCATGTAGCGCGTGCTCTTCTCCAATGCCCACCACCTCCGGATGCATCTCGAGATGCACTGGAGCAGTGGAGGGCCGATGTGGAGCATTTGGTTGCAGCAGCAGCCGAACGCCTCAGCAACCAGGGTCCTCCTCCTTCAGGAAGAGCCCCGTCGCAGCGGCGGACTTTGTCTGGAAGACTTGGTCCGCACGTCTCCAATAGCAGGAGACGTGCTGCATCACAACAAGTGACGTCGTTGCCCTCCGGGGCACGACGCACTCACACGGTATCCAGGCTTTCGACTCACGACCTCCGGGCGGAGCTTGATCGCCGATACCGCCAGCAGGACGGCCGAGTCCATATTGAGCGTGCCCGTGAAAGACGGGAATCTCAGGACCTTTCTACTCCTAAAGGAGTAGGAGGAGGCTGTTCAGTCTTGGCCATGCATCTGCGCATGGTTAGATGGCCACAGAAGTTCCGGCCTCACCTGCCGGAAAAATTCGACGGGACTGTTAATCCCGCCGAATTTCTTCAGATATACTCCACTGCAATCTTAGCAACAGGAGGAAACGAGGCTGTGATGGCCAATTACTTTCCAGTGGCCTTAACTGGGACTGCCAGGTCCTGGTTTATGAGCCTTCCACCCAACTCTATCAACAGTTGGGAGGAGCTGTGCCATCAGTTCACTACCAACTTCGGGAGTTCATACACCCGGCCAGGCACTGAACTGGATCTTTTTGCGGTCGTGCAAAAAGGGGGAGAATCCTTGCAGTCATTCATCCAGAGGTTCTCTCAGGTACGAAACACTATCCCTTCTATCTCTAGCGCCTCTGTCATTGTGGCATTCAGACAGGGCGTACGGGACAAGAAGATGTTGGAGAAACTGGCGATCAAGGAGATCACCAGTGTCACGGAACTCTTCAGCTTGGCTGACAAATGTGCCCGAGCTGCGGAGGGCCGTGAGATGCACTCCAAACCAACCTCAGTGGGTCACAATAAACCCTCCAAAGAAGAAGCCGCTACCTCCGGGAGTGGCAAGAAGAAAAAGAAGACCAACGGCAAGAAGAAGCCGTCGGTCGGCACATCCAACGTTGCAGCTGCTGCAGCTCCAGGTGGCCAGGAGCCACGCCCCGAGAAGCGACCTCGACCGTCTTATGAAGACGGTGGCAAACCCAAAGTGTGGTGTCCCATTCACAAAACGGGCAGCCACAGTTTGGAAGACTGTCGGGAGGTCCAAAACCTTGCCGAGCGTTACAACAAGCGCCGGGAAGAATCTCCTTTCCGACAGAGGGAAGGAAAACAAAAAGTTGACGAAGCTCCGGCTGAAGAGGAGTTAGGGTTCCAGGATCCCAAAAAGGTCATGAAGGCCGTCTACACCTCAGTCAACGATGATTCTGACGTCTCTGACAACAAGCGTCGAAAGACCATGAACACCATTTTTGGTGGATCATGGGATATCACCTCTCGTCGCGTCATCAAGACTATGCGACGGGACATGGCCGCTGTAGCCCCTACAGTCAGGCCAGAACCTCATCGGAAGTGGATGGACACCGCCATCACTTTTGATGCTTCGGATTGTCCCCGGAGCATGGTTGGTGCAGGACAGTTACCCTTGATGGTATCTCCTACCATCAACAACATCCAGCTCCACCACGTCATGGTTGACGGAGGTTCGGGGCTTAACCTCATCAGCTTCGAAGCTTTCACTAAGCTTCAGCTTCGACCTTCGGATCTCCACCCCTCTCGACCTTTCTCCGGAGTAGGTCCGGGGGCCATCACCCCACTCGGAGCTATTACTCTCCCTGTCACCTTTGGGACACGGGAGAAGTACCCCACCGAGAAGTTGGTCTTCGACGTCGCTCAGATCAACTTACCCTTCAATGCCATCTTGGGTAGACCTGCCCTGTACAAATTCATGGCGGCTGCTCATTATGGCTATCTGGTGTTGAAGATGTCAACGCCAGTTGGCGTTCTCCAGATCCACAGAGATCGCACTGCCGGAGTAACTGCACTGGAAGAACTCCATGCGCTCACCACAGCACAAGATGAGGACTCCAGGCAGGAGCAAGCTCCAAAACCCCGAGCATTCGCCAACGAGGCTCGACTTCGGCACCTCGAGTGCAGCCAAGCGGCGACACCGACATTCCCGTCAAAGTCGTCCAAATTGGTTCCGATGCCGCTCAAACCACCCGTATATCGGGAGGATTGAACGACAAATAGGAACTCGCGCTCATCACTTTCCTCCGGGCTAACGTCGACGTGTTTGCTTGGCAACCGTCACAAATGCCTGGGATCCCCAGGGAAGTGATTGAGCACAATCTGAAGATTTACCCCGATGCTCGGCCTGTGCATTAGAAGCCTCGGAAGCAATCCGTAGAGCGACAGAACTTCATCCGACAAGAATTAAAGAAGTTGCTCGAAGCTGGATTCATCCGAGAAGTCTTCCATCCAAAATGGCTGGCAAACCCAGTCGTTGTGCCCAAGGCCGGCGGGAAGCTTCGGATGTGCATCGACTACACCACACTAAATAAGGCATGTCCAAAAGATCCATTCCCACTACCTAGAATAGATCAGATAGTGGATTCCACCTCCGGGTGTGAATTACTGTGTTTCCTAGATGCATATTCCGGATATCATCAAATCAGGATGTCTAGGGAAGATGAAGAGCATACTTCATTCATCACAGTAGATGGATTGTATTGTTACACAGTCATGCCCTTTGGTCTCAAGAATGCAGCTTCAACTTTTGTACGAGCTATGTACAAAACTTTTGAAGAACTTATTAGAGACATAGTGGAAATGTACGTCGATGACATCGTGGTCAAGGTCAGGAACAAGGAGTCACTCCTTAACACCTTGCAGGCTGTCTTCGACAAGCTGCGGGCCACCTGCACAAAGCTAAACCCAGACATGTGTGTCTTCGGGGTTAGCTCCGGAAAACTTCTTGGTTTCCTGGTAAGTCACCGGGGCATAGAAGCTAATCCGGCGAAGATTAAGGCCATTGAAGACATGCGGCCACCAACCCGCATCAAGGATGTCCAAAAATTAACTGGATGTCTAGCAGCCCTTAGCCGGTTCATCTCAAGACTAGCGGAATGGGCACTCCCATTCTTCAAGTTATTGAGGAAGTCCGGACCATTCCAATGGTCCGAAGAGGTAGAAAAGGCATTCCAGGAGCTGAAACAGTTCCTCACCGCCCTGCCGATTCTGGTAGCTCTGAACCCTGGTGGGCCTTTATTGCTTTATATCTCAGCTACTGACGAGGTCGTTAGTATGGTTCTGGTTGCAGAGAGACCAGAACTACCCCATACTCAGGAATCCAGACCCCTTCAGGAGGGTCCGGAGGTTCCTGAAAGCGAGTCTGGGTCCCAGCTCCCGGATTCGAATCCACAAGAAGTCACTTCAGGAGATCTAGACCCCTCCGGAGGGTCCAGGTCATTTCTAAGGAAGCTCCGGGTTCCTCCAGTCAGAGCCCGGAGGTCCCTGAAGAAAATCCGGACTCCTCCGAGAGGATCCGGGTCAGTGAAGAGGAAGCTCCGGACCCCTCCGGGAGGGTCCGGACCATTCAACGCCCAGTGTACTTCATTAGTGAAGTACTACATGATGCCAAGACTCAATACCTAGAGGTGCATAAGCTGCTCTATGCAGTTCTTATTGCCTCCAGGAAGCTTCGCCATTACTTCCAAGCTAACAAAGTCTCAGTGGTGACCTCTTACCCACTTCGAGCAATTTTGCATAATCCCAATTCAACTGGTAATATTGCAAAATGGGCAGCGGAATTGGCTGAATTTGATCTTGAATTTATTTCAAGGCAATCAGTCAAGAGTCAGGCATTGGCAGATTTTGTGGCGGAATGGACTCCCTCTCCATCAAACCCTGGGGGTCCCAAGGAGCAGAAGACGGAGCATCAATCTCCAACCTTCACCGAGCCTCACTGGACCCTCTACTTCGATGGCTCCATGCAGAAGCAGGGGGCCGGAGCTGGAATCCTTCTCCTTGCACCGACTGGGGAGATGGTGAAATACATGGTACACCTTGACTTCAAGGCAACCAACAACATGGCGGAGTATGAAGCACTCATCTACGGACTAAAGGTGGCACTGTCATATGGTGTCAAGCAATTGCTGGTCAAGGGAGATTCACAGCTCATCATTAAGCAGGTGAAGGGTGAATGCTCCTGCAATAATCTCCAGCTAGCCGCTTACCTCCTTGAAGTCCAGAGGCTTCAGAAGGACTTATAGTCCTAAACCTCCACCGTGTTCAGCGTGCCCACAACGCTGAAGCCGACGAACTCTCGACGAAAGCGTCAACCGGAGCTCCAGCTCCTGACGGATCTTTTGTCCAGAGATTGTCGAAACCCACAACTCAGCCAGCCGAACTGTGTGAAGGGGGCTAGATCAGCATCCCAAAGCTGACGGTCCCGATGGCCCTGTTACCATGGCAACCATCAAGGGTCGTAGGTGCTGCCAGAAGCTCCGAGCAACCCAGCACGCAAGACTCAAATGCTCAAGTTAGTTCCGATGCATGGATCTCGGAGATTCGGAACTACTTGAAAGACAACATCCTTCCTGACGACGATGTATCTGCTGACCGGGTAATCAGATTGGCTAAAAGATACACGCTGGTAGAAGGGGATCTCTACCAGCGCGGTGCCAACGGCATCCTAATGCGGTGCATCACAAGGGAAGAAGGCTGCGAGCTCCTCGCAGAAATCCATGGAGGCGAGTGTGGGAACCACGCGTCTTCCCGCACGCTGGTTAGTAAAGCCTTTCGGCATGGCTTCTACTGGCCTACAACACTCCAGGATACAACTGAGCTGGTGAAAAAATGCAAAGCATGTCAATTTCATGCAAAGCAAATTCACACTCCGGCTCAGCCCTTACAAATGATACCTCCTACATGGCCCTTCACTGTGTGGGGGATGGACATCTTGGGACCTTTCCCAAGAGCCGTTGGAGGTTACAAGTTCCTGTACGTCGCCATTGACAAGTTCACCAAGTGGCCGGAAGCAACTCCAGTTGTGACAATCAACAAGCAATATGCTATCAACTTTCTGCAGTCCATTGTATGCAGATTTGAAGTCCCAAACAAAATCATCACTGATAATGGGACCCAATTCACAAGCTTCGCATTCCAAGGATATTGCGAAGACCTCGACATACAAGTTTGCTACGCCCCCGTAGCTCACCCAGCCAGCAATGGCCAAGCCAAGAGAGAAAATGCTGAAATCCTTAAAGGACTTAAAACGCGCACTTATGAGCGCTTGAAAAAACATGGAGCCAACTGGATTGAAGAGCTTCCGCCCACTCTATGGGCCAACAGGACATCTCCAAACCGGTCAACCGGAGAGACACCCTTCTTTCTGGTGTACGGAGCTGAATCAATCCTTCCTCTGGAAATCACCTTGGGTTCACTCCGGGTCCGGACCTTCGACGAAGCCGCGCAGGACCAGCTCCGGCGTGAAGACCTAGACCTCCTTGAGGAGGGAAGGTGCCAAGCAGCAGTTCGGAATGCCCGATACCGTCAAGCCCTACGGCGTTATCACCAGCGGCATGTACACAACCGACAGCTCGAGGAAGGCGATCTGGTGCTACGGAGAATACTATCCAGAGAAGGGTTAAACAAACTCTCCCCCGGCTGGGAGGGACCCTTCCGAGTGATTAAAGTATCCCGTCCCAGAAGTGTTCGTTTGGCTACCGAGGATGGGACACCTCTCCCAAATCCTTGGAACATCGAGCACCTCCGTAAGTTGTACACTTAATACCACGGAGGTGAGTCTTGAGTAACTTGAGATGTATGTTATAGAGTCATTGTACAGAGTCGGGTAGTTCCTCCGGGAGAGCCGCCGGACCTTTCCCGAAAGGTCCGCAAAGCTCATGCAACGCTTGTCACAGTCTCAGGACTAAAAGTGTCGCTAACTACCCTGGGTCAAACGAGAAATGAAACACCCTTAGCCTGGTTCCATACCCTAAGAGTGTACTTGTTTCCCCTGTACCCCGGACCTATAATGAAAGACATTTTCATGTGAAATAGACTCCACGTGCATTTATTTTGTACAGGCTCAACATTTTTATTTTTCTCTTTCTTGTCTATAACAAAGACGTGCAATTCTTAAGAAATTTTAGTTCGACCGGTTTATATACGATTCGAGTTGTATTGTCAGTTCTTTTGGATTCAAATATCGTTCATGGCCAACTCGTCCGAAAGCCGCCAAGCCAATCTAGGGATGGAGTGTGCTATCGACTTAGTCTGGTCAAGCACCCTAAGTACGCCACTCTACCTACACCTCGGCAGGCCAAAGTAAGGCGGGTCCGTGCACAGTTGGATCTAGAAGAAAAGACAACACATTCGGTTGTATTTACAATCGCGTTTGACTTAAAATCTTCTTGAGAGTCATAAGCCGTGACGAAGTTATAGACAAGAAACAAATTTTACTATTTTTCTTGGCTTAAGTGTGCAGGAAAAATAAAATCTACGTTGATGGAGAAAAGCCGGAGCTAACTAAGCTCCGACTCCCCTAAGGGGGGCCAGCCGTCGACGCCGAATAAAAGATGGTGAGAAGACCCCGTAAATGGAGTCTGCTGCCAACAAACTAAGTGTTGGCAAAGGTCACTGCTGGAGCTACTCAGCTCCAACACCCCGGAGGACTAACTATCGGTGCTCTATGTGTTGATAGAGGCTATTGCCGGAGCTACTAAGTTCAGCGATAGACAATGCCGGAGCTTCTAAGCTCCGACAACCTCAGGGGACCTTCACTATCGAAGACATGGACCTAAATTCTACAAGTTCGGAGCAAAAGAGTCTTCAACAATGCACAATATCCTCTTGGTACATGTTCACAATCAAATTGTGTACATCTACCAGGGGGCCAAGTGAAGATAAGAGTGTTGAAGACAAAAAGTGAAATTCGCAAAATTTGGGGATTTCATTTATCTGGAGACAAGAGATTACATCTGGAGACAAGGGATTACAAAATTGAAGAAGAAGAAGAGAAAATACAAGTGAGAATTACAGAGACGGTCCTAGACCCTATGGAAGAATTGGGCGACCTTCTGGGCAACCTCCGATACGCTAGCTCGGGTAGCTTCGCCTTCTCCTTCGATGGGGCCTTCGAGCACCGGGTCTAGAGGAAATTGGGAGTTCTGGCTGGTGTAGCACGTCAGCACATACTCTGCGATGTTCTTCGCCAGGGATTGCCCCTCAACCTCCAGTTGGTCTGCGATGACATCGCCCACCTTGGAGAGCTTGCTACCTGCTGCGTTCAACGCCTGCAGCGCTAGATCCGGCTCCGGCTCCGGATCATCCGGGCGCACGGGGCTGAAACCCATCGGTGTCAGCGCGTCGTTGGCCTTACCCAGGAACTGCCAAATCTGTAGGGAGTCCGCAGTCCTCAAGCCCTTCATCTCTTCCAGGGATCTCCTGGCCGCCGTTAGTTCGGAATTCTCATGGGCGAGGCGCTCAACTTCTTTGGCGTTTTGCTGAATCTTTTCAGCAACCCGCCTTTCGAGTTTTCCGAGCTCCTCCTCCCGGAGGTGGATCTTGTTCCGGCGGTCAACCAGGTCCTTCTCCCTACCCCTCACTTTCTTCTCCCGGGCAACAAGGGCACACTCTTGTTCGTAGAGCTCATGCCCTCGCACCTAGGTCTTCTCCTCTTCCTCTTGGCAGCGCTCTTCTAATTTCTTGGCACGCTCCTCAAGGCCCTTGTCAGCCAGAGCTACTTTCTCGGCGAGCTCCTCTTCCCTCCTCAGGACATCATCCCGCAGCTCAAGGAGTTTCTGCTCTTCATCCTCGAGCCGTTTCTCCCTCTCTTCAAGTGCCTCTCGGCGCTTGTTGAGTGCGGTGTTAATGGCCTGAAGCTGTTCGTGGCATGCATCGGCCGCGTTATTGGCAACTTTGGCCTGATCGTAGATCTCCCGGGATTGAGCGTCGAGGGCACGAGTCATACTCTCCCTGCCATCCAGCAACTTGCACCAGTACTCCAGGTGGGTCTTCTCCCGTTTGATCCACTCCTTGTCATCCGCTAGCCTCGACTACGCCAGCTTGGTCTCGAAGTAGAGCCGATTACGCCACCGCCTAAGGGTTTGGCGCTCCTCTTCAAGAGCCTTGCTGTCGTGGAAGAAGGCCAGTTGGACTTGACGCAGACTGGAACATGCGTTGTCAATGGACAGCGACAACGGGATTGGCTCCGGACCTGCTGGGGTCTCCTCCGCTGGTTCCAACGGGTCTTCAGATACAAAAATCGGTTCTCACTCTACAAGAGCGGTCCCCTGAGTCTCCAAGGCACTAGGGCCGTCCTCCGGGATGGCCTCAGTCGCCATCGAAGAAGGCCCCGCCGCCAAGTCTTCGTTCACCCCCTCGGGCAGGGGGCCGGCGACTTTGCTTGGGCACTCCAGCTCGGCCGCAGGTACCTCCGATGTCGTCGCTTCCGGAGCAGGAGCCACTACTGGCTCCGGTCTGGGGACCTCTTCCGAGGGAGGCTCGAGCTCCGTCACCTCTTCAACAACCGGCTCAGGAGCCGGAAGGTCTTCAACTTCGACCGGCCCCATGACCGGAGCTCCAACAATGACCGGCTCAGCAGCCGGTGCTTCGGAGGTAGCCAGCCCAACTACCGGAACTACCTCGATTTCCGGCTCGCATGCCGGGGCATCAGCCATCTCCGGCTCAACCGTCGGGGCTTCGAAACTTACCGGCTCAGAGGCCAGGATTACTACTTCCTCCGGCTCAACAGCCGGAGCTTCCATCATTGCAGCACCAAGACCCGGAGCTTCAACCTCCGAGACAGGTGCCGCTGGCGCATCTTCACTCCTGTGATCCGGCACTACCACGGGAACTTCTGGGGATGAGTCGAGGTCCATGACCACGACAGCCGGCGCTGGAGCTATCGCATCTTCAGCCACCACTTGGGGCGGCACCGGGACAGGAGCAGAAGCTCCCACCCTCATGGTCTCCGACACTGTGGCTGAGGGTGGAGCCTCACTCCCCTTCTTGGGGACGCTGCAGATGATGAACGAAGAAAATTAACAAACAGTTGCTACAATTAAAATAATTGTCCAAGGTAGAGATTAGAAATTACCTTGGGAGGCTTCCGCACCAACTTGCGCGGAACCTTTTCCCCGGGTGTTCTGGGCTGGCCATAGTCGGCGTAGAAGCTCCGGAAGGCCCCCCGGAACTTGTCGCGGCCGCGGGCGTTTCCCGGGTCGAGGCTCTCCTCGATCGGGAAGAACCCCCGGACCTAGAGGCCTCCACCGGCCCAGGTGCTGGAGTCGCGCGCCCAGAGCTAACACCCCGGGAGGACCCTACTGCGGGGACAGCCGCGCTCCGAGAGGACCCTACTGCAGGAACGGTCTCGTTCCGGGAAGACCCCATTACGGGGACAACCGTCGCGGTTGTAGAAGACTTCCCCTCCGGGGAGAAGGAGCCGAGGCGGAAGTAGCGGGCCTGACGGACCTTCCGTCAGCATGCTGCAGCTTCCTCTTCTGGCTCTCGGGTTCGTCCGCCAGCTCCTTGCCTTTGCCGACGACCTCAACCCTCGACTTTGGGGCAGGAACAGAGCCATCTTCGGGCATTCCGGGGATCACCACCCGGGTGGTTGATCTTCTCTCGACGACACCAAGGTCATCAAGTACAGGCATCTTTCGCCGGAGCTCCCTACTGAACTCCACTTCCACGTTCAGAGGGAGGAAGGCCGACGGGGGAGTCAAGTCATCACCATCGACGTCGATGCCGTGATGGAATTTCTTGAAGTGGAACTCCAAGGTTTTCCCCACCATGTTGGACTTCAACCCGGTCTCAACCCGGTCGTCGTCCATCACGCTATTGAGGGCCCAAGCGAGTTTCTCCCTCCTCTTCAGCGGCGCCCACCTGTTGACCAGGAAATTGCAAAATACCGCCTGAGGAGTCAATCCTCCCTCCACGCAATGGCGAATCCTGGTCAGAACAGGATCGAAGGCGTTTGCCAGCACCGGAGCTTCACTCCAGATCGTTGTGTCAATGTTGGGGAGGCCTTCGGGCAGCTCCAGCTTCTCGTGCTCCTCCACCCGGATGACTATCCAGTCCTTCTTCCAGTTGTCCCACTTCCCAAAAGGGAACGACCGGAGGTACTTGAATGGGCACTTCTTGCGCTTCACGAAGTAGTAGAAGCCAAGGTACTCATTGCTCCTACCGGTGGTATGGACGGTGAAGAAGGTCCGGAAGAGCTCGATGCAGGGGGGGAATGCCCACCAACATCTCGCAGAAGTGGACAAAAATAGACACAAGGAGGATGGAGTGAGGGCCAAGGTGGTATAACTGTAGACCATAGAAGTCTAGCAGCATCAAGAAAAAGGAAGAAAAAGGCGGGATCAACCCCACCATGGCGTACGAGGAAAAGTACACCATTTTGCCGGCGTGCTCCTTCTCGAAGGGGAGCTCTCCGCCGGCACGGACTGAGTGGTTGAAGAAGTCCGAGGACCACCCCATGAGGGCCCGGACCTTCTTCAAATCACCGTCGGTCTTCAAACGACTCTCGCGGAGACCCAACTCCATCGCAGCACAGCTAGGCAAGAGAAGAAAAGCTAAGCACAAGTTGGGAGTTTGATCGCAAGAACAGATGAGAGGCGTAAAGAACTCCCGACGGTGCGCACTTTCCTTCTTAAGTAAGCCCTCGCGACGCTCGGATGGAAACCGCAAGGAAGTCGAAGGTACCACCCAAAAATTTCACCCAGCTGATGACAAGCGGGCCCGGGACCACCCCGACGATCAAGTCGAGGTTCTTACCCAGGCGAACGGTTGTCATCAAGAGGCAGGAAGCCCAAAGGCGGCGGCCTGACAAGGCGCGCGGAACCGATACGGTTTTTGTATCGGGAACCGGCGACCTTCAATTGCGTGAAGATCCGCACGCCAAGGATCTCATCTGCCGCACGCGGGATACGCCACGTGGTGAGAATTTAATTCCAAGTCCTTGCCAACGGCACCCTCAAAGACCCTTGAAGACTCAGTTCAAAGGTCGCGAAGATGGACCCACCTCCGGCGGAATGACTTCCCCGGAAGTAGGTCCAGGGGGCCACTGTCGGTATCCTAGAAACCGTACACCCCTTGAGGTTATAAAGATCTCAAAGGAAAATCATCTACTTGGTTTGAAGACCCTCGAAGGCCCACATGTTAGACATAACCGGACCCGCTTCTCCAACATGGTTAATCCCTGGGTCGCCACGTGTACTACCAAACCGGAGCTATCGCCCACAAGGGGGAAGCTCCAGACCATGTACCGAAATGGCACCCCCGAACTTAGCCCCTGACCGAGAGAAGCTCCGGACCTGACACGTGTCGGGTAGTCCCGGAGCTACCTGTTTCCCACAGCAAGCTCCGGAGCTGCCACGTGTCCGATCGTCGGATCTTCAGCTTCTAACCTCCGGAAGACCCCACAACGGCTCCGGATCTTCAAAGGAGAACCAAGGACTTCAAGACCCGATTAAGTGTCATTAATGCCATATTAATGACACTTAAACAGACGATCTTAACACCAGTAACAGTGCTGTCAAAGCCCGTTACAGGATCATTAAGAGCAATTAAACGTGTATCAATACTAGTAACCACTGGGGCCACATGTCGGGCCAGGCTAACTTGTAACGGCCTGCCCTTGTACTATAAAAGGACAGGCCGACGACACGTTTGGGGGCTGAACACACACATACACAGGCCATTGACGCTCAACACAAGCTCAAACAGCTAATAGAACACTAACACCTCCGTGGAGTAGGGTATTACGCTCAGGCGGCCCAAACCACATAAATTCTTGTGTCTCCTCTGTCAATTCTTATTCACCTTCTTGAATCTCCGTGCGCCCACACCGAACATCAAACTCCCCTATCACTTTAGCAGTGTAGGGAGATCTGCCGGTTCCAAACCACCGACAGATACATTGGAAATACATGCAAAGTTTTGAAGCTTACACCAATACACCCCGATACACAATGTCCAAATTTTTCAATGTGTTTTTGGGGAGTAAAGTTACCCTCGATGGTTTCAAATTGCCGAACTTTTCCTCAAATTATTTCTAGCTTCGGATTGTCCGAACTTTCAGTCATGTGAGTTTCACGTGAGTTGACACAGTTGGTCTTTAGAAACATGTTTTCGGGATTAACATTTACTCTTTACTTGGTTAGGACTGTCCGAACTTTCGGACATGTGATTTGCACGAGTTTCGGATTGGATTTTCCAATCTTTTGCCTTTACATTGCAGCGTCGCTTTTGGTCGATTCAATAATTTTATTTGCTGAAATAATTGTGCGGCAGATTTGTTTTTAACTTGCAATGATTCTAATTTGCTTTTTGGCTTATGGAAGGTTTGCTTAGTATTACCTTACTAAGTTTTTGATGTGTTATGGCTGATTATAGCTGCTATCATTTTGCTATGGTTTGCAACATGCTTATGTGAGGTGTTCACGTAAGGTATTGTGTTTTTCGGACTAACGAGAGTCAAGTCGAGGACTTTGGCTCACAAAATTGGTTGTTTATTCATGACCAGGTGTTGCTTGAGGTCAAGACATAGCTGGTGACAAGATCCATTGAACTAGTCTTAGAGAGAAGATGAGGTTCAACAACCAAGTTCGGGAGGAATTATGGTTGAGTTGATCGGGAGGTCGCGCAGATGTTTGGGTCAAGAACTATGCATATGAAGGTATTGTGGATGTCATTGGAAGGTGTTTGCACGTGTGAAAGGGGTGCATGGATGTGGTTACATTGTTCCAAGATGTGGTGAAGAAATATAGACTTGAAGATGTGGCCGGAAAGGTCGAACCGGATGGTTTATGCCTCAGGCTGTGTCTGAGGTGGTTACGGTTCGTTTATGGAAGGTTTAGAGTTTGTTTTGGTTAGATTTCATGGTGAGCATGAAGTTGATTTGTTTTAGGAATGTTTGGTACATCCTATGTTTTTTGAAAGTCTTAAGATTGCTTCTATCTGCGTATGGAAGAGTCTTGAGCAGTTATGCAAAGTTTCGGTTGAAACTAAGTAGGATTAGAGTCCTAGTTTGGATTGGGTTGTCCTTAGGGCTGGTTATATAAGCAAGGAAGGCTAAAGCTCGTGATAAGATGACTTTGGGGCTGTTACTATTGTGTTTTGATCAATAAAATTCGTAGTTTAGAGGAGCTTTTGTGCCTTGTTCGTCCGACTTGTTTCGGACAAGTTTTTCTCTTCGAGTTCCAGGCCTGACCGATGTTGCTTCGGTATTTTGATCTTAACTCACGTTTTACAGATTAAATTGACGTGATTCTTTTTGAGTTGTATTAAAAACTTGATTTTCTGTCATATGTGAAAATTTAACGGTCATTGGATTTGTGGTTTTTGATCTACACGAGTTTCTTTGCAGCATTGCAGATTTGCTTTTAAATTGAGTAGAACATATTGACCTTCCTCTAGTCTTTTGATCATATTTCAAGTTCTACTTAGTGTTTTCACGTGATTCTTGTTGCATTGTTTCCATGACTTGATTCTCCACAATTATACTTGTTTTTTCACAGTTGAACATGTCGAAAACAGTGGCACACACGGTTTCTTTAACAGATCGATTTTCTGCCAAGGGGTTTTGATTGCTCGCACTAAAAAAGTTTTAATCTACCATTCACCCTGCTCTGGTAGCTTTTCATGTGCTCTTAGATCCTGCAATAAACCATATTTCACTGGGAATGAAAGAAAAATGAGTGAAATCCAATGGTTTTGTAAAAAATATCAGCAAATTGTTGTTCGGTGTCAACATGGTAAAGCACAATGTTTCCTTTTCAACATTAACATGGAGAAAGTGATACCTAATGTCAATTTGCTTTGTTCAAGAGTGTTGCAAGGGGTTTTTAGCAATGCAAATAGAACTAGTGTTTCCATAAAACAACAGAACACTATTTAAATCAATCCCATAGTCCTTAAGTGTTTGAACAATCCATAAAATTTGTGAGCAAGCGCTAGCAGCATCTACATACTCAGATTTGGTCATGGATTGTGCAACTGAGCTTTGTTTTCTAAAGGTCGAAACAATAAGTGAATTACCAAGAAAATGACAAGCACCCGAAGTACTATTCCTATAGATCCTACAACCCCAAAATCAGCATCCGAAAAAGCTTTCAAAGTAACAGTTGAGGAAGAAGGAAGAAAATGTCAAATTCTTTAGTACCATGTAAATACATCAGAATCCTTTTGACAGATTGACGATGTGAAGCGCGTGGGGAAGCTTGAAATCTTGCACAAACAGATACGTTAAATTGTATGTCTGGTCTTGATGTCGTGAGGTAGAAAAGAGACCCGATCATGCTTCGACATTCTTTTTGATCAACGAGTTCACCTCTTCATCAGGTTCAAGTGTTGTTGTTGTTGTTCCAATTGGATTCTGAGGAGGCTTGCTGTTTTCCATGTTGAAATGCCTAAGGAGGTCTTCTGTATACTTCGTTTGATGCGCAACGGTTCCCTCCTTAGTTTCCATAATTTGCAGCCCCATAAAGTACGTGAGTTCTCCCATCATACTCATATCAAATTCTAAACTAATCATAGCTAAAAACTTGGACTCAACATGAGAAGCACAACCAAAGATAATATCATTCACATACACTTGAACAAATAATGAGTCATTGACATGCTTAAGCACAAATAGAATTTTATCTACTTTGCCCATGGTAAACCCCTTTTCAAATAAGACTATTTTTAACCTATCATAACGTGCTCTAGGGGCTTGTTTGAGACCATAAAAAGCTTTGGACAATTTGTAAACATGTTTTGGAAAATCTGAATTTTCAAAATCGGGTGGTTTCTTAACATAAACCTCCTCATCTATGTAGGCATTAAGAAAAGCACTTTCACATCCATTTGATATAACTTGAAACCTTAAGATGCAGAAAATTATAATAAAATTCTTATGGATTCTAATCTAGTAACAAGAGCAAAAGTTTCATCAAAATCTAGACCTTCAACTTGAGTGAAACCTTGAGCAACCAACATAGCCTTATTCCTAACCACAACCCCATCCTCACTTTGTTTATTTTAAATGCCCATTTAGTTCCAATTAAAGTGTGACCTTGAGGTGGAGGTACAAGTTTCCAAATATTATTTCTTTCAAAATTTTCTAACTATTCTTGCATGGCAATTATCCAAGATTCATTAGTGAATGCGTGTGATATATCCTTGGGTTCAGAAGAAGCAACAAAAGGTGAATGGGCATGGGAGTTTGGAACGAACAACCTGGACCTTGTGACTTGTTCGTGCAAGCTTCCAATGATTTGTTTTTTAGGGTGACTTTTGAGGATGCGGAGGGGAGTATACACTGCACAAGCTCCTTCGTTTTCATGTTCATCACAAACTGGAGAACATGTGGCTCGAGGAAGATCTGAACCAGCAGTAGTGGTCGTTGGTGCTGGTTGTGGAGTGGGATCAAGATCTGGAACATCATTGTTTATTTCTAAAATTTCTGGCAGCGGCTCCACTCCTTCTTCATCTTCAATGAAAATACTCTCCCCCTTCGGATATGCATCTTGACCTGCAGTAGCAGAGCTAGTACCTGGGCTAGCTTCATCAAAAGTAACTTCACAAGTCTCCACAATTTTGTTAGTGTCAAGTAGAAGCACATTGTAGCCTCTAGTATGAGATGGATAACCAAGAAACATGCCATCAACAAATCTAGCTTCAAATTTATCAAAATTACCATGTTCTTAAAAAAGCATTTGCAACCAAAGACCGTAAAGTGTGTGACACTAGGCTTATGTCCAAACCAAAGCTCATGTGATGTTTTTCCTAATTTACAAGAAAACACGGTTTGAAACATAACAAGATGTTCTAATTGCATCTGCCAAAAATTTTCTAGGAGTTCGATATTCTGCAAGCATAGTCCTAGCCATCTCAACTAATGTTCTATTATTTTTTCTACAACAAATTTTTTTTGAGGTACATAGGATGAAGAAAATTGATGATCTACTCCATTTCCAGCACAAAAGTGATGAAATGATTGGTTTTTAAATTCAATTCCATTATTACTTCTAATTGTTTTAAAGATCCTGGATGGTCAAGTGAAAGTCTAGGAACTAAACATCTAAAGTGACTAAAAGCTTCATTCTTTCATGCCATAAAGTAAACCTAAGAGTATCTAGAAAAGTCATCAACAAGTACAAGCACATACCACTTACTCCCAAAAGATTGAAGACGTAAAGGACCTACGGTGTTGTAACACCCTCATTTTCATGCATCATGCCCTACATACATTCATATACATGTTTAACATTAATCACCATAAAGAGGAATAAGTTTAAAATTGATTTGGATCAAAACCGCATTTAAAATTCTGGAAAGTGCGGACTAGTCTGATTTTGGTGCGGACTAGTCCGATTTCTCTCTGACCTCGATCGGACTTGTCCGTTTTTGCTGCGGACTAGTCCGTTTTTGCCTCTGGACACTTTTGGACTTGTCCGGTCCTATGCTGACTAGTCCGGTGTTCCAAGAATTCTTGAAAATTTGCTAAGTCTCTGGACTTGTCCGGACTAGTCCGGTGTTCCAGGGGTCTTGTCCGTTTTCCTCTCTGACTAATGTCGGACTTGTCCGATTTTTTGCCAGACTTATCCGATTTCTTTCTGACTAACTTTGGACTAGTCCGGTCCTTTTCGGACTTGTCTGGTATTTTGCAACTCCGAGTTGATCTTTTGTTTCACGACTTTTTTCTTGGGTTTCATGTTAAGTGGGCCTAGGGACGTCGTGCCTAAATCTTTTAGAGCCCACGAGGGACTCTAAACCTGCCTCTACTCCTTTCAAACTCGAAATCCATCTAACCCTGGCCTCCACCTCTATATAAACTCCCCCACCCCTTGGCTTGACATCTATTTGCCACTTTTCCACCCCACCCAAACCCAAGTTTGTGGAGAGATGCCATCAAGGAGGAAGAAGGAGACCCCAAGCAAGAAGAGAAGAGGAGGAAACGAAAGAGGATCAAGATCTCCATCAAGTTTCGTTCTTCATCACCAATTCATCTCCAAGTTCATTACCAACCCTAGATCATCAAGATCCAAGTGCTACCTCCAAGTTTCTCGATTCATTGGAGTCCTAAACAACTGATATACCTTCTATTTCCTTTTCCATACGTGAATTCGACACCTAATCTCCAAATTCATGTCGATCTAGATAACCATAATCTACTGAGCTTGTAAAGTGCGAACTTGTCCGGTCCCTAGCGGACTAGTCCGATTTTCCTGGTTAAATTGTGTCAAATTAATTCTAAAATTTTATCTAATCAAATCCAAACCTGTATAAACTTGTTAAATGCTATTAGAACTAATTAGTCATCATTAAAAGCAATCTATTAACAAGTTATACATTGCATTTGCATTAATCATACACATCATGTCATATTGAGTAATATTTGTGCACTCTTTGATTGTGTTTCTTGTCTTGTATGTTTATTGTGTGGATTAGATGGATTTGCGCTAGAGAGTGCCGCGGAGGATCTCCAGCACCAAGAGTTTGAAATCTTTGACTCGAATCAATCCCAAGAGCAAGGCAAGTGTCCCTAAAGCATATTGATCCTGTTTAAAAAAATGTTTTGTTTGCAAAACTGCATGCCCGTGTCAATATGATGGGAATCATATGATAGGAAGTTTACTAGTTTTGTTTAACAACCCTTGTCACCTGCAATATATGGTAGAGAGTCAGGATGGGATGTTTACCTTTTTGCTTCGCTTAATTTATTGGGATGGAAGAACAACTACACTACTTAACTTATTTATGCATTAATGAGATTGTGGTTGACATGAACTGGTTAAATCTGATATGGTTATGGGTGATCTAAGCAAGCCTGGTATGTGGATGGGTTGGATGTATGGTGGTTTACTTGATTTAGATCTAAGGAACGGTTCGTGGAGCGACCATCCAGGATTTACAGTGCCACCACGAGGCCAAGTATGGGTGCGACGTAGTTGATTAATTAGGGCTTTGCAAGTTCTATTTGGACCATTAAGGATGCTCGGGGAAGGGGTAGTCGGATTGGGTTTGTTGATGATTGGTGGGACTACCCCGGGATTTGAATGACTCAGGAGGGGGCCCCTGGTTGAAGATGAACTCAGTTGGAGACATCGCCACCGGTGAAACCTCAGTGGGGTCTAAATAGGCTAGTAATCCCTTTGTAAAGGCTATTTTGTGATCTCTTGGCCACACACCTACGGAAGTGTGAGACAGCATAATTGAGATTCTATAGTCATCGAAAGGTGATGAAATCACAAACACGTGGGTAAAGTAGTACAACCTCTGCAGAGTGTCTTAAACTATCATGATAGTAGTGCTCCTGGTTATGAGCAACCTGGACCCTCACATGATTAGAGGGAACTCGGTATTGGGATGGTATTTGGGATGGTTATGGTTGGTATTATGGTTATGGTTGGTATTATAGTCATGGATGGTTATGAATTGAATACTGGTATTGAATATTGATATTTGTATATGATGATGGATATGGAATATGGACTGATATTATGATAACCACATGGCTTATGATGGGTTTATTTTAGATACATATAATATATTACTTTTCAAATGTTTTAATGTACCCTTCAGCACTCAACCATTATTATATTCATCATTTGAATCAGCCACATGCCATACTTTCCACACTTGCTAAGTACGACATGTACTCACTCTTGCAATCCCCCCCCCCCAACAGCTGCAGGTCAGGATTGGGAGTTTAATGCCGATAATGCGGAGTTCTAGGCCGTGTCTACCGTCATCTTTGCCTCTGGTGTTGCATGGAGCTGCACTATACCTTATCGCTTATGATGCCTAGCCGTTTAGTTTGCTTATTTAGTTTATTTCCGCTGCATTAGTTGAACTTGTCATTAATATTCATTAGAACTTGTATTCGAGGATAATGTGGTTTGTGTAATAAAATTTGGTTAATAAATCTTGTTCTATGGTAATTTTCTGTATACTCTTTTGTGAATGCACTCGTGTATGTGTGTTGAACATCCTGGGCACACATATGCGTTCACTTGGTTCTTTTTCGGAACTGGGTGTCACAGGTGTAAAGGTGTAAAAGTGGTGTGGTGCTATTTTCATGGTCATTGTGAGTGGAGCATGTGAACATACAACCATCTTAGCATGTCTACAAGAAGAGCAAACAATTTTTTTGTCCCCATTAAGCTTAGGTAGCCCACGTATTGTAACACCCTCAACTTTCGCATCATGCATTGCATACATGTTCATGCATTAAACATTAATAGAATAAAAGAAAAATGATAAAACATACATATATGGTGTAGCAAAAAGAAGAAAGATAAAAAAATAATTATAGCCCAAAACTTGTAATAGGGAATAAGTATAAAATAATAATAAAAAAATATATGTAAATATATATATATATAATATATATAATAACTGTATATAAAAAAATAAATAAATAATATAAAAAATAAATAAATAGTAACATATTTATAAAAAAAGAAAAGAAAAAGAGAAAAAAAAACAAAAAAACCAACCGCCTGCCAGGCCAAACGGCCCAGCCAGCAGCCGGCCCGCCCCCGCGCGCAACGCGCCAATCCCGCGCGCCTCCCGCGCCACGCGCCCCGCCGCCTGCTCCCGGGCCCCACCCCGCACGCCCGCCCGACGCACCGCGCGTAGCCGCCCGATCGAGCCGCACGCGCCCGGATGCCGCACTGGCCCGTGGCCGAGTCGGCCAAGAGGCGCGCGTCCTGCCGCCTATAAAAACGCCCGTAGCCTTCGTAGGTTTTCCCAGCCGCTAGAAACGCCGCCGCCTTCCAGAGAAGAGAGCCCTAGCGGCTAGGAAAAAAGGCACCAGAGGGCTGCCCCGCAGGGAAGAAAAGGAAGAAAAAGGAGGGGAAGAAGAGGAGGGCGCCGCCGTCCGCCGGAGATCGTCGTCGCCATCGCGTCGCTGTCGTCGTGCCGCCGGAGGATCTTTCACATCTACTTCGTCTACGCATTGTCCCCATCCCGCGATCATCGAAGCCATCGCATCTACGGTAGGCCAGTTTTTCCGATGCGAATTTTAGCGACCATATTGAACCTAATAGGCGTAGTTTGATCGTAGTCACACCGTCTTTTTATTTTCAGCAGCATTAATTCTCGCTAAAACCCCCGTAAACTCATATGAACGCGTATGAACTAGTTGCATCTAATTAATAAACAACCGTATCTAGTTAATTATTGAATTGTGCATGCATGCATGTCATTGCATGTTGATTATTTTGGGTAAACTGAGAGAGGTCATGAGGACCAGACCGCCTACCTTTGCACAAGCCACAGACCCAATGGAAGCTGATGATTGGCTGAAGTCCGTTGAGAAGAAACTTGCTATTGTCCAGTGCACTGATAGGGTGAAGGTTCTCTTTGCATCACATCAACTAGTTGGAGCAGCCGCTGACTGGTGGGAAGCTCTTTGCAACGCTCATGATAATCAGGAGGCAATCACATGGGATGAGTTTAAGCAGAGTTTCCGTTCCCACTATGTTCCTGAAGGAGTTATGATACTGAGAAGATAAGATTTTGAAAATCTGAGGCAAGGAAGGATGAGCGTGAGTGAGTATCTCAACAAATTCACTCAATTATCAAGATATGCTCCAGAAGACATCAACACTGATAGTAGGAAAAAGTATCTGTTTATGAGGGGTCTCAACAATGAAATTCAAGTCCAGTTGCTCAATACTGATTATCCAAACTTCCAAAAGCTGGTTGACAAGGCTATTGTGGTTGAGAACAAGATTCGTGAGATGGAGCAGGACAACAAGAGGAAGATGCCACATCATGGACCGCAGCAAGGAAGCAATGTTTGCCCCCGCTATGCACCACCTACTGCACCACACTACAACCCATCTGCTCCTGCATACCGCGCTGCTTATCCGCCCCGCCCAAATCAGCCACCACAGCAACGCCCCGCCATGCAAGCGCCTCGCTATCCTGTGCCACCTGCGCCGCGTCCTAACATGGCAGAAAATGCTCAAAACCAGCTGCGCCCAAACTTCCCTAATGCTACGGGTGGTAAGACATGCTATGTGTGTGGAGAGCACGGGCACTTTGCAAGTCAATGCCCCAGAAGAAACTATGGACCTATGAACAATGCACCAAGGCCATATTACCCGCGACAAAATGGAGGAGCACCACAAGGCAACCGTGGACAGCAGAATTTTGCTCGTGGCAATGTGAATCATGTCTCTACTGAAGAAGCCCAACAAGCTGATGACGTCGTGATTGGTATGTTTCTTGCCAACTCCAACCCCGCGACTGTTTTATTTGATTCAGGAGCATCTCATTCATTCATCTCGTCAAAGTATTTGCCAAGTACGATTTGCCTATATCTCATATGAAGCAAACTATGCTATTAAGTTCTCCTGGCGGAGAGATGAGGACAAATATAGTATGTCCGAAAGTAAGCATTAAAATAAGGGGGTAGACTTTCTCGCAAACCTCATAGTCTTAGACTCCCAAGGAATAGACATAATACTTGGAATGGACTGGTTGAGCAAGTGTCATGGAGTCATTCAATGTGCCGAGAGGATTGTGCAGTTGACAAGTGAACATGGTACACGCATCGAAGTTGAGGCAGCCCAACCTACAAGAGAGAAGGCAATGGTGAATCAAGTGGAAGGAGTGACATTGGAAAGCATTCCGATCGTTCGCGAGTACCCGGATGTGTTTCCAAATGAGTTGCCAGGTATGCCACCTGATCGTGACATAGAATTCTCCATTGAGTTGATACCCGGAGCTGCACCTATAGCTAAGAGGCCGTATAGGATGCCTCCTAAGGAATTAGCAGAGCTCAAGAAGCAAATTCAAGAGCAGCTAGAGAAGGGTTTTATATGCCCAAGCTCATCCCCGTGGGGAGCCCCAGTGCTCTTCGTAGATAAGAAGGATGGAACCCAGAGGATGTGTGTGGACTATAGGTCTCTCAACGAAGTGACAATTAAGAACAAGTACTCACTGCCCCGTATAGAGGATTTGTTCGACCAAATGAAGGGTGCCTGTATCTTCTCCAAGATCGACTTGCGGTCAGGATACTTCCAAATGAAGATTAGACCATCTGATATACCCAATACAGCATTTCGGACACGATATGGATCTTATGAGTACACCATCATGTCATTTGGATTGACGAACGCACCTGCGTACTTTATGTATCTCATGAATAAGGTCTTCACGGAATATCTGGATAAGTTCGTTGTAGTGTTCATCGATGATATTATAATATACTCGAGAAGCGAGGAAGAACATGAAGAACACTTGAAGCTTACATTACAGAAGCTACGGGAACACCAATTGTATGCCATGTTCAGTAAATGTCAATTCTGGTTACGGGAAGTTTCTTTCTTAGGCCATATTATTTCTGGAGGAGGAGTATCAGTTGACCTAGGGAAGGTGAGAGATGTGCTTAAGTGGGAACCGCCACAGAACGTCAAGGAAATTCGGAGTTTCCTTGGAATGGCTAGATATTACCGCCGATTCATCAAGGATTTCTCCAAAATAGCCAAGCCTATGACCTAATTACTCATGAAAGGGAAGGCATTCCGATGGACTCAAGCTTGTCAGGATAGCTTTGAGGAGTTAAAGAAAAGGTTGACAACCGCGCTGGTGTTAGTATTACCGGACGTGAGCAAGAGTTTTGATATATATTGTGATGCATCAAGACAAGGATTAGGATGTCTGCTCATGCAGGAAGGCCAAGTGGTATCTTATGCATCGAGGCAACTAAGGAAACATGAGTTGAATTATCCTACACACGACCTTGAACTCGCAGCCGTGGTACACGCCTTGAAGATATGGAGACACTATGTTTTTGGTCACCGATGTGAAATTTATACGGATCATAAGAGTCTCAAGTACATATTTACGCAAACGGATCTGAATCTGAGGCAACGCCGATGGTTGGAGCTCATCAAGGATTATGACGTGGGAATCAACTATCACCCAGGGAAGGCCAATGTAGTGGCCGACGCTTTGAGCTGAAAAGGAGTAAGCCACCAACTCACAGTCCGGGAGCTGCCATCCGAGTTATGCAAGGAGTTTGAACGGTTGAACCTTGGATTCATAAATGAGATGGGAACGATGGAAGTCAACCCAACATTAGAGCAGGAAATACGGGAAGGACGGACAAAGGACAAGGAAATACAGGAAATCAAGGAAAAGACCCAAGAAGGAAGAGAATTCAGATTTGATGAGGATGAACAGGGTACCTTATGGCTTGGAAAGAGGATTGTGGTACCTAATGTTAGGCATATTCAGGAAACAATATTGAAGGAGGCACATGACTCACCCTACTCAATTCATCCCGACTGTACAAAGATGTACAAGGACTTAAATACATGCTATTGGTGGGCCAGCATGAAAAAGAACATAGCCAAATATGTTGCACTTTGTGATGTGTGCCGACGAGTTAAAGCCGAACATCAAAGGCCAGCCGGATTGTTACAACCATTGAAGATCCCGGAGAGGAAGTGGGAAGAGATTGGTATGGACTTTATAGTTGGATTACCGCGAACTCAGTCTGGCTATGATTTAATATGGGTTATTGTGGATCGGTTGACAAAATCAGCTCACTTCATCCCTGTCAAGACCACATATACCACCGCGAAGCTAGCAGAATTGTATATGGAGCATATTGTGTGCCGACACGGAGTACCAAAGAAGATAGTCTTGGATAGAGGTTCTCAGTTTACCTCCAGATTTTGGCAGAAATTGCATGAAGCAATGGGAACAAGGTTGAACTTCAGTTCGGCGTATCACCCTCAAACAGATGGACAAACCGAGAGGACCAACCAAATTTTGGAAGACATGTTAAGAGCTTGTACTTTAAAGCATGGGAAAGTTGGGATAAAAGTTTGCCGTATGCTGAATTCTCGTACAACAATAACTACCAAGCAAGTCTGAAAATGTCACCCTACGAAGCATTGTACGGAAGGAAGTGTAGGACTCCCTTGTTTTGGAATGAAATCGGAGAGAATCAAGTGTTTGGTCCCGATGTGTTACAAGATGCTGAAAGGCAAGTCCAAATAATACGGGAAAACTTAAAGGATGCCCAGTCTCGACAGAAAGGTTATGTTGATAATAGGCGAAGGAGTCTAACTTTTGAAGTTGGAGATTTTGTATACCTCAAAGTGTCACCTATCAGAGGTTAGCGATGGTTTAACGTCAAAGGAAAACTGGCACCACGTTACATCGGAACATTCAAGATTTTGGACAAACGAGGAGAAGTGGCATATCGACTTGAGCTGCCGATGTATCTCTCGATGTACACGACGTATTTCACGTCTCTCAACTCAAGAAGTGTCTCAGGGTACCGGAAGAACAAGTGCCGATGGACAAGTTAGAACTTCAAGAGGATTTGTCCTATGTCGAGCAACCTATCAAGATCTTGGATGTAAAGGAAAGAGTCACGAGAAATAAGAGGATTCGTTGGTGCAAAGTGCAATAGAAACACCATACGGAAGCTGAAGCTACATGGGAACGTGAAGAAGACCTGAAGGCAGAATTCCCTCATCTTTTCTCCACGCTATCGAATCTCGAGGGCGAGATTCACTTTAAGGGGGGTAGGTTTGTAACACCTTCAACTTTCGCATCATGCATTGCATACATGTTCATTCATTAAACATTAATAGAATAAAAGAAAAATGATAAAACATACATATATGGTGTAGCAAAAAGAAGAAAGAGAAAAAAATAATTATAGCCTAAAAATTGTAAAAGGGAATAAGTATAAAATAATAATAAAAAAAATATATGTAAATATATATATAAATAATATATATAATAACTGTATATAAAAAATAAATAAATAATATAAAAAATAGATAAATAGTAATATATTTATAAAAAAAGAAAAGAAAAAGAGAAAAAAACAAAAAAACCAACCGCTGACCAGGCCAAACGGCCCAGCCAGCAGGCGGCCCGCCCCCGCGCGCAGCGCGCGAATCCCGCGCACCTCTCGCGCCAAGCGCCCCGCCGCCTGGTCCCGGGCCCCACCCAGCACACCCGCCCGACGCACCGCGCGCAGCCGCCCGACCGAGCCGCATGCGCCCGGCTGCCGCGCTAGCCCGTGGCCGAGTCGGCCAAGAGGCGCGCGTCCCGCCGCCTATAAAAACGCACGTAGCCTTCGTAGGTTTTCCCAGCCGCCAGAAACGCCGCCGCCTTCCAGAGAAGAGAGCCCTAGCGGCTAGGAAAAAAGGCACCAGAGGGCTGCGCCGAAGGGAAGAAAAGGAAGAAAAAGGAGGGGAAGAAGAGGAGGAAAAAGAGGAGGGTGCCGCTGTCCGCCGGAGATCGTCGTCGCCATCGCGTCGCCGTCGTCGTGCCGCCGGAGGATCTTGCACATCTACTTCGTCTACGCATTGTCCCCATCCCGCGATCATCGAAGCCATCGCATCTACGGTAGGCTACCTTTTCCGATGCGAATTTTAGCAACCATATTGAACCTAATAGTCGTAGTTTGATCGTAGTCGCACCGTCTTTTTATTTTCAGCAGCATTAATTCTCGCTAAAACCCCCGTAAACTCATATGAACGCGTATGAACTAGTTGCATCTAATTAATAAACAACCGTAGTTAATTAATTATTGAATTGTGCATGCATGCATGTCATTGCATGTTGATTATTTTGTGTGCATCATATTGAATTGTATGTATTGTCTTGTATGTATGATCACGCGTAGAGGAACGTGCTCAAGAGGCCGCATACGAGGATTTCCAAAATCAAGACTTCAAAGCGCTTGAGCAACCCCATCTGTCGGAGCAAGGCAAGTGTCCTTGATCATATTGATCATGTTTTATTAAATGTTTTGTTTGCAAACTTTCATGCTTGTGTCAATATGATGGGAAACCCATACGTAGGAGTTTACTAGCGTTGTTTGCCACCCCTTGTCGCCAGGATATACACGATGAGTCGGTTATGGGTATTTTTCTTTTTGCACCGCATCGCTACATGGGTTATGGGTAACTTAAATAATGTGGTTGACAACTTTAATTACGACAACTTGGAATGGTAAGAAGATGATGATTAATTTAGCAATCTGGAATTTAGGAGATCTAAGCAAGCATGGTTTTGTGGATGGTTTGGATGATATGGTGGTTTGCTTGCCTTAGATCTAAGGACCGGTTCATGCGAGAATATACCAGGTCAACAGTGCCACCACAAGGCCAAGTATGGGTGCGGCGTAGCTGAATAATTAGGAGCGCTGCTAGTATTGTATGTACCATTGGATGGCGCGGGGAATGGGAGTCGAGGAGGACTTCCCTGGGATCCGCATGGCACACGAGGGGGCCCGTGGGTGGGAGAATGGAGATTCAAGCCTGCCGGTGAAACCTTAGTGGGCCCGTACATACTAGTAGTCCCTTTTAAAAGGCTATTTTGTGATCTCTTGGCTACACACCTACGGAAGTGTGAGATGGCATAATGGAGGTTTCTTAGTCACCGAAAGGTGATGAAATCACGAACATGTGGGTAAAGTGGTACAAACTCTGCAGAGTGTAAAAACTATCATGATAGCCGTGCTCCCGATTAAGAGCACCTGGATGACCTACATGATTAGAGGGAAATTGGGATTTGGGATGGTTATGGTTGATATTATGGTTATGGTTATGGGATGAAATCATGGTTTATGACATTGTTATGGTTCTTGGCAATGGTAAATTATGGACTGGTATTGTGATGGTTACATGGTTTATGATGGGTTTACTTCACATAATTATGATTCATTGCTTTTCTAAATGGTTTTACTGTACCTTTCAGCACGTAGCCATTATTATTGTCGTCATTTGAATCAGCCACATGACATACTTTCCACACTTGCTGAGTACGACATGTACTCACCCTTGCAACCCCCACCCCCCAACAGCTACTGGAGACAATTGGGAGTATCCTGAGGATCACGCGGAGTACTAGGTTGCGTACCGCCATCAATTGCCTGTGGATTGGAGTCGTGCTGCTTAGTTTATTTTCCGCTGCATTATTTAGAGTTTTATCATTTGTGAACTATCGGATTATTTTAATAAAGTACTTATTTAATAGTTAAGACGTGGTTAAATTCTATATATTGTTTGTGATGCAACCGTATATGTGTGATGAACTTCCTGGGCACACATATGCGTTACGCTTGGTTCATATTCGGAACCGGGTGTCACACATATGCGATCAAGAGCACTAACACGCGTGAGATGATCAAAGCCTATGTGAACAAGTCTACAATGCCAATGACATAAGTCTTTTGAATCATTATCAACTAGACACCTATGCTTATAAGTTGACATATCAAAATTAGCTTTAAAAACTCTTCCAAACCAAGACAAGTTAAACATAAGCTCGCCATTTTAATCTACAACCTTGCAGCAATTTTTAGTGAAAGTTATTTCTAGACTTTTCATCTAGCAATTGTGAAACAGAAAGCAAGTATTCAAAATTTTTAACAAGTGCCACATATGTCAAAGTGTAGTGATTCATAACTCTATCCAAACCCTTAGCAATCATAGTTGAAGAATTATCAGTAAAAGTAACATTATGTACACGTGACACAAAAGAGAGGGAGGAAAACCATTCCTTGTTATTAGTCATGTGGCGTGAGCAACCTGAACCACAAGCCAAATGTTCTCCTTCCTCAAGTGTGTAACCTACATAGAAGCACAATACATTGATGAATCATTACTAGGGTTAGTCAAAAGGCATTTAAGAATTCAGTACTGAGTCACACGATGTCCAACTAGAATAAACAGGCAAAAGCTGAGATGAAACAATAGGTTTATGAGCCAAAGTTTGAGAGTTTTTGTACCCAACTACTGATCTATGAGGTGTTACAAGTGTAGCATGAAAAACAGTAGGTTTTGGAGCAACCTTTGCATGTTTATGACTCATTACAGTAGATTGCATGTTCCTAACATTCGGTTCAGCACACACAACAAGTTTTGCTCGGTTGTTATGTGATGTAGCAATCATTCTTCCCTTTTTCTATTGTTTAGCTAGTCTATAACAAAAATATATGACATGACCATCTCTACCATAGTAGGTACAATGAAATTCAACATTTTTTTCATGTCTAGATGAGCAAGCAACATGTTAATTAGAAACCGAATGAGACAATACTCGTGCGGATTTGAAAACCACCTCTTTTTGTTTAGGAACTGTTTGAATCAAACCACTCTCTAATGATTTTACAATTTTAAGTGGGTGTACCTTAGCATGAGCATGAGAATCAAAACCTAAACCAGTTTTATTATTGCAAGATTTAGATGAATTCGGCAGCAAGTTTAGGTTCTTATTTTCATTACAAAATTGACCTAGTGTACTATGCATGTAATCAAGATTATTGGACATATCAAGGCAATTTTCACATAAAGTTTTTCCGTTTAATTTGCAATTATAACAAAAATTAACTTCACGAGAACGTAAAACATTGTTCAAAACAGAAATTTCATTCATAGCATCATGCAATTTCTTATTAAGATCATCACAGTTAAAACAGTGCAAATCAATTGTTGAACAGCTAGCATCTTTCAAGTTTTTATCATTAAGTGCAGCAAGCTCTCTATTCTTTTCAAATTCAAGCTCAAGTTTATCAAGTGTGGAGGTAAGCACACTCCTTAAAGAGGAGAATTGTTCATATATTAGTTTACATGAGGAACAAGAATAATCACTAGAAATCAAAGATTTTAAACGATTAATTTCATATTTTAGTGATTCAATTTTCACAACATTGTCCATATGTTTTTTGTCCTTTTTCTTAAGTATAATAGTGGCACGAGAAATAGCATCACACATTTATTCGCAAGTGGGACATACGTCTTCATCGTCGCTGTTGTGTTCTGCCTCCTCCATACTTGATCTTGAGTTACCCGTCATGAAGCACATGTTTGCCAAATGCTCTTCATCTTCGTCACTTCTGATGCTCGAGCAAAGTTCTTGAAGTGCGGAGACAAAACTATTTACCAATTGGCGACATGTAAAACCCTTTCTTCTTCTTGTTGGCTTTGTTGATTGCAGAGGAGGACATGAACTTTGTTTCCTTCTCATCACGAGTAGAACCTGAAAGGTTAGAGCAATTTGTACAAAAAGTCCATACTCACCGCATTCAAAGCACCGTTGAGGTCCACCACTTCCTCTTCTTCTAGTTCTCACATTTTGCTATGCTTTTGAGAACTGAGTAGAGAGAAGTGATAGTTCCTCCTCTGAACACTCTTCGATATGTTCAAGGATTAGAGAGGAAAGCGAATCAAGTGTACCACAAGATGAAGATTGACCAGAACTAGGCATGTCACGGTGTGAAACAAATGCAAGAGACTTGTTCGGATTTTACATGATATTATGTCAAGTTCATGAGTTTTCAATTTTGAATATAGAACATCTAAAGTAAGTGTACACATGATAGTTGATTTACGAACAGACTTAACTTTTATCTCCCAAATTGACATGTCTAATGCACTTAATAATTGCTTAGCATTTTTAGCATCTGAAAATTTAACATTGACTGTACGCAAGTTACAGAGAATTTTATTAAAGCGAGGAAAAAGGTCATCGATTGACTCAACAAGCCCATATATTTTTTCTTCAACATATATTGCCTTACCTCCTTGATCTTTTTGGAGCCTTCGTGGTAGTCACATAGTGCTTTACACATCATACGCAGACCGAAGATGTGCAACACGATTGAAGTTGCTTTGAGTCAATCCTTGTATGATCAAGTTCCACGCCTTATTGTTGTTGTCGACGTCTCTCATGTTTGCAGTTGTGAGTTGAGCATCTGGTGAATTGTCGATGGACTTTTACACCTTTTTCTATATGGCGAAGCCTTGCGCCTATATGTAAGCCTCCATACGTGCCTTCTAAACATGAAAATCAATGCCATTGAACACACAAGGTTTTGCAGAGTATTTCTTCATGACGATTAGTCAAAATACATGCAAATCACAAATATTAGAGCACCGTGGCTCTGGTACCAATTGTATGATTTAAGAGCACATAAAAAGCTACCAGAGGGGGTGAATAGTAGATTAAAACTTTTTCAGCGCAAGCAACAAAAACCCCTAAGCAGAATATCCATCTGATAGATAAATTGTGTGTGCGAATGTTTACAACGTGTTCAAAACATGAAAAAACAGTGTAGATCATAGGGAATCAAGTATCGAAGACACAACAACAAGAATCACAAGGAAACATCGAGTAAAACTAGAGTTATGACCAAAACCCTGAGCAAAGGTCAATCTGTTCTAACAGAGAGCAAATAGATCTGTTATGCTGCAAAGAAACTCATGTAATTCAGAAACTATAATTCCAATGATCATGAAATTTTCACATATGACATAGTATAGAGTTGTTCAAAAAGGATTACGTCACTTGGAGTAGTCAAACACGAGTTACGGCCAAAACACTGAAGAAAGGTCGGGCGGCACAGAAACTCGATGAGAAAGACTTGACGAAAATAAGTCAGACGAACACGACACAAAAGCTTCTCTAAACTGTGAAATTTATTGATCAAAACACAAGAGGAACAGCTCCAAAGTCGTGCTACTATGAGCCTAGCCTCCCTTCTTATATAACCAGCCCTAAGGCCAACCCAATCCAAACAAGAACTCCTACTCCTACTCAGTTTCAACCGAAACTTTCCGTAACTACTCAAGACTCTTCTATATGCAGATATAAGCAATTTTAAGACTTGCAAACACCTTAGGAACGTAGAAAACATTACTAAAGCAACTCAACTTCATGTTGACCATAAAATCTAACCAAAACAAGCTCTAAACCTTCCATAAACGAACCATAACCACCTCATCCGCAACCTGAGGCATAAACCAGCCGGTTGAACCTTTCCAACCATATCTTCACTTTCATATCTCTTTAGCACACCTTGGAACAATGTAGCCACGTCCATGCACCCCTTGCATACATGCAAAAGCTTTCCAAAACGTCCACGATACCTTCATATGCATTGTTCTTGACCCAAACATGATGCGTGACCTCCCTATCAACTCAACCATAATTGCTCCAAAACTTGATTGTTGAACCTCATCTTCTCCCTAACAGTAGTTCAATGCATCCCATCACTAGCCATGTATTAACCTCAAGCAACACCTACACATGAACAAACAACTAAATCTTCCGAGCACAAGTCCGCGACTTGACTCACGTTAGTCAGAAAAACACAACACCCTATGTGAGCACACCACATAAGCATGTTGCAAAACATAACAATGTTTAATCACCATAATCAGTCATGACATATCAAAAACTTAGTAAGAGAATACTAAGCGAACTTTCTATAAGCCAGAAGCAAGTTCAAAACATTGTAAGTTAAAACAGATCCGCCGCACAAACATTTCAGCAAATAAAATTATCGAATAGACCAAAAGCTATGTTGCAATTTGAACACAAAAGATCGGACACTCCAATCCAAAACTCACGCACAAATCACATGTCAGAAAGTTCGAATAGTCCTAACCAAGTAAAGAGTAAATGTTACTCCCGAAAACACGTTTGTTAAGATCAACCATGTCGACTCACGTGCAGCTCACGCGACTGAAAGTTCGTACAATTCGAAACTATCGAAGGTAATGCCACTCCCAAAAACACATTGAAAAGTTCGGACAGTCCAAAACTATCGAAGGTATGTTACTCCAAAAAATACATTGAAAATTTTGGACAGTGCGGACTTATCGACAGTAACAATGTTACTCCCAAAATGCACTAAGACAAGTTTGGACAGTGTGTATAAGGGTGTATCGTGGTGTATCGTAAACTCAAAACTTTGCATGTAAACCATACTTTTAGCCTATTTGCCAGTGTATTCAGCATATAGGTCTCACACTATGTCCAAACCAAAGCTCATATTGAGTTTTTCCTAGCTTAGCACGCAAGAAAACACGATTTGAGACATAACAAGCAGTTGCAATTGCATCAGCCCAAAATTTCGTAGGACTTTGATATTTATCAAGCATAGTCCTAGCCATACCAACTAAGGTTTGTTCTTTCTCTTTAGAACACCATTTTGTGGAGGTACATATGGTGAAGAAAATTGATTATCTATTCAATTTCTAGCATAAAAATGATCAATGATTTGTTTTTAAATTCGGTTCCATTATCACTTCTAATTGCTCTTAAAGATCCGGGTGTCAAGTGAAAGCCTAAGAACCAAACTTTTAAAGTGACTAAAAGATTTAATCTTAGATGCCATAAAGTAAACCCATGAGTATCTAGAACAATCATCAACAGTTACAAGTACCTACCACTTACCTCCGAAAGATTGAACACGTGAAGGACCTACGTTGTCAAGGTGTAAAAGTTATGCAGGTGCTCTTGCCATGGTCCTCGTAAGTGGAGCATGGGAACCTACAACCATCTTAGCATGTCTACAAGAAGTGCAAACAATTTATTTGTTCCCTTTAATCTTAGGTAATCCACGTATACGATCAAGACCACTAACACGTTTGAAGTGATCAAAACCTATATGACCAAGTCTACGATGCCAAAAATATAAGTTATTTGATTCATTAGCAACAAGAAATTTATGCTTAGAAGTTTACATATCAAAATTAGCTTTAAAAACTCTTCCAAACTGAGACATGTTAAACATAAGCTCACTATTTGAATCTACAACCTTGCATCATTTAATAGTGAAGCTAATTTCAAGATTTTCATCTAGTAATTGTGAAACAGAAAGCAAGTTGTATTTCAAATTGTTAACAAGTATCACATCTTTCAAAGTGTAGTGATTATTTACTCTAACCGAACCCTTAGCAATTATAGGAGTTGAAGAATTATCAGTAAAATTAACATTCTCTGCACGTGACACAAAAGAGAGCGAGGAGAACCATTCTTTGTTATCGGTCATGTGGCGTGAGCAACCTGAATCCACGAGCCGAATATTCTCCTTCCTTAAGCATGTAACCTACATAGAAGCACAATATGTTGATGACTCAATACTGGGGTTTGTCAAAAGGCATTTATGAATCAAGTACTGAGTCATGCGGTGTGCAGTAGGAATAGCACGCGAAGGCTGAGATAAAACAACAGGTTATGAGCCAAAGATTAAGAGTTTTTGTACCGAACTACCGACCTATGAGGTGTTACAAGTGTAGCATGAAAAACAGTAGGTTTGGGAGCAAACTTTGCATGTTATTGACTCACTATAGCAGGTTGCATGTTCCTAACATTCGATTCAGCATGTGCAACAAGTTTTGCTCGGTTGTTATGTGATGTAGCAATCATTCTTCCGTTTTTCTGTTATTTAGCTAGTCTATAACAAAAATTTATGACATGACCATCTCTACGACAGTAGGTACAATGAAATTTAACTTTGTGTTCATGTCTAGATGAGCAAGCAACATGTTTATTAGAAACCGAATGAGACAATATTCCTGCAGTATTGAAAACCACCTCTTTTTATTTAGGAACAGATTGAATCAAACCACTCCCAAATGAGTTTAAAATTTTACGTAAATGTTCCCTAGCATGAGTATGGGAATAAAAACCTAAACCAGTTTTACCATTGCAAGATTTACATGAATTCAGCAGCAAGTTTAGGTTCTTATTTGCATTACAAAATCGATTTAGTGTCCTATGCATGTCATCAATTTTATTGCATAGATCAAGGCAATTTTACATTAAGTTTTTGTAGGATTGAAGAAAACGTGTAAATCTACCAGACGGGGGGTGAATGGTAGATTAAAACTTTTCAGTGGAAGCAACGAAGCACCCTCGACAAAAAACTAATATGTTAAAGAAACCGTGTGTGCGACTAATCTAAACGTGTTCAACTGTGACAAAACTAGTACAAGTCACTAAGACGTCACAACAAGAATCACGAAAATCCATCAAGACAAACTCATGTTACGGTCGAAAGATCAAACAAAGGTCAATCTGTCCTACCCGAGAAAAACAGTTCTGGAACACTACAAAGAAACTCGTGTAGATCATAAACCACAAATCTAATTACCGTGAGATTTTCACATATGATAGAAAATCAAGTTGTGAAGACAATCCAAAAAGAAACATGTAAATCGGATCTGTAAAACTCGAGTTATGATAAAACCACCAAAGCAAGGTAGTGTTGTGCAGAAACTTGACGAGAAAGACTTGAAGAAAACAAGTCGGACAAACAAGGAACAAAAGCTCCTTTACACTACAAATTTTATTGATCAAAACTCACAAGGAACAGACCCAAAGTCGTGCACTACGAGCTCTGGCCTCCCTTGCTTATGTAACCAACCCTTAGGCCAACCCAAACATAACTAGGACTCTAATCCTACTCAGTTCACGAATCGAAACTTTTCCATAACTTCTCAAGACTCTTCTATACGCAGATAGAAGCAATCTTAAAACTTCCAAACACCTTGGGGACGTATCCCACATTCCTAAAACAACTCAAATTCGTGGACCACACAAAATCACAACATAACCAACTCAAAACTTTCCATATTTGAGTCAAACACGACTCAGCCGCAGCCTGAGTCCATAACATAGTCGATTGGACCTTTCCGACCAATTTTTTACGTCCACTTCTCTTCATAATGCATCGAAACCATGTAGCCAAATCCATGCACTCTTTGCACACGTGCAAACACCTTTCAACGACGTCCATGAAACCTTCATATGCATTATTCTTGATTCAGACATGCTGCGCGACCTCCCAATCAACTCAACCACAATTCCTCCCAAACTTGGTTTTTGAACCTCATCTTCTCCCTAAGACTAGTTCAATGGATCCCATCACCAGCCATGTCTTGAACTCAAGCAACACCTGCACATGAATAAACAACCAATACTTCCGAGAACAAGTCCATGACTTGACTCTCGTTAGTTCTGAAACCACAACATCTTACGTGAGCACCTCACATAAGCATGTTGCAAACCATAGAAAATTGATAATAGCAATAACCACCAAAACACACCAGAAACTCAGAAAAAGAATACTAATCAAACTTTCTATCGATGTAAAATAAGTTTGAAATATTTCAAAGTAAAAGTAGAACCATTGCAATCTAGCTCCGAACCTTGCCAAAACTAACCGGACCTTGAGCTAGAGCTTACCAAAGCTATTAAGACCTAGCGCTGGAGCTTACCGAAGCTAGTCGGACCTAGCGCCGGAGCTGACCAAAGGTAGTCGGACCTAGCACCAGATTTGATCAAAGCTAGTCGGACCTAGCCACATCAAGTCAGCCCTTACGTCGGACCTTGCCAGAGCTACACGAAACAAGCCGGACCTATCGCCGGACCTTGTTAAAAAGGTGTATTCAAAACTTTATCGTCAAAACCAATGTATTCAGCACAAGCCAATGTATTCAGCACTCATAGGTCTCACAATCTCCCCCTTTATGAATGCATTGGCAACACCACTTAAAATCCGAAAATTGGCATGAAAAGTTTTGAAACAATTTCTCCCCCTTTTTGAAAATCAAATGAGATAGAAATAAATTTCTCCCCCTTGTATACTTCTCCCCCATTGACAATGTATTCAGCAAGGTACAAAAGAGAAATTTTATTTTGTTATAAGCACATTATAACATATACATATAGAACAAAGCTCATCCAAGTCATACTATCAAGTAACTTACACTATTACAATAATGAGATACATAAAGTAGTGTAGGCCATGCTAGAGATCAAATGTAATTTTCAACTTAAGCAAGTCATGATCTTACAAACTTAACTAAACCTGAAGGCATGATACTTGTTGTTGTAATTTTTAAAGCACATATTTTGATCACATGAAATTTGCAGGAGATTATATGTGCATCTTCCTTATTCTAACCAACCAAACCAAGCCTATGTCATTTGACAATCAGAAGTTTAAGGACATGGTTTTAGTCATACACAACTTCTTCCAAGTTCATATATAAGTGCAATGATAAGAAAACTCAAAAAAGAAGAAGTGTGATGCATACATATTCTCTTGATCTTTTCTCATTTTTTATTTTAACATAAAAGCTCAACATGTGGATAGTTGATTGACTAATTTTTCATTATTAAAAGCACTTGTGAGCATGCAACAAGTTCAAAACAGCAAGAAAGTTCGATCATAACTAGATTTAGTATAAGTAATTATTCCAATTACTAGTCATGGAAAAAACTACAAAATGTATAACGTGAGTAATGTAGTAAGAACTTTCAGCATGTAAAAGGAATCACAAAGTCATATATGTATGAAATACTATGCTCATTTTATTTTAAATTTAGATTCACACATAAAGTTCTGAAGTTTCAAAATCCCCTCTCAATTTAATCCATGGGGATGCATAACCCCTATTTCACTACGAATGTAAAAAAAAAACGAGTGAAATCCAAAGGTTTTGTGAAAATGTCAGCCAACTGTTGTTCGGTATCTACATGGTGAAGCACAATGTTTCCTTTTTGAACATTATCACGAATAAAGTTATACCTAATGTCAATGTGCTTAGTACTATAATGTTGCACGGGGTTTTAGCAATGCAAATAGCACTAGTGTTATCACAAAATAATGGAAAACTATCTAAATCAACCCCATAGTCCTTAAGTGTTTGAACAATTCACGGAATTTGTGAGCAAGCACTAGCAGCAGCTATATATTCAGATTCAGCTGTGGATTGTGCAACTGAACTTTGTTTTCCAGAGGACCAGGCAAACAAGTGAATTACCAAGAAAATGACAAGCACCGAAAGTAGTTTTCCTATCAATCCTACAACCCCCAAAATCAGCATTCGAAAAAGCTTTCAAAGTAATAGTTGAGGAAGAAGGAAGAAAAATGTCAAATTCTTGAGTTCCATGTAAATACCTGAGAATTATTTTGATGGCTTGACGATGTCAAGCACGTGGGGAAGCTTGAAACCGTGCACAAAGACATACGCTAAATTGTACGTCCGGTCTTGATGTCGTGAGGTACAAAAGTGATCTGATCATGCTTCTATATTCTTTTTGATCCACAGGTTCACCATTTTCATCAAGTTCAAGTGTCATTGTTGTTCCAATTGCTGTCTGAAGAGGCTTGTTTTTGTCCATGTTGAAGCGCTTAAGAAGGTATTTTGTATACTTTGTTTGATGCACAAAGGTTCCATCCTTAGTTTTCTTGATTTGCAGCCCCAAAAAGTACGTGAGTTCTTCCATTATACTCATCTGAAATTGTGAACTCATCATAGATGAAAACTTGGACACAAGATCATGAGAAGCACAACCAAAGACAATATCATCCACATACACTTGAACGAATAATGAGTAATTGCCATGCTTAAGCACAAAAAGAGTTTTGCCGTCCTTTCCCATGGTAAACCCCTTCTAAAGTAAGAATATTTTTAACCTATCATAACATGCTTTAGGGGCTTGTTTGAGACCGTACAAGGCTTTGGACTGTTTGTAAACATGATTAGGAATATCTAGATTTTCAATGGTGGTTGCTTGACATAAACCTCCTCATCTATATAGCCATTAGGAAAAGCACTTTTAACATCCATTTGATATAACTTGAAACCATTAGATGCAGCAAAATCTAACAAAATTCTTATGGCTTCTAATCTAGCAACAGGAGCCAAAGTTTCATCAAAATCTAGACCTTCAATTTGTGTGAAACCTTAAGCAACCAACCTAGCCTTATTTCTAACCACAACCACATCCTTTTGTTTATTTTTAAGCACCCATTTAGTTTCAATTAAAGTGTGACCTTGAGGTGGAGGTACAAGTTTTTCAAACATTATTTCTTTCATAATTTTAGAACTCTTCTTGCGTGGCAATAATCTAAGATTCATTAGTGAGTGCGTGTAATATATCTTTGGGTTCAAAAGAAGCAACAAAAGCAGAATGAGCGTGAGAGTTTGGATCAGAAAACCTGGACTGTGTGGCTCGTTCGTGCAAGATTCCAATCATTTGTTGTGGAGGATGACTTTTGAGAATCCGAAGGGGAGTAGACACTTCACAAGCTTCTTATTCTTCTTGTTCATCACAAATCGATGAGATTATGACTTGAGGACAATCTGGATCAGCAATGATTGTTGTTGGTGCTGGTTGAGAATCAACATCCGGAGCTGAACCAAAGTCAATAGCTGCTGAATTTTCGGGCAGCAGCTCCACTTCTTCCTCATCTTCAACGAAAATGCTCCCCCCCTGCGGATATGGATCCGGACCTGCAATGTTTGAGCTAGTACATGGGCTAGCTTCATCAAAAGACACCTCACAAGTATCCACAATTTTGTTATTGTCATGTAAAAGCACACGGTAGCCTCTAGTATGAGATGTATAACCAAGAAACATGCCATCAATGGATCTAGGTTCAAATTTATCAAGATTACCATGTTTCTTAACAAAGCATTTGCAACCAAAGACCCGAAAGTGTGTAACACTAGGCCTATGTACAAAAGGAAGCTCATATGATGTTTTACCTAGCTTAGCACACAAGAAAACATGATTTGAGACATAACAAGCTGTTGCAATTGCCTCAGCCCAAAATTTTCTAGGAGTTTGATATTCATCAAGCATAGTCCTAGCCATTTCAACTAAGGTTCTATTCTTTCTTTCTACAACACCGTTTTGTTGAGGTACATATGGTAAAGAAAATTAATGATATATTCCATTTTTAGCGCAAAAGAGATCAAAATGTTGATTTTTAAATAAGTTCCGTTATCACATCTAATTACTTTTAATGATCCTTGGTGATCAACTGATAATAGAAGAAATAAAGTTCTAAAGTGACTAAAAGATTCATTCTTAGATGCCATAAAGTAAACTTAATAGTATCTAGAATAATCATCCACAATCACAAGAACATACCATTTACCTATGAAGGATTTAACACGTGAAGGTCCTACGGTGCCAAGGTGCAAAAGTTGACCCGGTTCAGTTGTCATGATCATTGTGAGAGGAGTATGTGAACCTACAACTATCTTAGCATGTCTACAAGAAGAGCACATAATTTCTTTGTCCCCTTTAAGCTTAGGCAGCCCACGTATGCGATCAAGAGCACTAACACACGTTAGATGATAAAAGCCTACGTGACCAAGTCTACGATGCCAAAAATATAAGTCCTTTGAATCATTAGCAACTAAACACCTATGCTTAGAGGAAGACATATCAAAATAATCTTTAAAAACTCCTCCAAACCGAGACATGTTAAAAATAAGCTCGCTATTTGAATTTACAACTTTGCAGCAATTTTTAGTGAAAATAATTTCCAGATTTCCATCTAGCAGTTGCGAAACAGAAAGCAAGTTGTCTTTCAAATTTTTAACAAGTTCCACATCCTTCAAAGTGTACTGATCATTTACTCTTACTGAACTTTTAGCAATTATAGAGTTGAAGAATTATCGACAAAAGTAACATTCTCTACACATGACACAAAAGAGAGGGAGGAGAACCATTCTTTGTTACCGGTCATGTGGTGTGAGCAACCTGAATCCACAATCCAAATGTTCTCCTTCCTCAAGTGTGTAACCTACATAGAAGAACAATATGTCGATGACTCAATACTGAAGTTAGTCAAAAGGCATTTAGGAATAAGTACTAAGTCACACGATGTGCAGCAGGAAAACACGCTAAACCTGAGATAAAATAGCAGGTTTATGAGTCAGAGATTGAGATTTTTTGTTCTTAACTACTGACCTATAAGGTGTTACTTGTGTAGCACAAAAATCAACAGCTCTAGAGGCAAAAACAGAAGGTCCGGAGATAACAACAGAAGGTCCAGAGGCAAAAACTGAAGCTCCAGAGGTAAACTTTGAATGTTTTTGACTCATAACAGCAGGTTGCATGTTCCTGACATTCGGTTTAGTATGTGCAACAAATTTTACATGAGAGTTATAAGATCTAGCTTGCATTTTTTTCCTTTTTATGTTGTTTAGCTAGTCTATAAAAAAAGTCTATGACATGACCATTTCTACCACAATAGGTACAATGAAATTTAACTTTGTGTTCATGTCTAGATGAGCATGCAATATGTTTATTTGAACCCGAATGTGACAACACTCCTGCAGATTTAAAAGCCATCTCTTTTGGTTTAGGATTTGTTTTAATCGAACCACTTCCTGATGACTTTACAATTTTAGGTGGATGTGCTTTAGCGTGAGCATGGGTATCAAAACCTAAACAAGTTTTATCATTACAATATTTGGATGAATTCAGCAGCAAGTTTAGATTTTTGTCCCCAATACAAAACTGCTCTAGTGTCCTATTCATGTCATCAAGTTTCTTAGACAATTCTAGGCTGTTTTCACATGAAGTTTTCCCTTTTAGTTTACAATTAGAACAATATTTAACTTCATGAGCATGTAAAGCATTGTTCAGTATTGAAATTTCATTTATAGCATCTTTTAGTTTCTTTTCAAGATCATTACAGGTAGAACAATGCAAATCAATTGTAGAACAAGAAGCATCTTTTAATTTTCTGCCTTTAAGTGCAGCAAGTTTTTTGTTCTTTTCAATTTCAAGTTCAAGTTTATCATGTGTGGAGTTATGTGCACTTCTTAGGGAGGACAATTGTTCATATATTAAGTCACATGAGGAACAACAATCATCACTAGGAATCAAGGATTTCAAACGATTAATTTCGGATTCTAGTGACTCAATTTTAACAGCATTGTCCCTAAGCTTTTTGTCCTTTTTCTTAACAATGACAGTGGCACGAGAAATAGCATCACACATTTCTTCGCAAGTAGGGCATACCTCTTCATTGTCACTGTTGTGTTCTGTCTCCTCCATACTTGATCTTGACTTGCCCGTCATGAAGCACAAGTTTGTCAAATCATCTTCATCTTCGTCACTTCTAATGTCCACGTCGCTTGAGCCAAGTTCCTGGAGTGCGGAGATAAAATTGTTCACCAGTTGGCGGCCTATAAAGCCCTTCTTCTTCTTCTTCTTCTTATCGTTTGTTGAGGAGTGCTTCGTCCTTGATTATTTTTATTCCAAGGAAGTAGGACCTGAAAGGTTAGGACAATCTGTATGAAAGTGTCATGTCTTGCCACATTCAAAGCATCGGTGAGGTCCGGAGCTTCCTCTCCTTCTAGTTCTCACATTTTACAATACTTTTAAGAACCTAATAGAGAGAAGGGCTAGCTCCTCCTCTGGAAACTCCTCAATCTGTTCAAGAGTTAGAGAGGACAACAAAGAAAGTGTACCACAAGATGAATATTGACCAGAGCTAGGCATGCCACGTTGAGAAACAAAAGCAAGATTGTTGCGGTTCTTACGTGATATTATGTCAATTTCATGAGTTTTTAACTTGGAATATAGCACATCTAAAGTAAGTGTACTCATGATAGTAGATTCACGAATGGATGTAACTTTCATCTCCCAGATTGATATGTCTAACGCACTTAGTAATTGTTGAGCATTCTCAGCATCTAAAAAGTTAACGTTGACACTATGCAAGTTGCTAATAATTTTGTTAAAGCAAGCAAAGAGATTGTTGATAGACTCATCGAGTTGCATCTCACAAAGCATGTATTCCTTTTTGAACATGTCTTGTCTTACCTCCTTGATTGTGTTGGATCCTTCGTTGTAGTCACAGAGTTCTCTCCATACATCGTACGTCGATTGGAGGTGTGCAACATGGTCGAAGTCACTTTGAGTTAGTCCATGTATGATCAAGTTCATGGCTTTGTTGTTGTTGTTGACATCTCTTAAATTAGTAGCCGTGACTTGATTATTCGGTGGCACGTCGTAAGGCTTGTATACATTTTCCCATATTGTGAATCCTTGCGCCTGGATAAAAGCTTCCATGCGTGCCTTCCAAACCTAAAAATCAATGCCAACAAACACACAGGGTTTTGTCGAGTATTTTTCCATGTCGATTAGTCAAAACACGTGCAAAACTCAAATATTAGAGCACTGTGGATCTGATACCAATTGTAGAATCAAAGAGCACATGTAAAGCTACCAGAAGGGGTGAATGGTAGATTAAAACTTTTCAGCGGAAGCAACAAAACACCCCTCAACAGAAAACTGATCTCTTAAAGAAACCGTGTGTGCGACTAATCTAAACGTGTTAAACTATGACAAAACTAGTATAGATTGTAGAGAATTAAGTCACGAAGACGTCACAACAAGAATCACGAAAATCTGTTGAGAGAAACTCAAGTTACGATCGAAAGATCGAACAAAGGTCAATCTGTCCTACCCGAGAAAAACAGTTCTGGAACACTGGAAATAAACTCGTGCAGATAAGAGACCACAAATCCAATGACCGTGAGATTTTCACAGATGATATAAAATCAAGTTGTGAAGACAACCCAGAAATAATCACGTGAACCGGATATGTAAAACTCGAGTTATGATAAAACAACCGAAGCAAGGTAGTGCTGTGCAGAAACTTGACGAGAAAAACTTGAAGAAAACAAGTCAGACGAACAAGACACAAAAGCTCCTTTAGACTACAAATTTTATTGATCAAAACTCACAAGGAATAGCCCCAAATTCATGCACCACGATCTCTGGCCTCTCCTGCTTATATAGCCAGCCCTTAGGCCAACTCAAACCTAACTAGGACTCTAATCCTACTCAATTAACGAATCGAAACTTTTCCATAACTGGTCAAGACTCTTCTATACAAAGATAGAAGAAATCTTAAGACTTCCAAAAACCTTAGGAACATATTCCACATTCCTAAAATAACTCAAATTCGTGACCCACACGAAATCCTATCATAACCAACTCAAAACTTTCCATATTTGAGTAAAACACGACTCAGTCGCAGCCTGAGTCCATAACCTAGTCGATTGGACCTTTCCGACCAATTATTTACGTCCACTTCTCTTCATCACGCCTCGGAACCATGTAGCCATATCCATGCACTATTTGTACATGTGCAAACACCTTCCAATGACATCCACGATACCTTCATATGCATTTTTCTTGATTCAAACATGTTGCGTGACCTCCTGATCAACTCAACCACAAATCCCTCTCAAACTTGGTTGTTGAACCTCATCTTCTCCCTAAGACTAGTTCAACGGATCCCGTCACCAGCCATGTCTTAAACTCAAACAACACTGGCACATGAATAAACAACCAATACTTTCGAGCACAAGTCCACGACTTGACTCTCGTTAGTTTTGAAACCACAACACCTTACGTGAGCACCTAACAAAAACATGTTGCAAACCACAGCAAATTGATAACAGCAATAACCACTAAAACATACCAAAACTTAGTAAAAGAATACTAAGAAAACTATTCATAGATATAAAACAAGTTCAGAATATTTCAAAGTAAAAGCAGAACCATTGCAATCTAGCTCCGGACATTGCCAAAACTAACCAAACATTGAGCTGAAGCTTACCAAAGCTAGCAGGACCTAGCGCCAGAGCTTACCAAAGCTAGTCGGATTAGCGCTGGAGCTGACCAAAGCTAGTCGGACCTAGCACCAGAGCTGACCAAAGCTAGTCGTACCAAGCCACAACAAGTCGGACCTTACGTCGGACCTTGCCGGAGCTACCCAAAACAAGCCGGACCTATCGTCGGACCTTGTTAAAAAGGTGTTTTGGTAGTATTCAAAACTTTTATCGTCAAAATCAATGTATTCAACACAAGCCAATGTATTCAGCACACATAGGTATCATAGTTTTTCCATTTAATTTGCAATTACAACAATAACTAACTTCACAAAAACGTAAAGCATTGTTCAAAAAATAAATTTCATTCATAGCATCACATAATTTTTTATTAAGATCATCACAGTTAAAACAATGCAAATTAATTGTTGAACAGCTAGCACCTTTCAAGTTTTTATGATTAAGTGCAGCAAGATCTCTATTCTTTTAAAATTCAAGCTTAAGTTTATCTAGTGTTGAGGTGTGCGCACTACTTAAAGAGGAAAATTGTTCATATATTAATTTACATGAGGAACAAGAATCATCACTAGGAATGAAAGATTTTAAACGATTAATTTCATATTCTAGTGATTCAATTTTCACATCATTGTCCCTAAGTTTTTTGTCCTTTTTCTTAAGTATAACAGTGGCGCGAGAAATAGCATCACACATTTCTTCGTAAGTGGGCATACGTCTTCGTTGTCGCTGTTGTGTTCTGCATCTTCCATACTTGATCTTGAGTTGCCCCGTGAAGCACATATTTGACAAGTTCTCTTCATCTTTGTCACTTCTGATGCTCGAGCCAGGTTCTTGAAGTGTGGAGACAAAACTGTTTACCAATTGGCGCCTTGTAAAACCCTTCATCTTGTTGTCGTTGTTCGTAGAGAAGGACTCGAACTTTGTTTGCTTCTCATCACGAGGAGTAGAACCTGAAAGGACAGGACAATTTGTACAAAAAAGTCCAAACTCACCGCATTCGAAGCACTGTTGAGGTCCACCACTTTCTCTCCTTCTAGTTCTCACATTTTGCAATGCTTTTGAGAACCGGGTAGAGAGAAGTGCTTGTTCCTCCTCTGGAAACTCTTCAACCTGTTCAAGGTTTGGTGAGGAAAGCAAAGCAAGTGTACCACAAGATGTAGATTGACTAGAACTAAACATGTCACGTTGTGAAATAAATGCAAGAGACTTGTTTGGATTTTTACATGATATTATGTCAAGTTCATGAGTTTTCAATTTAGAATATAGAACACCTAAAGTAAGTATACTCATGACAGTAGATTCACGAACAGTTGTAACTTTCATCTCCCAAATCAACATGTCTAATGCACTTAACAATTGCCTAGCATTTTCAGAATCTGAAAAATTAACATTGATGATACGCATGTTACTGATAATTTTATTAAACGAGCAAACAGGTCATCGATTGACTCACCTGGTTGCATCTCGAAGCGCATATATTCTTTCTTGAACATATCTTGCCTTACCTCCTTGATCTTGTTGGAGCCTTCGTGGTAGTCACATAGTGCTTTCCACACGTCATACGCAGATCGGAGATGTGCAACACGATTGAAGTCGCTCTGAGTCAATCCTTGTATGATCATGTTCCGCACCTTATTTTTGTTGTCGACGTCTCTCATGTTTTCAGTTGTGACTTGATCATTTGGTGGCATGTCGAAGGGCTTGTACACCATTTTTCATATGGCGAAGCCTTGCACGTGTATGTAACCCTCCACACGTGCCTCCAAAACCTGAAAATAAATGCCATTGAAAACACAAGGTTTTGCAGAGTATTTCTCCATGACGATTAGTCAAAATACGTGAAAATCACAAAGATTAGAGCACTGTGGCTCTGATACCAATTGTAGGATCAAATAGCACGTTAATGGTAGATTAAAACTTTTTTGGTGGAAGCAGCAAAAACCCCTCAGCAGAAAATCCATCTGATAGATAAACTGTGTGCGCGAATGTTTACAACGTGTTCAAAACATGAAAAATCAGTGTATATCAGAGAGAATCAAGTATCGAAGACACGACAACAAGAATCACAAGGAAACATTGAGTAAAACTCAAGTTATGACCAAAACACTGAGTAAAGGTCACTCTGTTATAACAGAGAGCAAACAGATCCGTTACGCTGCAAAGAAAATCATGTAACTCAAAAACTATAATTCTAGTAATCGTGAAATTTTCCCAAATGACATATTATTGAGTTATTCAAAAAGTATTACATCAATTGGAGTAGTAAAACGCGAGTTATGGCCAAAACACTGAAGGGATGTCGGGCAGCACAGAAACTCGACGAGAAAGACTTGACGAAAACTAGTCGGACGAACACGCCATAAAAGCTCCTCTAAACTACAAAATTTATTGATCAAAACAAAAGAGGAACAGCTCCAAATTCGTGATCCTATGAGCCTTGGCCTCCCTTCTTATATAACCGGCCCTAAGGGCAACCCAATCCAAACTAGGACTCCTACTCCTACTTAGTTTCAATCGAAACTTTCCGTAACTACTCAAGACTCTTCCATATGCAGATAGAAGCAATCTTAAGACTTTCAAACTTCTTAGGAACATACCAAACATTCCTAAAAAAACTCAACTTCATGCTGACCATGAAATGTAACAATACAAACTCTAAACCTTCCATAAACAAACAATAACCACCTCAGTCGCAGTCTGAGGCATAAACTAGCCGGTTGAACCTTTACAACCATATCTTCACTTCCATTTATCTTCACCACGCCTTGGAACAATGTAGCCACGTCCATGCACCCCTTGCATACGTGCAAACACTTTCCAGAACATCCACGATACCTTCATATGCATTGTTCTTGACCCAAACAAGTTGCATGACCTCCCGATAACCTGAACCACAATTCCTACAAAACATGGTTATTGAACCTCATCTTCTCCCTAAGACTAGTTCAATGGATCCCATCACAAGCCATGTCTTGACCTCAGGCAACAATTGCACATGAACAAACAACCAAATATTCTGAGACAAGTACGCGACTTGACTCACGTTAGTCCGAAAAACACAACACCTTATGTGAGCACGCCACAGTAGCATGTTGCAAACCATAACAATGTTTAACCACCATAATCGGCCATAACATATCAAAACTTCGTAAGGGAATACTAAGCAAACTTTCCATATGACAAAAGCAAGTTCGAAACATTGCATGTAAAAACAGATCTGCCGCACAAATATTTTAGCAAATAAAATTATTGAATAGACCAAAAGCGGTGTTGCAGTGTAAATACAAAAGATCAGACACTCCAATCCCTAACTCATGTGCATATCACGTGTTGGAAAGTTAGAACAGTCCTAACCAAGTAAAGAGTAAATGTTACTCCCGAAAACATGTTGGGTATGTAAACCATACTTTTAGCCTATTTGCCCGTGTATTCAACACATAGGTCTAACACTATGTCCAAACCAGAGCTCATATTGGGTTTTTCCAAGCTTAGCACGCAAGAAAACATGATTTGAGACATAACAGGCAGTTGCAATTGCATTAGCCCAAAATTTCCTAGGAGTTTGATATTTATCAAGCATAGTCCTAGCCATCCGAACTAAGTTTATGTTCTTTCTCTTTACAACACCATTTTGTTGAGGTACAAATGATGAAGAAAATTGATGACCTATTCCATTTTCAGCACAAAAGCGATCAAATGATTTGTTTTTAAATTCGGTTCCATTGTCACTTCTAATTACTTTTAGAGATCCTGGGTAGTCAAGTGAAAGCCTAAGAACCAAACTTCTAAAGTGACTAAAAGATTCATTCTTAGATGTCATAAAGTAAACCCAAGAGTAACTAGAATAATCATCAACAATTACGAGGATGTATCACTTACCTCCAAAAGATTGAACATGTGAAGGACCTACGATGTCAAGGTGTAAAAGTTGTGTCAGGGTTGTTGTCATGGTCCTTGTGAGTGGAGCATGTGAATCTACAACCATCTTAGCATGTCTACAAGAAGTGCATACAATTTCTTTGTCTCCCTTAAGATTAGGTAATCCACGTATGCGATCAAGACCGCTAACACGTGTGAGGTGATCAAAGCCTACGTGACCAAGTCTACGATGCCAAAAATATAAGTCTTTTGATTCATTAGCAACCAAACACTTATGATTAGAAGATGACATATCAAAATCAGCTTTAAAAACCCTTCAAAACCGAAACATGTTAAACATAAGCTCACCATTTAAATCTACAACATTGCAGCATTTTTTTGTGAAGCTAATTTCTAGATTTTTCATCTAGCAATTGTGAAACAGAAAGCAAGTTGTATTTCAAATTTTTAACAAGTGTCACATCTTTCAAAGTGTAGTGATTATTTACTCTAACTGAACTCTTAGTAATTGTAGGAGTTGAAGAATTATCTGGAAGTAACATTCTCTACACATGACACAAAAGAGAGTGAGGAGAATCATTTTTTGTTACCGGACATGTGGCGTGAGCAACCTGAATACACGAGTTGAAAGTTCTCCTTCCTTAAGCACATACCCTACCTAGAAGCATGATATGTTGATGACTCAATACTAGGGTTAGTCAAAAGGCATTTAGGAATCCAGTACTGAGTCACGTGATGTGCAGCAGGAATAGCACGCGAAAGCTAAGATAAAACAGCAAGTTTTTGAGCCAATTTTTGGGAATTCTTACATCCAACTACTAATCTACAAGGTGTGTTATGTGTAGCACGAAAAATAGTAGGTTTCGTAGAAAACTACGCATATTTTTGACTCATCACAGCAGGTTGCAAGTTCCTCACATTTGGTTCAGCATGTGCAGCAAGTTTGGCTTGGATGTTACGTGATCTAGCTAGCATCTTTTGCTTCTTTTCTTGTTTAACTAGTCTATAACAAAAAACAATGACATGACCATCTCTACCACAGTAGGTACAATGAAATTTAAATTTATGTTCATGTCTATATGAGCAAGCAACATGTGTGTTAGGAACCAAATGAGACAACACCCCTACTGACCTAAAAACCACCTCTTTTGTTTAGGAACTATTTGAATTAAACCACTTCCTAATGATTTAACAATCTTAGGTGGATGTGCCTTAGTATGGGCATGAGAATCAAAAACTAAACCAGTTTTATCATTGCAAGTCTTGGAAGAATTCAGCAGCAAGTTTAGAGTTTTATTCCCACTACAAAACCGACCTAGTGTCCTATGCATGTCATCAAGTTGCTTAGACAAGCCTAGACAATTTTCACATGAAGTTTTTTCTTTTAATTTGCAATTAAAATAATATTTAACTTCATGAACACATAAAACATTGTTCAAAATAGAAATCTCATTCATAGCATCATGTAGTTTCTTGTTAAGATCCACGACTAGAACAATGCAAATCAATTGTTGAACAGCTAGCATCTTTCATGTTTTTATCGTTGAATGCAGCAAGCTTTTTGTTCTTTTCAATTTCAATCTCATGTTTATCAAGAGTGGAGGTATGCGCACTTCTTAAAGAAGAAAATTGTTCATATATTAGTTCACATGAGGAACAAGAATCATCACTAGGAATCAAAGATTTCAAACAATTAATTTCAGATTCTAGTGATTCAATTTTAACATCATTGTTCATAAGTTTTTTGTCCTTTCTCTTAAGTATAACTATGGCATGAGAAATATCATCGCACATTTCTTGGCAAGTGGGACATAACTCTTCATCGTCGCTGATGTGTTCTGCTTCCTCCATACTTGATCTTGAGTTGCCCGCCATGAAACACATAGTTGCCAAATTGTCTTCATCCTTTCACTTCTAGAGTCCCCATTGCTCAAGTTGTTGTCTAGTAGAGCGGAGAGGATATGGTCCACCACTTGCCATTTTGTGAAAGTCTTTTTTTTCTTGTTGTTATTGCCAGAAGAGGACTTGAACTTATTATGCTTTTCATCATGGGTAGAAGGACCTGAGGGTTAGGGCAATTTGTACGAAAATGTCATGTCTTACCACATTCAAAGCATCATTGAGAACCACCACACCCGCTCCTTCTAATTCTCACATTTTGCAATGCTTTTGAGAACCGAGTGGAGAGAAGTGCCAGCTCCTCTTCTAGAAATTATTCAATTTGTTCAAGGGTTAGATAAGACAATAAAGCAAGTGTACCACATGATGAAGATCGGATAGAACTAGGCATGTCACATTGTGGAACAAATGCAAGAGACTTGTTGGGATTTTTTTGTGATATAATGTCAAGTTAATGAGTTAGTAATCGAATGAGACAACATTCCTGCAGACTTAAAAACCACCTTCTTTAGGAACTGTTTGAATCAAACCACTTTCTAATGACTTAACAACCTTAGGTGGATGTGCCTTAGTATGAGCATGAGAACAAAAACCTAAACCCGTTTTATCATTGTAAGACTTAGAAGAATTCAACAGCAAGTTTAGAATTTTATTCCCACTAAAAAACCGCTCTAGTGTCATATGCATGTCATCATGTTTCTTAGACAAGCCTAGACAGTTTTCACATGAAGTTTTTCCTTTTAATTTAAAATTAGAATAACAATTAATTTCATGAGAACGTGAAGCATTGTTCAAAACAGAAATTTTATTTATAACATCAAGTAGTTTCTTATTAAGATCATCATAGTTAGAACAATGTAAATCAATTGTTCAACTGCTAGCATATTTCAAGTTTTTATCATTAAGTGCAGCAAGCTCTCTATTCTTTTCAATTTCAAGCTCAAGTTTATCAAGTGTGGAGTGTGCGCACTTCTTAAGGCGGACAATTGTTCATATATTAATTCACACGAGGAACAAGAATCTTCACTAGGAATCAAATTTTAGATGACTAATTTAAAATTCTAGTGATTCAATTTTAACAGCATTGTTTCTAAAGTTTTTGTCCTTTTTCTTAAGTACAACAGTGGCACGAGAAATAGCATCACACATTTCTTCGCAAGTGGGACATACCTCTTCATCGTCATTGTTGTGTTTTGTTTTCTTCATACTTGATCTTAAGTTGCCTGCCATGAAACACATAGTTGCCAAATAGTCTTTATCTTCATCACTCCTGGAGTCCACATTGCTCGAGTTGTTATCTAAGAGTGTGGAGATAATGTATTCCATCACTTGCCGTTTTGTGAAAGTCTTATTTTTCTTGTTGTTGTTGCTAGAAGAAAAATTGAACTTATTTTGCTTTTCATCATGAGTAGTACGACCTGAAAGGTTAGAGAAATTTGTATGAAATTGTCATGTCTGACCACATTCGAAGCATCGCTGAGAACCACCACTTCCTCTTCTTCTAGTTCTTACAATTTTGCAATGCTTTTAAGAATCAAGTAGAGAGAAGTACTAGCTCCTCCTCTGGAAACTCTGCAATCTGTTGAAGCATTAGAGAATACAACAAATCAAGTGTACCACATGAGGAAGATTGGCTAGAACTAGGCATGTCACGATGTGAAACAAATGCAAGAGACTTGTTGGGGGTTTCACGTGAAATTATGTAAAGTTGTTGAGTTTTCAACTTAGAATATAGCATATCTAAAGCAAGTCTACTCATGACGGTGGATTCGCGAATAGATGAAACTTTCAACTCCCAAATTTACATGTCTAATGCACCTAACAATTGCCTAGCATTTTCAACATCAAAAAAATTAACATTAACACTACACAAGTTGCTGAGAATGTTATTAAAGCAAGCAAAAAGGTCATCGATTGACTCATTGGGTTGCATCTCGAAACGCATGTACTATTTCTTGAACATATCTTGTCTTACCTCCTTGATCGTGTTGGAGCCTTCGTGGTAGTCGCATAGTGCGTTCCACATGTCATACGTAGATTGGAGGTGTGCAACACGATCGAAGTTGTTTTGAGTCAATCTTTGTATGAACAAGTTTTGTGCCTTGTTGTTGTTGTCAATGTCCTTCGAGGTGGCAGGCGTGACTACATCATTTGGTGGCATGTCGAAGGGCTTGTACACCTTTTCCCATATGGCTAAGCCTTGCGCTTGTATGTAAGCCTCCATGTGAGCCTTCCAAACCTGAAAATCAACACCATCGAACACACGAGGTTTTCTGGAGTATTTCTCCATGATGATTAGTAAAAACACATGCAAATAATAGAGATTAGAACACTTTGGCTCTGATACCAATTGTAGGATCGAAAAGCATGTGAAAAGCTAGCAGAGGGGGGTCAATGGTAGATTAAACCTTTTTCAGCTGAAGCTATAAAAATCCCTCGGCAAAAAATCAAGTAGATGAGAAATTGTATCTGCAACTATTCTAAACTTGTTCAGCCGTGACAAAAGTAGAAGAAGTTGTAGAGAATCAAGTCATGAAGACACGACAATAAGAATCACGAAAAAACTGTCAAGTAAAACTTAAGTTCTGACCGAAACTCTAAGCAAAGGTCAATCTGATCTAACAGAGAGCAAACAGATCTGCTATGCTGCAAAGAAACTCGTGTAACTCAAAAACCACAGATCCATTGATTGTGAACATTTCATTGATGATAGATAATTGAGTTGTGAAGACAACAAAAAAAGGAATCACGTCAATTGCATCTATAAAAACATGAGTTATGATCGAAACACCAAAGAAAGGTCGGGCAGCGCAGAAACTCGACGAGAAAGACTTCACGAAAACAAGTCGGATGAACAAGACACAAAAGCTCCTCTAAACTATAAATTTTATTGAACAAAACACAAGAGGAACAGCCTCAAAGTCATAAATCACAAGATCTGGCCTCCCTTGCTTATATAACCAGCCCTTAGGCCAACCCAAATCTAACTAGGACTCCTACTCCTACCCAGTTTCAACGGAAAATTTCCATAACTGCTCAAGACTCTTCCATATGCAGATAGAACCAATCTCAAGACTTCCAAACACATGAGGAACGTCTCAAACATTGCTAAAACAACTGGACTTCATTCTCACCTTGAAACCTAACCAAAATAAATTCAAAACCTTCCATAAACGAACCATAACCGCCTCAGCCACAGCCTGAGACATAATCCAGCCGGTTGGACCTCTTCGGCCATATCTTCACATCCATATCTCTTCACCACACCCTAGAACAATCCATGAACCCCTTGCACATGTGCAAACACCTTCCAACGGCATCCACTATACCTTCATATGCATTGTTCTTGACCCAAACATGTTACGCAACCTCCCGATCAACTCAACCATGATTCCTCTCGAACTTGGTTGTTGAACCTCATCTTCTCCCTAAGACTAGTTTGGATCCCGTCACCAGCCATGTATTGAACATGAACAAACATCCAAATCTTTCGAGCAAAGTCCTTGACTTCACTCACATTAGTCTGAAAATCACAACACCTTATGTGAGCACCTCACCTAAGCATGTTGCACACATAGCAAGATAAAATCCACCATGACCAGCCAAAACACATCAAAAATGTTATTAAACAAATACTAATCAAACAACCAATAAGCCAAAAATCAAGTTCAAAACATTGTAAATGAAAAGCATAACAGCCGTACGAGTATTTTGGCACATAGAAGGTTCGAACAGTGCAAAACAACCAACAACTATGTATTATACAAGAAAAGTTCAGACACTCCGAAGTGGGTTTCTCAGATATAATCGAAACTTTGCATGTAAAAACTTACTTTAAACATAATTTCCAATGTATTCATCACATAGGTCTCACATACGCCCAAGCTCATCACCGTGGGGAGCCCCAATGCTCTTTGTAGATAAGAAGGATGGATGCCAAAGGATGTGTGTGGATTACAGGTCTCTCAATGAGGTGACGATCAAGAATAAGTACTCGTTGCCCCATATAGAGGATTTGTTTGATTAGATGAAAGGAGCTCAATTTTTCTCTAAGATTGACCTTCGATCAGGATACTTCTAGCTGAAGATTAGACCTTCGGACATACCTAAAACAACTTTTTGAACGCGTTATGGATCATATGAGTACACCGTTATGTCATTTAGATTGACCATCTTTAGTTAGAGATGAGATAATCACTCTGGCTACTTGAGCATTGCAGTGGACAAGCACGACTTGCTTCGGAGTGATGTCTTCTTCATTCCTTGGGATGTGTACCCCGGTCAACACATTGCCACAAGGCGGGGTTTAAGGACACAAGGTGGATCTACATGTTGTGCTTCCACATCCCATAATCAGCTCCATCGAATTGAGGAGGCTTCCCCAATGGGATGGATAAGTAGTGGTTATTGGAGGTTAACTGCTCATAGTTGAAGCCTTGTTGGTTGTATCTTTCTGTGACATTTGTTTGTGGATGTGGAGTGTCAATCTTTGTGATGCCCAACTTCTCTCGAAGCCTCGCCTTGAGTTGCCGATTTTCTTCATCGTCCGTCGGCTTGTCTTGGTACACAATGGTTTGCTCTTATGTGACTTGGACATTATTGGTCGAGCACTCATCATTTCCCACTTCGGCCATCTTCTCTTCGAGTGGTTAGACTCTTGATGGAGAGACCAACTCTGATACCAATTGAAAGTTGCCTAGAGGGGAGTGAATAGGCTTAATCAACCTGAAATGACTCAATCAAACGAAATCAGCACCCAGGGGCCGAACTAGTCCGGTTCAGGCGCGGACTAGTCCGGTCAGCCTGTAGAGAGAGACTAAGATGAGCTTCTGATGAGTCTTAAAAAGATTCTTGTGAAACGAAATGTGGAAGGATAATCACGTTAATACTAGCAACTATCAAGATAAGTGAATCACAATAGCTAGCAAGATATAGGCAAAGATTACTAGAATGAGCAACTAGCGACAAACCTAACCCTAGAACGATTTTTGCAATTGACAAATAGTAAAGCACACAAGTGACACAAGGATTTATCCCGAGGTTCGTTTCCACACAAGAATCTACGTCCCCGTTGAGGAGCCCACGAAGGACCAGGTTAAACAACCATTTCCTCACCAAGTTTACCACAAGGGCCTAACTCGGTTCTCCACTATCACAAAGGGGCAAGTACAAGATTTGTGAGGCTTCTCACAATATGAGGCTCCCACAAAGAATATGATCAATAAACACAAAGATTATCTCAACCCACAAATCACAAGTACTCAACACAAGTGCAGGAGATCAAACCGAGGGCCAAGAACAGAGTTCTTCCTTCTATTCTCCTCACAATATCCAATCCACTCAAGAATCAACTCAAGAAGGTGAGAATGGAAGAGAGAGGGCTTATAATGGCTCTAGGAATGTTGTGGCGGAGCTAGGGTTTCAGAGAGTGTCAAATGAACCCAGGGTTCTTCTATTTATAGAAGTCCCGAGCCCATACTGCTGACTTCAGCAAAAGAGCGGACTAGTCTGGCCTCTGGCCCGGATTAGTCTGGCCGATTGGGACCACTGACCTCTGGTCAGGTCCTGACAACTGTTGCACTGCGCGGCTATCGTCACGATACCCACCAAAATTCCAAATTCTAACGGCCACTTAACAGCAGACTAGTCCGACTCAAAACGGACTAGTCCGATCTCACACACGACCTTCTGGTCCGGGTGAAAACGGACTAGGCTGGACAGCACGGACTAGTCTGGCCAACTCGGTGGACTAGTCCATCCTTCAGGACTTAGTCGCCATGGCACTCCTTGCTCAGCTAGGCAGACTAGTCCGCCCCAAAGCGGACTAGTCCGAACTGAGACAGAACCTTTTTGTCTATCTCAAAACGGACTAGTCTGGCTAGTGCGGACTAGTGTGGCCAATAGGGCGGACTAGTTCGTCCTCCAGGACATAGTCGCGAACCTCCTCTCCAGGACCACAACGGACTAGTCTGTCGCAAGACAGACAAGTCAAAAGTCAGTCAGGACCTCTTGGTCCACCACTGCATCGGACTAAGCCGGCAAGAAGCGGACTAGTCCGGCCTACTGGCCGAACAAGTCCGGCCCTCCTGTTAGGGCACTCCAACACTCTTCTCTCAAGGGGTTTGATCTCTAATTTTGCTTTGGGCTCCAACTTTGATCTCAATGCACTTCACACACACACACCCTCCTACATCTACGGCTAGTCTAAACTCGACTTTACTCTTGGAGTTGTCGACACCGCTTTTTTATCCTTTTCCTTTTGAGGGTTACGTGCTCCAATCAAGTCCACACCTGTGCTTAATATCATCTGAGCTCATTAGTGACTTAATTGTCGTCATCAATCATCCAAAACCCATGGGGATACTAGATGTACTTTCATTTTTCCATCCTTGATGTAATCAGCGCAACCCTCAATCACTTCTTCAGTGGTGTATCCTTCCATAATTGAACCCTCTGGGTGAGCACGGTTCCGCACATAACCTTTTAATACTCCTAAATATCTCTCCAACGAAAACATATGATGTAAATATAGTGGCCCCAATGCTTTTATCTGATCAACAAGATGCATGATTAGGTGTACTTGCATACCAAAAAAAGATGGTAGGAAACCCATCTCAAGCTTGCACATAGTCTCAACATTGTACGTTTTCAAATAGTCTAAATTTTCACGTGCTATCACCTTTTGCGATACTACATTGAAGAAGTAACAAAAACGTGTGATGACAACTTTTATATACTCAGGTTTGATGACACTTATTACAACAGCAAGGAACACTATCATCATCATGTGACAGTCGTGAGAATTATAGCCGAATAAAGACAAGTCTTTCATTGAGACTAGTTTGCGGATATTGGATGATAAATTCGTGGGTACTTTGATCCTATGCAAGCATTCGCAAATTGCCTTTTTCTCTTGTAGTGTCAAGTTGTAGCTAGCTTGGGGAAGGTAATGCTTCCTGTTCGCCTTTTCGACTGGGTGAAGCTCTGGTCTCATATCATGATTTACTAAGTCCATACGTGAATTTAATCCGTCCTTTGTTTTCCTCAGCATGTCCAGCATGGTACCAATGATGCTGTCAAATACATTTTTTGTAATGTGCATCAAATCAATACTATAGCAAAATTTTAGATTCTTCCAATACGAAAGATACTTGAAAAAAATTGATTGTTTCTTGAAAGCCGTGTTAGTGGTATCACCCGATGATGTACTTTTCTTTCTCTTTGTTTTTGTACATTTTTTGACCTTACCGAAAGTAATATGAGTGTTTTTTACCATTTCAAACACGAGATTTCCACTATAAGGTTTTGGAGCAATATCTTATTCGATTTTGTTATCAAATTGTTCTTTCATCATCCTATACTTGTTAGTATCTGCCAAGAACCATCGGTGTCTCGGTACACTTTCTTTCTAGATGAAGTGAGGTATAGAAATCCAGTTCAATCCATGCAGCTTACACAACCTTTCTTCCCTTTCATTTGTCCCAATAATGTAAATAGTACGAGATAATCATGCATGGTAACGAATATCATTCTCTTATCGTAGAATACTCCCGGTTGTACTCATTCCATTTACGTACCCCTTTATTCCACAATTTCGCCATATCTTCCATTAAAGGTTCCAAGAACACATCAATTTCGATGTCGGGTTGTTTCGGACCTTGGATAAGAACAGATAACAAGATATACTTCCTTTTGTGACACAACCACATCGGTAGGTTGTACATCGTTAAGACCACGGGTCATGTACTGTGTATGCTCCTTTTTTTACCAAATGGATTCATTCCGTCTGTACCCAAAGCAAATCTTACATTTCTTATTCCCTTTGCAAATTCTGGATACTGAATAAAAAAATTTCCACTGCGTGTGCATCACCAGGGTGTCGAATATGTTTTTTATTCTTCTTGCGCTGCTCGGAATGCCAATGCATAAGTTCAGCCTCCCTAGGGTTTCAGAAAAAACGCTTCAAACGATCAATTAATGGAAGGTACCACATCACCAAGGCAGGAATGTTTCTCTTATGCTTCATGTCTGCATAGTCAGAAGTATCGTCATCGTCACCTTCAGGGTCAATAATAAACTTCTTATTCTTCTAAGACTTTTCCATGTTGGTAACATACTGGTGATTGTAGTCCTTCTTGTATCTACTGACACCACAGATGGGGCATCAAGTTGCGAGCTCCTGCTCTTTGCAATACAGAATACAATGGTTCACACAAGCGTGTATTTTTGTCACACCTTGTGCCATCAGGCAAAGAATTTTCTTCGCTTTATAAGTACTTCTGGGCAGTTTATTTAGATTTGGAGGAATTTCTGCCAAATGATTCAAAAGATCATAGAACTACAATCGGACCATTCATGTGTGGCTTTCAACTTTAGTAGTTCTAGGACTTGATGCAATGTAGTAAACTCTTTATCACAACCGTTTGATTCATCATATAAAAGCTCCGTTGCCAAATTTTGCAATGTCTCCATTTTACTTAAACCTTTACTTGCTCCCATAGAAGTCAATACATATGGTTCAATGTGACGCAACATCTCCTCACAATCAAACTCATCATCATCATCATCATCACCATCTTGATTGTCACTACCATCATCGATATGAACATTATTGTCATCTGAACCTCTTTCATCATCTTTATCCGCTTCATATGTATCTAACTCACCATGGGCTGTCCATATTGTGTAGCTTTTTTAAACCTCTTTTCACCAAATGAGATTGGATTACTATAGTATCTATCCAAGCAATCTTATTTTCACAGTCGATACATGAACATAATATGTCATCTATCTTTTGCAACTTCGCATGTCTCTTGGATGCTTCAATAAAATTTGCAACATTATGAATGTACATAGGATCGGGTCTTGTCATGTTATATATCCATGCTCGACGGTCCATTCTTCAATAACATAATTTTTGTAAGATTTACAAAATTTGGCCATAAATATTCCCTAAAGGTCTTCTACAAAATGAATTTACAAAGACATAACCAACCTGTATCATATGAGTGAATACTGGTATCATGTATGTTTGTTCATAAGGGTTCTAAGAAAATTTGGTTCATAATTTTCTCAGCTTCCTAGTGGCCATAATGGATTTTTGAAGATAGGCTTATTCATTGAAACATTTCATCGAACACATGATGTACTTGTATTCATCTTCATGCTTTAATCCTTCTAATCTACTTATTTTTCTCCAAAATTCATAGGTGAGCTCAAGGGGAGACTCAACTACATCTTTCAACCTTTAATCCTTCAAATACTACAAATCTCAAGTGGAGGGGGGAGGCTGGAGGCATGCAAACTCAACAAAACGAAACTGAAAACAGGACAACATATTGAAAACATGACAGTGGAGAAGAAGTCTCTTCTAACCATTTCTCTGTTCAAAGCTTGATCAACTGATGAATACTAGATCGACCCGCACACGTTGGAAAATCATGGTAGCCTGGTGGCGTCGATGGAATATCTCCCGGATTAGGTTTTCTGTGGTGCCCGAGGGGCCCATTATATAGGCGTCCGTTTTCACAGGCGTCTTTTAACGAAAAAACCGCCTGTGAGAAAAAATAATTAAGTTTAGGCAGTTTTTTCAGGAAGATTTTAACTTCTGCATAGGCGGTTGTTCCTAAACAACCGCCTGCGATAATAGCCCGAACCTGTTCTTCAGTTTTCTTTTCCCTTGCTTCTTTTTTATTTAGATTTCAATATAAATACTCAAACATGTAAAGATTATGCAAATTGAGTCCAAATTCGATGATTCTTTCTTCTCTATTTTTTTAAAAAATAATATCTACCTGGACCAAATATTTTAAAACTTGTATAGCTAACATTGCAATGTTTTGGTAAATATCAAATTAATTTATACTCGCATATTATTCACATTTCTTTATCTTCTAAAAAAATGAACCTTCACTGAAATTGGTTTGTTTAAACATATTTGTCTTATTTATACATGTATGAATTTTGTTAATTTTTTTAAAGCATTCCAACATGTCAAAATTCAAATTATCCATCATTCTAATCAAATGCTCATATACATATGAGGCATTCATCAAATTTTAAACACACACTGATTCAAAAAATTTTAAAAAATCGGAAATAAATTCATGGAGGTTGGTATGATGACTAAAAGGTTCTATTGAAAAACTAAATAAAAAATTATTATATTCATCAAGATAGAAAAATAACAAATAGCCAGTGTTATTTGTTTTTTATGTCCTCACCAATTTCAGATGCTTTCTGAAGTGAAATTTAATGAAAACCTATAATACTAAGTCATATTACAAGAAAGTGGAATTTGGGCTTTTAAAAGGCCCCTCATTTTAAACAAAAATATTAATTAAGCCTAGACTCAATAAATGTTTTTTCAGACGGTTTTAACTGCTGTACAGGCGCTTATTCCTAAACAATCGCCTGCGATAATGGCCCGAGCCTGTTCTTCAGTTTTCTTTTCCTTTGCTTCTTTTTTATTTAGATTCCAATATAAATACTCAAACATGTATAAATTCTGCAAATTGAGTCCAAATTCGATGATTTTTCTTCTATATTTTTCAAATATAAATATCTACCACATGTACCATATATTTTAAAACTTGTATAGCTATCATTGTAATGTTTTGTAAATATCAAATGAATTTATACTCACATATTATTCACATTTCTTTATCTCCTAAAGAAAAAGGGATCATTCACTATAATTGGTTTGTATGAACATATTTGTCTTATTTACATGTATGAATTTTGTTAATTTTTTAAAGCTTTCCAACATGTCAAAATTCAAATTATTCATCATTCTAATCAAATGTTCATATACAAGGCATTCATCAAATTTTGAACGAACATTGATTCAAAAATTTTTTAAAAAAATCTAAACAAATTCATAGAGGTTGGTATGATGACTACAAAGTTCCATTGAGAAACAAAATGAAAAATCATTATATTCATCAAGATAGAAAATGAAAAATAACAAGTGTTATTTGGTTTTTATGTTCTGACCAATTTCAAAGGTTTTCCCAAGTAAAAATAAATGGTAACCTTTAATACTCAAGCATACTACAAGAAAGTGGAATTTGGGCTTCTAAAAGGCCCCTGATTTTAATAAAGAATATTCATTAAGCCTACATAAAGATATTTTCAGGTGGTTGGTTCTGAAAAACCGCCTGAGAGAAGTCTTTATCTCAGGTAGGTATCACTTATCAACCGCCTGAGATAAGTCTCTATCTTCACATGCGGTTGGTAATAAAGAACCGTCTGAGAGAAGTCCTCTTCTCAGGCGGTTGTTCCTTAAGAACCGCCTGCGAAGATAGGCGTCTATATATAACCCTCGGCTTCGTTGGAAAAACCTAACCGGGGCGAAATCAATTAGACGTCGTCAGCAGCCAAAATTTTGTATGCCGCCAAGTCTTTGCCGCGCTCGTCGCCGAGCTTCGATCTCGCTGCCGATCTTCGCCCTCGCTGCTTCCTTCCCTTCTGTCTAGGTACGCTGAGCTTTGCCCCTCGCCCGCCACCACACCCGCACTCGCCGTCGCCCTCTCTCTCTCCTCCACACCAAGTAAGTTTATCTCCCTCTCACCCTCCTCCACAGCGGCCTCCACCCAACCTAACTCGAGCCCCCCCTCTTACCCGGCCTCACCCGAGCCTCCTCCATGGACGTCGGCCGAGCTCCCCTCCACCCCAGCCTCCAATCGAGCACCCCCTCCCCCCTCACTGAGCCACCCTCCCACCCGGCTACCTCGACACCCCCTCCCTCCCCACCGGCGGTTGTGGCAGCCACCAACACGTTGACGCCCATTCTCCTCCCCCAAAAAAATTTCCCTCCTCATCGGCGACCCAATTATGCTATGCAATGTTGTTTAATTGTTGATTGAATTGTGCATTGTGAATTGTTGTACATAACATTGCAAATTGTTATTGTTTAATTGTTGATTTAATCAATGCAAATTGCGAATTGTATATTGTTATTGTTTAATTGTTGATATAATTATTCTTGTCGGCCCTTTGATACAATTGGGTATCTGCAGATTGAACCTCGTGAATATGCCATTCATGCAATCGTAGAATGCAGATTGAACCTTGTGAATCATTTTATCTGCCACTTTCTCCATTCTTATTGTTAATATCTTTGTAAACCATTTAAAAATATAGTTTAGAAGGCATATTGGTCTTTATATATTTCAACCTTTTGACATCCAGCTTCCCTTCATAAAAATCATGACCTGCTTGATTATAACCCCAACCGTTTAAGAAGTTTTTTATTTTTCTTAATTTGAACATGAATCTACTCAAAGTCACTCTATCTCTGGTTGGCTCAAACAAGATCTCTTCTACCTTTCATTGCAGTGAGACATATTTTTTCTCTTATTAGTTCTAGCATGGAAAGCCCTAATAAGACTGTTGATGGTAGTAACAATGAAGCAGGAAATATGAAGTTTAGTGACTCCAGCATTTCAAGCTCCTTTCATAGTCCATCGGATACTTTTCTAAACACAAAAATAAATAGACTTCAGAGGATCTCGACCCGGAATATGATCCTGCTGACTTGGTATGGATCACGAATCTTAACTTCAGCAGTTCAAGTTGAAAGCATCTAGGCCCCCACGAGGTACGGTTTCGGTGATTAATGACAACCGTTAATTACCACTAATGAGTTTGTGGATGCGAGGTTTCATGTACAATGAATCAAACGTCGATCAATCACTCATAAATGTCATCTACTGCTCATTGGATGCAAAAGGAGACCCCTCAACGAACTAACCTAAGGGGTTAATCGGAAACAAATGAGGAACTCGTACAACGACGCAACCTTATCAAAATTGGCAACACAAGAAGCTTCATATCCGTCAGAAGAGCCATACAAACAAGTGTTCAAGAGGTCACAAGTCCAAAATCCAAAAGATCAGTCCAACTCAACTCGAAGGAAACAAATTGTACACACCGGATCATCCGGTGATCTGAAGAATGACTGCATCGGTCGATTTGGACTCAACAGGAGAAGAAGACCTCAGAATGAAGTACACACCGGATCATCCGATGTGTATCAAGTGAACATCGGATGAATACAACAGTAAGCAAATTTTCTGAAGTGTTCTGAAGGACTGAACACCGGATCATCCGATGTTGAAGGCAGATGCACATCGGTCGATTACAACAGAAGCAAATTATCAGCTCAACCAGACTGAAGATCTATTCATCGGATCCTCCGATGATGAAGGAGGTGAAGCATCGGTCTAATAACGGTCATTTCTGACAGAATGACGTCAGCTAATCTAATTAGACCGATGCTCATAAAAGGGGGTCATCGGATGATCCGATGTACACAGAAAAAGTAATCAGCCCACTTTTCCAACGGCTAATTCGGTTGGGCTGAGTATTTAACCCCCTCCCACCAGTCATTTCGAAGTGGCTGGACAACAAGAGCACCACTACACATTCCCCAAGTGTCCAAGACTTAGAATACTCATTTTCACACTCTTGTAACCCTTTCACACCTCAAGATATAGGCTAGTTCCTCTTAGAGTTAAGCTTGTGTGCGTCCTCTCTGGGTGAGTGGAGACTCTAGAGTAGGGAGAGCCGTGAGAAAGTGCATTCTTGGTGATTGCACTCAACTTGTATCAAGAGGAAAGTGAAGAGATCGCTCCGGAGCTTGCCGAGACCATTGTGGAAGCCCGGAGGATCGAAGTTGTACAAGGCTTGAGCTCCACCTTGCCAAGGATGGCGAACGGAGGAAGTTAGTGGATTCCCTCGTCTCGGTGACTTGGGAGTGGCGATACCCTTAGGTGGGTGCCACAACGTGGACGTAGGTGGATCCTAGTGATCTCACCGAACCACGGGAAAAATCGACGTGTCCCCGTGTCTTCGAGCGTTTGCATTCCTCCTCCCTACTCCTTTACGATTACGCAATTCTCAATTCCGCACTTAATTCTCCTAATTGCACTGTTGGCTTGCTTAGAGAATTAGATTTCACTTAAGCTTTAAATTGACTTAAAATTTGAAGTAGCCCAATTCACCCCCCCCCCTCTTGGGCATTCGATCCCTACAATTGGTATCAGAGCAAGGTTGCTCATTGGATCATTCTAGCTTCACCGCTAGAGAGCAAAAATGGCCAAGAATGGGGGTTCGGTTCCTACCTTCGAGGGCAAGAATTTTGCTTATTGGAAAGCACGCATGCGCGCTTACCTTGAGGCAATTTCTCCCGAAGTGTGGGAAGCGACCCATGCGGGGTTTGGCAACCATGAATATATTGGTGATCAACTAAAATGGGATGCTAAGGCTAGGAATGCTATTTATGAGTGCATTAGTCAAGATGTATTTGCTAGAATTGCTAGTAAGGAGAAAGCTTGTGAAATTTGGGCTTGCTTGATTGAGATCCATGAGGGTTCCTCTCGTGTCAAAGAGCTCAAATATCACTTGCTTAAATCCAAGTATGATGATTTTAAAATGCTTCCTCATGAGAATGTTAATCAAATGTTTTCTCGCTTAAATGTACTCATTGAGGAAATTAATGCTCTTGACATTGCTTCTCTTGGCAAGGGACTCATCAACCGCAAGATCCTCATGCTACTTCCCAAGCCCAAGTACAACATCATCAACTCAATGCTCCAAAAGGAGTCACTTGACAACATTGAGGTTTCGGAGCTCATTGGAGAGATACATGCTCATGAGATGAGTGTGCTTGGAATGATGGAGGAGTCATCATCATCAAAGACCATTGCTCTCAAGGCCTCAACCAAGAAGACACATACCAAGAAGAAGAAAGTGGTTGAGCCTAGCTCAAGTGAGGAAGAACAAGCTACAAGTGAAGATGATGATGATGATGAGCTTGCATTGATGATGAGGAAGTTTTCACGTCTCAACTCAAAGATTGCCAAGAAGGGATACTCGTTTGATCCCAAGAAGAAAGCCTTCTTGCCAAGGAGAGATGAAAACAAGACGTGCTACAATTGTGGCGATCAAGGCCACATATCATATGATTGTCCAAGACCGGACAAGAGGAAGGACAAGGGCAAGCATCGCAAGCTAGAAGAGAGTGATGATGATGAAGATGCAAAGCCCAAGCGCACCTTTGGAAAGAAGAAACTTGACAAGGGCAAGAAGACCAAGCTCTTTCCAAAGAAGAGAAGAGGACCTCAAAAGGTCTTCATGTGCGAAGCAAATGAGTGGGTCACCGATGAAGAAACAAGTGATGATAGTGAAAATGAGGAAGAAAACTTGGCAAGCCTCGCTATCGTCAACAAGGATGACTCATCCCTTCCTCCACCGCCTATGTGCCTCATGGCGAAAGGTAACACAAAGGTATGTGATGACTCAAGTGATGATGAACTTTCCCCCGATGAACTAGCATCTATGATTAATGAATATCATGCCATTATCAAAAGGGAAAAGGCTAAGGTTAAGGCACTTGAGCTAACTCGCGCTAAGCTAGAGGGTGCCAACCTCGATTTGCAAGACAAGTATGTCACCATACTTAATGAGCATGAAACGCTCAAGTCACATGTCAAGCAAATCGAGGAGGAGAAGGCTCAAATCAAGCTTGAGTTCCATGAGCTTGACTTAGCTAACTCGGCACTATTGGCTAAGCATAACGAGTTAGTTCAAGAGCATGAGACACTTAGTCTTTCCTATGAAGCAATGGAACTAAAATTGAATAACTTGAAGAAAGAAACTCTTGATGGCAAAACACCCGCTAGTTCACATGCTACTAACAATTTGCATGAGTCTTTGCCATTGAAAGCTAATAGGGAGAAGGAGCTAATGGACGAGATCGAAAGTCTCCGCACTAGTGTGGCTAGACTTTCCAAGGGAGAGGACAAGCACAAGGAGATCCTCTTCCAACAAGCTAAAGGCTTCAACAAGAGGGGACTTGGGACCTTCCCTACGCCCAACAAATGGAAGGTGCCCTCACCGGAGCTTAGGACAAGCTTCATCAAGGAAGTGGGATCCTATTGCCAACATTGTGAGGTCACCGGACATCACACTAGGGAGTGCCCTCTTCCCACTCGTCCTTCTCCAAAATTACCTCCTAACTATTCATCTACTTTCAATGATTGTCACTATCTATTGAGCAAAGTAGGTGGAAAGGTGAAGGCGAAGTTCATTGGCAAAAACATCAAGGGCATGAAGGGGAAGCTCCCCAAGCAACTTTGGGTCCCAAAATCACTTGTATCACACATACAAGTACCTAAGTTGGCTTGGGTTCCTAAACTCAAAAACTAACTTCATGTGTGTAGGTGAACTACAAAGCCGGAGGAAAACATTGGGTACTCGATAGTGGGTGCACTCAACACATGACCGGCAATGATGGTATGTTCACCTCCATAGAAGACCCCGGCAATCATGAACAAGTCACCTTTGGTGATAACTCAAAGGGGAAGGTAATTGGTTTAGGTAAAATTGCAATTTCTAATGACTTGTCCATTTCGAATGTGCTTTACGTTAAGTCCCTTAGCTTTAATTTGCTCTCTATTGCTCAACTTTGTGATCTTGGACTAACGTGCACATTTGACAAAGATGGTGTTGTGGTGTCTAGTGTAGCTAGCAAAGAGCTAATATTCAAGGGCTTTAGGCATGGTCATCTATATTTGGTGGACTTCTCCAACAAGAGCGCAAGCCTAACCACTTGTCTTTTCACCAAGACAAGTTTGGGGTGGCTATGGCATCGGAGGATTGCTCACATAGGAATGAGCAAGCTCAAGAAGTCCTTCAAGCTAGGGATGGTGACCGGCGTAAAGGACGTGACGTTTGAAAAGAACAAGCTATGTAGCGCATGTCAAGCCGGGAAGCAAGTGGCTTCGCACCATCCGATGAAGACAATGGTGTCTACCTCCAAGCCGCTCGAACTACTTCACATGGACCTCTTCGGACCGTCCACCTACCAAAGCCTTGGCGGTAATCTCTATTGTCTCGTTATTGTTGATGATTACTCTCGCTATGCTTGGACTTTGTTTTTAGGTGACAAGGGTGAAACCCCGGAAGTCTTCAAGACCTTTGCAAAACGAGCTCAACGGGAATTCCAACTTCCCATCATCAAGGTCCGGAGTGACAACGGCACCGAGTTCAAGAACTACAATATTGGGGAGTGGTGTGACCGTGAAGGAGTCAAGCACGAATTTTCGGCTACATACACCCCTCAACAAAACGGTGTTGTTGAGAGAAAGAACAAGACACTAATCACCCTCGCGAGAGCCATGCTTGATGATTATGGGACGTCGGAGAAGTTTTGGGCGGAAGCGATCAACACGGCATGCCATGCCGCAAATAGAGTCTACCTTCATCGACTTCTCCAAAAGACTCCCTACGAGCTCCTCATTGGGAGAAAGCCCAACATCTCCTACTTCCGGGTCTTCGGATGCAAGTGCTACATCTACCGCAAGAAAAGACTTGGTAAGTTTGAAAGAAGGTGCGATGTTGGTATTTTCCTTGGTTATGCGTCAAACTCAAAGGCATATCGAGTATTCAACCAAACCTCCGGGTTAGTTGAAGAAAGTTGTGACGTTGAGTTTGATGAGACTAATGGCTCCCAAGAGGAGAGTTTTGGTCATGATGATATAGATGATGAGCCTCTACGAGAAGCTATGAAGAACATGACCATAGGAGACATCAAGCCCGAAGTTAAGGAGAGCCATGATCAAGGGGGAGCTTCAAGTCCGAACATCAACACCTCCATGGCGCCTCAAGTGGATGAAGAAGAAGACAAAGATGATCCATTGCCTATGCAAGACCAACAAGCCACACAACACCAAGAAGAAGATGAAGTCCAAGATGAAGTCCAACCACAAGACGAGCAAGATGCTTCACCACCACCAAGTGACTCACAATCGTTGATGAGACATGGGCGCATCTCCAAGGCACATCCAATGGATCAAATCATTGGAAGTCCTTCACGGGGAGTAAGTACTCGTTCACGTCATGTTGCATCTTTTTGTGAGCACTACTCTTTTGTGTCGTGTGTAGAACCCAAAAGCATTGAGGAAGCTCTCCAAGACTCCAATTGGGTGATGGCTATGCAAGAGGAACTCAACAACTTCACCCGCAATGAAGTTTGGGTGTTGGAGGAGCGACCCAAGGACAAGAATGTGATTGGAACGAAGTGGGTCTACCGCAACAAGCAAGATGAGAATGGCGTGGTGGTCCGCAACAAAGCTAGGCTTGTGGCGAAGGGATTTGCTCAAGTTGAAGGTTTGGATTTTGGGGAGACATTCGCCCCGGTAGCACGGTTAGAAGCTATCCGCATACTCCTTGCTTTTGCTTCTCATCATAATATCATGCTTTATCAAATGGATGTTAAGAGTGCATTTCTCAATGGCTATATTAATGAACTTGTGTTTGTTGAGCAACCTCCCGGGTTTGAGGACCCAAGAAACCCTAACCATGTCTATAGGCTAAACAAAGCACTCTATGGACTCAAGCAAGCTCCAAGGGCATGGTACGAGCGCTTAAGGGACTTCCTCGTCATGCAAGGTTTCAAGATTGGGAGGGTGGACACTACACTCTTCACCAAGGACATCGACGGAGACTTATTTCTTTGTCAAATTTATGTCGATGATATTATTTTTGGCTCAACTAACAAAGCTCTTAGCCATGAGTTTGGCAAAATGATGTCTAGGGAATTCGAGATGTCAATGATTGGAGAGCTCAACTTCTTCCTAGGATTTCAAATCAAGCAACTTCAAGAGGGGACCTTCATCCATCAAGAGAAGTACACTAAGGACCTCTTGAAGAAATTTGAGATGGGAGATTGTAGCTCAAGAAGCACTCCAATGGCGACAAATTGTCATCTCGACGCGGACATGGACGGTAAATCTATTGATCAATCTCATTACCGTTCCATGATTGGTTCATTGCTATATCTTACCGCATCTAGGCCCGATATTATGTTTAGTGTGTGCTTGTGTGCTCGCTTTCAAGCGGCACCTAAAGAATCGCACAAGAAGGCGGTCTTTAGGATACTTCGGTATCTCAAGCATACCCCAAGTGTAGGTTTGTGGTACCCCAAGAACGCTAGTTTTCATCTCTTAGGTTACTCGGATTCGGACTTTGCCGGATGCCGTGTAGACCGCAAGAGTACCTCCGGGGGTTGCCACTTACTTGGGCGTTCCCTAGTTTCTTGGTCAAGCAAGAAGCAAAATTCCGTGGCTTTGTCCACCGCGGAGGCGGAGTATATAGCGGCCGGTGCATGTTGTGCCCAAATCCTATATATGAAGCAAACCCTCTTGGACTTTGGAATTAAGTTTGGTTGTGTGCCTCTCCTTTGTGACAATGAAAGTGCGGTTAAGATAGCTAGAAACCCCGTTCAACACTCCCGCACTAAGCACATTGATATTCGCCATCACTTCTTGCGGGACCATGAGGCTAAGGGAGAAATCTCTTTGCAAGGTGTTAGGTCCGAAGAACAATTGGCGGATATCTTCACCAAACCACTTGATGAGAAAACTTTTTCTAGGCTTAGAAGTGAGTTAAATGTGCTAGATGCATCTAACGTCATGTAAATTGCCATGTTCATGTAAGGTTGCATGTCATATAGGTCTTGCCTAACTCCCAAAGGATAGGGGCGAGCTAGAAATAGTTTTCCCTGAGTAAGCCTTTGGTAGGTTTAAACTTGGCAAGATAGATTTATTTTATGCCTTGCATGATTCCTGTCATATAGACTTGCATTCATCTAATATTTTGCATTATCTTGTTTGACATTGCATACGGTAGATTGTCACAAAGGGGAACCCACATCATGAGAAGGAGACTTGTTTGAAATGCAATATCTCAACTCATATGATGTGGAAAGAGCAAAATTCTAAAGGAACATGCTTTAATGAGATAGAAGTTTCCATACTCTAGCTCACAAAGCATGGGCCTACATCTTCGTGGTTTTTCCCTCCTAATTCTCTTTGTGTGCTCTATTTGCTTTAGGGCTTAGCCGATATGTGGCTCCTTATCGAAAAGCCTTATTAGGGTTAGGAGGTGCCCAAAAAGTCCTAAGACTCGTTTTATCTTTGTGTGTTTAAAGTCCAAGGACATATATGGGCAGTCTTAGGTTTTCTGTAGTCATCGGATTATCCGATGCTAAGGCCAGAACAGTCATCGGATCAGTTGATGCTTCAGTTCAGAGTTCAGTTCAGCCAGCATCCAGAAATCGACCGATGAGTTCATTTCAGGAAACATCGGAGCATCCGATGTTCAATCTACTGGTGCCCTGCAGAATTCGACCGATGATCGACGAAGTGCACGTCGGATCATCCGGTGTTCAACGAGGGTTTTTGGACTAACTCTCTGTTGAGTTCGACCGATGCTTGCCACCAATGCACATCGGTCGATCCGGTGTTCGCGTAACGGCTAGGTCATCGGGTTCCTATTAAAAATCGTACGGCCGGCGCTTCTTCACTCCACGCCTCCTCACCTCCCGCGCCGCCGCGCCTCGCCTCCTCCCGCCGCCGCGCCTCCATCACCGCCCCTCGCGCCGCCACCCTAGGCCGCGCCGCCGCCGCGCCTCCCCAGGCCGCGCCGCCGCCGTCCCCAAGGGCGCCGCCGCCTCTCTCCCGACCGCCGCCGCCGCGCCTCCCCAGGCCGCGCCGCCGCCGTCCCCAAGGGCGCCGCCGCCTCTCTCCCGACCGCCGCGCCTCCCCAGGCCGCGCCACCGCCGTCGCCTCTGTCGGCTGCCGCCGCCGCCTCTCCAGGGCGCCGCCGCCGCTTCTCCTCTGGTCGCCGCCGCCACCACCACCACCACCGGCAGTTCTCCCTGCTAGGGTTTCTCGCCCGAGCCATCGATCGTCGCCGTTCGTCGCCTTTCATCGATCTCGTGTCTTTTCGTCGACGAGGTTTGTTCCGTGCAGCGCGACGTCCTTCATTGTTTCCCGTCATCTTTTCGCTAACCCTTGCTCTCGAATTTCTTGAAGATGGCCCGTGATCGCAAAGGCAAAGGCAAGGCTATCGAGGAGCCCGCCGCAAAGAAGCCAAAGCTGTCGAAGGATGCACGACGCGCAGAGTTGGCCGCTCGCGCCGCCGAGGAGCGCAAGCGCGGCCATCGCGGATCCCTCCGGATTCGCGAGGCACGTGAGAGGCAGTCGCAGCAGCAGCCGCCGGTGCAGCCAGTGCCGCCGGACGACTCTGAGGACGAGGACGAGACTGCGGTGACGCCACTGGTTCGCCGGCGCACCGTCAGGACTCGAGGGGGAGGTCAGACCCCCACCGCGAGTCGCCGCCCCACTGCGGCCGACCTCGCTGAGGACAGAGAGGCCCAGAGGGCCATCTACGAGATGGATACTGCTGCCAGGGTCGCCGAAGACGTCAGACTGACAGATTACCGCAAGTACAAGGCCAAGCAGTTGAAGAAGCTCAGATGGACTGCACTGCCTGAGGAGTGGTTCCCGCAGCCCAGGGACACTCGTGTGGACCCCCGGTTCTGGACGGTGACGCAGGCGTCTTTGTACGAGACGTACAGACGTCGGGGGCACAAGCTGTTCCAGCACACGTACATCGATTGGGATCAGCTTGCAGCGGCAGTGGGTCACGGCATCAGGCCGTTCTTTGAGAGGTACAGAGGACTGGTGGATCTGCTGTCGCACCAGAGGAGTGTCTACGTGGAGGAGTGGGTCCGTGTGTTCTACGCGACACTCTACGTCGCTGAGGGACGTCGGTCCATTCACTTCATGTTCATGGGGCAGCAGCACGACGTATCCAGAGAGAGACTGGCTCAGCTGCTGGGAGTGGACACACACCTCACGTGCCTGCACGAGGTTGTGTACGAAGGAGCAGACCCGCCGAGGAGGCCGCTGACAGGGGGAGTGTCACCCCCGTTTGAGGAGATCAGAGGCTTGTTCACCCACCCTTTCACGCCAGATCAGCCGAGGGTGCCAGCTCTCCTCACACCTGCAGCCAGGACCGTTCACCACATTCTCAGGCGTTCACTTCTACCGAGGTCCGGCTACTTAGAGGGGTTCACCAGCCTCCAGCAGACCATCCTGTTCTACGTCATGAACGGGATGGAGTTCGACATCGTAGATGTGCTGATCTGCGAGATGGAGGACGTGATCACTGACGGAGTCGGCATGCTGAGACAGTTGGTCTACGGTCACTGGATCAGCCGTCTGTTGTTCCTGCTTGCGCCAGAGGACTCGCCAGTCACCGCACCCATGACAGAGATGCACGCCACGAGGTTCGGCCACTACCGGGTGCCGGCTCCTGGAGACCGCCGTCTTGGTCGTCCAGTCGAGCGACAGGTCAGAGCTCGCCTCTCCGAGGAGGACTGGACCGAGTTAGCTCAGGAGGATGAGGCGCTCGCTCAGGCTGAGGCTCAGGGAGGTGGACTTGAGCACGTATGGTCAGACAGTGACACCAGCGACAGTGTTGAGGAGTACTTCCCTCCTCCGCCTCCTTCACCGAGGCAGCACGACGCGGAGGCGGGAGCTTCCACTGCTGCACCACCGACGCCTCCACCAGTGTCAGAGGCTCAGGTGTCCCAGCCGTCCGAGCTCACCACACTGCTCCAGCAGATGGTCGAGCAGCAGCGGCAGGACCGGCTTGCAGCCGAGCAGGCCAGGGCAGAGCAGGCTGCGCGGCTCACAGAGCTTCAGAGGCAGCAGACAGAGATGCAGCTAGAGATGGCCCGCCGGAGGCGCGAGGACACGGACCGGTTCACGAGTCTGGTGGACCAGATGCACCGGAGGACACTGGACCAGCAGCAGCAGACCCAGCAGGCGATGATGGGTATCCTGGGGTTGATCACCAACCTCTACCAGCAGACCGGGATAGCCCTTCCGCCACAGCACACCGGTCTCAGTCAGCCTCCAGCAGCACCTCCTCTGGCTCCAGCTTCAGTTCCAGCACCGACGTCGCCGATCCCGAGCTACAGCATGTCTCCACTGCTGGCTTCGTCGGTGCCGTTCCAGTTCTCGCCTCTCCCGGCCGTGCCTTCTCCTCCAGCAGCTCCAGCTCCAGCGGACCCTCCAGCAGCTCCAGCTCCAGCCACGTCAGCACCTCCGGCTCCTCCCGCTCCAGCACCAGCTCCGGCGACGTCTACCTCGAGCAGCTCCGACACCGCCGACGTCGACCGCTTCACCGTCGCCCCGAGAGCTCCGGAGTCCTAGGTACTCCTCTTCCCTTTTTGGTGTCTTGATGCCAAAGGGGGAGAAGAGTTAGAGTTAGGGGGAGTGTCTTGGGCTTAGGGGGAGTGCTAGTTATCTATTTGCTTTCAGACTTGTTATTTGCTTCTATTTGAGACTTGATTGTTATCATTTGCTACTATTTGTAATTCAGTATGCTACTTCACTCTTATGATTTATATTTGATCACTGTTTGAGCCTTCGAGCTCCTTGTGTTGCATGTTGTTCCGATTACATTTCTTTATGAGCATTGCGTTTGCGTTTCAAATTCCATTACTTTTATGCTCTACTCGTTGTGTTGTCATCAATCACCAAAAAGGGGGAGATTGAAAGCATCTAGGCCCCCACGAGGTACGGTTTCGGTGATTAATGACAACCGTTAATTATCACTAATGAGTTTGTGGATGCGAGGTTTCATGTACAATGAATCAAACGTCGATCAATCACTCATAAATGTCATCTACTGCTCATTGGATGCAAAAGGAGACCCCTCAACGAACTAACCTAAGGGGTTAATCGGAAACAAATGAGGAACTCGTACAACGACGCAACCTTATCAAAATTGGCAACACAAGAAGCTTCATATCCATCAGAAGAGCCATACAAACAAGTGTTCAAGAGGTCACAAGTCCAAAATCCAAAAGATCAGTCCAACTCAACTCGAAGGAAACAAATTGTACACACCGGATCATCCGGTGATCTGAAGAATGACTGCATCGGTCGATTTGGACTCAACAGGAGAAGAAGACCTCAGAATGAAGTACACACCGGATCATCCGATGTGTATCAAGTGAACATCGGATGAATACAACAGTAAGTAAATTTTCTGAAGTGTTCTGAAGGACTGAACACCGGATCATCCGATGTTGAAGGCAGATGCACATCGGTCGATTACAACAGAAGCAAATTATCAGCTCAACCAGACTGAAGATCTATTCATCGGATCCTCCGATGATGAAGGAGGTGAAGCATCGGTCTAATAACGGTCATTTCTGACAGAATGACGTCAGCTAATCTAATTAGACCGATGCTCATAAAAGGGGGTCATCGGATGATCCGATGTACACAGAAAAAGTAATCAGCCCACTTTTCCAACGGCTAATTCGGTTGGGCTGAGTATTTAACCCCCTCCCACCAGTCATTTCGAAGTGGCTGGACAACAAGAGCACCACTACACATTCCCCAAGTGTCCAAGACTTAGAATACTCATTTTCACACTCTTGTAACCCTTTCACACCTCAAGATATAGGCTAGTTCCTCTTAGAGTTAAGCTTGTGTGCGTCCTCTCTGGGTGAGTGGAGACTCTAGAGTAGGGAGAGCCGTGAGAAAGTGCATTCTTGGTGATTGCACTCAACTTGTATCAAGAGGAAAGTGAAGAGATCGCTCCGGAGCTTGCCGAGACCATTGTGGAAGCCCGGAGGATCGAAGTTGTACAAGGCTTGAGCTCCACCTTGCCAAGGATGGCGAACGGAGGAAGTTAGTGGATTCCCTCGTCTCGGTGACTTGGGAGTGGCGATACCCTTAGGTGGGTGCCACAACGTGGACGTAGGTGGATCCTAGTGATCTCACCGAACCACGGGAAAAATCGACGTGTCCCCGTGTCTTCGAGCGTTTGCATTCCTCCTCCCTACTCCTTTACGATTACGCAATTCTCAATTCCGCACTTAATTCTCTTAATTGCACTGTTGGCTTGCTTAGAGAATTAGATTTCACTTAAGCTTTAAATTGACTTAAAATTTGAAGTAGCCCAATTCACCCCCCCCCTCTTGGGCATTCGATCCCTACACAAGTTAATGTTGGTTGTCAAGTATATGAAATATTATAATTCTTTTCTACCTAGATTAATCGCGAAGACAACGAGATGACTTCGGCTCCTAAAACTGCAGAAGGTTCTCCAATGGATGAATTCTTAGGTTCACTCAAGCAAAAACGAGGGCCGAGGTCCCAATAAGGGGTCCATTGAATCGCATCAAGTACATAACCAGGGTCGGTCCACGTGGGCTTCCCCAAGAACCACTGGATTCAGTTACAAAGTACCGAAATGCATACAGTTGTCTTGTTAGAGAGCTCATGCCGATCACAATCGACAATTGGAGAAAATAACCTGAGGAGAATAAGAATGAGTTGTGGGAGAGGATAAAGAACAATTCAAGTTCCCAAAAGGCACAAAAGAAGCTGTAAAGAAAGCAACATTGGTCTCTTGCGGCAAGATGTTTTGTGGTCGGAAGAGTGAAATGAATGCTTATGTTAAGGCTGATAAGGTCCCTAGCCCGAGGAAGATGGGAAAAATCACAAAAGCTTAGTGGCAAGAATTTGTTCGTCAAAAGACCACACCTGATGCTAAAGCCCTAAGTGCAACTAGGTCAGAGCTTGCCAAAAAGAACAAATACCAGCATCGCTTGGGGTCTGCGGGATATGCCCCCAAATTTCACAAATGGAATAAGATATTAGAGGAAATTACAAGTAAGGGCAATCCTCACCCGTTAGAAGGCTACGATGAGAGAACTCAACGGTGGGCCTTTGCTCGGTCAGGTTTGACCAGCTAGGGCAAACTTGAAAAGCCCAACTTTGTGAGCGAAGTGGAGCAAGAAATGAAAGAAGTAATTGAAAAGCAACAGAATAGTCTCTTCAAGCCGAAGAGGGAGAATGACAAACTTACTGCTATCCTAGGAAACCCTAAACACAATGGACGGATTCGAGCGATCTCTTCTCAAATGTCTTGGCTAGATGATTTCCCGAAAGATAAAGAGACATATAGAAGACGTAAGAAGTTCAAGAAAACACTTGATGAAATGATTGCTCAAAAGGTCAATCAGGACAATTAGTGGCACCGAATACAGCGATGGTTCCCGTGCCAAAAGTACATTTGGTATCTCCAACTACCTACCCTAGCAGCGTAGGTTTTATGCCAGGCTCAGGGTCAACCCATAAGTTTGCCGTCGATGATATTGTTAAGGATAGATCTCGTCCTCTTCTTGTCCCGATCAGCAGAGCAGGGAACAAAACCAAACAGGTTGCCCCTTCTATGGCAATGCCTGATCGTGACTTCAACAGCAATTCACTTTCGTTTGTATTATGTTGTGGTGCAAGTTCTTCAGATCATTGATAATGATTATGAAAATTATGAAATAGACCACATCACACATGAGGGGATCATGACACAGGGGTAGGCTATCAACCAATTAATTCTTTGGCACCGACGCGATATCGTGTTGGATGATGAGCCAATTTCTAGCCCCATCACATCTCAAAATACTGTAACCCCGTCTTCTAAGGCAAAGGTCCAGGAAGATCCACCCCTAGTCCAGGAAGATCCAATCCTGCTATGTCTCAGCAAGGATAATAGTAACCTTGCTAGTAAAGATAACCAAAAGCAAGCTATTGTTAGTAAAGAGCGATCAGTTGAGCAACAGCTTAAAGTAGTACTAGAGCAAGTTGCTGGTAGTAAAGAGCAATCAGTTGAACAACAGGTTCAACAACAAGCCAGTGTCCAACTTCCGACAACTACTCCTCGGTCATCAGTGCCTATGGAAGTTAGCTCATACGAAAATAAGAAACTTTCTAAAGAAGTATCAAAGTATTTGGAAAATCTGAAGGAAAATATTAGAAAATCGAGTGCATCTCGTTCTTCACATGATCCATCATTAGAAGATATTGAGGAGTCGGAAGAAGACGGTGTCATGTATAATCAGCGGATGGCTTTAGTTAAACCAGGAGTTTCAATATACAAGCTTGAGGATGTTACTCCTAAATATGAGAATGGGAAGTCATTCATGATATCAGTACAACTTAGCGAACAATCTGTCCCGATTAAAAGAATGCACGAGTGGTACATTACTGCCAACACAAAATATGAACTTTCTTACGTCACATTTCTTGTGCCAAAAGAAGCATTCTGCAGCACTGGAGCAGAGAAATGAGCCCTTTTCTTTGAAGATCTACATGTCATTTTCCATCGGGGCATGCTCGAAATCAATCGGCTACTCGTCTAGTGCTTGTAAGTGTCTCTAATATTTTGTATTTGCTTTTCTTACTACACACATACACATTCATGAGATTATCACAATTATGGACTTCTTTAATAGGATGCAATACATGGATAGTAGAAAGATGAAACGCAAGACAGGTATCCTTGACCCTACACGGATTACAAAGGCGCTATTCGACATTAAGGTGGATCAAGACTCAGAAAAGTACAAGCATATGAAATTTTTTTTTGATAAATCAATCGCAAAATAAAAGAAGGATAAAAGTATCGAGGTTGCAGCTTACATAGGACATGCCACGTTTAACTTTGTCAGAGATGGCAAGGACCTCGTAAAGGCTCCATACCACTTCTAGTAAGTTCGACACATGACATTGAAATAGCAATTGTTGCTAATTGTTAACTTAACACGTGTGTTTGTATGTGTGTAGCAAACACTACATAATGATCTTCATCAAGCAAACACAGGGTTTGGCAATAGTCTTGGACTCAGCCGATTACCCACTAGATCATTACAATGATTTCCTTTTCATTTTTAAATAGTACATTTATTCGATACTTTTAATTTACACACATTTAGAATGTGTTGACAAGTTTATATGACATTTCTTGTGTTACAACGTTTGGCAGTTTTACGCGGAACGGCTTGGTGGTCAGAGACCCCCTAATACGAATGCATTGGACAATAAACATATTATCCTTGTTCGAAGGAGCCTGTTGGGAGTGTCTTATGCGGGTATTACGTATGCGAGCATCTTTGGACCGCCAGCGAATATGGATTGAATCGTGAGGATGTAAGTTATCCTTAATGTCGATATCTTATTTTCTTACTTCTGAGTTTCGTTTTCATTGTAACTAGCCTATTTTAATACTTATATTCTCTAATGTTCAATATTACTAGAAATATTATTTTCAGGTTTTCATTCCCACTTCAAAATTCAATTTCTCATAGTACAACTGCTCCTACCAAATAAATTCCTGTATACTCACTTTGATCTATACTTTGAGATTGTTCAAACCAAAACATACTAAACCTTGTTATGTGTTTCATTGCGGGACACAAAGAATGTGAATCAAGGATGGTCGGATTGTAGAAGTATGCCTGGTGGAGGAGCCGAAAAAATTGTCGGTGAACTGTGTCAATTCATGCGTCGCGTATTTTTGCACAAAGAGGGGTGCTCTTTGATAAGGATGGTGTAATAGCTGATGTGCCAGAACTTTGTGACTATGACAATAGAAACAGTTTTTAATGAAACTTGTAAACTATAAGATGACTGTAACTTGTACGTATATATATTATGTCAGAGAAAATGACTTCTATAAGATGACTTCTGTGATTATATTGTTTACTTCTATGATTATATTATTAACTTCTGTGATTATATTGAATTGACCAAGAAATTAGAAATAACAGCAGGCAGTACTGCATAGGGTATACTTTATCACAGGCGGTTCTTTACCTACAGCTAGACCTGCCTGTGAAACTATATTATCACAGGCGGCTAGAAATAGGTAAAGAACAACCTGTGATATCTCAGTTATCACAGGCGGTTTCTATTACGGTACAAACCGACTGCGATAAATTATCTCTACAGGCGGCTTGTCATAGGTAAAAATCCGTCTGTGACAAAATGATTATCATAGGCTAATACCTATACTGTACGACCCGCCTGTGATAATATTTCTTCACATACGGCTATTCATAAGTAAAGAACCGTCTATGATAATGTTTCTTCACAGACGGCTAGTCGTAAGTAAAGAACCGTCGTGATAACACCATTATCATAAGTGGTTTCACTTTCCATCTGTGATATTGCAGATTATCGCAGGCTCTTCGTTTCATACGGTTTTAGGAACCGCGTGTGATAATACATTTAGAGACGTCTGAGATGAAACTTATTGTAGCAGTGTTTTAGCAATTAGCATGCATGGGACGCGCGCGGCCACTTGCTACGTGCACTGTGCAGGCGGAATCAAAGTAGCGTATTAGCTGTCAACGGGTAATCAAAACTGCGTAGTCGCTGCCGTTGCTTTCTTAGGCCAGTCTCAAATGAAAGTTTTATGAATACTGAATTATTTGTCATGTTTTTTCAAAGAAACAAACTAACTATCATGTCAGTATACGGTATACATTATATTTGATGATGTGATAAATAATTAATGAAAGGAGAGACGATATGAATTTGAAACCATGTATATATACTGTTTTTAAGATAGCTTATGTCTTGCATGTAGTTTAGAAACTAACAAATAATATAGTATGATTTTATTCTACTTTCAATGATATCATAGTTTAGAAACCGTGAAAAGATTCAGAATGACCTTAGTCAGCACACACCCTGATCAAATACGATATAATATTAGGATGGAGGTAGTTACCACGAAATATAGCCCGTGTACTGTGCGAATTGAGGGACGCAACGAGAAACGTGGATGGTCGGTCCGGCTGTACCTACCTACCGACAGCCGGCGGTGTTGGCACAGATTTGATCGGTTGCCCGGATCGGCGGATCGACAGTCTAATCAAATTGATGTTTCAACGGACGGAACCCATCTCCTTCCCCAATACGTACGCTGCCGCCAACCCCCGTCTGTGCGCCGTGGACGCGACACGTGTCGGTTGTACCAACTAGCTAGCCCGGCTGCAGACGTCCGCCTCTGGCGATAATATACCCTGCCAATAGCAGGCGGCATCTGTCCTAAATCCCTCGCGATCATCAGGTTCGGCTCTCGCTCGGCCGGATGAGCGCACGGCACCACAATGTTAGAGAAATTAACGGCGGTAGGTGGCGCGACACGGGTCACAGGCTTCGGCGTCTACGTGCCTGACAACAACCGTTCACTCCTTACCACTTCTTTACCAGCCTTGCATCCGGGCGAACACGCACCCACCTGCCCTCTCCTTGTTTTTTTTAAATAATATTAATTTAGAATAAAAGATCTATGGGTCCTGCAAAAATATTGGTCATTTGTCACAGCTCCCAGCTCCTGTTTCTCAACGAGAAACCGAGAATCTGTGTCAAATTGAAGTTTTGGAGGACAGATTCTCAACCAACCAACTACGGACCTCCCCCGGTACTTGGCTAGTATTTACCCACCTCTACCATTGATCAAAATTCCCCCCTCCCCTGTTAATGGAATAGAACAGAACCACTCTGCTCCTGCTTGCATCAGGGCAACCTAGGGTTTGGATGCCTTCCCACTGAAGCCATCCTCCCCCGCTCCTCCCCGCCGGGCGTCCTCTAAAGCCTCCCCGCTGCTGGCTATTGTCGATCGCCTTCCCTGGCTGCCTATATCCTAGCCGCCGGTCGTTCTCCTCCGCTCCTCCGATGCTTACCCGTCGCCGGTCGTCCTTCTCCCCACGGCCGACGTAAGTTCTAACTTACGTCGGAAACAACGGCCGACATAATTAAGAGTTGGCTGACATAATTAAGTAATTTACGCCCGCAGTCGACGTAAGGAAGCTTAATTACATCCAAACTGCCACATCGACCAACAACCGATGTAATTAAAGAAAAACCGACGTAATTAAGTACGTCGATTTCAGGCTTAATTACGTCGGCTCGCGATTCCTGTAGTGCCGGTAGTCCTCCCCAGACTACCTAGCCGCCGGGAGTCGTTCCCCTCGTGTTGAAGGTACTGTTTGCCTTAATCGAGTGACCTTTTCTGGCACGAAGTTGTTTATCTCACAGTGTTGTCTTGCAGAGTGCCAAAACAAACCTTAAGGTGGAGCAAGTCTTGCTAGGACTGATTCAAAGCCAGTGGTACAAATAATGACACCTCATTCTCTTCTTGTTTTGTTGATCGATCGGGTACAGATTGCTCTGGAAAAAATAGGATGGGTGTGAATATAATTAGGATGGATATGATTATCCTGTGTGATTGTTCAGATATGAATATAGCTATAGTTAATCCAGATTCTTGGGTCAAGATTATGTTTCTTCTCTCAAATTGTTGGGATAGGGATACTTATCAGTACAGAAAACTGATAAATTTATGATGGCCAAAACAATATGGTCGGCAGTTAGGTCAACCATCATTCAGAAACCGATTTACAACGACCATTTTTTGCCATCTGAAATAAATAACTTATTTACGACGGTATACCTAGTCTATTGTAAATAAACTACTTATTTACGATGGCTGAAGTGACCGTCGTAAATAAGTCTTTTATTTGCGAGGGCTCTTTATTGGGCCGTCGTATGGAAGTCGTCATAGATTTTGGACATTATACTAGCCCGACAGCCTCGCTCTCCTCTCTCTCACACGGGCCGCATGCGCTGCCTCCTTTCATCGCCACCGCCTCCCTCCATTGACGCCACCGTCGCCGCAGCCTCCCTCCGCCACCAGGTATGCCGCATTCCTCGTCCCTCCATGCACCGTCCTTCTCCTCCCCTCCGCGTACTCACTACAGGAAACGCGAACAATTACGTCAGCCAGTACAAGTTACGTGCGCCGACCGACGTAAGTTGCATAAATTACGTCGGGGCCTGGTAACCGACGTAAGTTAACTAAATTACGTCTGCGGTCTCACAACCGACGTAAATAAAACAACCGACAGTAATAAACGGATAGATGTCGTTCGTGGCCCACAGTTGACAAAAGTAACATGGCCGATGGAAGTTCACCTTTACTTACGTCGGCCATAACGTCGGCCGACGTAAATAACTGCCACTGACGTAAGTTCTGAATTTAACCTAACTGTGCGAGCCGCCCGCGCACGCGCGCCTCGTTCTTTTTTCTCGCCGCTTCTCGCTTTCCCCACGCCGCCCGATGCCCGCCGCCCCTGCTGCGCCCCGCCGCGCCAGGTAAGACCTCCGTCTTCTCCCTCCCCCCTCCACGTTGGCGTCCTCGCGCTATCCCTTAGCCCCCCCCCCCCTCACCACCGCGTCACTGCCTCCTCCCCCCCCCCCCCCCCCCCCTCCACGCCTGTCGGCAGCCCCACCCCCCCTCCCCTCCACTTCCCGAGCCCCCCCCCCCCCACCCCCACCCCCACCTTTAGCCGTTCTAGTACCCTCACCCTCACCTCCCCCCTCGCCCCCCCCCCCCCCACCCTCAACCTCAGCTCCCCTCTCCCACAACTGAAATTCAAATTTCAATTTGAATTCTAATCAAATTCAATTTTGAAACTAAAATGAATTTAATTGTTTAAATTACGCTGAAATTGCTTAGTTGTTTATTTAATTATGCTTAAGTGGTTAATTTGCTTAATTATGCTTAAGTGGTTTATTTAATTATGCTTAATTTGCTTAATTATACTTAATTAAGCTTAAGTTGTTTGTTTAATTATGCTTAATTTGCTTAATTATGCTTGAGTGGTTTATTTAATTATGCTTAAATTGCTTAAATTTGCTTAATTATGCTTTAGTGGTTTATTTAAGTGGTTAATTTGTTTAAGTGGTTTATCTAATTATGCTTAAGTGGTTAATTGCGCTATAAGGAGGGCGGCGTCGGTGGCGGCCGGCTGTCGGGTGTCGCGGCGTCGTCGGTGCCTTCAGGAGAAAGAGAGAGGAGGTGGTGGCAACATTGTGTGAGGAAGATAAGAGAGGTGGGTCGTGTGTAGGTGTGAGCAGAGGAGATCGGGGCGGCGTCGCAACTTGGGGCGACAGTGCAGCTTGGGGCGACATGCGGCATGCAGAGGAGTTCGCGCCGAGAGGAGCTCGCGCCGACGGAGGAGCTCGAGGCAGCGGGCGGCACACAGAGGAAGATCGCGCTGGCGGTGAACTGAGAAACTCTGTATTTTTTGTCGTGCATGAAGTAATGAAAAACTAATGATAATTTGTCCGGCTTTAAACTGCAGAGTCAAACATGGGCGCAGACTGTAGTTAGATATATATTGGTTGGAAGAGCAGAATTGTTGGTCACTCAGATGAGTAGTACGCCAAGACAGAAGCTTTTGTTGAACGAGCTTTTTCGATGTCAAATAGCGATAAGGCGTGGTGCCCATGTACGAAATGTCGGAATAGAACATTTTTGGATACAGTGGAACTTACGATGCACTTGTGTCGAAATGGATATGTGTGACATTATGAGTTGTATAACTTCCACGGCCAGACAACTTCTCAAGCTGTATAAGAAGTGGAAGCAGAAAATGATGATGCCACAGAGGTTGACATGATGGATGAGATGCTGGAAGCTATACAACCAGAGCTTATTGAGGATTCTCAAAAAGCAGAGGTTAAAGAGTTCTTCAAACTTCTCAAAGATTCAGAACAACCGCTGCATGGACACATTAAAATGACAATCCTCAATCTTATGACTAGACTTATGTCAATTAAGTCTAAGTTCTTCTTTTCTAATAACTGTTACAATGAGCTCATCAATTTGTTCAACGATGCCCTTCCACATCCCAACAAAGTGCCTAAAGATATGTATAAGTTGAAGAAAATTCTTTTCTGTCTTGGTATGAACTACGAGAAGATTGACATGTGTCTGTACAACTGCATACTTTTCTAGAGAGAGCATTCCAATGAGAACAAATGTTTAAAATGTGGTCAATCGAGGTTCATCGAAGTTGTTAATAATGATGGCGATACTATGACGATGGAAGTCGCACGTAAGCAGCTTCAGTACTTACCCGTGACACCGAGGTTGAAGCTGCTGTTCATTTCAAAAAAAAAAAGGCCAGACCTATGAGATGGCACAAAGAAGGTGAGCGTCAGAACAATGGAGTCATGACGCACCCGTCCAATGGTGAGGCATGGAAGGTGCTTGACCGGTTCGACCCAAAATTCAGTCGTGAAGCGAGAAATGCTCGCATCGGGCTGGCGACAGATGGGTTCACGCCGTTGAGCACAAATGCCACACCATACTCCTGCTAACCCATCTTTGTCATTCCATACAATCTTCCACAGGCTTTTTGCATGAAGAATGAGGTCATGTTTCTTAGCCTTATTGTACCTGGGACGGATCATCCTAGGTAACATCTCAACATGATATTGAAACCATTGATCGAAGAGTTGGAAATGTTGTGGATAGGAGTCGAAGCGTACTACTGTTACAAGAAGAAGAAATTCAACCTTCGAGCTGCTTATTTGTGATCCGTCCATGATTTTCTAGCATATGGCATGTTTTCTGGATGGAGCACTCATGGTCGGTTGATGTGTCCGATATGTGCCACGGATACCGGTTGCTTTTGACTTACCCATGGAGGCAAGATATCTTACTTCGATGGTTATAGACGTTGGCTGCCCTCGAATCACTTGTTTAGACAACAGGGGAATGTCTTCAGAAAGAACACCATTGTCACTAAAGGACCACTGAAACATCTTAATGGGTCAGAAATATCTGATATGTTGGACAAATTGGTGTCAGATGAAGGTCGTCCTGGATATTTTGAAGGTTACGGAGACAAACACAATTGGACTCACATATGTGGACTTTGGGAGCTACCTTATATGAAGTCGTTGATTCTAAGGCACAACATTGATATCATGCATCAAGAGCGTAACATGGCCGTATCATAAGCACATGCATGGACATGACGGGCAAAACAAAAGACAATTTAAAGGCTCGAATGGATCTCGCCGAGCTTTGTAACCGTCAAACACTTGAGCTCTCCAAAAATGGTGGTAAACCACACGTTCCTTTTTGTCTTCGACCTAATGAAAAGAAAGAAGTTCTCGAATGGTTGCAAAGGTTGAAATTCCCAGATGGTTTCGCAGCTAGTCTTAGACGAGCTATGAATGTGAAAACGGGAAAGCTCATTGGGTTGAAGAGTCATGATTATCACATAATCATGGAAAGACTTCTGCCTGTTATGTTTCGAGGCTACTTTGACGATGTGGTGTGGAAGGTGTTAGCCAAGCATAGCCACTTCTATAGGCAACTCTGTGCTAAATAAATCATGTCAGAGATGATGACTAAGTTGGAAATGGAGATTCCGGTACTTTTGTGTAAGATGGAATTTTTTTCTCCATGATTCTTCAATCCAATGCAACATCCCTTTTGAAGCGAAAGTGGGCGGTCCCGTGCAATATAGGTGGATGTGTCATATCGAAAGATCACTCAGATATATGAAACCAATGGTTGATAACAGGGCAAGGACTGTAGGTTGCATCGTCGAAGGTTTTACTCTTAAGTAGGATACTTCTCAAGTGTTTACTTTGCAGAGGAACACAATGTTAATACTTCAACAATGTGGTACAGTGTGGATGAGGAACCTCCTTGTAGCGATCTCTCCATTTTTGCAACAAGAGGCACTACTATTGGTAGTTACACTTCCTACGACGTTAGCGAAAAAGAAAGGCATGCTGCTTTCTTCTACATGTACGCTAATATGGATGAAATGGATGAATATTTCAAGTAAGTGTTTCTCCTACACTTATGCTTTTCGGCATCTTTTGCAACACATCTATTCTAAAAGGTTATCTTTTCGTGTAGTATGTTCGACAAGCAAAATTGGAGACATAGATATCAACCCACGAGCAAACAAATAGAACAGATTCGACGGGAAGGAATAAACGGGGGATCTAATTTTCTTTCCTGTTTTGAGATAATGTAACGTTTTCTCGTTAACTTATCAATATTGACAACGTTTTATTATAACTTAAGAATGCTTACGTTTTCTAATAACTTCATATCTTGGATAGTGCAAAAAAGATGCCAACGTCCACGAAGATTCGCGACAACTATCCTATGGAGTGGTTAACGTTAGAAGCTATGGTAGATATGACGTCAACAACTTCCGATTCTGTACAACTCAATTTGAATCTCTTCATCCTCTCGCAGAAAAATGTAATACTATAGTTGTGATGAGGGCAATCGATTCGCAAGAACGTGAAACTCATTACTATGGGACTATTCAAAAAATCTTTGAATTCACTTTTGTCATAAACAGACAATTCGAGCAGTATTCTTTGACTGCGAATGGATTCGATTCATTAGTTCTTGCACACCAAGTAGAGCATGTGTACAATACACCTTATCCATACAATAAATCCAAAGCTTGGTGGGTGGTACATAAGGTGAATCCTCGTGAGTGGTTATACGCACCAGGAGATGATAATTACCATGAGAAAGTTGAGGCTGATGAGGTCTACCAAGAGGAAGAGTTGCCAGACTCCTTCTCAGTCGAGCCCGGTGTAGGGCTCGATGACTTAGTTGGAGATGCTCAAGATATCGAGACTGGCATGGAAGCAGAAATAGAATCAGAATCGGAAACGTAAGAAATCGATGACTTAGTCGAACCTGCTGATTTGCGGAAACGAAAATGATATGCGGAAGAAGAAGATTGATGGGCCGATTTAAGGAGTAGGGTGCATGACCGTGATGTTGATGAATTTTGAAATTTATAAAGTAACGTTTTATTCACTAACTTAACATTATTTTTGTATATTATCTTAGCATATTAACCATTTATTCCTTGCAACAGGATGTCATCGATGGGGAAGGGGAAGGGGAAGCCAGTGAGAGGGTTTGAGCGGCCATGAGACCCTTGCTCGGGTACCTCGTTACCTTCGAGCCGACGTTTTCTCTTTCTGGCGCACGCTCCACCCTCAACTCACGTGTGCTTTCAGCGGACGGGGGTAAATTTTAGTTTACAATCAAGTTACTTTATAAATTGCACTTGTTAGTAATTATTTATTGTCAATCTTTTTCTTTTGTACAGTCTGACTCAAAGTCTTCTGAGTTTGAGTCAGAGGCTACGGGGCCGCTAAAGGAGCCGGAGTCAGAGGCTAGGGGGCCGCTATAGGATCCTGCTAGCGCTAGCCTACCTTCGGAGCCGGCTAGCGCTAGTCTCCCTCTGCAGCCGGCTACCGCTAGCCTTCCTTTAGAGTTCGGTGGTTCCGCAGAGCCTTCAGAGTCACAGGACGCGGCTGCATTGCAGCTGAGGTGATGGACGAGGAGGACCCACTTTGCGGCTGCTCCTTCAATTACTCCTCAACAGATCATGATCCGTCCTGTTAGAGACAGGTAAAAAACTGTATATAGTATATTAAATATTAGATGGTTTTTTCCGTTACTTACTTATTTAATATATTTTGCAGATGTTGGTACGACTTATCGTTCATGGGGGTCGAGAAACACCACATGCAGATTAATAGTGTCCTAGGTGCTGTCCTAAAGTTGCACTACCCCGGTGTCATTGACGGTTTCCCTGCACTGTCGTGGGATGACTACGCTCGTGTCTCTCACCCGGTCCACAGCACGGTTGAGGGAGCCGTGTGGCACGATTTTATGGTAAGTTTAACTGTTTTATTTATTTTCAACTCGTCTGAATTGTTAATGCATATCACTTAAATGTTTGTTTTATTAAAGCTGAGGTACCAAGTAGAGAAATCGGGTATGGAGGACCACACGAGACGCGTGTTCCATTACAACGCTTGGAAACTCATGACAACGGCGTTGTCGAACGCCCGGATTTAGGTCATCAACGCGTACTACAAGCGGCACCCCCAGGAGCAAGAGCAGCAAAGGGGTCCATTTAGGAAGGACTCCGACGCGTACTTGACAGGGGAGCAGTACAGGGATGTAATTTTTTAATATTGTTAAATATTTACAATATATATGTATGTTAGCTGCATTGATGAAAAATGAAATATGTGCAGGTTAGTATTTCCTGGTGACAGGGTAACACCAAGGCATACTGAGCTCCTTGTCGGCACTGGGCTAGAGAAGCTTTCATCGGTAAGTCCACAAAGGCTAGAGAGTGTCACATGGGGTCCGAGGGCAAGCACAACTTTGGCAGCGACGGCTACTTGCCTTTGGCTAAAGCATGGTAAGTACATTTTCAATTTATTTATGTGTTCCTAATATAGTTATCTCACTAACACGACTATACAGGAGCGAGAGATGGGTTAGGAGCCGACCAAGACCCAGGTTTGGAAGAGAGGTCACAAGGAAAGTGACCCTTCTCAGCCAGGGCAGTGTAGTCAGGTCGCAGCCGACTGACTGGTAAGTTTTCAAAATTCATCAATTTCATTATAACTAATACTATTATTGACATGCATAATAGATTTCTTTGTTTTGTAGGCAAAGTACGTGTAGGAGGTCGCGAAGATACACCGTGCACATTACAACTGGGAAAACGCGGCGATCGACCCCCAAGCCGCGTACGTGAGCGGAGGCAGGATGGTCCATGGACGATGAGTTGGTCATCATTTGTTTCATTTGTTTTTCAATTTATCTTCTTTTACTTAGTGTTTTCATTCTTTTGCTGGTTTGCCATTTTTGATGGAGTTGTCGACTCGAGGTCAGCAAAACCTTTGAGAGGCACTTCATCAACACAAACCTCGTCTGTTAAGTCATCAAGTGGTCGTCTCTTGCAGACCCAGTTGGAGCTCCTCGCCTTGAAGGAGACGTTGGCGCAGACCCAGGCAGAGCTGGAGAGGTCGAGGGCGGAGGCAAGGGAAGAGCAGCGGAGGACGACCTTAATGATGGCCCAAATGCAAGCTGCGGTGACAGTAAGTAATTTAAAGTACCATAGTTAATTTCATAGCATTTTAATAACATATATCGTCTAATATTTTGCAATGGTAGACTCTTGCTTAAAACAGCGGTCAGGATATCGAGATTCCTGCGCTTCCACCAAAGGAGACCCTGGAGCAGGTAATAAACTCTTCCTTTAATATTGTCGTATTCATTTCAGTATTTTACATAGTAAGATAAGGAGGTAGAACATAGAGTGGGAGAGAGTGAAATAGAGCTGGAGTAAGAAGCAACCTCTCTGTTATAGGAGTGATGAGTGATACATATAGCCTCTCCGATCTTCATTTGTAGGTCATCTCCATTCATTGACCGCCCCCCTTTATTAGCATTCAGTTAAGTTTCAGTTGTTTGGGCATTTCAGTTTCAGTTTATTAGCAGTCAGTTTATAACAATAGTTCGGCCTCCCTTTAGTTTTAGTTTCAGTTTATTAGTTTCAGTTTCAGTTTATTAGCAATCAGTTCGGCCTCCCTTTATTAGCAATCAGGTCTAACCAATTCAAAGCAATGCATAACTATTTCAGTTTCAGTTTGCGCATTCTAATTAAAGTTCAGTTTCATTTTGGGAACTATAAGTTTCATATTCACATCTAGGGCAGATTTTGAGTTTAAAATCATGAAAAATGACATAAGAACATAGACTGTCATGTCCAAAGTCAACCATATGGTTCTAGCAGAATTTTGCTGAATCTGATAGAGCATATCTCCCAGTATATTTAACCAATGGAAGTGTATTGTACATAGTTGGAAATATATGGAAGTCCTCTAAAACTCTCCTGTTCACTCATAGAACAGAACCCCCATCAAACATAGTCAAAAGTTCAAATTGCCATAAAATGTTAAAATGGATAGAAACTGGAAATAGTTTATGGACTTCTAATTCAGATCAACTAACTGTTTCGGACCATAGAGTTATATGAAGGAAAGAGCTAGGTACAAGTGGATTTATATTGATTTCATGTTGTCAATGGACTATGTTTCTTCTGCATGGTTCGGACGCGCCGAGAAGATCGCGGAGGTAGTGGAGGGACTAGCGTATAGCCCGGTGGAACTTTGTGTTGTTGTTGACGTTTGAATAATGATTTGAAACTGTGTCTGTGTATATATCTGTTCTGTATGTGTTCTATGTTCTTGCCATCGTGCGAGGTAGTCCGTTTCAGTTTTTTAAAAAAATTGAAAACATAACTTACGTCGGCTATGGCCAGACTGACAAAAGTTAGCCAAGGTTAACTTTCATCGTTGTGGCTAAACTGATGTAAGTTAACCATCAAGTTTCATTGGTATGGTCATAGCCGACATAAGTTATTTCAGGTTAACTTACGTCGGTTCGGCCATACCGACATAAGTTAGGTAAGTAACTTTCGTCGGCCAAGACAAGACCGACATAAGAGCTCCGACCCAACCCGCAGCTCATCCCGGTAACTTACTTACGTCAGTTACGGGATACCGACGAAAGTTACTGACTTACGTTGGCAGCTGACCTAAGTTACCTTAATTACGTCCAAACTGCTTCGTCGGTATAGGCCTTAATTACCTGTCACCGACGTAAGTAAGTAACTTACGTCGGTATATTCCTTAATTACGTCAGTCGCGGCCAACATAATTGATCGTGATTCCTGTAGTTATTGTGCACCCCTCTCCCTTGGTGCGCCGATCTCCCCCTCCACACGCCTCCCTCCACCTCCACACGCCTGTAGCCCCATACCTCTCAGCGCGCCAGGCCACCCTTCCCTCCGCACCGCCCACCCCCACCCCTGTGGCCCCCAACCCCGACCCTGCCCCCACCCCACCCACCCACTCTCTCCACTCCGACTCCCCACCCCCACCCCTAATAGTTTAATTAGATGTTGATCAATTGAATAATTGTGTAATTAGTTGATTATTTGTCTAAGTAATTGATTTATTGTGTAATTAGTTGACTAAATGTGTTATTAGTTGATTAAACATTTAATTAGTTGACTAAATGTTGAATTCGTTGACTAAAGTTTTAATTAATTAAATTAATGATTTATTAGTTGTCTAATTAGTTGATTAATTGTTTAATGTTTACTCGTTTTCATTAGTTGATTAATTCATTATTGTTAATTTGTTTTAATATGTTGATTAATATTTATAGTGATAAAACCAATTAACATTTATTAGTGCTAATCGTTATTAGTTGATTAGTACATGAACTAGAAATAGTTGGTTAGCAGAATTAGTATGGGAATTCAGTTGATTTACGACGATCAGAGGCCATTGTAAATAAGGTGAAAACCATCATAAATAAGCTATTTATGACGGTATTGAATTATTGAACATGAGTAAATTCTGAGCAAACTTAGTCAAACTGAGACAAACTTACTCAAACATAGTCAAAGCTAGGTAAAATTGCTCAATTCTAGCTCATCATTAGAAAATTTAGTAAAAAAACATACACCTTTAAAGCTTAACTTATCTAACTACAATTGTACATCACAGGGATCGGCGACGGAGGCTCGAACTCCATCGCTGCAGGTACCACAGCGCGGGGATGACATCCCGGGCTCCGGAGGTAGCTGACGTGAGATGTAGTGTATTGTGTTGTGGATAGTGTTTCATGGGTCATAGTGTTGATATTATTGTGAATATGTAATTATTGTGTCTGTTTGTGAGCTGACCGTCGAGCCAGGACTGGCTGTCGTGTCAGGTTAGTACCTTTAGATCTTTTAAATAAAATCCCTTATTTACGTCGGTCCAGATCTTGACCGTTGTGAATAAACCATTGTTATTTACGATGACCAGGCTGACCGTCATAAATAAGTCACCCTTATTTTCGACGGTCTCCTCTATCCATCGTAAATAAGGAGCCAGAGGTGCCACATGGCACAAGCTCCTTATTTACGACGGTCTACCTTAGCCGTCGTAAATAATTTTATTTACAACCAATAACTGGTATTGGTTAGAAACCGTTATGAATAAGCTATTTACAGCGGTAACGGGCTTATTTACTACTGTTTCTCGCCGTGGTAAATCTAACTGTTTCCTGTAGTGTGTATTATCTTTTGTGATTGTTCAGATGTGGATATATATGACTACTGTTCAGATATGGAAGTGATTATATACTCTTGTAAGAACTTTATGATTATTCAATGAAATTGTTGGAATCTCCGAAATATTATGAACATTACGCTCTATTCTGTGAAGTTCTGTTATGACTGTTCAGATATGATTAATGTACACTCCCGTTATATAAATTTCTGGTGGAACAATATTATGAGTGCAATTTCAAGGTCACATAAAATTCTGTTATGTAAATTAATGTCAGCCACGGGAAAAACTTTTGTATCTGTATTTTACTTCAACAGCACACGAATTCAGATGAATTGATGTTCTTATCGGATGATATATAAATGGATTGCCAGTTCCAAAATCTTGACAGCCGGCACAGCTCGTGTGATGATTTTGCTAGCCATGACAAAACTTGGGCCTTTGGGACTAATCTTTGATGTGTTTTCTGATGTAAGCAAGTGAAGCACTCCTGTGTTGTCTCATGAATATAATAACGAATCATGTGTTTTCTGATTTGTTTTCTCAAGTTGCTAGGCTCATGAATATAATAACGAAGATAGTATTAATACGCCGTTAAAAAATAGTATTGATACGCTACAACATGCGAAAATATTTCACTATATGTAAAAACTTTATAACATTTGTGTATATAGTGATTTTACACAAAATCCAGACTAGTGGTAAAATAGACAATTCCGACAAACAATTCTCCTTCACCAATCAAGAATCAACTTTCTTGCCAAACAATTTTTATGAACATATTTTGATTCACCGGAGAATATGGAGAATCAGCTCCCAAAATAATCTGAAGTGAATCGGGAGAATTAGTAGATGGGAGCTGTAACAAAGATGGTATAAGACTGGACGCACTGGCGAGCGCTAAATGCGCCTGGACGCCACTTTAGCGGCGCGAAGATGACTGTTCATGTCTAGACAAGCGTTACAGATAGCGGCGCCTGGATAGGAAAGAAGAGGCAATGAAGAGAGAGAAAGAAGAAGAAAAGGGGAGAAAAAATGATAAAATAAAGGAAGAAGAGAGGAAAAAGAATATAGAGGTCCGATTTAGAGGTGAATGAGTGCGAAGAACGAAACTGTAAAGCTGAGAATCTTTTAGAAGTAACTATAAAAGGTGATATAGAGGTCTAATATAGAGGTCCACGAGTACGATCAGTCTAAACTTCACCATTCATGTCCTGTTAACATGCAGCTCTACAAAAAAGTCCTGCTAACATACATATCAATATGATACAGAGTTCTAGTAAAATACATCATCCCCCATGTCGGCGCTTGCTAGGGTAGGGCCTTGTTTGACCGGGCCTTCCTTCCTCATCGGATATGATCACTAGGGTATGTAAACTGATCTGGAGGGTGCCTAACCTTAGGAGCCTCAAGTCATGTCCCATGTGGATCCTGTGTCGACTGTGTCAGTAGAGGAGCCTCTACGATCTGAGAGGCACCCTATCCATCCACCTCAAACTCAGTCTGGGCATTCGGTTTAAGCAATACCGATCTGTTCAGTTTTTGGTTTTACACAAAGTTCAGTTATCACAAAACACAAACCAAAATATTGCCCTTGAAAGAAAAAACCGGTGCTCCGGTTAACAAACTTCGGATTCGATTTCGGTTATCTGGAAAGAATCGGATTTCGCTCGACGTCTGATGCTCTGCCATCGATATGGGGCAAGAGGCGGCGCACCCTCGATGGCACGTCGGCCTTGGCGGCATCAAGGAAGAGCTCGCCAGCCAAGCTGCACCGGTGGGGCCGCTGTGATGGCAGGAGATGGGGGTGTGGCGCCCTCCATTCGGGGTGGACAGCGGCATGGCGTCATGTCGTGGCAGAGGTGTTCTCTACACTCAGCGGGATGCGGCGGCCGGCTGCAAGGCAGCCGAGAAGCACGGCGGACGAGGAGCGTGGGAGGTGTGGCGGCAGCGATGTTGGGGGCGGCGCGTTTAGTCTGGCATAGGGCGGCAACCAGCGAATCTGGAGCGAAGTGGTCGGGAGCACGCGGCGGCTGTGGAGCCAGGGAAGCGGCATGGGGCGCGAGGAGACGGGGGAGCATGAGGGGTGCAGTAGCAGGGGACGATGGGGCGGTGGGCATATCGGGGGCGATGTGTAGCGAATCTGGGCGGGGCGGGGATAGGGCAGTGGCCATGTCGTGGGCGACGGCTAGTGAATCTGGGCGGGGTGGTTCTGTTGTGAGTGATCGAGGTCTAGGGTTGCACGTATGCGCGCCCTTTGATGGGTTTGGGGTTAGGGTTGTTACGCTGTAGGGTTGCACTGTTGTTTTGGTTGGATTAAGTTATTAGGCTTTATTTCGTTACCCGGTTAACCAAAAACTTAAACTGGAACCGGAAAAAAGATTTGATTTCACAGTTTGACAACCAAAATTTGTTCTGTTGGACTGGTTTCGGTTAGTGCGGTTCCTGTTCTGTTTAATCGATTTCGTTGTTCAGTTTTGAATATTTTTGCCTACACTGACCCCAAACTACTAGAAGCAGAGTCCATAGACGAGTATTGTGGTGCCTCAAACCATGTGAGCCTTCCAATGTTTAGTGATTCTCAATTCAACAAGTTTCAATGTACCCTGGTGCCTGTCGGTACCCGGCATACCGGGTACCCTCCCGCACAGGCTAAAAGCACCTAAGTGCTCTGCCTTCCTGATGAAGCAGGGTCCAAGGACGCCACGTGTCCAAAAGGCCTGGACTCCTCCCTACCTAAGATACAAGATCCGATGCTTCCACATGGTCCTCAAGTCGAGGTCCAGCTCCTCGAGGAGACGGGCTCCAAAGCAGCCAGGTGTCGGGCCAGACGGGACCCCAATTCCCTATAGGAGTGGACTCCAGTGCAGCCGCATGGATTGAAGAACCAGGCCGACCACCTCCCGCAGAGGCGGGTTCCAACACTACCAAATGTTATATGGCCCTGGATCCCCCGCTCTACTCAGGAACGCGCTTTGGGGTTGTCACGTGGTCCACGGATCGGGACCCCGCGTCTCCCGCAGAGGGTATCTCCTGAGCTACCACGTACCCTGCAACTTGTCCTGGGTGGTGAGTTGCTGGAGTTAAGTGGGCGGTGCGCCTTGTCTAAATCAAGCATTTAAGACACCGCCTTGCCCAGGTGCATGACGCGGCTCACGCCTACTGTCACGTACCGCTACGCCCAATCGCATCGCAGTGAAGGCGTCGCAGGCCTACCCCATTCCGCCATGTGGGTAGCTTACAGCGACAAGACAGTTGGACAGGACATTCCCTGCCATCATCAACGACTATGTATGGGCCACTAATGTCTGAGGCGGCAAGACGGCAAGTCTTCAAGCCACGGTAAAGGGAGGCTTATGCGACAAGTATCGCAAGAACACTTCAGCATTTGGCGCACCAGGTAGGGGCTTTTTCCTCTCAAAAAGTGGTTGCGCTTTCACTGCAATGGTGTTCATCAAGCTCGTGGATGGCGCTTTCCTTAGTCATTGTCCGATGACCAGATCCTTTGCTTGGGCGGCACAGTCTAGTCCATCACGCCCCCGCATAGATGCAGCTGGCAAGGGCGGTGCCTCCGAGCACATCCCGACCCAGTCGGCACCCCTAGTGCCGACGGCTGCAAATTCAGAGAGCGCTCTAGCAGTAGCCATGGCCCTTCTCCACCACCCACCGTCCTTGGACGCTTTCCAGGGAGCAACTCAGCAGTGGGTCTAACACATCGACCACTTTGTCATTGCGGCCATCCCTTCTCCACCACCCACCGTACTTGAACACTTCCTAGGGAGTGGCTCAGCAGTGGGTCCAACACATCGACCACTTCGTCGTTGCAGCCCTCAACTCTTCCAGTAGAGGGAGGCATCATGTGTCGCTGTCGCGCACGCCATCCATCGACTGATGCACAACTGACTCCCGTTCCACTAGGCTTACCAGTGCTGGTCGGATCCCCACGGTCAACCTGAGGCCCTAGCTTGACCACCATCAAGCTCAGGTAGACGGCCGTGTCATCATCGAGCAGTAGAGGGAGAGATCGCACAACCTTGATGCCGAATACAACCCACAAGGGCCTGAGCAGGGGGCATCCTCCATCCAAGGTGTGCCGCAAGTAACCCCTCAGCCGCCACCTTACCAGGATTATGTCGGGTCAACCGCCCCCCTGCAGTATTCTGTGCAGCAGGTGCCACAGCAACAGTACTAGGCGCATTAGGTGCCACAACAACAACATTTGGCACAGCAGGTATGGAGGAGGCGGAACACAACAACGATAATGAAGAGGTATGTGCTACTTGCGAAGAAATATGTGATGTTATTTCTCGTGCCACTATTATAGTTAAGAAAATAAACAAAAAGCTTAGGGACAATGCTAGTAAAATTGAGTCACTAGAATCTAAAATTAATCATTTGAAATCTTTGATTCCTAGTGATCATTCTTGTTCCTCATGTGATTAAATATATGAACAATATTCCTCTCTAAGAAGTGCACACACCCAAACACTTGATAAACTTGAGTTAGAAAGTGAAAAGAACAGAGAGATTGCTGCACTTAATGATAAAAACTTGAAAGATGCTTGATGTTCTATAATTGATTTGCATTGTTCTACTTGAGATTATCTTCATAAGAAACTTCAAGATGCTATGAATAAATTTTCTATATTGAACAATGTTTTACATTCTCATGAAGTTAAATATTGTTCCAAATCCAAATTAAAAGGAAAAAACTTCATGTGAAAATTGTCTTGATCTATCAAATAAATTTTATAACATGCATAGGACATTTAGATCGGTTTTATAATGGGAATAAGAACCTAAACTTGCTGTTGAATTCTTCCATGTTTTACAATGATAAAACGGGTTTAGGTTTTGATTCTCATACTCATGCTAAGGCACATACACCTAAAATTGTAAAGTCATTAGGAAGTGGTTTGATTCAAATATTTCCTAAACATAAAGAAGTGGTTTTCAAATCTGCAGAAGTGTTGTCTCATTCGATTTCAAATAAAAATGTTGCTTGCTCATCTAGACATGAACACAAAGTTAAATTTCATTGTACCTACTGTGGTAGAGTTGGTCATGTCATAGATATTTGTTATAGACTAGCTAAACTTCTTAAAAATAAAAGAATGCAAGCTAGATCTAATAACTCTCATGAAAAATTTGCCGCACATGCTGAACCAAATGTTAGGAACTTGCAACCTGCTGTAATGAGTCAAAAACATGCAAAGATTGCTCCCAAACCTACTGTTTCTCATGCTACACACCTCGTAGGTCAGTAGGTGGGTACAAGAACTCTCAAAATTTGGCACATAAACTTATTGTTTTATCTCAGCTTTTGCATGTTATTCTTGCTGGAGATCGTGTGACTGGGTACTGGATTCCTAAATACCTTTTGACTAACCCCAGTATTGAGTCATCGACGTATTGTGCTTTTATGTAGGTTACACGTTTGAGGAAGGAGAACATTTGGATTGTGAATTCAGGTTGCTTACGCCACATGATTGGTAAAAAAGATTGGTTCTCCTCCCCCTCTTTTGTGTCACATGTAGAGAATGTCACTTTTGCCGATAATTCTTCAACTCCTATAATTGCTAAGGGTTTGGTTAGAGTAAATGATCACTACACTTTAAAAGATGTGGCACTTGTCAAAAAATTTGAAATACAACTTGCTCTCTGTTTCACAATTGCTAGATGAAAATCTTGAAATTATTTTCACTAAAAATTGTTGCAAGGTTGTAGATTCAAACAGTGAGCTTATTTTTAACATGTATCGGTTTGGAAGAGTTTTTAAAGCTGATTTTGATATGTCATCCTTTAAGCATAGGTGTCTAGTTGCAAATGAATCAAAGGACATATATTTTTGGCAGACTTGGTCACGTAGGCTTCACCATCTAACGTGTGTTAGTGCTCTTGATCGCATACGTTGGATGCCTAAGCTTAAAGGGCACAAAGAAATTGCATGCTCTTCTTGTAGACATGCTGAGATTCTTGCAGGTTCACATGCTCCTTTCACAATGACCATGACAACTGAACTGGGTCAACTATTGCACCTTGACACCGTAGGACCGTCACATGTTCAATCCTTCGGAGGTAAATGGTATGTTCTTGTGATTGTTGATGATTTTTCTAGATACTCTTGGGTTTACTTTATGGCATCTAAGAATGAAGATTTTAGTCACTTTATAACTTTATTTCTTAGATTATCAATTGATCACCTAAGATCTTTAAAAGCAATTAGAAGTGATAACGGAACTGAATTTAAAAATCAATCGTTTGATCACTTTTGTGCTGAAAATGGAATAGATCATCAATTTTCTTCACCTTATGTACCTCAACAAAATGGTGTTGTAGAGAGAAAGAACAGAACCTTAGTTGAGATGGCGAGGACTATGCTTGATGAAGATCAAACTCCTAGAAAATTTTGGGCAGATGCAGTTGCAACCGTTTGTTATGTCTCAAAGCGTGTTTTCTTGCATACTAAGCTAGGAAAACACCATATAAACTTCGGTCTGGGAATAGGCCTAGTGTCACACACTTTTGGGTCTTAGGTTGTAAATGCTTTGTTAAGAAACATGGTAATCTTGATAAATTTGAAGCTAGATCTGTTAATGCCATGTTTCTTGGTTATCCATCTCATACAAGAGGATATCGTGTGCTTTTACTTGACACTAACAAAATTGTGGAGACTTGTGAGATTTCTTTCGATGAAGCTAGCTCAGGTACTACCTCTAATATTGCAGGTCCGGATTCATATCCGCGGGGGGAGAGTATTTTTATTGAAGATGAGGAAGAAGAGGTGCTGCTGCCCGAAAATTCAGCAGCCAATGACATTGTTCCACCTCCTGATTTTGATTCACAACCAGCACCAATGACCACCATTGTTGGTCCAGATTGTCCTCAAGTCACAAGCTCACCGATTTGTGATGAACATGAAGAAGAACAATCTTGTGAAGTGTCCACTCCCCTTCGGGTTCTCAAAAGTCATCCTCCACAACTAATTATTGGAAGCTTGCATGAATGAGTCACACAGTCCAGGTTTTGCAATCCAAACTCTCATGCTCATTCTGCTTTTGTTGCTTCTTTTGAACCGAAAGATATATCACACGCACTCACTAATGAATCTTAGATTATTGCCATGCAGGAAGAGTTAGAAAATATTGAAAGAACTAATATTTGGAAACTTGTACCTCCACATCAATGTCACACTTTCATTGGAACTAAATGGGTTTTTAAAAATAAACAAAGTGAGGACGGGGTTGTGGTTAGAAATAAGGCTAGGTTGGTTGCTCAAGGTTTCACACAAATTGAAGGTCTAGATTTTGATGAATGTTTTGCTCCTCTTGCTAGATTAGAAGCCATAAGAATTTTGTTAGCTTTTTCTACATCTAAAGCTTTCATGTTATATCAAATGGATGTTAAAAGTGCTTTTCTTAATGGCTATATAGATGAGGAGGTTTATGTCAAGCAACCACCAGGTTTTGAAAATCCAAATTTTCCTAATCATGTTTACAAACTGCCCAAAGCCTTGTATGATCTCAAACAAGCCCCTATGGCATGGTATGATAGGTTAAAAACATTCTTACTTGAAAAGGGGTTTACCATGGGCAAGGTTGATAAAACTCTTTTTGTGCTTAAGCATGGGAATGACTCATTATTCGTTCAAGTGTATGTGGATGATATTATCTTTGGTTGTGCTTCTCATGATCTTGTGTCCATGTTTTCACCTATGATGAGTTCAGAATTTGAGATGAATATGATGGGAGAACTCACGTACTTTTTGGGGCTGCAAATGAAGTAAACCAATGAAGGTACCTTTGTGCATCAAACAAAGTATACAAAAGACCTTCTTAAGCGCTTTAACATGGACAAAAGCAAGCCTCTTCTGACACCAATGGGTACAAGAGCAACACATGAACTTGATGAAGATGGTGAACCCGTGGATCAAAAAGAATATAGAAGCATGATCGGATCACTTTTGTACCTCACAACATCAACACCAGTGTTGATATTTCCTACGCACTATTAACAATTCATCCCTGACAGGGGTGCCAGAAATGTTTGTAGGTAGGTTTTAATTCTCAAGTGAATGTCCGCAAGCACACGAAAATTATCGATGTAGCATTTCCCCTTTGAAGAGTATTCCCAATGGGTGTCATTTATATTTTCCCAAAGGAAGGCTAGATGGAAGTCAAACAATCATCAAGTGGAAAGGTTAGGTTGGCCTAAGTAGGGTTCTAGCAAGGATGCATAAAGGGTAATTGACATAGTGTGACACACACATGAGCATTCTATCCTAAGGGGATAAATGAGGTAATAGTGGAACTAGGCTAAGAGTTAGGTAGATACTCCTACTATGCTTCTAATGTACATATACATAGCCTAAGTTAGTTACTAATGATTATATTAGTTATGAATTCTCATGCTAAGTGGATTAACACATCGGGCATGGGTTTACCACTAGCAACACTAGGCGACTCCTGCCAAGAACCTGTGGCATAGCCGAACGTGGAGAATTACAAAGAACAAAAAGGGTTGTCACTTCCTACTGCCTACCTCTTCAATCCGTGGGTCTACAAGACATTCAACGCTACTCTCTATCCTAGCACCATGCTAGCTTATTAAGTAATTACCTTAAGAGCCCAAGCACAAGCCATCCTAAGGCAATGAACTAAATCATCGTTGAACCAATGTTAATTTATAGCATAAGTGATTCATATTAACATAGTCATATCATAGCAAATTAGACAATACTTGAGGTTTATCGTGTTTATGATGATGTAATAAGAATGGTATAGCACAATCATAAATAATATTCCTATCACATACATAGAATCAACAACCAGACAAGAAATTCTTCATCGAAGTATTTGGACAATGTAAGACTAAAGATAACATCTTTATTATGAATAAAGTCACAAATACAAATAGGAATATGGGAGACTATGGACTAGAGACTCTCCTATCTACAGCCTATACTCCTCTAAACCTATGGAGAGTAGTGTATACAAAGTAAGAATACTCAAGTGGTGTGTGTTGAAGTGAGGGGTGAGGGGTCCTATTTATAGCTTGGAGAAGTGTCAGATCCCGTCACCAAAAGTGCACCAATCAGTCACTCATGACCTATTAAGCCGGGAGGAGCCAACACGTGGCGTTTGACCGCGCTTTGTGGCGAGAACCAGTCGGCCGACTAGGGGGGTTGGTTGACCTGGTCTTGGCCCTGTTGCGGCTGTGCTTCCTCCAGGTCTCTTACAGGTGGGTCCCATTCCTTTATATGGATGCTACACTGTTGGATGGCCTCGGATACTTCTGTTTGTGGGCCATTTGATCCATGTGGTGCCATGTGTCCTCGCTTGATTGGTTGGAATGATATTTTATAGGATCCATCCCCTTGTATCACTTCATTTCTGCATAGAATCCCTGCATGCACTACTTTCTTCAAGGACAAGTGGAATAGGTTAAATAGAAAGGTGATGTGCGCATGAAATGACAATTCCTTCACATAATTGAGTTATATTAACGGGTGAAATTAGTGTATAACAGCCATCAACAAACTCCCCAAGCTTATCCTTTGCTCATCCCGAGCAAAGTCAAGACTTTAGGTTGATGATCAGGAGTTGCTACTATATTCAATTTTTCAAAAGTACCATGTGCACAACAAAATACTCTACCTAGTATTACAAAGATTTGATTTTCTCAAGTCTCTCCTTCGTGTGTATTGGAAATAAATCCTCACCAAGGCATTTTGCCTAAATTCATCCTACCTCTACATAAGGTTTGTATGTGGAGCTTGGTAGGGAATATAACAGGCATATTTGCAACACATAATATTGATAAGTCAAAAGAGCAAGCCTTAGGATAAATCAATTCATAACAATTTGATTCAAGACTTGTGCATGTGTGGTGGGATGGAGTGGATGTGGTTATTTTTGAGATGACTCCTTTTTGAGTGGACTCTCTTATTTTGCAGAGATGAAACATGGCTACTTTTTTCTCATGCATATGATGTAAGCATGCATTTCCTTTTTCTTTTTCTTGTAGCCATGTCTTCTACTCCATTTTTATGCAATGAATTTGGGAGAGAGTACTAAGCATGAATGATATGGAGTTTCTATTTTTATTGTGGAATGGTGGTATCACAGAAATTTGCTTACTTCTAGTGTAGAAGTATATCATGTGCAAGTGAAGTCTTGAATTCAAAAAGTAATGAAAGAAATCTCACATAGGTCTGTACTAGTTTGACAAAGCACAATGTGAAGACAAATAGCATATGCATAAAGTCTATCAATATAATGTATCATATGGCTTTTGTGGGTATTTCCAGTCAAATGAGGATAACTTAAATCTTTTTAGAATTTCTCCGGAAATCTAAGTTTCACTATCAAACTAGGAATAGCAGCCCTATCACTTTATCATATCTCACAACAACTTAGAATGGATTAAGCTTTTGCTACCAAAAATTTCCAAATTAAAGCAAAAGCAGTTTTAGCCAATGAGAGCAATATGTTGGAGAGTAGTAAGTTGTAAACTAGGGACTTAGGAAAATTAAAACAGAGCAACTATTCATCATTTCATCTATCTGAGTTCTTAGTCATTCTTACCGCACATCTTTTATTTTAATTGAAAAACAAATCAATCCTACATTTTTTTTAGATGCAAGGGGGATGATGGGTAAGTGGAAAATAAATATGCAAGGGGTTGATACAATTTACCACAAGTGGGGGGTCCTCCCCCAAGCTTGTTATTTACTCACCTCCGTGTCGAGGGTTGAACCCTTGATGACGGAAGTATGCCGCGAGATCGGCTTGTTGTTGTTGTAGCATGGAATTGAAGTTGGTAAATTGAGCGTCCATGTTTTGTTGCCAATCTTGGGTATCTTAGACATGCCCTTGGAGAGTGTTGTAGATGTCACCCATCCTTACTTCAAGCTCCTCCATACATCTAGAGAGGTCCGTCATTCCTTGGCTATAGTCAAGATGACTTCTAGCCGAAGTGGAATGACATCTTCTCATAGATGTTGGAGGCAAGCTTCTATAGCATGAAGGAGTGTCTCCCATGTAGCACCTGGCCATCCATGCCAAGATGGACCTTTAGTCTCATACAAAGGAGGTTGAGTCCATTCGGGTGCATCACCTGTTTGGTTCTCTTCCTCTTCGTACTCATGGACAGTGGGGGTGTCGGGGGCATGGTCGCTCTCCTTGTGCGGCTTCTATAGTTACCCTATTCTGGAGATCAAATCTAGATCATAAGCTTTCGTATGAGAAAACTCACCATCTTGGTGGAGCTTGCGTGCTTGATCTTCAACTTCACTTTGGATGTCGAGGTCGTCGTCGTGAAGAAGTTGATGAGGGTTTGCTCCTCTCACCCATGGGGGTGTCCTCTCCTACACTCCTCCTCTGTGAACTTGGTGTAGCAACGGAAGAGGGGCGTGTAATTGAGTTGCCTCCATAGCTTGAGCTTGCAGCATCCATCCTATTGCCAAACAACCTATTCATTCCTTTTATGGCCACAACAAACAAGAACACAACAAGGCAAAAACTCGAAAGAGGTGTTGTTTGTGAAAATAAAACCCCGACAAATTTTCCCTTGAAGAGCTTTAGAGAAAATTGCAAATGCAAACAAAAGCAAGTCTTTTGGAGCTAGACTTTGAGCATGACTGCTTCAATGAAGAGCAAGAAAACAATGTGAGCAAGAGTGACTTTGGGGATGTATGAAATGAGGTGAAGTGTGAGGAAAAGAGCTCCTCACGGCCACCATATATAATGTGCAATCTACAACGGACACTAGGGAACCAAATGTAACCGTTGGAGGAGAGAGAGCCAAATTGGCTCTTTCCCCTAGTCGGCTGAACAGGCGGGTCGGCTGACATGACGGGTGGCCCCCCTGTTCCCTCTTTTGGCAGGTGGATCCCCAACGGTTATGGAATAAGACCGTTGGTGAAATACCACTTTTGCAGCTCAGAAAAATTGTTTTCCAAATAAAATTCCTTTTTCGAAAACAAACAATTTTCTTTTTGTGAAAAATAAAGAAATAAAAATGATAGTTGAGAATATAAGATTCTCAACTTACTAAGAAAAACAAATATGCAGTGGGGAAAATAAAACTAAATGGGGAAATAAAATGAACAGAAAAGAAAAACAAACAAAAGGATAACTACCAATTTAACCTATTGCCTAGGTCTCAACACCGTCCAATGAGATGGAAATTCCTCCTTCTTCATTTCTTGACATCCGGGCCTAATGGAATGGGCCCGGATTGCTTGTATTGCTTCTTCCACCATTCATTCTTTGGCGGCTTGGAGGACTTGGGCCTTTGAGGAGGCCCGAACTTCTTCGTCTTCTTGGTGTGTTGGCGTGGACGATAAGACGGGTTTTCTGCATATATCCAATTCCTCATGAATGCAATGAGCGGGTCCACTTTCGGAGGTGTGATTTTTACCTCTTGAATGTGTTTAACATTTGCCCATACTTAATATGGATCATGGATCATTGCTCCAACTTCGGGCGGAAGTTAAACTTCTCCTCCTTGCCATCGATATGGAAGTGGATTTCTCTAGATGCCACATCTATGTGAGCCTTCGTAGTGCTTAGGAATGGACGCCCAAGAATAAGCCGCATATCCTTCTCGACCTCCATGTCGAGCACCACGAAATCCACTAGTCTGAAGCATTTCCGGATTTTCAACGGGACATCTTCGACAATACCCGCCGGATAATGGACTAAAGAATCAGCCAGCTGTAGCTGCATTAGTGTTGGAGTGAGCTCCGTGAAGTTTAGCTGGTCAAAAACCGCCTTGGGCATCACACTCACACTTGTTCAAAGTTCACAAAGGGCCTTGTCAAAGTGGTGTGCCCCAATTGAGCATGAGATTGTAGGACATCCAGGGTCCTTCTGCCAGTTGCCTCCTTGTAGATAAATCATATTGACATTTCCGCAGGTGGTTCAGGCTGTCATGGCATCTTTCCATTCTCCATAGGAGGAACAACAGCTGCCAGTTGAGCCAACTGAGTCTCCAACATCTTGTTAAAACTCAATGGATTCTTGAAGGCTGAGGATAGTCCTTCAATCTTGGCATTAATGTTTTCTAGGGTCTTTTCATTGGTGGACAACTTCTTAGATATAGCCTCATTGATCTTCAGCTGGCCAATGGCAAGTTCTCTCAAGTTGGGTTTGTTTCCATTCTTGTCATTGTTGTTGTACCCTCCTCGAAAGAATGGGCATGGTTGGCCCCACTCATGATCTCTTGGACGATAGCCATTGTTGTTTCCGTTGTTGGCTACGTATAGGGCATCCTCACAGGTTTCTGGGCAGTCACTGCCTAAATGGGCCGTTTTGCCACAAACTTCACAAGTGATGTGAGAGTCTAAGAAAAAGGCATTGCCACGTACTTCACTATTGCCTTGTCCATCAATTTTGTTCATAGGGAGGTCCAATTTGGCAACGATCATTTCCACCTCCTTCAACGTGTGCATGCCTTGCTGGCGGGTATGGAGATGCTCATCGCTCCAACCCATGTTTGACACCATCTTCTCAATTAAATCTTTTGCTTTGGGCACCATCAATGAGAAGAAGGCTCCTCCAGCAGTAGCATCAACATGGTCATGGGTGGAAGGGATCAGCCCGTTGCAAAAGTTTTGGATAATGAGCCAGTCATCCATCCCATGGTGGGGACAGTCTAGGATATACTCCTGCAACCTTTCCCAAGCCTCAGGAATAGATTCCTTGGCATCTTGCTGGAAGCTGGAAATTCTTCCACGTAGGTCATTGGTCTTGCCCAACGTGAAAAACTTGGCGAGGAATGCCGTATAACCTTTCTCCCAAGTATCTACAACACTTTAGTTCGCGTAGAGCCACTGTTTCGCTCTCCCATGAAGAGAGAATGTGAACAGCCTAAGACGGACATCATCAGGGCATACTTCCTTTATCTTAAAAGTGCTGCAGATCTCAAGGAACTATTGTAGGTCAGAACTTGGATCCTTGTTAGTCTTCCCACAAATTGGCTTGCACCATAGTGATAAGGCCAGTCTTGATTCTGTAGTTTACGTCTTCGGTGTTAACAATGGGCCCAACAGGCACATTGTTAGCAGAGGGAGCTGAAAACTCATGAAGGGCCTTCTGGGCCATTGGTGTTTCGGTTGTTGGTGCGGTTGTGCTGGCTTGCATTGCCGCTCGAAGCTTTTGAGGAGTAATGACACGAGGTTGATCTCTTAGAAGGGATTATGGATCTTCAACAAAGTTTCCCGGCAAGCGGAAACCAGACATACACTACCTTGTTTTCGCATAAAATGTGAAAACAAAGAAGGGTCATCCTACTAAAACCTACCAGGGTCCTACCCTATCACTCAATCATGTAATACTTCAGCTGCCTTCCCCGACAACGGTGCCAGAAATGCTTGTTGATATTTCCTACGCACTACTAACAATTCATCCCTAGCTGGGGTGCAAGAAATGTTTGTTGGTAGGTTTTAATTCTCAAGTAAACGTCCGCAAGCGCATGTAAATTATCGATGTAACATTTCCCCTTTTAAGAGTATTCCCAAAGGGTGTCATTTATATTTTCCCAAAGGAAGGCTAGATAGAAGTAAGACAATCATCAAGTGGAAAGGTTAGGTTGGCCTAAGTAGGGTTCTAGCAAGGATGGATAAAGGGTAATTGAGGTAGTGTGACACACACATTAGCATTCTATCCTAAGGGGATGAATGAGGTAATAGAGAAACTAGGCTAAGAGTTAGGTAGATACTCCTGCTATGCTTCTAATGTACATATACATAGCGTAAGTTAGTTGCTAATGATTATATTAATAATGAATTCTCATGCTAAGTGGATTAACACATCGAGCACGGGTTTACCCCCAGCAACACTAGGCGACTCCCGCCAAGAGCCTGTGGCATAGCCGAACATGGAGCATTACAAAGGACAAATAGGGCTATCACCACCAACTACCTACCTCTTCATACCTTGGGTCTATGAGACATTTAACGCGACTCTCTATCCTAGCACCATGCTAGCATATTAAGTAATTACCTTAAGAGGCCAGACACAAGCCATCCTAAGGCAATGAACTAAATCATCATTGAACCAATGTTAATTCATATCAGAAGTGATTCATATTAACATAGTCATATCATAGCTAATTAGACTATAGTAGAGGTCTATAGTGTTTATGATGATGTAATAAGAATGGTATAGAACAACCATAAATACTATTCCTACCACATACATGGAATCCACAATCAAACAAGAAATGCTTCATCCAAGTATATGAACAATGGAAGACTAAATATAACATCTTTATTATGAATAAAGTCACAAATACAAATAGGAATATGGGAGACATACCTTTCCCATTTGGGAAGAGACTCCTTGTACTCCTCTCCTACTTGGACTATGGACTAGGGACTCTCCTCTCTACAGCCTATACTCCTATAAACCTATGGAGGGTAGTGGATACAAAGGAAGAATACTCAAGTGGTGTGTATTGAAGTGAGGGGTCCTATTTATAGCTTGGAGAAGGGTCGGTTCCCACCACCAAAAGCGCGCGAATTAGTCATCCATGACCTCTTCAAGCCGAGAGGAGTCAGCATGTGGCATTTGACGGCGTTTGGGGGCAAGAACCAGTCGGCCGACTGGCTGGGGGGGGGGGGGGGGGGTGGGTCGACCGACCTGCTCTTGGCCCTGTTGGGGTTGTGCTTCCTCCAGATCTCTGACAGGTGGGTCCCATTTTTTTTATATGGGTGCTACACCATTGGATGGCCTCAGATACTTCTGTTTGTGGACCATTTGATCCATGTGGTGCCACATGTCGTCGCTTGATTGGCTGGAATGATATTTTATAGGATCCATCCCCTTGTTTCACTTTATTTCTGCATAGAATCCCTGCATGCACTACTTTCTCCAAGGACAAGTGAAAATAAGTTCAATAGAAAGGTGATGTGTGCAAGAATTGACAATTCCTATACGTAGTTGAGTTATATTGATGGGTGAAATTGGTGTATAACAGCTGTCAACAACTGGACATACAATTCAGCATATGTCTTTCTGCATGGTTTCAAGCTTCCCCACGTACTTCACATCATCAAGCCCTCAAAAGAATTCACAGGTACTTACATGGAACTCAAGAATTCGGCAATTTTCTTCCCTCTTCATCAACCATTACTTTGAAACTTTTTCTGATGCTGATTTTGGGGGTTGTAGGATTGATAGGAAAAGTACTTCAGGTGCATGTCATTTTCTTGGTAACTCACCTGTTGCTTGGTCCTCTAGAAAATAAAGCTCATTTGCACAATCCACAGTCGAATCTGAATATGTAGCTGCTACTAGCGCTTGCTCATAAATTCTTTGGATTGTTTAAACTCTTAAAGACTATGGGGTTGATCTAGATAGTGTTCTGTTGTTTTGTGATAATACTACTGCCATTTGCATTGCTAAACATCATGTGCAACATTCGAGAACAAAGCACATTGACATTATGTATCACTTTTTTCGTGATAATGTTAAAAAAGGAAACATTGTGCTTCACCATGTAGATACCGAAAAACAATTGGCTGATATTTTCACAAAACCTTTGGATTCCACTCGTTTTTGTTTCATTCGTAGTGAAATAGGGGTTATGCATCCTCATGGCTTAAATTGAGGGGAAGTTTTGAAACTTGGGAAGTCTATTTGTGAATCTGAATTTAAAATAATATGAGCATAGTATTTCATACATATATGACTTTGTGATTCCTTTTACATGCTGAAAGTTCTTACTGCATTACTCATGTTATACATTTTGTAGTTTTTGCCATGACTAGTAATTGGAATAATTACTTACACTAAATCTGGTCATGATCGAACTTTCTTGCTATTTTGAACTTGTTGCATGCTCACAAGTGCTTTTAATATTGAAAAATTAATCAATCAACTATCCACATGTTGAGCTTTTATGATCAAATAAAAATGAGAAAATATCAAGAGAATATGCATGCATCACACTTCTTCTTTTGAGATGGCTTATCATTACACTTAGATATGAACTTAGAAGAAGTGGTGTATGACTAAAGCATGACCTTAAACTTCTGATTGTCAAATGATATAGGCTTGGCTTGGTTGGTTATAATAAGACAAATGTGTCATATAATCTCTTGCAAATGTTATGTGATCAGAATTTGTTTCTTTAAATAATATTGAAAAATGAAAATTGCAGCAACAAGTGTCATGCTTTCAGGTTTTGAAATAGTTAAGTTCGTGAGATCATGACTTGCTTAAATTTAAAATTACACTTGATCTCCAGCATGGCTTACACTACTTTATATATTTCATTGATGTGTTAGTATAATTTACTTGATAGTATCACTTGGATAAGCTTTGTTTTATATGTATGTGTTACAATATGCTCATAACAATTGAAATTTGTCTTTTGAACCTTGCTAAATACATCGTCAAATAGGGAGAATTTGATCACACATTCCACACATTCACAATTGTTTTCGCACGATTTTACTCAGGGGGAGGATTTTTGTTTTTCTTCTCATTTTATTTCTGATTTACAAAGGGGGAGAAATAAGTATAGGGGGGAAATATTTGTTTTCAAATTTCTTTCTTTCTCATTTGATTGTTTTCAGAACTTTTCATAAGCCAATTTCCGAATTTTAAGTGGTGTTGCCAATGCATTTATCAAGGGGGAGATTGTGAGACCTATGTGCTCTTAATACATTGGCTATGACGATATAAGTGTTGGATATTTTCAAAACACCCGTTTCATCTTGGTCCGATCTCCTGCAAGGTCCGATGATAGGTCCGGCTTGTTTTGACTTGCTTTGGCTAGGTCCGACTTCTTTGTCTAGGTCCGACATATTTTAGCTAGGTCCGGTGCTAGATCCGACTGGCCTTGGTAAGCTCCGGCGCTAGGTCCTGCTACCTTTGATAAGCCTCGTCTCAAGGTCTGGTTAGCTTTGGCAAGGTCTGGTGCTAGATTGCAATGGTTCTGCTTTTAACTTGCAAGGTTTTGAACTTTCTTTTGGATTATGGAAAGCTTGCTATGGTTTGCAACACGTTTATGCGAGGTCTCACATAAGGTGTTGTGGTTATCGGAACTAACAAGAGTCAAGTCGAGGACTTGTGCTCGAAAGTATCGGTTGTTTATTCATGTGGAGGTGTTGCTTGAGTTCAAGACATGGCTGGTGATAGGATCCATTGAACTAGTCTTAGGGAGAAGATGAGGTTCAACAACCAAGTTTGGGAGGAGTTGTGGTTGGGTTGATCGAAAGGTTGTGTAGCATGTTTGAATCAAGAACAATGCATATGAAGGTATCGTGGATGTCGTTGGAAGGTGTTTGCATGTGTGCAAAGAGAGCATGGACGTGTCTACATGGTTTTGAGGCGTGATGAAGAGATGTGGACATAAAAAAATTGGTCGGAAAGGTCCAACCGACTAGGTTATGGACTCAGGCTGCAGCTGAGTCGGGTTTGACTCAAATATGGAAAGATTTGAGTTGGTTATGATAGGATTTCATGTGGTTCACGAATTTGAGTTATTTTAGGAATGTGGGATATGTTCCTAATGTGTTTGGAAGTCTTAAGATTGCTTCTATCGACGTATGGAAGAGTCTTGAGCAGATATGGAAAGTTTCGGTTGAACCTGAGTAGGATTTGAGTCCTAGTTAGGACTTGGTTGGCCTAAGGGTTGGTTATATAAGAAAGGGAGGATAGAGCTCGTGGTATATGACTTTGGGGTTGTTCCTTTTGTATTTTGATCAATAACATTCGTAGTCTAAAGGAGCTTTTGTGCCTTGTTCGTCTGACTTGTTTCTGTCAAGTCTCTTTAGTCGAGTTTCTGCACAGCACTATCTTGCTTTGGTGGTTTTATCATAACTCGAGTTTTACAGATCCAATTGACATGATTCTTTTTGGGTTGTCTTTATATATCATCTGTGAAAATTTCACGGTCATTGTATTTGTGGTTTTGGATTTACACGAGTTTCTTGGCATTGTTACAGATCTGGTTTTTCTCGAGTAGAACAGATTGACCTTCGTTCAATCTTTCAATCATAACTTAAGATTTTCTCGACGGATTTTCGTGATTCTTGTTTTGACGTCTTTGTAACTTGGTTCTCCACAATCAATATTGGTTTTGTCACAATTGATCACATTTAGATTAATCGCACACACAATTTCTTAACAGATTGATTTTCTAATGAGGAGTTTTTGTTGCTTCCGCTGAAAAAGTTTTAATCTACCATTAACCCCTCCTCTGGTAGCCTTTTCACGTGGTCTTCGATCCTACACAACTGTGCGATTGTTGGTTCCTCACAAACTAACAAAATCGGCAAAGTTATCCAAGCCCTTACACTACTAAGAGCCCACGTAAACAAGACAGGTGTTGGCGGGTGTTATATACCAATTTCACCCATCAATATAACTCAATTATGTGAAGGAAACATGATTTCTTGCACATGTCACCTTTCAATTTAACCTATTTCCACTTGTCCATGGAGAAAGTAGTGCATGCAGGGATTCTATGCAGAATTGAAGTGTCACAAGGGGATGCATCCTATAAAATATCATTCCAGCCAATCAAGCGATGCCATGTGGCACCACATGGATCAAATTGCCCACAAACAAAAGTATCCGAGGCCATACAACGGTGTAGCGCCAATATCAGTCAATGGGACCCACCTAGCAGAGACTTGGAGGAAGCACACCACAAAAGGAGCCAAGAGCAGGTCGGCCGACCCCCCGAGCTGGCCGACTAGGTTCTGGCACCTTTCGCGGTCAAACACCATATCTTGGCTCCTCTCGGCTTGAATAGGTCATGGGCGACTGATTCATACGCTTTTGATAGCGGGAACCGACCCTTCTCCAAGCTATAAATATGACCCTTCACCCCTCACTGCATCACATACCACTTGAGTATTCATCCATTGTATCCACTACTCTCCATAGGTTTAGAGGAGTATAGGCTGTAGAGAGGAGAGTCTCTAGTCCATAGTCCAAGTAGGAGAGGAATAGAAGGAGTCTCTTCCCAATTTTCAATTGGGAAAGATATGTTTCCCATATTCCTATTTGTATTTGTGACTTTATTCTTAATAAAGATGTTATCTTTAGTCTTCCATTGTTCATATACTTGGATGAAGCGTTTCTTGTTTGACTGTGGAATCCATGTATGTGGTAGGAGTAGTATTTATGATTATGCTATACTATTATCATTATAATCATAAACACTATAAACCTCCACTATAGTCTAATTAGCTATGATATGACTATGTTAACATGAATCACTTATGCTATGAATTAACATTGGTTCAATGATGATTTAGTTTGCTCTTAAGGTAATTACATAATATGCTAGCATGGTGCTAGGATAGAGAGTAGCGTTGAATGTCTTGTATGCACACAGATTGAACAGGTATGCAGTAGGTGGTGACAGTCCTATCTGTCCTTTGTAATCCTCCACCTTCGACTATGCGACATGCTCTTGGCGGGAGTCGTCCTAGTATTGCTAGGGGTAAACACGTGTCCGATTTGTTTATCCACATAGCATGAGAATTCATAAGTGACATGATCATTAGTAACTAACCTAGGCTATGTATATGTACATTAGAAGCACTGTAGGAGTCTCTACCTAGTTCTTAGCCTGGTCCCTCTTTACCCCATATTATCCCCTTAGGATAGAATGCTCTTGTGTGTGTCACACTACCTCAATTACCCTTTATCCATCCTTGCTAGAGCCTTACCTAGGCCAACCTAGCCTCTCCACTTTATTATTGTTTTACTTCCATCTAGCCTTCCTTTGGGAGAATATAAGTGACACCCTTTGGGAGTACTCTTAGAGGGGAAATGCTACATTGATAGTTTACACGCGCTTGCGGATTTACATGTATAATCTAAAATCTATTAACAAGCATTTCTGGCACCACTGCTAGAGATGAATTGTTAGTAGTGCATAGGAACCGTCAACATGCATTTATGGAGCCGTTGCCAGAGATGACTTGTTAGTGTTCCTTAGGAAATATAAACAACGGGAATAGACAAGACACACCTAAGAAGCCAAACACAAATTCAAATTCATTGAAGAATATTTACAAAGGGGCGAGCCCCGGAAACAAAAGTGTCCCCGCCTAGAGGCTGCCGGCCTCAATTTCCCGCGAATTACGCGGTGACATGTTTGGCAGCATCTTTGACATCTTTCGTTGCTTCCTCCTTGTGCGTCTCAACGGAGCCTTTGAAAACCCGGTCCAGTAGTATCTCAGGATACCGAATCCGATAGCACACCAGAATGTGGGATACCACTATCTCTGCCAGCGCTATACCCTCGTCCTCCAGGCGGCGGGCCTGCTGTCGCTCCTATAGATCGAGCTCCTGGGGCAGTGCTCAGAAGTCTGCTCCTAAGCCCGGATGTCAAGCTCTAGCAGGAGGAGTTCCTGGCACTCAGCTAGGTGTTGATCCCAATCCCGTGCCAGGTTGCTCTCCTGAAGCTCAAGGTCTTCGATGCAAGACTACAGCCTGTCCTGATCTATTTTAGCAAGAGTCCTTATCGCCTGAGCCGCCGCCTCTTGCTCAGTAACTGTGACCTCCTGCTCAACAACAGCAGCCTTGCGGCGACCCAGGGCCGCTCAACCCTCTTCAAGGGCACTCAGGCGGGCGTCAGCAACCCGATTGGTCGCCTTAGCGCCCTTCAGAATCTTCTGGGATGCTGTGACCATGGATTCGCCACGCGACGCCTCAACTCCAGCTCCTCACTCTCCTTCCAGTACCTCTCCTTTGCCTGATCGATCATGGACCTCAAAAGGTCATCCTAGGCCCGGAGGCGGTTGCCCTCAGCATGCACCCTGTGCTCTGCAGAGGTTGGACTACACCAAGTTGATGTTGGAGTGCGCCAAGTCGATGACATTGGAGAGACACTCTAGTTCTCCTAAAGCCATGGAGGGCCGCCCGGTGATCATCTCAGGAACCTCTTCCTCCCATGGCGATGAAGGCAAGGCCACCAGAATCGGGGGCCTCGTCCCCGGGAACTGAGCAGAAGATGTGGCACCACGCGAAGCGGCATCACTACCAGCGCCCGGGGAGCCACCTACTGGATCAACAGCCTCAAAGGTTGGGCCCTCAACTTGTTGAGTCGACTCTGACATTACCTCCGATACGGCGGCCGGAGGTGTTTCACTACTTGCGCTAGGTGCGGACGCTGAAGAAATGCTCCCTTGTACTGGCTTGGCGGTCTGCTCGGTCGATGGAGGTGTGGCCCCCTCGCCTGACTTTGGAGCACTCCGGGTCACTACCCCGATGGTAAGGGCGTCACAACAACTGACGTAGACCTGCATATCAAAATCAAAGTCTGTTCAAACTACAGAACAGATGAAACAAGAGAACAAATGAGACAACAATGCAAGCTTTGGTAAGAATGCTTTATTGACGCCCCTAGAAACTCCAGCGGTCCTTGATGTTCGTCAGTTCAGAGTCTGCGGGCGCTGCTGGCAACACGGCGGGCGGGGTTGATTCGACTGGGCCTCCATGCGAGCCATCGACGCTGCTGCTGGCAAACATCGTTGAGCCTCCATCGACTCGAGTTGCGCCACATTCAGATCCTTCCCCAGAACCGCCACTGACGTCCATTGCCAAACTCGTGGCAATATTGTTGGCGGCCTGAGGCCTCTTGGCCTAAGGTTCCGTGAATGTAGCGCTCCCGGACCCGCCACCGACACCTTGGGATGCACAATGGCGGAGACGCTAGATTGTGCGCCGCCTCAGCCGATAGCAGTCTCATCGCTTGGCGGACTAGGCCTCCACCCGAAGGACCACCAACACCCGAGGCAGAGGATGGGCGCTCCATTGAACGTTGGCTTGAAACAAAGGCCGCCATCGGTGGTGCCCTCTGTGGTGACCGGGGACATTTGTCCTTTTTGACCTTGACAACCGGCAACTTCCCCTTCCCTTAGTCAGTGACCAGCACTTTTCCCTTCCCCCGACAAAGGACGAGTCTTCCACCCTGGGCAGTTCAAAGCCTAGAGCGGGTGCAGACTCCTGTGGAGGATAGGCGATGACCAGTCCGCGGTCCGCATCTCCAACCTGTCGCGGCGCAAGATAAAGCGCGTCCAGGTTTGGCATCTCCTTCGGGATCTTCACCCTTAGGTTCCGATCCATGCAAAGTGGCAGACATGGTTGCAGAAGGTTGAATATGTCAGAAGATAACGGGTCGTCATACGCCTTGGACGTGACATCAAACACCTCTTGCAGGGTCATCGACGCACAAAGTTCGCCAGCACCATCAACGAAGAAAAACCATGATCTGCCCGGTATTGGATCCTCTCCATCACCAGGGTATATGTTGGCTCCAACTCTGGGCGCTCCTCCCAGGTCTTCTTCCTAAGTGCCCACCAGTCGGTGGGTAGGACCACGCGATCATGGGCATCGGCATGTACCATCACCCAATCATCCCTCTAACTGTCCCATCTCATGATGGAGAGTGGGGTGATGTACTTGAAGGGGTTATTGGCCCGATGCTGGAAGTAGTAGGCGCCAAGGAAGATCGTCTTGCTCTTCCCTGTCTGCCTTAGCAGGAAAAACTGCGAGAACACCAGCACGAATAGGTACACCCCGACGAACATGTCGCATAAGTACGAGAACACCGCCGCAACCACTAGAGAGTTCGGCGACAGGTTATCAAGCCCGAGGACCTCAAGAAGCATCACAAGGAAAGAGGAAACGAGAGGAACGAACCTGGAGTACGCATACGAAGTCAATAAGATGATCTCTTTCTCCTCCAAATCTAGGGGTAGGGAGCCGGGATAGATCACATCCCGCCACCCCTTGTCCTCCCAGCCAAACAACCACCTCACGGGTGCTACGTCCACCACACAGGAAGGAGGAAAGGTCGAGTCCATTGGATCAAGAGTCAAAAATCTCAAAGGTCGGGAAAGCTCGAGTGCTCAAGTAGGAAGACAAAGGCTCGAACGTTGGGGTGTGAGTAAGGGAGGAACCATATTTTCCCACAATGGTTTCCTTTTAAACACCCTAGTGGAATTTGAGTGCATCGTGTGGGTCGCATGGGCCCGAAACCCACTGCTCAACCCACAACATCCCTGACAGTAGGGCCCAGGCCCCTTGTCAGATGGACTAGCCCGAGCAAGTACCCACCTGAGGAGGCAACCCGGCGGTTCCCATAAAGGCGGAAGCAGCTAAAGCGCAACAGCCACATTGGGAACCGTCACGATAAAGATGCTGCAGCAAATAAAGATCCCATCAAAACGACTCCTCAACCAGATGGGGACGTTTGGCCACAATGGCAAAGGTGCGCACCGCTTCGACATGTCAGGACAAAATCAAAAGGCAGCGCGTGAAAGCAAGGATAGGGCTCCACCCTAGGGCTCATCCCCTCTCCCCAGGGTGGACCCAGGGGCCACTATCGATACCCAGCATACCGGGTACCCTCGCGGAAAGGCTAAGAGTACCTAAGTGTCCTACCTTTCTAATGAGGCAGGTTCTGCGGGTGCCACGTGTCCAGAAGGCCCGAACTCCTTCCTACCTAAGATACGGGATCTGACGCTTCCACATGAACCTCAAGCCAGGGTCCAGCTCCCCGAGGAAACGGCCTCCCAAGGGGCCACGTGTCCAACCAAACGTGACCCCAATCCCCGATAGGAGTGGACTCTGGTGCAGCCGCGTGGATTGAAGCACCAGGCCGGCCGCCTCTCGCAGAGGCAGGCTCTAGCACTACCACGTGTCCTGCGGCCCTGGGTCCCCTGCTCTACATAGGAACAGGCTCAGGGGCTGCCACGTGGTCCGTGGATCAACACCTGGCCTCCACCGCAGAGGTTAGCTCCCGAGCTACCACATACCCTACAACTTGACCTGGGTGGTGGGTTGCAGGAGTTAAGGGGGCGGTGTGCCTTGTCTAATTCAATCATTTAAGACACTTGCCTTCCCCAGGCGCATGACGCGGCGCACGCCTACAGTCAGGTACCGCTATGCCCAATTGCATCACACTGAAGATGCTGCAGGCCTACCCCGCTCCGCCAAGTGGGTAGCTTTTGGCGAAATGACATTTGGATGGGACATTCCCTGCTAACATCAACAACTATGCATGGGCCACTAACGTTTGAGGCGACAAGACAGAGGTCTTCAAGCCACAATCAGAGGAGGCTTATGCGAGAAGCCTTAGATCTTTAGGATAAGATTGCTTTGAGGCCACTTGTCGTGCCCTGGAGCCCACTTGTAAGGTGTTCGACCTTGTCTATAAAAGGATCAGACCGTCACCGTTACAAAGGATCCCCAATCTAAAACATACACACGCTGCACTCACAGTCACACCAGCAATACAACTCACACTATGGAGTAGGGTATTACACTCCGACGGCACGAACAACGTAAAACCACCGTCTCACCCATCTCTCATACGCCCAATCTCCAATGGGGACTAAGCCTTGCTGATCAAGAACTTCCACAGGCTGCTCGCATAGCAGGTTCAAGGGAAGTGTTTCAATAAGACTTCGACAGTGTCCCATGTTGTAAGTGCATAAGACAATGATAGTACGGTGTTCAATCACCATAGGATACGACACTAGTAAAGGTTATTTAGCCATTCACTAGTTGTGAAATTAAAATAATTCCAGGAACCGCATGTTATGGTTGTGATCATGGTATGATACAATGTTCTTGTAGTAATATGTTGACAAACTATTCTTGAACCACATCGAGGTAAGTGAAGATGTAAGCATACCCTTTATTTCGACATATATGTTTTAGATTTACATGCTCTCTTAATCAGCATGTTTTTTTGTTCTTACGAAATGTTCAATTTACTCCCTCCAAGTATGACATGATTCCACATAATCCCTAAACTATTAAACCATTTACTTAACCCTCAATTTTCTAAAAATCAGCTTATTTTTCTTATCTTGTCGCTAACCTAAAATTTTTTTGCGCACATGGATAGTGGTATTTGCCATGTGCTTTCCACCTCACCCTTCTTCACCCACAAAATCTCTGTTTCATAGTGTGCCTTGCCTCTCTGGACTTCACAAAGATGAGAAATGTCGCCTACACTAGCCTTGGATGTCCTAGAGCGAGGAGCGACACAAGAGGGGGGCGGAAGGTGACATATGATATCTACTTGAAGCTAGCAATGTCTCTGTCACTAGTTGTCACGCGTTTGTCACCCTAGTAGCCATAATGATCACCAAAGAGCTCCACCCTAAGCATCACCATGGATTATCGTTGTGATCTCATGTGACGGATGATGTTGCCCTAGGAATGAAGAGTAGCGTAAGACGACAATACATATGATTACAAGACCTTGGAGATGCAATGCTAGAGGGGTTTGTAGAGTTGTGACTGTCGACTGTTGGAGTCGGCAGATCCCCTGACACTACTAAAGTGTTGAAGGAGTTTGTAGTTCGGTTTGGGCGCGCGGAGACTCAAGAAGGTGAATCACGATTGGACACAAGAGACACAGTGGTTTACGTGGTTCGGGCCGCTTGAGCGTAATACCCTACTCCACGGGTGTTTGTGTGTGTTGTATTGACTTGTGAGCTTGAGAGCGTTCGAGAGTCCGATCCCCTCGTGTATCGTCGGTTTGTCCTTTTATAGTACAAGGACAAATCGTTACAAGTTAGCCTGGCCCGACATGTGGCCCTGGCGGTTACTATTGTTGATACACGAGATTAATTGTTGTTAATAACCCTGTAACGGCTCCAACAGTGCCGTTACAGGTGTTAAGATCGTCCGATTAAGTGTCATTAACGTGGAATTAATGACAATTAATCGGGTCTTGAAGTCCGCGGCTGTTCTTTGAAGATCCGGAGCCGTTACAATGTCTCCCGAAGGTTTGAAGCGGCCAGCTCCGACGTATGGACACGTGGCAGCTCCGGAGCTTGCTTGTGGGAAGCGGGAAGCTCTGGGGTGGCCTGGCACGTGTCAGGTCCGGAGCTTCTCTCGGTCAGGGGTTAAGTCTGGAGGTGCCGTTTCAGTACCTAGCCCGGAGCTTCACCCTTGCGGGTAGTAGCTCCGGTCTGACAGTACACGTGGCAACCTAGGGGTTAACCATGTTGGAGAAGCAGGTCCGGTTATGTCTGACAAGTGGGCCTCCGAGGGTCTTCAATTTGAGTAGACGTCCTTCCCTTGAGATCTTTGTAACCTCAGGGGGTGTATGGTTTTTAGGGTACCGACAGTGGCCCCCTGGACCTACCTCCGGGGAAAGTCACCGGGGTGAAGTCATTCCGTCGGAGGTGGGTCCATACTCGCAACTCTTGAACTGGGTCTTCAAGGATCTTCGGAGGTGCCGTTGGCGGGGCTTTACGGTTAAATCCCGACGCGTGGCGCACCTCAGGCGGCAGATAAGATCTTTGACGTGCAGATCTCTCGCAATTGAAGGTCGTCGGTTCCCGATACGAAAACCGTATCGGTTCCGCGCGCCTTGTCAGTTCGCCGCCTTTGGGTTTCCCGCCTCGTGATGACAACTGTTCGCCTGGGTAAGAGCCTCGACTTGATCGTCAGGGTGGTCCCGGGCCCCCTAGTCATCGGCGGGGTCGAATTCTCGAGTAGTATCCTTGACTCCCCTGCAGTTTCCATCCAAGCGTTGCGAGGGCTTACTTAAGAAGGAAAGCGCACCGTCGGGAGTTCTTTACGCTTCCCATCTGTTCTTGCGCTCAAACTCCCAACTTGTGCTTTGCTCCTCTTCTCTTGCCTAGCTTTGCTGCGATGGAATTGGGTCTGCGTGAGAGTCGCTTGAAGACAGACGGCGATCTGAAGAAGGTCCGGGCCCTCATGGGGTGGTCTTCGGACTTCTTCAACCGCTCGGTCCGCGCCGGCGGAGAGCTTCCCTTTAAAAAGGAGCACTCTGGCGAGATGGTGTACTTTTCCTCGTACGCCATGGTGGGGCTGATCCCACCGTTTTCTTCTTTCTTCTTGATGCTGCTGGACTTCTATGGTCTGTAGCTGTACCACCTTGGCCCTCACTCCATTCTCCTTGTGTCCATCTTTGTCCACTTCTGCGAGATGTGGGTGGGCATCCCTCCCTGCATCGAGCTCTTCCGAACCTTCTTCACCGTCCAAACCACCGGCCGAAGCGATGAGTATCTTGGCTTCTACTACTTCGTGAAGCGCAAGAAGTGCCCATTCAAGTACCTCCGGTCATTCCCTTCCGGGAAGTGGGATGACTGGAAGAAAGATTGGGTAGTCGTCCGGGTGGAAGAGCATGAGCGGTTGGAGCTGCCAGACGGTCTGCCCAGCATTGACACGTCGGTATGGAGCGAAGTTCCGGTGCTGGCGGGAGCTTTCGACCCTGTCTTGACCAGAATCCGCCAATGTGTGGAGGGAGGATTGACTCCCCAGGCGGTGTTCTGCAACTTCCTGTCCAACAGGTGGGCGCCGCTGAAGAGGAGGGAGAAGCTCGCCTGGGCCCTCAACAGCGTGATGGACGACGACCGGGTTGAGACCGGGTTGAAGTCCAGCATGGTGGGGAAGTCCTTGGAGTTTCACCTCAAGAAATTCCAGCATGGCATCGACGTTGACGGAGATTATTTGACTCCGCCGCCGGCTTTCCTCCCTCTGAACGTGGAAGTTGAGTTCAGCAGGGAGCTTCGGCGAAAGATGCCCGCGCTTGACGACCTTGGTGTCGTCGAGAGAAGATCAACTACCCGGTTGGCGATCCCCGGGTTGTCTGAAGGCGGCTCCGCCCCTGCCCCACAGCCAAGAGCTGAGGTCGTCGGCAAGGGCAAAGAGTTGGCGGAGGAGCCGGAGAGCCGGAAGAGGAAGCTGCGACATGCTGACGGAAGGTCCGTCGGGCCTGCCGCTTCCCCTCAGGTTCACCCTCCTCAGGAAGGAAGATCCTCTGCCGCCGTGGCGGCCGTCCCCGTGGTGGGGTCTTTCCGGAGCGCTACTGTTCCAGCGGTGGGATCCTCCCGGAGTGCGACTGTCCCCGTGGTAGACCCCTCCGGAGGTGCCAGCTCCGGGCACGCGACTCCGGCACGAGAAGCAGTGAGGGCCTCCAGGTCCAGGAGTTCCTCCCGATCAAGGAGAGCTCCGACCCGGGAAATGCCCGCGGCTACGGCAAGTCCTGGGAGTCCTCCCGGAGCTCCTATGCCGACCGTGGCCAGCCCGGATCGTCCGGGAAAGAGGTTCCGCGCAAGCTGGTGCGTGAGCCTCCCAAGGTAATTTTTCTTTCTTACCTCGATTAACTTTTAATTGTAGCATCTGTTTGCTCAATTTCTTCGTTCTTTATCTGCAGCGTTCCCAAGAAGGGGAGTGAAGCTCCGCCCTCAGCCACAGTGTCTGAGGCTGCGAGGGCTTCTGCTCCAGCTCCGGTGCCGCCCCAAGCGGAGGCTGCGACAGCTCCGGCACCGGCTGTCGTGGTCATGGACCTCGACTCGTCTCCAAAAGTTCCCGTGGTAGCGCCGGACCACGGGATTGAAGATGCGCCAGCGGCACCCGTTCCTGAGGTGAAAGCTCCGGGTCCTGGTGCTGCAGAAGTAGAAGCTCCGACTATTGAGTCGGTGGAAGTAGCAGTCCCGGCTTCGGAGCCGGAAAGTGCTGAAGCCCCGGCGATTGAGTCGGAGGTGGCTGAAGCTCCGGCATGCGAGCCGGAAGTTGAAGTAGTTCCAGCAGTTGAGCCGGTTTCTTCCGAAGCTCCGGTCGCAGAGCCGGTGATTGTTGGAGCGCCGGCCGTAGAGCCGGCGGCTGAAGAGGCGAGGGAGCTTGAGCCTCCCTCAGAAGAAGTGTCCCAGCCGGAGCCAGTGGAGGCGACGACGTCGATGGTACCTGTGGCAGAGCCAGAGTGCCTGAACGAAGTCGCCGGCCCCCAGCCTGAGGGGGCAAATGAAGATTTGGTGGCGGGACCTCCTTCGATGGCGACTGAGGCCATCCCGGAGGAGGGCCCTAGCACTTTGGAAGCTCGGGGTTCCACTCTCGTAGAGTGGGACCCAATTTTTGTAAGTGAAGACCCGCTGGAACCAGCGGAAGAGACCCCAACAGGTCCGGAGCCCATCTCTCTGTCGATGTCCATCGACAACGCCTGCTCCAGTCTACGTCAGGTCCAACTGGCCTTCTTCCACGACAGCAAGGCTCTTGAAGAGGAGCGCCAAACCCTTAGGCGGTGGCGTAATCGGCTCCAATTCGAGACTAAGCTGGCGCAGTCGAGGCTTGCGGATGACAAGGAATGGATTAGGCGGGAGAAGATCCGCCTGGAGCTCTGGGGTGAACTGCTGGATGAGAGGGAGAGCATGACTCACGCCCTCGACGCTCAATCCCGGGAGTTCCATGACCAAGCTAAGGCTGCTAACGACGCGGCCAATGCTCGGTTTGATCAGCTCGAGGCCATCAGCACCGCACTCATCAAGCGCCGAGAGGCACTTGAAGGGAGGGAAAGACGGCTCGAGGATGAGGAGCAAAAACTCCTAGAGCTACGGGATGACGTCTTGCGACGGGAAGAAGAGCTCGCTGAGAAAACAGCTCTGGCGGACAAGGGCCTCGAGGAGCGCACTAAGAAATTGGAAGAGCGCTGCCTCGAGGAAGAGGAGAAGACCTGGGTGCGGGGGCAGGAACTCTACGAATATGAGTGTGCCCTTATCGCCCGGGAGAAGAAAGTGGAGGCTAGGGAGAAGGACCTGGTCGACCGCCGGAACAAGATCCACCTCCGGGAGGAGGATCTCGGAAGACTTGAGAAGCGGGTTGCTGCGAAGATCCAGCAGAACGCCAAAGAAGTTGAGCGCCTCTCCCGCGAGAATTCGGAGCTGACGGCGGCCCGGAGATCCCTGGAAGAGATGAAGAACCTGAGGAAGGCGGACTCCCTGCAAATTTGGGAGTTCCTGAGCAAGGCCGACGATGCGCTGGCGCCGATGGGTTTCAGCCCCGTGCTCCCGGATGATCCGGAGCCGGAGCCGGACCTTGCGTTGCAAGCGTTGAGCGCCGCGGGCAGCAAGCTCTCCAAGGTGGGCGGCGTCATCGCGGACCAGCTGGAGGTCGAGGGGCAATCCCTGGCTAGGAACGTCACAGAATATGTGTTGACGTGCTACACCATCCGGAACCCTCGATTTCCTCTGGACCCGGTGCTTGAAGGCCCCATCGAAGGAGAAGGCGAAGCTACCCGAGCCAGCGTGTCGGAGGTCGCCCAGAAGGTTGCCGAGTTCTTCCATAGGGTCTAGGACCGTCTCTCTTAGCCTTTACTTGTATCTTCTCTTCTTCCTCAATTTTGTAATCCCTTGTCTCCAGATGTAATCTCCGGTCTTCAGATGAAATGAAATCCCCAATTTTTTGTGAATTTCATGTTTTTTGTCTTCAACATCTTTATCTTCATTTGGCCCCCTGGTAGATGTGCACAATTTGATTGTGGACATGTACCAAAAGGATGTTGAGTTTTGTTGAAGACGAATTTGCTTCGAACTTGTGGAATTTAGGTCCGAAGTTTTTGATAGTGAAGGTCCCCTGAAGTTGTCGGAGCTTAGAAGCTCCGGCACTATCCATCACTGGAGCTTAGTAGCTCCGGCAATAGTCTCTATCAACACGTTGAGCGTTGATAGTTAATACTCCAAGGTGTCGGAGCTTAGCAGCTCCGGCAATGACCTTTGCCACACTTGGTTTGTTGGCAACAGACTCCAGTGACTGGGTCTTCTCACCATCTTTTAGTCTACGCCGACGGTTGACACCCTGGTGGGAGTCGGAGCTTGGTTAGCTCCGGTTTTTCCCATCAACGTAGGGTTCATTTTTCCTGCACACTTAAGCCAAGAAAAATAGTAAAATTCGTTCCTTGTCTATAACTTCGTCGCAGCTTACGGTTCTCAAGAAAATTTTAAGTTGAACACGATTTTTAACACGACTGGATGAATTGTCTTTTCTTTTAGATCCAACTGTCCATGGACCCACCTTACTTTGGCCTGCCGGGATGTAGGTAGAGTGGCGTACTTAGGGTGCTTGACTAGGCTAAGTCGATAGCGCACTCCAGCCCTAGAATGGCTTGGCGGCTTTCAGGCGAGTTGGCCACAGACGATATTTAAATCTAAAAATTCCGACAATTCAACTCGAATCGTACGTAAACCGGTCAAACTAGAACTTCTTAAGAATTGCACGTTTCTGTTATAGACAAGAAAGAGAAAAATAAAAATGTCGAGCCTATGCAAAAATGAATGCACGTGGAGTCTATTTCACATGAAGATGTCTTTCATTATAGGTCCGGGGTACAGGGGAAACAAGTACACTCTTAGGGTACGGAACCAAGCTAAGTGTGTTTGGTTTCTCGTTTGACCCAGGGTAGTTAGCCACACTTCTAGTCCGAGGACTGTATCAAGTGTTGCATGAGCTTTTCAAACCTTTCGGGGAAGGTCCGGCTGCTCTCCCGGAGGAACTACCCGACTCTGTACAATGACTCTATAACATACATTTCAAGTTACTTAAGACTCACCTCCGTGGAATTAAGTGTAGAACTTACGGAGGTGCTCGATGTTCCAAGGATTTGGGAGAGGTGTCCCATCCTCGGTAGCCAAGCGAACGCTTCCGGGACGGGATACTTTGATCACTCGAAAGGGCCCTTCCCAGCCGGGGGAGAGTTTGTTTTGCCCTTCTCTGGATAGTATTCTCCGTAGCACCAGATCGCCTTCCTCGAGCTGTCGGTTGTGTACATGCCGCTGGTGATAGCGCCGTAGAGCTTGGCGGTATCGGGCATTCCGAACAGCTGCTTGGCACCTTCCCTCCTCGAGGAGGTCTAGGTCTTCGCGCCGGAGCTGGTCCTGCGCGGCTTCATCGAAGGTCCGGACTCGGAGAGAACCCAAGGTGATTTCCGGAGGAAGGATCGCTTCAGCTCCGTACACCAGGAAGAAGGGTGTTTCTCCGGTTGCCCGACTTGGAGAAGTCCTGTTGGCCCATAGAGTGGGCGGAAGCTCTTTGATCCAATTGGCTCCGTGCTTTTTCAAGCGCTCATAAGTGCGTGTTTTGAGTCCTTTAAGGATCTCTACGTTTGCTCTCTCGGCTTGTCCATTGCTGGCAGGATGAGCTACGGAAGCGTAGCAAACTTGTATGCCGAGGTCTTCGCAATATCCTTGAAATGCGGAGCTTGTGAATTGAGTCCCATTATTAGTGATGATCTTATTTGGGACTCCGAATCTGCTCACGATGGATTGTAGAAAATTGATTGCAGATTGTTTGTTGATCGTCACAACGGGAGTAGCTTCCGGCCACTTGGTGAACTTGTCGATGGCGACGTACAGGAACTTGTAACCTCCGACGGCTCTTGGGAAGGGTCCCAAGATGTCCATCCCCCACACAGCGAAAGGCCATGTAGGAGGTATCATTTGTAAGGACTGAGCAGGTGTATGAATTTGCTTTGCATGAAATTGGCATGCTTTGCATTTCTTCACTAGCTCAGTGGCATCCTGGAGCGCTGTAGGCCAGTAGAAGCCGTGCCGAAAGGCTTTTCCGACCAGCGTGCGGGAAGATGCGTGGTTCCCACACTCGCCTCCATGGATTTCTGCGAGGAGCTCGCAGCCTTCTTCCCTTGTGATGCACCGCATTAGGATGCCGTTGGCACCGTGCCGGTAGAGATCCCCTTCTACCAACGTGTATCTTTTAGCCAATCTGACTACCCGGTCAGCGGATACATCATCGTCAGGAAGGATGTTGTCTTTCAAGTAGCTCCGGATCTCCGAGATCCATGCATCGGAACTAACTTGAGCATTTGAGTCTTGCGTGCTGGGTTGCTCGGAGCTTCCGGCAGCACCTACGACCCTTGATGGCTGCCATGGTAACAGGGCCATCGGGACCGTCAGCTTCGGGATGCTGATCTCGCCCCCTTCATTCAGTTCGGCAGGCTGAACTGTGGGTTTTGACAACCTCCGGACAAAGGTTCCGTCAGGAACCGGAGCTCCAGTTGACGCCTTGGTCGAGAGTTCGTCAGCTTCAGCGTTGTGAGCACGCTGAACATGGTGAAGGTCTAGGACTTCGAAGTCCTTCTGAAGCCTCTGGACTTCAAGGAGGTAAGCAGCCAGCTGGAGATTATTGCAGGAGCATTCACCCTTTACCTGCTTGATGACAAGTTGTGAATCTCCTTTGACCAGCAACTGCTTGACACCATATGATAGTGCCACCTTTAATCCATAGATGAGTGCTTCGTACTCCGCCATGTTATTGGTTGCCTTGAAGTCAAGGTGTACCATGTATTTCACCTTCTCCCCGGTTGGTGCGAGGAGAAGGATTCCAGCTCCGGCTCCCTGCTTCTGCATGGAGCCGTCGAAGTAAAGGGTCCAATGAGGCTTAGTGAAGGTTGGAACTTGAGGTTCCGTCTTCTGCTCGCTGGGGCCCCCAGGGTTTAACGGAGAGGGAGTCCATTCTGGCACGAAATATGCCAACGCTTGACTCTTGATTGCTTGTCTCGGAATGAATTCAAGATCGAATTCAGCCAATTCCGCTGCCCACTTTGCAATATTCCCAGTTGAATTGGGATTATGCAGGATCGCTCGAAGTGGATATGAGGTCACCACCGAGACTTTGTGAGCTTGGAAATAGTGTCGAAGCTTCCTTGAGGCAATAAGAACTGCATAAAGCAGTTTATGCACCTCTAGGTATCGAGTCTTGGCATCATGCAACACTTCACTGATGAAGTATACCGGGCGTTGAATGGTCCGGACCCTCCCGGAGGGGTCTGGAGCTTCCTCTTCATTAATTCGGACCCTCTCGGAGGGGTCCAGATTCTCTTCGGGGACCTCCGGGTTCTGGGTGGAGGAACCCGGAGCTTCTTCAGGAATGACCTGGATCCTCTCGGAGGGATCCGGGTCCTCTGAAGCGGCTTCTTGTGGGTTCAAGTCTGGGAGCTGGGACCCAGACCCGCTTTCAGGAACCTCCGGACCCTCCCGAAGGGATCTGGATTCCTGAGTATTGGGTAGTTCCGGTCTCTCCGCAACCAGAACCATACTGACGACTTCGCCAGTAGCTGAAATGTAAAGCAATAAAGGCTCACCAGGGTTCGGAGCTACCAGGACTGGTAGGGTGGTGAGGAACTGTTTCAGCTCCTGGAATGCCTTCTCTGCTTCTTCAGACCATTGGAATGGTCCGGACTTCCTCAGTAACTTGAAGAAGGGAAGTGCTCTTTCCGCCAGTCTTGAAATGAACCGGCTGAGGGCTGCTAGACATCCAGTTAACTTTTGGATGTCTTTGATGCGGGTTGGTGGCCGCATGTCTTCAATGGCTTTTATCTTCGCCGGATTGGCCTCTATGCCCCGGTGACTTACCAGGAAACCAAGAAGCTTTCCGAAACTAACCCCGAAGACGCACTTGTCTGGGTTTAGCTTCGTGCGGGTGGCCCGCAGCTTATCGAAGACAGCCTGCAAGGTGTCCAAGAGGGACTCCTTGTTTTTGACTTTAACCATGATGTCATCGACGTACACTTCCACTATGTCTCTGATGAGTTCTTCGAAAGTTTTGTACATAGCTCGTACAAAAGTTGAAGCTGCATTCTTGAGACCAAACGGCATGGCTGTGTAACAATACAATCCATCCACTGTGATGAATGAAGTATGCTCTTCATCCTCCCTAGACATCCTGATTTGATGATATCCAGAATATGCGTCTAGAAAACACAGTAACTCGCACCCGGAGGTGGAATCCACTATCTGATCTATTCTAGGTAGTGGAAATGGATCTTTTGGACATGCCTTATTCAGTGTGGTGTAGTCGATGCACATCCGAAGTTTCCCACCGGCCTTGGGTACAACGACTGGGTTTGCCAGCCATTTTGGATGGTAGACTTCTCGGATAAATCCAGCTTCGAGCAACTTCTTCACTTCTTGTCGGATGAAGTTCTGTCGCTCTATAGATTGCTTCTGAGGTTTCTGATGCACAGGCCGAGCGTCGGGGTAAATCTTCAGATTGTGCTCAATCACTTCCCTGGGGATCCCAGGCATTTGTGACGGTTGCCAAGCAAACACGTCAACGTTAGCCCGGAGGAAAGTGATGAGCGCGAGTTCCTATTTGTCGTTCAACCCTCCTGATATACGGGTGGTTTGAGCGGCATTGGAACCAATTTGGACGACTTTGACGGGAATGTCGGTGTCGCCGCTTGGCTGCACACGGGGTGCAGAGGTCGAGCCTCGTTGACGAATGCTCGGGGGTTTTGGAGCTTGCTCCTGTCTGGAGTCCTCCTCTTGCGCCGTGGTGAGTGCGTGGAGTTCCTCCAGAGCAGTTACTCCGGCAGTGCGATCTCCGCGGATCCGGTGAACGCCTACTGGTGTTGGCATCTTCAACACCAGGTATCCATAATGAGCAGCTGCCATGAATTTGTACAGGGCAGGTCTACCCAAGATGGCTTTGAATGGTAAGTTGATCTGAGCGACGTCGAAGACCAACTTCTCGGTGCGATACTTCTCCCGGGTCCCGAAGGTAACGGGGAGAGTAATAGCTCCGAGTGGGGTAATGGCCCCCGGACCTACTCCGGAGAAAGGTCGAGAGGGCTGGAGGTCCGAAGGTCGGAGCTGAAGCTTAGTGAAAGCTTCGAAGCTGATGAGGTTAAGCCCCGAACCTCCGTCTACCATGACATGATGGAGCTGGATGTTGTTGATGGTGGGAGATACCATCAAGGGTAATTGGCCAGCTCGTTTTGTGAATGGGGCACCACATTTTGGATTTGCCACCGTCTTCGGAAGACGGTCGAGGTCGCTTCTCGGGGCGTGGCCCCCGGCCACCAGGAGTTGCAGTGGCTGCAACGTTGGATGTGCCGGCCGACGGCTTCTTCTTGCCGTTGGTCTTCTTTTTCTTCTTGCCACTCCCGGAGGTAGCGGCTTCTTCTTTGGAGGATTTTTTATGATCCTCCAAGGCTGGTTTGGAGTGCATTTCACGGCCCTCCGCAGCTCTGGCACATTTGTCAGCCAAGCTAAAGAGCTCCGTGACGCTGGTGATCTCTTTGATCGCCAGCTTCTCCAACATCTTCTTGTCTCGCACACCCTGTCTGAATGCCACAATGACAGAAGCGCTTGAGATAGAAGGGATTGTGTTACGTACCTGAGAGAACCTCTGGATGAATGACCGCAAAGATTCTCCTCCTTTTTGCACGACCGCAAAAAGGTCCAGTTCAGTGCCCGGTCGGGTGTATGAACTCCCGAAGTTGGCAGTGAACTGACGGCACAGCTCCTCCCAACTGTCAATAGAGTTGGGTGGAAGGCTCATAAACTAGGACCTGGCGGTCCCAGTTAAGGCCACTGGAATGTAGTTGGCCATTACGGCCTCGTTTCCTCCAGCTGCTAAGATTGCAGTGGAGTATATCTGCAGAAATTCTACGGGGTTGACAGTCCCGTCGAATTTTTCCGGCAAATGTGGCCGGAACTTCTGTGGCCATCTAACCATGCGTAGGTGCATGGCTAGGGCGGAACAGCCTCCTCCTACTCCTTCCAGAGTAGAAAGGTCTTGAGCATCCCGTCTTTCTCGAGCTCGCTCGATATGGACACGGCCATCCTGTTGGCAGTATCGGCGATCAAGCTCCGCCCGGAGGTCATGTGTCGAAAGCCGAGATGCAGTATGGGTGCGTCGTGCCCCAGAGGGCAACGACGTCACTTGCTGTGACGCAGCTTGTCTTCGGTTGTTGGAGACATGCGGACCAAGTCTTCCAGACAACGTCCGTCGCTGCGACGGGGCCCGCCCTGAAGGAGGTGGACCCTGGTTGTTGAGGCGTTCGGCCGCTGCTGCGACCAAATACTCAACATCAGCCCTCCATTGCTCCATGGCACCTTGAGATGCATCCGGAGGTGGTGGTCGCTGGAGAAGAGCACGCGCTGCATGGAGCGCGTGTTCTGGGTTGTCACGACTTGCCGGCGCAGTATGTGACGCCGGTGCACCATCATGTTGCTCGACACGTCTTGCCGGAGAAGATGGTGGTGGTGGGAGTGTGACTCCTGCTGGTGCTGAGGCTCCTGCCGGTGGCTGCATGTTGGAGGGATTGCCTCCGACAGCCTGAGCAGCAGGTTGCCCGTTGGATGATCCAGCCGCAGAATTCACCATTCTTGAAAATCTCAGGCGCCCCTACCTGGCGCGCCAACTGTCGACTGTTGGAGTCGGCAGATCCCCTGACACTACTAAAGTGTTGAAGGAGTTTGTAGTTCGGTTTGGGCGCGCGGAGACTCAAGAAGGTGAATCACGATTGGACACAAGAGACACAGTGGTTTACGTGGTTCGGGCCGCTTGAGCGTAATACCCTACTCCACGGGTGTGTGTGTGTGTTGTATTAACTTGTGAGCTTGAGAGCGTTCGAGAGTCCGATCCCCTCGTGTATCGTCGGTTTGTCCTTTTATAGTACAAGGACAAATCGTTACAAGTCAGCCTGGCCCGACATGTGGCCCTGGCGGTTACTAGTATTGATACACGAGATTAATTGTTGTTAATAACCCTGTAACGGCTCCGACAGTGCCGTTACAGGTGTTAAGATCGTCCGATTAAGTGTCATTAACGTGGAATTAATGACAATTAATCGGGTCTTGAAGTTCGCGGCTGTCCTTTGAAGATCCGGAGCCGTTACAATGTCTCCCGGAGGTTTGAAGCGGCCAGCTCCGACGTATGGACACGTGGCAGCTCCGGAGCTTGCTTGTGGGAAGCGGGAGGCTCTGGGGTGGCCTGGCACGTGTCAGGTCCGGAGCTTCTCTCGGTCAGGGGTTAAGTCCGGAGGTGCCGTTTCAGTACCTAGCCCGGAGCTTCACCCTTGCGGGTAGTAGCTCCGGTCTGACAGTACACGTGGCAACCTAGGGGTTAACCATGTTGGAGAAGCAGGTCCGGTTATGTCTGACAAGTGGGCCTCCGAGGGTCTTCAATTTTTAGTAGACGTCCTTCCCTTGAGATCTTTGTAACCTTAGGGGGTGTATGGTTTTTAGGGTACCGACAGTGACACTTGTTGTGCTGCTCGTCAAGGTGGAGATTAGAGTGTGAAGGCAGGCTATGAGATCAAGATCAAGAAGGAGAAGAAGGATGGAATGCCAATAACATGATAATACCACTGTCCACGCAAGCAAAATTTGTTTAGGTTGGTGGCTAAAGGTGAAAAGTGAGCTAGTTTTGAGAATGCAGGGGGTTAAGTAAACGGTTTGTTAGTTTAGGGGTTATGTGGACTCATGTCATTCTTGAAGGGTGTAAAGTGGAATTTTTCCTATATTTTACATCATGGTTATCTTGTGTTAGATGTTATAATGGCATAGATACGCTTGTTCATATATAATTTATCTTACCATCATATTATCGTGTCATGTCATATGATGTAGCTTAGAGATCATTCACTATATATATATATATATATATATATATATATATATATATATATATATATATATATATAATGTTTAGTCTAGCCATCCTAAGTAGCTTGCTTTCATATATTATATCATGATGATATAATTGTTTTAGATATATTTATTATATGATGTTTTGTCAGTGTTTTACTATATGACAACTAAATCATTGTGACTAATGTCTTTGTATAAGGGAAAGGTATTCCTATACAGTTAAGGTTATAATGGGTTGAGCGACATGTTGATCTACATGGATATTCATGAAGTATTAGCAATGAAGTGGGTCAAGGGTAAGGACTTGCAAGAACAAAGTGTTGGAGCACTACTACAAAAAGTTTTATCACAAACTCCTCGGTTTTTTTACTCAGGCAGTCCTTTAAAAAATACTTTTGTGATGTCCAATGCATTAATAGCTGCCTGTGATAATAAAATATCACATGCAGTTCTAATAGAGTACCGCCTGTGAAGTGACCGGTCGTGCATCTTTTGAGATTACCGAGGAGAATGTGCAAAAATTGAATTCAATTCAAAGCGTCCGATCACTGCAATCCAAGAGGCGATTCGTCTTCATTCCCCCACCATCACGATGATAAAATATCACAGGAGGTTCACAAAACATAACCGTCGGGGTAAATACATCTATTTTCATAGGCGGTCCATATGTAAAATCCGCCTATGATATTCTCCATAATTACAGGCAAGTCTCTTGAAAGAGTCGCATGTGAAGCGATCGGGCTTGTGTCCTTTGCGGCTACCGAGGAGAACACATAGAGAGTGTGCGTCCTTTGATTTCATTTTGCGTCCCATCTCTACGCACCGAGAGGCGAACCACCAGCCATATGATGATATCAAGACACACACATGTTTCTCTTCTCTGCACACCATCAACTGTCACAGCCATAGTACTCTTCCTCTTCTTTCTTAGCCACGCCCCATCGTCCTCCACGCCAAATGACCGAAAACCAAACACCGCCACCTAGCCTGCCAAGGGATCCTGCGGCAAAGCGGCCGCGATCCCCCCCTCCTCCTACAGCTCAAAGAAAATGGAGGATGTGCGCCTCGACATGGCGCGAGATGTAGTTAACAGTGCATCTTGCTCCATGTGGTGCCTAGGTCTCGGTACCCTTCCATAACATACTGGAATGGGCACTGTGGGTTACTACTTTTCGAGCACACAAAAGTGGCTGGTCGTCTCAACGCTTTGTGGGACACGATGGCTCAGGAGCTCGGGGTCGACGGTCGCAGGAACCTGGTGGCAGCGACAGCCAAGAAACTGGATTTCCCGGTTCCGCCGAAGGCCACGCTAGAGGAGCCCAAGGAGGAGGACGAGTAGAACTAGTTGTTTTCTTTTTTTTTTTTTAGTTGATGTTGTGTTTTTCTTTTCTTGTTTCTTAATGTTATTTTTATGTTAATAAACTTAATATTGTTCATTTGTGTGCTATTTGTTGTGTTATAACAATTTAGTTCTAATCGTCGATCATCGAAGGGATGTGTTATAACCATATACTAATGGACTATATATAATCAACAATTAATGAACTATATATCATAGTAGTGGATGTGTTACACATTATTGATGTAGAAAATTTTGATGTAGAAATTATCACATTAGTTGATGACAAAGTGTCATAAGTTTCACAGGCAGTTCTTAACAAAAGACGCATGTGATAATAATATTTATAAATTCCAAGTGCGACTCCTCAGCTTCACATATGGTTTTTAACTTGCAGCCGCTTGTGAAAATTATTTTTATAAATTATATAAAAAGTTTTTACACGCAATATTTACATGGAGGACTGTCTGTGATAATAAACTCCTATAAATTAAGCGTCAGCCTCATCTCGCAAACCTAAGTCCGCAAAAATTTTCATTTTGCTGCCAAGCCCTCCATCGCAACCATCGCTCCCGAGTTGTCCTCACCCTCGCCGTCCTCGCCCTTGCCGTGGTCCCCGTCCTCTCATCACCGTCACTGCCGAGCGCCATCCTCACCCTCACCATCCTCGCCCTCACCATGGTGGATGTCTTCTCGTTGCCGCCAAGAGCCATCCTCACCCTCACCGTCCTCACATCACCGTTGTTGACGGTCGTTATATACCATTTTCAACCATCAATATAACTCAATTATGTGGATGAATAAATATTTCTTACACACATCATAGTTAGGTTTGACATAATTCCACTTGCACTTGAAGAAATAGTGCATGAAGGAGTTTTTATGCAGAATTGACAGAGAATGACGGGAACAATCCTAAAAAGTGCCACCTCAGCTAATCAAGCGACAACATGTGGCATCACATGGATCCTTGGACCCATTCCCAGGCGTATCCGAGGGAATACAATGGAAGTTCATGCAGTAATGAACCATGGGCCTACTTATTAGTCTCTTGCAAAAAGCACAACCGAGGGGGAGCCAAGACTAGGTCGGCCGACCTAGGGGATCGGCCGACCCCTTCCTGGCGTCAAACCGGCCAGCCGACGCGTGGCACTCTTCTGTGGCTCCCTGAAGGCGGTGAAGACTGACTCATGCGCTAATTGTGGTAGGAACCGCCTCTACTCCGTGTATAAATAGGGACTGCCTCACTTCTCTTACACATCACTTAAGCATTCTCTCTTGTATTACACTAGTACTCTCTTAGTCCTTAGTGGAGGTTAGGCTGTAGAGAGGAGCCTCTAGTCCCAAGTCCAAATTGGGAAAGGTATGACTCATGTATCTTTTCTTTTATTTGTGACATTATGCTTTATATTAATATCATTAGTCTTTACTTATTCATATACTTGGATAAAATGTTCCTTGTTTGGTTGTGGAGTCCATGCATGTGTTAGGTGTAGATGTCGTTATGATCTAGTCATAATGCTCATATATTGTTATCACAAACATCATACACCACCACTATAGTCTAATTAGGTATTAATATGATCACATTAATATGACTAATTTAGTTCTTGGTCTCAACATTGGTTTCAACTATGTTTAGATTGGTCATTGCCTTATGAAAGTACTTGTACTGTAGCTCTTAAGATATTTACTTAGCATGTAAGCATGGTGCTTAGATCGTTAAGTAGCGTGGGATGTCTAGTGGACCCACGGTTTGTAGGGGTAGGCGGCAGATGGTGACAGCCCTGTCCGTCCTTTGTAATCCCCCACATTCGGCTACACCGCTGGCTCGTGGCGGAAATCGTTATGATGTTGTCAGGGGTAAACCCGTGTCCAATATGTTAAACCACTAAGCCCTATTACTCATCATTAGCATACTCATATGTACATTAATAGAATATGTATATGAATACTTAAAGCACAGTAAGAGTAGCTCCATCCCTAACGTGGCCTCCACTAGGACATTCTTACCCTATAGAGTAGTTTGCTTAGTTGTGTGTCACACTATCCCACTAAGTCATTTACCATCCTATTGGACTACTCACTAGAACATACTATCCTCTTCTTGATCTTGCCACTCTTCCCCATTGCCTTTATTTGGGATAAACGAATACGATACCCTGTGGAATACTCTTGGGTGAAATGTTACTTTTCATGGGCTTGCGGAACTCATCTTGCTAATATGTTAAATAATTCTTTATATGGGGTTTAGGTTAGCCTAGTGCCTCCGCAGAACTAGCCTTGGCTGCTAGGATGAACTGAAGACATTAAGAAATACCAACAGCCGTCGGGGCCGAGCGCCGTCCTCACCCTCGCCATTCTCTCGATCGCCGTCCTCGCTATCGCTCTTGGATGTTTGGCTCGGCAATCTTGATGTATTCTATTTTATATTAGTTTTTGATTTTGTGTAACTGTTATTATTGACTTCCCACATAATGTTCATATGTGTTATCTCGTAGAAAAGACTATGGAGAATTTATCAGTCATACTTGATGGTTATGATAGTGTGGAAGTAGTGCCTTCCCTCTTTGTCTTCGTGGACACTTTTTCTCTCGGCCCTACAATGTAGCATTGAATTCATTTGGAGAACTCAGGTCTGAACTTATGGTCTAGAGATTATAGAAAGTCTTTGTTTTTGCTATTCCTGTAATCACGTCTAAACTCATTTGGAGAACTACCTAACTTCACGCAGACTGCAGTTTGGAAAGCTTTGTGAAATAATTGCAGATCGATCTAGATTAAAGGAACACAATCGTTTCCTATTCACTACTTGATAAGCTCTTACCTACTGATTGCAAATCTGCAAGTAAATCATATGCCCTGTAACTATATTCACCTTCTGTTGTTGCCACATATTCTTATTTTGTTCTATGATGAAGATGACTCTTAGTAACTATGTCTTAGGGAGCAAGCTAGGTTAGATATTATTCATCATTGTGCTTTTTTATTTTCAACAATCCTTATGTTTTAGTATCACCTCAGAAATATAAGAGACGTGTTAGTGATATGCCCACGCCGACCACACCATCAAGTATACCGACTACATCAAGCAAGATGGAACAATCATCAAGTCAAGCTGCACCAGTTCATGTTTTCAATGGACCAATTACTCGTAGTCGAGCTAAACAGCTACAACAAGTGGTGCACGCGCTACTTTGTGAAATTCCATTTATTAATGAGAATTATATATTTCCTAAATCGTACATGTTTCTATTACTCAGGTTCACCAAGGAGGATGACAAGGACAGGCCAAGACTGAACCAGAGAGGAGAACTACGTCGAACCAGTTCGGCCTGGCAGAACTGTCATGAAGAAACAGTCATATCTCTTGATTCATAGAAGCTGTGAAGGTCCATGTGTACTTGTTGGAAAGGTGTTGAAGTCAACTTTTTAATTCCACTAAGTGCCGAGTGATTTAGAGCTCCCATCTTGGCAGCCGAGTGCTTTTGGTGGAGACTGTTCAGAAGATTAACAGTCAGCATGATATCCAAGTTTCTGTGAGAAACTGTATCATTCTACAATATTTCGTGAAGCATGCTACACATTGTGTGAAAGGTTATCAAATTATCTTTCCAACGCAACTGGTCCCATGTCTTTTGGATGTCCCTAGGTGGAGTTATGATTAAAACACTGAAGACCACTCAAAAGGCCAGAAGACATGCGGGAAGTTGATGACCACTGCATGAATGATCAAGCCAGTTGGCCTTCCACCTTCCCACGTGGCTTTTTCAGTTCACATCTATTTTTAGACTAGTTGTTGGTATAAATACCACTCTTTTGTAAGCCAAGAAGAACTTTTTGATGAATTAAGATTATTCCAGTGAAATTTGCAGCCGAGCTGCTTGAGTGTCTTACTCAACCCTTGTTCTTCCTTGTTCTTCTTGAACTTGTGGAGAGATCTCTCTAAGATCCACTAATTCGTGCTCTGCGGGTTCCAGTACGGCTGCCCCGTCTTGTGTGGATTAGCTCCGGTTGTGGTTCTGCGGTCGTTCGGAGATCGATTCGAAGTGTTCGCGATTTTGGTGTCTCTCTCCCCATCGCTTGGTCACATCCAACCTTGTTCAGGTATAAAGCTAGTTATCCGCGCTATTTCTACAGCAAGTTATCTTGTTCTTGAACCTCCTGTCGTGAAGATCGGGCCACCCTTCGCCGAACCAAATTCGGTGCATATCAGTTAGGGAGCAAGCTCGACAGTATAGTGTATATTTAATGTGAGCCTGAGAGAAACTATGAATTGCAATGTATCAACTATGAACTGTTATGTACAAACTATATATTGCAATGTAGAAACTATGAATTCAATGTATCAACTATGATTTGCAATGTATCAACTATGAATTGAATTGAATGTATTTTGATTGCTGTTATTTCAATTCTAGTATGAAATTAGAAATAATAGCGTTTATTTAGTTTTGTATAGGTTCATATCTTCTGACAAGCAGACGTAAGGAACCGTCTGTGATAATACTTTATCACAAGCTGCACATTATACGTGAAGAACCACCTGTGGAAAATCATTATTACAAGTGGTTTGTAGCGGTCGCCTATGAAAATGGCCGATTTTCACAAACGATTTGTTTTTTTTTGACCGGTGAAAAACTGCAAGGGAGAACCCTGGCAGCCATAAAACATATATTAAAAGAGACGATGTAACAGTGAGTTACAATAGCTCAGCAGAGCTTGACTAGGTGTTCCAGAGGGAGGAACGTCCTTTACAAACTCTGAAGCCACAAGAGCACACTGGCCCTATCCTCCGGCTTAAAATGGCAGGCCTGAAGCCTTGTAGAAGCAATGAAGGATCGTTTCCAGGCGTTTACAGAGGGAGTGGAGTTTCTGAAAATGACATTGTTACGAGCAATCTAGATCTCCCAGGCCTCTATGGAGAAGGTTTCCATGAAGGCGCGACGACCCCAGCTGAGCTTGGCTTTTTGCAGGGTATGAAAGAAGGGGATGTTGTGGTCCCAGTGAATCCCAAGGACATTCCAGCATGCCATGCTGAAGGAGCAGTTAAAGAAGAGATGGTACGTGAGTTCCTCCACATTGTCAGCACAAAGCACGCAGGTGTAGTCGTTCCCGTCAATCGTGATGTTTTTTCTCTTCAGGAGGTTGCGTGAGTTGAGCCGGTCCCGAAACATCAGCCACATGAAGATCTTTATTTTATTTAGCACCTTTAAGGACCAAATCCAACTAAAGGGTGTTGGTGGGTTGATGTGTTTGTAATAGTTGTTGTAAATAAGCTTGGAGCTGAAAGATCTTATTCCACCGATTGGAGTCCACTCATCTTGTGCAGCTTCCCTGTGTGAAATTTCCTCCAGCATGGCCTCCAGATTGGCCAGTTCCAACAGTGCTTCCTCCGACAATGGTTGAAAAAAGTGATTGTGATGGTCTGAGCTGCTGAGGTATTGGGCCATTGAGATATTGGTTCTTTTTGTGAAGGAGTATAAATGGGGCATGTCCCTTCTGAGGAGGTGGCCTTCCCACTGATCCTGTCATAGTTGAATTGTGTCCCCTGCGGTAGTTTTGACTTCAAAATTCCTGAGAAAAGAATCAGATAGGCTCACAACATCCCTCCACCAGAAGGATCCTTTTCCTTTTTTGCTGTGGGGGAGTTTACCATTTCTGCAATAGCGCTGATGAATGAGGTGAACCCAGGGGATGTCTGCTTTGTTATAGATTTTCCAGAGGAATTTCATGAGCAAGGTTCCATTCATTGCAGTGAGGTTTTTCAGACCCAAGCCTCCATTTTCCTTTGGTGTTGTAACTTGGTTCCAGGCCACCAGGGGTCGACCCTTGCCAGCGATGTCCGAGCCTCTCCATAAGCATTGTTTCCTGGCTTTGCCAATAGCTTGAATGACTGACTGTCTCAATTTGATGGTACACATTGCATAAATTGGGATGGCGGATAGAACGTTGTTGATGAGTGTGCATCGACCAGCCATTGACAACCATGTTGCTGCTCCAGTTAGCGTTTTTTGCACCCTTAAGACAAGCCCTTCAAAGGCATCTGCTTTGGGTCTATCGAGGCTTATCGGTAGACCTAAGTAAGTAAAAGGGAATGAACCAATAGTGCAACCCAGTGTGGCTGCTAGAATTGTGGCCTCCTCTTCATCAGTGTTTATTGGTGTTAAGCTTGATTTTGCCGAGTTCACTCTTAGCCCTGTAGCTCCCCCAAAGGATTGTAGTAAGTTTTTCAGAAAGAAGAGTTGTCTCTGGTTGGCTTTAAGGATTAGAATAGTGTCATCTGTATATTGTACTACCGGGAAGTCCTCGTTCATTTCTTGATGCAGTGGCAATGATAGAAGCCCCAGCTCCACTGCTTTGTTGATTAAAATTTGTAGAAGATCTGCTGCCAGTACAAATAGCAGGGGGGCTAATGGGTCCCCCTACCGAACACCTCTTCTGCAGTGAAAAGTCTTTCCTAGCACCCCATTGAGAAGAACTGAGGATGTGGCAGTAGATAGAATATCTGTTACCCATGAGATCCACTATTCAGGAAAACCCAAAACTCTCAGCATGTGTATAATGAAGTCATGTTCCACCCTGTCAAAGGCTTTTTCGAAGTCCAGTTTGAGTACTATGACACTAGTGTTGGTTTTTTTGCATTGATAGAGGTACTCATAGACCCAAGCCATGCAGTCCTGGATGGTTCTTTTCTTGACGAAACCATATTGATTTTTGTGGATAATGGTTGGGATGACTTCCTGCAATCTCACTGAGAGTATCTTAGTGATCAGTTTGATAGTCGAGTTCAGCAGTGATATGGGCCTGTAATCTGTAACCCTGCAGGGATTATTGATCTTCGGGATGAGAGTGATTAAGGAACTGTTCAGAGGCTGGATACTGATGTTGCCATTAAAGAAGTCCGAGCACAGTAGATAAATGTCTTCCTTAATGATGTGCCAGCATGCCTGAAAGAATGTTCTGTTGAACCCATCTGGACCTGGGGCTTTGTCAGTTGGCATGTTTTTGAGTGTGGCATCAATTTCCTCCCTGGTGACTGAGTTGCATAATGTATGTAGATGTTGTCCAGGCAGCACCCAATGGTGGATTTGTGGCCATTGTTGAGTCGGGGCAGATTGCCCTAACCTTTCATAAAATTCCTTCCAGATGGCTGAGGCCTTGTGCCCATGATCCATCAGCTCCACTCCATGGTCATCTTGAATGACTAATATATTGTTTCTCCTATATCTTTCTGTTGCTGCAGCCAAGAGGAATTTGGTTGGCTCATCACCAAACATGGCCCAATGCTCTGTATAATGTTGTCTCCAGTAGTCATTCTGTTGCTTTAAGAGCTGAGTGTGTTGATGTTTGATCATGTTTCTGAAACAGCTTTCCTGCTAGTATAGTGTCCTCTGCTCTTCCATTGTGTCCATGATCAGAATAACTTCGTTGCATCGTTTGATCAGTTTTTTCAGCCCACCTAGTGATCTACTCCACTTGCATAGCTTGTATCTCAGACATTTTAATTTAGCATAAACTCTCCTTGCACTACCAACTGTTGGCAGAGGCTGGTCCCACGAGTCCTTGACAATGGTGAGAAACTGTGGATGTCTGAGCCAGTAGTTTTCAAAATGAAAGCATTTTGATTTAGGTATGGTGGTGCATATCTGAGCTACTAGTGGGACATGGTCTGATGTGTCCCTAGCCGGTGGCCGAAGTGAGGAGTTGGGAAATGATAGGGACCTTTGCGCTGAGGTAAAGCACCAATCCAGTTGCTAAAGTAGAGGCGATTGTTGCATGTTGCTCCATGAGTAATTCATACCTTGGAGAGGGATTTCAATAAGTCCCAAGTGTTGGATGATGTCATTGAACATCTGCATGTCCCCTATATTCACTCCCGTGCGGTTGCGATCACAGGCGTGGCGATAAAAGTTGAAGTCCCCCAATATCATGTATAGCTCCTGCGGTTGCAATGAGAGATTCCAGAGCCAGTCGATGAACTCCTGCCGGCGAGGTCCCTAACAAGGTCCATTGACTGAGATCAAGTGCCAGACGACCCCATTCTGTCGGGATGTGAACCGCATGAATATGGCAAAGTCCCTGATATCCAGAGCTTCCCCCTAAAGTAAGCTATCATTCCAGGCTACCAGTATACCTCCTGAGGCACCCCTGGATGGTGCAAAGGCGAATTTATTGAATCTTCTGGGCGCCAGTCATTTAAGGAAAGAAATGCCAATATGTTCCATTTTGGTCTCTTCTATACAGAAGATATTGTACTCCTGGGCCTCCTCTATTTTGGATTTGACTGCTTGCTGCTTAGCATTGTTATTAAGACCATGAATGTTCCAGTTGAAGACATTCTAGTTACGGTTTATGTTGTGCATCATAAATAATAGTCAGGGATGACAGAGCAGTCCGGGAAGTAATCCCGATCGAGTGAATGAGGATGTGGCCTATGAAACTAAGGTCAGTGTGCAACGAGGGCCAACTAACAAACCAGTAATCAGACAGACAGATGAGCCAAGCAGCATAGAAATAAGTCACAGCCAACAAACTCCAGAAAAGACTAACTACCATAAACTGAGGTTCCGGCCACCGGCCGATCAAAATGCAGAAGTGTTCCCAACAGCACATGTTCCCAACAGAGCATACCACAAAACAACATCCAGTACTTTTTAAAACAACCACACTACGATTCCAAACAACAGCTTCCGAAAAGACGAACCCATCAGCAACATAGCAGCCCACAGTGTGCCAGGTGCCCTCCACTCCCAGCAAGTCAAGCTTGATGTACGGCATCGTCATTCAGCTCCGGGAGGGACATCATCTGGCGCGCCACCTCAGGGGGAACGCCGCACTCGTTTACCGCCGTCGCGTGCAGCACATCAGTGGAGAGTTCAGGGTAGGGATGGCAGGAGTCAAGACAGTCAAGACTGGGGAATTTGATTAGACCTGGAAAGAGATTGAGTGTCGGCGTATCCTCAGATGTACCAGCATCAGGGCCATCATCCTGAGCAGGTGGAGGCGTGGTCCGATGTCCCTGCATGAGCATTTGGAGCCGAAGGCTCCTCCTTGGTTTGCTAGGTTCCAGTGATCGGTTGGACTAAGAGGGTCCAACAATCTCCGCTACTGTCGGTTTCAGGGCCTTGCTTTGTTTTCCTTTTATCTTATCTGCAGCAGCAATGGGCTCGACAGTGATATCTTTGATGACCACTAGGGAGTGGCCAGAACTCTGCTCCCTTGTCTGCTGATCAGTGGAGTTAGAGAGCGACATGGTGATGACTTTATTGAACCCCCCTTGCCCATTGGGTTCATTGAACTGGACGTTCCACCATGCATAGGGGGAGTTCGGGAAGGCCACCTGGAGCATTCTTCTCAGCCCCACCGAGTCCAGGGGGCGAAGCCAGTCTGGTTGCTGCGTAACATCCTCCGATTGACCAGTGAGAAGTTTTGTTGCTCCATCCTTGAAGCTCTAACAGCAGTTACAGTCGTGTTCGCGGTGTTTGAAGCTTCCTCTTGAGGTGGGGCGTCATAGAGGACGTCCATCTCCTGGTGCGGTGGGGGCGGCGGCGGCCCCCATGGTTCCCAGCCATCATTGTCCTGCTGCTGCTGCTGTTCATCAGGCACCGACCATTCATCATCATCTTCCGGTTGTTCCTCAGGTGGTTCTTGAAGAGGATGAGGGTTGCCATTCGGTGGCAGGTCATCTTCCGGGGGGATGCCCCAACCATCTACTCCCCCAAAGCCATTCGGGGCAATCCAGTTGAGATTGTACACCGAGCAAGACCAGGAACACCCGAACCCATCCCTGGTGCCTTGACGCAGGACTAAACTTCTAGGGACGAACCTTGCATTGGTGTAGAGACATTTGACCAAGATGAAGCCCAGAGCCCTCGGGCTTGTGTGCCACTGAAGTAACTTGCCAAAACCAGAAACTGCTAACTCAATAGCTTCAACCGTCTTGTAGTCCAGTGGGAAGCCCAAGATCATAAACCAACCAACACAACCAAACTCATGAGTCTGGCGGTTTCTGCCAAAGTTGTGCCTGATGAAGGACACACGGACTCCATCTACCACGATTGGCTCTCTCATCACAAGCAAGTCTCTAAACAAGCTATTCTGGAATGCAAAAAGAGCTATGCCCAGTGGGGTGAGACAGGAGTGAGTAAAGGTGATACCCATGTCTTGCAGAAGGAAGTTTCGGATCCGTAGCCTGAAGTCATCGTACTGATCTTCCTGCAGCACACGCTCAGTTTCCACCACCACAGCAAATTCTTCGTGAGCCGGGTGATGGTGACCGGGAAGGTGCACCACCATCCTAGGCAGTCGGTCCGGGCCTCCGTCAGTGAAGTCGAAGTGTTGGTTGGCCAGGAACCTCGAGGGATCAACCGGGAAGTTGGCCATGAGGCTAAGAGAGTTGACCGGCAAAAGAGCGGCGGAGACGGATGTGGAGTGCAGGATGCGGAGGAGCCAGGAAGAGGGAGCGGCAGGGGAGAAGTTGAGGAGGCGGTTGTGGTTGTGAATAACAATGGCGGATGACAGTTCCGTTTAAAGGCCAGAGGCCTTAATGGGGGGCGTGCTTCTCTTGCGCCAAACCCGAGAAATTCTGGCGGCTAAGAGGTAGTTCCATCTAATATGCCCGTATCTAAAGCAAATATTGCAACGAATCTTATTGCAGCATTGGAATTTCAGACGAAATGGACTGAGGCATTTATAGCAGCGTTTCCCATCGGGCTGCCGAGTGCCATGATCGCCAGGCCGCCTCAGCTTCCTGCTCTGATTGCTGTCTTGTCGACGGAGGGTTCCCTCGAGACCTTGCGAGACTGTGGCCTTAGGAGCTCTATCTCCCTTCGGGCGAGAACACTCGCCGACCTCCCACTTAGTAGAGCTAAGCCTAGGGTGGCTACTGGTCAGAGCGGTCGCATCAGGGGCATGTGTTGAGTTGTTGACGCTCCATTGAACCGGAGGCCAGTGAGACATGAATAGAGTGGGACCACACATCCCTTTTTCCACCCGCGAATTCAAAATGTTGTATTGTTTATCGTGCCATGTACCTTCGTTCGCGGTGGTGGGTGAATGAATTCCGACGATCTTCAGATTAGCTGGAAAGCAGAGTCCGACAGCACTTGTTGGGGCTTGAAGAAGATTGCAGAAAAATTTTCCCAACCACAACCCTTTTACCGTTGGGGTTGCCTTTTTTGCTTGAGAACCTTGCCGGATTGGGGAGGTAAAGGAGACCCGCCTATTTGCTGGCTTCTTGCATGAGACCAATGTCCAGCTTTCCTTCTGTTCCTGCTCCCACTTCTTGTATTCAGAGATCCAATCCGGTCCACCCGTGCGCCATAGATGAATGTACACATCAAAGGTTGGTGTGGTGATCCTTCGCTTTGCATTGATCAGCAATACCACTTGCTTGCTCGCCACGGAGAAGCGAAACGAACGCTCTTGTAGTTGTTGTACATGAAAATCCCAAGGTGAACCACCCAGCACCGAGCAAAGAGCCTATCCAACAGCACTCTCCGAGAGACGAAAAGTGTACCTTCGAACGACTGCAATCATGAGGAAGGAACCCTTGGGCGAAGACCCCAGGTGATGAACTGTAGAGCGGAGCTGGCGGTGAACTTCTTGTTGGAATATCTCGTCGGGACGAAGTTCCCAGTCACCACTGGTCGGCAGGGGTCGATCATCACCCATGTTGAGCAAGTCGACCAGTCCCCAGCAGCACTAGAGGCTATAAGCGCGTCCATGGCGGCGAGCAAGGGGAGGTGGTGGAGGTGGCGGAGGCGCGGGGTACGGAGGAGCGGGAGCGAGAGCAAGCCATCCCCGGTTCCTCTGAGGAATGATTTTCTTACAAACGACTTGTTACAGGCGATTCTAGAATCCGCTTGTGAAAATATGTTTAGAGCCACCTGAGATAACACTTTTTGTAGTAGTGGAGGACACTTCATGTAGATATTTGTCTTGGATCCACACAAAAAGTCATACTACACTATGTAAGAAACGCAAATAGGAGTCAAAGATTAGAGACAGCGCAAAGGCGATCGTCACTTATATGCGTAAACGAGACGTGCCCGCCTCAGCGAGGATGCTGGTTAACGAAAGAAATTGTAAAAGGAGACGGGATTCTATAAGGCGTGTTTCAATTAATGAAATATCCGAGACGCGTCCGATCCTCTGACATACGGGAGACACACATCTAACAAAGTTCGTCTCCTATTTGCGAAAGAAATGAGACAAACTTTACAGAAAGCACGTCTCCTTTGTCTTCAGTTACAGACAGACATGAACACATTGCTGAATGAATGTAGAGCACATTCACTTGATAACTAAATAATCATTCACTACGTAAGAAACGCAAATTTGAGGCAAAAATCAGAGATGAGCGCAAAGGCAATCGTCACTGATATGGGTAAATGGGACGTGCCCGCCTTAGTGAGGATGTTGGTTCACGAAAGAAATCATAAAAGGAGATGGGGTACTAGAAGGCGCGTCTCATTTAGTGAAACATCCAAGACGCGCCCCATCCTCTGACAAATAGGAGACGCGCATCTATCAAAGCACATATTGTGAGACCTTTGTGTGTTGAATACATTGGCTTTATGGATAAAAGTTTTGAATACTTCCAAAAAACCTTTTTCAACAAGGTCTGACTCTAGGTCCGAGCTCCTACTTGGTCCGGCGATAGGTCCGGCTTGTTTTGGGTAGCTCCAGCAAGATCAGACAATAGGTCCGACTTCTTTTAGGTAGCTCTAGCAAGGTCCGATGTAAGGTCCAACTTGCTTTGTCTAGGTCCGACTTGCTTTGGCAAGGTCCGACTAAGCATTAGTAAGCTCCGGCACTAGGTCTGACTAGCTTTGGCAAGCTCCGGTGCTAGGTCTTGCTAGCTTTGTTAAGCTCCATCTCAAGGTCCGGTTAGCTTTGGCAAGGTCCAGTGCTAGTTTGCAATGGTTCTGATTTTAACTTGCGATATTTCAAAATTGGTTTTTGGATTATAGAAAGCTTGCTTAGTATTCATTTACTAAGTTTTTGATGTGTTTTTGTGGTTATGTTTGATATGTTTTTGCTAAGGTTTGCAACATGCTTATGTGAGGTGCTCACATAAGGTGTTGTGGTTTTGGAACTAACGAGAGTCAAGTCGAGGACTTGTGCTCAGAAGTATTAGCCGTTTATTCATGTGAAGATGTTTCTTGAGTTCAAGACATGGATAGTGACGGGATCCATTGAATTAGTCATAATGATAATATGAGGTTCAACAACCTAGTTCGGGAGGAATTGTGGCTGAGTTTATCGGGAGGTTGCGCAGCATGTTTGAATAAAGAACAATGCATATGAAGGTATTGTGGATGTTGTTGGAAGATGTTTGCACATGTTCAAGGAGTGCATGGACGTGGCAACACGGTTTCAAGGCGTGATCAAGAAAAGTAGACATAAAAAATTGGCCAGAAAGGTCCAACCGGCTGTAATATGCCTTAGGCTACGGCTGAGGTAGTTATGATTCATTTATGGAAAGTTTTGAGTTTGTTTTTGTTAGATTTCATGTTGGTCACAAAGTTGGGTTGTTTTAGGAATGTGGGATACGTTCCTAAGGTGTTTGGAAGTCTTAAGATTGCTTCTATCTGCGCATAGAAGAGTCTTGAGCAGTTATAGAAAGTTTTGGTTGAATCTGAGTAGGATTTGAGTCCTAGTTAGGATTGGGTTGGCCTTAGGGCTGGTTATATAAGCAAAAGAGGCTAGAGCTCATGGTGCACGACTTTTGAGGCTGTTCCTTTTGAGTTTTGATCAATAAAATTTGTAGTCTAATGGAGCTTTTGTGCCTTGTTCGTCCGACTTGTTTTCGTCAAGTCTTTCTCGTCGAGTTTCTGAACAACACTACCTTGCTTTGGTGGTTTTATCATAAATCGAGTTTTACAGATCCAATCGACGTGATTCTTTTTGGTTTGTCTTTACAACTTGATTATCTATCATATGTGAAAATTTCATGGTCATTGTATTTGTGTTTTTGGATCTACACGAGTTTCATTGTAGTGTTGCAGATCTGGTTTTTCTCGGGTAGAACAGATTGACCTTCGTTCAATCTTTCGAACGTAACTTGATTTTTTTCTCGACGGATTTCAGTGATTCTAGTTGACGTGTCTTTTTGACTCGATCCTCTATAATATCTACCACTTTTTTCACTGTTGAACATGTTTAGATCAGTCGTACATACAATTTCTTTAATAGATAAATTTCCTGTCGAGGGGTTTTTGTTGCTTCCGCTGAAAAGGCTGTAATCTACCATTCACCCCCCTCTGGTAGCTTTCCACGTGCTCTTCGATCCTACAATTGGTATCAGAGCCACAATGCTCAAATCTTTATGATTTGCACGTGTTTTTGACTAATCATCATGAAGAAATACTCCGCAAAACCTTGTGTCTTTAGTAGTCATGATTTTCATGTTTGGAAGGCACGTATGGAAGCTTTCATCCATGCACAAGGCTTACCAATATGGGAAAAGGTGTACAAGTCTTACGACATGCCGTCAAACGATCAAGTCTTGGCTATAAACATGAGAATGTCGACAATAGCAACAAGGCTCGCAACTTGATCATACAAGGATTAACTAAAAGTGACTTCGATCGTGTTGGTCACATCTCATCTGCAACCACGAAGGATCCAACACGATCAAGGAGGTATGGCAAGACATGTTCAAAAAGGAGTACATGCGCTTTGATATGCAACCAGGTGAGTCCAACGACAATCTCTTTGCTCGCTTTAATAAAATTCTCAGCAACTTGCATAGCATCAATGTTAATTTTTCAAATGCTGAGAATGCTAGGCAATTACTAAATGTATTATACATGTTAATTTGGAAGATGAAAGTCACATCTGTTCGTGAATCTACTATCATGAGTACACTTACCTTAGATGTTCTATATTCTAAAATTGAAAACTCATGAAATTGACATAATCTCATGTAAGAACCCCAACAAGTCTCTTGCATTTGTTTCTCAACGTGACATGCCTAGCTCCGGCCAATCTTCATCTTGTGGAACACTTGCTTTGTTGTCCTCTCTAACCCTTGAACAGATTGAAGAGTTTCCAGAGGAAGAACTTGCACTCATCTCTACTCGGTTCTCAAAAGCATTGCAAAATGTGAGAACTAGAAGGAGAGGATGTGTCGAACCTCAATGATGCTTCGAATGTGGTAAGATAGGATATTTTTAAAAATAACCTTTCAGGTGCTAGTTCTTGTGATGAAAAGCAATCAAGGACGAAGCACTCCTCTGCAAACAACACCAAGAAAAAGAAGGGTTTTGTGAGACCTATGTGTGCTGAATACATTGGCTTTGACAATAAAAGTTTTGAATGCTGTTGTAACATCATTTTAGCAAGGTCCGACTCTAGCTCCGAGCTTCTGCAAGGTCCGACTTTCTTTGTCTAGGTTCGACATGTTTTTTGGTAGCTCCGGTGAGCTTTGTCTTTAGCTCCGGCATGTCTTTGATAGCTCCAGCATGTCGTTGTTAAGCTCCGATATGTTTTGTTAGGTCCAACTTATGTTGGTTAGCTCTGACATGTTTTTCTAGCTCCGACTTTTGGGTTGACTAGTTCCGACTAGCTTTGGCAAGCTCTGGCGCTAGGTTGTACTAGATTTTATAAGCTCCGGCTCTAGGTTGTACTAGTAAGCGCCGGCTCAAGCTCCGGTTAGCTTTGGCAAGATTCGGAGCGAGATCGCAATATTCCTGCTTTTACTGTGAAGGATCCAACATGATCAAGGAGGTAAGGCAAGACATGTTCAAGAAAGAATACATGCGCTTTGAGATGCAACCCGGTGAGTCTATTGATCACCTTTTAGCTCGCTTTAATAAAATTCTCAGCAACTTGCGTAGTGTCAATGTTAATTTTTCAGATGCTGAAAATGCTAGGCAATTGTTAAGTGCTTTAGATATGTCAACTTGGGAGATGAAAGTCACATCTATTTGTGAATCTACTGTCATGAGTACATTTACTTTAGATGTGCGATATTCCACGTTAAAAACTAATGAAATTGACATAATATCATGTAAGAACCCCAACAAGTCTATTGCTTTTGTTTCTCAACGTGACATGCCTAGCTCCGGTCAATTTTCATCTTGTGGTACACTTGCTTTGCTGTCCTCACTAACCCTGGAGCAGATTGAGGAATTTTCAGAAGAGGAGTTAGCACTCATCTCTACTAGATTCTCAAAAGCATTGCAAAATGTGAGAACTAGAAGGAGAGGAAGCTTCGGACCTCAGCGCTATTTTGAATGTGGTAAGACAGGGCACTTTCGTACAGAATGCCCTAATCTTTCAGGTCCTTCTACCCGTGAGGAAAAGTAGAACAAGGTCAAGACCACCTCTGGAAACTCCAACAAGAAAAAGAAGGGTACTATAGGACGCAAGATGATAAACAGCTTCATCATCGCACTTCAAGAACTTGGCTCAAGCGATGTGGACATTGGAAGTGACAAAGATGAAGATGATTTGGAAAACTTGTGCTTCATGGCGGGCAAGTCAAGATCAAGTATGGAGGAGGCTGAACACAACAGCGACAATGAAGAGGTATGTCCTACTTGCGAAGAAATGTGTAATGTTATTTCTTGTGCCACTATTATAGTTAAGAAAAAGGACAAAAAACTTAGGGAAAATGTTGTAAAAATTGAATCACTAGAATCCAAAATCAACCCTTTAAAAACTTTGATTCCTAGTGATGATGCATGTCCCTCATGTGATTTAATATATGAACAATTATCCTCATTAAGAAGTACGCACACCTCCACACTTGATAAACTTGAGTTAGAAATTGAAAAGAACAGAGAGCTTGCCATACTTAATAATAAAAACTTGAAAAATTCTAGTTGTTCTACAATTGATTTGCATTGTTCTACTTGTGATGATTTTCATAAGAAACTACAAGATGCTATGAATGAAATTTCTATATTGAACAATGCTTTACGTTCTCATGAAGTTAGATATTGTTACAATTGCAAATTAAAAGGAAAAACTTCATGTGAAAATTGCCTTGATCTTTCCAATAAACTTGATGACATGCATAGGACATTAGATCGGTTCTGTAATGGGAATAAGAACATAAACTTGCTGCTGAATTCTTCGAAGTCTTGCAATGATAAAATTGGTTTAGGTTTTGATTCTCATGCTCATGCTAAGGCACATCCACCTAAAATTCTAAAGTCATTAGGAAGTGGTTTCATTCAAACAATTCCTAGACAAAAAGAAGTGGTTTTCAAATTTCCAGGCGTGTTGTATCATTCGGTTTCAAATAAAAATGTTGTTTGCTCATCTAGACATGAACACAAAGTTAAAATTCATTGTACCTACTGTGGTAGAGATGGTAATGTCATAGATTTTTGTTATAGACTAGCTAAACAACAGAAAAAGGAAAGAACGATTGCTAGATCTCATAACATTCATGCAAAATTTGCTGCACTTGCTAAACCGAATGATAGGAACATGCAATCTGCTGTAATGAGTCCAAAACATGCATAGGTTGCTCCCAAACCTACTGTTTTTTGTGCTACACATGTAACATCTTGTAGGATAGTTGTTGGGTACAAAAATCCTCTAGCTTTGGCTCATAAACCTGCTGTTCGATCTCAGCTTTCGCGTGTTATTCCTGCTGGACATCGTGTGACTCAGTATTGGACTCGCTAATGCCTTTTGACTAACCCCAGTATTGAGTCATAGATGTATTGTGCTTCTATGTAGGTTACAGGCTTGAGGAAGGAGAATATTTGGATTGTGGATTCAGGTTACTCACGCCATGACCGGTAACAAAGAATGGTTGTCCTCCCTCTCTTTTGGGTCACGTGCAGAGAATGTTACTTTTGCCGATAATTCTTCAACTCCTATAATTGCTAAGGGTTCGGTTAGAGAAAATAATCACTACACTTTGAAGGATGTGGCACTTGTTAGAAATTTGAAATACAACTTGTTTTTTTGTCTCACAACTGCTAGATGAAAATCTGCAAATTATTTTCACTAAAAATTGCTTCAAAGTTGTAAATTCAAATAGTGAGCTTATTTTTAACATGTCTCAGTTTGGAAGAGTTTTTAAAGCTGATTTTGATATGTCTTCCTCTAAGCATAGGTGTCTAGTTGCTAATGATTCAAAAGACTTATATTTTTGGCATCATAGACTTGCTCACGTAGGCTTTGATTATCTAACGCGCGTTAGTGCTCTTTATCACATACGTGGGCTACCTAAGCTTAAAGGGGGCAAAGAAATTGTGTGCTCTTCTTGTAGACATGCTAAGATGGTTGCAGGTTCACATACTCCTCTCACAATGATCATGACAACTGAACCGGGTCAACTTTTGCACCTTGACACCGTAGGACCTTCACGCGTTCAATCCTTCAGAGGTAAATGGTATGTTCTTGTGATTGTTGATGATTATTCTAGATACTTTTTGGTTTACTTTATGGCATCTAAGAATGAAGCTTTTAGTCACTTTAGAACTTTATTTCTTAGGTTATCAATTGATCACCTAGGATCTTTAAAAGCAATTAGAAGTGATAACGGAACTGAATTTAAAATTCAATCTTTTGATCACTTTTGTGCTGAAAATGGAATAGATCATCAATTTTCTTCACCATTTGTACCTCAACAAAACGGTGTTGTAGAAAGAAAGAACAAAAACTTAGTTGAGATGCCTAGTACTATGCTTGATGAATATCAAACTCCTAGGAAATTTTGGGTTGATGCGATTGCAACTGCTGTTATGTCTCAAATCATGTTTTCTTTTGCGCTAAGCTAGGTAAAATACCATATGAGCTCCGGTTTGGACATAGGCCTAGTGTTACACACTTTCGGGTCTGTGGATGCAAATGCTTTGTTAAGAAACATGGTAATCTTGATAAATTTGAACCTAGATCCGTTGATGGCATGTTTCTTGGTTATCCATCTCATACTAGAGGCTACCGTGTGCTTTTACTTGACACTAACAAAATTGTGGAGACTTGTGAGGTGTCTTTTGATGAAGATAGCCCAGGTACTAGCTTAAACACTGCAGGTCCAGATCCATATCCGCAGAGGGGGAGCATTTTCGTTGAAGATGAGGAAGAGGTGGAGCTGCTGCCCGAATATTCAGCAGCTAATGACATTGTTCCAGCTTCTGATTTTGATTCAATGCCAGCACCGACGACCACCATTGCTGGTCCAGATCCTGCTGAAGTCACAAGCTCATCGATTTTTGATGAACATAAAGAAGAAGAATCTTGTGAAGTGTCCACTCCCCCCCTGGGTTCTCAAAAGTCATCCTCCACAACAAATTATTGGAAGCTTGCACGAACGAGTCACACGGTCCAGGTTTTGTGATATAAACTCTCATGCTCATTTTGCTTTTATTGCTTCTTTTGAGCCCAAAGATATATCACACGCACTCACGAATGAATCTTGGGTTATTGCCATGCAAGAAGAGTTAGAAAATTTTGAAAGTAAATAATGTTTGGAAACTTGTACCTCCACCTCAAGGTCACACATTAATTGGAACTAAATGGGTGTTTAAAAATAAACAAAGTGAGGATGTGGTTGTGGTTAGGAATAAGGCTAGGTTGGTTGCTCAAGGTTTCACTCGAGTTGAAGGTCTAGATTTTGATGAAACTTTTGCTCCTGTTGCTAGATTAGAAGCCAAAAGAATTTTGTTAGCTTTTGCTGCATCTAAAGGTTTTAAGCTATATTAAATGGATGTTAAAAGTGCTTTTCTAAATGGCTACATAGATGAGGAGGTTTATGTCAAACAACCACCAGGTTTTGAAAATCCAGATTTTCCTAATCATGTTTACAAACTATCCAAAGCCTTGTACGGTCTCAAACATGCCCATAGAGCATTGTATGATAGGTTAAAAACATTCTTACTTGAAAAGGGGTTTACCATGGGCAAGGCTGATAAAACTCTTTTTTTGCTTAAGTATGGCAATGACTCATTATACGTTCAAGTGTATGTGGATGATATTATCTTTGGTTGTGCTTCTCGTGATCTTGTGTCCAAGTTTTCAGCTATGATGAATTTAGAGTTTGAGATGAGTATGATGGGAGAACTCAAGTACTTTTTGGGGCTGCAAATCAAGCAAACCAAGGAGGGTACATTTGTGCATCAAACAAAGTATACAAAAGACCTCCTAAGGCTCTTCAACATGGACAAAAGCAAGCCTCTTCGGACACCAATGGGAACAGCAACAACACTTGAACTTGATGAAGATGGTGAACCCGTGGATCAAAAAGAAATATAGAAGCATGATCGGATCACTTTTGTACCTCGCGGCATCAAGACCGGACATACAATTCAGCGTATGTCTTTGTGCACGGTTTCAAGCCTCCCCACGTACTTCACATCGTCAGGCCGTCAAAAGGATTCTAAGGTACTTACATGGAACTCAAGAATTTGGCATTTTTCTTCCTTCTTCCTCAACCGTTACTTTGAAAGTTTTTTCTGATGCTAATTTTGGAGGTTATAGGATTGATAGGAAAAGTACTTCGGGTGCTTGTCATTTTCTTGGTAATTCACTTGTTGCTTGGTCCTCTAGAAAACAAAATTCTGTTGCACAATCCACGGTTGAATCTGAATATGTAGCTGCTGCTAGTGCTTGCTCACAAATTCTTTGGATTGTTCAAGCACATAAGGACTATGGGGTTGATCTACATAGTGTTCCACTATTTTGTGATAACACTAGTGCCATTTACATTGCTAAAAACCCCGTGCAACATTGTAGAACTAAGCGCATTGACATTAGGTATCACATTCTCCGTGATATTGTTGAAAAAGGAAACATTGTTCTTCACCATGTAGATACCGAACAACAATTGGCTGACATTTTTACAAAACCTTTGAATTTCACTCGTTTTTGTTTTACTCGTAGTGAAATAAGGGTTATGCATCCTCATGGCTTACATTGAGGGGGAGTTTTGAAACTTGAGAAATCTATGTGTGAATCTAAAATTAAAATAATATGAACATAGTATTTCGTACATATATGACTTTGTGATTCCTTTTACATGCTGAAAGTTCTTATTACATTACTCATGTACATTTTATAGTTTTTGCTATGTCTAGTAATTGGAATAATTATTTACACTAAATCTGGTCATGGTCGAACTTTTTTGCTGTTTTGAACTTGTTGCATGCTCACAAGTGCTTTTAATCATAAAGAATTAATCAAGTAATCAACTCACATGATGAGTTTTTATGAACAGATATAAGTTGAGAAAAGATCAAGAGAATATACATGCATCGTACTTCTTCTTTTGACATGGCTTATCATTGCACTTATATATGAACTTAGAAGAAGTTATGTATGACTAAAACCATATCCTTAAGCTTCTGATTGTCAAATGACATAGGCTTAGCTTGGTTGGTTAGAATAAGGCAGATGCGCATATAATCTCTTGCAAATATCATATGATCTAGATTTGTGCTTTGAAAAATAATAAAATTCAGCAACAAGTGTCATGCTTTCAGGTATTGAAATAGTTAAGTTTGTGAGATCATGACTTGCTTAAATTGAAAATTACATTTGATATCTAGCATGGCTTACACTACTTTATGTATCTCATTGATGTGATAGTGTAAGTTACTTGATAGTATGATTCGGATGAGCTTTGTTTTATATGTATATGTTATAATATGCTCATAACAATTAAAATTCCTCTTTTGTACCTTGTTGAATACATTGTCAAAGGAGGAGAGACAATATGTGAATTTTTTTAAAAAAAGATAAGTATGCAAGGGGGAGAAATTGATTACACATCACATATTCACAATTGTTTTGGCACGATTCTTCTCACGGGGAGAATTTGTTTTTCTTCTCATTTTATTTCTGTTTTACAAAGGGGGAGAAATTGTTTTCAAAACTTTTAATGTGAATAAGCCAATGTTCGGATTTTAAATGGTGTTGCCAATGCATTCATCAAGGGGGGGATTGTAAGACCTATGTGTGCTGAATATATTGGCTTTGACAATAAAAGTTTTGAATGTTGCCGTAACATCTTTTTAGCAAGGTCCGACTCTAGCTCCGAGCTTTTGCAAGGTTCGACAATAGGTCCGACTTTCTTTGTCTAGGTCCGCCATGTTTTTTGGTACCTCCGGTGAGCTTTGTCTTTAGCCCCAGCATGTCTTTGATAGCTCCAGTTTGTCGTTGTTAAGCTCCGATATGTTTTGTTAGGTCCGATTTATGTTGGTTAGCTCCGACATGTCTTTCTAGCTCCGGCTTTTGGGTTGACTAGTTCCGACTAGGTTTGGCAAGCTCTGGCGCTAGGTTGTACTAGCTTTCATAAGCTCCGGTGCTAGGTTGTACTAGCTTTGGTAAGCTCCAGCTCAAACTCCGGTTAGCTTTGGCAAAGTTCGGAGCTTGATCGCAATGTTATTGCTTTTACTGTGAATTGTCTCGAACTTTCTTTACAATTTTGGAAAGATTGCTTACTATTCATTTGCTATGTTTTTGATGGGTTTTGGTTGATATGGAAGATATAGTTTTACTGTGGTTTTGCAAAATTCTTATGTGAGGTGCTCACGTAAGATGTTGTAGTTTCAGAACTAAGGAGAGTCAAGTTGAGTTCAAGACATGGCTTGTGACGGGATCCATTGAACTATTCTTAGGGAAAAGATGAGGTTCAACAACCAAGTTCGGGAGGAATTGTGGTCGAGTTGATCAGGAGGTCGCGCGACATGTATGAATGAAGAACAATGCATATTAAGGTATCATGAACGTCGTTGGAAGATGATTGCACGTGTGCAAGGAGTGCATTGACGTGGCTGCATGGTTCCAAGGCGTGATGAAGAGATGTGGACGTAAAGAATTTGTCAGAAAGGTCCAACCGACTAGGTTATGGACTCAGGCTGTGGCTGAGTCAGGTTTGACTCAAATATGGAAAGATTTGAGTTGGTTATGATAGGATTTTGTGTGGGTCATGAATTTGGGTTGTTTTAGGAATGTGGGATACATTCCTAATGTGTTTGGAAGTCTTAAGATTACTTCTATCTCTGTATAGAAGAGTCCTAAGCAGTTATAGAAAGTTTTGATTCGTGATTTGAGTAGGATTAGAGTCCTAGTTGAGATTTGGTTGGCCTAAAGGCTGGTAATATAAGCAAGGGAGGCCAGAGCTCGTGGGTGACGACTTTGGGGTTGTCCCTCTTGTGTTCTATTGAATAAAAATTGTAGTTTGAAGGAACTTTTGTGCCTTGTTTGTCCGACTTGTTCTAGAAGTTTTAATCGTCGAGTTTCGACACAGAACTACCTTTCGTCGGTGGTTTTATCATAACTTGAGTTTTACAGATCCTATTGACGTGATTCTTTTTGGGTTGTCTTCGCAACTTGATTATAAATAATCTGTCAAAAGTTCACGGTCATTGGATTTGTGGTTTCTGATCTACATGAGTTTCTTTGTAGTGTTCCAGAACTGTTTTTCTCGGGTAGGACAGATTGACCTTTGTTCGATCTTTCAATCGTAACTTGAGTTTCCCTTGACGGATTTGAGTGATTCTTGTTGTGTCGTCTTCGTGACTTGATTCTCTATGATATCTATCATTTTTTTCATGGTGAAACACATTTAGATTAGTCTCACAGACGATTTCTTTAATAGATCGTTTTTCTGCCGAAGGGGTTCAGATTTAATTGTTTCCACTGCGTAAGATTTTTAAATCTACTATTCACCCCCCCTCTGGTAGCTTTTTCACATGCTCTTCGATCCTGAAGTTTTATAGGATGCTAATTGGTGAATAGTTTTATCTCTGAACATCAAGAACTTGGCTCGAGCGATGTGGACATCAGAAGTGATGAAGACGAAGATGAAGATGATTTGTCAAACTTGTGCTTCATAGCGGGCAAGTATGTCCTACTTGTGAAGAAATTTGTGATGCTATTTTTCGTGCCACTGTTATAGTTAAGGAAAAGGACAAAAAACTTAAGGAAAATGCTGTTAAAATTGAGTCACTAGAATCTGAAATTAATCGTTTGAAATCTTTGATTCCTAGTGATGATTCTTGTTCCTCATGTGATTTAATATATGAACAATTGTCCTTTCTAAGAAGTGCACACACCTCCACACTTGATAAACTTGAGATAGAGATTGAAAAGAATGGGGAGCTTGCTGCACTTAATGATAAAAACTTGAAAGATGCTAGTTGTTCTGCAATTGATTTGTATTGTTCTACTTGTGATGATCTTCATAAGAAAATACATGATGGTATGGATGAAAAATCTCTGTTTTGACCAATGCTTTACGTGCTCATGAAGTTAAAAATTGTTCTAATTGCAAATTAAAAGGAAAAACTTCATGTCAAAATTGCATTGATCTGTCCAATAAACTTCATGACATGCATAGGATTAGATCGGTTTAGTATTGCAAATAAGAACCTAAACTTGCTGTTAAATTCTTTCAAGTCTTGCAATGATAAAACATGTTTAGGTTTTGATTCTCATGCTCACGCTAAGGCACATCCACCTAAAATTGTAAAGTCATGAGGAGGTGGTTTGATTCAAACAGCTCCTAAACAAAAAGAAGTGGTTCTCAAATTTGGAGGAGTGATGTCTCATTCGGTTGCTAATAAACATGTTGCTTGCATATCTAGACATGAACACAAAATTAAAATTCATTGTACATACTGTGGTATAGATGGACATGTCATATATTTTTGTTATAGACTAGCCAAACAACATAAAAAGGACAGAATACAAGCTAGATCTCATAACTCTCATGCAACATTTGCTTCTCATGCTAAACCAAATATAAGGAACATGCAACCTGTTGTTATGAGTCAAAAACATGCAAAGTTTGCTCCCAAACCTATTGTTTTTCATGCTACACATGTAACACCTAATAGGTCAGTAGTTGGGTACAAAAATCATCAAGCTTTAGCTCATAAACCTACTATTTTTTCTCAGCTTTTGCGTGTTTTTCCTGCTTCACGTCGTGTGACTCAGTACTGGATTCCTAAATGCCTTTTGACTAACCCCAGTATTGAGTCATCGGTGTATTGTGCTTCTATGTAGGTTACACGCTTTAGGAAGGAGAATATTTGGATTATGGATTCAGGTTGCTCACACCACATGAGCGGTAACAAAGAATGGTTCTCCTCCCTCTCTTTTGTGTCACGTGTAGTGAATGTTAGTTTTGCCGATAATTCTTCAACTCCTATAATTACTAAGCGTTCGGTTAGAGTAAATGATCACTACACTTTGAAGGATGTGGCACTTGGAAAAAGTTTGAAATACAACTTGCTTTCTGTTTCACAATTGCTAGATGAAAATATGGAAATTATTTTCAATAAAAATTGCTGCAAAGTTTTAGATTCAAATAGTGAGCTTATTCTTAACATGTCTCGTTTTGGAAGAGTTTTTAAAGCTGATTTTGATATGTCATCCTCTAAGCATAGTTTTCTAGTTGCTAAAGATTCAAAGGACTTATATTTTTGGCATCGTAGACTTGTTCACATAGGCTTTGATCATCTCACGCTTGTTAGTGCTCTTGATCGCATACGTGGGCTGCCTAAGCTGAAAGGGGACAAAGAAATTGTCTGGTCTTCTTGTAGACATGCTAAGATGGTTTCAGGTTCACATGCTCCTCTCACAATGACCATGACAACTGAACCGGGTCAACTTTTGGATCTTGACACCGTAGGACCTTCACGTGTTCAATTCTTAGGAGGTAAATGGTATGTTCTAGTGATTGTTGATGACTATTCTAGATACTCTTGGGTTTATTTTTTGGCATCTAAGAATGAAGCTTTTAGTCACTTAAGAACTTTATTTCTTAGATTATCAATTGATCATCTAGGATCTTTAAGAGCAATTAGAAGTGATAATAGAACTAAATTTAAAAATCAATCTTTTGATCATTTTTGTGCTGAAAAAGGAATAGATCATCAATTTTCTTCACCATATGTACCTCAACAATACGGTGTTCTAGAGAGAAAGAACAGAAACTTAGTTGAGAAGGCTAAGACTATGCTTGATGAATATCAAACTCCTAGAAAGTTTTGGGCAGATGCAATTGCATCCGCTTGTTATGTTTCAAATCGTGTTTTCTTGCGTGCTAGGCTAGGAAAAACACCATATGACTTCGGTTTGGACATAGGCCTAGTGTCACACACTTTAGGGTCTTTGGTTGCAAATGCTTTGTTAACTTTGTGTTAGTGACCAACCTAGGTTATATATCATTCCTCATTCGACATTTGTTAATTTAAAGAATGTCAGTATTTTCAGGATCCAAGGGAATATAAGAGACGTGTTCGGGAGCAAGTTCAATGGTACAGTTTAGATTGATCGATGGGAACTTCATAGAAATAAGTTTAGAATCAAAATGTATAGTTTAAAGGGCACAAAATGTGTATGAATCAAAGTCATTGAGTTGCAAATTATCTCTGAATTGCAATGTTATTGCTTTTGTTTATCCCTAAATTCCAATTATATCCATGAATGCAATGTCATTACATTTGTTTATCCCTGAAATTAGGACGCTCGCGATGGTAACTCTGTGCGCGAGTGGCAACAGACGCTCACGATGTTGTGCGAGTGGTAAAAGGGAGACGAGCACATGAGAGACGAACTTTAAACAGGAGCGTCTCCGTTTTTTGACATCCGGCAAAAGGGAGACGAGCTATTTTAAGGCCCGTGGGAGACGAGCTAATGCGAGACAAGCCTTACCTGGGCACGTCTTCGATTCATGCCAAAAATATTTTGTCCTACCACAGAAAATTTAGCGCGTTGCAACAATCATATAAGGCATTGTGAACAATTGCCAGTTGGACATGCCTGTATGCCAAAGATGTCGTTCCTAGCTTCAGCACGTCGTGGCGCATCGAAGGCATATGGTGTGCTCGTTCGACTACAAAATAATGCGAGACGAGTGTTATATATGTCTATCTCCAATTTTTTACCTATTTTTAGCTATCTCACGCTCTCTCGTCCAAAGGAAGACGCTCAAATGAGAGATAGGTGTTATAGAGGCTCGTCTCCAAGTTTTGGTATTTTTATCTCTTGCGTGCTCTCTCCCAACACATGAGGAAAATTTTTAGCTCTTGCGCTCTCTCTCAATCCAGAAACCGCAGCTCCTGAGCACGTCGCCATCGTCCCTCTTCCTCACTCGCTCTTCGTCATTGTCGCATTGCTACCGTCGACCTCGACTGCGCCGTCGACTCCGACCTTCGTCATCAAAGAGTTGAGCACGTTGGAGCATGTCGCCTCGTCCCCTGTCCTCAGACCACACCACCGCCTCAACCCCGACCTCTGTAATGGGTATGAGCACGCCACTACCTTCACATAAGTGGAAATGTTCTCCCTGCGCCCAAAGCACGCCGACCTGTTGTCATCAAAGAGTTGAGGAATCGTCGCTCCAGCGCCTCTGCCAGCTCATCCCGGAGCATGCCGTCGCCTTGTCCCTTGTCCCCAGAGCACGCCGCCGCCTCGACCCTGCCCTCAAACCGTGCGTTTTAGTGATTTTTTTTATTTTGAGGATGTCCAATGAAGGCTCATCTTTAATGAAGTCATTCATCCAAAGGGAGAATTTTCATTTGGGTATACATTCATCTTCCTTGTTTATGTCCAATGCAGAAGTAATGTATTTGTTTTGGCTATCAATGTATATAATGAACTCTTATTTGCAAACCCTTGAAACTGCAGGGACAGTGGTTGACAATAGCATTTGCCATCCCAGTGAGTTTGATTTCTACCTCTGCATCCATGCTGGAATCAAGGTACCTATGCGATAATTAGTGTTGCTCTCACAAGTTTTTGATATCAGGATATTAATGCATCAGTGGAATGTAAATTGTTTGTCTTTTTAGGGAACAAGCACACTAGCTTATTACCATGTCCTTTATGGTGAGAACAATTTCTCTGTTGATGCTTTGCAGGTGCTCACCAAAGGTATGTGCTACAAGTAAGCTCGGTTCTCCATTCACTAACAGTTCATGTGTTTATTACAATTGAATACCATTTTGTTCCTAAGCCTTCAGATATTTGCTCCCTTATGTGACTATTTAAGCGAATGTGGCTGCAATTTGATAATGTTTTATATGATTTTAGTGATTTTATTGAATTTGAGGATGTCTCAGTTGGACCATTAGAGGCTATGAAGGCTCATCATTAATGAAATCATTGATCGGGAGAATTTTCATTATGCTATACAAGATTAGATGATGACGGTTATGATGTCTGTAATTAGTTACTTTGTAATCTTGATGAACAGAGGGCATTCGTTGTGTAATTATTATACTGGATAACCACGTTTGACACTTTGTTAATATTTGATTGGTCAATGTAATTTAATGTGTGATCTTTTTGGCTATACATATGTTCATGTATGTGTATGTTGTTGCACTGGCAATCCGGCTGCCAAATCCTGGCTAGCTCCAGGATGCAGCCGGCAACCAAGATAATCAGGAGTGGAGGGCACCTAATAGGAGACCCTACCTGTAAATAATTCGCGATGAGCTGTAATAGAGAACGTCTACGATGAGCTTCTTGAAAGCACATCTCAGATCAGTTAACAAATCAGCGATAGGCTACCGTAAAGCTCGTCTTGGATCAGTCAATAAATCTGCGACGCGCTATACTTGAACTTGTCTCACATGTATGCCGATGGGCGACGTGCATGACTAGTGTCTCCAATGACCCCGTAAAGAACGTCTGTTATGACTCAATGAAACAAGACGCCCTATCTTTGAGCTTGTCTCGCACTTAGGCTGATCAGCGACGCACCAGCAGCTCGTCTCTGATGCCAACATAATGTGATATGCGACGATAGAGACGCACCGTTTGTTCGTCTCCCTTCTTCGTTCGGTCACGTCTCGGATGAGCCTTTCTTACGTAGTGCTATAAAGAGGGGCTTGTTCTTAGTCCCTTGATTTGGTTTATTTGTATTGACTAGCTCTTTAGGACCAAAGGAAAAACCAAATTGTTGAAAGAACAAAGCTGAACTAAAGTGGTGTGACCTTTATATTCTTTTTGATAGTGTCTTTTACACATATATATTTTTTTATATCAAACGACTTAACTCCGATTTGTGTAAACATATTATTTATCAACTATCTTTACCCACCTTTCTTCCCATTGCAAATTCTATACTCCGAAATATTCCAAGGTGAAATGCTACAATGGTACCATGCGCTTACGGTTTACTAACTTAAATCTTATTAGGGAGTAACAAGGACCGGTAATCATTTTTGGCTCTGTTGTTGGGGAAGCAATATGGGCTAAAGATATCATATATTGATACTAACCTTGTTACATGGTTATCACTATCCTTAGTGGGATCACCCTGGCTCATTATGCGTTGTTTGTTTTGACAGACAGGACAATGCATGGCTATCATCATGTCGTCATTTCGATCTTCGATCATGGTTGAAAAGGCGATCCATGACTAGTCCACTTCAAATAGCTCAACCACTCAAGATAATTCAATGTCTAACCCTCTCAAGATGGCAAAGAGTGAGGGAGTTCTTGAGATGGTAGTTTGGTCTCTCTCAAGACAAGGGTATGGTTCATTACGAGTAAGCTTGAGAGGTGATCAAACTTGACATCAAGTACATTTCACTTATGGGTCACCGTATGGTATGATAACTATCAAAATAAGGTATGATGACTAGAGAAATAACAACGACTAATTTAACAGGTCCAATGACTATATCTCGGCTGGTCCTATATATACTCATCTGACATGCCATTTGAGGGTTTTTTCAGCTCAACGGAAAGGTAATACACATATTTGTAGTTCCAAGATGCACAAGTTCATTAGGTCAGTTAGGACTGATTAAGGAGTGGATTATCACAAGTTAGGGCTAAGTTTTTATGAAGCTAGGTGTTGATCAAGTGAGGATCCCAAGCTTTTTACACTTGGCATTTGTCGCTGCCTAGATGGCTAGGTGTCGATGTTAAGCCTTCAGTAGAGATTGTGAGTGTTCGCAAAGTTTGTACACCATTTTGAGCCCTCTGTCCAAGGAGGTAGTAGAAGCAAACGATCATGACTTCAGTTGAGGAGTGGAGCATGTCCTCATGAGGGAGAATTTCCTTGTATGTTGTGACGGTGTTCTCGTGACTCCACTCTAAGGGTGGAGCATGCTCAAGGAGGGCATCACTGTCGAGCAGGGGGGAGCTATATTCCGATGATATTGGTACAATTAGGAGTAGGGAATACACCAACCTTTCAAGATCTTGGGGAAAATTCATGAGCCTCTATTTACATTCTCTTTACATACTTGCACTTCATCTTCAAATTCATGATTTTTCTAGTTGCTCTATTACTTGTACCATGTTATTATTTATACTAGTTTGCTTGCTTGCTTGCTTTCATCTATGTACTAGTATGATTATGATTTGTTCAAGTGATGTTCTTATGATAGGTTGTATACTTCGACTCTTATATACCTTGCTCCTAGTCCTAGCATATGTGATACCTTGCACATGATTATCCAAGTTTGAGCACTCACACGCAGTGCGCATAGACTTATAGTTTAAGGTTGCTTCACTTCTACAAATAAATATAATAGATAAAAGTGTAAAAAGAATTATTTCATGGTGTGCTCGATTCATTTCTCTTTCTGTCACATGGTCCTTACAGATGAAACATGTGTATTTGTGATGTATATCAGATATATTGTGTATCCTCTTTTATCTTATTTTTTAATTTATCATTAGAGACGTGTGTTCGTAAAACGTGTTTCTAATGAATGTAATTGGAGCTGTGTTTTGCCAAAAGACGTCTCAGATGAAGGTCACTGAAGATGTATTTTTGCCAAAATGTATCTCATGTGTTCATATGAGAAATGCGAATCTGGAGACGCAAAAGAGTCGTGTCCCAAATGTTTCTTGAGTCGGATCTCTGAATAAGACTATCCGCAGAGGCATACTGTAAAGCTTACTGAATAGGTGTAAATTTAGAAGATTTAGAGTAAGATACTGGAAAAATAGAGGAAGATAGATCTTTAGAGGACGCTTTATAGGATGCCTCTGCGGATAGCCTAAGGTTTCTATTTGAGGAGGTACTTGGAAGTTTCTCCATACACTACTACAAAAAATATTTTCATAGGCGCCTCGATTTTTCAAACACAGGCGGTACATAAAAAATCCGAAAGTGATGATGAATGAAACAATAACCGCCTATGATTACAGAACATCACATGCAGGTTTTAAAAAACAATCGCCTGGGTAAATACATGATTTTCTCAGGCGGTTATTAATTAAGACCGCATGTGATGTAACAAACTTGGCAAGTGGTTCTTAATTAACCAATGTCTGGGTAAATACATTATTTTCACGGGCAGTCATTGTTTAAGAACCGTATGTACTGGTTCAATCATCACAAATGGTTTTTATTGAAGAACCGCCTGGGAAAAGTCATTGTTTTCATAGGATGCTTGTTAATTAAGAACTGCCTGTGATGCTGATAAGCTCCTGTCAAGCTAATCCCTGCACAACAATCTCTTGTAGATGCAAGTAACACACGTGGTTCATTATTGGGATTGTTGAAAGCATCAATTGAAGCCTGACGATCTTTTAAAGGATTTTCCCATCCATTTCAAGGATTTATTTTCCTCCTGTCCATTTGAAAACTTAGAAAGATGCTCCTTTCTCAGTTTTAATACCTAAATATATTGACTAAAAATCAGTACCTACTCTCTTAGTGCTTCACACAAGTGAGGAAGCGAACAACTTCAATCACAAATCTTGTTTTTACCCTTTCATAGGGATTTAATCTTAATCTTCCAAGCATAGATTTATCAAAAAGTGAAGCTTCCTTATCACATATGTTAATGGCAGTTATAAGTGAAGGATGTGCCGAAGCTAACGAAATTTGAACTGGACTGAAGATAAAGAGATCCTGCATATGAGTGGCAATGTCCAGGTTAGATAGCGTGAAGCTATGATGGCAACCTTCAACAACATGAAAAGTGATGTTAAACTTATGCTTGCATCAACCAAGGCATGTTGTGAGGGTATAACACTTGTAGGGGCAAGCATAACCCTGATGCTCCAACAAGTGTTATGCCCTCACATCATGCCTTGGTTGATGCAAGCATAACCTTGGCATCACTTTTCATGTTGTTGAAGGCTGCCATCATAGCTAAATGTTGTCTAACCTGGACATTGTCACTCATATGTAGCATCTCTTTGTCTTCAGTCCCGTTGAGATTTTGTTAGCTTTGACACACGCTCCACTTGTAACGGCCATTAACATGTCTGATGAGGAAGCTTCAATTATTGATAAATCTATGCTTGAAAGATTAAGGTAAAATTCCTATGAAAAGGGTAAAAACAAGATTTGTGATTGAAGTTGTTCTCTTCGTCGTTTGTGTGAAGCACGAAGAGAGATGGTACTGATTTGTAGTCAATATATTCAGCCATTAGAACTGATAAAGTAGCGTCTTCGTAAGTTTTTAAAATGGAGAGAAGAGAAAGAAATCTTTCAGGGCTTGTTTGGGTGTACTCAATCTAATTGGATTGAAGTGGATTGGAGTGAAGAATGAACTAATTTCCTCCTCAATCCACCTCAAACCACTTATATTGAAGTGGATCCACTCCTATCCAAACAAGCCCTCAAATGGATGGGAAGTGTCATCATACTTTGATTGAAGCTTTTAACAATCCAAATGATGAGTCTCGGGTGTTACTTGCATTTACAAGAGCTTGCTGCAAAGGGATTAGCTTGACAGGAGCTTCAAGAGTTGTACTTCTAGATGTTGTTTGGAACCAAGTTGTTAGAAGGCAAGCTTGATAATCATAGGTCAGAAGAAATTTATATACACATACAATTTGATAACTTATTGAATAGGTGAAGGTGATAAATATGATAGTCAACAAGCGGAAAAGGATCACTTGTTCAAATTAGTCTTCTCTACAGAAGCTGAATTTAATAATGTTCGAAACATGCTATCTAAAGCTGAAATAGAACATTGTTCTAAGTTGATTTCAGTAGATACAAATATATACAATATATATCATACTTTTTTCCAGCATTTACATCTTCTCGCATATAGGGTTTCAAATCCTTTTTAGTGCTTCTCTCTACACGCGTGATGTTTTCTGGTTCGGCGAAAAGGTACATCTCGTCATAATGATTATATTCCTCTTCATTATCTCCCACATTCTCAACCCCAACAATATTTTGCTTTTCAGAAACAACTACATGCATATTCTCAGTTTCTGGATCCTGTACATAAAAAACTTGTGCAACACTATCGGCAAGAACCCACATGTCATCTTTATAACCTACTTTATTCAAGTCTACCAGTGTCAGCTTGTAATTGTCCACTTTCACACCATCAGGATGTTTGACCCATTGGCACTTAAATATGGGCATTACCATTCTTTCACCATAATCGAGTTCCCATATTTCCTCTATGAACCCAAAGTATGTGGTCTTCTACCCTTGTGAATCACAAGCCTCAATACGAACACTACTATTTTGTGCAACACTTTTACCGTCTTTTTTAGTGTAAAATGTGTAACCATTGATGTCATATGCTTTCCATGATGTCACCAAAGCAGATGGGCCAGAAGCTAACTTCTTCATTGTTGTCTCTTCTATATAGTTTCCGTATGGTATATTTTTGTCCACTAACCATTAAGTGAAATATCTTCTGTCCTCTTTCATGATCCAGTCCTCTGTGCAGTCTTGGTTTTTTTCGCGAAGCTCAATCTGGTGTTCCTCGATGTACGACTCATCTATTGCGAGCTGTTGTAGTACATCAAAATGTACACGGTGTACATTCTTGTAATCTTGAACGATAAAAGTTTTCTTACCCACTTTGCCTCTCCCATGTAGTCTACCCTCATGTACTGGTATAGGCACACCTATCGGTTTTCCATCTTTGATGTAATCAGCGCAACCCTCAATGACTTCTTCAATGGTGTATCCTTCCATAATTGAACCCTCTGGGTGAGCACGGTTCCACACATAACCTTTTAATACTCCTAAATATCTCTCCAACAAAAACATATGATGTAAATATAGTGGCCCCAATGCTTTTATCTGATCAACAATATGTATGATTAGGTGTACTTGCGTATCAAAAAAGGATAGTGGGAAACACATCTCAAGCTTGCACATAGTCTCAACGATGTATGTTATCAGATAGTCTAAACCTTCACGTGCTATCACCTTTTACGATACTGCATTGAAGAAGTAACACAAACGTGTGATGACAACTTTTATAAGCTCAGGTTTGTTGACTCTTATTGCAATGGCAAGGAACACTGTCATCATCATGTGACAGTCGTGAGAATTATAGCCGAATAAAGACAAGTCTTTCATCGAGACTAGTTTGCGGATATTGGATGAGAAACTCGTGGGCACTTTGATCCCACGCAAGCATTCACAAATTGCTTTTTTCTCTTCTAGTGTCAAGTTGTAGCTGGCTGGGGGAAGGTAATGCTTCATGTTCGCCTTTTCTACTGGATGAAGCTTTGGTCTCAAATCAAGATTTACTAGGTCCATACGTGAATTTAATCCGTCCTTTGTTTTCCTCGACATGTCTAGCAAGGTCCTAATGATGCTGTCAAATACATTCTTTGTAACGTGCATCAAATCAATACAATGGAAAAATTCTAGATTCTTCCAATACGGAAGATATTTGAAAAAAAATTGAATGTTCCTTGAAAGTCATGTCAGTTGTATGATCCGAAGATGTACTTTTCTTTCTCTTGATTCCTTTACTTTTTGGCCCTTACTGAAAGCAATATGAATGTTCTTGACTATTTCGAACACAAGTTTTCCACGGTAAGATTTTGGTGCAGTATCTTTTTCGATTTTGTTATCAAATTGCTCTTTCATCTTCCTATACTTGTGTGTATCTATCAAGAACTGCTGGTGTCTCATGTACACCGTCTTTCTGGATGAAGTGAGGTATAGAAATCCAGTTCTATCCACGCACATTATACAACCTTTCTTCCCTTTCATTTGTCCCGATAATGTAAACAATTCGGGATAATCATGCGCGGTAACGAATATCATTGCTCTTTGCGTGAAATACTCCCGCTTGTACTCATCCCATCTACGTACCCCTTTATTCTACAATTTTGCAATATCTTCCATTAAAGGTTCCAAGAACACATCAATTTCGATGTCGGGTTGTTTTGGACTTTGGATAAGAATAGATAACAAGATATATTTCCTTTTGTGACACAACCACATCGGTAGCTTGTAAATCGTTAAGACCACGGGCCATGTGCTGTGTATGCTCCATTTTTCACCAAACGGATTCATTCCGTCTGTACCCGAGGCAAACCTTACATTTTTTTATTTTCTTTGCAAATTCTGGATAATGAATATCAAAAATTTTCCACTGCGTTGCATCACTAGGGTGTCGAATATGTTTCTCATTCTTCTTGCGCTGCTTGAAATGCATAAGTTCAGCTTCCCTAGGGTTTGAGAACAAACTCATCAAGCGATCAATTATTGGAAGGTACCACATCACCAAGGTAGGAATTTTTCTCTTATTCTTCTTGTCTGCATCGCCAGAAGTAACGTCATCGTCACCTTCAGGACCAATAATAAACTTCTTATTCTTCTGAGACTTTTTCATGTTGGTAACACTCTGGTTATTGTAGTCCTTCTTATATATACTGACACCACAGATGGGACATCTAGTTGCGAGCTCATGCTCTTTGTGCTACAGAATACAATGGTTCACACAAGCGTGTACTTTTGTCACACCTAATGCCATGGGGCAAAGAAGTTTCTTCGCTTTATAAGTTCTTCTTGGTGGTTTATTTGGATTTGGAAGAATTTATGCTATAAGATTCAAAAGATCAGAGAAACAACAATCGGACCATCCGTGTGTGACTTTCAACTTGAGTAGTTATAGGATTGCACGCAATGTAGTAAACTCTTTATCACAATCGTTTGATTCATCATATAAAATCTTTGTCGCCTCATTGTGCAATGTCTCCATTTTACTTAAATCTTTACCTGCTCCCATAGAAGTCAATACATATGGTTCAATGTGACGCAACATCTCCTCACAATCGAACTCATCATCCTCATCACCATCTTGATTGTCACTACCATCATCGATATGAACATTATTGTCATCTGAACCTCTCTCATCATCTTTATCCACTTCATGTGTATATAACTCACCATGCTCTGTCCATATTGTGTAGTTTTTTTGAATCTCTTTCCACCAAATGAGATTGGATTATTATAATATCTATCCATGCAATCTTATTTTCACAGTCGATACATAGACATAATATGTCATCTATCTTTTGCAACTTTGCATGTCTCTTGGATGCTTCAATAAAATTTGCAACATTATGAAGTACATAGGATCGGGTCTTGGCATGTTATACATCCACGCCCGACGGTCCATGCTTCAATAACAGATTTCTTGTAAGATTTACAAAATTTGGCCACAGATATTCCCTAAAAGTCTTCCATAAAATGAATTTACAGAGACATAATAAGTTTGTATTATATGTGTGAATACTGGTATCATGTAAGTTTGTTCATAAGGGTTCCAAGAAAATTTGTTTCATAATTTTCTCAGCTTCCTAGTGGCCATAATGGATTTTTGAAGTTAGGCTTATTCATTGAAACATTTCATCGAACACGTGATGTGCATGTATTCATCTTCAAACTTTAATCCTTCAAATCTGCTTCTTGTTCTATAAAATTCATGGGTGAGCTCAAAGGGAGACTAAACTAAATCTTTCAACCTTTAATCATTTAAATCTACTACAAATCTCAAGTTGTGGTGGTGGGGGGGGGGGGGGGGGGTGGATGGTGCTGGAGGCATATGCAAACACAACAAAATGAAACTGAAAATAGAATAAATTAAAAACATGATAGCGAAGAAGAAGTCTCTTCTAACCTTTTCTCAGTTTGAAGCTTGATCAACTGATGAATGTAGTATCAACCGGCACACGGTGGAAAATTTTGGCACCCTGGCGGCGTCGATGGAAAATCTCCAGGGTTAGGTTTTTTGTGGTGTCCGAGGGGTCTTTATATAGGCGTCAGTTTTTATAGACGGTTTTTAACGAAACAATCGCTTGTGATAAAAATTAATAAAGTTCAGGTGGATTTTAACTTCTCGGGCGGTTGGTACTGAATAACCACATGAGAAAAATATTATATCAAGCGATTATTACTTACCAACCGCCTGGGATAATTGCCGGAGCCTATTCTTCAGTTTTCTTTTCCCTTACTTCTTTTTATTTAGATTCCAATATAAATACTCAAACATGTATAGATTCTGCAAATTGAGTCCAAATTCGATGATTCATTCTTCTATATTTTTCAAAAATTAACATCTAACACTTGGACCAAAGATTTTAAAACTTTTATAGCTAACATTGTAATGTTTTGGTAAATATCAAATTAGCTTATACTCACATATTATTGACATTTGTATTTCTCCTAAAAAAGGATCCTTCACTAAAATTTGTTTGTATGAACATATTTATATTATTTATACACGTATGAATTTTGTTAAACTTTTTAAAGTATTCCAACATGTCAAAATTCAAATTATCCATCATTCTAACCAAATGCTCATATACATATGAGGCATTCATCAAATTTTGAACACACATTGATTCAAAAAAATTTAAAGAAACTAAAAAAATTCATAGAGATTGGTATGATGACTAAAAAGGTCCATTGAAAAACTAAATGAAAAAATCATTATATTCATCAAGACAGAAAAATGACAAATAGAAATTGTTATATGTTTCTTATGTTCTGACCAATTTCAAAGTCTTTATGAAGTGAAATTTAATGCTAACTTTTAATACTCAATCATATTACAAGAAAGTGAAATTTGGGCTTTTGAAATGCCCCACATTTAATCAATAACATTAATTAAGCTTACATAAAGTTCTTCTCAGGTGGTTGGTACAGAATAACCGCCTGACAAAAAGATTATCTCAGGCGGTTATTACTTACCAACCGCCTGGAATAAGTAAATCTTCTCAGACGGTTATTAAGGGCCAACCGCCTGAGACAATCATCTTCTCAGGCGGTTGGTCCTTAACAACCGCATGAGAAGATAGGAGTCTATATATAGCTCTCAGGTGCGTTGGAAAAACCTATTCCGGGCAAAATCACTTAGACGCCGTCAGGATGCCAAAAATTCATTTGTCGCCAAGTCTTCGCCCGCTCTTGCCGTCGAGCTTCGCCGTCACCGCCGAGCTTTGTCGTTGTCCGTTTGCTTCGCCCACGCCACTTTCAGGTACGCCAAGCTTTGCCCTCGTCGTCACTGCCGAGCTTCACAGTAAACCCTAAACCCTTCGACCTTCCCTTCTCCGTTCCCGTGCAGCCTCCCTCCTCGCCCTCGCCGCCGGCCGAGTCAAATGGTTCCTTGCATAGATTTCCTTGGTTAGGGTTCGAGAATTCGAAAAGGGTAGGCATCCTGGTGGTGGTGGTGGTGGACAACGGTGTTAACGCACAACACCTCAGACGCGTTCGTTTGGTTCCATGTACTAGACGCAGTTTGTCGATTGTGTTTTGGTGCCAAATCGTGGTCGTAGTATTAGGGTTCGGACATGATAAACTATGCTGGCAGTTTTTGGTTAGGTACAATCTCTTGTTGTCCTGCCCCTGAATTAGTTTCCTGCACCTTTGTTATTACGATTCTCCTGATTTCACCATTACCATGGTGCTGCTGTACATAATTCAGTGAATTACAAAGTACTTTTGTGCATGCTATAGCTCTCTGGATTGGAATAATAGGTGGACCATTTTTATGGGTCAAGGATTTATGAAATTTGGAAGAACATTGCAGCTGCAAGTTACGCTTGACTTGAAGAATTTTGTGTTCGTTTCCTCCTGCTCATGGCTGCTACTAACACTCCCTCTGGTTGCCTTTGCATGTCGTTAGGACAATTTGTCAGTAGTAGTACAATGTATATACTAGCATGCTGATTCATGCACATTACGTGTCGTGCAACATTCAATGTGTATTTTTTTCCAATTTTTCATCATCATGATTTATTCACGTTAGTTGTAGATCATGGATTGAGGTGCAGAGTAGATTAATAATGAAGGATTGGCGGAACAGACAAATATAATATGTAATTTTGGTTTCGAGCCCTGATATGATATGATAGTAATACCAAATTTGTATGCCATAAATCTGTATGCCATAGATTGGCGGTGGGATTACTAGGACTTTAATTCTTGTACTGAATATACAATAGGATATTTTCTTGCTTGCCGAATACTGTCAATAGGTTTCTACGCCAAAATAATTATGTGATTCGATAAAGTACTTTTGATCACTTTGGTATATAATGATATCTTGTGTTTCATTTTATCTTTTGGCTTTGATTGATTGATCAAGAGACTTTGTTTGATTTTATTTGCGTTAGAAAAACCTAACCCGGGCGAAATCACATAGACGCCGTCAGTCGGCTCAAACCCTATAATGGAACTTGGTCAATCACCTTGGTCAGTTGCCTTAAACTCTAGAATGCCTTATCAAACCCTAGAATGCTTCCATCTTTTTCTTCATGCATCACTTCATATAGAGTTAATATGCCATTCATTATATTTTTTGTCTTATTAGTTCTAGCATGGAAAGCCCTAAGACGACTGGTGCTGGTAGTAACAATAAAGAAGACAATATGGAGTTTAGTGACTCCAGCAGTTTAGGCTCCTTTCACAGTCCATCGGATCCTTTTCCAAATATAAAAATTTAAAAGACTTCAGAGGATCTTGACCCGGAATATGATCCTGCCGACGAGGTATGGATCACGAATCTTAACTTCAGCAGTTCAAGTTAATGTTTGTTGTCAAGTATACAAAGTCTTATAATTCTTTTCTACCTAGATTAATCGCGAAGACAACGAGGTGACTTCGGCCCCTAAAACCACAGAAGGTTCTCCCATGGATGAACCCTCAGGATCACTCAAGCAGAAATGAGGGCAACGAGATCCCAATAAAGGTCCATTGGACCGCATCATGTACATAACAAGTGTTGATCAAGGTGGCCTTCCCCAAGAACCACTGGATTTAGTTACCAAGTACCGAAATCCATGCGGTTTTCTTGTTAGAAGCTCATGCCGATCAAAACTGAGAATTGGAGAAAATTATCTGAGGAGACCAAGAATGAGTTGTGGGAAAAGATAAATAAACAAAGTTCCCGAAAGGCACGGAAGAAGATGTAAAGAAAGCAACATTGGTCTCTTGTAGCAAGAAGTTTCGAGGTTGGAAGAGTGAAATGAATTCTTATGTTAAGGCCGATAAGGTCCCTAGCCCGAGGAAGATGGGAAAAATCACAACAGCTTAGTGGCAAGAATATGTTCGTCAAAAGACCACACCTGATGCAAAAGCCCTAAGTGCAACTAGGTTAGAGCTTCCCAAAAAGAACAAATTCCATCATTGCTTGGGGTCTGCCGGATATGCCCCCAAAGTCCAGAAATGGAATAAGATATTAGACAAAATTACCAGTAAGGGCAATCCTCACCCGTTAGAAGGCTACGATGAGAGAACTCAGCGGTGGGTCTTTGCTCGATCAGGTTTGACCAGCGAGGGCAAACTTGAAAAGCCCGACTCTGTGAATGAAGTAGAGGAAAAAATGAAAGAAGTAATTAAAAAGCAACAGAAGGGTCTCTTCAAGTCGAAGAGGGAGAATGACCAACTTACCACTATCCTAGGAAATCCTGAACACGATGAACACGAATGAAGTCATGATCTCACAAACTTAACTATTTCAAAACCTGAAATCATGACACTAGTTGCTGCATTTTATAATTTTTCAAAGCACAAATTTAGATCATATGATATTTGCAAGAGATTATATGCGCATCTGTCTTATTCTATCCAACCAAGCCAAGCCTATGGCATTTGACAATCAGAAGCTTAAGGACATGGTTTTAGTCATACACAACTTCTTCCAAGTTCATATCTAAGTGCAATGATAAGCCATCTCAAAAGAAGAAGTGCGATGCATGCATATTCTCTTGATCTTTTGTCAATTTATATTTGTTCATAAAAACTCAACATATGAGTTGATTACTTTATTAATTCTTAATGATTAAAAGCACTTGTGAACATGTAACAAGTTCAAAACAGCAAGAAAGTTCAATCATAACCAGTTTTAGTGTATGTAATTATTCCAATTACTAGACATGGCAAAAACTACAAAATGTATAACACGAGTAATGTAGTAAGAACTTTTAGCATGTAAAAGGAATCACAAAGTCATATATGTATGAAATACTATGCTTATATTATTTTAATTTCAGATTCACACATAGATTTCCCGAGTTTCAAAACTCTCCCTCAATTTAAGCCATGAGGATGCATAACCCCTATTTCACTACGAATGTAACAAAAACGAGTGAAATCCAAAGGTTTTGTAAAAATGTCAGCCAATTGTTGTTTGGTATCTACATGGTGAAGCACAATGTTTCCTTTTTCAACATTATCTCAGAGAAAGTGATGCCTAATGTCAATGTAATTAGTTCTAGAATGTTGCACGGGGTTTTCAGCAATGCAAATGGCACTAGTGTTATCACAGAATAGTGAAACACTATCTAGATAACCCCATAGTCCTTAAGTGTTTGAACAATCCAAATAATTTGTGAGCAAGCACTAGCAGCAGCTACATATTCAGATTCGGCTCTAGATTGTGCAACTGAATTTTGTTTTCTAGAGGACCAAGCAACAAGAGAATTACCAAGGAAATGACAAGCACCGAAATTACTTTTCCTATCAATCCTACAACCCCCAAAATTAGCATCCGAAAAAGCTTTCAAAGTAACGGTTGAGGAAGAAGGAAGAAAAATTCCAAATTCTTGAGTTCCATGTAAGTACCTGAGAATCCTTTTGATGGCTTGACGATGTGAAGCATGTGGGGAGGCTTGAAAACATGCACAAAGACATACGCTGAATTGTATATCTGGTCTTGATGTCGTGAGGTACAAAAGTGATCCGATCATGCTTCTATATTCTTTTTGATCCACGGGTTTACCATCTTCATCAAGTCCAAGTGTTGTTGCTGTTCCCATTAGTGTCCGAAGAGGCTTGCTTTTGTCTATGTTGAAGCACCTTAGGAGATCTTTTGTATACTTCGTTCAATGCTCAAAGGTACCCTCCTTTGTTTGCATGATTTGCAGCCCCAAAAAGTAAGTGAGTTCACCCATCATACTCATTTCAAATTCGAAACTCATCATTGCTGAAATCTTGGACACTAGATCATGAGAAGCACAACCAAAGATAATATCATCCACATACACTTGAACGAATAATGAGTCATTGCCATGCTTAAGCACAAAAAGAGTTTTATCAACCTTGCCCATGGTAAACCCTTTTTCAAGTAAGAATGTTTTTAACCTATCATACCATGCTCTAGGGGCTTGTTTGACACCGTACAAGGCTTTGGACAGTTTGTAAACATGATTAGGAAAACCTGGATTTTCAAAACCCGGTGGTTATTTCACATAAACCTCCTCATTTATGTGTCCATTAAGAAAAGCACTTTTAACATCCATTTGATATAGCTTAAAACCAATAGATGCAGCAAAAGCTAACAAAATTCTTATGGCTTCTAATCTAGCAACAGGAGCAAAAGTTTCATCAAAATCTAGACCTTCAACTTGAGTGAAACCTTGAGCAACCAACCTAACCCTATCCCTAACCACAACCCCATCCTCACTTTGTTTATTTTTAAATACCCATTTAGTTCCAATTAAAGTGTGACCTTGAGGTGGAGGTACAAGTTTCCAAACATTATTTCTTTCAAAATTTTCTAACTCTTCTTGCTTGGCAATAATCCAAGATTCATTAGTGAGTGCGTGTGATATATCTTTGGGTTCAAAAGAAGCAACAAAAGCAGAATGAGCATAAGAGTTTGGATCGCAAAACCTGGACCGTGTGACTTGTTCGTGCAAGCTTCCAATCATCTGTTGTGGAGGATGATCTTTGTAAAACCTTAGGGGAACAGATGTCTCACAAGCTTCGTCTTCTTCTTGTTCATCACAAATCGATGAGCTTGTGACTTGAGGATGATTTGAATCAGCATTGACGGTTGTCGGTGCTGGTTGAGAATTAACATCTGGAGCTGAACCAAAGTCTTTAGCTGCTAAATTTTCGGGCAGCAGCTCCAATTCTTCCTCATCTTCAACAAAAATGCGTCCCCCCTGCGGATATGGATCTGGACCTGCAATGTTTGAGCTAGTACTTGGGCTAGCTTCATCAAAAGACACTTCACAAGTCTCCACAATTTTGTTAGTGTCAAGTAAAAGCACACGGTAGCCTCTAGTATTAGATAACCAAGAAACATGCCATCAATGGGTCTAGGTTCAAATTTATCAAGATTACCATGTTTCTTAACAAAGAATTTGCAACCAAATACCCGAAAGTGTGTAACACTAGGCCTATGTCCAAACCGGAGCTCATATGGTGTTTTACCTAGCTTAGCACGCAAGAAAACACGATTTGAGACATAACAAGCGGTTGCAATCGCATCAGCCCAAAATTTCCTAGGAGTTTGATATTCATCAAGCATAGTCCTAGCCATCTCAACTAAGGTTATGTTCTTTCTTTCTACAACACCGTTTTGTTGAGGTACATATGGTGAAGAAAATTTATGATCTATTCTATTTTCAGCACAAAAGTGATCAAAAGATTGATTTTTAAATTCAGTTCCATTATCACTTCTAATTGCTTTTAAAGATCCTGGGTAATCAATTGATAATCTAAGAAATAAAGTTCTAAAGTGACTAAAAACTTCATTCTTAGATGCCATAAAATAAATCCAAGAGTATCTAGAATAATCATCAACAATCACAAGTACATACCATTTACCTCCAAAGGATTGAACACGTGAAGGTCCTACGGTGTCAAGATGCAAAAGTTGGCATGGTTCAGTTGTCATGACCATTGTGAGAGGAGTATGTGAACCTGCAACCATCTTAGCATGTCTACAAGAAGAGCACACATTTTCTTTGTCCCCTTTAAGCTTAGGCAGTCCACGTATGTGATTAAGAGCACTAACACGCGTTAGGTGATCAAAGCCTACGTGACCAAGTCTACGATGCCAAAAATATAGGCCCATTGAATCATTAGCAACTAGACACCTATGCTTAGAGGAAGACATATCAAAATCAGCTTTAAAAACTACTCCAAACCGAGACATGTTAAAAATAAGCTCACTATTTGAACTTACAACTTTGCAGCAGTTTTTATTGAAAATAATTTCCAGATTTTCATCTAGCAATTGTGATATAGAAAGCAAGTTGTATTTCAATTTTAGACAAGTGTCACATCCTTCAAAGTGTAGGGATCATTTACTCTAACCGAACCCTTAGCAATTATAGGAGTTGAAGAATTATCGGCAAATGTAACATTCTCTACACATGACACAAAAGAGAGGGAGGAGAACCAATCTTTGTTATCGGTCATGTGGCGTGAGCAACCTGAATCCAAGATTCAAATGTTCTCCTTCCTCAAACGTGTAACCTACATAGAAGCACAATACTTCGATGACTCAATACTGGGGTTAGTCAAAAGGCATTTAGGAATCCAGTACTGAGTCACGCGACGTGCAGCAGGAAAAACACGCAAAAGCTGAGACAAAACAGCAGGTTTATGAGTCAAAGTTTGATATTTTTTATTCTTAACTACTGACCTATAAGGTGTCACTTGTGTAGCACAAAAATCAGTAGCTCCGGAGGCAAAAACAGAAGGTCCGGAGGTAAACTTTGAATGTTTTTGACTCAAAACAGCAGGTTGTACATTCGGTTCAATATGTGCAGCAAATTTTGCATGGAAGTTATGAGATCTAGCAACCATTCTTTCCTTTTCTGTTGTTTAGCTAGTCTATAACAAAAATCTATGACATGACCATCTCTACCAACAATAGGTACAATGAAATTTAACTTTGTGTTCATGTCTAGATGAGCAAACAACATTTTTATTTAAAACTGAATGAGACAATACTCCTGCAGATTTGAAAACCACTTCTTTTTGTTTAGGAACTGTTTGAATCAAACCACTTCCTAATGACTTTACACTTTTAGGTGGATGTGCCTTAGCATGAGCATGAGAATCAAAACCTAAACCAGTTTTATCATTGCAAGACTTGGACGAATTCAGTAGAAAGTTTAGGTTCTTATTCCCATTACAAAACCGATCAAATGTCTTATGCATGTTATCAAGTTTATTGGACAGATCAAGGCAATTTTCACATGAAGTTTTTCCTTTTAATTTGCAATTGGAACAATATTTAACTTCATTACAACGTAAAGCATTGTTCAATATAGAGATTTCATTCATAGCATCTTGCAGTTTCTTATCAAGATCATCACAGCTAGAACAATGCAAATGAATTGTAGAACAAGAAGCATCTTTTAAGTTTCCAATATTAAGTGCAACAAGCTTTTTGTTCTTTTCAATTTCAAGTTCAAGTTTATCAAGTGTGGAGGTATGTGCACTTCATAGGGAGGACAATTGTTCATATAGGAACAAGAATCATCACTAGGAATCAAGGATTTCAAACGATTAATTTCAGATTCTAGTGACTCAATTTTAACAACATTGTCCCTAAGCTTTTTGTCCTTTTTCTTAACAATAACAGTGGCACGAGAAATAGCATCACACATTTCTTCGCAAGTAGGACATACCTCTTCATTGTCGCTGTTGTGTTCTGCCTCCTCCATACTTGATCTTGACTTGCCCGCCATGAAGCACAAGTTTGACAAATCATCTTCATCTTCATCACTCCTAATGTCCACGTCGCTTGAGTCAAGTTCCTGAAGTGCTGAGATAAAACTGCTCACCAATTGACGTCCTGTAAAACCCTTTTTTTCGTATCTTTTGCAGAGGAGTGCTTCGTTCTTGTTTTCTTTTCATCTCGGGAAGTAGGACCTGAAAGGTTAGGGCAATCTGAATGAAAATGTCATGTCTTACCACATTCAAAGCATCGTTGAGGTCCGGAGCTTCCTCTCTTTCTATTTCTCACATTTTGCAATGCTTTTGAGAACCAGGTAGACATGAGTGCTAGCTCCTCCTCTGGAAACTCCTCAATCTCTTTGATCATGTTGGATCCTTCGTGGTAGTCACAAAGTGCTTTCCACACATCGTATGCAGATCGGAGGTGTGCAACACGATCGAAGTCGCTTTGTGTTAATCCTTGTGTGATCAAGTTTCGAGCCTTGTTGTTGTTTTCGACATCTCTCAGATTTGTGGCTGTAACTTGACCGTTTGATGGCACTTCGTAAGGCTTGTATACCTTCTCCCATATTGCAAATCCTTGTGCCTGGATGAAAGCCTCCATGCGTGCCTTCCAAACCAAAAAATCAATACCAGCGAACACACAAGGTTTGGCAGAGTACTTCTCCATGATGATTAGTCAAAAACACGTGCAAATCACAAAGATTAGAGCACCATGGCTCTGATACCAATTGTAGGATCAAAGAGCACGTGAAAAGCTACCAGAGCGGGGGGGGGGGGGTGGTGAATGGTAGATTTAAAAAAATTACGCAGCAGCAATTAAACCCCAACCCCTTCGGCAGAAAAATGATATGTTAAAGAAATCGTGTGTGAGACCAATCTAAACGTGTTTCACCATGACAAAAGTGATAGATATTAGAGAGAATCAAGTCACGAAGACAACACAACAAGAATCACTCAAATCCGTCGAGAAAAACTCAAGTTATGATCGAATGATCAAACAAAGGTCAATCTGCCCTACCCAAAAAAAAACAGTTCTGGAATGCTGTAAAGAAACTCGTGTAGATCATAGACAACAAATCCAATAACCGTGAAATTTTGACAGATGATAGATAATAAAGTTTTGAAGACAACCCAAAAATAATCACGTTAATTGGATCTGTAAAACTCGAGTTATGATAAAACCACCGACGAAAGGTAGTGCTGTCAAGAAACTCGACGAGTAAAACTTGTCTGGAACAAGTCAGACGAACAAGGCACAAATGTTCCTTCAAACTACGAATTTTATTCAATAGAACACAAGAGGAACAGCCCCAAAGTTGTGCTCCACGAGCTCTGGGCTCCCTTGGTTATATAACCAGCTCCAAAGCCAACTCAACTCAGATGAGGAACCTAATCCTACTCTGTTCACGAATCGTAACTTTTCATAACTGCTTAGGATTCTTCTATACGCAGCTAGAAGCAATCTTAAGTCTTCCAAACACCTTAGAAACGTATCCCACATTCCTAAACAACTCAAATTAGTGACCCGCACGAAATCCTATCATAACCAACTCGAATCTTTCCATATTTGAGTTAAACCCGACCCAGCCGTAGCCTAAGTCCATAACCTACTCGGTTGGACCTTTCCAACCAACTCTTTATGTCCACATCTCTTCATCACGTCTCGGAACCATGTAGCCACGTCCATGCACTCCTTGCACACGTGCAAACATCTTCCAATGACGTCCACGATACCTTCACATGCATTGTTCTTGATTCAATCATGCTGCGCAACCTTCTGATCAGCTCAACCACAATTCCTCCTGAATTTGGTTGTTGGAACCTCATCTCCTCCCTGACACTAGTCCAACGGATCCCATCACCACCATGTCTTGAACTCAAGCAACACCTGCACATGAATAAACAACCAATCTATACGAGCCTAAGTCCTCGACTTGACTCAAGTTAGTTCCGAACACAACACCTTACGTGAGAACCTCACATAAGCATGTTGCAAAACCACAGTAACACGATATCATCCATGTCAACCAAAAACGCACCAAAGACTTAGCAAATGAATACTAAGCAATCTTTCCAGAGATGTAAAGCAGGTACGAAACATTGCAAATGAAAAACAGAAGCATTGCGGTCAAGTTCCGGACCTTGCCAGAGCAACCCAGACCTTGAGCCGGAGCTAACAAATGCTAGTAGAACTTAGCGCCGGGGCTAACCAGAACTAGTCGGAACTAGTAAACCCAAAAGCCCGAGCTAGAAAAATCAACTCGGAGCTTAACAAAAATACGCTGGAGCTATCAAAGACATGTCGGAGCCAAAGACAAAACTCACTGGAGCTAACCAAAACTAGTCGGACCTTAATAAAAAGGTGTTTTGGTGATATTCAAAACTTTTATCGTCAAAGCAAGTGTATTCACTACAAGCCAATGTATTCAGCACACATAGGTCTTACAGGTGCAAGTTCTTCAGATCATTGCTAATGATTATGAAGATTATGAAATAGACTACATCACACATGAGGGGGTCGCGACTCTGGGACAAGTTGTCAACTAATTAATCCTTTGGCACCGACACAATATCGTGTTGGACGATGAGCCGATTTCTATCCCCGTCGCATCCCCAAATACTGCAACTCCATCTTCTAAGGCGAAAGACCAGGAAGATCCACTCCCAGTCCAGGAAGATCCACTCCTCCTATGTCTCATTAAGGATGATAGTAACCTTGCAAGTAAAGATAACCAAGAGCAACAAGTTGGACAACAGCTTCAAGTAGTATCAGAGCAAGCTGTTGCTAGTAAAGAGCAACCAGTTGAACAACAGCTTGAAGTAGTACTAGAGCCAGCTGCTCGGAGTAAAGAGCAATCAGTTGAACAACAGGTTCAACAACAAGCCAGTGTCCAACTTCCGACGACTACTCCTCGATCATCAGTGCCTATTGTAAGGATCGAATGCCCAAGAGGAGGGTGAATTGGGCTTCTTTTCAAAAATCTAAACAATAAAACTTAATTCCTAAAAGCCCAATTCCCTACGCAAACTATCTATGCATTGAGGTAAATAGCAAATTCGCAGAATATAAAATGCATAAACGTAAGGGAGAGGAAGAGGATGCAAACTCCCGAGGAGACACGAGGATTTATCCCGTGGTTCGGCAAGATCGTCAAGATCTTCCTACATCCACGTTGTGGCACCCACCAAAGGGTTTAGCCACATCCAAGTCACCGAGACGAGGGATCTCCACTATTCTTCTCCGTTTGCCAACCTTGGCAAGGTGGAGCTCAAGCCTTGTACAACTTCGACCCTCCGGGCTTCCACAAACGCCTTGGCAAGCTCCGGAAGTATCTCACAGTTACAAACACCAAGGGGCACTCCCTTGAGGCTCTCACTATCCTAGAGATTCCACTCACCCAGAATGGAGGCACACAAGCTCTCTCTCTAGCTAGCTCTAGCCTATCTCTTGGTGTGTATGTGGTCGAAATGATGTAGAAGTGATGGCTCTTGGTCTTGAACGCTTGTGGATGTGTATAGAATGTTTTGTGATCAAGACATATTGAAATGACTGGTTTAGGGGGGTATTTATAGCCAGCCTCCACGAAACAGCCGTTGGGAAAGTAGGCTGACAGAACTTTTCTGCTAACAACGGATGATCCGATGTCTCCCCTTTAGTTATCATCGGTCAAGTTTACTTTAGCTAATGTCATTGTGTCAGATATGACCGTTGTTAGACCGATGTTGCACCTGTCTTCTCATCGGATGATCCGGTGGCTCTTCCTCCAGAATTGGCTCAAACATGATGCTTACTGGAGTGATTGACCGATGTGTATATCTCTGTACATCGGATGATCTGGTGCTACACTTGGTCCAAGGATATTACAAACTGTACTGATGGACCGATGTAGCTGAGCCCTTAACATCGGAAGATCCGGTGAGTGCTTTGTTCTGAGGTCTTCTTCTTCCGCTGAACCAACTCGACCGATGTGTTGTTCTCTAGAATCATCGGTTGATCCGGTGAGTTGATTTTGTTTGCTTCGAGTTGTTTCTAAGTGATTCTTTTGTGTCTTGCTCGATTGACCTCTTAGACTCTTGTTGGAAATGTACTTCTGATGGTTGTCAAGCATTAAGTGTCATCAATTGTGGTTGAATGACTTTGACATAAGAGCTTTCACTTCCTGTCTTCATATCATTGATTTGATCTCATAAAGTGATTGTATATGGGTCTCCAATGACATATAGATTTCATTTGGTTGAGTGATTATGGGGACCTTGCATTCACAAATTTATTAGTAAAATCCAATGGTTGTCATTAATCACTGAAACCATACCTCATGGGGGCCTAGATGCTTTCAATCTCCCCCTTTTTGGTGATTGATTACAACACAACAATTAAAGCACAATGATAATGAATTTGATAGTACGAAGCTTAAGAGGATATGCAATGAATACAAGATTATTACACTTAAAATTTGAAAGCTCAATCAAAGAATAACTCCAGTGAATAAGTGATCATAAGATAGGCACCAAATAAGCTCAATCGATTAATATCTCAAGAGTACTCAATAAAAACCAAATGAGTAGCAAAAGTATCGATTTACATGATAATATCGAATTACAAAGATAATACAGGTAAACTCCCCCTAAGGGTAGGACACTCCCCCTAAGACTAAGTTATCCTCCCCCTGACTCCTCTAACTCTTCTCCCCCTTTGGCATCAAGACACCAAAAAGGGATCCGAGTGCCTAAGGGCCCGGAGTACTAGGCGCGATGATGAACTGGTCACCGTCGCTGTCGTCGGAGCTGCTGCCTGGAGTAGAGGTAGAAGGAGCTGTCGGAGCCGTAGGAGCCGTAGGAGCCATCGTCGGTGCCTGCTGGGTAGGAGCTGCTGGAACAGGGGCACTGACGACGGATGTCGGCGTCTGCTGGAACAGTGTCGTGGCCGGCAGTGGAGAGTGAATCGGTGCACCGGGAGCCAGCAGTGGAGACATGCTGATCGAAGGGATCGGCGTAGTCAGCACTGGAGCGGCAGGTGGAGCGAGAACAGGTGGAGGTGGAGCAACTCCTGGCAGCTGCGACGGGAGGGCAATCACGGTCTGGGTGTAGAGGTTGGTGATCAACCCCAGGATGCCCATCATCGCCTGCTGCGTCTGCTGCTGCTGGTCGAGGGAGCGCTGGTGCATCTGGTCTATGAGCCCAGTCAGCCGGTCAGTGTCCTCACGCCTCTCACAGGCGATCTGGCGCTGCATCTCCTGCTGCTGCTGCTGCTGGAGCTCGAGAAGGCGTGCGGCCGGCTCCGCTCGGGCCTGCTCAGCTGCAAGCCGGTCCAAGCGCTGCTGCTCAACCATCTGCTGTAGGAGAGATGTGAGCTCGGACGGCTGAGAACCCTGTGCCTCTGAGACGGGGGGTGGAGTAGGGGGTGGCACTGTAGAGCCTCCAGCCTCTGCGTCGTGCTGCCTGGGTGAGGGAGGAGGAGGGAAGTACTCCTCGACACTGTTATCCGTGTCGCTCTCGGACCATATGTGTTGCAAGTCCTCACCCTGAGCCTCTGCCTCAGCCAGCCTCTCATCCTCCTTCTCCAGATCAGACCAGTCCTCTTCAGATAGGCGAGCCCTGACCTGACGCTCGACTGGACGGCCAAGGCGGCGGTCTCCAGGAGCTGGGGCACGGTAGTGACCGAACCGTGTGACAGTCTCGTCAGTGAGACGGTCATGCACGGGGGACTCCTCAGGGACCATCATGGAGAGCAGGTAGTTGATCTAGTGTCCGTACACAAGCTGCCTCATCATGTCCACTCCGTCAGTGATCACATCCTCCATCTCGCATATGAGGACGTCCACTATATCAAACTCCATCCCGTTCATGATGTAGAACAGGAGGGTCTGCTGCAGACTGGTGAACCCCTCTAGATACCCGGACCTCGGCAGGAGCGTGCAGCGCAAGGCAAGGTGCACTGTGCGCGCAGCTGGAGTCAACAGAGCCGGTACCCTCGACTGGTCTGGAGAGAAGGTCGGTCCGAACAGAGAACGTATCTCCTCCAGTGGTGGTGCCACTCCTCCAGTGAGCGGCCTCCTCGGTGGGTCTTCCTGTCCGTATACCCTCTCATGCATGCAAGTGTCGTGCAGGTCCACTCCTAGCAGTTGTGCTAGTGTCTGCCTCGTCAAGTGATAGTATTGGCCCATGAACATGAAGTCAATCGACCTGCGGCCCTCAGAGACGTATAGGGTAGCGTAGAACACGCGTACCCAATCCTCCACATAAGCACTCCTCTCATAGGACATCAACTGAACCAGCCTGCGATACCTCACAAAGTATGGGCGAATCTCTGTCTCTGCTGCCAGGGCGAGCTGATCCCAATCCAGAAAGTTATGCTGGAATAACTTGTGGCCGCGGCGTCTGTAGGTCTCATAGAGTGGCGCCTGTGTCATAGTCTAGAAACGACTGTCCACAAGAGCCTCTTTGGGCTGCTGGTACCACTCCTCAAGCAACACACTCCATCTGAGTCTTCGGAGTTGCTTGGCCTTCATCTTTCGGTAATCTGTCAATCGGACACCTTCACCGACACGAACGGTGGTGTCCATCTCGTAGATGGCTCTCTGGGCCTCCCTGTCCTCACGACGACCGACAGCCGTCGGTCTCGGATGTGGTGCTGCCGCGGGATGACCCCCACGTGTCCGGGCTGAGCGCTGGGGGACGAGTGGCTCTTCCGGCTCTTCTTCGGCCTCGGACTCATCGATCACGGGAGGCTGCCTCGGACGAGCCTCGCGGATCCTCAGTGATACTCCTCGACCACGCTCTCGCTCCTCGGTGGCGCGAGCGGCCATCAACGCCTTCTTCTCCTTCTTCGAGAGCTTCTGTTTCTTTGCGGCCGGCTCCGCAACGGCCTCGCCCTTGTTCTTCGTGTCGCGAGCCATTGCGATTAGGTGCGATGATGTCAAGCGCGCGGAACACGACGATCGATGCGGCCGGAAACCCTAACGGTGAAGAGACACGACCGTTTGGGGGTAGGCACCACGACGATGATGTGCACGGGAGGAGGCGGTGCTTGGGTGTTGTGGTGATGAGGGAGAGCGGCGGCGGCGCTTGGGTGGAGCGGCGGCGGCTGGGTGGAGCGGCGGTGCTGGATGGTGCAGCAGCGGTGGCGGTGGTGCGGCGACCGGAGACGGCGGCGGCCGCCGGAGGGCTGCGGTGGCGACCGGAGTCGACGGTGGCGGCGCTCGGGCGAGAGAATTGGCAGCGTATGAGTCGGGATCGGGGAGAGAGAAACGACGAAGGCGAAGCGCCGTTTAAATAGTGTGTCCCAAACCCTAGCCGAAACTTTAACACCGGATGGACCAACGTTGAGCATTAGAAGCATCGGTCGAATGGCACAGTAAGGGTATTCAAAAAGGTGCTGTTGGCATCGGATGGACCGACGTGCAAAGAGATAGCATCGGTCGAATGTCACAGTAAGGGAATTCAAAAAAGTGTCATTAACACCGGATTGTCCGACGTAGAAGGGAATATCATCGGTGGAATTCATTACAGTTCCAGATTTGTGAACACCGGATGGACCGATGTTTTTCCAAATGAACGCGTCGACTGATTTGTGTTGCTGACTGGTCTGACTCTTGGCTTTTGAACACCAACTGATCTGATGATGGTCTGACCTAAGCATCAGATAATCCGATGACTACTAAATAGCAACATCCCATATATGTCCTTTGACCAAACAAACAAGCAATAAGAAAACACATGTCTTAGGACTTTTTGGGAACCCCTTACCCCTCAAAAATGCTAATATGCCAATAACTTGGCTAATCCTTAAAGCGAATAGAACAATGAAGAAAAATGGGAAGGAAATTATCCAAATAAAATGTAAGGCCCATGCTTTGTGAGCTAGAGTATGAAGACTTCTATCTCTTTAAAGCATGTTCTTCTAGGCATTAACGCACCTAACATTTTGTTCTTTCCACCTTATATGAGTTGAGATATTGCATTTCAAACAAGTCTCTTTCTCATTAGGTGGGTTCCCCTTTGTGACAATCTACCGTATGCAATGCCAAACATTTTATAATGCACGAAATTACAAGTCTATATGGCAGGCATCATGCAAGGCATAAAATAAATCTATCTTGCCAAATTTGAACCTTTCAAAGGCTTCTTCAGAGAGAGCCACTCTCCAAACCTTGGGGAAACCCAAAAGAACCTCCATCCCAAGCTAACCCTTGCTCACCCCTATCCTTTGAGAGTTAGGCAAGACCTATGTGAAGTGCATTCTTACATGACGTTTGTTGCATCTAGAACATTTAACTCACTTCTTAGCCTAGAAAAGGTTTTCTCATCAAGTGGTTCAGTGAAGATATCCGCCAATTGTTCTTCGGACCTAACACCTCGCAATGAGATGTCTCCCTTAGCTTCACGGTCCCTCAAGAAATGATGGCGAATATCAATGTGCTTTGTGCGGGAGTGTTGAACGGGGTTTTTAGCTATCTTAACCGCACTTTCATTGTCACAAAGGAGAGGCACACAACCAAGTTTAATACCAAAGTCCAAAAGGGTTTGCTTCATATAAAGAATTTGGGCACAACATGCACCGGCCGCAATATATTCCGCTTCCGCCGTGGACAAGGCGACAGAATTTTGCTTCTTGCTAGACCAAGATACTAGGGAACGCCCAAGCAAGTGGCACCCACCGGAGGTACTTTTGCGATCCACACGGCATCCGGCAAAGTCCGAAACCAAGTATCCCAAGAGGTGGAATTTTGCACCTTTAGGGTACCACAAGCCCATACTAGGAGTATGCTTAAGATAACTAAGTATCCCAAAGACTGCCTTCCTATGCGATTCTTTAGGTGCCGCTTGAAAGCGAGCACACAAGCATACACTAAACATGATATCGGGCCTAGATGCGGTAAGGTAAAGCAATGAGCCAATCATAGAACGGTAGTTAGATTGGTCAATAGGTTTACCGTCCTTATCCGCGTCGAGATGTCAATTTGGTTCCATTGGAGTGCTTCTTGAGCTACAATCTCCCATCTCAAATTTCTTCAAGAGGTCCTTGGTGTACTTCTCTTGATAGACGAAGGTCCCCTCTTGAAGTTGCTTGATTTGAAATCCAAGGAAGAAGTTGAGCTCTCCAATCATTGACATCTCGAATTCCCTAGACATCATTTTGCCAAACTCATGGCTAAGAGCTTCGTTAGTTGAACCAAAAATAATATCATCAACATAAATTTGACAAATGAACAAATCTCCATTGATGTCTTTGGTGAAGAGTGTGGTGTCCACCCTCCCGACCTTGAATCCTTGCATGATCAAGAAATCCCGTAGTCATTCATACCATGCCCTAGGTGCTTGCTTGAGCCCGTAGAGCGCCTTGTGCAACCTATACACATGATTAGGATTCCTCGGATCTTCAAACCCGGGAGGTTGTTCAACATAAACAAGCTCGTTAATGTAACCATTAAGAAAGGAACTTTTCACATCCATTTGATAAAGTTTAATATTATGATGTGAAGCAAAAGCAAGGAGTATACGGATGACTTCTAGCTGGGCGGCCGGGGCAAATGTCTCCCCAAAGTCTAGTCCATCAAGTTGCGAGAACCCTTTGGCCACAAGTCTTGCCTTGTTGCGGACCACAACGCTATTCTCGTCTTGTTTGTTGCGGTACACCCACTTTGTTCTGATGACGTTCTTGTCCTTGGGTCGCTCCTCCAACGCCCAAACTTCATTGCGAATGAAGTTGTTGAGTTCTTCTTGCATGGCCATCACCCAATTTGGGTCTTGGAGTGCTTCCTCAATATGAGTGGGTTCTACACATGAAACAAACGAGTAGTGCTCACAAAATGAAGCGAAATGGCGAGAACGTGTACTTACACCCCTTGACGGACTTCCAATGATTTGGTCCATCGGATGCGCCTTGGAGATGCGTCCATGCCTCATAAGTGGTTGTGAAGCACTTGGCAAAAGGTGATGCGTGTTGCTCCTCTTGTGGTTGGACTTGATCATGGACTTCTTCTTCTTCTTAATGTTGTTGTGCTTGTGAGTCTTGAGTCGGCAATGGATCATCCTTCTCTTCTTCGTCAACTTGAGGTGCCATTGAAGTGTTGATGTTGGAACTTGAAGCTCCCCCTTGATCATGGCTCTCCTCAACTTCAGGCTTGATGTCTCCAATGGTCATGTTCTTCATGGCTTCTCGTAGAGGCTCATCATCTATTTCATCATGACCAAAACTCTCCTCTTGGGAGCCATTAGATTCATCAAACTCAACATCCCAACTTTCCTCAACTAAACCGGAGGTTTGGTTGAATACTCGATATGGTTTTGAGTTTGATGCATAACCAATAAATATACCAACATCACATCTTCTTTCAAACTTACCGAGCCTTTTCTTGTGGTAGATGTAGCACTTACATCCAAAGACTCGAAAGTAGGAGATGTTGGGCTTTCTCCCAATGAGAAGCTCGTACAGGGTCTTTTGAAGTAGTCGATGTAGGTAGACCCTATTTGCAGCATGGCACGCCGTGTTGATTGCTTCGACCCAAAACTTCTCCGACGTGCCATAGTCATCAAGGATTGCTCGTGCAAGAGTGATGAGAGTCTTGTTCTTCCTTTCAACGACACCATTTTGTTGAGGAGTGTATGTGGCCGAAAACTCATGTTTCACGCCTTCACGGTCACACCACTCCCCAATGTTGTAGTTTCTGAATTCGGTGCCGTTGTCACTCCGGACCTTGATGATGGGAAGTTGAAATTCCCTTTGAGCGCGGTTGGCGAAGGTCTTGAACACTTCCGGAGTTTCACTCTTGTCACCTAGAAATAGAGTCCAAGCATAGCGAGAGTAGTCATCAACTATAACAAGACAATAGAGGTTACCGCCAAGGCTTTGATATGTGGACGTCCCGAAGAGGTCCATCTGGAGTAGCTCAAGTGGCTTGGAGGTTGACACCATTGTCTTCATTGGGTGGTGTGAAGCAACTTGCTTCCTGGCTTGACAAGCGCTACAAAGCTTGTTCTTCTCAAATGTGACGTCCTTTACACCGGTCACCATCCCAAGCTTGAATGACTTCTTGAGTTTTCTCATCCCTATGTGCGCTATGCGTCGGTGCCATAGCCAACCCAAGCTTGTCTTAGTGAAAAGACAAGTGGTCAAGCTAGCATTCTTGTTGGAGAAGTCTACTATGTAGATATGTCCATGCCGAAATCCTTTGAAGACTATGTCTTGGCTTGTTTCACTACTCACAACAACATCATTTTTGCTAAATGTGCATGTTAGTCCAAGATCACATAGTTGTGCAATGGAAAGTAAATTAAAACTAAGTGACTTGACATACAAAACATTGGAAATGGATAAATCATTTGAAATAGCAATTTTACCTGACCCAATTACCTTTCCCTTAGAGTTATCACCAAAGGTGACTTGTTAATGATTGCCGGGGTTTTCTATGGTGGTGAACATACCATCATTTCCGGTCATATGTTGGGTGCACCCGCTATCGAGTACCCAATGCTTTCCTCCGGCTTTGTAGTTCACCTACACACATGAATTCAGTTTTTAACTTTAGGCACCCAAGCCAACTTAGGTCCTTGTATGTGTGATACAAGTGTCTTTGGGACCCAAAGTTGCTTGGGGAGCTTCCCCTTCATGCCCTTCATGTCCTTGCCAATGAACCTAGCCTTCACCTTGCCATCTACTTTACTCAAGAGATAATAACAATCATTGAAAGTAGATTTGTAATTAATAGGCAACTTTGGAGAAGGTTGGTTAGGAAGAGGACACTCCCTTGTGTGGTGACCGGTGACCTCACAATGTTGGCAATAACAACCAACTTCCTTGATGAAGCTTGTTCTAAGCTCTGGTGAGGGCACCTTTCCTTTGTTAGGCACCGGGAAGGATCCAAGTCCTCTCTTGTTGAAGGCCTTTGCTTGTTGGAAGAGTATTTCCTTGTGTTTGATTTCCCCTTTTGAAAGTCTAGCCACACTAGTGCGGAGACTCTCAATTTCTTCCAACAAGTCCTTCTCCCTAGCGTTTGCTTTCAAAGACAAAGACTTGTTCAAGGCATTAGTGACATGAGAAGTAATGGATATCCTATCATTAAGAGTTTTCCTCTTTAACTTTTCCAACTCTTGATCAAGCATGTCATGAGCAAGGTTAAGTGTTTGATGTTCTTGTACTAACTTGTTGTGCTCTTCCAAGAGTGTTTGGTGTGCTAAGTTAAGCTCATGATTATCTATCTTGATTTTATTCTTTTCTTCCTCAATTTGCTTGACATGAGATTTGAGTGTGTCATGCTCTTTGAGTATGCTTTCATACTTGTCAAGCAAGTCGAGGTTAGCACTCTCAAGTCTAGCACGAGTTTCTTCGAGAGCTTTAACCTTACTCTTTTCCCTCTTAATGATAGCATGATATTCATTTATCAAAGAAGTTAAATCATCAGGGGAAAGCTCATCATCGCTAGAGTCGTCACATACCTTGGTGTTACCTTTTGCCATGAGGCACATGGGCGGTGGACGAAGAGGTGAGTCATCATTGTTGGCAATGGCGAGGCCGACCAAGCTTTCTTCTTCCACTTCACTCTCTTCATCACTTGTTTCTTCGTCGGTGATCCACTCATTTGCCTCACACATGAACACCTTTTTTGGAACATTTCTCTTCTTTGGGAAGAGTCTTGCCTTCTTTCCCTTGTCATGTTTCTTCTTCCCAAAGGCTCTTGGTTTGGGTTTGGCCTCTTCTTCATCATCATCACTTTCCTCAAGCTTGCGATGCTTGCTCCTGTAGTTCTCTCTTCTTTTGTCCTGTTTTGGACAATCATAGGAGATATGGCCTTGATCACCACAATTGTAGCAAGTTTTGTGATCATCTCTCCTTGGTAGAAACGCTTTCTTCTTGGGATCAAAGGTGTATCCCTTCTTGGTAATCTTGGAGTTCAAGCGTGAGAATTTTATCATCATCAATGCAAGCTCATCATCATCTTCACTTGATACTTGCTCTTCTTCACTTGAGCTAGGCTCAACCACCTTCTTCTTCTTGGGGCTTGTTTTCTTGGTGGAGGCCTTTAGAGCAATTGTTTTTGAAGATGATTGCTCCATCATCCCAAGCACACTCATCTCATGAGCGTGAATTTCTCCAATGAGCTCCGAAACTTCAATGTGGCCAAGAGACTCTTTTTGGAGCATGGAGTTGATGATGTTGTACTTTGGCTTGGGAAGGAGCATGAGGATCTTGCGGTTGATGAGTCCCTTGCCAAGAGAAGCAATGTCAAGAGCATTAATTTCTTCAATAAGTACATTCAAGCGAGAGAACATCTCATTAACATTTTCATGAGGTAGCATCTTAAATTCATCATATTTTGCTTTAAGCATGTGATATTTGAGTTCTTTCACACGAGAGGAACCCTCATGAATTTCTATCAAGCAAGCCCAAATTTCACATGCCTTTTCTTTGCTAGCAATCCTAGATAAAACATCTTGACTAATGCACTCGTAGATTGCATTCCTAGCTTTAGCATCCCATTTAATTTGATCACCAACATAGTTGTGTTCTCCAAACCCCGAGTGGGTCGCTTCCCATACTTCGGGAGCAATAGCCTCTAGATAAGCGCGCATGCATGCTTTCCAATAGGCAAAGTTCTTGCCCTCGAAGATAGGAACCGAACCCCCAACCTTGGCCATTTTAGCTCTCTAGCGGTGAAGCTAGAATGATCCTATGAGCAACCTTGCTCTGATACCAATTGTAAGGATTGAATGCCCAAGAGGGGCGGTGAATTGGGCTTCTTTTCAAAATCTAAACAATAAAACTTAATTCCTAAAAGCCCAATTCCCTACGCAAACTATCTATGCATTGAGATAAATAGCAACTTTATGCATAAACGTAAGGGAGAGGAAGAGGATGCAAACTCCCGAGGAGATGCAAACTCTCAAGATCTTCCTACATCCACGTTGTGGCACCCACCAAAGGGTTTAGCCACACCCAAGTCACTGAGACGAGGGATCTCCACTATTCTTCTCTGTTTGCCAACCTTGGCAAGGTGGAGCTCAAGCCTTGTACAACTTTGACCCTCCGGGCTTCCACAAACGCCTTGGCAAGCTCCAGAAGTCTCTCACAGTTACAAACACCAAGGGGCACTCCCTTGAGGCTCTCACTATCCTAGAGATTCCACTCACCCAGAATGGAGGCACACAAGCTCTCTCTCTAGCTAGCTCTAGCCTATCTCTTGGTGTGTATGTGGTCGAAATGATGTAGAAGTGATGGCTATTGGTCTTGAACGCTTGTGGATGTGTAGAGAATGTTTTTTGATCAAGACTTATCGAAATGACTGGTTTAGGGGGTATTTATAGCCAGCCTCCACAAAATAGCCGTTGGAAAAGTAGGCTGACAGAACTTTTCTGCGAACATCGGATGATCCGATGTCTCCCCTTTAGTTATCATCGGTCAAGTTTACTTTAGCTGACGTCATTGTGTCAGATATGACCGTTGTTAGACCGATGTTGCACTTGTCTTCTCATCGGATGATCCGGTGGCTCTTCCTCCAGAATTGGCTCAAACTTGATGCTTACTAGAGTGATTGACCGATATGTATATCTCTGTACATCGGATGATCCGGTGCTACACTTGGTCCAAGGATATTACAAACTGTACTGATGGACCGATGTAGCTGAGCCCTTAACATCGGATGATCCGGTGAGTGCTTTGTTCTGAGGTCTTCTTCTTCTGCTGAACCAACTCGACCGATGTGTTGTTTTCTGGAATCATCGGTTGATCTGGTGATTTGATTTTTTTTTGCTTTGAGTTGTTTCTAAGTTATTCTTTTGTGTCTTGCTCGATTGACCTCTTAGACTCTTGTTGGAAATGTACTTCTGATGGTTGTCAAGCGTTAAGTGTCATCAATTGTGGTTGAATGACTTTGACATAAGAGATTTCACTTCTTGTCTTCATATCATTGATTTGATCTCATAAAGTGATTATATATGGGTCTCCAATGACATATATATTTTATTTGATTGAGTGATTATGGGGACCTTGCATTCACAAATTCATTAGTAAAATCCAATGGTTGTCAATAATCACTGAAACCATACCTCATGGGGGCCTAGATGCTTTCACCTATCAAAGTTAACTCATACAAAATTAAGAAACCTTCATCAGAAGTGTCAAAGTATTTGGAAAATATGAAGGAAAATATTAGAAAATCGAGTGTATCTTGTTATTCTCATGAGCCAGCATTAGAAGATATCGAGGAGTGGGAAGAAGACAGTGTCATGTATAATCGGTGGATGGCTTTAGTTAAACCAGGAGTTCCAATATACAAGCTTGAGGATGTTCCTCCTAAATTTGAGAATGGGAAACCGTTCATGACATCTGTACAACTTGGCAAACAACTTGACCGCTCAAAAGAATGCACGAGTGGTACATCACTGCCAGCAAAAATATGATCTTTCTTGCGTCACATTTCGTGTTCCAAAAGATGCATTCTGGAATACTGGAGCAGATAAACGAGTCATTTTATTTGAAGAGATGCATACCCTTTTCCATTACGGCATGTTCGAAATCAACCTGCTACTCGTCTCGTGCTTGTAAGTGCCTCTAATATTTTGCATTTGCTTTTCTTACTACACGCATATACATTTCATGAGATTATGACAATTCTGGACTTCTTCAATAGGAAACAATACATGGATAATGAAAAGATGAAACGCAAGACAGGTATCCTTGACCCTACATGGATTGCAAAGATGTTATTCGACGTCAAGGCAGATCGAGACTCAGTACAGTTCAAGCACATAAAAAATAAAAGAATTTGAAAAATCAATCGCAAAACTTAAAAATGATAGAAGGACAGAAGTTGCAGCTTACATAGGACATGCAATGTTTAATTTTGTCAGAGACGACAAGGACCTCGTAAAGGCTCTGTACCACTTCGAGTAAGTTTGACACATGATATTGAAATAGCAATTATTACTAATTGTTAACACGTGTGTTTGTATGTGTGCAGTAATCACTACATAATGATCTAAATCAAGTCAACTCAGGGTTTGGCAACAGTCTTGGACTCAGCCGATTACCCACCAGATCGTTACAAATTTTTTTTCCATTTTAAAACTATATTTTTATTTGATCATTTAATTTACACACATTTAGACTGTGTTGACAAGTTTCATATGACATTTCTTGTATTACAGCGCTTAGCGATTTTACGTGGAACAGCTTGGCAGTCAGATACCTCCTTATACGAATGCATTGGACATTAAAACATATTATGCTTGTCCAATGCAGCCTGTTGGGAGTGTCTTATACGGGTATTATATATGCAAGCATCTTCGGACCGCCAGCGAATATAGAGTGAATCGTGAGGACGTAAGTTATCCTTAATGTCGATATCTTATTTTCTTACTTTTGAGTTACACTATTTTCAGATTTTGATTCCAACTTCAAAATTCAATTGCTCATAGTACAGCTGGTCCAAAAATACTAAATAAATTTCTGTATACTCTCACTTTGATCTATACTTTGAGATTCTTGAAACCAACACATTCTAAACCTTGTTATGTGTTTATTGCAGCACATGAAGAATGTGAAAAAAGAATGACCGGTTTGTAGAAGTATGCCTGATGGAGGAGCCGACAAGATTGCTGCTGAACTTTGTCAATTCATGTGTCGCGAAATTTTGCACAAAAGAGGGGAGTTCTTTGATGAGAATGGTGCAATAGCTGATGTGCTATAACTTTGCGACTATGCCAATAGAAACAGTTTTTAGTAAAACTTGTAAACTATCAAATGACTTGTATATATGTATAACTTGTGGATATGTATATTGTTTTAGTGAAATTGACTTGTGTGAGATGACTTTTTTGATTATATTGTTTACTTCTGTGATGATATTGTTGACTTCTATGGTTATATTAAATTGACCTGGAAATTAGAAATAACATCAGGTAGTACTGCATATGGTATACCTTATCATAGGCGGTTATTTACCTACGGCTAGACCTGACTGTGAAATATTATTATCACAGGCGGCTAGATATAGATAAAGAATCATCTGTGATAACCTAATTATCACAGGCGATTATTGTTATGGTACAAACCAGATGCGATAAACTATCTCCTCAGACGGGTTGTCGTAGGTAAAGATTCGCCTGTGATAACACAATTATCTCAGGCGGTTATATATGCTGCACGACCCATCTATGATAATATGTCTTCACAAGCGGCTAGCCTAAGTAAAGAACCGCATGTGTGATAATATGTCTTCAGAGGCGGTTTCACTTTTCACCTATGAAATTGCAGATTATCACGAATTCTTCGTTTCAGCCAGTTTTATAAACCGCATGTGATAATACATTTGGAGCCGCCTGCGATGATGCTTATTGTAGTAGTGATTTGTTACCAGAAAACAAACAAAACTGACCTGTAATGGGGTCGTTGCGCTTGTAATGTAGCAACAGATCGTCATCTCGGAAAAGAACGGGAAACAGTACTGAAATTCTCGCTCGCTCGCTCCTCGCCACAGGTCACAGGATCGCTAGGGCGTTAACCGACGTTAACGTCGCAAATTCACAGCCAGACGCCGCCTCCAACAATATCGCGGTGGTGCCGTAAATGTACGTGCTTCGAGGTCTCTGCATTTGTTTCTTTCTTTCTTTCTATCATGTCTCCATTACAGTTGGCTTTTGTGTCTTCTGCATGCTAGCTCCAGGACTGAAAAACTGAAGAAACAAATCAGTGGTATTTCTTTAGAGCCCCATGGACCACGAATATGCATGATGCAGAAGACGCTTGTCTGCCTACATGCTATTAGTGTATATTAATCCTATTGGACAGGCACCTGAAATTTTGTAAATTGTCAGGCAACGTTCTCAGCCGCTGTTTTTCTTTAAGATTCGTCCTAAGAACCCCCTATTATCTCCTCAGGCTGGACGCAGTGGCCCCTAGCTGTATGCGCGCCGCTATCAGCATTTGGCGGGCGCGCCGGCCGCAGCGGGGCCTACATCCCTCGCTAAAGTGGCGCTGTGTACAGGGCCCCGCCACAGATAACGTGTGTGGTATGAGGAGAGAGAGGAAGAGAGGAAGAATAAAATAAGGACAAAAAGGAGGAAAAAAGAATAAAATATGTGGAAGTTGGTATAGAGGTGTGATGTAGAGGGTGATGAGTGTGGAACGAAACTGTCATGAGAGAATTTTTTTAAAGGTAAGATATAAATGTGGGATATAGAGGTTCACGAGTGTGGATAGCTTCAACCCTTTCTCTCCACTCCGATCCAACGTGGCGCTTCCTCTCCACTACAGCGGAGACCAGCGGTGCTTCTTCTGGGGTGGGGGGGGGGGCGAACAAATGCGGTGTGATGCCAGCAGCTTGAGCAACGATGGCGCGCTTGATGGCGGAGTGCCGCAATGGTGGGTGGCGGTGGCTAGCGCACGCGGCGGCAGAGCGTTGAGATCTAACGCTCACTACTACAAAAAGCATTTTCACAAGCACTACGAATTCTTTTTTACAGACGGTCTGTAAAAAAATCCGTCTGTACTGTGAAATACTTTAAAAAACGCTTGTAATAATCATATATCACAGGCGGTTCGTAACTAAAAGCCGTCTGTGAAAAATGTATATCATCATAGCGGTCGGTAGTACAAACCGTCTGTGATAATGGACCGTATCACAGGCGGTTGTTTAATAACTCGTGCCGGTAAAAATACATTCTCGGAGACCGCACTGCCTATTATCTATGATTTATCTTCTCCACCAATCAGCTTTCTTCACATGGATCCACCTTTCCCCATCTCCCTATTAAATAATGGACACCCACCCACCCCGGTCCATCTCCTTGTTCAGGCTCAAAAATCCCAATACTTCTACTCATCTAAATATAGAGCAGCTACTAGCGTTTCAATCCATCGCGGTGGAGGACATCTCGGCCGCCACTAGCGTCGACAGTCTGATGCCTTCCCATGGTCGAGCCCTGCACCGATGGAGCCCTGCTCCTTCCCATCGCGGCGGAGACCATCTCGGCCGCCACCAGTGCCGACAACACCTGCCCGTGGCTCCTGCGCTGATGGGCCCGAGCCCCTGCCCGTCGCGGCGCCGTCTCGACCACGAGGCTGCCCAAGCTGCTGCGGTACGGTTCCTGCTCGGTCATTCTCTCCTACCCCTACAGGACTCCGTCGCCAGGAAGAAGCTCCAGCAGGACGACTCCATCGACCGCCGGGAAGCAGCTCCAGCAGGACGACTCCATCGATCAGCTGTGAGCTGCTGCTGCGGCTTCGCTCCTCCCCTAACTTGTACGACAACTTAGCATGCTGCATACAACTAGTGATGCTGTACGACAGCTTCGACGAACGGAAGCCAACGAAGTGGAAAGATCCAGCAGTTTCTCGAACTTTTTCTTGTTTGTTTGTTCTTTTTCTCTCTTTTTCCTTTTGATTTTAGCTACCGGATGTGCAACACGGATCATGTAAAAAGTCCACTTTGTATGTTTGGACAAACAGTGGACATCAAGCAATGATGAACAAAAAAAATACAATTACTTGATTTTTCTGTGTTAGAAAAATAGTCTGTATGTAAATCGGTTGTTGACATCATTTCATCTTGTCGTGTCTCACGGGGCATTTTTCACAGTCGGTTAGTAATAAAAAAACAGTGTGATAATGTATTTTCACAAGCGGTGGGCAGTAAAAAACCGTCTGTGAAAACGCATTTTCACAGGCGGTTGGCAATAAAAAACCGCCTGTAATAATATATTTTTAGAAACGGATTTTGCTTCCGCCTGTGATAATCGACGATTTTCACAGGCTCTTTGTTACAGACGGTTTTCAAAACTGCCTGCAATAATAGGTTTAGAGCCGTCTGTAAAAACACTTTTTGTAGCAGTGGCTGTCGAAGCGTGGCGGCGGTGCACGACAACCGATTAGCTCCGGTGCGCAGTGACAGGCGAGCTCCTGCGCACGGCTACTAGCGAGCATTGGTGGCGGCGTAGCCATCCAGCGAAGAAGGTCGGTTTTTTTAAAAAAAATATAATCTTGTTAATTGTTAATCCGCAATTTGTAAGAATTAATTATGTTAATTGTAAAATAATCAAATAAAATAGTTTTATGAGTTATTAATCTATAGAATTAAGGTTAATGGTTAATTATAAAGATTAGTGATTAATACAAGTAATAAGCTGCTAATTACCCGATGTCTGAAAATTTTCTCAAATTTCAGGCACCTGAAATTTAGACAGACCCTTAAAATATAAGTGAGTTACCTACTCTTTCTTATCAGCCTATGTTTTTTTGGGCCAACTAGTCGGCACATAATATGATATCAGGGTTAGAGATTTCGAGTTCGAATCCTGATAGACGTAATTTTTTAGAAAAAATCAAAATAAAATTGCAGCTAACTCATAATCCATGTTTGCGGTGTAAAAGAGTCTGCACATTAGGATTAGGGTGAGTATTGAACACATGCATCCCGGAAGTGTTTGCAACTCGTAGAGATGCTGCATATCCGCATGAGCATAAGACTGAGAGAATAATTGTAAGACAAAAGACAGGTTTTTAGACTTATAATACGAAGTAATATTTTGTCTTGTTTTCGTGGAGCGTATTACTACTTGTAAATTGTGTTTAGTTGTGGTCGTTGAATCTAGAGAGACCCTTGCCCACCTTATATATATCCAGAGCTGCAGCTTTACATGGCAAATTTTCTAATCAGTCACAACATATCTCCAACAAGTAGGATTATCATTAATATTGTATAATATATGTGTTTTTTATTGGGACGCTTCATACCCGGCCTCATCTACTGGCCCCAGCCACACCTTACTCAGGTAGTCGGCCCAGGTTCTTGATGTTGTATACCGGGTATATGTCCTCCACGACTTATATCTTGTCAATAAGAAATGCTTCAATCTTCATGTAAAAGATTGAGAAGTTCGGGCGTACACCTAATAAATTCTATCTCTGCTACAAAAAGTTTCTTCTTCCAATGAGAAAAAAAAGTCCCATCATAAAAAATGCTCTGAAGGTGCACACTGCTCATTCTAACTTCACTATACAAAGTTCCAGCCTTAAAATAAATGTTTCAAGTTCAAGAGAAAAAAATTTCAGAAAATATGAACGACGTTAACCAAATGTTCCAACTTCAAAAAAGACATATATACTCAAGAAAAAGAGGTTTGCATATGCAACTTACTTTACAACGGGACTTAGAGATACGCAAAAAATCAGTAAACCAAGAACTTCACCAAATCTCATAAGTAAAAAAAATACGACTATACATTCAACTTTAAAGATCAATGCTGTTTGGTTTTAGGCCTTTTATAGCAGACTTTAGGCCTCTGCACTCATTAACCTATTGTTTATTTACAGCCACATACATTTATGATGTTGATGCTCATTTGTGTCCTATTCGTTGGCACGGATAATATAAGTGGTCAGTGACGCCACTGACAGTCACTGTCGAAGCACACAACTTCTTAGCCACACATAACCCCTCTTCTTACTAGTAGCAGCTAACAACTAAACTAATGGCATGTCCTTTGTTTAGAAGCATATAAAATACTATGACGACCAGTACACACAAGAGCAAAAATATGCACTTCACATGGCGTTTGTATGGGCATCATTTCAATATAAGGTGTTAGATGTTTCGTACTGCTAGTTGCACGTCTAATGCGGGAAACCTAGAGTCAACGGTACAGTATTCCGTTTAGATAGCAGTAGTACTAGAGACTAGATGCTGGTAATAAACAGTGTCTCCATCGATTGCATTGTGAAACGATTAGGACGTGTGCGCGTTGATTACTTTGTGATATATGGACATATGGTGCTGGGCGCTGTAGTGCGTCCACGAGGAATGCCGATCACATATGGAGGACCATATCCTTGCAGTCAAACGTGGATCTCCGGCGTCCAAGCCTTTTCGCCATGGGTGGACGATATGGACCCGTATTTCCTTTTGGGGACATCTATAACAGCGACCTGGGTAGCTGCACCATTCGCATGATTATTCTTTCCGCACACCAACAAACTCAGGCAAAACGTTTTTTATTATATTATATATTCTTTCCATTTTTTATTTAACATTGGTTAGCTCATTTTTGAACCAACCAACGTAAAATAAAAAAACAGAGCAAATGTCTATCCTCTTAGACATGGAAATTGAGCAGATGGCAACAAAGTTAATTGGACCCAGCTAATTGATTGAGTTCTTGTTAGTACTTTACAGTAAGACAAAACCCAAACTATCTTCATGTGTATCTTGATGATGTGCATGTTAAAACTGTTCATTAAAGACCTGTTTCGCACTTATTATAAGACTTGTGACTAGATTATTATATGATCTTCAGGAAGTACTTTTTCCTAGAAAATAATGTAAAATATGTAAGCTCGCAAAAACAAGTTGCATAACTAATTAGATATATACTAGTCGTGGTTGGAATTTTTCTACCTAGGATAAAAGAATTAGTTTGGCTGTGCACAATCCTCCAAGATCTACGGCTTGGGCGATTGGCGAATTTTTTTATTAATATATCTTTTAAAAAATCATTTATAATAAATAACCCACGGATCCGAGAATTTGCTAAACTGACCCACCTTCGTATGTGCCCTCATACGAAATTCGAATTTCGTATGAGGCACATACGAAATGCACATCTGCTTGATGCCACGTCAATTGTTGTCTGCCACGGTGGCGTTATGACCTGCCACGGTGGAAGAAATGGGTGCGCACGTATTTCGTACGTGCCCCATACGACGTGAACAGTACCGTCGTATGAGGTACGTACAAAATACGTGCGTGCCCAAACCCTAACCCCAGTGTTGAACCATCTTGTAATGGATTTTAGGCAAAGTTTTTGAAATATTTGTAGACCGATTTGCTAAAAACTTCTAAAGTATAAAATAGAGAATACATTGTGAAGTTTTGAATTCAATGAACTTTCTCTATGTTTAGTATGTAGAAACTAGAGTAATTGTATGTGTTATTAGGCAATACAATCATGTTTCTGCACATTTATAAAATGTATTCAGTTTCGGTTTTTTGTTTACAAATATTTGTAGTTAAAATCGACATAAATGTTCATAAAGGTTATTGTAATGTAAGTTTTGTTGAGTATAAAAAATAGGTTATGAATATAATTTATGGGAGTTTAATGGGAGTTTCAATTTTTTTTAAATCCTATAGCGATAACAAATGCATAGTTTGGAAAATTATACAATTAATGTATTAATTTATACAAATGCATATTAATTGAAGGTAATTAATTGTAAGCTCGGCGGCGGTTACATGAAATGAAATTACGTAGTTCCGAAAAAATGTGCATGTTGTTTGCCACTCTACTACTGCGGTACATGAGGCAAAACATAAGTACACATATTTCTGGAAGAAAATGTAAAATAGGTGATACAAATGGCGTGTGTACGATGCACTAAAGATGCGTCGATCTAATCCTAACACGCCTTAGTTGAATTAAACGCCGAGCATAGTTTACCCAAGTTGCTACTGAGTGCAACGGGGGTATTTTCCCTTACGCAAAGCATCCGGACCGGCTTCTTTTGCGCGACGAGCTCTCTCGCGCATGCATTATTGCTCAGCCTCTCGTGCTTATGCTGCGACGTGTTCCTCCTCTGCAGCTTTGCGATCACACTCTGCTCTCCATTGTCGAATTTTTCTTGCCTCTTGCGACGACGCTCCTCCTGTGCAGCTCTATTCCTCCTCTCTTGCTCTATTCTTTCATCCCACTCTCTTTCTTCTTTGAACTTCCAATATGCAAGTCGAGCCATTCTCTCAACCTCTGCGGCATCTTCTGCCGATTGTTCCTGGTCGATGTAGTTCCTGAAGTTGCAAAGAGGTGGCGGCGACTGCACAAGTGTTTGTACAAAATATTAGATTCTATAGCATTTATAAAACAGAAATAATGTTGCATACTACCTGTTTCCTACCACCTGGAAGAAATGGGCACGTCCTGTGAGGAGGATCGTACTCGTAGTTGTCGCACATCCAAAGCCGGCAACCATACGAGTAACCAGGTCGAAGATCTCTTACAAACCTACAATCAATGCTACATAAACACATTGGAGGTTGCAATCTCTCAGGGATTGGAACCTTTTCTCTATTTGTGAGTGGTGAGTTCTCGTCCATGGTAGTGAAGTATATAGAATGATTGTAGGTAGTGCGTGGTGAAGCTGTTACCGGGATGAGTGTTATATAGACGAGCGGATGATGGTGTATGGACCTAGCACTACTAGAAAAAGTATTTCTACAGTCGGTCCTAAACATATTATTACAGACGGATTTGAAAACCGCATGTAAACAAGAGCCTGTAAAAATAGCCTATTATCACACACGGTTACAAAAACCGCCTGTGAAAATATATTATCACAGGCGGTTTTTTACCACCAACCGCCTGTGAAAATATATTATCACAGTCGGTTTTTACCACCAACCACCTGTGAAAATATATTATCACAGACGATTTTTTACAACCAACAGTCTATGATAATATATTACCACAGACGGCTTTTACACTCTCGAAAATTGCAGGGCGGACATCACAGCCAATGGATTTTGTGCATTTTTTGGTGGCCAAAATTAGGAGGCAATGAATCAAATGAATTAGTCCCTTTCTAAAATAGTTAGATCTGCAAATCTGAAAGTCTAAAAGTACTTAAATCGATAAGATTTAGGCAAAATTACATTGCAAATGTGCATCACTTGCTCAAATACACATCAGAAATTACATAGCAGGAATCATTGCAAAAAAAACTTAGTCATCGACCAGTCCCAACCCTCCACAGTTGGCGTCATCTATCTCCACCGCCGCGTGCAGACCGATCCCGCGGGAGTCTACGGAGAGTTGAATGCCCCGTCCGCGATGCTCCAACCAGCGTGGACGCTGGAAGGATCTGGCCACCGAAACTGTGGCCCTCAATGTCGTGGTTGCGGACGCGACCGTGGTCGTGGCTTCCGTCTTCGCGGTCGTCTTCTCCGGCTCCTTGCAGCTAACAGACCTGCAGCAACGTACAAAGCGACTACATCAACAAGTAGAGAGATCTGGAGCAGAAAAGCAGTGAGCTACATGTTGGGAAGAAAAACAGCAACGTGAAGTGACATACGTGAGAAGAGAAGCGCGGATGTAGCGGGAGGAGAACGTGGAGTGGATGAGAATCATAAGAATCACTGACACCATGTGAGAGCTCCATGGTTGCTTAGGCTTTGCTGGCTTGGAGAGGTGAGAGCAAGTCACCGTGTGAGAGCAAGTGGGCAGGCTGCAGCTACAAGTGGTGTGATGTGACAAGAGACAAGAGAGCACAGGTCAAGTGGGCACGGCTCTGATGAAAGAAGTGCTAGTGGGGAGGTAGGCAGATTATTAATAGAAGAGCAGATGTGAGTAAAGAGTTCTGATTGGTGGAGAACTGGAAGGGCGGATCGATGATTGTATTTTCACAAGCGGTAGCTTTTAAAAACCGTCTGTAATAATATATATTATCACAGGCGGTTTGTACCATCAACCGCCTGTGATAATATATATTTTTCCACAGACGGTTTTCAGTTACGAACCGCCTGTGATATTCACATATTGCAGGCGGTTTTAAAATATTTTACAGTATAGATGGATTTTTTTACTGTAAAAAAATTTTGTAACGCCTACGAAAATACTTTTTGTAGTAGTGTAGTCTATGAGAAAATTCATCTCTGACATGTATAAGTGTGAAATGACATTTCACGGGGTCTGACATGGAGCAGTGCAATTTCGTATGTCTATTGTACGAGATTCGCCTGACATGGAGTATGAGATTCGCCTGACATGGAGCAGTGCAATTTCGTATTTCTCTTGTACGAGATTCGTCTAACATGGAGTACGAAATTCGCCTGATATGGAGCAGTGCAATTTCGTATGTCTCCCCTACAAGATTCGCCTGACATGGAGTATGAGATTCGCCTAACATGGAGCAGTGCAATTTCGTATGTCTCTTGTACGAGATTCGTCTGACATGGAGCAGAGCAATTTTGTAATTCTCTTGTAAGAGATTCGTCTTAGAAGATTTGTCTTACAAGGTTGAAATTAGTACGGCGAGTCGCAAAGTACAAAGACGACAAAGTAATTTTAACAAAATTCTCATTCGAAACATAGTTGTCATACATAGGGACCATACTTCTGATACATATGAAACATACTTCTGATACAATTTGAAACATATTTCGCTAATTCCGTACTACTTGTGATGCGGACAGTTGCAAGACATGTTATTGCAAATGTCGTTTTCATCGTTATCATTCGTCTCACTTGTAACAGGATAAAGTTCCATTTGTTGAAGTTCCATTTCTGCCAGTTCACCTACCAAATCTTGATTGCGACGTTGTAGATGTTTAATGTACTCTCGAGTAGCCTTAATAGGTGGTGGATCAACCCAGAGTATATATCCACAGTTGTCATCATCATAGTAAGCCTAAATCAAAATTATTGTCATGAATATTGCATATATGAAATATGTTTTGGAAATGATATGTAGTACTTACTCCACCAACAGGACAATGGAAGAATCGACGACCGCTGTCGTCTCCTTCGTCCATCATTTGGACAATACAATCCAGGTTACAACGACACTTAGGCCACTCTTGTTTGCTGCCATCGTATGGCCGTAGTGGATTAAACGGGCTAAAATCACTCTTACTAAAAAGCGGGAACTCATCTAATGGTGGTTCATACCAAGTTGGACCTCCCATCAAGTAATTTTTAGGCACTGCTCTAAAGTTTCTACCTCCTCGCGTAGCACGAGTTGTACTCGCCAATGTTTCACCTCCACGCCTACCTCGACCTCTACTCGTCATTGTTGGTTTGATGAACATAAGGATGCATGAGGAGTCGTATTTATATAGGCCGATCAATGCAGGGTCGTTCTTCTCTCGTACGAGATTCGTCTGCAATGTCGTTCTTTTGATGTACGAGATTTGTCTGTCGTCGATAAAATTCGCCAAACACGATATAGTGCATTGTAACGATGAAAGATATAGTGCATAAAGAAACATAACATAGTTCTTATATAATATAACACACACATACATGGGTACACATTACTATCATCTACCACGCTTGTTGTCGAACCTACGCGTTGCATTCACATGAGCCCGATGTAAGACACGCGCGTAGGAGCTGCCCTCCTCCATCGCTGCTGCGCAGGCGCTGGTGTCTCTGCTGTGAAGGCTGAGTCGGAATGGGAGCACCATCCAACTGTGATGCAGGAACTGTGTCCTGTTGCGGCACGTCCACCAGATAGTCGTCGATCTGGAATGGTGAAATTGGAGGACTGCCGTGGTGCACCAGCGAGCCAGAAATCATAGTATCATAGTCTGTTGTGCCGTCTCCTACATCCGCATATAATATATAGTTAGCATGTTCATTGTGTCCAATATGTATTTAAGTAGCATAATTGTTGCACGTCATACCTGCGCCCATGTGTGGCACATGCGTGGACGGGCTAGCCTGGTTCGAAGAAGGAACCCAAGCAGGTATCTGTGCCGATGGGTCTGCAAAATCCCAAGCACATATCTGTATCGACGGCCCTGGAGCCCAAGCATCAGGTGCCTGTGTGGATGGGCCTGGAGCCCAAGCAGCAGGTGGCTGTGTGGATGGGCATGGAGCCCAAGCAGCAGGTACCTGTGTAGATGGGCCTGCGACCCAAGTAGGTACTTGCATGGACGGGCCTGCACCAGAAGTAGGTACCTGTGTGGAGGTCCATGCAGAAGATATATGAACAGAAATATTAGTATCATGCAAATATGTCAAGTTTACTAATAATTACATACCTACTGTGCTGGGATGCCTAAAGTGACGTGCGGTCGGTACAGTAGTGTCTTGTGCACATGATTGTGCACAAGAAGCCAACTTCAGCCCCTCTTTGGCATGACTGTATATGTTTTGGAGCATGTGCACCATCTCTGAAGAAGTCATCGATATCCCCTGCCTGAGTCGTTGGAGTCCAGCAGAGGACTCTGCGAGAACCTGTCGGAACCGACTCATCTTCACAAGTGCGAAGTGATCGGTCATACAACAATTAATTAGTCATGTTTCATGAAAATAACATAGTAAAAAATTGCAAATGTACTTCAACACATTCGATCATACCGCCATTGAAGCCGCTTCATCTCTATGATGCGGATACGTATCTCTCACCGAGGGTACGTGCGTCTGTCGCTCGGCTGGTGTGTGTGTGAGAACAACTCGCGTCCGATGAAGATACCACTGCAAGTACTCCTGGTAAACGGCTTGTGAGAATGGTTGTGTCTCCTGCACAACCTCCTGTAAGGCAGTCGTCCACTGTAGGTGCCACGGATGCATGCGCTGCAACCAAAGACCCGGCGCTGAGGTACCCTTACGACAATATTTGTAGGACAAATAAGTAAATTAATAGTTCAGAAATAATATTGTATTGAAGATTCATTAGTCGAATTACTTACGTATGAACTGCAGAAGGCACAATAGAATGTGGAAGCACTGGAAATGCCTGGTGTAGACCGGACTGATGCAACACTCGGTGTGGTGCGTACTCCTCGACGTAGATATCGTATACCAGCGGCTTCCTTGTAAGCCAGTAATCCGAGTCTCTGTAGCACAGATACGCTAGTCCTCTCGGTGCTCGGCGGTCGTGCTCCTCCATATCATTCGGTGTCAAGCGCACGTCCTCATCCGCATCTAACCGATCAAACTCTTTGACGAACCCTTGGTACACCTTGTGCATCTGCTTGTTACTCCACTCATGCTGCATAAAGAACAAAATATGTCAGAACAATATATTATTGTGATCGTGAACAATATGTGCGCATACTTAAAATAGTACTGTACCTGTCGGCGCACCCAAAAAGTACCCATCGTAGGGCCATCATCCGGTGTCTCATCATACTCATCAAGGTCGTATGGTACCAGGTGCACTTGCGGCCGACCTATCATGAACCGCTCGTATACCCAAAGCTGCAGAAGTAGAGGACAACCAGCTAGTACTGCGTTACCTCGAGCCTTCGTGCAAGCGTCACAAAGTCCTCTGTAAGTGGCTGCCAACACAGCTGAACCCCAACCGTACTGTGGCATCTCCTGGGGTGTGGACTCCGCTATCCGTCGAGCAAAAAGAATCAAGTGTCTGTCCACAGAGTCACTGTGCGTGTTCGTGAACATGATCGCACCAAACAACCACAACAAGTACGCCTCCAGGTATCTGGTAACTGTGGCATCATCAGCGTGTGGATGCAGAGTATCCACCTACAATTTGAAAACAAAAGAGTTGAAGTTTTTTTACATTTCATAGTCAAATAACAAGGTTCATGTGCATCGAAATAACACTTAAGTAATGTGAACATTACCTCGTAGTACGTTAACCACTTCTTTGTCGGACCATGGTGCTGATCATTGTGAAGTGGAGAAACAGGGTCAACCGCAGGATGTCGTGCCACATCCTGAAAGCGTGCAGACATCTCTGCGCGCCAAGTAGGTGACTCCTCTAGAGCGCAAACAGAGACACCTGTGATAGGAAGACCCAACAAGAACGACACGTCCTCTAGCGTGATGGTCATCTCTCCACACGGCAAGTGAAATGTGTGGGTCTCTGGCCTCCAACGATCTGTCAAAGCTGACAGCAGGGCTCTGTCGAGGCTGAATCGGTACTTGCGATTAACCCGATCATATGGCCTCTCCTCAAGCAGCCTACATATCGGAAGCAACCAAATTTCAGTTTCGTATTAATAGAAGAATGTACTTGGAAATCCATTTATCATCTATCTTCCAAAACTTAGCAGGCAGCTGAGGATGAAGCACGAGCAAATCCTCACCACGCGATAGTCAGAAAGCTCGGTGAGTTATATCAATCCGAACTTGTAGTGACTCAGGACACTGTCCTTCTTCTGCAGCCATATCTATATATGACATGGATAACATTAGTACGAAGAAATATATGAAAAACATATTGAAATGGACGACGTGGACAACATATTGAAATAGACATGCACAACATATTATAACAGAAAATATGTCAATGTTCGATACAACACACTTAACTTAAGGTACACGTACAAATTCATAGTTCATAATAATAAGATATTACATAATGTAGCACATCGGAATATAATGATGCACATCAAATAGCATTGCCATCCCTAAACATAGATGTGCGGCGTGCACGAGGATGCTGACCATCCTTAGGATTCCCAGAAGGTCCAACCACAGCCACATTTGCCTCATTGTTTGAAATGCAATTCTTGAAAGTATGTCAAGTTTGGTTGCACTTGCTGAATGTTCCTTGAAATCTGCCAATTTCGGACTCATCCATATCATTTCTGATACGATGAGTCTTGCGGTGACCTCTTTTCTGTTTCAACCGCGTGGTGTCTGGTCCTCGCAAAGCGGCTGGTCCTGGATCTGTGGTAAATGTGCCTTCCGTAGCAAACCCATATATCTCTGCATTCCAAGTACTCACAAGAACCTCTTTCTAGAAGTAGTAGGAGACGTAATTACTTGGTGTTAACTTGGTATATGAGCAAGCTGCAATAACATGAGAACAAGGCATATGAAAGAGTTGTGGCTTCATACATGTGCACGTGCAATCATCCTGACGAAGAATGCACTGCTGAACAACTCTATCACGGTTAGCACCACGACAATTCTTATCCCTACACAAAATTTCAAACCTGTGCTCCGCAGTTCCCATAGGTCGCACACGATGAAATGCGGCCTTTTGGATCTTCTTCTCCATGAACTTGCACATGTAGGGTGAATAAGCCAAATTGACATCATTCCTTACTGAAATTGCAGTAGCATAGCGCTCACGAAGGTACTTGCATGTACCATATAAAATGCTCACGACAATAGCAACCAAAGTTAACCCTCTTAAACCACGTATCACCCAGTTGTATATCTGTATTCAGTACCACTACATTAGCATGTGTAAAATATAGAAGACTAAATAAAAATTAATAGAAAAAATGTAACAGAAGAACCTCACCTCAGCTAAATTAGTTGTCATGATGCCATACGTAGCACCATTAGTGTCGTATAATAAAGACCACTTCTCTTTCGGTTCGCGCCGAATCCAACTAGAGAAGTTTCGGCTGGATGAACCAACAGTTGGAACAGAGACTTCATTAGGATTGGCTCTGCTTGAGGACACCTCTGCTTGTGTTGTAGTCAATTCGTCTAGACGTTGTCATAGAGCAATAAACTTCCTCTCTTGATTCTGACTACACAACATCTTGAACAAATTCATAAGTTGTTTGTTCTTGAGGTGACTGAAAAAGTTGGCGCCTAAATGTCTCATGCAATATCTTGATTGAATGTCTGTCGAATAAGGTTGTTGCCCACGCTCGGGGCAACCATGTTTCAAATCAGATATTGCTTTAAGCAGACCAGCATGACGATCGTGTATCAAACAAACATCAGGTCGTTCTTGCACAACAACCATCCTTACCTGACTAAGAAACCAATACCAGCTATCAGTGTTCTCGCTTTCGACAAAAGCAAAAGCTACAGGCAACACCTGTTGGTTCCCATCAACTGCAATAGCTGTTAGAATTTGACCTTTGTACTTACCAGTTAAAAAAGTACCATCAATGCAGAGAATAGGCCTACAATGTCTGAATGCAGCAATACATTGACCTAATGCAAAAAATGCACGATGGAGAAACAACTTCCCGAACATATCTCTGTTCGGCACATCCATAATGTCATAATAAGTACCAACATTCCTCTCCTGGATGGTCTGCAATAACTTCGAAAGATTTTCATAAGAAGCTTCAAATGAACCAAATCTTTGCTCAATCACCTTCTGTTTTGCCTTCCACGCTTTGGAGTAACTTATAGTGTACTTGAACTCCTCCTCAATAGTGTTTATTATTGATTTTGGCTCAAACCGAATGTTGTCCACAATGTGGGCGTACATGTGATTCGCAATAAACTGCGATGTAAGAGCACTATTGCACTTCTCCAATTCACGCAACTCGCATGTGTGATCAATCATTTTAGATACTCTCCATAGTTTCGTCCACTTCTCTTCAAAACCATGGACCCGAAAAGGGCAACTTGAGAACACACATTTAATATCATAATATGTTTTACTTGACTTGTAAACTGTAAAGGATCTTTGCACAGCCAGAGACCAATATTTCACGGCATCCTTCAAACTATCTTTGTCTTTAAAGATATCTCCTTGTGTTAACTGATTCTCGTGGTATCCCGATAAGCCACAATACTTTTCTGTATCTGATAAATTACTCGGGATTGGATTGTTCCGCTCTGCCGGAACAATAGTATCATTCTCATTCTCATCATCAGAAGAATCAACTTCTAGAACATTTTTGTGTTCCATATCTTCGATTCTTATTTATTCAACTATGTTCCCAATGTGTTCTCCTTCATCTGCCACACCACGTGCTTCTACATATACCGAGTTCTCTCTAGCTTCTTCTACTTCGACATCATCTTCCACACTATTTGCTTCATCAGATTCCGCTACAATCTCTACTTCTTTCATTTCCGCTTGCACAAGAAGCACTAGAGGCCAACCCCGCTCCACAACTAAATCTACATATTTCCTCCAATTCAGTGTTCCCTTAATAATAATCAAATCCCAATAAATTCCATTTCTTGCCCGATTAATCATTCCTTTCAATGTCAACTGATGTTGTTGTGGATCAAGGTTAAATTTTTTCATCAACCAGTTTACAACACCACTAAATGTCCTCTCATTTGCTCTTGTTATCCCTCCATCACACGACGCGAAACCAGACAAATCAATCCTAGTAGGGCCATAAACTATTGTGCCTTCTCTATAAAATATCCGAAATACTAACTTCTCTGACATTCCTATTGGAATTTATACACACAAATAAATCATATATAATTACTTCTAAAATAAAAGTAGTTTAACATATAACACATAACTAAAAATAATATACTAATAAAAACCTATAAACAACTCCAAAACTAACATTACCTAGTTTCACACATAACATTATTAACAAGTTCTAAAAGAGGACTACAATGTGCATACCACTATTAACAAATGACTAACTAAAATCACTAACTATTAACACGTCGCTAACTATGAACAAGTCGAAAACAAGTACAAAACTAAATAGTCCATACCACTATTAGCAAGTCAATAACTACAATTACTAACTAGAGCAAAATACCTATTCAAATAAGTAAGGCACCTAATAACATAGTACAAGGGAATAAAAATAGTACCGAAGGACGCCTATTGCAATAAGTAAGGAACCAAATAACATATTACCTATTGTAATAAGTAAGAAACCAAATAACAAATTATTTACAAAGCAAATAAGTAAGACACCTAATAACATAGTACAAGGGAATAAAAATAGTACCGAGGGACGCCTATTGCAATAAGTAAGGAACCAAATAACATATTACCTATTGCAATAAGTAGGAAACCAAATAACAAAGTATGTACAAAGTAAATAAGTAAGGCACCTAATAACATAGTACAAGGGAATAAAAGTAGTACCGAGGGATGCCGAAGAAGGCGGCGGAATGCAAGCCGAGCGGAGCGGCGGTGAAAGAGCGGCGGCGCGGCGGGGAACAAAGGCGGCGGTGCCGAAAACTGAAGAAATCCGCGCGTTATATAGAAGGACGCAAGTCGTCCGTGTCACATACGACACCACGGGGCGGGCCCCACGGTTTGGCGAATTTCGTATGCGCCGCATACGAAATTCGAATCTCGTATGCGGCTCATACGAGATTCGCCTCCTCCTCGGGAACCAAACCGCCACCTCGGGAACTGACGACAGCGTGGCGGGCCACGTAACCTTCGTATGTGGCTCATACGAAATGCGTGGGCCACGTGTCATGTCGTATGAGGCACATACGAAGGTGAGTCAGTTTGGCAAATTCTCGGATCTGTAGATTATTTATTATAAATGATTTTTAAAAGATATATTAATAAAAAAAATTCGGCGATTGGCAGGGGTCGGCCAACCGGGGGTTCGTCAAACAATCCACCTCTTGGACAGGCGAGAAAAAGTGGTTCCGGATCCTCCACGTAAGAATACCTCCCATCTCATATATTTTGTTCCCCTCTCATTGGCCGCGCCCGCGTGCTTATTCACCATCCTGCCCTAGATCCCTTGCCCCTCTTCGTTCTCCTCCACACACTAGCCCGGCCGACTACACATCACTTGCTCGCCTGCGCGTGAGCGAAGCCAGCGGAAGCAAACAACAAGTGCTCCTTAAGAGCGCGAGCACACGGGCCACACAAGGGGAGCGCGGTGAGGAGAAGGGAGGAGCAGGGGTCAAAGTGTGAGCGAGCTCAAGCGACGTCGTACGCACGTAAGATGTCGGCGTCGTCGGGCGCCGCGTGTCGTGTGTGCGGTGGCGGGGGGTTAGGGGAGTGCGCCTGCCATGGCCACCGGGGGATTGGTGGCGCGCGGTGCAGGGTCGCTTTCGCGGACCTCAACTGCGGATTTCCGGGGATGTGGCAGCAGCAGCACGCGGAGGAGGCGCGCCCGGTCGTCGTCAGCGGTGGCGCCGCGGCGGGGCCGCTGCACGAGTTCCAGTTCTTCGGTCACGACGAGGACCACGACAGTGTGACGTGGCTGTTCAACGACCCGGCGCCACACCTGCAACGCGGGCCGGCGGTCGGGAACGGGGTGGTGGCTGAAGCCGACGACGAGCAGCGGCCGGCGCCGCCGTTGTTCGACGGCTACTCGGCACAGTTCGGCCAGCTTCCGGGCCACGGGCTCACGTTCGACGTGCCACTGAACCAGGGCGGAGACGTGGTCCTGGAGGCCGGGCTCGCGCTCGGCAGCAACACGGCGACGTCCAGCGGTACAATTGTGAGTGGTTCGGTTCCTTCTCTCTCTTGATCTCTTTCCCCTAGAAGCTATTCCTCCGCATGCGGTTTATGATCTTGAATGCCAAGGTCCTTGTAGCACTGCTTGGCCATTTTCACTTTTGGACGGTATGAACAAATCAAAATCTCACGCCTCTAGGTAATATCTCTCGGCCCTTGTGCGCGAGAGAGACGAGCTAGGTGTCATCTAAGTAGCTTTAATTACGAAGATATTGTCATATCCATAACTTTTGGTGCAGATTACTGGAGTAGTGGGCAAAACGTTAAGGTCTGTCAATTCTGTGTTCCAACTTGTTAGGAGCTAGTCCAACACAGTGCACCATCGTCCATCGCTATGGTATACTATTGCTCCGCCCCCCCCCCCCCCCCCCCCCCCCCTTTGCCCTCTTGTTTTTCCAAACGGATGATGTCATCCAATAAGAATTCCAAACGTTTTGAGTATTAGGATTCTCCACTCGCCACCAATATAGAATACATGATCTCTGTCATTTTTTATTTATTTAAAATGGGTAATAGTTTAGTTTATTTTCTATATTTTTTTATTCAAAAAAGTCATGTCATGAATTTGTAGGTAGGCAAAGCTTCTTAATTTGGTTATCAATCTCAGAATATGTCCAATTTACGCAAGAAACATTTTAGCGCGTACTAGTGCCGAAGGCTTACTCATATTATGAGGTCCAAACAAGCTTACCCCTTCATTTTACAGAGAGATTAATTGAAAACCAAAACCTTTGGACACAAGTGGAGACACTATAACTGCGTCAAACCGACCCTTCATTGACATTAAAAAACAAAATTCTAAAAGAGTTTAAAAACTCTAGTATATTAGGAGATCGTACTCGGTAAAATGAAGTAGAAATATTATGTGGTCGACACAGCTGATGGTCGACTCATTTCTGATTTCATGCAGTCATCTATTAAAATAGTTTATATGATACCAATGTACTACTACTGCGTGACTAAAAATGCAAAAGCACGATGCACTGCGCACAACTGCTCATCCTAGTTTTGGACCGCAAGATCCTGATTCAACTAGTATATCTGCACATGCTAGCACACTAGAGAATGCATGAAAATACATTTTAACATAGAAACAATATAGGTACTAGCTAATTTAATCAAATTATATACTATATTTATCTTAATAATTTACATACACTCTATTTTATATGAATATTAATTAATTATCAACTGTGATTGTTACGGACTCATTTATATAGTTATTTACCTTAGAAATTTTAAAATTATTATTTATTGTTATATGTTTTTGTTCCAAATTTGATATATTTATGTTCGAGTTTGATGCTGCTTCCAAGTCTCATATTTTTATTCTGAATTTTAGTATTTTGTATTGTGTTTAGCATATATTTTTATAATGGTTTTGCGGGTAATTTAGATTTAGATAATAGGGGTATTTAGGTTTAATTTTTAAATAAAGGACATGAGTAATTTATATCATATTAAATTGGATGAATATTGTTTGTCTACTAATCTAATTCGATGATGGGATGTTTTATTATTTTATAAGAATTTTTAAGATTTATATCCACTTAAGATGAAAGCTTCAAAAAGTGACTAAATATATAACATAAGATGGCGATGCTTTGCGTGACCTGTTTGCGATGTCGGTGTATTCAGGTGTCCTTTTGCGCGAGCACGTTCACTGACGCAGCAAGCTCCGCCGTCCAGGGAGACGCGGCGGCGGCGAGAAACGGTGGCACCCCAATAACCTGTGGCGACCCGGCTATCGACCGGGAGGCGAAGGTGATGCGGTACAAGGAGAAGCGGAAACGGAGGCGCTACGAGAAGCAGATCCGGTATGCGTCACGTAAGGCCTACGCGGAGATGCGCCCGCGCGTCAAGGGTCGGTTTGCCAAGGTCCTTGACGTCGGCGACAGCGCCATGCCGCCCCAACAGGCGGCGGTGACGGCGGCAGCAGGCTATGAACCCGGCCCGCTGGACCTGGGATGCGGTTCCGTTCATAGAACGTACTGAAATACGTATACACGTGGGCCGGCGGCCGGAGCATTAGCTAGCGTAAGCCATTTGTTAATTTTAGATATTACTTATATGTACATACGCACGCTTGTATAGATGTGGCCTCGAAGCTTAGGCCCTGTTGGCACAGCTCGAACTTGTTACAAAAGCAACTTATTTGAAAAGCTGGTGAAAAACAACTTCTACTTATATCCTGCTTTTAGTTCACTCTGAGAAGCAGCTGAACTAATAAACTGTTACAGAAGCTTCCTGTTTGGCACACACTCAGCTTATTTTTATGAAGAAGCTGCAGCAGAAGTTGTGCCAAACAGGGCCTTAGTTAGTCAGCCTCTCAAGTTATATACAAATCTACTTTTTTATCATTTTGTTATATTCCTTCTGATTTTTTATTAGAAACAATTAGAATGCAATCAATACTTTGATGCAATCTTGCAAAAATTAAATCTGAATTAGGCGATCTTCATCCCATAGTTAATATATTTTTACACTTAAACCCTCTCACCTAATAACATAAATGTAAACACTACTATTATATGGAAGGTTTAAGTGCAGAAATGCAGAAACTATTGGATGAAAATTGTGTAACTCAGATTTAATTTTTGCATAATTGTACCAAAATATTGATTGCATTCAAGTTTTTCATTTTTTATTTATCACCTACAAATTTATTTTTAAACGTACAAGTATTTTTTTAAGCCTACATACCAATGTTGTGTGTTGACATTACTAGCTAGTATAGAATGACAAATGCGGTGTACCTGTGAATCTTTGATGAAGATCATGTGCTCTTGCCCCATCTCAACGGTATTATTACTGAAGCTTCTATCGATTGCAAGCGCCCGTGCGTATGAAGCTGTCTGCGATCTGCAGCTATGCATCATGAGTCCGTGCCGCGCCGGGCCGGGCCGCCAGAGCTTTGTGTTTGTCGGCTTACTAGCTAGCTCCATGTGGAGGATTTTGCATGCCGCTCGTTTGGAGCAGCTGCCGCCCGTGTTGGAGAGCAGTTGGCAGCGGAAGTTTCGCAGCAGGGACTTATTTTCAAACAAAATCCCTCCACTTCTCAGGCTATCCGCACTAGCACCCCGCACTAGCACCCTCTAAAGCATGCTGTATACACTATTCTTCTTCTAATTTTACAGTACATACTCTAAATTATACTGTGAAACAGTGTATCTAGTATGTTTTACAGAGTGCCACTGCGGACGGTCTCATGCGTGCTGCGATCGGCAGCAACTGGGACCGGGGACTCCTGTCTTTGTAATGGGAAGGGGGTTCTCCATTTCCCGCTTCCTACTGGTCTTACCAAGAGTGGGCCCTAGTAAGGATGGTCGGGTCAGTCTTCTAGTCAGCAAGGCATGTTGGGATCCTTCGAGACCCCGTATAAGCTTCCTTCATCTAATGTCGAGACTTAGTTCGACGGGAAACGGGGCTATCCTCCATCCGACTTTGCAGGTCGGGTAGTGTAATGAAATATAGAGGATGCAATACATGCTAGGACACAATAAATTAATCGCGTAAACATGATCATTTACGCAGAGATGATTATACACCTTCTTGTCGACAGTTGCAGCGGAAGACTCTTAGTCGATAGGAAGGTAATCGTTCGGCTTGACAAAGTGCGTAACACAATAACTCCTCTACAGGTGTCCACACACACGTAGAGACGAACGCCGCACCAGAACATGCTAGCATTCCCTGGCACAAATGTGGAATCCCACAATAAACTTTTAACCTTGAAGAAGACGTGAAGCATATCGACCTCGTCCATGGCAGCAACACTTTGCAACAGTGATTTCACGACACGCGTGAGGGGCAGCAACACATGTGTGATGGTTGTGACGGCTACTGTGGTGAAGTTTCTCTTCTAATTAGTATTAGGGGCATCTATCCAATATTTAGCAAAATAATGAGCCAATCCTCATGGGCCTTCTTCAACTCATGGCAGACTCTAACAATCTCTCACTGTCACTAAGTTGAACAATGTGTTTGAATGCTCCCACATCCTGGACTCAATCATCCAATTGATCCAGTTGATTCCATGTTTGTTTCTCTTTAAGTATGTGATCTTGTAGGTTCATGCAGCTAAGAGTCATAACTCATTAACCATTTATGATCAATAATTAGCATTGACCTCTACCAAGACATATTAACTCCTGAAGGTTCACAGAGATAATATCTTGCATAACCTATAACACATGCCAATACTATATCTTTGTGCCACATGACATCTAGCGAATTACAAGACGAGTGAAGTGCTACCCTTGTCAACTCGACCTTATCTCGCTTTGTGTATGGAATATCTTATCGACTAAACTTATAGTCGAGGTATGACCAAACACTTTAATTACAAATACATGGAGAGGGCCTAGAGGAGTCTCTCCCTAATGCAAGAGGTACACATTTCATCTTCACTCGATGCACCCAGCAAGTTGCTTCAGTTATGCCTAAAAGCTACTTTTATAACTATCCAATAGCGTTTGGTAGCCCTAATGTATTACCTACCACTACTATAAAAAGTATTATCTCAGGTGGCTCTGAACATATTATCACAAGCGGATTTAAAAACTGCTCGAAACAAAGAGCCTGTGAAAATCAGTCACTTTCACAAGCAGCTCTAGAACCGCTTGTGCTAACGATTTTCCACAGATGATTGTTTGTGTAAAACGTACCGCCTGTCATGATGCATTATCTCAGGCGGGTCCTAATGTACCGCTCCACCTGTGATAAAGCATTAGAACAGAACTAATTAAACCCTATAATTTCGAATTTGCAGATCAAATTTAAATAACAACAATAACAAATATATGCAATGCAATTCATAGTTCATACATTACAAATTATAGCTTTATACATTATAATTCATAGTGTCTATATTGCAATTGTACATAACAATTCATGATTTCTCTGAACTCGCATCTAAAATTCATATTTCATACATTGCATTTCCTAGCTTGCTCTCCCTAATATTGCAATGAATAGAAAATGGTTGTGTTCCTATGAATAGGAAACAATTTTGCCTCCTTCAATGTCTTCTCCATTTACAGCTTGGTGCCTAATAAAGACAAAGAGGGAAGACACTACTTCCACACTATCATAACCACCGAGGATGACCGATAAATTCTTCATAGTCTTCCGAGATGAATGGTAGATTCTTCGTAATTGCGTCCTCCAACCTCATACATACAATATATACATATTACTATCAGAAACGGACAAAGAAAATTGCTAAAGGGGACAACAGAAATGGCTACTGAATGCACTGACCTTCACATTGATTTTAAGGGCAACATTGGTTTTCTATACAAAGTTCAGTCTCGCACAATCTCTTAATTTTTCCTGTAAAATGAACTGTGCAACATATCTTACTGCAATACAAAGAACAAGAACAATACAAAAAAATAACATTAACAATACATGGATAAAGGCAGACATGATCGTATATAGAAAATCTACACAAAGTAACAATACAAAGAGCAGAAAATATCTAAACATGAGGATGGCGCTCGATGCCAATGACGAAGGTGTGGGTGAGGATGGCGTTCAACATCGACGGCGATAGCGAGGGTGAGGATGGCGCTCGGCGGCGACAGCAAGGGTGATGATAGCTCTCGAAGGTTACGGCAACGGCAAGGACGGCGATCGGCATAGACGGTGACGGCGATGGTGAAGAAGGCACTCAGCAGCGACAACGAGGGTGAGGATGGTACTCGGTGTTGACGGCGATGGCGAGGGTGAGGATGCACTTGGCAGCGATGACGAGGGTGAGACGACACTCAACATTGATAGCGACCAGAAGGGTGAGCATGGCGTTGGCGTTGACGGCGACACCGAGGGTTTGGACGGCGCTCGGCATTGACGGCGATGGCGAGAGTGAGGACGACACTTAGCATTGACGGCGACGGCGAGGGTGAGGACGGCGCTCGGTAGCAACACTGAGGGTGAGGGCTTGGCGGCGACGGGGGAGGGCTTGTATTGGCGGCAAAATGAAAATATTAGGATTGCAGAGCGTGATCGATGCTTCATTTATAGAGGAAATATTTTCCACAGGCGGCGGCTCTTAAACACTGTCTGAGAAAACATTTTAAATAAATTGTAAAACTAATTTTCTCAGTCAACGTAGTCTTAATTGCCGCCTGGGAAGCTGAGTAGTCGCTCCTAAAGATACCACTGTCACGGGCGTCCTTTGGTTAAGGACAGCGTGTGAAAAATTACGACACTTTTCTGTAATGATTTTCTACATCAACAATGTGTAACACATCCATTAAAACGAGAAATGGTCAATTAGTTTATATTTTTATAATACATATCTATACAGATTTTATTTATTGTTAGGACATCATGTTATTAGTTAATTTTTAGTAGTTCACTAAAATGATGAGGTTATGGACCATTAGATGATCGATGATCGATCGGCAATTAGAACTATTTTTGCACAGATAGCACACTAATGAACACCAACATAAAATCATTAACTTAAAAACAATATATTACAAACACAACTAAAAACAAGAAAAGAAAAAAACAACACAACTAAAAACAAGAAAAGAAAAGCTACTTCTCCTCCTCCTCCTTGGACTCCGGGTAGGCCTGGGGCGCCGCAGGCAGGAAACCCAGTTTCCTGGACATCGCCGCCACCAAGTTGTCGCCACCCCTGATGTTGAGCTCAGCCTCCATCGTCTCCCAAAGAGCGTCGAGACGACCTGCCAAGTGTGTGAGGCCGAAGACGTAGTGGCCCGTGTTGCCCATTCCAGTATAATCTGGAAGGGGACCGAGCTCGAGGCCCCGCATGAAGCGCAATGTATCGTCAAATACATTGCGCGCCATTTTCTGCAGAGCCTACTCCATGTTTGGGGGCGTGTCCAGTCGTGATCGCTTCCCCTTCGGGTCCTTCGGCGAGCTTGGCAGCGGCATGTTCTTATCAACCATTTTGGTGTTGTTGGCACGGATTTGCGGAGAAGAGAGGAAGAGTGGTTGTGCGAAGAATACGATGGCACGCGCTGGTGATCTTATAGCATCGTAGCAGCCCGGCGGTTCGTATCTCAACGTGCACAGTTGTGATGGGACATGTAGCGGTTCGAATTGAATTCAAAGGACGCGCATGCGCTGCACGCGTTTAAGGCGCCTCGATTACAGGCGTGCACGCCCGTTGCGTCTGTTTGCATCAGCCACCTGTATTAATGATACTAAGCCAGTGACTTGTCCTTCAAAGCCCGCCTGTACAAATAGGTTCGTTTACACCGGCAGATTATTTATGTGAGCAGCCTGTGAAGTGCAATTATCGCAGGTGGGTATTAACCCATTGACAACACAGGCAGAATTTGTAACGGACCGCCTGTGTAAAAAAATGAGGCGCCTCTAAAAAAGCTTTTTATAGTTAGTGTACACAACCCAGGACTTTTTGCCGATCTTAGGTCAGAGGACACAAGTATTCATATTATTTCGAGACCACCGATAGCACTGCATTCACGATACCTCGTAGTGGGTTAGATCTAGCCCCGTATTCCTAACATGTGCCTGCATTATTGGTGCAACCTGTGAAACATGATCATCCACCCAACACATACATAAGCTTATCTCTACATCACAGTTCCACATGATGGATAGAAGTTAAGGATCACATTTAATACAATATCAATCTATGTCGTATAGTTTCACTAACAAATCATGTATTCATTAATACATAAAATGACATAGTATGAAACATATTACTAAAACATAAATAAAAGTGCATCTTGGTCTCTTGTGGATTTTGGATGATTAATGAAAAAAAATTAAAGAACTAATAAATTTGATTGAGTTCTCGCAGAAACTAAAGTACAAAATGATTTTTTTGGACTTACATTGAAAAAGGAGAAAAGTTGTGATAGGACTCATAGAATTAGGTTTTTATTCTTCTTGAGTCGTAGGAAACATCGTACGAGGGTCACGACTCTTGTAATCTTAGGGAATCAAATGGGAGCTCAACCCCTTGGGTAATTTTTAAGAAGATCAATTAACCTAAGGTCCAGAATTGTCCGAGTCATGGACTCGGATATGTCCGAATTCTTCCTACAAAGATCCTTACTTGTCCGAGGCAGGCCAGACATGTCTAACCTGCCATGAATTAGAAAAACTCTATGTCTTTCCAGTAACTCAGACTTGTGTGAGTTTGGCCAGACATGTCCGAGATGTACCTGCATAGCCAAGACATAGAGAAATTCTAAGTCCCTCTAGCCACTTGGACTTGTCCGAGTTTGGCTAGACATGTTTGAGATGTCCTGCATAGCCAAGACATAGAAAAATTCTAAGTCCCTTTGGCCACTCGGACTTGTCCGAGTTTGGCCAGACATGTCTGAAAAGTCCCTGCACATTCCTGGACATATCCAAGTTTACTCGGACTTGTCCGATGCGGACTTGTCAAAGGGGTGAAAAGCTGGATAAGTTAGTCAAAACACCTTCTAGCAACTCGGACTTGTCCGATTTATGTCGGACATGTCCGAAACGGCTTTTACGCACTAATTCAGAATCAAACACTTAGTTGTACCATCACTAGGCCCATTAGCCTAGACATGTAGACATGGGCAGCCTAACAATGGTCAAAATCAATTGTTGGCCATAAATAGGGGACCAATCCCATCCTAGCCATACCCTAACCACTCAAAAGAGCACCTGCGCCCTGAAAACCTACAAGAGCACTTGTACACCTAACATTGACCTTCTAGAGCCAAAACTTGAGATTTTTGGGAAGAGTGAAAGAGTGGTTGCGAGATTTGAGAAGTGGCTTTGAGGTTGAGCTTTGATTCGATTCGCTGAGTTTGCTTGAGTTTTTCGTGTTTGTTACTCTTGGATGCAAACCCTAGACGGTTAGGCGTCGCCTGATGATTTTTTTGTGATTTCGGTCTTCGGAAGTTTGTATCACCTCTGTTAAGATAGTGGAGAACCAAGGCACGACCTTTGTGGTCTCTTGGTGAGGGAAGGGCTAGAGAAGGTCCGGTCCTTTGTGGACTACTCAAGGGGACATAGATTTCTTTGTGAAACTGAACCTCCACGAAAAATCCTGTGTTCATTGTCTCTCTTTTGATTTTTGCACCGTCTTTACCAATCTAGTGATCATCTAGGGTATTATTGTTTTCTACTTGTTCTAGCACGTTGTAGTTCTTGATTTACCATCTATATTGCTTGTAGAACTGCTAGGGTGCTATTTACATCATTTTAGTTGAGAAAAATCTCACCTTTAGTCTATCCTGCGGAGAAAGTCAGACTTGTCTAACTTTCTGCCAGACTTGTCCAAGTACTCATACAAGTCCGAAACCATCTCGGACTTATCCGTGATTTGGGATCAACATATTTTGATTAAGTACATTTTCGTTTTAATTGCCTATTCACCCCTCTCCAGGGTACTTTCAATTGGTATCAGAGGAGGTATCTCCGCCAAGAGCTTAACCGCTTGGAGATAAGATGGGGGAAAACACCGTAATGGAAGACGCGCTCAACAACGTCAGAAAGGAAGACACCACCAAGACTGACGAGACCAATTCACAAGGAACTCAAGGATCAAATGCACCTCCTCCCAACACTGATGGAAGTAAGCCACAAGAACCACCTCCACGACACAACATCTAAAACTCGGATGAAGAAGACGATGATGAGGAAGTGTGAGACCTATGTTTGTTGAATACATTGGATATGGCGATAAAAGTTTTGAATATCACCAAAACCCTAAACATGCAAGGTCCGATGATAGGTCTGGCTTGTTTTGGGTAGCTCCGACAAGGTACAACTTACTTATTCTAGGTCAGACATGTTTTGGCTAGGTCCGGATTGCTATGGCTAGGTCCGATTAGATATGGTTAGCTCCGGCACTAGGTACAACTAGCTTTGGTAAGCTCCGGCACTAGGCCTGACTAGCTTTGGTAAGATCCGGTGCTGGGTCCTGCTAGCTTTGGTAAGCTCCATTTTAAGGTCTGGTTAGTTTTGGTAAGGTCTGGAGCTAGATTACAATGGTTCTGTTTTCACTTTGAATTGATTCAAACTTGATTTACATCTATGGAAAGATTGCTCAGTATTATTTTACTATGTTTTTGGTGTGTTTTTGTGGTTATGGTTAATATCTTTTTGCTATGGGTTGCAACATCCTTATGTGAGGTGCTCACGCAAGGTGTTGTGGTTTCGGAACTAACGGGAGTCAAGTCGAGGACTTGTGATCGGAAGTATTGGTTGTTTATTCATGTGCAGGTGTTGCTTGAGTTCAAGACATGGCTGTTGACGGCATCCATTGAACTAGTCTTAGGGAGAAGATGAGTTTCAACAACCAAGTTCGGGAGGAATTGTGGTTGAGTTGATCAGGAGGTCTCGCAACATGTTTGGATCAAGAACAATGCATATGAAGGTATCGTGGAGGTCATTGGAAGGTGTTTGCATGTGTGCAAGGAGTGCATGAACATGGATACATGCTTCCGAGGCGTGATGAAGAGATGTGGATGTAAAAAATTTATTGAAAAGGTCCAACCGACTAGGTTATGGACTCAGGCTGTGGCTGAGTCGGGTTTAACTGAAATATAGAAAGATTTGAGTTGGTTATGATAGGATTTCGTGTGGGTCACTAAGTTGCGTTGTTTTAGGAACGTGTGATACGTACCTAAGGTGTTTGGAAGTCTTAAAATTGCTTCTATCTGCGTATGCAAGAGTCTTGAGCAGTCATGGAAAGTTTCAGTTGAATCTGAGTAGGATTTGAGTCATAGTTAGGGTTGGGGTTGCCAAAGGGCTCGTTATATAAGAAAGAAAGGCTAGAGCTCGTGGTGCACGACTTTGGGGCTGTTTCCCTTGTGGTTTCATCAATAAAAATCATAGTTTAAAGGAACTTTCGTGCCTTGTTCATCCGACTTGTTTCAGAAAAGTTTTTCTCATTGAGTTTCTGCATAGCACTACCTTGCTTCGGTGGTTTTATCATAACTGGAGTTTTACCGATCCAATCGACGTGATTCTTTTTGACTTGTCTTCACAACTTGATTATCTATCATCTGTGAAAATTTCACGGTCATTGGATTTGTGGTTTTGTATCTACACGAGTTTCATTGTAGTGTTGCAGATCTGTTTTTTCTCGGGTAGAACAGATTGACCGTCGTTCAATCTTTCGATCGTAACTTGAGTTTTTCTCGACGGATTTTCGTGATTATTATTCTTACATCTTCGTGACTTGATTCTCCACAATCTATACTGGTTTTGTCATGATTTATTATGTTTAGATTAGTCGCACACACGAATTATTAACAAATTGATTTTCTACTGAGGGGTTTTTGTTGCTTCCGCTTAAAAGTTAAAAAATACCATTCACCCCCTCTGGTAGCTTTTCACGTGCTCTTCGATACTACAATTGGTATCAGAGTGACGATGCTCTAATATTTGTGATTTGCACGTGTTTTTTACTAATCATCATGAAGAAGTACTCCACAAAACCTTGTGTCTTTAGTGGTGTTG